>OZ023232.1:3948209-5318544 GCA_964006365.1 Trididemnum miniatum | reverse complement strand
CGATGACAGCGATTTCCTTCATCAAATGTGCAAGAATTATAAGTGGTTAACAACCATGCTGAAGGAGGTGTGGCTCGTATTCAAGAGTATTGTGGGTTAATGACAAAGAACAACCAACAGCTGCAGTTTTTACTTAGAATTGTTCAGGAACACCGAAACAAAATTTCTGACAGCAGGAAAACTTTAACGCAATAATTGCTCCAAATTAGAACCTCAAATATTGTTGAAAAGACAATTTACTATTGTTGTTGCTGTTTATAGATTTCTGCGATTGATTTCATATCACGTTATTTCATGTGTTTGGTAAATGCATTTATACAAAAACTTGATAACGAGCCAACATACCATTGTTAACTTACTTTTTAACAATTTTGTTTGACTGATTTTGCAAAAAATAATGATTGTTTTGACTTCCTTCAAACACTGAAGCTAACTACATCTATCAAAAACTGATTGAAAACCCCTCATTCCACATCGTTTGGTATTACAATGGTGTTCTAGCGTTTAAATTAGGGATTAAATCTATTGAAGTCATTTGGCCTCCTTCGTAAAATGTAAGATGGCTTGAGCTACCCCTAAATAATAAGATTTTAGAAAAATATTTTCCATGGGATATTTTTCATCCAAATGGCCCCCTTTAAAAGATTGGCCCATAAAAAATTCAAGAAAAAGTTTGTTAAGGACCACCATAATATACATATACAACATGCAGCCTACTGAGTAACACTAGTTCACTACTATTAATTAGTACTTTCAAGTGTTTATTGAAAAAATCATTGCTAAAAAAGTGACTGGGTAACTAAATCAGAGTTTGAGAGTAGCTTCACAAAAAATTCCAATAGTACACTGCTAATCAAAAGCAATTTATGATTTATGTCGCAAATGAAAGCACTTGCTCTGCACAATGCTTTGGTGGTAATCACAACTTGTCAAATTCTTGCATATAGCTGCAGCGACCTCCAGCGTTCAAAGATCGTAATTTTGAGAAAAAGAGTGTTTCTTCAGAGATTTTCTAAAATTTTATTTTAATAATAGATTCGATGGGTTCTTTTACATACTTGTACCAAATTTCATTGTTTCATGGTGTGTACTTGAGTTATTTCAAAAAATAGCTAAATTTTTTGCGTGCTCAGTTCCCTAAACGCTCTCTGGTGGCCAAACTTTAAATCGCTGTATCTCCCAAATCACTTGGAGTAGAATAGTGATATTTTGCAAGTAACATTTTTTTTGTCACACACCTGCTTTGTGAAAAAATAAACGACATTGCAGAAGGGTGATATTCAAATCTAATTTTTTCAAGGATTTTCAAAAGAATGACCCCTTAGTTTAGTTGGAGGTTACTGAGGGTCAGTCACATCAAAAGTGGGCAATGAAGAAACAAAGTTTGGGAACCGCTGTGCTAAAACGATTAGTTCCACGCAACAATTTACGACTCAAAGAATTAAATACTTGAATTATCTAATGCACTACGTAAAGCAGAATAGGGCGTATCCTTGCAAAATTTGCTTATTTTGCATTCGGTCGTTTGCTGTATTGAATTTCCCTCATTGAGTAGCACCGATGTTTAGCCGCCCAGAGGCAGTAATTGTTGTCATTGTTAAACTTCATAAACTTGCAGAATTGATCGCCAAAAAAGTGTTGACAACCTGTCCCATACCAAGTACGTGTTGTCACATGTTTTGTCAGTAAGTTTTTGTACCAGCGAGCGCTAAAGGTTTAATGGCATCTTACCATTTTGGAAATGAAGCTGGCAGTTAAAGAAGCTGTTGCTGTGCAAAGTTAGTCTCGCAGCAGTCTGCATAAAGGTGAAAAAAGAAACTGTGATTAGAGCTCGATCGATATATTGGTCAGCCGATATTTATCGGCCGATAACGAGGTTAGCCGATATATCGTATCGGTCGTTTTCTACTGATAAAGTATCGGCAATCAGCAAAAACGTCTTATTTACGATTTTGCTAATAAATGCAAGGTGTGGAACAAAAATATGCCCAATAATTGTCTTCGATCTTTGACCTGGGGTAATAGTTTTGACTTTTGTAATACTACCAACCTTTGACTGGGGATAATTGTCTTTGACCTTTGACCTGGGGTCAAAGGTCGAATAAACAAATCTAAACAGTTTTTTGTGCAGCCTAAGCCTTTTGAACCGCTGTTGCTAGAGACTTCAAATTTTCAGGGATGATAGACCTTAATGTGAACTTGTGTCTAACAAATTTTGGGGGGTGGCGGTCTAGAGGTTAAAGGTGAAAGATCAATTAAAGAGTTTGAAAAGAGATCTTTCCAAACGCCAATAACTTGTGAATGGAAGCAGGTAGGACCTTCAAATTTATCAAGTATATGCATCTCGATAAGGGTAAAAAAATATTCACAGTGAATATCTGCATGTGACGTCACTTGGGGTCAAAGATCAAATAAGCAAATATGTTGTTTGAGTTAATAACTATTTATTAAAAACAGATAGGAACTTGAAATTTACAGGATTGATGTATCTTACCAGGTTCTTGCATTGTACCAACTATAAACGCTCTACGCCACGTGGCTCAGGGTCAAAGGTCAAAAAATTGATAAAATTTGCCAATATTGTGCAGTCTAAGGCTTTTGAATCGCTGAAGCCAGAGACTTGAAATTTTCAGGTAGACTATGGTAGATGTTAATGTGAACTTGTGTCAAACAAGTTTTTGGGGGTGGCGGTCAACAGGTCAAAAAACAAATTTTATTTAACCAGAAACGAAGTCTTCAGATATCGGTTATCAGAATCGGCCTTTAAATTTTAAATATATCGGTATCGGCTCAAAAAATTCTTATCGGTCGAGCTCTAACTGTGACTACTCGCCCCACTTCGCCCTACTTGTCTTCAGTAATTAATAATTACAGTAGATAATTGCTTTATTTGAAACTTACCTCATTCATTTATATGGTAACGTAGTTGAAGCAAAAAGAATCAGTAAATAGAGGAAAGCAAAAGACTTTGAAACAAAACCAACATTGTGGAACTGGACGATTGCGGTTTTTCAAGACTCAATTTATTTTTTGACATCAGACCAACTTGGATGAACGTGTGGTGGAACTTGAAGGAAAACTTGAAAAATCTTGTTCAACAGAAGAAAATCAACAAAAAATAATTGATCAATTGAAAGATGAAGTCGAGACGTTAGAAAAGAAATTAAAGGTAATAAAAGCTGTTTTTTGGCATTTCGATGGTGAGAATGCAAAACCTCGTATGTGCAAATTTTCTAATTTTTTTTGTTGGTGTAATTTTTTTGTTTTTTCATATCTTATGCTTTGAAAAACTATTTTGGCAAAATTTCGATTTCAAAATAATGCCATTGCTTATAATTCAAAACCTCGTATATCAGCAAAAGTTGATTTTTACGAAAGTCTCTTCTTGGTATAATATTCTGTGCAGAAGCAGAGGCATATTGATTTAAAAAACAGCTACGAATTCTCCATGCAATTATGACATCATTAAGGAAATTCAAAACCTGATAGAGCATTGAGTTTCATTTTATTAAAGAGAAACCTAGTGAATTTTTGATTTTTTGAATATATGACTTCACTGTCTTGACAACTATTTGGCCTAGTAATGATAATGAAGTAGGAAGAAATGTTGTATTACTAGCAAACAATTTTGAGAGAAAAAGAGCTTTTCTCTAATTATTTGTAAATAAAAACTATTGCCCGGATATCTAACCTATTGCAGTTTTCTAACTCTAATCATAACTAACTATTGCCTGGATAACTAAACTATTGCCTGGATAAGAAATGTTGCATAACTGACAAACAATTTTGAGAAAAAAAGCTTCTTTCTAATCATTTGTAAATAAAAACTATCAATCATTATGTAAATAAATCGTTAATAAAAACTAATCACAAGACCATGTTTTGTACTGACTTGTATAAACTGCTGATGATGACAGCTGAATCTCTGTTGTCGAAACGTCCAGTTTTGAGAATTGCTGTGGTTTTATCTTTCCTCCTCATGTAAACTTGTCTTTAGGTTTAAAAAATATGAAAAAAATAAACTTATTACTTCTTGAATCGGCTTAAGTATCATGAAGCATTTGAATAAAGATATATCACAATATCATCGCTTCGTATTTATTGCTATCTAGGATTTTTTTTCTGAAAATTGTTTGTGTATATTTACAGGTATCCTCTAATCAAAGTTGCGAAGCAGAACAAGCAATTCAGCAACAATTGAATGAAGTCAAACTTCATCATAAACGCTCCCAACAGCAGGTGATTAGCTTTGAAAAATGTCAGAATGTTTTGCGTAGAAATAACGTCGTTACGTTTAGGTTGGCCTTCGCCACTGTTGGTTGTGGTCTCATGACTAGAGATGTGAATGATACTTTACAACATTGTTTTCATTTAAATGTAAGGAACTGCAAATTTATAACACGGTTTTTACTATCCAGGGGCAATACTTGTTTTAGACAAAAAAAAACATTATTTTTATAAAAAAAATTATCACTTAAAAAAACATGTTTTTTTTTAATCAGAAGTTTTTTTCTGTTTGCGCTGCTGTTACTACCTTGGTTTTAGCACTGAATAAAAAGGATCAAATGGCATTTAAATCTTACAGCAGCAAGGTTGGCAGTACGGTATGTTACGTTCAAAATTTGTGTACCCGTACTTCAAAATTTTAACAGTACCGTACTAAGGTTACATACTTCGGATAAATTTAACAAGTGTATCGTACCAGTGGATGGTACGTTTAAAAGGTACTGTTACCCAGGCAAAAATTATGTACCGTACCATAGGCTACCTACCGCCATCCTTGGATGCACACCAAATTAGCAAAGTGCTATTGCAATGCCTATGAATAGGTTGAAGTTTGCAGTATACGACCCGATCGGGAATTGAACCCTGTACAAGTTTTCCAGCTACAATACGAACACTCTTGTAGTGTCCTCAAAACTACCAAGTCGCCAGCGCTGTTCTACCGTATGAATAGGACAGAACATAACGTATCCTAATTTGACTAACGCGGCCTTCATATCAGTCGGCAAAAGCAATGTCCCAGTCACACGATCACCGATACAGCTCATGACGGCGATTGGAACCGCAGTTTTGTTAAAGGCTGAGCAAACATTAGCCGAATTTTTCTCTTTTTTTATTGCTTCCCAAATACTGCAGAGCCAAATGATTCCCAAATAGAGCAATTTTAGGCAAGCAAAAAGTTTACGCAAGATCAAACGACTGAAATGCTGAAAAAAAAAAGCAAAAAATAGAAACAGGAAATGAAGCAAATGAATTTAACTATCAATGTGATTTTACTTATGTAATGGGCTAGTGGCTGAGGTAAGCGTTTTACTGGGACGGAGACGGAAATAATGCAACCATTGTGGTTCCTGTATCGGCAATTCAATGCCCCTCTACATTTTTTCTTACTTTTGCTTTCTTTCCCCCATGTTTACCTCACGCCCAAAACATTCACATGAAGCAGCCATCACAAAATAAATTTCAAACTTGAATGTGTAACAAAAATACTGGTTTAATTTTACTACAGTACACAAATTCTGGAGCAACGTGGTTCATGTGGTTTCACACGCTCGATTTCAAAGCTATGTCTGTTGCAAAACGTTACGAACGCAGACATTTCAGGATATGGGGCTAACGAAAAATTATTCAGCAACAATTTTACTACAGTACCGGTGCACAAATTCTAGAACAATGCGGTTCATCACTGGCTTTCAAAGCTATGTTTGTAGCAAAACGTAGGCATTTCGAGACATGGGGCTAACAAAAAATTATCCAGCGATAATTTGATGTAGCCTACACATATTCTAGAGCAGTGTTTCTCAACCGCCGGTTCGCAGCTACTTTGCTGCCAATCTGCTAAATATGTTTCCATTTTGTACGGTACTTCAATTCAAAAATAGGCTTCGTATGCGCGCACAGTACTTTTTTTCAACAGCCAACAGACGAGTTCATGATAGATAACTTTGCTATAGTTTCACAAAGCCAATATAATTATTCAACATTACAATGCGAGTTTTGCATTAATGTTATTGTTGAGCCATTCCACAATGCACTCTGCCGTTGCGTGTAATATTGTAGTTTGATTTTTTTTTTTTTTTCGACAAAATCGTGGTATAGGACAAGTTGTTGTTGCGGTTATATGAGTTAAATATAGAAATATGTTTATTCAAATTCAGCAGAATATTTCAACGATATTGAAATGCGTACATTATGTTTTGTGTGATATGCAGTAGCGTTGGAAGTACTTTTAAGTTGGGGGGGGCTGAAATTTGTGTTCCATAGCAATGACTGGGGTGCTTGGCCCCCCAGGCCCCCTCCTTGATGGTTAGATCGCAACATACATCATGCGTATCATGCACTTTACTTCAGTAAAAGTCACTTGGAGACTGCTTGATAAACTCAAGCTTTCCTCTAGCATAAACACAGTAGCCAGATCGACGTTTGCAAATAAGTTGTCCTCCTTTAAACGAACTTAATATCCGTCCACAAGCTTCTATTCTCAGGCTCCATTTTGTCCTGCTGCTGAAATACTTACAGACTTTTGCTCGTTGATTTTTTCTTGTGACGTAACAATGCAAGTTCTATAGTCTACGTTTTCCGAATGTCGCATCGATAGACAGAGCGAATTAAGTATAAAACTGCGCATGCGTAGTTGTAGCAAGCAGAAATGTATCATGCTCACTAGTCGGTGTATCATTTTTCTGTTTTCATACCATCATCAAACAGTACCTTTACTAAAATCTAAGGTCGATCGTGGTTCGGGTTCGTCCCTTTTTTGCATTTCACTTCCCCCTGCTACACCACTGTCAGTAAATACCGACTATGCTTACTGAGGTTTATGCCAGAAATTAATGCTGTTCGGTGACAGTTGAACATTATGAACAAGTCCAAACTTCTCCACTGAAATGCGCAGAAGCCAGGACTACTAAAGGGACGTCAGAAGACCAAAAGTGACTTCTCCCATGATCTACCGGTAGCATCTTTTGTTGTGCATATGAATCCACTCGTAATTGAAATTAACAATACCAAATTACGTATGGTACCACATTGTACGGTACATAAAGTACGTTTGGTACACATATTTATAACACATACCAACGTACCGTACTATTTGCCGAAAAATGGAGCGTACTGCCATCCTTATACAGCAGTGGCATATGGCTGTGGATCTGGGGCGTCCCCTTGCGGGCAAGTGAAATCAAAATGAATTTTCAAGATGTTTACTCCCGCTAAGCAACTAGTTAATAACCTTTTTGGTTTTTGATGCAGGGTTCCCAGAGCTAGGATTTGCTGAATCCAGATCCCCACGGTTGGGCGTACTACAAGGAATTAAGATGGATGCAGTTGACTGTCGCTGCAGCATCAGGCACATATCTGCAATAAGCTGAGGAAAATATGTTTGTGCAACTTGATGAGTAAAGTGGTTGATAAATCCCCAAAGTACAGATAGCGAAAACAGGCGGTTTAACGCTGCAGTATCCATTCCATGCACTTCCTAATCAAGCGCTGGCAGCTAAGAGGAGAGTTTGAACGAATTTTCGGGCTTGTTACCACCATAAACCATTTTCAACACTTTTAACACTACAGGGGCGTGGCCAGGAATTAAAAACAGGGGGGCACCAGAGCAGTCGACTTAGGGGGCCAAAGTTTAAAATTAAGCACAAAGCCGCTGTCTTCAAAAGAGTAAGCTTGTTGATTGGGAGGGGGCAAGCATTTCGATTGGGGAGGCCAGGTCCCCCTGCCGCCCCTCCCTTGGCGCTGAACCTAGGGGCGCACAAGCCACGCCAGTTAGTTAATTTTCTTTGAAAGACGAGCTTGTGTGCTTGCTTCATCTTCTGTCGGACCTATCTTTTTGAAACCTCCAAACGACTGTGGTTTCCTTGCAATCGAACGTGTTAAACTTAACTTCAAAATATTGTTATGGATAATTTCTTTTAATACCAGCCTAGATAGTAATTTCCTGTGGCTAATGTAATTTGGCGTTCTAATTTTTTTATATGACGTTGAAATTGGACACATTTTGTGTTCGTTTGTTGTGCCATGGTCACACATCAAGCTAGAAAGCCATAAACCTGATTTAAATCTTCAGCTAACAGTACCATTACTAATGCCGAGCTGACGGATCTGGATTACGCACATGAATAAAGTTTTTGCCCCATATCGCATTGAAACTTCAAGACATACCAAAAGCGAAATTGAACCCTCCCAGAACTAGCTTTGACATACTTTTAATGCCGGAGTAATGCTGGCTGGACATTTAACAATTACGTATATCACCTTTAAAATATGAAAGTTTTGTATGTTTGCCTGCAGGAGGGGGAGGTACGCCTCTGCACTAAACAATGTATACATAACACTGTGTAACAAAAAAATAATTATTGTTCCCGGGTTCTAACCAGGCTTTCCTGATCACTTACAACCAGAAGGGTTGGAAAATCGCGTTTATTCTGTTTAAACTTTGCTTTTGTGATTTTGGAAGTGATTTTTTGAAATTCAGATTTTTGGCTAAAGTCGAGTGATATAGCGTTTGTATTTAATTGCATATTTATTCTCCTTTCTTTGGAAAGCGATCAAAGCGCTGTAACAAGCTCGTTTAGGAGTTGCCAACTATCTGTCTACCACACCAAGATGGGGGAATCCCGCTAAGTGCCTTTCCCAATGGCATAAGTAAACTTGCCGGCTTGTTCTCCGCACTGTCCCTTTGATGCTGAGCGTCAAGCAGGGAAGCTGTGAATACCAATTTGAAGTCATTGGTTTGACCCGACTTGGAATCAAACCTGAGTCTACGACTGCAGAGGCAGACGCTCTTGGCACTCGGCCACCTAAGTTGTTACCATCACCAACAGGAATTTCTCGTAACCAGCTTAAAGAGAGTTTACAGACAACACAAAAGTTTTTCTAACTTGGTATGTTTGCACCAAACCAAATCAGAATGGTTGACATCCAGACTCAAACAATGAAACTTGCTTGATTCATGTGTTTGAGTCACTGACCACTGTAAGCGTCACCAGGACTTCTCGAGCTTTTTTGCCTCAGCAGATGGACTTTGCTTTTGGCCTAACGTAAATGGTCTTTTGACTCGATTGGGATTCCTTGTATTCCAAAGGACTGGCGCCTTTTTATCGTTAGTTTAAGCAGGAGTCTAAAAGGCGTATTGCATCAGAATGGAAACAGATATATCCATCTATTCCTCTTGCCCACTCAATGCATCTCAAAGAAAACTATGCAAATGTCAAAACTCTTCTGATTGCTGGAAAGTGTAACCAGTTCAAGCGGCATGTAATTAGAGATATCAGAATGGTGGTATTCTTGGTGGGTCTCAACGTCGAATTCCGAAATTTCCATGTTACCTTTGCGATTGGGATAGTCGAGACACATCTGCACACTACCATAGACGAATATGGCCAAAACGAACTGAATATTCTGTTGGGTACGGCAACATCAATTGGGACCCTTTAATTGACCTCATCAAAATATTGTTGCCTCCGCAGCACATAAATTTGGGCCTTATCAAACAATTTGTTAAAGCATTAGACAAGAATTCAAACGCATTTAAGCATCTACAAAACTTCTTCACCAAGATTTCTGAAGCAAAGGTAGTAGCTGGTATTTTTGTTTGTCCACAGATAAGAAAAATCCTACACTGCAACGACTTTCTTGAGGAATTGACAACAGAGAGGGCAGCTTGAAATAGCTTTGCTCCAGTGGTTCGTGGATTTTTGGGCAATCACAAAGCCAAATTAGTGAAAACCTGCCGCAAAAGGGACTGCAAAATGTCCTTCAAAGTTCATATGCTTAACGCTAATCTGGATCAGTTTATGGAAAACATGGGTGCACACTCAGAGGAACTTGGCGAACGTTTCCTTCAGGATATATTAGATTTTGAACGTCGCTACTTAAGACAGTATAATAAGCGTATAATGGGTGGTTACATATGGTGGCTGATCCATCAAAATTGTCGAAAATCTAGAAAAACCATGCATTGCTAATTGATTCATTTACAGTTTGCTATTATATCTAAGTGTACTATAGCATTGTTATAAGCAGTTTAGGTTGTCAACTTTGTAAATAGGATGAAATTTTGTCCTGATTTGTTGCTAAAACAAGCATAAATTGTGAATACAAGATGTAAACCTCCCCAATAGCGTAAACAGTCAAGAAACAACACGAGATTGCACACGCTAGATTACGAGATTCTAGCCAAAAATCTGAATTTTGAAAAATCACTCTCATATTTACAAAAGCAAAGTTTAGGTGAAATTATGAGCGTTTTCCCTGGTTTCTAGACGTAACCAATCAGGAAATAACTTTTAGAAGCCTGGAACAAAAATTGTGTTACACAGTGTAATCGCTTCTCAATTTTAAACGCTTTTTTGTTACAAGTTTTTGTAGAAGCTTAAAGTGCTCTAGCTGCGATTGTATTGTTACATCGGTGCCATGCCCTAGCAACAGTAGTAATAGTCGCTTTTCTAATTTCCATATGCCTTTCGAAATTTGCCGTAGTGGCAGTACAAAATTATGTAAATAAATCAATGAGCATAATTGGTATATAATAACCTCAAAAAAAGAGTGGTTGAGATGTTGCTTTCAACTGCATGCCTTTAACATTGATCCAGCTTAGAGTTTAAAAGGCTCTTTCTTCTAACCATCAAACTAAGAACAGAGTATTAGCGAGTTGCGATGCGTGAACAAATTTTTGTCGGCTACTAAGTAATCAAAATAACAACTTGAGGCAGGGGGGATGTGGGTGATGCATCCCCCCCCACCAGCTCTTTTCAACAATGCTGTGGATGAATAGAATTTTTTCATAATTTCGAACTTCTTCATAACAATATGCCTGAGTTGCCTTAAGCACCCATAATCGAAATTGTGCGAACAAAATGCATCATATTTCGTGAAGCACTAAAAATTAGGGGCCAAAAATGTAAACAAACTGTGTCTGAAAATTGTTCAAAAACCACTCAAATGGCCATGAAATTATGAAAATTTAAAAAAATTTTCTGGGGGAGCATGTCCCCGGACCCCTGTAGAGTCGTTTTTGTTACTTGAGCTGCTTAAAATTTACTCTTCCGGAAAAAACTGTGCTTGAAAAAGTGACGAAATTTGATGCCCCCTCCTTGAAAAATATCTGAGTATGCTCCTGACATGAAACACTTTCAAAAGGCTTCTTCACGCCCGCTTCCGGGTCTCAACGTCTTTGTATTTGGTTAACATTCAACCTTATTCAAAATTACATACCCCCCACACCAAAATTTCATGGATCCGCTCCTGACTGGAGACTCTTAATGAAACCAGAATGTTTTTGCAAAGGTCAACTTCGTGCATGTTGGTATCAAACATCTCTGGTGCAATGTCCTATACAGGGCTCTTCAACCTTTTTTTCTCTCATGCACCTTTGCAAGAACACTTTATATTTCATGCATCTGTGTAATACAATTACTCAAAGTCTAAAAAAGCTTTAAATTGTCATGACAGACTGGTATCATAGACATAGGTATAGACTAAAAAATCAATAGGCAAGAAATTGATCATACAGTTATGCAAAGACCCTATAAAACACATTTATGCAAAATACACAATACACATGAAAAGTTAGCCAAGTATAAAAAAAGAATAATCAAATCCTGTGTACTTACAATCTTAAAATTTATATAAATGCTAAATTCTGAAAAAAAAAAAACTAATCTTCAACGAATGAAATCTGGCGCAAGGGTAAAGCATTAATCTTAACTGTCAAAAACTGAAAAACCTTTTAAAAATTCATAGTAAAACCACAGAAATATCCTTCTTAATGCTACATCTTTATTACATCGTAAGCAGGGGATGAAAAACTAAAACCTGATTATCTCGAAACAAAAAAGAGCAGTGTTGCCAAATAGTTTCGTCAAACGCTCTTGCAGTTAATTCTAGCTGTTAGGCATAAAAAATAATTCTCGACTTTTGGTTTTGTGATAACATGGAGGTGTCCGCTTTGCCCCACATGAACACTTTGCACCGCTTTCCCCAATAGGCTATATTTATATAAAATGTGTAACAGCAACGACTGTTTATCAATTTATTGATGTAATTATAGCGATATTTTTCCTCCGAGTTTCACCCAAGAAAATGTTTTCATCCGTAATCAACCTGCACATCTAAAATCTTTTTGGTGAACCCCTATGCTCTTTATTTCGCTCATGCACCCCAGAGACAGTTGTTGTGAACCCTAGGGTGAACCGTGCGTATGGTGCTTGAAGTTGGGCGCCAGATTTTGGTGTATACTGTGTTATCTGAAAACTGCTTCTAATTATTAGACTAATAAAGGGATCATAGCAAGTGGAAATCTTTGGAATAAACATTTCCCCATTTAAAACACATCGCTACCAAACTATTTCTTACATTAAGAATTGAAAAACAAAGAAAAACAGTGAAAAAGAAACTGTTTTTTTCCATCGCTACTACTGACTCGAAAAATAAGTTAGTTTTGTTTGTAACATTTCAGCCATGCCATGTCCAACCAAAATGCAACACAGGGCCCTAAAAAATATAATGCCCTAAAATAAAATTGGATAAAACTGGAGGTTACAGGAAGTTTTAAGGCCTAATCTGCACTGGAGCATTTCCTGGCAATAGTTTTTATTTGCCGCTTAATGCCTCTTGGAGCATGGTGAAGTTTCATCCTCATAGAACTCGGTATTGCATGGGGGTGATTCGTACACATCGCTACCAAACTATTTCTTACATTAAGAATTGAAAAACAAAGAAAAACAGTGAAAAAGAAACTGTTTTTTTCCATCGCTACTACTGACTCGAAAAATAAGTTAGTTTTGTTTGTAACATTTCAGCCATGCCATGTCCAACCAAAATGCAACACAGGGCCCTAAAAAATATAATGCCCTAAAATAAAATTGGATAAAACTGGAAGTTACAGGAAGTTTTAAGGCCTAATCTGCACTGGAGCATTTCCTGGCAATAGTTTTTATTTGCCGCTTAATGCCTCTTGGAGCATGGTGAAGCTTCATCCTCATAGAACTCGGTATTGCATGGGGGTGATTCGTCAAGTAGATAGTGCAAGGATCTGTTACACCTGGCTTCATTTGTTTCCAGGTCTCGTATAGGCTAATGTGCAGGCTGAGACAAATGTCATTGCAATATGTGTAAAAGGGATGTTCAACTAATTTTAATCATAAATGCAGACAGTGAACACTGTTTCGACCTTTCAGGTCTCACCAGTGCAGTTGGTGTGACCCACATTTACTCCAGGCAATATATATGCCGGAGTGGAATTTTTTGCTTGTTGTTTGTGACTGCACGAGTTGCAAGAACCAGTGAAAACTCTCTGCCAAATTGTTCGCCCTTGAAAAAGCGAGGGCATGGCAGGCACTATATGCTTGCGGAGAAAGCGTAGTGGATGTCAGGGCTAAAGTCACAATCTGTAACACAAATGCAAAAGCGCAAGTATGTGTGATATATAACTGCAGGCAGTGTACACTGATGAGACCTGAAAAGTTGAAACAGTGTTCACTGTCTGCAATTATGTATACATGCTTGCTCTTTTGCATTTAGTATTAATCAGTAGTGTTACTCAAGTAGATGATCATTTTAAGTGTTATTACTCAGTAACTAATACTTGCGTAAAAATTTTCGCAACTTTTGCTTCTACTTCGTAGTTCAATAATGAAGTAACGCTACTTTAGTGGCTGAAAAAGTGATGAATAGTTAAAAATTAAGCAATGTTTTATTTAAATGACGAAATTATGTTTGAAAATAGACATGCCAGTACTGGTATCGTTTCTTTCTGTTTTTTTGTTGTTTTTTTTATAGAAGTTTTATGATGTTGTGACTTTAATTAGTTGTTTGTGCTTGTTTGTTCGGCGTGGACATGAAGTTTTTGCTTTGCAGAATTTAAGATACTTCACTTTTCGTGGGTTGAATTTGCTAATTTATGCCAACTATACTTCAGTATCTGCTAAATGTCTGTCAAGTTTTGAAGCATGCAAATTATGCTTTGTCAAAGCTCAGGTTTATGACCTTGTTTTTGCAAACTCTACTTTTTACTTAAGTAGCTCCAAATTGAAGATACTTATCACTTGATTAGTTTTAAGACCCACTACTTTTCACTCTACTTCAAATAGTTTTGGCTCATAGTAGGAATACTTTGACTTGAATTTGTTAACTACTTTTACGCCTCTGATTTTAACCAGGTATTAACTTATTGGGCAGTGAAAGCAAATGCTACTAGTGGTTTAGCCAAGGCTTAGGCTAACGGCTAATTACCGGTATCAGTCCTCCAGTAGACAGGTACAGACTAGTCAGTCGACTGGTAGATTACCTAGTGATTTTTTTGTTTGTTTTGTGAACAGACTGTTAGACATGCAATTAAATTACAGATGAGTGTTTTTTTTAAGAACTCGTAGTTACGTTGCAAACAATGAGTTTCTGGCACCGCAATTCAGTGAAACCAAACCATCAAGTATTTTATTATGTACTCTCAACACGATTGGAAAACTGCTCTGCGTAACTTTGTGAAAGAAGATGTTGGATTAACAGTTCACACTCAGACAGCACAATGTTACTGACAAAAGTAAGGTTTAGTCAAAAGTAATGAATCCAGTACGTTTTTAAATCAATTCAACAAAACTTGTTGGAACTCCTGCATTTCACAATGTAGAAGCTCTAATCTAGGGATTCTCAATCTTGGGCCATTTGCCCTCCTAGGCGGCGTGGGACATTCACCAAGGGGCCGCAAGAGCGAGATTAATTAATTGTGATCAACCACGTAAGGCCAGCAGACGGCTGTAGCTACTCTGAATGAAATACCGACAAAAATTTTTGTTTCTAGGCAGGGGGCTGCTGGTGTTGATAGTCTAGATGGGAGCTACAAACCGTAAAAGGCTGAGAACCACTGTCCTAATCAATATTAGTAGAACACTGGTACATCCTAATTGTCAAAGCTATGTCGAGAAACATTATGAAGAAAAGCTTATTAATTCTACCAATACCACAATGCATAAATCACCAATATAATCGACGAATAGGTGATTTGTAACAAAACTCTTGAGCAAAAATGTTAGTGGGAAACTTGCAACCAATATTATGAAAAAAATCTAAATTGCTTGAAGCGAAACTTGGACAAAGTGAAAGAGTTCAAACACAACAATGAATTAACAGTACTACTAGTGTTTCCAACTTATTGCGCGCCAATCAGAGCTGCTCAATTTTATGCCATCGGTACTCATTGCAAAAAATATTTACAACATTCGTGCAAAGAAAAAAAGCTACAATCAAATTTTAAAAAGTGTTACCTCATATCACAGCCCAATATGGCATTGTGGTAAATGATTATTGTCCCCAATTACGCTTACGTTTCAGTGTCCATGCATCAAATTACATCCATCACTAAATCTAAACCAAGATTTGAAATAAAGCCAGCAGAAGACTCTCATATGATTGGATTTGTGATTACTGCAACTTGCTAAATTTTTGGCATGTCTGAACTTATTTTAATGTGTTCAATTTCACACGGTTTATTATCCCATTTTGTAACCCACAAAGTACGCTTAAACGTTGTTAAAGTGTTGTGTTTGGTAGTTTGATTAATGGACTTAACTTTTTGTGGTTAATGTATTTTAAAAGGACATGAGCTGATTTTGCGACTTTAGGTGTCTGCATTTTTTTCCAAATAGTCTTCAGAATAGTTTGCCCATTGATTGCGTAATACAGTACTGTATTATTGGTTTGGTTGCTGATTTGTAATTGGTTACAGCATAATGTTAAGTTATTTTATTTACGTATTAGAGATGAGCCATCACTGAAATTAAAATTATTAGCAGTGTATTCGAGTGTAGCAAGCACTCGTCTATAACGTGATCTTGTAATTTTTGATTAAAGTTTGGTATAGCTTAGGTAGCTTCCTGATCTAGTTCAGTCATTAAAAAATGCTTTTAGTGAAGTGCACATTGTCACAGGTATCAAAGCTTTGTCAAAAAGAGTTGTTAGCTGTGTGACAACTAGCATATTAACGGCAACTCGCATCGATAGGTAATTAGCTTCAAACGAGTTATGACTAAAAAAACTAGTGGATTTGCATTGTCGATAGTATAAAAATGCAGTAAATATTTTTGTTTGTTTAGTTGCCATGTGTACGAGAGTAATGTTTAGTTGCCATATGTACGAGAATACAAGTGCTCATTCATTGCTCTATATCAGGGTTTCCCAAACTTTCTTGTGCCACGGACCCATTTTTTCGAATCAAGTTTGCCTCAGACCTCACTTTTAAGTTGCGTTAATTTTTTACCCAACTGCTATGAAAGCATAAAATGCAAAACGAAAATAAATTGTGCTTAATCGTAGTTGCATTTTTACCGACACATATGAATCACATGAATGAGATGGATGGGGTTGCTTCTCACAGCTTTTGTTTCAAATATTTGTCCGTAAATTTTACATTTGAACCGAGCGATTGGTGTGGTGCGTTCGGTAACCTGCAGTTCTTTGATCCTCAGGTTGCGGCTTTTTGTGGGGATAAACGAAAACCTTTTTTGGGAGAGGGAGAAACAAAGATCTTTTTTTGATTTTTTGATTGTCCTAGTGTTTTTGCTGCTCACAGTGTGTTTAATATTTTGGGATATTGGTTAAGATGGTTCTTTAAGTGCAGTAGGTTGCCGACCCCTGACGTACTTGTAAAACACATCATTGTCGGTGTGCAAGATCTGGTTTCTGATCCTCGGGCCAGTCAAATCAGACTCAGCGTCGCCAACAGCAGTTTGCCATCATTTCGAGGGTTCTGGGGAGTCGAAGGTGTATTGCACGATCACTAATAAAGTCACAGTCGCGGAGATGAGTCCCGCCACTCGTTATACGCTTCTGCGTATTACCGCAAGCATAATAAAGGTTTGATTTGATTTTACATTTACACAATTGCTATGCTTTTAGTTATTATTTAGCTCTACCAACAGGATGTAAAAGAAAGTAGGCCGTTAAAGATTTCATATTGTATCTTGTAAACTTATATCTTAATAAGCTTGCATCGGGATCTCTCTGATCTAGTCTATCATCTCTGCTCGTGCGTTTAACTTGTCATTGTAATTAAGCTATTACAGCACTATAATTTATGAACAATAAAGGCAAGAGTATCATAATCCATGACTAACTTTAATAATTACTCAACAATCAAGAGATAGTAGAAGAAAAAAGTATTCTATAAGATTTTCAATCACTGCAGTAATTAATTGGGACGGTGTATGTTCTGCAAAAATCATTTGAAAGTTCTAGTTTTTTTATTTTTTTGCAACATTGTCACGGCCCCCCTATGCAGTCGCCGCGGACCCTAGTAGTTTGGGAAACTCTGCTCTATATTCAATCTCAACTATAACATGCAAACTGTCAAATGAAGTTGTTCATCATACTTGTGTGTTACGTGAATTAGAATTTCTTAATAAATAACCAGAAACATTTTCATTGGAGCACAACAGCAAGGTACATTACCACAGGCTGAAATATCTACTGTATTTTCATCCAAACACCTAAATATGCCCAATCTTATTTTCTTCGAGTCTACTCGAATGTACTACGTGCGTCTTATTTTAGGTAATTGATTTGAACAAACAACTATTTGATCTGCAAGATACCAGTCGCAAAGAAATACTAAGTCAAGAAAAAGCTATACTGGAACATCTTCAACAAATCAAATATCATAAGGAAGAGTTGTAAGTTTGATGGTGTATTGGTGCTTTTTTCTTGGCTGCTACCTGTGATGAGCTTTCATCGTAAAGATTTCTGGCTGAATATCGTTATTGATCAAAATAATTTTAATTTATCAATTACAATTATTGCTTTTGTACTAAATTTTGTTATCGTCGATTAATCATTGTGAGCAATGGCAATTACCCAACAATGTTCTAAACAACGCTGTAGCATGAAAGTTTTTGCTGGTTACATTTTCCACATTGCGCAGTATCATTGATTTAAGCATGCGTTATCATTGTCGTGGTACATGAAGCGTTTGGATGATGCAATGATCACGCAATATCGGAAAAACGAAACTTTACTGCTAACACATGTGCGAAAAGCTATGAAACAAAACGGGCGTTTCAGCCGAGCTGATAATTGTTTGTAATAATTTATATTGACCTGACCAATATAAGGATCGAAGCTCGTGCTGCGCTGTAACGCTGATTAGGTTGTGCTTGTTTGCAGACAACAAGCAAAAGGAACCAACGTAACGTTGAATTTGGAAATAGAAGCTTTGAGCAGGAGCCTTAATCTTGCAGCGGAGGAAAAAAGTTCCCTGCAGAAGGTGTGTGTTGATGACTTAATTGATCGATCCGCCTAGTGCCTGTAGATATTGTGTTTAGTGTACTGACAATCTTATCTCATGTTTCCATGATATATTACTAGTTGCATGCGTGTTGTAGTTAGTGTTTGTCTGTTGTCATGTGTCGCGTGTCTTGCATGTATTGAACAGAATTTGGAGGACGGCCAAACTAGGCTTGGTTGTGTGGAAGAAGAAAAAAATGAACTCTTGCTGCAACTTCAAGAATTCAAGGAGCAATTGGAAAAAGCTGCCATTGTAAGCTGGTCATTTCTGTGCTAGATTTCTTCTTATAGTTTTTACGAGCAGGTTTTCAACAGGTCAGGAGATTTGGGGTTGAACGCACCAAGTTAACCACCGGATAAGATTTAACCGCAGCTAGCTAACCACTGACTCTTGGTTAAAGTTACCGGTATGCACCAACTGCTGTTACGCTGTGGTTAGCTGTCCACGATTTTGCATAAGAGTTTGCTGAGAATCCAATTTTTTTCGGATTTGGCAATGTACCATGCTTACAGACAGGCTAGCTAGCTCAAATACAATGTTGAATTACGAGAAAGCGCAAAAAAATTTTCATTATTGCGTGACAGTGGTCTTTCTCTGCTAATACATGGGCTAGTGTATCGATGATTTCCAATAATCTCTTTACGATTGAAAATCTAAGTTGACGCTAGTGTATCGCATTTTATGACTGGCCTAGGCTAGCTAGTCTAGCAGTTTATACTTAGCCTGATTTCGGTTTCAAATAAGCCCATGAAAAGTGGGACAGAGCAATCTATGAATTGTAAAATAAACCATTTTGGCATGTTTTCAACTCTGTTTGCGAGGCAAACGTTTGCGTATTAATCAAGGTTTGACAGTTTATGTGGGTTCGTGGTGAGCAAATTACATAGTGGCTCTATTAGCAGCTTGTTGAAGACGCCACTTCGCACATGCAAGCTGTCTACTGCAGAACAAATGATTACTTACTAACCTACCAAATCGCCAGTTTCAAGTAAATGTCTTAATTTTCAGTTAGAGTTTAATAGTATGCTAGCAATAGGCTTATGCTTACCCCTATACCGTTTAGCCTGGGCCTAAATTCCAGAACCTATACCAAAACCGAATCCAACTAACTAATGCGAATCTAAAAGGCTTTGAAAAAAGCTGTTTTTGCGTTGGGTTTCAAGAAACCCTCTGTCGTAAATCTTTGGAGTAAAAGCTGTGAAAAAAGCTGTTTGTCCCAGAAGCTTTTCGTGATGCACTCGTCAGTGGGTAATCGCGTCAAAGTGAGAACGAGAAAGCAAGGTCTGGCAATGCATGAATATCAGTTTCGGACGGCAGCAAAGTGATAGTTACGTTGGCGAATCCAATCGAACGTGGGAAAATCATGCGCAGTTCTGATTGGACAAGTCGTGCAAACCTAAATTCTACTCGAGTATAGACAAACTCTTTCTGTTTGCATAGATTAGGTCGCCGTACTTTAATGTAGCTGGCTTTGAGCAGTCTGAGATAAAAAGGACTGCGCGCAGTGTCCAGAATAGAGAATTGATCATCGTCGTAATTGGCAGTACATTGGTCGTTTTCTAATAAGTGTAGTCAATTGCTGAGTCACATTCTGGAGCGAATTGTTTTCGCTTGCACGTTCGGTTAGGTTGCACTCGCTGGGAGGCTGTGTGCTGTCGTAGTCATTTTGGAACATGCTGCTTGATGCGGTCTTGAACCAAGCGTGCAAGCGAAAACAACCCGCTCCAGAAGGTGACTCGACAATTGGACAACACTTAGAAAACGATCAATGTACTACCAATTACGACGATGATCAATTCTCTATTCTGGACACTGCGCGCAGTCCTTTTTATCTCAGTCTCTTCAAAGCCAGCTACATCAAAGTACGGCGACCTAATCTATGCAAAGAGAAAGAGTTTGTCTATATTCTTTAAACTGTGTAAGTAGAATTTAGGTTTGCACGACTTGTCCAATCAGAACCGTGCGTGACTTTCCTGCGTTCGATTGGATTCGCCAATGTAACTACCGCTTCGCTGTCGTCCGAAACTGATATTCATGAATCGTCAGACCTTGCTTTCTCATTCTCACTTTGACGCGATTACCTGCTGACGAGTGCATTACGAAAAGCTTCTGGAACAAACAGCTTTTTTCAAAGCTATTAAGTTCTGTACCGCCAATCAATTATTCAAATTTAAAAAGCAACATATTCGTTTTATTATTACTTCAAGATAGAACTACACGTACACCCAGTAGTCTAACCTAAAAGAACAACGCACTTTTAATACATTCAGCGCGACTGAGGCAGGAGTTAACCCAGCTATTCCCGTGGGTTAACTTTTTGTTTAAATTCAACAGTTTTAACCTTGCGGTTAAGTTAACCAAGGGTTAACTAGCGTTGGTGCATTCATTCCACCCTTGAGGTTTGTATTGTTAATGCTGTGTGCCTCATTTAGACTGATCATTTTTTTTATTGTTATTTTTTTACAAACCGACACATAATGCTTAACTACAACAAAATCTAAAGCGACGAAAGTGTCATCTGGAGGGACTTATAAAAAAACTTTTAATAAACCAAATCAAAATAAAAAAAAATAATTTTTGATTTTTTTTTTTTGTTAGTTTATTTATCTGTGAATATTAAACTGTCCATCGATTTTTGCTTGTTTTTCACAGTGGTGCACCCAGGGGTGTGGGGGGGTTGAGGGGTCGAAACCTCTCCTTTTGAAACCGAACTTTTGTTTTTAAGGTGAAGTGTCTAAACTGTGCAAGTGCAGTACGTGCGTGCTGTTATTTCAACGCAGCTGTGTCAGAATTTGCCCTACATCATACTGAAGCCAAATCGACTGGTTGGCATAGTAATAAGAGACATTGTTATCAGTACGGGCAGGGGCGAATGCATCCCCCTACCAGCCATTTTCAAACATGTTTTTGATAAATACAATTTTTCCATACTTTGAACCTTTTCGATAACAATAAGCCTTACGTCCTAAGCATGCATAATCGAAAATGTACGAACAAAATGCATCATATTTAGTGAAACACTCAGCCAGATTTAGGGGCAAAAATTTTTAACAAAATTTGCCTAAAAATTGTTCAAAAAGTAATAAATTGCCACTACTGCATGTAAATTTTCAAAAATTTTTTGTGGGAGCATGCCCCCGGAACCCCCTCGAGCCTTTTTTATTCTCAATGTACTTCAAAATGATTTTGCCGGAAAAAACTATGTTTCATGATATGTCAAAAGTTGGTGTCCCCTCCCTAAAAAATTTTCTGAATACGCCACAGACATGAAAACATTTTTCAAAGGGCTTTTTTGGGTCAACGTCTTTGTATTTAGTTAACATTCAACCTAATTCAAAATTTTCTAGATCCGCTTCTGAGTACGAGATCGAGGATTTTTTTAGAACCCCCCCCCCCCCTCTTTGAAATATGCTGGGTGCGCCCCTGCTTTTTCAACTCGTTTCTTGTCAAAAATACTGTACATCTTGTTTAAGGAAGCAACAGAAAGGCCCCTGTGCTTCTAAACCAGTGTTTCTTAACCGGGGTTCGACCGAACCCCTAGTGTTCGACGGAGCTGTCTCTGGGGTTTGGTGAAAGTCCTTCAAAATTCTAACACTTTCAGGGGCGTACCCAGGGGGCCGCTGGCCACTTGATTTTGGAAAGAAAATTGGACGTCGGAAGACGTGATGACCTTTTTTTGGTCTTCACCTGATTTTGGGAGGGAAATTGGACGTCATTTGCTTAAAACAGCCACGAAATTGTTAGGGTTCAGCCGCTTGGCACGGGTTAAGAAACACTGTTCTAAACTATGTAGAAGCCACTATGTTATCATTGACATGAAAAAAAGTTTTCCCTGCCGACTTATCGTTATATTAATTGGTCAGAAATGCAATGAACGAAGTTCGGAGATCGAATCGTTGCAAGACCAGCTCAATGGTGTCACTGCTTCCTTAAATAGTGCCAACACAAGATGTGGAGAGCTGGAAATAAGTTGTAAAAAGAAAGATGAGGACATAGAGACGTTGCAGAATGCAAATGATCAAAATGATGCATCTACCGGAGATTTAAAAAATGAAATTGTTGCTTTAGAGGCCAAACTTTGCGAAAATGAGCAACACTTGTATGTTATTGAATCTAAATATCAAGCACTTCAAGCTGAGTGTGAAACACTAACCGAAAAAAAATTAGAACTTGAATCAAAATCGTTAGAGTTGGATTCAACAAACCAATCCTTGAGTCTGCATCTGAAAGAGAGCATAAAGAGTGGCACAACTCTTACTGCTCAAATCAGTGACTTAAACAAGTTAAACGACAACCTGAGGGACGAACTTCAACAAATGAAGATCAGCAACTCATCGTTGATGGAAAAGATTGCGCTTGATAAAAGCAACTTGGGCGCTGAAGTAGAAAACTTGCTCCAAGAAAAGCAAGAGCTTTCCACTTCTATGGAGTCTATGCAATTAGAGATACAAAAACTTAAAGACATTACTGACAGCAAATCATCACAACTTGATGTGCTGCAGAATAGCTATGACGCAACAACGTCACAATTGCAAGAGAAGGTGAAGAAATGCAGCGAATTGGCGTCTTTGATCGAAGCTTTGGAACAGGATTGTTCTGTTAAACAGCAGCAACTACATACTGCTCTTTCATCTCAAGGGGACAGCTTGGTACGAATTCAAACTTTACAAGATGAGAAACAACATGTCAGTCTTACGCTCAACGATTTGAAACTGAAGAACAGTCAGCAAGAAGATGCAAATCTCCAACTCACTGACCAATTGACCACGGCAAATGTGCAACTGAAAGAAATGCAAGTGAAATTGAGCAAGGTAATATCAGAATTGTCTGAACTGAAAACTGATCACGATGATGCAAGAATGCAACTTGCTGATACAAAGTCATCATTGTCAGAATTGAACATCGCTAAGCAGCAATTGGAAGGTGAAGTTGATGCATCCAACAAGTTATGCAACAGTCTGAAGAACGAACTGGAACAGTTGAAGGTTAGCAATTCTTCGCTGATGGAAAAGATTGCGCTTGATAAAAGCAACTTGGGCGCTGAAGTAGAAAACTTGCTCCAAGAAAAACAAGAGCTTTCTGCGAAATGTCTACACCAAAATACTTCTATTGAGTCTATGCAATTGGAAATACAAAAACTGAAGGATGTTGCTGAGAGCAAATCGTCACAACTTGATGTGCTGCAGAATAGCTGTGACGCAACAACGTCACAATTGCAAGAGAAGGTGAAGAAATGCAGCGAATTGGCGTCTTTGATCGAAGCTTTGGAACAGGATTGTTCTGTTAAGCAGCAGCAACTAGACACTGTTCTCGCGTCTCATGGGGACAGCTTGGTACAAATTCAAACTTTACAAGATGAGAAACAACATGTCAGTCTTACGCTCAACGATTTGAAACTGAAGAACGGTCAGCAAGAAGATGTAAATCTCCAACTCACTGATCAATTGACCACGGCAAATGTGCAACTGGAAGAAATGCGCGTGAAATTGAGCAAGTTAGAATCAGAATTGTCTGAACTGAAAACTGATCATGATAATGTAAAAACACAACTTGCTGATACAAAGTCATCGTTGTCAGAATTGAACAACACTAAGCAGCAATTGGAAGGTAACGTGGAAGAACTGAAGAAAAAATGTAGCAGCGCAAGCGAGGAACTTTGCTCATACAAATTATCAGTGGAAGATGTTCGTGCCAGCAAAACTGGGTTAGAAGATGAGCTTGAGCATCAGAGACTGTCATTTATTGCCGTGGAAGCGGAGCTATCTATTCTGAGGTGAGTGAATAATTTTTTGTGGTGACTTGTTATGTAGTATTCTCAAATCTACCATATTATGTATTAAAATATTTGGTGAACGATAGAAGTTAATAGCTAGGATTGGTCGACTTCCATCCAATGTTGATAACTCTTTCGAATAAAGTTTGAAGCGGTGGGGAAACCTTGAGTTTTAGGAATATCAACGCAGTTTTTTAGGAATATAAACCCCAAAACAGAAGTGCATAACATGAAAGAGAATAAAAATTACTTTTGAGGACGCACAACATTAACAAATTCTCAGACCGTGTACAGAACAGCTGACTTCATGATTTTCGTTATGTTAGTCTGCCATACGTTTTGCTCTTGCAAAAGCTGATCAGGTTGGCATAAAAAGTACTGATTCACACTGACAGGGTGACCAGGCTACAGACACTAAAGTGGTCTAGTGCAGCGGTGGCCAACTAGTCATATGCTAAGAGCCACATTTCTTTCGGTCTTTCAGCAAACAGCCATATCACACAGGATAATGATCGCATTAACATCACCATATCTCTTATTGATGCACACACTTTTGCTTAGCTGGATTGCTAGTGTACAAGCCGGTAAGCTCAGTTGGTAACTGAGGTTTGTTGCCTGGGCTGGTCAAAGCGGAGACAGTGTCGCCCTTTCGCAAATCTGCAGAGGAAAGCTTCGCTACTCGTTACACGCCTTGTAATTCTTTCGACAAAAAGATTTTTACGTGATAGTGCACCTTGTGCGTTGTCAAACGCTACATGATTACAGAACCAGACTGCTGATAGAAGAAAGTTTAAGAAACAAAGTATTTGAAAAAGTGCCACGGGTTTGTCACCCCTGGTTTAGTACAATTAGCTTTATTTTGAACTTTATCTAATGATATAGATTTATTTGATCCAAACATATGGATTAGTTTACTTTAGTTAGACATTTTGTGGATTACAATCGTTTGTCAAATCATCTCAAATCACTATTACTAATGTTAAGTTTGTTAGATGATAATTGTTGGTGCCAATATTGTTATTATTTTTTGTTTCAACCATTTTTTAGCTTCATGTCAGCTGGCAGTGAACATCTCAACCGTAAAACTGCAAAGTTCTTTGATGTTCCCTGGCCTCAATATTCTCAGCTTTGCTCTCTTTTGTGGGAGCGTTTGCGTTATGTGGTAAAGATGAGGAAGACTTCAAACCTTATTCCACAAACTTTGATCTGCAACCTAGTGCAATGTTGTCTAGTACTTTAACTTTTAACATGACCATCTCAAAAAAATAAATTTAGTCTAACAATTGACTTAATCGTAAGTTCTAAATTTAGGATTACTTCATGGTATGGTGATTCAGTCAATTCAAATAGTTGTGTTTACATCTTGATGATAAGTTACAATAAGAGTAGAGCGGATCGTAGACTAATTTAATATCAAAATGAATAATGCGAGTTAGTTTGACTACAGTTTGTGGGTTAGTAATTTTATTTTACATCAGTCATTGATATGGAAATTTTAATATTATATTTTTTTCGTAGAATTCATCACTTTCCATGCCATTCATTCAATGGCACTTCTTTTTTTATTTCACCATTCTTCTTTCACTGTTTCAATCTTACTCTCTGCTAACCAGCAAGCATTAATCAGTCACATAAAGCATCCCAATTTCCTCACTACTTGTCGCTGTTTGTGAGAGAATTATACTATTCCGTTTTTCATTAAACTACTTCAGAAAGTAGCCAGATATTTCTCCATCAACACACATTGCTCTCTGACAATCTTATATTGGTAACCCTTTGTTATAGTAAGTACACAGCTATGGTTGTTCCTCGATTAAGGTTTTAAATAATTGGTTTGAGGCCGTATCTGCAAAACAAAAACATTTGGAAACAAAGCTAGCACGACGTGCTGTTTTGCAAAATAAAGTTATGAAATGCAAAAGCTTCAGCGTCGGCGCTTTACAAGAATAATTAAGTTATCTTACAAAAAGATTGCACAATTCCACGACGTTCTTTCCTCACATAAAAAAAACATAAGCACAAACTTAATCATGTGGAGGAAACAGCACCGTATTGATCAAGTGTTTGGCAAATTCGAGAGCATTGTTTTCGTTTTTGCCAATTGTTTCTGACGAAAGATTTTCAATAATAAAGAATCCCCATCATCAACAACAGCAGCAACAGACTTATTAACAACAACAGAATTACCAACAACAACAGAATCATCACTAAGAATGACAGATTCATTAACAATCGAATCATCTACAACAACAGAATCATCAACAACAGCAGAATTATCAGTAACAACCACAAAATCATCAATAGCAATAACAGAATAACAATAACAGAATCGTCATTAACAATAACATAATCATCATTAACAACAACAGAATTATTAGCAACAACAGAATCATCACGAACAATAACAGAATCAACCACAACAGAATCATTAACAACAGAATCACCATTAACAACAACAAAATCATCAATAACGACAACAGAATTATCATTAACAACAACAAAATAAGTAACAACAGCAGAGTCATTAGCAACAACAACAGAATTATCCATAACAACGAAATCATCTCTGCCAATAACAGAATGATCAACAGCAACAGAATCATTAACAAAAACAGAATAATCAACAACAACAGAATCATCAACGATGACTACAGAGCCATCAACAGCTACAAAATCATTCTCAACAATAGAATCATCAACTACAGCAACAGAATCACCAATAACAACAACAGAATCATTAGCAACAACAACAAACTCATCTTTAACAACAATAGAATCATTAACAGCAACGGAATTATCATTTAACACCAGAATCACCTGTAACAACAACAGAATTACGAACAACAACAGAATCATCAATGACAACAGCGGAATCACAACAGCAGCAGAATCATCAAAGCAACTTGTTGATTACTATCAACACAACAGCTACAGACTCCTCACTACAACCAAAATCCCTTGCGCAGATTTGATAGGGTTTAGGTAGCACTTCACCTGAATAATATGGAGCAATCTCTCGTAAAGAAACGGATGTTTCTCTCCCACTGGACGCGCTAGCAACATCATAACTAGATGTAGCGTGAATTCGATCAACTTTATCAATCACAGAGTTGCGTTTGTTAGCTCGTTTGTGTCGTTTTAAAAACATGGGCCTGGGGGGTTACATGCTTTTCATGCGACCAAGTGTGTTCAGGAATCGGATCGTTTACAAACTTCGGCATGGTTTGTGATTATATGATGCTTATTCTTTTCGAACAATTGTTTTTTTTTTCTCTAGAAAGGAAAAAGATGAGTTGGAAGAAAAAGCTACTCAGTTGGAAGCAAGCCGAGTACATGCTGAGAAGCAATTAAGCCAGCTCACGTGTCAATTGGACTCTGAGAAGCTTCGTGTTGCATCTTCAATCAATGATATGTCCCAGATGAAAAATACACTGGATCAAATATGCAGCGAGAGAGATGCGCTGCAAAGTGAAATAGAATCTTTCAAGAAGAATTTTGAAGTAGAAATGATTAAGATGAAAGAGCAAGCAAATGTGGAGACAAAAGACAAAGATGATAGGTAAGAAGATTAGTGGAAGATATTCAGTATCGTTGTGTATTACATTATCAGTGCATGGTCCAAATCATAAAACAACTTACAACAGCACTATCTACAATCTAGTTCGGTAGAAAAATTAAGCAGAAATTAGCCGTAAATGACAACTGCTATTTTAGAACTTCGTTGTATGTCTATTTTTATAAGTTTTCAAGGTTTCATCCAATCACTTTCCGGATTTCATGTTCGGATTGACTTCCATACTAGGTTCCATTTGTAAGTTCAAGTTTAGATTGGGCGTGTTTGGGTTTAAGTTCAAATTTTGAGAAAACTTGCGATTTTGTCTTTGGTTTTGCGATTTGTCCTGATCTCGACTTAACCTTTTGGTTTGGAGTTTTACGTTTGGCTCTGACCTCAAATGATATGCCTGTCTGCGGCACTTCAGTAAAATATTGCGTGTAAAATATGATGAAGAATTCACAAATATTTTTATGAAATATTGTTTGCCAACAGGTTAGAAACTCTTTTTAAAAATAGTAATGAAGAGAAGACTCGGCTGCAAACACAAATTGATCAGTTGACAGCGCAATGCGAACAGGTAAAAATAAAGCTAAACATTTTTGTGGCGATTTATTTCCGGCTTGACGATATTTTTTGTTTGGTTTAGGCTGAACTCGCAAGAAATCAGTTAACCAATGAACTTGCAGATGAAAAGAATAAATTTCAAGTCGAAGTGGAATCATTGCAATCATCATGCAATGAAGTGACTAAATTTATTATTCGTGCAATTTTTTCATAACGTTGTAACTGCATAAACAGTAAGCACTGATAATCGTAACTTCATAAACAACGATGCTTTGATTGTGCTCTCATGTTACCAACCACTCGAAATATGTGTCATGAAATTGCTGGTTAGTGTAGTGGTTAAAGTCAAATCGAACGAAGTGTCGTCAGTGGCTCCGCCACTTTTTTCACTTTCTTCGGAACAGCTGTGTTGCCCAGGCGTTAAGCCGCGAAGATGGACTCATCCACTTGTTACACACTTTGGTGTGATATCGCAAGTATAATGAAGATTTCGATTTGATTTTTGCGTCATGAGATTGAACACATCTGCAGTAATGTTGGTTCATGTTTTTTTTTTTTTTTTTTTTTTTTGGTAAAGTGACTTTCTGTAGAGATTAAACGTGAGATTTGCTTTTCACTCTTTTAAGCATCGCAATAATCTTCAATTTTTACTCACTAGAAATCAAAACAAACTTGCAGGATTTGAAATGCTCATCACTGGCAGGCACACACCACTACTGCAACTGCATGCGTAGATAGGTCGTTAACAAGATGCTGGTTTACAACTTTGTGTTTTAGAAAATCCTTGAAACTCAATCAAAGATTGAAGCGAAGGAACGAGCTAATGCTGTCACGGAGCAGACGCAACTTCAACTTGAGATTGAACACTTAAAGAAGGAGCTGGCTAGTAATCTACAAGTAAGGCTTGTTTCCAGTGCAATGGTTTTTGCATCCGTTAATGTCTTTGTCGCTCATTTAAATGCGTTGTAAGCCTTGTTACACTGGGCAGTGGCTATTTAACGATTTTCGTGATACTCATCTTGAAACTACGCGAAAATTGGTAAGATTGTAGATTTTGAAACGCTGAATCCAAGTTTTTTGTTCTTCGCTTTCCTAACAGAGCACATCGGGGGGTTACGACTTCATCAAGAAAGAAACATCGAAAAATTTTTGCAGAAACACAGCGCACGTAATGCGTTGTAGTTTCTGCTATGGTTTATGCAAATGCTTCAAATCGGTCTCAAAATGATCTCCATATGACAGGCCATCGCTCTGTCAAACATTGACGTCATCGGTTGATGACGTCATAACCAACAAGTAAAAAATTTTTAAAACCTGGAAAAAAATTACTTGGGTGTGTTTTGTTTTTATTGTTTCACTGATAGTCAGCATAGAAAGCTGAAATTTGGGATGTAGAGTCTAAGTACAGTTATCTGCGAATCTACAAATTTTCGTTGAGTTTGAAATAACGCAAGTGAAGGTATTTGGTGGTACAAACGAACAGCTCGTTTTTGCGTAGTCATGCAGAAAGCAGTATTTTGCCAGTATAGTAGCCCATAAGTTTTCATACGGCTGATTTAAATGCTTACCATGAGTTGTAAAGTCATAATATACTCAAAGATCATCACTCTGGAAAATATCGACGTCATCGGTTGATGACGTCATAACCACAAGTAAAAAACTTTGAAATTCTGAATTTTCACTAGTGTTTTCGTTTCGCTTTTTATTACTTCACTGATAGTCAACATAGAAAGCTGAAATTTCGTATGCAGAGTCTAAATACTAATATCTACAAATTTTCGTTGAGTTTGAAATGACACAAGTGTGGCATTCCAGGTCAGATCACCAAGGCTAGGAACCTTGATATCTCAGATTTTGATAAAACTTAACGAAATGGTAGCCCCCAAGAAGTTATCCAAATGTGCTAAATTTTTTTGGTCTGTGACCACTAGGTGTCAGTATAGAAGGGGTCAAAGTTTTGACTAGCGGACAAAGTGCATACATACCCTTCGAGAGACCATATCTCAGCCCATGGTTGTTCAATAATCGCAATTTTGGTATCATTGGACACAGAGACTCTGAGCTTTCAAATGAACCCAAATAAGATGAGATAAAAATGTAAAAAAATTTTTCCAATAATTTTTTAGTTTGTTTTTTATATTTACACGGCACGCGAAGGTGAAATTCAAAAAAATTTTTTTTGCAAAATATTCTCTAAGCAAGGTAGTTTAAGTATATGCAATAACATTTTTGTATATGCAGCAGTAAAAAGATGCATTAATTAAGTGAAAATACAGCAATTGGTGATTTTTCATCCAGAGACTGATTTTCTTGTCAGATACAGCAATTCAATCAGGTACAATTTTTGTGTAATTAACAGCAACAAAGTAATTGACTGTTTTTACCCTCATATAGGAGCTCAGCATGCTTATGCAATAAGATCATATGATAGAACAGTAATGAATAGATGCCGTAGAACAGTACATGACTGTGATTGTTCTTCTTGTATGTTTTATCGTTCAACAAGTTCATGTCGTGATTGTATTAAAGGTTTTTTTGCTTGCCTTGTTTTTGATGTCGTTAAATGTGAATTATTTAATATGTACTGAGTGCTTTTTTAGTTACAGTGCAATGTTACATTTAGGCTTTGAGATGCTGTGAGCTAAAAACATAGCGTATTCTTGATCCACCAGTTAGTCGTGGTTGAGGAAGAACTCCAAGTATTTGCTTATATGATTTGAAACATTGCTCAAGTTCACCGTCAAGAAACCAATAGGCTTGTCTTAGTCCTGGAGGATGTGGAAATTGAATACAAGTAATCTTGAAACTCTTTGTCAAAGCACACCACATGAGCAATCCACTTCTTCCCTCCTTCTTCCACACAAACATATGAATTATTTGGTATTGTGGGTGCAGGGCTTGGTGTATGGTGTCTATTGAAGTGATGGTGTCATTGTAGTATTGCTAGTGATCTTGACCACTGCTGAATTGTGATTTGAACTGCTTTCAGATACTTGATATATTTTTAATTCTGTGCTGCTAATTGGCTGGAAGCGATGATGTCTTTGTGTTCTCGTTATAGTTGCAGCTAATGCAAAACGTGGTGCAAAGGAGCTTTTGTACTTCTTCCACTTCTTCTGCCCTTATATAATATCTTGTTATTGTAGATATGGATTCTTAGCAGTTATGGTAAAAGTCCATGGGTGTTAAAATTTGATCATTTAGAGGTCTTTGCAAACTAGCACTTGCGGTGGATCGTTTCAGTGTGCCTCCAATTCCATCACAAGCGTTTTTTCCATGTGATGTGGCAAAAAAGTTTCATTCCGCTTTCAAACCAAAGTCTTCATAATGATGTATAAGATTGATAAAAGAATATCGATTCTTGTATTGCGCTGCACAACCATCCGAAAAATAAATGATTTTTCGGATTTGATCATGGGCTTGTTTGAGATGCGGTATTAGTTTCTTTAAAAAGGTATAGACCATTGCTGTTGAATGCTTAGTGGAATCTGAAATGAAGCAAAAGCTTTCGTGACCAATGGTTTGAGTCTTGCATTTTAAATAAAAAACAAATGGGTGAAGTGTACGCTGAGAATTTTCCCAGTGGTAACCTTGAGCTGTATCTTTTACAATAAAGGAATAATTCTGACTAAAGTCCATTACAAGAAGCCCTTCATCCAGTTCCAAGTTGTTCTTTGTTTTTTATAAAATATTGCTTGCTTATAGAAACAGAGTCATGCCTTAGAAGTTTAACAACCGCAGTAGAGAAAGAATCCAAAAATTCTTCTCTGTTTCAACTTTGTCCTACAAGTTGCACCTGTCAACTGTCACCCATGTTTTATACCGAATTTCAACTTTTCCTTCCAAATGCTGGCAAGTTTCTTAAATAGTTCGCAACTCCTTCCCTTCCTGGACAGCTCTTACACCGCCTCATCATGCATTCCTCTTCATCCAAGTTACAAACTGCTTTTGCCATAACGTCTTGAAGGCACAGACCTTTTTCACCAATAGCATTGAGCTGCAGCTTTGGATTTTGATGATAGGTGCAAACGCACACAGAGTGTGTTCCTCCTGCTCCTGCAAGTATGCAGTGTTTTGGTCGCAAACTGCAGAATGTAGAAAATCCAACATGAATATCTTCATAATCTTTTTTAAATTGTACATAAACTTCTCGAAGATTGCTTAAAATAAGCCTCTTTTGCACTTCTGTTGTGCTGCCGTTTTCATCCCTCACTGATAAGTAGTCTTTTTTGCCTGGACATAGACGACTGACATCATCATTCTCATAGTATGTCTTGATCTGATGCTTCACATCTGGTGATAACTAGGGCCTTTTTTTTATTTTTTGACCTAAAAAAATATATTTTTGACTTTATTGTAGTAAAATTTTGTCTTAACCGCTTCCGCGTATTATTTATGTCTTTTTGCTCTTTATTAATGAAATATGTTTTATAATCTGCAATTTACATAAGTTTTTAAAGAAAAAGGTAGCCTACTTCGAACATTTTCTCAATTACTCAGTGTTGAAGCTAATGCAACAAAGCGACGCATGACGTTAAAACCTAGGATAACGAGCCTAGGATAACGAGCCATAGGATAACGAATCAATTAGTGTGTAATACAAAAATTGCATTGTTATCGCAACTGTACTGTACACTAACAGTATGTCTATGATTTTTTTAACGAAAGCCACGCAGTATAATTACAAGGACGTTTTATTGTAATACAGCATCATATATTTTTTTTACGTTCTTAACATCAAAATTTCTGTCTTTTCTCAGTAATTTATTGAGCATAGAAAACGACCTCTGAACAGCAGCAGAGGTTGGCTGGGGTTTTTGCAATAGTGCGTAGCTTGTTGGGTCAATTTTCAAGTTGGTACAGTTTATTATTGTTTCTAAATCAGAGTTGGATAGTCGTTTGTTAATGTAGTCATTAATTGCGCAAGGATCATCATCGAATTGCGTATTCTTCAGCAGTTCGTATGCTTTGGTTATTGTGCAGGCACTTCCTTCTAAGAACTCTACGTTGGCTGCTAGAGTCCGGTATTGATTTATTCTAACCAAGTCCGACACCAAACCTATACATTGATAGCGTCTTTTGTTCTGCTGACTAAGAGGCCTGCACTTGTCCAATTGTTGACAATGGTACTAACAGCTGGAAGGTTCTCATTATAATATAAGGCAGCTCTGAGCCAAGTTGCCCATCTTGTAATTACAGGGTCAGGAGGAGATGGCAGACCAGCATCATGAAAATCTTTCTAGCGATCTTAGTTTTTGATTGTTGCTGCCTTGATGGTTGCTATTACTTCATCAATATTTTTAAAATGAGCACGCACACGCATATCGCAGTTATGTAGTAAGTGCGCAACGCAGATGATATGCATCAAAGAAGGGTATAATTCCTTTAATGTCTTTCCAGCCGAAGACATGTACCGAGCAGCATCAGTCAAGAACAATGAAAAATTCTGGCGTTTTATTTCAAGTTGTCGCAATATGTCATCCACAGTGTGCAGAATAATAGGACTGTTATTAACATTGCGATCGCTGTCAAGTGGATGGCAATTAACGAGGAATGTCTGATTTGGAGCATCTAAGCTGCCCGCAAGCACACTAATATACTTCTCTGCTTCATCCACAATCAAAAACACATTTTTGTCACAAAGTAATTTTTGACTTTGTTTCTCTTTTTGGGATGCCAATTTAGCAACACTTGCCCGGGCTGCAGTCTCCGAAGGCAATACTTTTCCCATTCTAGCAAACAGAGACTTTAAAGAAGGATGGTTCAGTTTATGAAGTTGGATATCTGCAGCTAAGAATAAAGAAACAACCTGTTCCTTGAAGTTCACTTGATCGAAATGTAAAAAGGTTTGCTTACTTTGAGATTTGCTCTTCGTCTCCAATTTTCCTTGGTGTTGCTTACTTTTTCGGTGGCTTTCCCCAAAAAATTTTTTGTCGCATTTGACTAACACGTCGCAAAGGTTGCATCGCAAGTCGCCAGCAGGAATTGCCGAAAACTCATCTGGATATTCCTGGCAAGTTTGCTTATCTTTCGCTATAGAAGATTTGGCTTGTTTTGGCATTCTTTGCTTTGCAAGCTACAACTCAAAAGATCACGTGTAAAGAGCGCAAGGTTTTTATAGGATTAGATTAATTGTCTTACAATTATGTGTTTATGCATCAACAATGACGTTTCATGCATAATAAGTGCTATTTCCCTCTCAATTACCGCACGCATTATTGTGACATAGTGCAAATATTGCAACTATTTTAAAAGTTTAAAATCAAATAAAACTGTGCATAAAATTTTAATAGCTCAAAATATCAAAAAAATATAAATTTGTTCGTTTTTGTAACGACATTTTTGATAAAGACAAATGTTGACTTTTTTAAACTGACAAATTTTGACGTTATGCAAACTTTGACTTTTTTGTGACTTATAAAATCTACCAAAACAGACTCCTGAACACCTGAAACGAGCGTTAGTACACATTTGATGATGTAACAAGGTCCTGAAAAAATTTTGACTTTATTGACTTTAGCGGGCTCTAGTAATAACTTTTTGCCTTTACTTAACATTGGCACTTGAGGAAGAACCCCTTGTTCATTTTTTAGCTTTCAACTTAGCCTGACCATGCATCCCGTTGTATCAAAAAATCTGCTGTTTCCTTAAAAGTAAATAGCAATAAAGAGAGTATTTGAAGCTTTCTTGCTCGATCTTCGGTATTTTGAAAGGCAATGTTTAGCTCCCTCATCAAAGTGTTGTAGCTACAAAAATATTAAAGTTAAAAACTTTATGTAGTTGACGAGATGAATTAATACAAACCAAATCTACTCTTATTATATTTTATGTAGATACACTTGAGTTAATGCAGAATACATTTAGTTTGATTTATGTTTTGAACAAACAAAAAACCTGGGAGTTGGTGCAAACAAATTTGCTGATAAGCTCAATGAATAAATTGAACAAGAACTCTATAGTTGATACTACTGCTCTGTCTAGTTTATCTTTATATCAGTCTAGGCGTGAAGGTTTGTAAACAAAAGTTGATTTTTTACTTCTTTTTTCTTCAGTGCTACAGCCGCAGTTACCTACGACTGTTTCACAACAAGAGCCTAGGTGTGCTGGCAGCACGGCTTTTCTAACACTCGAACCATATAGCTACCAGACTTTTGCTTTAGCATTGCTGTGTTTAAATTTCGGATGCCCTTCCTGACAAACATCATTGACGCTCTTGGCAATAGTCAAGTCCAACGCCTTACCGCTGCGCCACGGCGACTTTTGCTTAAAAGATAGAACTTACCTTTCAATGCTGGTGCTACTTTTGATGTGTTCTGTGGCAGTATCCAAAATTTTTACTCCATATCCTCTTTCAAGACTTTTCTGCAAGACTTCATTGGATAATCGTAACTTTTTTTTTATTTTAACAACTTTTTTCTGTTTCGTGAGATGATCTGTCAAAAATATTGATAGTTTTACATCATTAGAATTAAAACTTATTCTCGCAAATTATGCAAAGGGTATGATTTAAATTATGGTAAGAAAACAAATTAGCTAACATTAAGATTTTCTTAAGGAATTGCCTTTTTTGACTGAGTTTGTCCCGACAAAGGCAAAATTCGGTTGGTCAAGCTTGAAGCAGATATAGATAAGCTTGTATCATTTTCTGCGTGAACATTACTGCTTTCTGAAGAAGACTGCTTAGACATATTTTGAGAAGAGGTTGAAACATTTTCAGAAACTACCTTTTCAGAAAAGTTTCTCCTGAGCTTGCTTAAGCAATTTGTACAAATCTTATCTCCCGTTCTGATCAATTCCTCATCTATGAAGTTTGTTGGAGCATTTCTTATACCCTTAAAAATCTTTCTTGAATGGCACTCAAATGGATCACAACAACTTGGCTTAGTTTTTGGCATGATAAATGTTTTCAGCAGAATTAGACTAGGTATCGATACAGTATGTATAATTACAGTATTAATGTATCCAGATAACCATAACCTTGATGCAAAAAACAAAAGTTTGTTACAGAGATGCTTTAACATGTTGGAACTGCTCTTAGACTTGAGTTGATCTTAATCACCAATGCAGAAAGAGCAGGTAGTGACAAGAAAACCTTTACTATGAAAAATGCTGAGAACATTATAAATAATATTTGTCTGGTAGTTCATTCTTTTACTAATTAAAATTGCTGGGCTATTGCATCAGAAATCAATTCTGATGCAATAGCCCAGCAATTTTTTTTCTATAGCATTGTACCTACCCACGCATTATCTACATAAGCTAGTATTTTTTAATTACGATGAAGCAATACAACAAGAGTATGTCAACAAATTAAGCTATGTCAGTTGATTAATTTTGACCACCAACATCAAAAACAAGGCAAGCAAAAAACCTTTAATACAATCACGACATGAACTTGTTGAACGATAAAACATACAAGAAGAACAATCACAGTCATGTACTGTTCTACGGAAGGGTATGTATGCACTTTGTCCGCTAGTCAAAACTTTGACCCCTTCTATACTGACACCTAGTGGTCACAGTCCAAAAAAATTTAGCACATTTGGATAACTTCTTGGGGGCTACCATTCCATTAAGTTTTATCAAAATCTGAGATATCAAGGTTCCTAGCCTTGGTGATCTGACCTGAAATGCCCCAAGTGTAGATATTTGGTGGTACAAACGAACAGCTTAAACTGGTGTGCTTGTTTTTTATCGCTTTCAAAACAAAATTCCATTTAATCTGCTCTTAACTCAATTTTACTTCTCTTTAGCTGAATCGAAATCTATTTCCACGATAAAATATCATTAATCAGCGCTTTCTTTTATTTCTATCTGCCGTTTCGGTTTCTTTGTTACCGGTACCAATGCGTGAATTTAGTACCGTATTTATTCGAGTATAACGCGCAAAATTTTGTACTGATTTTTAATCAAAAATTAAGGGTGCGCGTTATACACGAGTAAATAGGTCGCACAGCACGCTGTTGCCAGATAAATTCCCTATCACGGCTACAGTGCGCAATACGTTGCTTTGAAGACTACCGCTTTCGCTTTGCTGATATTTGTTTACTTGCAGCATTCGCTTCGCGCGAGACTACAAACTCACCATGCGTTGGCTTCCCACTGCATTGAGAAAAGTCAGTTTATTGATTAAAAGGCGGTTGCTGTTTCAACGCAATTACCGTACGATAAGCTTAATGACGTAACAATACAAAATGTTACGATATAAAGGACGGCACAGATAACGTTCTATTCAGTTTCAGCATTGCCTGTTTTACTGGTACCGGTAATTCAGTGCTTTCAGTGGAAACATTTTTATTTCTATGTGAAAAATATTTTATACTAATTTTCATTCAAAAGTTAGGGATGCGCGTTATACACGGGTGCGCGTTATACTCGAATAAATACGGTATTTATCATTCAAGTATTTATATAGTCGACATTCTAAAAGCTCCTGGTCTATGGTTTGTTACGTACATAAGTGGCGGAAGCTGAGAGTTCCGGCCTCTCCACTTTTTTCAGGGGGGGCCTAACTTACGCGTTCATTTCTACATTAAAACCTTTGCATGAATGTGTTTAAAACGTAATAGGCCTACCATCGAAATTGTAACCCAGGAAAGAGCTCAAATCTAGGGATGTTCTTAAAATTTTGTTTATGGGGTTGGAGGAAACAGAAAAAATGTAATCTTGTTGCGAGAAACATTAACTTGCAGCTTGTAAATGTCGAATTGAGCATCTTAACATGTAAAAGGCAAACCAGCAATTGGTAGCATGTAAGCCAAGGGTTCTTAACTTCTCAACTGTGGCCCTTGGTCCCCCCAAAGGGGCCTTACAGCACCAAGTGTTCTTTAACAGACCGGGACTTTTAAACTTACATGCTATAGCGGCAGGGCCGTTAGGTACAGTCAAAGGGCCACGACTCAGAAAAGATTGAGAATCACTGATCTAAGCTTTCAGTATGGAAAAGGCATTTTACAGTATGTTTTTAGACGAGGTACAGTAGTTGTAGTAAGTGTCGTTGATAGTAAACTATAGCAACTAAGCTCAAAACTAGGCCCCTCCACCAATGTATTGCATACCCTACTATCTGCACTGACTTAGCAGGCAATCACGCAAAAGAAACGTAGCCTACTGTATTTGCAATGTAATTGTTCATAATGCGAGGGGCAGGGCTAATTCTTGGGAAGGTGGGAGCTTTGCTTTTTTCAGACTTAATTTTGCCATAACAACTAACCTTCATAATCGATAAAATAAGAAATAAGCAGCTGTCATGAAATTAAAGCGGTGGACTGTGCAAAACATCTCTAGCCTAGTTTACAATTTTTTTTTTAATGTGTTTAAATTCTTTAATTCACTTTGTTTTGCTGTGCAGTGCTAACCATAGCAATTCCTTTGCCAACAAAATTCCTTTTTCTAGTCAGAAAAAGTAATTAAAACGTTTTGATTCTAGTTTTACATGTGACGATGCGATTTATGAAGTTCTACTATTTCTCAATGCATCACCTTATCAGTTTAGGAAATAACGTTAATTGGAGTTGATTTATTGATCATCCCAGCTTTGTCTTTTCGTATGTTCCAAAAAGCTTACTGCTCTCGTTTCCGTGACCATATACGTGACATACCGTGAAACCTCTATTTGAGCGCCACACGACCACAGCACTCTATATTTCAACCCTTCTCTTTTCCTATTGTGGCGTTCTATTAATGGTGGTGTTTCGTTAGAGCAGGGGTGGGCAAACTTTTCACACGAAGGGCCTTACTTGAAAAAATTAAGATGCCAAGGGGCGCACTGATTGGAAGAGCAAACAAAAAGGTCTACACGTCCTGAGATATCCTGTTTTCTACTAAAAATCAGTGAAGAGCAAAAGAAAAAAAAATTGACGATAGGAGTTTATATTTTTGTAAGTGCCCGCAGGCCCCACAAAATGGTCTCGCGGGTCATAGTTTGCCTAGCCCTGAGTTAGAGGATAGTGCTGTATTTTTTGACTAGCTAGTCAGAATTTTGGGAAGATAGATTTAATTAATGAAAAGGAAAAACTTATAACAGAGTTAACAAGTAACCCTTAAAGAAAAAAAAACATCTAGACCGTAACACAATTACTAATAAGTAATCAAAAATTCTATGCGGAAAATCAGGTGACACGTCCCTGTGTAGCCGTCCTCGTCATTTTCATCACTTTCCCCGGTAGTGGCATTACAAGTGGTGTTCAATTAGAGGGTGGCGCTCTATTTTTCAATCTTTTCTCTATAGTGGCGCTGAAATAGAGGCTTTACAGACGGTTTTGTATTTTCAGTAGCTGGTGAGGTTGCTGAAATAATAAAATTTTGTTACACAATCACCCTGTCCACGTGCCCAATTTAGGTGGGCTTAAGACCCACAGTTCTTGGTTCTAGTTTCTGCGTCACAATTAAATTTTTGATGTCATAATTTAAAAAAGTGATTATGACAGCAAAAATTTAATTGTGATGCAGGAACTAAAAGCAAGAACCGTGGGTCTGAAGCTCACAGAAATTGGACATGTCACATGTGGACAGGCTGGATATGAGTTGTAGGCGAGGGAAATCTGGTGATTGTTTTTGGGGCCCCCCACTTTAGAAATGCTTCCGCCATCGCTGGTTACCTATCAAAAACATATTGCAGTTCAATGTCGTTGTTGTTGTACAGTATTGCAGTTATGAAGTTAACTAGTAAGCTTAGTTATATGTAAGCCTAATAATTGCAGGGCGGATCCAACCAGTGCTTTTATAGAGAATGGCAGTTTTTTATCTCCCAGCCAGCGTATCAGCATTCTTTCTAATGACTTGGCTCCGATTTTCTAAAGAAGATAGAAGTATTTTTTACTCTAGAAGATTTTGTAAGCAAATTTTACGGCCAAACATGCACAAATGTGGATGAGGCCCGATACCGTTTATTTTGCACCAAACCGTAGGATGAGAAAAGACTCGCGCCTTGTCGGGATGCTTTGTTACAGCATGCTTATCCTTCTAAGTTCAAACTATCAGGTTGCGATTGATCGCAGAGTGCTCAACGCAGTTGTGTTGGCGCTCTTTCTCCAAACAACCACGGTTGGAGAGTGACATCTAAACGCATTCATATAAAGTGGATGTCTCGAGAACAAGCTCCAGCGGAATAACTGAAGTGCTTGTCATCCAAGTGCAAGAAAACACACTGTAATACTAACCAATGTTCGTGCCATTCCAATGACATATCATGCACAGAGTGTATACATTGTCAAAATGTAGCAATTGTTAAAATGTACCGATTGTCAAAATTGTACCGATTGTCATGTGCCGATTGTCAAAATTTAGCAGAAACACTTGCAGAATACGAACTCGACAATGATTGCAGCGATGACGATGATAAAGACGACGTCGCTTAAGCATGAGTGCCAAATTTATTATGTGCAAATGGCCATTTCGGTATGACTTTACTGCGGAAATTTATGCTGTTATATTACAGTATTGTTGATTACGTTATTTCATTAAAAACGCGTACGATGGCCGAGTGGTATAGAGCAGATGGCCGAGTGGTATAGAGCGTCTGTCTCTTGAGCTGTAGACTCGGGTTTGATTCCGAGTCGGATTAAACCAATGACTTTAAAGTTGGCATTCACAGCTTCCCTGCTTGACGTTCAGCATTAAAGGGACAGTGTGGGAAACAAGCCGGTAAGTTTACTTGTTGTGTTGGGAAAGGCACGTAGCGGGATTCCTCCATCTTGGTGTGGTAGACAGATGGCTGGCAACTCCTAAGCGAGCTAGCATAGCGCATTGATCGCTTTCTCGTGATAGGAGGATAAATATGCAACTAACTAACTAGTTTCATTTCACATATTTTTTTTTTCAGCATTAACAACTCACAAAAATTTGAAGATACAAATACAATATTAGATATTTGAAACAAAAATAAAGCATGCTATTAGTGTGATATCATCGTCAGCTCTTACACCAATTAAATCGAACCTTATGTTATGAGCGATTATATTGAGAAAATAAAGCTTTACGAATGACTATGCATATAAAGCTATTAATTTGTACCACCAAATATCTACACTTGTGTCATTTCAAACTCAACGAAAATTTGTAGATATTAGTATTTAGACTCTACATACGAAATTTCAGCTTTCTATGTTGACTATCAGTGAAGTAATAAAAAGCGAAACGAAAACACTAGTGAAAATTCAGAATTTCAAAGTTTTTTACTTGTGGTTATGACGTCATCAACCGATGACGTCGATATTTTCCAGAGTGATGATCTTTGAGTATATTATGACTTTACAACTCATGGTAAGCATTTAAATCAGCCGTATGAAAACTTATGGGCTACTATACTGGCAAAATACTGCTTTTTGCATGACTACGCAAAAACGAGCTGTTCGTTTGTACCACCAAATACCTTCACTTGCGTTATTTCAAACTCAACGAAAATTTGTAGATTCGCAGATAACTGTACTTAGACTCTACATCCGAAATTTCAGCTTTCTATGCTGACTATCAGTGAAGTAATGAAAACAAAACACACCCCAAGTAATTTTTTTCCAGGTTTTAAAAATTTTTTACTTGTTGGTTATGACGTCATCAACCGATGACGTCAATGTTTGACAGAGCGATGGCCTGTTATATGGAGATCATTTTAAGACCGGTTTGAAGCATTTGCATAAACCATAGCAGAAACTACAACGCATTACGTGCGCTGTGTTTCTGCAAAAATTTTTCGATGTTTCTTTCTTGATGAAGTCGTAACCCCCCGATGTGCTCTGTTAGGAAAGCGAAGAACAAAAAACTTGGATTCAGCGTTTCAAAATCTACAATCTTACCAATTTTTGACCAGTGTAACAAAGCCTATTGCGTCATACCGTTACTAGAATGAATCATGTTTATGCGCTGGGAATGATTTGTTTTTTATTTGTCAACACCAAAACTAAACTCTTTCCTAGCTCACCTCTTTCCTATCCAAGCTCCTAGTTATTTTTATTCCACGCTTTTGTAGCTAAAGTTGACGGTGGATAATGACTGTGTTTATTACTTTAAAAATCAAAAATACTAGCATTTTTTAAAATGGCGGACGTACATAATTATAGCGAGATGTGACTATGTATTGCCAAGGCAAAAAGTATTGGCCAAAAAGTCAGTTGAATTGGATTTATAATTATAAGTTTTGGCAACATAAAGAAGTTGTAATCAGTAGCAGCTTCGCCCAATATCCATTCTTATTTCAAAGCTATTATATATCGAGCATTCAACATAAAACAAAAACAAATCTTAAGTATACTCGCGGTATTACGCTGAATCGTGTAACGTGTGGTGAGGTTCATCTCCGCTGCGGTGGTGCCGTTTGCGACAGTTTCCGATTTAGCCGGTCCGGGAATCGAACCCGAGATCTCCTGTGCCGATGGCTATGCCTTTAACTACTACTACCAACCGGCGAGATGTAAAACATACAACAGATAATGTGACGTCTAATGATTTGGTAAAACTTAACAAGTAGACAATGCACGTCACTTGTAATATCCATCTAACCCCTCAAGGCCATAACCAATCGTAACACAGGACAGGTTGTTAGCTTTTTTAAAGTTTTTATGACTTTAGTAACTTGTTAGTTACAATACTCTGATATTATACTTCTGTTTTGCTCCCACTCACCTCTAGAGTACTTTCATTTCAGAAGTGCGATTGTTACGAGGCCGAATTGAGTGAAACACGGCAGCAAAAGAACGAGATTGAAGAACAGAGATTAGCTTTGCAATCTCAACTTGATCAATCTACTCGCGATATTGAGAATTTAAAGCAGGTCCAAGTGCTAGCGTATCACGAAAATTTCTTATATTCTATTTATTTTTCAGATTTTCAGCGATTCTTGCATTGTGGTTGTTATTTTTGTGTTTGTTTTCGGTTGTTATTTGCCTTGATGTTGTAGTACATTTTGATTTTATTAACCGACTAATGATGTTGGATTGAAATGAATTGTCGTCTGGCTGCAAAAATCTCTTGATGATTTGTTTATGTGAAATTTTTGTTTAAGATCCAGTTTTAATCAAAAGTTGCAGGTTGCACTGTCACTGTCTTCTCTGAACATTAGACAAAGTATCGTTGTGCAGGAAGGAGAGAAGGCCAAGATCGTTTTCTAGGACTGTTTTTGTCATCGTGCTTAGTGGTGGTCCAATTTGACTGAAAATTTGCGTATGAACCCTACACAGTTTCTTAATCAAATAGTAGGCTACACATCAGCAAGAGTGATTGTTTGAACATCTGCAAGACTAAAAGGAAAGGTTAATCATTAAATCCTGTTTATTTGCTATGTGCATCTGCAGACAATTAGATCGACATGAGACTAGATCTATAGATTACGTTTGGTTGATCATTATGTTTGTGTATAGCTTCTTATGTACCCTTATTTGGTAGACTAGACCTGTCAGGAGATCTGTTTCTGTAAGCACTGATTTGTTACGGAGTAAAGCAACTGTTCACTATTAAGTTGCAAACACAAAGATTGTCTGCAAGAGACCTTTAGGGTGTTGCACTTTCACACTGTGATGACGTGTTTCAAATTCAATTTAAACGTTTTGTAGAAATGTATTGATCTTGAACGTGAATTCAAACAACAAACTTCCAACTTGACCCTAAATGCTGCGGATATCGCAAATGCTCAACAGGATATACACAGTGTATGTTATCTTACATGTATATGTGTTATATCATTATGAGGCAGACTCTCATGATATATTGTTGTAGTATTGTACGATTTCATAGTGGTATGGAAATAATGACAAAAAGGCAACCGCAAACGTGCCTAGAAAATAGAAAATTTTGACTGACGTCTCAACTGCTAATGTTTTATTTCTAAATAATTTCACTTTCGTACCACTGACATTTGTTTTAGCTCACATAGTAATGTCCCGTCTCGTGTACTTCATTCTTGTTTAGTGCAAATTCCCGGTGTGATGAAACTGCTGTAGTGTCCTTGATCTTGGCTTGTAATGCTCCACTTGCTAATTTGTTTGTTGTTTTATTCAGTTGTCCAAGCAGAGAGATGCTTTGCAATCAAAACTGGATAAAATGGAAAAAAGGTAAAAACTTACTCTAAAGTTATGACAGCTTTCACATACGCGAATATCTTGGCTTGTAATGAACCTGATCCCTGGTGCTGTACGATTAACTTATTTGTGCTGTATGTAATTAGGTTTGACAGCGACATGGCCTAGCGGTGCCACGCGCAGGTGACAGATCCTACGTGACGGGTTCGATTCACGGCTGGAGCCGATCGCATTTGACATATATTACGAGTGGCTGCTGACTCGAAGAGCGCAAGTTCACTTCGCAGTCTCCCTCAATTACTGTTGAATTTTCAGTTCAACATAATTTGAAAATAACCTCAGTTATTTATTTGATGGTGTTACTGTTAAAGTTTGTTTCGTCAATGAACTAAGAATAACCCTTTCGGAAATCGCTGCCAAGTGACCAAGCCACTGTTGCTGCTTGCCACTTTCGTTGCGGAGGGAGTGCTGTGAAGAAACTTTGCACCACGTAATCCCAAGTTCATCGATGCATGTTTTTGAAATTATTCGCTTGGGATAGTGTGCTTAACTTTTACTGTTAAAGGTAGTATAACTGGTTGATGGGTACCTATCTACGGGGCACCTTTCATGTTGCCGTACCCAAAAAACAAGAAGTTCCACAGCAGCAATGATTAAAACCAACTGAGGAAATGCTTGTTCACCTCATCAACCAAATGAATGACCGAGTGGGCAAACCGCCTGCCTCCGGAGTCTGTTTTTAAAGGCAGTGTGAAGAATGAGTCGGCTAATTTGCTGTTACCTGCTAAGAAGCGTTTAACGTAATTCTCTGATCCCCATATTTGAGTGATAAACAGGTAGCCATTTACTTAAGTGAGCTTGTCATAGCTCGTTTGTCGCTTTCTCGTAATAGATGGTTAAAAGTACAGCTAGAAATGACAACTCGTGTGAGACAATAGTTGTCTTGTTTTCTGACTTAATTATGTCTTGCATACTGACATAGTAAATCACTTCTTCATTATGTTAACAAGGCCAACAATCAAAATAAACTAGTATCTTCAAATTCGTTTTGATTCCTCATTTACTTACAGTTATGCAGACATAGAGGAAAGGTATTTGCATGTCGTATATATTGCATGTTGTGATGAAGCATGCAACTTCTTGCACCCGCACGTATCCAGCTTATTTATATTTTCTTGCCTCTACAAAAATGCTATTTCCCTGATTTCTACTTTTTAGTGTTTGGCTGCTATAAGAAGTACTAGTGATTCAACAGACATGTTTCTATGCTGGATGCAGATGCAATTAATCAGTTGCCTTATGACGTTCTAGCTTGCAATTGGTAAAAAGGCCATTGTCATAGTTTACTGATCTCATCTTTTCTGCTTAATTGATAAAAACTTCTTTGCTTCATTTTGATTCAGCAAGTACTTTTGCTTGCTTGAATGACTCAATTGATTTATTATGATTGGAGAGAGCTGGTTGTCAATATTTTAAATGATGTATTTTTGCAAGCATGGCCAGGATAATCTCATACCACATGCATGAGTGCAATTAAATCGGATTAGTTTCAAGCTGTGATTTTTTTTCTGATTTATCACCAGTATTTAAAAATCCATTGGAGATGACTACAAAATATCCTTAAATGGTCAGGTCGTAACTCATAAATATTCAATTAATTCAGAGAAAAGATTCTTAAGAAAGAGTTCGATCATGAGAGAGAATCTCTTCAAAAGTCGCTTGATATTGCAACGTCATTGGTTGAAGCAAAGAGCAAGGAACTGCAAGTTTGTCAGGAAGAGGTAGGTGTTAAGTTGGCTCAGCACATTTGCATGACGTGCACACTTTTGTGCGCAATGTGCACAATGCTCATTGGAGATAGTTGAAAGTTTGTGGTAAAAGTTCAACGTTTTCCGTTGTAGGATTTCTGCAATCTTAACTTCGCGAGCAGCCTTGCAAATTTATTATCAAAATTATGTACCAGCTTTTTGTCTTGGTTGGTCCCTTGCTTAATTCGTGTTCCATTATACTGGTCAGAAAATAGATTCATAAAACTAGCAATATTATTAACAGTCTACTGTTTATGCGGCATGACCATGCGGGTACCGCGTGCAGGTTACAGGCCCTGCGTGACATGTTCAATTCACCTCTGAAGCCAATCGCACTTGACTTTCGTACCGCGTTGCTGCTTACTCGAAGAGCACAAGCTCACTTGCAGACTCGTGCGAGAGTGAGCTCATGAATGCAGTGAGGCGGGAATAAACAGCGGATTAGATAAGCAATGGTGTATCAGTTTATTCAATCACTTTACTGCTGCGCTTCTTCTACGGCAGAAGTTGCCAATCACGCTAGAAGTTGATATTCCAAGAATTTTGCAATTTCGAATAATGCAATATTTGGTATGAAGTAAATTTAAAGCAGATCGATTTTCTGGCTATCGCTCGCACTTATTTGTTGCGTCGATCTTCTTTTGATCAATTTCTGTGATTTAAAGCAAACAATACGAGCTGCGAATGCAGCTGCATTGAACACGAACACCCGCTGTGATGCTTCTGCCTGTCGTGTCATTGATCCGATCAGAAAGAAACTGCAGTTTGCGCATTTTCAGAATCAAGCCTGCTGACTTCCTGGGTGATTCAGCAGTACATGACTATAGATAACATTAAAGTACAAGCTTGAAAGATATCGGCCACAAATTTTGTGAAGATATCCATAAGTATTGCTAATGTTTGCTCAACCCAGCAAGATATGATCCTACTTACAATTTATTGACATTCAAGAGCTTTTTATCAACAACTTTTACTCTGTGCATGCTGCAGCATACGTTTCTAGCTAATATTGGAAATTCCCCAGTTTACTTGGACGATTGCCGGGAATGTATTGCAGCGTTTCATCCGAAAAGCCGGATTTCTTGTTTTCACGCATTAAAATAACACAAAAATCAGACATAATAACCAAATGTGAACTGCCAGATGTCCTGAAAAAAAACTTATTTGAAAATCGCATGCAGGTTTCGTGTTTCAAGAATCAGCAACTAGTAACGCAGAGTTTGCGTGACCGAGTCTCTGCACTGGAAAATGAAAACAAAGTTTTCCACGATCGATTAGCAATTGATTATAACACAGATCCTACCCAAAATAACTCTGGTGAGTGGAATGTTAGTAGTAGTAGAAGGGTCAAAATCGTCGATTTCTCTGATTGAGCGGGAGGTTCAGACTGTTCACTTTGAGCCTGGTGTGAAATACAGCAAAACTTTTGTAAATTATAGATTATTTTTGTAAATTACGAAAATCTTTTCGTAAATGTTGGATTAGTTTTTAAGTTGTGTGGTATCGAACTGTATTGCATCACCTGTTTTAAGTTCAGAGGGCATAGGTCGCTACGAAACAGTCTTAAAGATATAAGTTCGGTTATAGCAATTTTACAATTGCAATGCAGTTAAAATTTAAATCGCAACTAAATTTGATTGTTCTCTTTCCAAATTTATTGCAATAGTATAATTCTAAATTATTTTGAATATTCGCGTAGTTTAGTCCTAAATCAGCTTGAATTATTTCCGTAGGTACAAGACTAATTTTGTGTGCTGCGATTCTAACGCAGGTGTGATTATCATTCTAAATTGGTTACAATTTTTAGAATTTCGTGCTTAAAATTTTTACGTTTTAATTCCAAATTAAATTTATTGATGTATATTATTAAATTTTTTAGGCTTAGTGGATTTATAGCTCAAAAATAAAATAGTCGTATTTTCCTTTGGAAATTCTTTCCATCACGTTATTTTTATTAAAAACCGAACAAGCGTATCATCTAATCATGCAAATATTTGAGTAAAGTTTTGGCTCTTCATGGATTTTGATCGATGTTTTTATGAACAATTTAACCCGCGCGCGTGGGAAAAGTGTGAAAATGTAGTTCTTAATCAGATGTACTAAACTTTCATTGATTCGAACGAAGAAGTTTGGGTTTGAATTAACTATCAAAATCAAATCTTCATTATCGTCACGGTATTAGGCCGAAGCATGTAGTGAGTGGCGGGGCCCGTCTCCGCTGCTTAGTGCCTTAGCAACACAAAAACGTCGCAGCGGTGGCAAGCCGTTGGCGACGCTGTGTCCAATTTGAGCGACCCGGGAATCGAACCCCGGACTTGCTGCACCGATAGCAATGTGCTTAACAAGTGCGCTGGCCCTAGTTCTGATTTTCACTTGTTAGTTAGTTGATTGTACAATGAAGTACTACAAGCAAAGTAACACAATGAAGTGGATACTTCTGACAGGGCTTCTCTTGCTGTCAATGCCTTCTCAAACCCAATAATTATCAATATTTGAATTAATTCAGACAATCAAGTCGATTTCTTAAACAAAGTAATTGTGGACCAACAATCAAAGATCGAAGGATTAAACGCGAAGATCAAGGACCTGGAGGATATGATGAACGGAGATGTTTATGAAGAAGAGGAGCCAGTCGAAAGGTAATTTATTTTATGCTAAGTAGTTTTGAATCAAAACACATTGTGATATTAATAAACATGACATCATTACTGCATAAGCAGGTAGAAGCAATTCCAACTCAAGCGTTGCATAGTTATGAACGTAGAGAGCCTTGTAGCGATCACAACTCTGTTTTTACTCGACCAAATCTGATCGTCTAACCGCGAAGCTCGTGTAACTACTCGGTTGAGCAATTTCTTGAAGGCGTGTTAGAGCTTCAAACCTGGGTTTTAGCCAACGTCTGTGCTTACTTGTTTGTCAGCATCGGTTGGAAATGACGTCATAAAAATATGCTGTACTAAACGTTCACTGTTTTGCTGCAGAGAAAATTCTTCGCGAGCTCCTCGGTTGTTCTGCGATATTTGCGATGTGTTTGACGCGCACGACACTGAGGATTGCCCCACACAGTCCATGGGAAATCCGAATAACGACCATGGGAGTGTTCAGCATTACGAGCGAGGAGAGGAGCGGCCATACTGCGACGACTGCGAAGGTACGAATGCTCGTGTATTTGTCACTGGCATTTGCTCCACCCAGTAACTTTAACCTGTGGTAGGTTTTACATACAACAACAACAGTTCTTTATTGACCAAGGGATCAATTAATTTAATGCAAATGGTAAAAATAATGAAATCGGCCACTTGGCAAGGAGACAGCGAAAAGACTAAAGAGTCACCACGTCAGCTGCCACTTCACAAGCACATAATACAACACACATGTGCAAACGAACATTCACAATACCATAAATACAAAAACTGACCACACTTACAGCTTAGCAGTAAGTTCTCAGCCCACTACTATGTATCCTCTGGAATAAGTCAAAGCAAGGCTCAACTTCCTCTGGCAGATTGCTCGATAGCTATTAACAACTAGAGTTAGTATTATAGATGAAATCACTAAATCATAAAACCACGACAGCCTATTTCGCCGTTGTCGGCTCTTCAGGTGGTTATTTCATTTAATTGGCCTAGAGGTACAAGCTCCGCCTCTGCATCTGTAGACTCTGGTTTGATTCCGAGTCGGTCAAACCAGTGACTTTGACTTTAGCATTCCAGTATCCACTGCTTTCTGCTAGACGTTCAGCAGTAAAGGGACAGTGTGGAGAACAAGCTGGCAAGTTTACTTGTTGTGCCTTTGAGTAAGGCACTTAGCGGGATTCCCCCATCTTGGTGTGGCAGACAGGTAGCCAGCATCTCCTAAGCGAGTTCGTTATTGCAGTTTGGTCCCTTTCTTGTCATAGGAGAATAAATATACAACTAATTAGATCACAAAAAAATCGAACGTTGAAATTTTTCTTTGAAATTCATGGAAAGCTGCCATTGTGACTTTTCAATTAAGTTTAAATCTAACGAATCGCAATAGAATCTCACGAGGTTAAGATAATTGCAAATCAGTTTTTATTCTCTGCAATGTTCGTGTTCGATCTCTAAAAGAAATCAAATCTTCGTTACGCTCACGGTATTACGCCGAAGCGTGCTACGATTGATGAGATCCATATCTACGTCTTAGCACCTTGTCATTTGTCAGCACAACTCTGAAAAAAACGTCGCAGAGGTGGCGAGCCGTTGGCGAGACTGATAATTTGAGCGGCCCGGAAATCGATTCCCAGACCTCTCTCACCGATAGCTATGCGCTTAACAACTGAACTAAACGAGCGGTTCTTACGTCATTATTTCTATTTCAAATGGAGCATTCAAGACGACAATGTGGTGGAATGCAAAGACTCCACCAGAGTTTTACTATCGGGAATGAACTTAAAAATTTCAAAGCAAAAGTGCAATATTATTTGCGTGATTGAACAAGTTGTAGCGTTAGTAATTTACTGTAGTTAGAGCGGTTTTTGCTAGCGGAGTGGGGCCAACCGACATAGAAACCTTATCTATTTATTTTTGAAACAACCAAATTTAGTTAAAATCTCTCCAGTTTCTGTATTACGATCTGTAAAACCGTAGGTACCTCCTTTTCTAATACGCTGTAAGGAATTATAACAGTAGATCGATAATAAGCGCGGAATCGTTCAGGTGCAATTACCACCAGCCAGTTTTGTTATTGAGTGTTGATGCATTGCACTTTGAAAGTTGTAACGCTGATCTGCCACTTTCAAAACTGTGGTATGGTCCTGGGGAAAGTGTTTTGTTGAGGGTGCCCGCACATGTGCGGCAACTTTGGTTCTATGATAATGAAACTGACATGCCGCATTTACTCTCCTCTTGGTTGTGCCTTTGGTGGAGTGGGGTGGACGAGTTGCATTGAAATTGCAAACAAGCCTTGTCATTTGGTCAGATGCAGTTCTTTGCTTGGCTTTGCTTGGCGGGGCTTAGCTTGCAACAATGCCAAGAATCAAGCGTTCATAGCTGAGCGTGGTAATCGTCATCTTTCATAACACGCAAATTGTTTTTTGCAGAGTTTGGACACTGGACTCAAGACTGCGAAGTGGACGAGATGTTTTGATGAACTAAAAACTATTTTTTCGTCATTTTTTTTTACATCTGGTGAGCTAATCCTCAAAGCACTTCGTGGTTTCAACTGTAGTGTATATTGCAAATTATATAATTTTTCCGTGGGAAGATGCCTTCGGAGAGGCCCATGTAGTCTCCTACTTTCCACTGTGTCATGCAAAGTGTTACAAATAGGAGAGCCTGCGACGGGAGTCCTCCACGTGTAGTCACAGGCTGTATTTTGTTGTACTTGGCCGGGCGAGGCGATACTCTTGTATTACAGCCATGGGCCTTATGTTGTTATTGGCTTGGCCTTATTGCAATACAGCTACTCTCAACCGTGAAGAAATTTATTGATCAATGCCTTTGAATTTGAGTATATGTAGGCCTAAGTTAATTTATTACTGCCGGCTTCTCTTCACTAATGCTGCTGAGCAGCTATCACGTTTCAGCAAATAACGATTCGTTTTATTAAAAACAATGTTAACACGATTACGTTTTATTGCTTCACATCGGTACTGGTGCGTCGTAACCTTGTTTTATTGCTACATTTTTGTCGCATTTTCGTTAGTACATTTCTATCCGTGTTGTGTAGAGTTTCTTGCGTTACCGCTGCAAGTTACTTACTGTTGGGTGCTGCGTATGAAGTAAATTTCGATATAGTTAATCTCGTGTTTGTTGTTACCCAGCTCTTGGCTGCCTAATAAATATAGGCCTTAGGGGTGCGTTGATAGTCCAAGCAACGCGTCAAATTAATGTTGAATCGATGCGTTGTAATGTAGTCTCTTCAAATCGCGAAATACTTTGCATTTATTTAGCTTCAAATTCATGTTATTACAATGGCAGCTTCACGAGGAAGGTGTGATGGTCATTGATTATTATTGCATCATCAAGGGCCGGTTTATTGCATCAGTAACGAAACAAACTGCGCTAATAGGATACCGTCGAATGGGGTTACTTAAAACACTTTTTTTGAAAAATTACTCTTTATTTTTAATTGTGTGGACTTAATATTTTTATGTATTGATATTGGGGGACGGTAGGCAGGAAATCAAAAAAAAAAACAAGAAAGATTTGTCCGGTTTTGTTTTAAGCAGGTATTATGAGATGTTCAAAGTTGACCCGCTGTGGGGCTACTTTGAACGTTTACAATAAAAATAGAAATGCCCAGATTTTCGTAATTACAGTATATCGTTTTTATTTATTAACGTAAAATGATTAAACACTAAAACAATGCATTGCAACGAATACAGAGCCGCAAATGGTTCCAAACAATCCATTGAAACAAAAACGCAAACTCTTAGGCCTACCAACATAGTCCAAAACAATGCATTTTTTACGATCAATTTTTTTGAAATAGGCCTAACGCATTTTGAAATCAAAACGGACGTGGAAATCATATCGACGACTTTTGAGTTGTCCATCTTGAAATAGTTCCGTAAAAAAACTTCATCCAAATACCTTTTTTTGCGATCTAGGGCAACTTATATGTTATTCTATTCTATGTTGTATTATTGTTATTGACGGTATTATGATTGATATTCACCACAACATAAGATGGCTAAATGGTCAGAGCGTCTGTTTCTGGAGCGGTAGACTCAAGGTCTGACTCCGAGACGAGTCAAACTGATTGCCAAGCCTAAAAATTAGTATTCACAATGTTCCTGCTATATGTTCGACTTCGACAGTAAATGTATAGTATCGACGACAAGCCGGCAAGTTTGCTTGTTGTAACTCCCTTGAAAAAGGCACTTAAAATTCCTCCATCTTGAAGTGCAAACAGTTAATGAAACCCGACATTCTATCTCTCGTGGGGGCCCAGTCTGACTATAGACATGCAGATAGAGCGTAGGGATCAAACGCATAACTGCAAGACTTGGACTAAAATAAACATCTGTAGCTCAAACCTAAGCCGTACAACAGAAGAGGAATAGGTCTAGGCTACCACACCGTGTTGGGAGCGAGTCGCTGGAAGTCGAGTCTCTAGTTAATGATGTCGAGTCCGAATCTTTTCGTGCAACGACTCGGGTCAAGTCGAGGCTCGTACCAATTTGATATCAAAATAGCTAGACTACTGGTGCTCATTTCGGCCGTTAGGTTTTTAGTCTCTTAAAAACTTCCAGCCCACTAGGCTACCTGCCATGGGCGCCCGCATGGGGCACTTGCCCCCTTCCCTGGATTTTGAGCGAAAGATGTGCAAATGCATAGTAGTTTTAATATATTTTGTTTTAGTTATAATATGCACAACCAAGTTTGAAGCAAAGCTAAAAGTGCCAAATTAATATGCACACACAAGTAGGGGGCACTTGCCCCCAGTGGCGGCTCGTGGCCAAAAAGAACAAGAGGTGCTGCAAGCGACAAATTTTGACAAGCCTGCTTAACTGTGGTAACTGGTAATCCCAACGCCTATTACAGAAACGTCAAATTTGCGGTGCGGCGAGCAAACACGATAGCAGAAAAATCGAGGTGTTGCAGCATTTCTGTTCAAATGCTGTTTTTTTAGTTTACACTGCGGTTGGTGTAGTTGTTTGATACATGACTATTGCTGCAATAGGTCCAAGTTCGATTACCTGGCCGATCAAATCGGACACAGAGTCGCCAACGGCTCACTACCGCTGCGATGTTTGTTTCGTAACTGCGTTGCCCAGGCGCTAAGCCGCCGAGTTGTCCCATCAAAACTTAATCGCGCGCCTAATAACACTACCGCTGCCATCAACTCAACTCCAATAGAAGTAGTTAAGAAGATAAGTATCTTGGACTAATAATTGATAACAAGTTAACCTTTGGATCACACATTGAATATTTAGAATCTAAACTTTCTCGGGCAGTTGGCACAATATCAAAACTCAAACATTTTTTTCCTTCGTCTGTACTTCCAAAATTTTATTACGCGTTATTTCACTCAAATATATTGTATGGGTTATTAATTTGGCATAATTAGTGATGTAAAAAAACAGTTTTTTTTTGCACTTGTTTTTTTACCTCGTTTTTTTGTATTTTTTATGTGTTTTTTTTGTTTTTTTTATTCATTCCTTCTTGAAAAATTAAAACAAGTTTGTTTTTATTATCAAGCTTAGCAAGCAGCATCAAATCGTGTCAACACATTGAACATGACTGTAGGTCGTTTAGTGATATTGCTTCATTATAGTTTGTGGGGTAGTGCGTATTTAGCTTAAAGCTTACCATATGGGCTTCGGAATACAATAAATATGGGACGAAAATAGCTTAAGGAGGAAAAATAATATGGGCTTATTTTGCGATTTGCACAGTTCTGCCGTACTAAATTTTGAGTTTACCCAAAATATAGCCCAACCACAACGTTGTGCTATCGAATGTTAAATCAGGTTAAATTATGGTTTAGGTCCTTATTTGACCTACTTGGCTCGCTTGCGCTTTGGGCTATGGAAGAGTTAGGGTTTGGGTCAAAAACAACAAATGTAAACTAGTTCGGAGCCTATCTTCTCTACAAAAACTGGAAAAACTACAGACACTCATTAGACGAACGGGGAAATACAGTGCATTAATGTGTACTATCGACCTTCGCTTATCCACAATTTTTTTAATCTACCGGAATCTATTGCGATAGTTCTTTTTTATTTCTTATTCTTTGCATTGTGAAATTAAAACTGGCAACACCTTTCTGGTAATCGGTAACAGCAAGCATGCAATCCATGACGGATTTAGGGGGCGAAAAGGTCGCTCCGTACTCTCCAATCGATCCATCACTAAAAGAAGATCTAATAATACACATCATGGCGGCCAATACTCATATTTAGTTTAGAATCGGACTCGAATTTGTTTTCAAAAACAAGTTCGTTTTCAAAAAAAACACGGTTTTTTTAGCTATGTTTTTTTGTAAAAAAACACGTTTTTTAAAAAAAAAACAAAGGCAAAAAAACGATTTACATCACTAGGCATAATACTTACTGAACATATACTAATAAAATATCCAGACTTTAAAACAAAGCCATAAAGCTGATTGCTAATTCAAAACGTACTGATAAATGTGCTACGGTTTTTGAAAAGCTTAAAATTTTGCCACTTCACGATCTTCACATCCATGAAACAGCGATATTCATGTGTACATTCCATACAATAAACTACCTGTTTCTTTTTCGCAATTTTTTAACCGAATTGCTGTAATTCATTTAGTTCATACAAGAAGCAACACTTCTGGACTTGCATACTATATTCCACAATACAAAACAACTCGTCTACAGCGCTCACTAAAATATACAGGTGTGAAAATATGGAACAAAATACCTAAGTGGATCAAAACTAAAAGTTACAGTCAGTTCTAAAAAAACACCTCAAATTATATCTACAAGGCAACTAAATATCTCCTCTTTCTTTTGTCGTTATTTATTTATTTTTCTATTTTTTTTTTTCCTTTATATTATAGCAGATCCTGTACGAATCAGCAGAATAATGCACAGCAACTGAAAAAAAAAATTAATATTTTTTTACATTTTTGTTTTTTTAAAGCAAGGTTGGTTGCTTGACGCGAAGATCCTTAGAAGGTCACTTCGCAGCTTCCCTATTGCATTCATTGTAAACTTTTTTTCTGTTTCTATATTGTGTTATGTTTCGTTATTGAACTATATTTTGCTCTTGTTTTTGTTTACTATATTTGTTTAAATACCGTATGAATGTAATGAATCTGACACAACAAGTAAACTTGCCGGCTTGTTCCCCACACTGCCCCCGTCCCTTCAATGCTGAGCGTCAAGCAAGGACGCTGTGAATACTAAGTTTAACGGCACTGGTTTGACTCCACTCGGAATTAAACCTAAGTCTACTGCTCCAGAGGCAGACGCTCTTGCCACTCGGCCGTATGAGCTCCGCCACTCGTTACACGTTTCAGCGTAATAACTAGGGCCTTTTTTTTTTTCTTTTTTTTTTTTTTGACCTAAAAAAATATATTTTTGACTTTATTTTAGTAAAATTTTGACTTTATTTTAACTTAACCGCTTCCGCATATTATTTATGTCTTGTTGCCCTTTATTAATTAAATATGTTTTATAATCTGCAATTTACATAACTTTGCTGTGTTGTCTAATTCAGAGTACAATGTTTATTTTCTGCGACGTGAGTCCACAGCTATTCGCCTGATGAGTTTCTCGTTCATTGAACTACTGGTGGCCACGTTGGTTAATGTCGCCAGCGGTTGAAACGTCATGACAATGGCGGTCAAAAACAGTGAGACCGGCTCGCTTCGCCTCACTGGGCTGAACCTACTTTTATAGGAGGTTCTTGTGCCTTTCTGTTTCCATACGTTCATGCCTATGAAACGAAACATGAGCTTTGCTGGTTTTCGATTATCCCGGGCAGTTTTTGGCCTTTGTTAAGTAATTTTGGTCTTGGTTGATAGTTAACACTATGGTTGTTAAAATAATGGCCTTTGGCTTCGTTGATTGCTTTCCAAGTTGCTGTAATTTGTTGAACTTTATTCACGAGTTTTTGTGGTGCTTCTTAGATAATTTTGACTTCGGTTTCTGCAGTTAACTAAATTTCCTTTTTTAAGCGACGTACTGCTGGCCTTGTTTGATAGTTAATACTACGGTTACAACTTAATGTAGTATGTTCTTTGGTTTCGTTTTTTGCTTCCCAAATTATTTTGTTGAACTTAATTCACGAGTTTGTATGGCGCTTTGTAGATAATTTCGGATTATTCGACTTCGATTTCCGCAGTTAACTAAATTTGCTTTTTACGCGCGCATGATATGGCTACAGTAATTATGTGGTTTAAAATTAACCCACGAGCGCTTTCTGCTTCGCCGTGCTTCTGCGGTTTACGAAATCTTGGAGTTTGCAATCAAGTTTTGGACCTCGAGCGCTTTCTGTCTTGCCGCGCCCTTCTGATCAGCAAGCTGTACATAAGCTTCGATTTTGTTAGTTTAGTTAGAGCCAGCTTTGGCTCTCGTAGTTGTGCACCTGATGAGTCTGGAAGGACGAAAAGATACCCTTTTTCGTGCACTAAGCGTTAGTGTACACCCGGCCCATGTCGTGCTTGCATTGCTCGGTGTCGCAAACAATCACTAAGTTTTTAAAGATAAAGGTAGCCTATTTTGAACATTTTCTCAATTACTCAGTGTTGAAGCTAATGCTACAAAGCGACGCATGACGTTAAAACCTAGGATAACGAGCCATTGTGTGTACCGGTATCAATTAGTGTGTAATACAAAAATTGCGTTGCTGTCGCAACTGTACTGTGCACTAAAAGTATGTCTATGATTTTTTTAACGAAAGCCGCGCAGTATAATTACAAGGACGTTTTATTGTAATACAGCATCATATATTTTTTTACGTTCTTAACATCAAAATTTCTGTCTTTTCTCAGTAATTTATTGAGCATAGAAAACGACTTCTGAACAGCAGCAGAGGTTGGCTGGGGTTTTGCAATAGTGCGTAGCTTGTTGGGTCAATTTTCAAGTTGGTACAGTTTATTATTGTTTCTAAATCAGAGTTGGATAGTCGTTTGTTAATGTAGTCATTAATTGTGCAAGGATCATCATCGAATTGCATATTCTTCAGCAGTTCGCATGCTTTGGTTATTGTGCAGGCACTTCCTTCTAAGAACTCTACGTTGGCTGCTAGAGTCCGGTATTGATTTATTTTAACCAAGTCCGACACCAAACCTTCCACATTGATAGCGTCTTTTGTTCTGCTGACTAAGAGGCCTGCACTTGTCCAATTGTTGACAATGGTACAAACAGCTGGAAGGTTCTCACTATAATATAAGGCAGCTCTAAGCCAAGTCGCCCATTTTGTAATTACAGGGTCAGGAGGAGATGGCAGACCAGCATCATGAAAATCTTTCTTGCGATCTTTGTTTCTGATTGTTGCTTCCTTTATCGTTGCTATTAGGCTACTTCATCAATATTTTTAAAATGAGCACGCACAACTAGGGTGTTTCATTTTTAAATTTTTTCTTCTTAATTTCTTTTGGATAGTGATTTTCTAATGCCAAATGAGCTAACTTCATAATTGGTAAAAAAAAATTCGAAAATTTATTACGTTTTAGCTCCCCACACCTCCCATTTTTATAACGAGGGGGGTCCAATTTACGAAATCGCTTTAACTCTGGACAGGATTATCACATCAAGCTGATATTGGTGTCAAACGAACCAGAATGGGCAAGTTTATATCCAACTTCAAGAGGAACAATGAGTCTACCTTCCTTATTTTTCGAGTTATTACCAAAAATGTGAATTTTTGCTATATTTTCATAAATTTCTTTATTTTTCTGAATAAAGACTCAAATTTACACAATCAATCAATCATCTCATGTTTTTTCAAAACAATTACAAACAATGAACAACATCAACTTAAATTTAACTTAAACAACCAAGCCAGAGATTTTCAACCTATGGGCCATGGCCCAAATATGAGCTATAGAGCTGTTTTCAATTGGCCACAGAGCTTGACTAGAAAGCAACCTTGGCTACCCTAATGATACTGTTATGCTTATTTTATGTTTTTTAATAAGAGTAAATGAGCCACGGCCATATTTTATCATTTTACTGGGCCATGAGGAAAAAAGGTCGAAAAACCTTGAATTACACAGTCACTCATTTCATTAAGTTCACTTAAGATTGTAGGCATGGTAATATATATAACCCTTCATCTTGTGGTCAACAACAACAAGTTTATTTGTCAAGCACCATCACATTTTATGCGTAAACAAATTAATGAAGTCATTGACTTGACGAGGTGTTAGTGAAAAGACCATAAGGTCATCTTAGTCAACGACCACCTTCGCTACATCTTTGAAATTTGGTTTAACTCAAAACAAATTGTTTGACTAGATACACACAAAAGAAATTAAAATAAAAAAACAAAAAACTAAAATAAATAAATAAATAACACACATACTCAGTATATATAGGAATCACCTATTGAGGAAGCAGCAATAAATTGGAAATTTAAAAGTTTTGCCTTTCGCAGAACAGGAATTTGAATTTAGTACTGCGTGATTATGTGTTCTTTGTACAGTTTTGCAAATGTTCGTAAGGAGTAATTTTTCAGATTACTTGGGACACTTGTCCAGTATTTTGGTCTAAGTATTTCAATATTTGTTCTGCCAAATTTAGATTTAGTTCTCTTTGAAAAATACCGTATTTACTCGTTTTGTAACCCAGGCCCTTATTTTTTTCAACCTTACTCACTGCCTGGCCCTTATTCAAACGGGCCTTTATTAAAGCACGGGCGCTTGTTATTTTCAAAGTAAAATTATGCACAAAAAATATCGTTGAAGACAAAGTAAAATTATGATCTGTTATGCAATTGGACGCTTAAGGCGTGATTGTTGTCTACCAGCGCTTAAAATTCAACAGCGTTGTGACACAAGCGTTTCTTAGCAGCTTCTTATTTCCTATTGTTCTCTACCACTGAAAAATCAGCTTTTGCATCGGACGGGTATTACAGCACGGGCCCTTATTTATTTTTATGTTCTGTTCACATGGGCGGCTATTCAAACGGGCCCTTAATGAAGATCGGGCGGTCGAACGAGTAAATACGGTAATTTTCATTTACTCGTTTTCTTGTGTTGTAGGTATGCATTGATTTTAATGGAATGTATGCAGATGGATTTACCCCTGCATATTGTTTTGAATTTACTTAATACATATGTTTGCAAACTTCGAGTTTATGGATGTCATCTATTTTTAATAAATTCAAGGATTTGAACAAAGGTGTTGAATGTGCATTGTACCTACTATTAGTGATTATTCGAACAGCTCGTTTTTGTAATTTTATTAAGGGATTTAATGTAGTTTTGGAAGCAGCGCCCCATGTTAATATGCAATATTGTATATGGCTTTGGATCATTGCATAATATGCATTAAGCAGGGTTTTCTGATTGACATAGTTTTTTAACCTCGCCAAGGCCCAGCAACCGCGTGCTATTTTAGAACATACACTGCTTGCTTGTTTTTTCCACGTCAATTTATCATCTATGTAGATACCTAGATATTTTGAACAACTGTTTTGTTTAATGATGTGATTATTTATCTTTATTTCAAATGAACTTTCAGTTTTTGTTCTTGTGATTAGTAGATATTCAGTTTTAGAAAAGTTTATTGATAACTTGTTACATCTCATCCAATCACAAATATTTTCTAATTCATCATTCACATTATTTTGTAGCTTTACATCTTTATAATGAGACATACTTAAGTTTGTGTCATCTGCAAATAATTTTACGTTGAATTTTGTTACAGACGGTAGATCATTGACTTATAATGTGAACAAGAGAGGACCTAATGTAGATCCTTGTGGGATTCCACATGTCACGTCAATCATCCTTGATGAAATACCATTAACAAGCGTAAACATTTTTCGATTGCTCAAACAACTATTAAACAACTGAAGTGTTATTCCACGATTTCCATACAGTTGCATTTTTTTAAACAAAATTTCATGATCAATAGTGTCAAATGCCTTGGCAAGGTCAAGAAATACTGAACAAGTTATTTTCCTATCATCTATACTGTTTATAATTTCACTACTAATTTTGGATACAGCCATAGAGCACGAGTATTTTGATCTGAAACCATACTGACTACTTGTTATTAGATTTTTTTTATTTAGATAATTGATAAGTTGGCTGTATAGACATTTCTCAAAAATTTTGCTAAAAGGTGAAAGCAAGGAAATTGGACGATAATCGCAACACATATTCTTCGGCCCCTTTTTGTAGATTGGAGTTATTTGAGAAATTTGTAAGATATCTGGGAAAATCCCTTTAGATATGCAATCGTTGTATAAATTAGTTAATATAGATGTAACAACAACTGAAACAATTTTAATAAACTTCATTGGAATGTTATTTATACCGGTACATTTTCTACTGTTTAAGTTTCTTATATGATAATGTATTTCTTCTTCTGTAATTGGGCTTAAGTAAAAAGAGTATGGTGTACTTGTGATATTATCAATGTAATTACTTTTTGCAGGAGGGATGTCTTTAGCTATGGATGGTCCTACTTCTGCAAAATAATTATTAAATGTGTTGCTAATTGCTGGTGGATCTGTATGTATCACACCCTTGTTGTCAAGAATTTGGTGCATACGTAAGTTATTCCTTTTAGGTACTTTGTTCAGGATTTCATTAATTGTTTTCCAGACTTTTTGGGAATTATGCATGTTTTCTTGTATTAACTGATGGTAATATAGCCTTTTAGCATGCTCCTTAACATGAATTAACTTGTTTCTGTATATTTTATAATCTCGAGCAAATGTGGCATTGTTTGGATTTTTTAATTTAAGCCGATAGAGCTTATTTTTTGTTTTTATAGATTTTTTTATTGCACTGGTTATCCAAGGTTTTTGCCTAAAGTGCTTCTCTTTGCGACTTAAATTTTTCATTGGTGCATTTTTATTTATGACATAGTGAAATATTTGAATAAAATCTTTAAAGGCTGCTTGTGGTGATCCATTGTTAGAGGTGTTAGTTAAAGATTCAAATGTTGCATAAGCATGAGCTAGATCAGTTAGAAAAACCTCTTTATCAAAATACTTCATGTTTCTAATTTTAACAGGGATTAATTGATTTCTTTGGGGAGAACTATTTACGGAGAAAAATATAGGAAGATGATCGGAGCTATCATATTCAAGGACAGAACAGCTTAAGCAATTTTCCAAGTCATTTGTATACAAATGGTCTAATAACGTAGAACATGTAGCAGATTTGCGTGTCGGTACATTCACTAATGAGCTGCAGCCTAAGCTGACAAGCATATCAATATATTCTTGAATTTTTATATTGGTCAATGTTAATATCACCACAAATATAGTACTTGAGTTAAAGATTATTTACTTTACAAATGTTTTCACCAAGTTTTTCTTGAAAATCATTAATATCAGCTCTCGGATGTCGATATAACACTCCGAGTATGATTTCTTTGTTGTTTTTCATGGCAATCTTTAGCCAGAGATTTTCACAATTTGTCAAATCGTTATCTAAATCTTGATTGAATTCAGTGTATTGAAGATTACTTTTAACATAACAACCCACTCCACCAGCAAGGCTTTTATTTTTTTTAATATTGTTTTTAAAAGGAGAGTGTATGAATGAATAGCCGTCTAAACAAATTTTATCCAGTTTACTTTGTTCCCGCCATGTTTCTGATATTGCAATTATGTCTGGGGTCATTTTCATTGCATTTATTAATTCTTTAAGTTTATCTAAATTTTTTATCAAACTTTTTATATTCACTTGCAACACTGTAAATTCATTATTATCAACTTGTTACATTGAATCACTGGCTCTTTTATATAAGGATAACATTTCTGGTGGTGATGATTTCAAAAAATGTTGCAAGTTTTGAGCAGTTTCTGGTTTGAAGCTGAACAAATCATGAAATTCCTTATCAGATTGTAATTGAAAGGGCGAAGTATTTTGTACACATTTGCAACAATAGTAAGGTTCATCAGCATTACAGTAGTGTGTAAACTGTGATAAGCTAAGTTGTGTGTTAATGCATTTTAGGTGATACCATTTGTGGCATAAGTCACAGAATATACAATTTTGGTTGCTTTTTGTAATTTTATTACATTCCTTACACTTGGTGTCCACTACTATAGTCAAATTATCAGAGTGATTAAAGTCGCAGTTTTTGCCATCTTCCTCAATAGGTGTACAAACAAAGTCAACAGTGTTCATAAGTCGTTTAAAAATTCAATTGGTCAATTCACTGGTTTAAAGACTAATAACAATACAAAACCGTTCAGTAGTTTAGCAATAGCTAAGAAAAATAAAGATGCAAAATAGCCAACCTCGTAAACCATAGGCCTACTAGCACAGGAAAGTTAATACGGCAAAATTAGTCCGGTAGTCTAAACAAGTAATTGATTTATGGCCCATGAGACATATCATCCATCATCACTTTGAGGAACTAGTTATGCAATGTTGGGATCAAAGACTGATTTTATTCTAAGCTTTGTACCGCTTGGCTCCTTTGTGTAGAAAATAGCTCCAACCAAAGTCCAGCACGACAATATCTTACCTTTAGACCAAAGATCTTTCAGCAGATTGATGCATGACATTCTTGTAGTAGTTAAACATTCAGTAATGAGAAATGGCTGTTTGGCCAATAACTTCTTTGAACTATATATTAATTGTTTCAGGTCAAGACGAGTAAACTTAACAATTATAGGTGGAATTCTTTCTTTCTCTGAAAGAGTACTACCGATAGGTTTGGAGACTAGTCTTTGTGTTCTGTCCACATCATAGTCATTGATATTAATTTTCAGATATTTTCCAAAAAAATCTTTTACAACTTCATTAGTGCTTTCATTCTTTTCTTTTTTAATACCATGAATCAGTAAGCAGTTTCTCCTGCTATATTGTGATAATTCTTCCAACTTTTCTTCCTGGATTTTGGTGTTTTCCTTCATCTTTTCACAAGCTTTCTTTAATTTTTCATTTACCTTTTCTTCTATCTGCATTTCAATGGCAGAGTGGAAATCTTCACTTGCTAATAAGGCATAGGTTAGTTTAGCAATTAAATTCTTCATGAATATTTCATTTTTGAGTAAGGAACAAGTCACACTTTCTTCAGTAATCTCTTTATTGTGAGTTGGGGTACTTTGCTTGGGGACAATCTCAATTCCGGATTCACTGATGGCGTCTTTCAATAGTGCTTGGTCAAGTAGTAAATTTTTGACAATAAGTTTGACCATATCTTCAGTTATTTGACTTTTTTGAGGCATGATTGCAGATTGCAATTAGACGCAATATTGTACTATCAATATCGTCCGAATGTGTGAGCTTTTTTTTTGGTTAGTACGTCCTTCATTCGTCCAATCAGCCTTTCACAGCAAGTACTGTAGTTCCGCAAAGCTTTCCAGCCATTCTTACTTCCTTTGGTTAGGAATGGTGATGATCTTGATTAAGCATTCAGAAATGCTGTAAGTAAACGATTTGACCAGAGCAGCTCTTTCGTATTTGGTGTCCGGATGGCTATTTGAGTATATCCGTGTCCGCTTGCAAAACTCCAAGTGCTGCTGTTTTGGGGTTCATCCAAGTGGAAGCATGATCTATGAAACACTTTTTAACTGGTAATGCCGTAGAAGCTTTCAAGTAATCTCGAATATTCAAAACAATTTTCTATTCAGTTTCAGTTGGCTGGAAAAAATCTCAAAAAATGAGGGGACGACGTATGCATCAACAATAAACTGGACAACTTGCTCTAATGAAGCTTGTTGCTGAGAACTTAAATCGTGTATGTCAAATAGCTTAAGGCATAGGTATCCACCGACTGTAGTCAACCATCTGACATGGTCAATAACCACTGTTCCCTGCAAGTTTTTAGCAAGTGTGAATTTGCCCAAATATATAGTTTAACAAAAAATTTGCCCAAAAATTTAGAGGAATTAATGAAAGCTTGATCCAATTTTTTGCATCATAATTGAGTTTCCAGAGTACATAACACAATTTAACTAATACATAACTTGATTCAAATTCGGCCAAAAATCATCATTCCAGTCAGCAAGTTTGAAGAAAAATTTGAATACTTTTGCCCAAAATTTCTTGTTTTTCTCAAATTTCGCATTTTAAAGGGAACAGTGCCAATAGCTTTCTGTTCATAAAAAAGATACTTTTTCATATTGCATCTTCCCAGTGCTTTTTCTGGAATGTTCCAGAATGCAGCGCTAAAACTAGTGTGCATGACTGTGATTAGCTTGGACTGAGTTTTATAATACTCTCTAGCCTTTGTGCGTAATGTTTAAGTGGCTAACTTGAGTGTGTTGAGTTTCAGACTTAAATTTATTCCTTTTGGAATAAAAAAGCCACAATCAGACAAAAGGTTTTTGCTTTAACTAAAACTACTGTAGTCTCAAAAATTCGGTTGCAAACTTGCAACTCACAAATTTTTTGCCAACATAATAATATTTCATTCTGGAACTGAATGCTACTGTATTTTGACTCGCAGTGCAATAATTGTGACGTAGACAAATAGATGCACTGATGAATGGACTTCAATTTAATCACTTTTCTCTTCTGTAAACTAATTCCTGTAGCATGTAACATCTTGGAAAATATTCATCAAAAATTAACCTTATTCTTATTGTATATGCTAAAAAAAGTACTGAAAATCGCTCAAAATTGACAAAATTGCCTACATCTCCCAATCTAAAGGAGTTAGACCCGTAGTTCCTCTGGAAATTGGGTGTAAACTTGTCTATTCCGGTTTACTTGATGCCAATATCAGCAATGTACAATAATCATAGCTTAAGTAACAGCATTTTTATGAATTTGACCTCCCTCGGCTCAAAAATGGGGGGTGTGGGGAGCTACAACGCAAAAAATTTTCAAAAAAATTTGGAACATTCATCTGGTTGGTTCGTTTGGCATTAGAAAATCACTATCCAAAAACAACTTTTTTTCGAGCAAAACACCCTAACGCACACGCATAGCGCAATTATGTAGTAAGTGCGCAACGCAGGTGACATGTATCAAAGAAGGGTATAATTCCTTTAATGTCTTTCCAGCCGAAGACATGTACCGAGCAGCATCAGTCAAGAACAATGAAAAATTCTCGAGTTTTATCTCAAGTTGTCGCAATGTGTCATCCACAGTGTGCAGAATAATACTGCTATTAACATTGCGACCGCTGTCAAGTGGATGACAATTAACGAGGAATGTCTGATTTGGAGCATCTAAGCTGCCCACAAACACACTAATATACTTTTGTTTAGCAACCTCTGCTTCATCCACAATTAAAAACACATTTTTGTCACGAAGTAATTCTTGAAATTGCTCCTCTTTTTGGGATGCCAATTTAGCAACACATGCCCGGGCTGCAGACTCTGAGGGCAATACTTTTCGCATTCTAGCAAACAGAAACTTTAAAGAAGGATGGTTCAGTTTATGAAGTGGGATATCTGCAGCTAAGAATGAAAAAACAACCTGCTCCTTGAAGTTCACTTGATCGAAATGTAAAAAGGTTTGCTTACTTTGAGATTTGCTCTTCGTCTCCAATTTGCCTTGGTGTTGCTTACTTTTTCGGTGGCTTTCCACAAACAACTTTTTGTCGCATTTGACTAACACGTCGTAAAGGTTGCATCGCAAGTCGCCGGCAGGAGTTGCCGAAAACTCATCTGGATATTCCTGGCAAGTTTGCCTAACTTTCGCTATAGAAGATTTGGCTTGTTTTGGCATTCTTTGCTTTGCAAGCTACAACTTAAAAGACCACGTGTAAAGAGCGCAAGGCTTTTATAGGATTAGATTAATTGTCTAACAATTATGTATTTATGCATCAACAATAACGTTTCATGCATAATAAGTGCTATTTCCCTCTCAATTACCGCACGCATTATTTTGACGATAGTGCTAATATTGCAACTATTTCAAAAGTTTAAAATCAAATAACACTGCGCATTAACTTTTAATAGCAGCTCAAAAATTCAAAAAAATATTTAAAAAATATAAATTTGTTCGTTTTTGTAAGGAAATTTTTGATAAAGACAATTTTGACTTTATTTTGACTTATAAAATCTACCAAAACAGACTCCTGAACACCTGAAACGAACGTTAGTACACATTTGATCATGTAACAAGGTCCTTAAAAAATTTTGACTTTATTGACCTTAGCGGGCCCTAGTGATAACACAAGTATAATTAAGATTTGATTTAATTTTTTTGTTCAAGATGAGCATATTAATTTTTTGCATCATCAAATATTACCACAAAAGTTAAAAAATTCTACACGCTTCGGTGTAATACCACCGCGAGATCAACGAAGATTTAATTTGGATCTGGGGGTGCAGAAAGAATTTTTCTGAAGCATCTTATCCAATCATGCAAGAAACGCGCTGGAATAGCGGTGAAATCTAAAATCTTTTTATACAGCATTGACCTCACGAAAACGACATTCTAACCAAAGACGACAGTCTTGCAAATATTCGCATTAAATCGTCTTCGGGGCTTCAAAAATTTTTATCTGGTTTTCAAAATTAATACAGTGATGGTTCCACGATTCAAAGTAGAGTTTACTATTTCAGATTTGTTACTTTGCTATAGCTATTTCAATACTTAATTTTACTGTGGAAGAAAACTTGTAGAGATGTAGGCTATTCCGACAGTTTTCTACTATCAACACCAGAGAAGGTTCGATTACAACGATTCTACCGATCACGATTACAATTACGCACCCATGTAATCGGTTTTCAATCACAATTATTTCTCCCAGTAATCGTCATGATTACGATTACATCGCTTCGCCAAAATCAAAAAATGATTTTGTTACAGCTTTCACAAAGTCAGAATTAATCAAAAAAAAAAGAAAATATACGTTGAAGTGATGATAGCATAGCTATAGGTAGGCTATTCGATTTAGGTAAGCTAAAACTCTAGAAGATGCAAATCTGGACCGTAAAACTAGAGTTCAGTGGCGTGATTAGGTTCGTCCAATAAGCTACGAACGACGTCACTTCTTTCACGCTTCATATCAAATCATGCAGCGTGAAGTTTCTATCCAGAGATGGTTCGATGAGTTCGATTATGTCGATCAGAGATGGTTCGATTACATCGATTCCACCGATTACAATTACGCACCCATGTAATCAATTTTTAATTACGATTACAATTATTTGAAAATGGCGTAATCGATTACAAATTACAGATTACCATTATAATCGAGGCCTTCTCTGATCAGCACTTTAAGGTTTGAAAAGAAAACTAGCTTACTAACTGCAGAACCAGCCTCAAAATGACACTATGAAATGTAATTCAACGCTACTAAGACACAAAACCGTCACAGCACAAAAGTACGGATTTGATGCGAATATGTCAAAAAACAAATAAATTTAATAAACGCCACACACTGATAGTTCGGTAGTTTTCGTTTTGCCTTGAATAAGCTTTATGTTACCAGTGGTATTGTTTGTCTGACTTCCCCATTTCTAGTTTGATACCAATGATATCCATATAACGTGTTGAAAACACCAACGGCAAAAATTTCTCCCACGGAAGAACACAAACGAACATCATAGAAGCCAAGATTCAATTAGCAGACTATTACGTACACTAGGGTGTTGCAGGCGCCCCGACCTTCTCCGATTAGTCTGAACTTTTTTTTAGTATTGCAGTTTGATCATCTGACTATGAATATGAAGTTTCGGGGCATTTCGTTAATGTTTACCTCTGCCACTGAGGCCATTTTGAGACTCACTTTTTGAAAAATTTCATGTTTTTTGCCACTAGAGGACAGAGTATACCTGTGACGTCATTTTCAGTCTTTTTAAAATCTGCCCTTTTGTGTTTTGCACTGTCTAAAAAAAAATTTCAAATTGTTTGGTTCACACCGGAGATATTGATGTTTTAGCACGTTAAAACAACGTGCTAGCGCTCCTAGTGGCGAAAATGTAAAATGAAATATTTTGATAACTACTTGACCGATTTTGACAAAATATTCATCTACCTCTAAGTTTTCGGGGTAAAGGAGTTCAATTTTGGTGTTATTTTTATGATAGGGAGTACGAGAAAACATTAAAAGTTAAAGATATTGCTTTATCCAAGCGCTCAGATCTACAAATATTTTGATAAAAAAATTTAACTGTTACAAAAAGCGGTTTCTTCAAAAATTTCATTTATTTCGCTCTTGGTGAATTGAATTTATCACGATTTTATCATCTTTGAATGCAGCTGCAAATGTGGCCATAGCTTTTTTTTCCTGACTGGTTGTGTAGTAATATTGCAGCTACGAGCAATGGAGGATGAACTTATGATTAAGTAGAGCTATAAAAAAACAAAACTTTATAAACAGAAATTCTGAAGTTGCTGCTAGCTGATTAGCTAGAAAAACGTTGGAGTTATTTGCTAGCGTGTAGTAAATATCACCCCGGAAGTTTTCGGGTGTTGTCAACAGAAGTTTTATTATGGCAATGAGTGCATCACATTTTGTTTCACGCTTCCTGTGTGAAAGTAATTAACTATAAATCGCAAAGTACATTTAAATATAATGCTAATACGCTAATTCTTTTTAAATATATGCACTCGCAGTGCTGATAATAAGCTATGTATCTTGCCCGAAACCCCTGGACCTGAGAGCATCAAAACATTTGGATCGCGGCTACCTACTTATAAACAGGTTGTTTTTTGCTTTTTGACTAACCTGGAAAAACCGAGAAACGAAAACAAGACGAAAAATCAGATAGCAATGAGATCTTATGCGAATTTAGTTGTGGCTGAAGCATTACCACATAACAAAAAAATGGCGGAGAAAATTATAGAATTACACTCACTCTACAGAAGTTTATTCAAAATTATACTTAAAAAGAGAAATGGGCACCGTAAAATTGAAGAATTCTAAGAGAAATTAAAACAAACCATGCCTTTTTGGCCTAGAGATGATGAAAAAAGAAAGGAAAACGAGAAAATGAAAAGTAAAAAAGAGGTGGAAGCCATCGATGAAGATATTTTGCTTTTGCGTAGCATGAAAACAAACCGTATTGCCCATTATGCTACAAAAGATGAAGAAACTGTGATAGCAGCGGAAGCAAGAAGCTTACGCAAGCGGAGTGTTGATAAGGTTTTGTTAAATCAAAATACTATAAGCTAACAGCTGCTGATACTACAACCTGAACCCATATTCATCGAGTGACAGCAGCACACAGGAAAGTGAAACAGAAGAACCAACTACTTCCTCTCTTCAACGTTCACACAAGCGTGTAGTAAAAAAAGGCTCAATAATTTTTATTCCGCACCTTGCACTAAAACACCCATCTCTTTCATCTAATGCCAGAAACAAGCTTTCAACCACCGCAATTTCTAATACCATAAAACACTTATATCTGTATGTGATGGTGACCCAAGTGCCGTTAGTCTGCACTATTCAACAGCTCACAGGTGTTTTTGTTGCATACGGATGTATTATATTTTATGTTGTTTATAAAATGATGAAACTGTGCGGAATGAGATGTTATTGATATAAATGTGCTATAACCACAATGTTAATGAACTTACTAATATTTATATGGCTACAGCTTTGAACGAGACGTTATTGGCACGCTGAGAGTGTGCAATGACTCGGCCAAAAGAGGAGTGAAACTGGTAGCTGATTTTCTTCACCTAGCTAAAAAAAGAAGAAAACTAGCAAAGTCACGTGAAAGTAATGGAAAAGGATCGAAAAAAAGTGAACAATCTCCGAAAACGGCCTTTGGCTAAGGAATAGACATTTCTATTTGTGCGCGGAGTATGTTAAGTGTACCGGTAGTTATGTGACTGTGTGATAAAGCGCCGTTTATACATTAAATAAACTTAGTGAAACATTAATCTGACAAATTTTTTTTGATATAAGTCACATTTGAGACTTCAAATGTTTCCTTTAACAGTGGGAGTGTGGTAGCATGTGTATAGCCAAAAATTTTTGATGAACGCAATGTCAGTACTTTAATTTGACATGTCAAATTTTGATGAAATTCAACACAATTAGGGTTTGTATCTTCGAGTAAACCTCCTGTCATAAAAATAACATTAAATTCGAACTCCTTGACCCTGAAAACTTGGAGGTAGATGAATATTTTGTCAAAATCGGCTAAGTAGTTATCAAAATATTTCATTTTACATTTTCGCCACTAGGAGCGCTAGCACGTTGTTTTAACGTGCTAAAACATCAATATCTCCGGTGTGAACCAAACAATTTGAAATTTTTTTTTAGACAGTGCAAAACACAAAAGGGCAGATTTTAAAAAGACTGAAAATGACGTCACAGGTATACTCTGTCCTCTAGTGGCAAAAAACATGAAATTTTTCAAAAAGTGAGTCTCAAAATGGCCTCAGTGGCAGAGGTAAACATTAACGAAATGCCCCGAAACTTCATATTCATAGTCAGATGATCAAACTGCAATACCAAAAAAAAAGTTCAGCATAATCAGCACAAAATTTAAATTTCACGGGGCGCCTGCAACACCTTAACGTACACTATACACACTTACACTGCAAAAAAAACTTTGTAATTAATTCAAGAGTTAATTAAGTCCAATGAAAATATTACTGTACCAAAGCAGCACTATTCCCATTACGCCAATTATCGCGATTACGTATGGGGCGCCGAATGTAAAACAATAAAAATGCGCGTTTTCAAGCTTTTTTGCGTTTCAAATTGCATATTTGACCAAATACGTAAAATGGCACATGACAAATTGCATATTTTGTTAAATATGCAAAATGACTCTTGCCAAAATGCATATTTAACGAAATATGCAAAATGGCACATGTCAAATTGCATATTTAGTTAAATATGCATTTTGGCAGCGTCATTTTGCATATTTAACTAAATATGCAAAATGGCACATGTCTAATTGCATATTTAGTGAAATATGCAAAATGGCACATGACAAATTGCATATTTGTTTAAATATACAAAATGGCACATGACAAATTGCATATTTATCAAATATTCAAAATGGCGCTTGTCAAAATGCATATTTAACCAAATATGCAAAGTGGCGCTCAATTGTCAAATTGTACATTGCAATAATCATGCAAAATGACCCCTAAATATGCATTTTGTTATTGTCACGCATTTTTGTGTGTTTACAGTTGGCGAGCATTCGCCAAATGTAAACTCACAAAAATGCCTAAAAATAAAATGTGTGTTTTTGACGCTTCATGCGCATTGGCAAAATTCAAAGAAAATATAATTGGTCGTTTTTAAAATTTCTGTCATTCCAAAAATGCCCGCACAATTTTCAAAATTAAATATGCAAAATAACAAATATGCAAATTGACAAACATGCAAATTGACATGTGTGTCAAAATGCAAATTTAATTCAGATCCATGATCACAACTTCTGTAGTCTGCACATAGCGAGGCCTGTACGGTCTGCGAGGCTAGTACAGGCAGTACAGCTTTTGCAGACCAAAGCAGTAAGCACTGAAGATATAGGTAGCAGTAGCAAGATTGCTACCGAAGCCCGGACTGCTCATTATGCTAAAGTCCATCCGATCCTTGAACATTTCGTAAGTATCTGCAGAAGGCAAACTCAGGACGTTGGCACAGGTGTTTCCAAGAGGATATTTGCTGCTGCTCGCAAATTCTATACAGGGTTTGGGGATTAAGCCCAATGGCGGAACTGGTTCAGCTCCAGTAAAAAATATCAAAAGTTCTTGAAGAGTTGAGGCAGCGCTTCCATCTAAAAAATATTCAACGTAATTGCATAAATATGTAGCCAAAAGTAAACCTGCTACTGCAGCAACGACATTGCTACCTGCAACTAGCTACTACTTCACTAAGGTTATGTAAAACCTGATGACTACTTTTCATTATCTTTACAATATGCTGTCTTGCAAAAAAACGGTGTAAAAAAGAAAAAGTGATAATTGTAATCACAAAATCAGGCCTTCAAATAATGGCTGAAAAGATACCTTCCAGTTCAAACGCGTAATCCCGCCACCAAGAAATGATTTCATTCTCCACCAATCGCGCATTGCTTCCTTGAGGCGAATAACGTATGTCCGCTAATATGTCATCAATTAACGTGAGAGCGGTCAAACTGCTTTTCTTGTATGTGAACAACTCTTTAAATGCATTTGGATAGAGTTTCATCTCATCCAAAAGTCCAAGAAAGTTGAGTCCGTTACAAAATCTAAAAATAGCGCCCGCGATTAACTTAATATTTGTGCATACGAAGCTGTATGTGGTAACGATGTAAATGTCAAAAGTTCTAACGAAGGTAGAAACACATTATCTTCTGGTGTTACAAGCAAAGGTATTCTATTCACTATTCCACAATCGCAAAATCCGCGTTCATCTTCGCAGAAGCCTTATTTCAAAAGTTAGCAATATAAAATTTACAAGAAGCTTTTTGAAAAACGTGAAACAACCTTTATGTAGGTTGATTTAAAGAAGGTTTCACGCATGACACAACTTTTTAGCCGTTAAGTTGCGATAATTAAATCTTTTCGTGTGCCACAAACTGCATCATAACATTCCATATTACCCATCATACCGTTCCATCTCTTTCTTCAGCCGCTCTTCAAAAACGAACTTCAAACAAAACTGCACAATATTTTTCTTCTCACGCAAGTGAAACATTTGGCAACCAGCCACCTCCAAAAGCATGCTCGCCTCATCTATGGCTTTCGAGAAATTGTCTTCTCCTTCTGCAGTTGAAATCTGCATGATACAACATTGTCGAAACTTTTGTAACTTTTCAGCTAGGATTACTAAGTCACTTCTTACCGTGTAGCTTGGAAATATATTTCCCGTACAGATATGCAACGTGGTAACAGTAGGCTATGTAAGGTAAATGCATTGGGCGCTGGTCTAGGCATTACAGTACTTCAGTAGAACAGTAAACTGCAGGCTATTGCTTTTCTTTAAAAATGTTTTTGATTGTGAGAAGAACGTCATTTGTTTTATGGGAATGCGGTATGATTGAGGCATTATTTCTATATACGATAATGCAGTTATGCACAGCAACTCTTTTACCAGCATCACAATAATTTTACTAAATTTTTGCTGAGAGCTTGTTCAAGTGGAATCATAAAATGAAATAATGTGTATAATTATACAGTTAACAAAGTCGCAGTAAAAAATGCTAAGTAACTACTACGTAAAACAAAGTTTTCTTGCTTGAACAAATAACTGTGAAATATCATAATAGAACAAAGCGTTGCATCGCTAATCGCTAGATAGAACTCTTATCTGACTACTGACTACTTACGAAAACATTCCAAGCTAAACACGCTTTTATTATTCAACTCAACTATTATTCAACTAGTTGAATAAACAGTAAAAGGGTTAGAGATTGAGATACGTCGTTGACAAAGCAATACAGTAAAACAAAACCAACCACAAGAAACTATTTTTAGAACAAGTAAAGATATTATGACACTGTGTGCGACGCAAAGTAAGCGCTGAACACCCTAAAGCATGCTTCTCAAGCACAAATATCAAGGTTCTTTTTATGATATTGTATGCAAAATTTGAAAACAAAGAAAAGTAATGTAGAAGGGATACCATTGCCATAACCCTTACCCATAAACGTTCTTGTAATTGAGTGATATTAGTGATTTAACCATTAGCATTGCGGAAAAAAAGACAAAAGGGCTGAAGAAAATCTCATTGATACCGTACACTTCAACTACAAACTAGCGTACGTTCACCTACCGCGTATAATTGCTAATACACAGTAGAATTGCTGGACAGCATGTCAAGTTGATACGAGCTGCGTGCTCTATCAACAATCATGTTGTAGAAATTTTCGGTAAAGCAACACGGGCCGTTTCCTCCATGTATCACTGACAATGCAATTAATTGTCCAAATCGAAAGTAATCATCTCGCTCATTGGCAGCATCTACAATTGTCAACAGAATGCAGATATTGGTAAGAAGTCTTTAAATCATCCATAAAATAGCAATTGTAAAAACATGAAGTTGATGGTTCCAAGTATTAGAACATACTTTGCGTTCTACCCGCATCGGAAATGTTATTACGACCAAGATAAGATTACGAAAAGGCGGTGCAAACTGGCCACATAAATGCTCTCGCGAAATCACAAGTGACCCAAAAAATGCATTTTGCTCAACAGCTACAGAATTAACTACCTGACTGTTTGAGCAAAAAAATTGCCAATACAGATTTACGATGTTTACAGCAATTCAGTTTAATAATTATCTACAAAAGTGATGTCATCAATGTACAACATGAGCAGTGACTTTGCATTGTTTTGCGATTGAAGAATTGAAAAATTTCTTAACCTGTGAGATTTTAGATTTAGTGTTTACCCTTTGCACCAACTTTTACTTGGTAACACTTTATTGTTGTGATGATGAGAGTTTATTTAAATCTACCAAGTTGGGGTAAAGCAGTCGTACCATCAGCGTATAGTTGCTGCCATGTAAACTCATATAGGCCTATTGTGTTAAACTGATGATAGGCAATCTTTCAATAGCCAATACTTTTCCTCTAGACGCTGCTATGTTAGTATGATCACTGGTATCACGTAGTAAAGCAGCCAATGAAGTTGGCCGAGTGGTCAGCGCATTGGACTGCGGAGCTAGTTTCGCGGGTTATCCACTAAGTCATCTACCATGGTATGAGTCCCTATAGTACAAAAAAAATATATATCAGAATTAAACTTGACGAACTATACAAAGCAAGCTTAATCGTAAAAATTGTCCTCATGTACAACTACAATAAAAGGGAATTCGGGAAAGTGTCATATGATGTCCACTTTGCCCCATCAGCTGGGCAAAGCGTTTTTGCTTACAAAAGAAAAAAAGGTTATTTTTCAAAAAGCAATTAATTTTTGCAATTTAAGTATTTGAGAGATGTTTAATTGGCATTGACGCCTTGGGTCTTCCCTGTGCACGCTAACATACAAACCATAAAAAACAATTGATCAATAACTCAACTACTTCAAAACACATCAGTAGGTGTGACATGGTAACATACTATTTATGAGAACTACTGTACAACCAAGTGTGGCGCTTTATCATATAGTAAACTCTGCATTCTACACAGCACTCGGAAACCACATTACTCAACTGCACTTTGTAAGATATTTTCCAGTTTCAGCTCCAGAGAATATACTGGCGCTCATTACTTGCTGCAAGCACAGTCTCAGAAACTCTCTGCTTGGGCCGTCGGAATCGCTTGAACCTTCGCCACTTCCGCTGCCGTCAACAAACGTAACGTCAATTCGACCATTTTCGATAAAGCCATCTCGTTTTAAGGTTCTAACAGCGCCTGCAAAGTAGGCTATTGCAATTAATACGTAAACCGTCACAACGCTACATCATTAGAAAAGGCTTTACGACAGTTCATTGCGCAACGTTAATGGCTTAACGTGAATGATCAAGTAGATCTGTTTTGCGTATTTCATAAAATTTGTTCTACAGTATAGCGGCACCGGACGGTTGGCTTAAACAAGCTGCATCACTTCGCAAAAAAAGGAATTAAATCAAAAAAAAAAACTAGATATTTAGGTAATGGAAAACCTAACGACTTTGTTACCCTCTCCTTTTTCTAAAATTTGCAATTTTGCATGGTAACAGCACTGCAGAAAGTAGAAAAAAAAAAAAAAAACGCAATATCACCAAACTGCTTAATTATGTAGCCGTGTCTTGGCAGTGAAAACTTTTCAAGTCCCGCTCAAAGGACGAGTTAGAATTGTTTGGAGTTGAATATTTTCAATAGAATTGATTTTTTTCAAAGGAAGAGTTAGAATAGGCTATGCCCCGCTCAAGGGGCGAGTTAGAATTGTTTTTAAAATTAAATGTTGAAACAGCTATAATATGTCAAAACCAAACAAGTCATTCATTTCTATATTATTTTTCTTGAAACAAAGGAATTCAATTGTCCGTTTTTGTTGCTTAGACCAGTGGTTCTTCAAACATATTAGAGGTATCGAACCCAGCCAAGTTTCTGCAGGCGTTCACCGAACCCGACACAGCGGGCCAACCAGAAACGAAATTTCATCGTCTGAAACCTGCGATGAGCAAAACAAGATCCACAAGCACTGTGGACTATCAGTGTAACCAGAGCTGACCTTTTTTTTTGGTCACTGCATTTTATCCCGTCAAGTTCACTGTACGGGGAAGATTCGTAATAATTTTTAGCCAGTTCGCCTCTAAGAACGAGCACTGACTTCATCAAGCACCTCAAAAAATACGTTAAAATGCGGCAACTCTTCTTGGGCCGCATAGACCACGGTTCCGGTATATGTCTGTACGTATCTTGATCTATGCCGAAACCCTGACACTGACTCATCGAAACCAAATTTATAACCACTGGCTTCTGCGGTCAGGTCTGTAGGTAATGCTGTCGCAACTAAACTGGATAATAATCGATAAAGTGATGTGGCGCTCGTTTGTCTACCGCTACAATAATGCCAGTTTAACCTGCTAATAAATTGCGCCTGTTCAGATTGAAATAATTGACTTGTGCCGGGTTTATTTTTTCTTGCAATTTGGCGAGGCATTTTTCTAACGATTGTTCATCTTCGTTTCTGAAATTAAAATAACAAAGTGAAACGGTGAAGAAATTGTTTTAACATCAAACCAAAAGAGAAACATCACACACAATCATCCAAGAGCGGCGTCGAGATCTGAACACGGACAACTGAAAAATCTACTGGTATGTCATATCTTTGCCATAGCCTGATAGCCTAGGCCTACCGCTATAGGCCTAGGCTAGGTAAACTACTGCTACAAGCCTATGTTAGACATGTACCACTCATGACTATTGCGCAGCCGTTCACCCTTGCATAGCATGGATAATATACTAGGCCTACCTGTAATATCAAATGAACTGCTGCTATGGGGAACCCCAACACAGCACTAGGGTAGGATTCAGCGCGCTTCGTTAGTCGGCTACAAGTGAACCGAACTTAGTGACTGAGTCTGAATTTGCTTTTAGTGTTGAGTTATTCGCACATGCAATGACGTAATGAAGCAAGAAACGTAAACAATCTCAAAGCAGTCAACGGTGCCTAAGGCCAGAAAAACATTACGTCTTCTCAAGAACGGCCCAACTTCCCGGGCTGGAACCTACGCGAATGGAGTTTCGTATTTTTCTTCATCTTTTAAAAGTGAAGTTGTGTGGACCAAACCCCCTTGAGGCAAGAAGTTAATCTAAGAGTCTACCGCCACGTTCAATAGATCTATGATTGATTTCAAGCGCTCACATGTTTTTGCATTCGACAATTGCTTCCTGTAAGTCAGGACTTGTTTCTTCTTCTTCTTTGACACCAAACCCATTGGTGAAATCACTAGAAACAGCATAACAAACCTGAAAGTGGTCTAAAAAAAGATAAATTCTTGAAACATGTCACACGTAAACATCGTTCTTCCAACACATGGATATTATTGAGTTGTTCAATGGTGAAACAAGAGAGTAATCTCTACTAATCTGGTACTTCAACGCAGTAAATTAAACAAAAAATGGGCAATCAGGGTTAGGAGTACCCTATCCTCAAAAATATAAAAGATCTTAACTTACAGCTCGAAGTACAGATTTACGGACAGATAGGTAATACTTGTGGCCAAATGTCTGCTTAAAACATATGCCACGTAGGCCTAGTAACATTTCAACTTTTGATTTGTTTAAAAAGCAGTGGATGAAAGCAGGAACAAAGAAATCTTTGACTCAACGGTAGCATTTACTTTTCAAAGTCTCCTGATATATATAATGCTTAAAATGCAGGGGTTCTTAACTTTTTAATGCTTAAAAGCAGGGGTTCTTAACTTTTTTCCTTCATTGCCCACTTCCACTACTTAATAAATCTATATTCCCACTACCCCACATACTTTTTAAAACTTGCTGAAAAATCCGGTACACAACAACTGACCGCCGCAAATTGGCCGCCATGCAAACTGACCGCGAAGCAAACTCGCCACCACCAAAACTGACTGGCAAAGCACGAGGCTCGAAAAACCACTTCGCACCTAACGGCTTCACGACTGTTGTTTACTTACTGTCCGTGTTAATTTGGTAGTAACTTCGCACCTTATTGCTTGTCAAACAGGGATTATTTTTTTGCTGTAATATGTAGGACAAATGTCCGAATTTGCTCTAAAAATTTCGGACATTTAAATTTTTTCCGCAAGATTTGTGAACAAACGACAAGAAATCGCTCGTTTGCATCAACTGCAGACAAATTAATGCGATAGAAACAAAATGCTGCAGTTGCTGCATTATTTGAACACCATAATTATGACACAGCATATTCATTCTGGCTATCAAGCTGCAAGTGAGGCATGCACAAGGTTAGCGGTTGCTCCAGCTCAGATGCAACGCTCGAAAAGCTAAATGATTTGCTTATTCATATTGCACAAACTTTTTGGATTTCCCTTTTCTTTTTTCAATTATTTTATCTGAACAAGGAAGCATGTCATATTTGTAACCACAAAAACGTAAACATACTCAGTCGTGAATCAATAATCAAAACGTACGACAGTGCGTTTGTTTTTTGCCCGCCCCGTGTCGGACGGATGAGTTGACACTGCGCATTACTGCGTCCCTTCATTGATGTTGTTTCATCTGTTTGTGTTGCAAGCGTTCCGTGTTTTGGCGTGGCTTTGGCGTGATTAAAGTTTCATTTTCATAACTAGTCTCGTGTTTTTGTGAAATGCAGTAATTATTAACATTTGAATTAGTAAACTTGTAAAATCGTTCGTGTTCATAAATCTTGCCGAAAAAATTTTAAATGTCCGAAATTTTTCAGCAAATTCGGTTATTTGTCAAAAATTTTACGGCAAAGAAAATAAACCCTGTTTGAGAAGCGGTAAGGCGCGAAGTTACTACCAAATTAACACGGATAGTAAGTAAACAATTGCCGCGAAGCGGCAAGGTGCGAAGTGGTTTTTCAAGCCTGGTGCTTCGGCGGTCAGTTGTAGTGGCGAGTTTACTTCGCGGTCAATTTGCATGGTGGCCACTTTGCAGCGGTAAGTAATCTAGCGGTCAGTGCGCGGCGGTCAGTCGCTTGTGTTCGGAAAAATCAAAATAAATTCTGATGACCTGTTGTGATATATCCAAAAGCACAACGGTATGTACGGTACTGGTAACAAAAAGAATAATTTATTGAGAAGAACAGCATTGACATTGGTTCAAATCGTCAATGTGATTTTTGTTGTTGCTTTGCAGCGACTATCAAGTTAATGTCAAGTTTTATTTAATGGATAATGATGTCATAATATGGCTTTTTTCATCACCATGGTATCATAGCATACTGTCTTACCTGCCTACTGAGAAGTATTCTCTCAGTTTAACACTTAATGACCTATCGTGAACTGCATCTGATGATAAAAACAGTTAAGTTTTCGAAACGTCATGCATATCGATTCCAAACATCGTGTTGGCTCTCACGTTCTTGCTTAAAGCTTTTACTGCCCATATCTTTTGTGTTCCTAAACTTCCAATTACCCACCTGAAATCCTCAATTTCCCCACTAGTGGGTAATTACCCACAGGTTAACAACCTCTGCTTTAAAGTGAAAAAAATAGATTAGGCTTCCCAAAAAAGCACGTATAGTTACACTCAGCCATGCGTAATAAATATCAACAAAAACTCTCTTTCTTACTTGTACAATGTAGATGGCTTTGTTTCATCAACTCCATCATCCAAATTTTGCTTTACCTCGCTATCTAATGCTATTGTTACGACATCCTTTGGAGGTTTTTAAGCTTTGCAATCTAAGCTTTCCATTGCAAGTGGCAAGCTTGTTTTTAGTTTCCTGTAAGCAGCGATGTACAGTACAGACCTGGTCAATGACAGCACTGCAGCTCCGTCCCACTTGAATGTTGCGTTCACATTGGGCTCGCTTAATATTTCGGTTCCAGCTGGAGTACTTAAAAAGTGAAACTTAAAACCGATGCCATCAGAATCATCACTTTCAAACAGATTTTCAAAACGCATTGCTACTTCGGATGAAATATCTCCTTCAGACAAGCTTTTGCACAAGGTAAGCCTCCCAACCAATCCCATTTCTGATAACCGATTTCTGATTGCTCCTCTTGGAACTTTGTACGACTTATCAGTAAGCTGAGATGCAACCAAATATTCCTGAGGAAGGCAAATTACTTCTCTGATAACATTTTGGTTGAACGACGGCGACCTTGGCTCTTCAAAAGTTGGGCACCAGCAGATCTTCTAGTAGATGGTAGCTGCCTGGGCTTTTTTGGTTCCTATTAATAAAAAATGTCCCAATGATTTCGGCCAAAGTAACTTGGATTCAGCCCACAAGCTTGTGTCTAGCTAAAGAACATATGCTACAGCAGATGGGGCAGGATCCTCAGTCATGAGACAACCAGTCGTTGAGACGTCTCGTCGTCGGGACAACTAGTCGTAAAACGGATAAAATTCTTTCAATGAAAAAGCACAAAAAAATGATTATTTTCTAAATCTTCAACTTTAAAAAAAAATCAGCTAAATAAATAGTGGTAAAAATTAATTCTTGTAGCTCTTAATAACCTGCATAAATGCACATAATATGACGATTTAAATAAAATATGATTGATGCTTGCAAAAAAACGAGACTGCTAGTTTGGACCAAAAAAGAGCGAAAAACTAAGCAATTATTAACACTTTGTCAGTAAAAAAATTGCACTGCTTCCACAACTTGTTGTCCTGATGGCGAAACGTTTCAAGGCTAGTTGCGCTGACGATTAGCGGGTTAGAACTAATTGTCTCAGGACTTTTTTGGTCAAGACTAAGAATCCCACACCAGTAGCAAAGCTGTCAAAAACATTTGCTGCTATGGCCCATTATTATGTATATACAAGTGCATTTTAGGCAGGGCAGACGACCTAGCAAATAATTATCATACTAATATTTTAGGCCTTTTGTCACACAAAAAAAACAAACAAACATCATGGTCAGCAACATATCATAAAAATAAAACCGAGAGGTCAAGAGTAGGCTTCAAACAATACTGTTAGAAGTTTTTCAAACTTCTCCAATTAAAATCTATTTTCTATGTCATGGAGAAGTGATGAAACAAAGAAAATAATTGCATCAAATGTAAGAATCTAAATATTATAACTTCGTTGTGGTTACATCAACTGAACACATAAACGGCAAATTTCGAAGTGGTGTTTCACATGAAAATTCTTAACTTATGAAAAATAAACATCGTAATGATCGTTAGACACAGGCTAGCTATAAAAGAAAGCATATGAGGACGAAATTGGTCTGCATCCCAAATATGCTTTTATGTGTAAATGCAACTCCACCTATACCGTAAAATGGGGATACTTTACCCACTGGAGTAAACTTGGCCCACATTTTGTTCATTTACTATTGGTATTGTTAATCGGATGGCCGAGTGGTAAAAGCGCCCGCCTCGGGAGCTGCAGACTAGGGTTTGATTCCAAGTCGGAACCATAGGATTAAAGCTACGTCTTCTCTCCTATTGTCATGAGAAGCTTACATAATATGGTATAAATGAAGTGTCTGACTATCTGCGGTCAGTCAACTAACGGTATCAATATTTCAACTTGTGAGGTGTGTGTATTGTGACATAGGAAATGCTGACAACTGTAACACTAACTGATAAGCATAATATTTGCATATTGTACAAGCATGTACAGTATATATGTCGAAGTGCCATGCCAAGCAGTTAAATGTGAGCAATTTGGTTTTTAAAGAACACCTCAAGTGGGTAAAAAAGCATTTCACACTGTTATCATTGCTAATAGAAGCATTAGGTAGCTGAAAAACCTGAAACAAGCATCATAGGCAAAATTGAAAGTAGTCCGACAATTTTGCCCACTTCAAATAAATAAATAAAAAATTAGTATATTTTTGGAGTACACCCTATTGGTTGTAAGAAATTGTATAACACAACTCTCTGATAGCGTATACCGGTACCTATTTTGAACAGAAAAATCATCATTAGAACGAAAAATATACATATATATATATATATATATCAAATAACAAAAAACTTTAATTTTTTGGGGCAAAGCATCCCCTTTTTACGGTATGTCAAAAACTACTGGTATAGTACACAATTCTCGAACGAATTGAAAATCTTCTAAATCATCTTCAAAAGGACAAGTAATCTACAAAAATAAAAATGATGTTATTAACTACCGGTACCAGTACCAGTAATCACCAGTCATTCAAACACTGCCACACTGGTTAATCACATCCCTTCTACAAACACAGTGATTGTTTAGTAATTGTAAATCTACATCTTATTATTAACATTCATATGTTAATGAAACAATATAGAAAAATGTGCTCTTTCAGTGAACTACTAATTGACTTTCCTTTCACAACTAGTTGTCCTGGAAAGTAGACAACTGAACATCACGGTGGAGTAAATAGTAATTTTTGTTCCTTATTAAAAAATCAAGGTCACCATCAGCATACAATCACGTAACCATGTTGCCACTTTTCATTTGGCCGCATAAAGAGTTTGACTGAAATGGGACGTAGCCACACGAGTGGATTGCGTACCACAAAGGTTAAATTCTTTAAGAAATATTTATCCAAAGGGATGTGTGATCCTGGCAAGATCATTCGTCCTGGAAAATGAATGTTTCTTACCTGAGGGCGGCTGATGAAGGCTAATAGCCAGAAACAGCGCTGTATCGCTCTACGGTACGATTTACTGGAGTGCTTTGCACTGTTGGTGATGGAGTGCTGTTATAGCCTCTGACCCAACAAGAGGAAGTCGTCATGACTTCTCGTCCGGTAGGCCAGGAAGGACATCGCTTTTTAGTTGTTACTTTTCATTTACTAGCACACTCCATGAAATGATGCCACATATAACTTTTGAACTGCTAAGGCTAGAGAAACGATTCTCAGGTGAAAACAACCGTAGATACTATGTTTCTATCTGCAATAAGAGGCCTAAGGTTAACCCTAACCCACTCAATTATATAATAAGCATACCGATATACTTGACGAGGAACGTGGATGGTTATTCACAGGACTTGGGACATTTGACAGTCCAGTTCCACTTAAAATATTAACCAGTGCAGCTGAAGCAGCCTGCATTGCAGTTTCAAAAACTTTTGTCAAGTCTTTGCATGAATGCATTTTTAAGTAGGCCTAATAGCTATGAATGTCATTTGAGTTCAGAAAGGGAGCAAATTGTTGTACTGCCACACACTTCCAGGAGTTAGAAACTGAGCAGGGTGATCTAATGTTGATGAAGTTGTGGCAAGGAGACAAGAAGTAAGAGCCTGTACTATCTACTATTACTACAGTCAGGGACAAAAGTTTACGACCACCACCTATAAAATAAGTATTTTTCAGCAATCATAACCTATAATTCCAACTGATGCCATAAATCGCGTATTTTCATTGTTTTTAGCTACAAAGCCATTTTCAATACTCTTTTCAGGCAAATCATTTGTTGTAATGCACGTAAATGATACGACTTTTAATATTTTGTGTGTCCACCTTTATTATCTATGACCATCTTAAGGCGTCTAGGCATGCTTTCGATGAGTTTGCAGCAATATTCAGAAGTTATCCCAAGTGTCCAAACTTTTTTTATCACATTTTCCAGTTGCTTCAGACTGCTGGGTTGTTCTTCAGCCACCTTGTTTTTCAGTGTTACCCACAGATTTTCAATCGGATTGAGGTCCGGACTGTTGCCGGGCCAATCAAGAACTTGAATTTTTTTACTTTTTAAAAAGTTGCTAACGATCTTTGCTTTATGGCATGGGGCGACATCTTGCATGAAAATAGTGCATTCATGCACATTCATGTGAAGCTGTAACTGGTTCTTTAGCAATTCAAGATATTTTGCGCCGTTCACGGTTGTCCCAGGAGTGAAAAAGAAGAGCCCTGCTGTTCCTTTAACTCAGTGATCGGCAACCACCGGGCCGCTGCCCGTTGCCGGTCCGTGTGAAGTTTGTTACCGGTCCGTATGCGTTTTCAGAATAAATGCTTTGAGTTTAAAACATTTTTATAACGTGAGACGCAATTTTGGGACGTTTTTGTAAAAACACTTAATAACTCAATTCTGGTGACCCAGTATGGCAAAGTTACTCAATATCACAAAACTAACCAAATTTAAAAGGGCCGTTAGCTCAATTGCTAAGCGCACGCTTTCGGTGCGGTAGGTCTGGGCTTCGATTCCCGGACCGGTCAAATCGGCACAGTGTCGCCAACGGCTCGCCACCTCTGCGACGTTTCTTCGGAGCTGTGTAGCCCATGCGCTAAGCTGCGGAGATGGGCACCGCCACTCGTTACACGCTTCGGCGTAATACGGCGAGTATAATGAAGATTTGATTTTGATTTGATCTTTTAATTGAACAGCGAACATTTGATTATGCTGTCATTTTATCGTAAATCTTCTGTAAATCAAACAGCGCTTGGTTAAGAGAAAGAATAACGTCAAGAATCAGTTTTTTTAAGAAGCTACCATGAAAAAATTAAGCAAAGCTGCTGCAGCAAGATTTAAAAAGTTTAATACTCTGGTCAGAGTAAAACAAGATCGAGGTTTTTAGTTCTGAATAAATATGAGTGTTTTATTGCTTAAGCATTTTTGATTTTTTAAAGGCCGGTCCGCAAAAACAATTCAGTTTCAAACCAGTCCGCTGTGCGAAAGAGGTTGCCGACCACTGCTTTAACTGACATGGCACCCCATATCATGATCTTAGGAGGATGTTTCATAGTTTGTTGCGTGTATTTTTCATCGAATCGCTTTCCAACAGGTCTCCAAACTGAATGCTTTCGAGATCCAAATTGCTGGATGCATGATTCATCAGAAAAAATCACCCTTGACCACTATTCTCTTGACCAATTGATATGTTTCTTCGCAAAATTTAATCTCTTCAATTTCATTGCTGGAGTTAGACGGGTTTTTTTAGCTGGTTTGAACGCCTTGAGGCCAAAATCTTTCGTTAAACGCCGTTTCACAGTTTTGCAGGAAACATATGTACCGTGTGCTAATAATGCTGAGTGCAATTTCTTAGATGAGCTTCGTGGAGAATGCACAGCAACACGACTAATGAGGCGGTCATCCCTTGCAGTTGTTTTTCGAGGTCTTCCAGATCTCTTATTATATGAATAGCTCCCTGAATTTTTGAATTTAGCTAGTGCATTATGCACGGCTGTTTTGCTGCACTTTTCTGCTTTGCTAATTTGTGGTTCTGAATAGCCTTCCTGGTTGAGAAGTACAATTCTGGCTCGTTGCACCTCCGTCAGTGATGATTTTCTACCCATTTTTAGACTCTTACAAATCTTAAAACTCTCAAAAAAATTTCCTCCTGCACTTGCTGTATCACAATTTTTGAAAGCACGTAATCTAAAATGAAGGACTGTTCTACAACAATAAAGTTTATGACATGTTTCCTATGATTATGAATCATAACACAGTATTTCACGAAAATGTTGATTTTTAATAAAGTGGTCTTAAGGTGTGTTTACACAGAATACGATTTTCATGCGATTTTGTTGTCGTACGTAATTTTATGCGATTTTTGTCATAAGAAGTGACGGATCTGACGTGATATTAAATGCGATTTCATCGGATAAAAGCGCAAAATCGGACAAAAAGTTGTTCTGCCAGGTTTTCAGCCTAAGGTCTTGGTGAATTAACCTATACATTTGAAAAAATGAATTTTTGCCTGCGCATAGGCTAAACGAACTAAAGGTGGTGTTAATTGTCTCCCTTGAAGCTCTTAGGACAAGACTGTTTGAATTGGGGTAGAGTATAATTACAAAAATGTGATTTGTTAGGATGTGGCTATTTTTACCGACCGGTAACATTTGTCTCTTCGGTTTATTTTATTATTTAGTCTCGCTTTGTCGAACCGGGAAGAGCGCAAAGGGATAATAAATGAAACAAAGCGCTTTTTTGAATGGGCCCGCACTAATACCCTCTGCTTTTTTGTGAAACCCAGTTTTGCACGGTAGGGCTACTAGGCTGCTGATTAGCAACAGATCATTGCAGCATTTGCAGGCAGCTTATTGTACTTACCGGTATATGGGCCTACTGCAAAAACATAAATATTTTTATGTGCATTAGCCTTTATCAGCTATTTCAACATAAACCTAGTCTACTGATAGCTACACAGCTGCAGTCGGACAGTAGGCTATTGTTACCAGGTTATGTTATGAAGTAGCAGGCTGTAACTAATGTAACAAATTCAAAGAACCCCAAACCACAGCTTAATTTAATTTAAAATGATTTTACATTAATGTGAAACATGATTTGATTTAAATGCTAATCTTAGACCTTGGTCTTATTGACATGTGCGAATTTACTATCACTTTTTGCTGTTTTATTTTGATATTAAGTTCACCTAAATACACTTTCAAGCGCATTTATTTATTTATAGAATTAAGAAACATTAAATCAAGGCATGGTTTCTCCCTTTTTTTTTTTCTTGTCTCTGCTATTGTTCCATCCATGTTTTCTGTTTCACAGGTAACATAGATTGTAATACACTGATACAGCACCTTGTAGGTTTAATTTGTAATTTTAAAGTGATTGTATCACATTTAAAAATGTTGGCTGATTTTTTAATATTAGCTTATAATTAAAATATATATGATATATATGTATAATTGAAAAGTTTTTAGGTGAGTAAGGCCTACCGGTATTAATTATATTGTATTTGATACAATTCTGATCTGTGATGTCATTTAATACTGAACTTTTTATCGAATTAGTTCGATCCAAAAGTTTTTTGTATGATTCAAAAGATGTGAATCATCGTAACCATCATATGTTAAGAAATGCTTGGGAGTCAATTGCTGAAGAAATGGGAATAAGAGGTTAGTCTTGTCAATTTTTTACAGTAACTTCCTTACTAAGCAATTTCAGATTTGGTGCTTCATTTTGATACAGTAGGCTTGGTTAATCATTATATTTAGCTTATTGATATGACATAAACCGCATTGCATTGTGTTCTGCTAATGTTACAAGATGACAAGACCTATATATATACTGCTAGGCCAAGCTTTGTGATTTTAATTGAGCTCTGGGGTTGCAACCCTGTCTTCACTTATCCTTGGGTTAGATGTAGTATCAGCCCCCAGGTTTGATTAGGGTTAGGTTTGGTTAGGATTAGGTTCGGTTAGGGTTAAATTTAGTTAGGGTTAGGTTGGGTTAGGGCTAGATTTGGTTAGGGTCAGACTATAGGTTAGTTTAAGACCATAGGTTAGGTTAAGGGTGGCAGACAGAAAAAGCATGGGGGCTTATTCTAGATGAGACCCCTTATCCTATTGTAACTGCTTTTTTCCTATTTGCATTCTTTATTGTATTGCTCTGTGTTGGTATGGGGGAATAATACACTTTTACATATTTACCAATTCTGATTAAAGAAAAGGCAGCGTCTTCTGTCGTTGACAGCAGAATAGTTCTGAGTCAATTTTGCTGGCCTGTGGCAGTACATTGATCTTGAATAGTATGGATTCGCATGACTGGTAATGGCAAAATAGACACTGCCTAAGAAAAATGTTGCTTAAGCTTTCTTTGATATATTGTTGTGGTGGTTTCTTCAGTAGCAATTAACAAATGATGTGTTTACGCTGTGCTACAAAGCTATGCAGCTTAGTGTTCAGCTTCAGGACAAGTGTGAAAAAGAATTACTATATTTCGAACTGATTGAACAGGCCTGTAGCCAAGGGGGGCAAAGTGCCCTCCCCCCTAATGAAAATCTTGCCCCCCCCCCCCTTCCTAAAAACTTAGAGTTTTTCAAGGATTTTGAATTTTGCCACAAGATAAAATTAGATGGCAAATCAATTTTTCTTAATTATTTTTGCTAAAGGCAAGGTCGAAAGATGGTTTACGGTTGATTGGCAAAATATAGCTGCAAGAGAAATCTTCCCCTTCCTAAAAAGATTAGACTTTTTTAAGGATTTTGGATTTACCACAAAATAAAATTAGATGGCGAATCAATTATTCTTAATTATTTTTGCTAAAGGCGAGGTGGAAAGATGGCTTGCGGTGGATTGGCAAAATATAGCTGCAAGATAATGAGTTTTTGAACAGTCAAAAAAGGGTACAGGTCCTCCAAAAGACATTCTTGCCTGCCTACATAAAAACAATAAACCTACTTTCAGATGCAAACCCTACTTTTTATAACTGTAAGCTTACTTTTGGCCTAACCTGTATATGCCTTGGCAACTTTATGCTGAACTTTAAGTTGTCAAAAAGTGTCAATTCTTGTAGGCTACTTGTCAAAAAGAAGTGATAGCTCAATAGTAATGAAATGCAAAGGTACTCAAATGCATTTCAAAGACAAAATGTTTTATGACGTTTTAGCACTTTCAATCATGCTCAGTTTATCTTCAATGCGTATTCATTTACAGCGGAAGATGCTAAAAAAAAGTGGCGATCATTAAGGGACACTTATAACAGAAAGAAAGCAGAAATTATGGAAAAGAAAAAAAGTGGTGCTGGAGTATCATACATTCCTCGATGGAGTTATTTTCATTGTTTGAGTTTCTTGGATGTTCACTTAAGTCATCGCAAGTGAGTAAAAAATATTCACGTTCGCAAATGTTTATGTCTTCATGAAGACAACAATGTCAGCGATTTAAAAAATATACTTAATTAAGGTGCTGATGGAATGACAGCCCTAATAAGAAACTATGTTTTAGATTAGATCAATGTTATACTCGATTTTAACTAGGTTGCCATGCATATGAAACATATTTTGAATTGTTTTTTGTGTATAAGTGGTGGCTTTACTTTCTGTGTCAAGTTATTGATTGATCAAACTGTAATTGACTATTTTCGCTTCTGAAAACCAAGGAATGATTGATGCGCTTTGAAATATTTCAACGAATGGTGTGAAGATATTGTGATCATAACATAGCAATATTTGTGCAGAAATAATCTCTTTCATTGTTTGTTTTTTCTGTTGGACAATATGTAGAGGTCGAATTCATAACTTAATCGTTGATAATGAAATTGAAAAAGAGAACTTTTGTCAATATGCCGGTCTAAATAGTGAAGCAGATAACTATGGAGAAACTCCAAATGAAAGTAAGTTAACTGTTTGGCGGTAATTCGTTAGCTTGTTGCGTAAATCATTAGCTTTGGCGTAAATCATTAGCTTTGGCGGTAATTCGTGAGCTTGGGCTAAATCAGTCCGCCATAAATTCATTTTTGCATTTATTAAAAGCAAGTAAGCCCTCGTTTCAGTTTATTTGACGGATACGATGCTAGTGCCGAGAAGAATTTTTTTTAATCTTAGTTTGCTACTCTGAGGAATTTATGTAAAAATCCTTGCCTGCCTAAGTTAACCTAATTCAGAGCTCATTCAGGAGTTGCCAGCCATCTGTCTACAACACCAAGAGGAGGAAATACCGCTAAGCGCCTTTCCCAACGGAGAACTTAAATGATAATTTGATTTCTAATAGTGTGATATTTCTGAAAATTATTAAATGAGCTTTTTTGTAGGTGTTGCGAAAGTGATCATTGATCTGAGTGACAAAGAGCACCCGCCTACGTCTTCGAGTACCCCCATTTCCACCACTACTTACACCTCTCCTGAAAAAATGTTTTCCTCACTGGTTTGCAAACGCAAACGACTCCTAACACAGAGAGATCAGCAGCAGGTTAGTTATTAAAAAAATATTGTTTTTTGATGATCTTGCAGTTATGGCGACTTGATTTTACGTAGATTCAACTTCGCAGTGTTGATAAAATAGTTCTTGAATGCACTTTGTTGTAAAAAACGCGTGTTTATGCCATTCATCCATCCATCAAATGCATTGCGATTAATATTTATACAACGGTTTAAATTGTATTTTTGACATGCCAATGACTAATAAAGGCTACAAAGTACTTGTTTTTGGTATAGGCTTCAATATCTCGCGCACTTGAAACAAGCAGCAATTTCTTGACGGCTGCCTTGTCGAAACTGGACCGTCATGAGGACAAAACTTTGTTTGAAACTTATGGCGAGGTGGTTGCAAAGCGACTTGAGAGATTGGGAGAGGAGAGGGCGCATCGAGCGTTTGTGGACATATTGGATGTCTTGCAACGGCATGGATCGTAGAGCGAAAATTTTCAGTTTCTAGCAATTTCAAGTTAGTACTTGCTGTAGTTTTTGTTTGCTCGTATTTATGAGTAGTTTTATTTCTTCGGCAAAGGTCTCGAGATGCGATTTTTTGGATTTCGTGACAAGCGAAAAAATTCCATCATGGTTTTGTGTCGGTTAAAACTCTGTCTCGAAATCAAAACTGCGCCTTGAGACCTAACTGTAATACTATTATTTATTGTACAAGTCACCTAGGTTTGTTAAGGTTGTACTTCATGGGCACGCTATTCCCAACATCGCGTAGTCCATTTCAGCCGAAAGCGAACAATTTTAAAAAGGCGTTGCTATTAATTTGGATTGCAACTAAGCACCCAGACTTTTTGAAAATATGTATATAATTAAACCTGTTTATTTATTAATGTTAGTAACAATAAGGTTAAAACAAATGATGCGAGTGTAATATTTGCTACTTTCCTTGGTTGACAATTCTCCTTTGCCAATCGACTTCTCCAGCGGGGGAAACGAAGTGTGAAGCGAATTTTTGCCTAATTTTCCCTGCTAAAGAACTTTGCCGGTCACTATTCGGTCTTGCCATCATTGACGGTAGCTCGTTCCTGTCGCTGCTGTTCCAAGCCCCATTAAGTACGCTGTCTGTCTCGCTGCTATCGACCTCGGCAGATGTGATGCAGTGACGTGTTGGTTGCTTCATATCTCTTTTCTGCAGCCAGTTGTGTAAAACAACAGTGGCTCGAACAATATCTACAGCTTTTTTCTCGCTCACATTAATTGTTTTTCTGAGAACGCGCCACCTTTGCACCAAAATGCCGAAAGTGTTTTCTAAAAAGTAAAAACAATTTTACTCACTTAAGATAACTATTCATAGTGATGTAGCAGTCACTTCTCAATAAGACAGAAAAACTGAAGCCTCTCAGTTTTGTACTGCCTTGCTTGCACTGCTAATGGTGACAACTGAATCTATGTTGTTAAAATGTTTAGATTTAAAAATAAATGCGTTTTCATTTTTCTTTCTTAAGTTATCTTCGTCCCACATTTACTGTATTTGTTAGCGTTGTTTTGTATGAACTACAAAGACTGTATAATTTCTTTTTAACAGTTTCAACAGCGCGATCAACACCTGGTACTGGAAAGCCACCTGTTCCATATGTAAAGTTTGACAATATGGAAGATAAAAACAATTAGGCCTTGTTGCACTGTGCTCTATCTTGTCGTCTCGTGATACCTAACGAAGAACTGTGTAAAAAATTGTCTGTAAATATAACTATGGTAGTAGATCGAAACTGGAGTGTCTTCCCGTGCAAGCAGGTGCCGTTTTTGAGATATAACCGTTTGAATATTGAAAAATTTTAGCGGATGAATACTGTTGCGCATAAAGCGCATCACCGCTTTTTCGTCATTAGGTGTTGCCGTGTACAGTTTCTAAATGTTTTTTGCTCAGTGTTCGATAACATTTTTAACTGAAGTAGAAAAAAATATCTAATATATTGATTTTTAAGTTAAATTGTAAGCTGAATTTAATTATTTTTGTATAATTTTTAAATGAAGTGACAGCATCTAACTCATAAAAAATTAACTTACGCAAGTTAAAATTTGGAAACATGTTCTTATCAGCTGTTTCGTCATAGTTACACCTAACAGCTGATCAAGGTAAAACAACGAAATAGTGGAACTGGCAGTCTACAAGTGCTAGTGGCACAAACTTAGGTAGGTTCAGCTGCTGAAGTGTAGAGATAGATAAAATTAAAAAGTTGAAGCGGTATTATTATACCTTTTTAAAAGTCAGTTAGCCTAGCTTATCGAAATGACTTATAGGTTTACTTGCAGAAGCGTCATATAACCTACGTATCTGTATACTCTGTTGCTGGATAGGTTCGTGAGGAAAAGATGTTAAAAAGTCAGGCTACAGTTACGTGCTTTTTGTGGTAATCCAGTATCTGGGTGCAATTCCTACGGACAGACTAGTTTTCCATACTGCTCAGATGGGCGAGTGATTAGAGCGTCCGCCTCGGGAGCTGTAGACTTGGGTTTGATTCCAGGTCGGGTCAAACCAATGACTATAAAAATGGTATTCACAGCTTCCCTGCTTGAGGCTCAGCATTATACGGACAGTGTGAAGAACAAGCCGGCAAGTTTACTTGTTGTGCCGTTTGGAAATGCAGTTAGCGGCATTCCCCCACCTTGGTGTGGTTGACAGATGGCCGGCAACTCCTCAGCGAGCTCGTATAGCGCATTGATCGCTTTCACGTGATAGTAGGATAAATATGCGACTGAATACAAAAATACTCTACCAATACTATTGGTGCTAATCAGGGCCGAAACTAGGCAATGCGGGGCCTTCCCCAAAATCATCTTTCGGGGCCCCCTAAAATATTTATTCTTGGATGGTGATGCAAAAGAGCGAGCCCCGAAGGGGCGATGCCAAGCTAGGGGGGTCTGGAGACATGCCCCCCCAGAAAATTTTGCGGAATTTGACCTTATTTTGGAGACTTTTTGTGCGTTTTGAGCCTTCAAAATTCCTCAGTTTTAACAAGGTTTAGTAGTCTGTTTAACCAGGTCCCTTCCAAACCCACTAAAATAATGCTGCAAGCAAACCCTACTCTAACATTTCGCTACCTATGCGAAGAAAAAACGTTTTTAAGGCTTATTTTTGCGCCTTTCACTTGAGGATGAGGGGCCCTTGGTATGCTACTAAACGTTTGTTTGCTAGTTTTGCGACTGCTATTTTTTGAAAAATTTGCAGGGGCCCCCTATGGTCAAAAGTATAAATATGGTATGGGGGCCCCACATCGCGTGAGTTAAGACAAAAAATATATTGAATCTTAGAATAGGCCTATTTAAGGCACCTTTATCATACGTTGAGTAAATAGTACTACGTACTGACTATTTACGGGGCCCCTTTTTTGTGCGAGGCCCCCCCGGTTGGGGGGTTCGGGGGGCGCTAGTTTCGGCACTGGTGCTAATAGATCTCATTCAGCTTGGCGCGTATCATTTTCATTTATCGGTGAGTAATAATTTAGAGAATCGATGGCCGTTAGCTCAGTTGTCAAGCGCACGCTCTCGGTGCGGGAGGTCTGGGGTTCGATTCCCGGACCGGTCAAATCGGCACAGTGTCGCCAACGGCTCGCCACCGCTGCGACGTTTCTTCGGAGCTGTGTAGCCCAGGCGCTAAGCCGCGGAGATGGGCCCCGCAACTCGTTACACGCTTCGGCGTAATACCGCGAGTAAAATGAAGATTTGATTTTGATTTGATGAAATGCATAATTGTTCACTATGATGACGTCTATGAAAGTGATTCAAAAAAGTTTACTGCAACAAGTTTCAGCACTCTAAAGTAATGTGCTTATAAATGGCTGAGTTTGGATTGTATTGAAAAAGTTATTGCTGCTAAAAATTTACAATTATATGGGATATAAATTCATTAACTGATCTGTCACCGAGCGCCCATAGACATGGTTTTCATCAATAATGCTATTTTCGTTTTACCAATGAAAGAAGTATTGAAAGGCGCGTATGTTCGAATTCTAAAAGAATATTTCCAGAAGATGATTCTCCTGAAAGAATTGAAAGTTTGTCCATACAAGCGTTGCGGTCATCAAGTTCATTCAACATATGTGAAAAAAAAAAAGAAATTAGTGACTTGACAGAGGCGATGATCTCTGCTTTTCCATCCACTTCAGGAAGATGTCTTTCAATATTTTGTAAGCAATTACGACATGTTCTGTGCTACGCAAGCCTCTGCTTTCCCTACTTTTGCCCTGTTGCAGCCATTTAGTGTCTACTTTATTACACTTTATTTGCTGTACCCGTCGATTAGATTGGGAAGGTCATTTAAATACTTTGGAGAAGATAACTCCTTGGCTGCTTGCCTACGATTGTGTGAATTATTCTCGCTACGTTCCTGTCTATTTGCATGAAATGCGTGAATTTGAAAAAGCACACCCATTTGCTCTTGAGCATTTACGTGCTGGTTAATTTCCAATTCAGCAACAAGAGCGATACGGATTTTTCGCAACAGCAGCAGATCAAGTGATTGAGCAGACTGTTAACAGAGACAATAAATTAGTGTTCTTGCGTTAGAAACGGCGTATCATGCACCGAACTCTGCTCTTGCGTTGTTTGTGAAAATGATTCGGAGACCGTAATTGAAGTAGAACTAGTGAATGATGTCAGTAATGACGACGATGATAGTGATGACAACCAATTTGTAGCTAGTTGAAAAATGTTAAAATGTGTTTGTCGTAACTAAAGGTTTTATTTTAATGTAACGAAATTTAATATAGCTCATTCACACCAAATTTCTCTTTGTTTTTCAAGTAATAAGACCTGCTTATCAATGTAGCCTATAGGTGTTTTAGCTAGATACAAAATTTAGTCAATGAAAATATATTACGGCGTAAAAATTTATGTTTATATCTTTTTAAAGTAGATTGGCATCAACGAACAGTAACTAATAAAATTAATTTGCTGATCCAATAAAGTTCTTTTTCGTAAAATATATTTCTTTCGAGAATTATGATGCCATTATTTAATTGCACAAAACTGACGCAAAGGGTACCGGTATGTTGTTTTTGGTTACATTAAAAAAATACTTTGAAGTGCTTAATTTATACCAATTGAATTCCTTAGCGTTAACTTGATGCAGTAGTTGAAATACGTGAAGTATTGTAAAGTTATCAGCTGTTAGAGAGTAGGATAATCATCTCGTAACCTAGAAAGTATTTGACAAAACTGGACAAAATTTGAAGGTGTGCCAGTATGTACCGTATGCTTACTTTATCCACGTCAAGTTTCACATTGTTTTTCAATGAAAATAGTGGTTAAAAAATTTATGTACACTCTGTTCAGAGAAAGTTTTTACTTGTGGGTGATATGACGTCATCAACTTATGACGTCAGTGTTTGGCACAAAAGCAAATTATTGACTGAAAATTTCCCAAACTATTTTTAAGTGTTTGCAGCAATTACTCGATACAATTATTTACTATCTCGTATGATTGCGCGTTAAGCTAGCGGTAAATAACTAATTGTTGTGCGTTTATAGAAGAAAAAAAAACACTCCATCAAACTAGTCAAAGTTTTGCAGATGTTTTAATATGTATACTTAGATTTTCCAAGCCAAACTTCAGCTTTTTAAACTTACTATGTATGAAGTTATAAGGAACTGTATATGCACCCTGTCTAGCAAAAATATATTTTTTGCAAAATCTTACTTGTGAGTTATGACGTCATCAACTTATGACGTCAGTATTTGAAATAGATGCAAATTTTTGACTAGAGATGTCTCCAAGCTATTTTAAAGTGTTTGTATTGCTAACACAAGAAGTTGGAAGCAATTACTCAATATGATTATTTATTTTCTGGTCTGGTTGCGGTTTAAGCTAATGGTTAATATGTAATCATTGTAGGTCAATAGCAAAAAAACTACTGAATAAAACTGGTCGAAATTTCGCAGATGTGGTAATATGTATATTTGGATTTTTCACACCAATTTTTAGCTTGTTAAACGTACTACAACCGAACTTACAAGGAACTGTATACACCCCATCCAGAAAAATAATTGTTTTTACAAAATCTTTTACTTGTAGGTTATGACGTCATCAACTTATGACGTCACAGTTTGGCATGGACATAGTCTGTCAACCAAAGATTACTTTGAAAGTGGTCTGATGCATTTACATCAACCACAAAAAAATTTAGAGGCTTTTAAGTGTGTGGAATTTCTGCATCTTTGAAAGAGCTATTTTTGTCTTCATGACGTCATTATGACGTAACGGCACCTGTTGGACACGGAAGACACGAGATTTAAATTCAGCATTTCTTAATCTTTAAATTTACGAAGTTTCATCTAGTTCTTCGGTGGGTATCACGAAATCCATTTTCTAGGCGTTTTTTGTGATAGCGTAACAAGGCCTAAATGACAACAATCAAACTTTATGAAAAGCTGCTGGCGCGAAAGACATTAGTTGCCGACTGTCTTATCGCTTTGAAGCTTCGAGCTAGCTATTGCAATACCTTAAGCCCAAAGCGTTTATATTTGTATTTACTTGCCGATGCAACGGCGTGCTCTACTAAGTCTGTAGTTAAAGACAAGCTTTTCATAGCTTAGGCTTTTGTCTGGATATGGCCTCATTAGGTTTTCCATCAAAGGAAACGCGTTGTCTCCGACAAAACAGAATTGGAACAGCAACCGTAGTTGAATAGAGATTATGCGGCGGTGGCAAATTTAATGCGTGTTCTTTCATTCGAATGTCGATTTCAGAGGTTGAAAAAATCCCTCCATCACTGTGCCGCCCAGAATCTCCTATGTCAACCATTGTAAAGCGGTAATTGGCGTCGCAAACTCCAAGTAGCACAATGCTGTGGTAACCTTTGTAATTAAAAAACTCGGATCCGGCGTTATGTGGCTTTTGAATGGCCACATGTTTACCGTCGATGGCGCCCACACACATAGGAAAATTCCACTTTTGACTAAACCCTTGCGCAATTTCTAGCCAGTCCGATGGAGATGCTGGTGGTTTCATAGCATCTTTTGCCAAGACGTCCCATATAGCCTTGCACGTTTCCGGAATTATTTTGCCAATTGACGATTTGCTCACACGAAAGTTGTATGACAGAGACGTGAAGGAATCGCCAGATGATAAGTATCTAAAAATCATTTGAAGTGCACATGGTAACGACAAGCATTTGTCGCTTTAGGTCTGGGGTAATGTGAATTGCTCTGAAGCCTATTTGCGGTAACCTACGTAGGCTATGTTTTCTGCAATACGTTCATTCTTAGTTTTGTATTCCGTTATACGTTGTATTATTTTTTTGCAGTTGGCAATAGCTTAGTGTTTCAATAAGAGTTATTTTTTTAGTACCGGTACCAAGTTAACAACCTTATATTACAAATGCTTTGATAATTCACCTGTGGTTTTTGTGAAGTTTATCTGCTGGCGCTACTCTACCTGGCTTTGTTTAATGGAAAGCTATTATGCTTACTATGGTTTTCTCACCGAAGAGTTAAGCAAAGACGATGCCCCGGCGAGATTGGTGTACGCCAATTAGTATTCATTTTTTCGATATGAGGCCGAACGAGATTTAATAGTGTCAGAAACTCTGATTTATCCAATCTGAAATATTTAATAAGAGCATCGTTGTCTTCCAACAGTGATGGTATTAAACGATGATATTGACTTTGGGTCCGATTTAAAAAAATTCCTCTGGTCCAACATCTGTAAAAGTTAGGCTACTTTAAATTGCTGTTTCAGGTTAGCGTATTAATAACGTGTATTTGTAATTAATTACTTGTGTATTAGTTGCATGTTTATCCTCCAATTACGAGAAAGCGATCAAAGTGCAAAACAAGCTCGCTTATTGGTTATCGCGGCCTTGTCGGTCAAGTATCGCGGCCTTGTCGGTCAAGTATTCGCTTATCGCGGCCTTGTCGGTCAAGTAGCCTAGGATCTCTCTAGTAGATAGAGAAATTATAAGGGGGCTGGGGCGGAGGCCCCCCCTGAAAAAAATTTCGCCCCCCCTACAAAAAATTGGTTACTATAATTTTTTTTTAAATATTTTTGCCCCCCTAAGCATTTGCTTCTAGTTGCGGACCTGGACTAAATGGACAGACATATTATTATAGTCTCCAAAGTTCAAATATACCTGCCTTGGAATCAAACCAGAGTCCACAGTTGCAGAGGCGGACGCTTTTACCTCTCGGCTGGAAATGGCATTGGCCGCTAAGAAACCGCCTAACGAGCCGTCAACCGGTCTTTTTATTGGTCAGCTAACGGCCCAGGTATATCATTTGTTTTTAACCGGGCCGCTAACAAGCCGCTACCAATTTTTGAAATCGCTTTCAATTTTCATTATTACTCTAAAAGTTATAAAAAATTAAAAAAAAATTGGCTTTGGGCGGGGCCTGAGTTAATTTTTGGGATAAGTGGTTGAGTCGGTTTGATTGCAAAAATGTGAGCCCATGCCATCTTTACTCTCGGCCATCTGAGCAGGTCCAAGTGTTCATATCGGCGGTCCTTTCCTAAACAATTCTTTGCAAAAACTCTGTAGTTGCACCGGATGAACTATCGGAATGGTGGTAAGAGGGTTTACCTGCGACGACGTTGTTGCGAAGAATAAATTGAACTCAATACCAAATGATGATGGTACAACGCTCCGATTACGGACTCCTCCATTGCAAAAGTACCTATAGAAAATGAAAAGTTCCAATTTATTTGAACGACCAATCCAACTAGACTAGCCCTATAGGCTAGATAGAAGGACTAGGCCTATTAACTAGGCAGACGTCATATCGCCCACCTTCAAAGGGTAAACTGGAGGGCAGTAACAAACTATAGGTAGAGCAAGTATGTCGGGTTTCCGCTACAGAAGGATAAAATGCAACAACTAACTGACCTACCTTAATTTGCACGGTTGACTAGTTTTGCAACGGAGATTGTTCTGCTTGAATTGCCAGCTGATGATTCTGAGAAGCCTTTGCATAGCCTACACTTACCAGGAAAAACGTCATTATTCTACATTGTGCTTTCATATGACATCATAAATGCTTTGTGTATCGCGAAATCTGACTTGGTTTAAACCTTGAAGTCTATATTGAAAAAACTCACGTACGAAATAACATCAGACAGTTCCGTGCGAATATTGTCGCAGAAAATTTACGTACGTGTTTGCATCCATCAGTTTCATGCGATTTTTTCGTGCGAAAATCGCATCGTATTCTGTGTAAACACACCTTAAAACTTTTGTCCCCGACTGTATTTACTATAAACTATATATGCATGTATCTAAAATCATATTTAAATAGAATGGCTCAAAACATAGTACACAATTTTATGAAATGATGCAAACTGCATAGACCAAATCTTCTTGTATCAGTGTATCTCATGCTGAACAGATTTAAACACAGTTACAGGCTTGGAGTTATATATCAATTGGTCAGCTTAAAAGGCAAGACATCATCATGGACTAGCACACAATAACATGTACCGTATCATATATATTCTAAATGAGAGTATGTTATTTAGCTTATCTGAGGAAGTGAAACAACCATTCTAGATTTTTGCATGTTAGGAACCATACCGTAGGACTAAAGCTACCGGTACATCTTCTCTCCTGTAGCCATGATATTGTACACTCCAGCCTTATACCATAACACTGTACACGTGTTCACTAGTTCATGCTAAGGTAGACAACGATGATGCATTAAATACTTCGTCACATGTAAGCAGTTATGAACGAATGAGAGGGTCCCAAAAAGGCTCATCCTAAACAACTTATAAATTTTTTTCAAGTTTGAGCCCACTGCCAGGGTTGGATTAAGAGATTATAGGGCCTGGGGCATAAGGACATAAGAGTGCAGGGCCGCACAGGATTGAACGAGCAAAAACAAGGTCTACACGTCAGCATATGTTCTGTTTTTCCTGAAAATATCGGTGAACAGCAAAAAAGGTCTATGCTGTTTGTGGTGGTCGTGATGACAGCGCTGAAAATTAATAAAGCGCAGGGCCCGGTGCAACTGCCCAGTTTGCCCATTGGTTAAGCCGCCCTGCTTTTCTCAAAAAGTACTTTACAGAATATGCAGTTTTATGTCGAAGTATGAAGCAGTAGGCTACCGGTATATAAAATCGTTATGTCACAACAGGTAGATGTAGGCCTGCTGTTAAAATGAAGCTAGTTTTGGAGAATCAGAAAACTACCTAACAAACTTTAAAAAAAATAAACAACGGAAGTGACAACAACAATCACAAGATACAATAGCAAACATTGGGATTCAGCAGCAACGGACAATACTGGTAACCTAGTATCTGTATTTAACTATTCATTGTAAGCATTACTCGTAGTAGACATTTACAGACTAATTTTAGAGACACATTGCAGCCTGGCATTTTTTCACAACTACGTAGCTTATTGAAAAAGGTCTAGGACCTACTGCTCTGCTAACCTACGTACCAGCCGTACCGGTACTATTTTTAATTAATGCATGTTTTAACGTAAATTGCTTTGTCGCTATATTCTTTTTTTCGGCCATTGCTTTTGTTTCTTGTTTTGAGTTTTTTTGGGGTCGTAAAATACAAACAAACTAGCCCAGTAGCCTACTACTGTATCATTACCGGTAGGCTACATCATATTATAAGGTACGCATATGAACATAGCAACCTGTTCTCGAACCACGCTGAATATTTGTTATATAGCAAACCCTCTTTTCACCGGTAACTACTAATTTCACTGCCTAAACAGCGTAAAGCTTTGAATAGGCCTAACGTTGAATCAATTCCCGTCAAGCAGCAGCGAACCAACTTCGACTATCACTACACGCGGTCGTGGACTACAAGATCGTACAAGTCGAGCAGACCGTACAGAAATTGTGATTATGGATCTGAATTAAATTTGCATTTTGACACACATGTCAATTTGCATGTTTGTCAATTTGTATATTTGTCATTTTGCATATTTAATTTTGCAAATTTTGCGGGCATTTTTGGAATAACAGAAATTTTAAAAACGACCAATTATATTTTCTTTAAATTTTGCCAATGCGCATGAAGCGTCAAAAACACACATTTTATTTTTAGGCATTTTTGTGAGTTTACATTTGGCGAATGCTCGCCAACTGTAAACACACAAAAATGCGTGACAATAACAAAATGCATATTTAGGGGTCATTTTGCATGATTATTGCAATGTACAATTTGACAATTGAGCGCCACTTTGCATATTTGGTTAAATATGCATTTTGACAAGCGCCATTTTGAATATTTGATAAATATGCAATTTGTCATGTGCCATTTTGCATATTTAAACAAACATGCAATTTATCATGTGCCATTTTGCATATTTCACTAAATACGCAATTAGACATGTGCTATTTTGTATATTTAGTTAAATATGCGAAGTGGCGCTGCCAAAATGCATATTTAACTAAACATGCAATTTGACATGTGCCATTTTGCATATTTCGTTAAATATGCATTTTGGCAAGAGTCATTTTGCATATTTAACTAAATATGCAATTTGTCATGTGCCATTTTACATATTTGGTCAAATATGCAATTTGACACGAAAAAAAGCGTAAAAACGCGCATTTTTATTGTTTTACATTCGGCGCCCCATAATTACGCCAATTATCGCGAGATTTGTGTCCTACAAAAAAAGAAATGAGTTCTTATATGCTAAAAAAAAACTGAAACAAAACGCAATCTACAAAAGTGCGTTTATCACGGAAGATCTTACGCCTTCTCTCCTATGGATTGCCACCTTAACGTGGTGGGGAGATTTGAGTTTTCAATGATCCTTAGAGCAATGCCGTCGGTAGTGTTTAATCACTTCCATCAGGGTCAACCATGGCGGTAAGGTCGAAGGAGAGAAACAGACCAAGTAGCAATCCAATGCTGTAGCTAAATGGAAAGTTGTAATAACAATATTCATGCTGCATCGGACGGCGCGCAGAATAAAAAGGTCCGCGTTCGAGTTTTAGGCGGAAGGACTCGTTCGAAAAATAAGCTACAGTCTCCCCCACAAGCTGACCGTCACCGGAAACCCACCAACGCAGTTGCTAAGCGTTTGGGGAGGCAAATGGGGGCAGCGCACAGAAAACGTACTCGAGTTGGACCAAACTGCCGGTATCTAGCTATCGGGAACTGGAACGTTTCGTCACTGACAGGAAAAGAGCAGGAGCTTGTTTGCGAAGCCCAACAGTATCGCCTTGATGTTGTGGGAATTTCATCAACAAAGCGCCGGGGTTCTGGAACTGTCGGTTTGAACGGTGGGTGGAAAATTTTCTACTCAAGTGTTGATGCAGCAATGTCTGCTCAAGCTGGTGTTGGCTTACTTGTGAGCCCCAACATAGCTGAATGTGTTGTTGACTGGGTACCACTGGGAGGAAGGGTTTGTCTTCTAAAGCTAAGGCTGCAGGAGCGATCTCTGTGTATCTTGCAGGTGTACGCACCTAACATAGAATCACAGTACGAAGCCTTTCTGAAGGAAGTTGAGGTTGCATTGGGAAAAGCAACTTCATCAGAATCCCTTGTCCTTTTGGGCGATTTCAATGCACATGTGGGCATCGACAATGCAACCTGGAAAGGTGTTATTGGGCAACATGGTGACCCTGACATTAACAAGAACGGAAGGTGTTTATTGCAGTTCTGTGCCACCAATGGGCTGGGTATAATGAACACATTTTTTTCGCACAAAAGAATTCATAAGTACACCTGGTACAGAGACTCCCTGGGACAGCGTTCCCTGATTGATTTTTGTATCGTTTCGGCGGACTTGTTTTCTACCGTGTCTGATGTTCGTGTTAAAAGAGGGGCGGAGTTGTCAACTGATCACCACCTAGTTATCTGCACTTTGAAAGCTTTGAAACCCTTGAAAAAACGAAAGATTTTTCGACCACGAGAAACTTATCGAATCAAACGGGAATCATTGGCTGACAAAGAGGTACGAACTGCATTTGCAGACAACATTGCATCTAAGTTCAAAGAACTTCCGACCTCTACTAAAGACATTGAAACTGAGTGGTGTTTGTTTCGAACAGCAGTCATTACGTCCGCTACTAACTGTTGTGGACGTAAGCGTGTTGGAGGGACGAAGAGTAGCGAGAAAAGAACTCCTTGGTGGAACCAACAAGTTAAAGAAGCTATTCGTGCGAAAAAAGTGGCCTATAAGGCCTGGCTTGCAAATAAGTCATCACTTGAACTTCGTTCGCAGTACTCTGAAACACGTAAGGCGACAGCCACAAAAGTTAAACTGTCTAAGGAAAGGGCCTGGAAGGAATTTGGAGAAAGGTTAGATGATGATTTCAAAACGGCAAACAAAGTGTTCTGGTAGACCATTCGCCGTTTGCGTGGAAAAAGATCTCGAGCCGCTCTCTTTATCGAATATTCATATGGTGTGACTCTGAAAGATCAAGATGCTATTTTGAATCGGTGGAGAGACTACTTTAGTGATCTTTTAAACCCAGTTGATGCTACACCGATACAAATTCACAAGGAACAGGTTGGGGAAGATATTCAGATAACCGAAGCAGATGTGAATGCAGTAATCAAATCATTGAAAACTAGAAAAGCACCTGGTGAGGATGATATCAGACCTGAAATGTTAAAAGCAATGAACATATATGGTGTTCGTTGGCTGACTCGTGTTTGTAAGGTGGCATGTAGTATTGGGCAAGCACCAAAACAATGGCAAACTAGTGTGATAATACCTATCCACAAGAAAGGAGACAAGAGAAAATGCACCAATTATAGGGGCATATCTCTCATTAGTGTCCCGGGTAAGGTCTATGCCAAATGCCTTGAAAAGAAATGCCGTGAAATAGTCGAGCCTAAACTAACGGATGCTCAGTGTGGCTTTTGTCCTGGCCGAAGCACAATGGATCAGATCTTTGCCTTGCAGCAAATCTTTGAGAAGTCGTGGGAATATGCAAAAGAGGTCAATGCATGTTTTGTTGATCTTGAAAAAGCATATGATCGCATTCCTAGAGACAAGCTTTGGGCGGTGCTGTTGCAGTATGGCATTGATGGCCAGTTACTAACTGCCATTAAGTCGCTGTACATGCATTCCGAGGTCTGTGTTCGTGTTAACAGTGCAACGACGAAACCTTTCAGAGTAAGTGTGGGACTACGGCAAGGCTGCTCTCTTTCACCTATTCTGTTCCTTATTTATATGGATAGAATAGTTAAGAAAAGTGAGTCTTGTGGCGGAGTAAAGATCGGTGAATGCACTGTCCAACGTCTGTTATTTGCAGATGATCTTGTGCTACTCGACTCTACCCAAAATGGTCTCCAGCAAGCTCTTGACAGGTTTTTGGATGCATGCTCTGCTGCCGGAATGAAAATCAGTTCAACAAAAACAGAAACCATATGCCTGTCCAGACAACCAAAGCAGTGCTCTCTCCAAATTGATAGATTACCACTAAAACAGTCAGAGAAATTCAAGTATCTCGACGTCTCATTCACAAGTGACGGCAGACAAAATAGCGAATTGGATATCCGCATCGGAAAAGCAAGTGCAGTAATGCGCCAGCTCCACCGATCTGTGGTACTGAAACGGGAGCTTTGCATCAAGGCAAAGCTATCCATTTTCACATCGGTCTATGTTCCTATTCTGACTTATGGCCATGAGTGTTGGATCATGAATGAGAAAGTGAGGTCTCGAGTTCAAGCAGCGGAAATGAGATTCTTGCAAAGAATTAGCGGTTTGACCTTGTTGGACAAGGTTAAAAGTGCAGATATTCGTGAATCTCTAAACATCGAAGCGCTGCTTTTCCGACTAGAAAGATCTCAACTGCGTTGGTATGGACATGTGACACGAATGTCCCAGGAAAGAACAGCCAAAAAACTGCTCTGTTCAACACCGATTGGTCGAAGGCCTAGAGGCCGTCCCAGAACTCGATGGCGAGATTACGTAGAAGATCTTAGTTGGTCTCGCCTTGGCATCCCAGCAGAGCATCTATCCTTTGTTGCAGAGGATCGAGATGCTTGGAGGCTCCAACTCGAGCTGCTGCCCCCGCGACCCCCCAGAATAAGCGGGTCCAGAAAATTGATTGATTGACTGATCTTCCGCCTTTACGAGCCAAATTGTTGAGATACGTTAAAGAAGAGTGTGAAGACAACTTTGTTTTATGCCATACTATAAACGGTACAATAAGAATGAAAAAATCGGCGTACAAGAATGGTTTTCCCTTAGACGAAAATGAAAAAGACCAAGGAACAGGCAAGTGGCTCTACGTCAAGTCACCCATGACCTGTTTTGGTACGACGAAAATATTGACTTTTCTAAACTGAATTATAAACCTTTGTTATACAATGACAATGTAGTATCTCATGCAGATTCGGATTTTTAGATTCAAATTATGCACTATAGGCCTAGATAATTTCGTGTTGTTTATGTCAAATTTTTCTCACCAGCACAATGGCTACAAACATCACGTCAACGCTCATACATAAAGGCGTAAATCAACACAATTTTCACGAACGCAGCAATCAACGCTTTGCAATGTACGTACTAATAACAGTGTCAGTCTCGCGACTGGCTGCTGCTCGAACTCTTTGACAGCTTCAAATATCACAAACAAGACCTCGATTACCAGTGTCGACCAGAACACCGCATTCAACAACATTACAAACGACTTAGAAGACAACGAATACCATGACTTATTTGCTAGCTGTAAATACTTCGAAATTGATGAAATTAACCAAACTCTATCAAAAGTCAAATCATGTCAAAGAAATTTATTTGTAATGCATTTTAATGTTCGAAGTTTGCAAAAAAACTTCTGCAAATTGTCTCTTTACGTCTCCCAACTCTCTACTAAGCCAGACGTAATCGCAATAACTGAAACCAAATTAAACGATGCCAAAAGTAATGATGGTTTCAAGCTAACTGAGTAAAAGTCCGACAAAAGCGGGCGAAGTTGCATTTTACGATAAGAAAGAATTGTCATTATACTCTTATAAATTCATCTGGATTGAACTTAAATACAGTTGAAGATTTGCGGATAAAAATTGAAGCAAAATCAGCACCAATTGTTGTTGGCGTGATTTACCGACATCCAAATTACGATGTTGATAGCCTACATTCTTTTGGTGATAAGCTAGCAAATAAATTGCATAATTACAACCTAAACAACGCAAAATATTGCATTTTAGGAGACATTAACATTAATTTGCTTAACATCAAAAATAGCGGCAATATTCAAAAATATGCCAACAACCTAAAAAGTTGTTCTTGTAAATGTCTGATAGATCTGCCAACACGTATTTCGCAAAATTCGAAAACGTTAATTGACCACATTTATACTAACATTGCTGACACAAAAGTAGAATCAGGGATAGCAGTAACAGACACATCGGACCATTGCGGCACATTTGCTAATTTTCTATTAAAATCCGCTTGCAAAATACCAAATCTTACAATTTCGTGGGAGATATGAAAAACTTCCAACCTGAACTTTTTCTTGAAAGCTTAAACAAAAAACTAAACAATTTTGCGCTCTTTGACAATAAACCAGTAGATCCACAATTTAACAAGTTTATGACAATTCTCACTGACACGGTAAACGAACACGCACCTCTAAAAAAAGCTTCCAGAAGAGAAAAAAGACTCCATCAAAAACCATGGCTGACGCAAGGTTTGCTTAAGTCATGGATGGACAAGTTAATGCAAAACGTTAGCTTCGTTAACCATTATTTCGTTTACACAACTACGTACTTCCGTATAAGTTGATTCGTTAAATTCAGCTAGTATTAACGAAAGTTCATTAAATTCGTTAAATCGTTAATTTTGATGTAAAACGGCATTTCTTTTTTAAAGAGAGCTTAAAATTTTTTAATATCGATGCTTGCGTAAGCATTTAAGCAATTTTTCTGTTCACAAGCAATATGTTTTGTTGTTTTTATCTCGCTTTTTGACCTCATTGGTCGTATTTTGCTAGTTTGTCGATGTCAAACTTAACCAACAATAAGAGAAACAAGCGTTTACAAAAATTTAACGGAAGTTATCAAGCACTAACGAAAGTTAATTTTGTTCGTTAATTTCCAAAATATGGTTAACGAATTAACTAGTTAATGAAAAAGTTAGCTTTGTTATTAACGATTAACGAAATTATGCCCACCTTTGGCTTAAGTCAATCAAAAAGAAAAACAGATTGTATGCGCAACTATTAAAAAATTATAATGACACTTGCCTCAATTCTTATAAAGCCTACCATAATGTACTAAATAGAGCTATTGAATTTGCCAAACAAAACTTTTAACAGACTGCACTGAGCACCAATCAGAAGTCACCTGAAAAACTATAGAAGACTATAATGAGTTGTTAACGACAAACAAAATTGAGCTTGTCATTCCCGACAAATTAAACATTGGAGTGAATAATGACACTGTAACACACCCACAAAACATTGCTGAAAAATTTAATCGATATTTTGTGAACGTAGGGAGAAGGATGTCTGATTTAATTCCACCTGCAAATCCCAATGTTGAACATAACACCTAAGTAACTCTCTTTTTTGGATCCTGCCACTGCAAATGAAGTGGAAACACTAATTGATCAACTCAGCAACCAAAAAAACAAAAGACAATTGGACATAGAGACCAAAATTATCAAACTCAGTAAATATGTCATTTCTACTCCACTGAGTAAATTCTTTAATTTATGTGTTACCCAAGGAACTTTTCCCACCTACTTAAAAATTGCCGAAGTCATTCCAGTATTTAAAAAAGGAGATAAACAAATGGCATCAAACTATCGCCTTATTTCCATTTTATCGCAATTCGACAAAATCTTCGAAAAAATGCTTTGTAACAGAATTTCGGATTATGTAGACAAATATAAATTACTGAATCAAAATCAATTTGGTTTCAGAAAACATCATTCCACAACTCATGCTGTTAGTTATATACATGAAAAACTCCTGCAAAACGTTGATAAAAATTGCCATAGTTGCTGCGTATTTTTAGACTTGTCAAAGGCGTTCGATACCGTCAATCACGAAATTTTGTTGCCTAAACTTGAGCGACATTTTGGACTTGGAGTAAGGGGAAAAGCCCTAAATTTATTAAAAAGCTATGTGAGCGATCGTAAGCAATATACCAAAATACTAAACTATAAATCTTCATGTCAGTACGTATGCTGTGGGGTTCCACAAGGATCTTGTCTAGGACCGCTACTGTTTTTAATGTACGTCAATGACCTCCCTCTACCTTCCAAATTTCAAACTACCCTATTTGCTGATGAAACTTATCTCTGTCTAGAGGGAAAGGACTTGAAAACCCTGCAAATTGTTGTAAACACGGAATTGCAAAAAATTGATAATTGGCTTCGTAGAAATAAACTTTCGTTAAACTACAACAAAAATAAATTTTTGTTAATCAATAAACACCGTATAAAAAACTTGAATGTAATTTTACCTTATCTATTAACAATACAAGTATAAACCGAACGGACTCTGACTGAACGGAACGGACTCTGTAAAATACCTTGGAGTATACTTGGATGACACGCTCAATTGGTCTTCACACATAACACATCTGTCTCTGCAATTAGCAAGATACTCCGGAGTGTTTTACCGTTTACGAAAACTAGTACCCCGTATATCTTGCGTACGTAATATTATTCTATGGTACATAGCCGAGTGCAATATGAAATCATTTTATGGGGTTCTACCTTCCACTCAACCTTGAGAGAACTTGAGGTGCGACTAAACGATATTGTTCGAACAATGACAGGCAGACGAAAGTTTGATCATGTGTCCCCTCTGTATAAAAATTTATCTTTGTTAAAATTACAAATTATTTATAAACTAGAACTTGCTAAGTTCATGTATCAGTTTTCCTTTAATAAGCTACCAAAAATTATTGAGTCTGCGTTTCCAAAAATCGAAAATATTCACAACCATAATACTACACATACCCAAAATACCAAATTTTTTCATCTACTAAAAATGCTGCAAAAAATCAACTGTCGTTTAAAGGAATCAAACTTTGGCAATCAATACCAGATAGGATCAAAACCCTATCATGGTTTTCGTTTGAAAAGACCTATAAACAAAGTTTATTATCGCAATACCTAGAAGAAAATTTGTAAATGTAGGCTTCTACTAACGTATCGTAAATCGTTGTTCCGTAAACTAAAATTGGCATAAAATCGCTCGCAAATATTGTAATTGTTACTATGTCTTCACTCGTTTCTTGCTTTTATTTTGTCGATAGGCTGACACTGTTTTTCTTAGTAGAGTTCACTTACCACTGTGTTAAAGTTGCCAGGGGGCATCTTGACTTGAAAACTGTATAGTTCTTCGATGCTCCCTGACCTTAACCACTCGCTAAATTTGTTCGTCTTTCGTGGACAGAGGACCGTGGGACTGCGCTGCGGAATTTTAATTAGCTAAAAAACATTATGACAGACTAGGCCTGGAATAGATAGTCGCCCAGCGGGCATCAGTTCACGAATGATATGCAATGTTCTATTGTTTTTTTCTTGTGCTCATCTTTCTCGCGAGGATAAGGCCAAATAAACATTACTTAGACTACTTATTCCCTACAGAAAAACAACTGGATGCCATCTGAAATGCAAATCAGCATTTTTTCTTGTTTGTAACTTGTGTACCTTGCCACTTGTGATCTATGTACTTTTTAGAATAATTATAATAAAATGAACCTTTCCATTTATAGGCGTATAATAAGTGCATAGCCAGTCAGATAAACAGTAGCCTACTAAGACTGTGAAAGACAGGTAAAATTTAAAATACTCTCTGAAACATAACAATCTACTGGAATGGTTTCATACTGAAACCATAGAAAGAGTTACCTAATACCTTAACACTGATGTACCGGTACCAGTATGGCTGCGATAAGTAACACAAAACACAGACCAGTACCAGTAGATTTGGTAAAAACAATACAAATTTTCTCACTTGTTTTTTAAATTACAATACACACTCTATACCTGTGGGTAGATTGAGGGCTGTTATCCACAAATTCAAGTTTTTTTTTTTTTAACATTTTAGAGACCTGGCATAGATCCCCACATATATATAATATACCGTACATAAACCGGGTACCGGTATGTATATACCTAAAATCAAGGAAAATTTTAGAGGAAAATAGGTTTTTTGATGCAACTAAAATCTTTCCTACAAAACCTGCCAAACCTACATTTGCTTGAGCAAACCACAGTATCCTTGATCCAGTTACCACTACATGTTTCTGCAACCATCAACCAACTTTTGCGTAATCTTATCACATGAGTATCGACTGTCTGAATCATAAGCAGATGAGTATTTACACTATGTACTGCCTGGCTGTAGTCTAAATGTCTAAGCTACACATGCTGGAGCTAGTTTCATTTCGCTTTGATCTGCCAACAGCGCAGCTCATAAAAAATTGAACAGCGAGTTAAAAAAGGTCATCAATAGCCTTTGTTGCTTCACCGTTTGGCTCATTTGCATACAAAAAAACTTGCTGCAGAGCAAAACAGAGATTCCATTTAAAAATTTGTATTCATATATGATCAAAACATTGAAAGAAATAAGAAATTTAAACAATTTGGCGATAGAACGTCAAAGGGTGATGGAAAAAAAATTAAGTGCATAAAAAAAAAGTTAGGGGAGTGCTGTAGCTCTGCAGCTCTTATGTACGAGCCGCCACTGCTTGCCCTCTGATTTTGAATGAGAAGTGCACAATATTTGGCTCCATAGCTTCAACGGATTTTATCTTCGTAGTGAAAATGCGCAATAAAATTTGACGTCAAAGCTAAAGGAGCTAAACTAGAATAAGCTACCAGTACATAAATGAAAGTAGTTGTAAAAACTTTTGAGTGAAATCAAGTGATCTTTAAAATCCCAAACTAGCCGATACGGCTATGGTGAAAGAGTTTGGGCGTGGGAAATTTTACTGTTAACGTTTCAAAAGCTTTAAAAAATGTTCAGAGTGAATTTTTCAAGAACTAAACCCAAAGCCTCTTTCTCTTCGCTTCATTTAATTTGCAAGCTTACTTTGAATTACTTTTATTTTTTTGTTTTTTTTGACGCAATGTATCAACAGAGAGATTGATTAAGAGGCAGTGCCGGATTTACCATTAAGCTTACCAAGCTACAGCTTAGGGCCTCGCGCACAGTCGTGCTATTTTCAGTATTTTCAGTTTTCAGTTTCAGTTTTCAATTTAGAATGTTTATAAAAACCCTTCGTTTTTTAGTAACTAAAGGATTTTGCAGCGCACTTTCAAATGAAAGTTCAAGAACATACATATTTGTTTTATTTGATTAGTTTCACGCAGATTGATTAGTGTTCACAAAATTTGTAATTATTTGAGCCAGCGCATCTTACTTTTCAATATTGCATTATGACTTAGTGCAATGAAAATAATACCATGGTTAAAAAACTTCAAAGGTCGGTTAACAAGTTTATTAGATTAATATTTAAGCTGAATTATAGAGATAGTGTAAAAACTCTGTTGCAACAGTATACGATTCATCAATTAGAAAAATTAGAAACTGCTAGCTTTATGTACAAATATTTGCACGATGACTTGCCAGTCACTTTTCGGAATCTCCTTGACGACAACCAGTTAGCTTGTGGTACCTCTCGTCAGACTAGAAGTCAATCTAATCTATTCCCCCGGTTGGAATTCTATTTGAATTTGGTTTGAATTCTATCTATTAAATACATTCTATTTGAATAAGTTTCAGGGATGTTGTAGAACTACAAAAAAGTAAGAAGGCTGTTTAACTGATTACCCTAATTTACTGAAAATTTTCTGAAAATTGATGTTTGAGTGAATAACCTTGCTCATATGCTGATAAAATGAGTGGAAAAAGATAAGCTAAAAAAGCAGCTAAACTTAGCTTACCAGTCAAGAGCATTGCAACACCAAACCAGCACTAACTACCACTACCTCTGATAACCTTCCAGATCCTGTAGTATTAAAATATTTAATTCAACCAATTCTGCAGGAAACAAACTTTCTTCAAAAAACAATACTTGAACAGACAAGTGATGATAAAATTACCAGAAGGCCTGCTGAAGATCTGCTGCCAGTAAATTCAATTGAACAGCTTATGACAAACACAAGCTTTGTTGAGTCTCTTTCTACAAAACTTTGTGAAACAATCTTGAGTAATGAAGAATTTACTCAAAAAATTTGTGATTCTATTGCTCTTGATTGCAAGAAGGATATTGATGCACTACAGGAAGAAGTAAAAGTGACAAGAGCAAAAACTCATGATCTTGAAGAAAAAATTGAAATGCAAGAGCAGTACTCCAGACGCAACTGCTTGTTAATTCATGGAGTACCAGCCGAAAAAAATGAAGATACAAATGAGGTTGTTAAACGTGTTTTCAAAAATCATCTTAGTGTGGAGGTAAAGGATAATGAAATCGATAGAAGCCATTGGTTAGGAAAGTCTAATGCAGGTAATCCTATTATTGTCAAACTGGTTAGACATGACTTGAAAAATCTTATTTATTATAAAAAGAAGCTATTGAAAGGAAAAAGTATTATTATAACTGAAGCTTTAACAACCGGCAGAAGGGCATGCTTAATAAAGTTAGAAACTCTACGCCAAAAGAAGAAAGTATTATCATACTGGACAGCTGATGGAAAAATATTTTACACTACTCCAAATGAACCAGAAAAGAAATTGCTGCTTAAACCACTGAATGTGCAAAACGTTTTCAATACTCAATAACTCAAATCAATTTTATTGCTATTCAGTTAAATGGCCTGAAATTTGCTGTTCTTGATGGCCTCCCAAAACCTGTGCATAAGGTATTATTGTAGGCTCACCAGAATTGCCATTTAACTATTTTTATTTTATCATTTTGTTTCTGAGTTACCGGTACTTGTTTTTTTGCCTAGAATGGTTTGCTGCTTCAGCAAAAACTGTCGTCCTAATATTCTAGTTGTTAAATGTGATTGTCTCACACTCATTTTCTTAAAGCCAAGTCAATTTAAACATATTGTAACTTTTGACCATTCTAGTTTTTGGAAAAATTTCATAGAAAATAATAATTTGCTTCTTCTAAGTTTACCCATTCAAAAATACAAAGAAGTGGAAAACACCTTCAAAATTCTTTCTCCGAACTCATGAGCGAACATACTGGTCAAAACACAATAGATATGCAATTTGAGGATGATAATGATAAATTATTTGAATATTGTGAACTGGCTGATTTGTCCAAACTTGATTTACCTCCAACCGAATCACTTTCAGTCTTACATACCAATATTAGAAGTTTAGTTAAAAATGTTAGTAAATTATGCATGTTAATTCTGTAAATGCTGACTCCAATGGGACTGGATTAGCAGGAGGAGTTGGTTTGTATGTAAAAGAATGCCTAATTGTTACTCCATGTAAAGATATAGATCTTGATACAAATAATTGTGAAAACCTCTGGGTAGATATTCAGCTAAAAAATGAAAAGACTTTAACTTTAGGAATTGTATACAGACATCCTAAATCAAATTTGGTAGATTTTCAGGAAAAACTGCATCAGTCTGTTTACCATTTACACAAACTGAAAAAGACATTTTACATAGGTGGTGACTTCAATATCGACCTAATGCGTTATGATAAGAATAAATTTGTACACGATTATTTTAATATGCTGCATAGTCAAGGTTGTATTTCTCCAATTAACAAGCCCACTCGTATAACACCAATAAGTAGAACTTTAATTAATCATTTATACACCAATGATGTTACAAAAGAAATCACATGCAAGGTGCTTTTGCATGACATTTCTGATCACCTTCCATTAATATTTCATATACCTTTCTCCTTGAAAAAGAAAAAGTATGAAAAAATCAAAATCAGATATTTTAAAAAATTTATCGCTGAAAGTTTTCTTGAAGATCTTGATGAAGCATTTAAAAACAGTAGAATTTCCCTGAATAACTTGAATATACATAAACAATTTCATCAGTTTAAAAGTGTATTTTCTGATATCCTAAACAAGCATGCCCCAACTCGGTTACAAACTAGAAAAGAAAGCAAATGGCAAAAAAAACCGTGGCTGACTAAGGCCATTCGTGTTTCAATACGTAAGAAAAATGAACTTTTTGCCTACCAACTGAAAAACCCCAGAGATGAAATGGCCGTAGATTTATACAAAACGTACAGAAATAAACTTACTCATATAAAAGAAATCTCAAAGAAAATGTACTACAAAAGTGTAATAGATGAAAACAAAAGCAATAGCAATAGATTATGGAAAGTAATTAATGAAATTATCAGAAAAAAAAGAAAGCAAACAAGTGATATTCCCCATGAAGTGATAGATGCAAATGGCCACAAACAAACTGATTCGGCAACAGTTGGTAACGCTTTTAATCAATACTTTAGTGAAGTTGCCTCTCGGTTAGCATCAAAAATTCCACCAACATCAAAATCCCCTACGGCCAATATTAAAAGTGTTCCTTTCTCGATGTGTTTAGAACCTATTACTGAAGAAGAAGTGATTCATTATATTCGATCTTTAAATGATCACAAAAGTGCTGGGTCTACGGACATTCCAATCAAATGTATAAAGCTTTCGAATGTCATCATATCTCCCATTCTTACTGTGATATTCAACAGGTGTATAACGGAAGGGATCTTTCCTGATGATCTAAAAATAGCTCAAATCACCCCTATATTTAAAAAAGGATCCAAAGCACTTTGTGGTAATTACAGACCGATATCAGTGTTCTCCCCATTTAGCAAAATATTTAAAAAGTACCTCCACAAACAAATATCTGCTTATTTGTTAAAAAATAAACTCATAGCTCCGCATCAATATGGATTTCGCGAAGGTTATTCAACCTCACTGGTCTTGGCTACTATACACAATGAAATAATCAGTAACATTGATGATAAGAAAATAACATGCACAATATTTCTGGATTTAGCAAAAGCCTTCGATACGGTAAATCATTTCATTCTTATCAATAAATTAAGACAATATGGAATTCGCGGATCTCCGCTTGATCTGTTGAAAAGTTATCTGAGTAATCGTAAGCAGTTTACAGTGGTAAATAAGGTTCGCTCTTAATTTTGCAATGTTACCTGCGGGATTCCTCAAGGGTCCACTTTAGGGCCACTTTTATTTTTGTTATATATAAACGATCTCCCTTTTGCAACTAAATTTAATGTAAAACTGTTTGCAGATGATACAAACTCGACTATGTGCGGTAACAGCTTACATGAGCTACAAAAAATGTGAACTTAGAGCTAACAAATGTGATAAATTGGATGAGAAATAATAGGTTATCTATCAATTTTGCAAAGACTGAGTATATGATTGTTACCAAAAAGAAATTAGATAAACACCTCAAATTTGAAATCAAGATAGATATGTTATATCTAAAAAAGAATGCATTAAATATCTAGGTGTATTAATAGATAATAACCTGGACTGGAAGCATCACATTAAACAGGTTTGCAAAAAAGTTAGTTAGTTCTAGTTCTGGAGATTGACATAGTTCCTCAACCTAGCATCACATTAAATGATTGCTAGGTTGAGGAACTATGTCAATACTTGTACGCTATAAGTCAGTTTATTATTCCCTGATACATTCGCATCTTTCGTATTGCATAAATGCGTGGAGAAGTGCATCAAGTTGTAACTTAAAACCTCTTAAAACTTTTAAAACACATTATTCGATTGATTGCCGGGAGTGAATATCGTGCACGTTTGAGTCCCTTGTTTAGTCAACTACAAATTTTACAGTTGGAAGACATATATACTATTGAAGTTGCGAAATATATGTACAAATTCAGCACGAATCAACGCTCAGGCCTTGAGTTGATTAATTATTGTCCGATCTCCAAAATTCATTCTTATGAAACCAGAAAAAGTGTGCAAGATAAATACCAAATTTGCTCGAAGGTCACTGTCAGTTCGTGGTCCTCTTACGTGGTCTGAAGTTCCACATGAACTAAAAAATCTTAGTTTTCCCAAATTTAAGAAAAATTTCAAGAAGCATTTTATTCTTAAATATGACACATGATGAGTGATTTAAAAAACTAAAAGAAATGAAACGGCAATTTTAAATTACCGTTTAAATTCTAATCATAATTGACAATTTGGCGTATTTTGAGTGTGCATTTTCGTGTTTATTATTATTGTCTTATTTGTTTGTTTTTGGTTTTCTTTTTTATTTTATTCATGTTTCATGCTATAGCCAAAACAAATTGCATGCTTGCATCCTAGGGTGGCAATTGACTGGAAGACCGTATCGTCATTTCGTTGTCTCCCTGTCATGGTGTATCATTTAATGTACGTGTTGCATTTTGTATACCTGGCAAATAAAAACCTGATTGATTGATTGATTGAAAAATGGTTTTGTAGAATCGAATTGACTAAACAATCTTTGATATACCGAGGTCCATTGACTTGGAATTCTATTCCAATAACCATTCGGCAAAACAAATCGCACAATTCTCTCAAAAAAGCGATTAAAAAAAATGTGCATGACTTGGCCTACCACTCCAGTAACTAATAAATTTATTGTGAAAACTTCATACCGTAATTGCATTATGTACCTACATTTAATTGATTTAAAGAACAAAAACAGATATCTGCTGTTAGTTTTTCTTTTACAGATTTGAGTTTCTCCAACCATCTCCCAATCGATTAGCATTTCAAATTCTTGGTTTTCCAACTTCCAATCCCAACAATCCTACGTTGCACCAAACATTTGTTTAATCTGCAGCAGTTTTGTTGCGCATTCAACTGACTAGAACAATTTGAGCGAATTTACAAATGAAAGTTGATTATTATTATTTTTTGAACCACTATCGGTACCGTAGTTGAACGTCAAATTATAATTGGCTTACAGCAAAATTCTCGTTCAATTGAATTTTGCTTTGCAATCCATTTTTTATTTTTGGTCATTGCTGTTTACGTGGCTTATTGCTTTGTTTGTTTTTTTTAAGTAGGCCTATAGCAAACAAAATTTAAATTAAGGTGCAGCGACCGTGCATTTTTTTTAAAGTTGTGTTTATTTTTTAACTCCTGCACGTTTCAACGGATATCGTTTTGTCGCTGTAACCTGTTTTTCGGCCATTGTTTTTGTTCCTTGTTTCTGTTTGGTGTTTTTCTGGTCGTTAAATAAAATAAACTAGTACTACTACTACTACAGATCAACAAATAGGTCATTTAGACGTCACTATGAGGACGAGGTATCGACTCCAACCTGGCTAAATTCGGACCATTTACTCGTTTACTAGACAGCAAAGCCTTGACATTTAAAAAAGCGATAAAAATAAAACGAAACGCAGGTTTGAAAGCGGTTTTCAAAACAGAAAAAATAAGCGATTGGCGGAAGAACAGTTCAGAAATCTAGACCTACCAAAAATTAACCAGTTTTTTGTTTCTGCTCGTCCTACTACAGTGCTTGAAAGTTCCAGCCAACTAGAAGTAGGCCTACTCCTAGATACTTCTAACATTGATGCTAGTGCTACAGTTAGTTAGGACTATTGACAGTGACGACTCTCGAGACAGCTCTCCTGACAAGCTGTGAACAGTGCCGGATTTGCCATTAAGGATTTATCATTAACAAACACGTTGCCAGTTTAGACCTAAAACTCAGTCAGGTAGTACCAGCCCAAACCCTCTAGTTGTCTTAGAATAATTAAGAATACCCCCCGCCCAAAATGGTGTTAAGAAACACGTTGTCAGTGTCGACTAAGTCATCATGCTTTTAACACGAGGTGACCGAGTAGAGTCCACGTAGTGTGTATGATTTTTATGTGAGCAAATTTCTTTGGTAGTCTAAGATTTCTTTTCATTTTGGGGCTTTTTGTTCGCTTTCATAAAAGAATGATTATTGGTAATGAATGAGTTTTTAGCTGAATGTTGTTGATGCGTCTGCCTAAGCTGCATGCATTCGCGGTATCATGCAACTTATGGATGAGGATGATCTTGATATTTAGGTTAATTCGTTAATATTTTTGAAATATAGGTATCCTAATCCTAGGCAAAGTCAAAATAAAACAAATGATCCGTGATTGATTTTTTTCCACTCTACCCATTGGTCGCCTAAAGGGAAGGCCAGTACCCATAAAAGGGGCCTCATTCATGGGCGGCGCCACGGGGGGGACTGGGGGGGAACAGTCCCCCCCACTCCTCATAAAGGTCAATTTTGTGAATCGTCTAAAACCGATGAGAAAATTTTGGGGTATGGGGGAGTGACGTCACCAACCATATTCAATTTCTGCTTGAGTCAAGTCTTTCTGCGCTGATCTTTTTTCAAAATTTGATTTCTTGTATTCACTTGCATGTCCTTATGTGCAAAAATCTGATTTCGCAATTTTATCGATTGAGATTAGTTAGCAAACGTTTCCAACCTTGAGCGAGGTTATTCACTTTTATTACGTCATAGAGATGCAACCTGAAAGCATTCGGCAAGTTGCGAAAGTTGCTTCACCTGTTGTGGCGTAACAATCCAAATCTGTAATCTTTAATAAGATTGAATAGCACGAAGAGCCAGTAGCGTTTTTGAGGAGGTGAGAAAGGTATGTAGAGTAATAAGATTAAGAGAAGTATAATGTCTGGAAGTGCAAGCAATGGGGACAGGGATCCAGCAACCGAGAAAATACACAATGATAATAGGACATGTGCAGTTCAGTTAGGTCCAATTCGGCCTTCAATAATCGAATTTCCTCAATCCAATCAGGGTAGCAAAAAATATCGATTTTCAAAAAATTGGTACAACGAGTTGGAATGGATTGAATATTCGATATTTCCAGATGCTGCTTTTTGTTTTTTATGCAGATGTTTTGGCACGCTTGGTGAGTACTCCTGAACGTCTAGTTTGATACAATGATTAGGCATCAGTAGTTTATAAGCTACAGTACTGCATTATTATTTTTTATTTGGAGTAAAGTTAATTACTTTAATCTGATTAACTTCTCATTAATTTCATGAGCACTTATTCATATAAATCTAAAAAAATAACTTAATGTTATAAAGATTTTGATATTAACGAGTAACTTATGAAATTAAACAAAATTTACCAAGAAAGAAAGCATATTGACAAAGCTGCAGAGGAACGGGACGATAGCAATAGGTTAATAAAAAAAATAAGAGCCAATGCAATTTTAAATAGTTTAATTTGAGATGTTTCAACACGCATACTTAAGTCATTGCCAATCTCTAAATCACTAAATTACACACAAAAATATGACGTGAACGTTATTTTGACCAAACTATCTATTCTAGATGGATGTTGGGCTCCTGATTCCGAATCTGAACCCCGTTTTGCTCTATCACGTCAGGATTTTAAGTTATTTGCATTTTTCTATTTTTTAAAATAAGCAAAATAAAAAGAATTGGCACTAATCAAGTTTTCGAGAGGACACTTATTTCTGCGAATGTCCTTGTCTTATCAACTTTATAGTGTACATATCTTTACGTTAAGTTATAGTTTCTAACCAATACAATGAATTTTAAATGCAGATTATTCTGAAATAACTTGCTACACGTGGTGCATGAATCATAATTACCCTAGTGTGCTGCATGGCTCATACTACGGCTGTTGCAACCAGAGCAATATTTGTATACACATTTTATTTAAAAGGGTAGCAAGACAGCCTTTACCAAAAATGACTATTTTAAGGTACCACAAACGCAAAACATTGGTTGATCAATTTAATAAGAAATGCTGGGTCATAAGCTTTTCATTATATTTTATAAGATACAGTGTACACTACAATGAGTAGACCCTGGACCTAAACGCTGCTGTGTTAATGATCCTGGCAACTTTTGCTATATTTGTGGAAAATTTACCCTTCGAAATCTTCGCAAAGCTATTACAGACAGACTGAAACTTGCTTACAAATTGTATTTCAAGGTTAAATTGGGCGATCTAGATAAGTCCTGGGCCCCTAGATGTAAGCTGTTCGTCTTGTTACTCTCTCCTAACCCAATGGCTAAATGGTAAAAAAAGAAGATGGCATTTTGGTCTCCAATGGTTTGGCGTGAACAAAAGTATCATTTTACAGATTGTTACTCTTGTATGTCTAAAATTTCTGGGTTTTCGAAGAAAACGAAATCAAAAATCATATACCCTGACTGCACTTCTGCTATAAAGCCCATGCCTCACAACACTGAACATCCAGTTCCAGACCCTCCAGCTGAAATCATACCATTTCATTCCGAATCAGAAGCAAGCACTGGTGAGGGAAAAAGAAGTGCTTCTGAATTTGAAGATTGTGCCGACGAAAGAGCATCAATAAATCCCGATACAAATTGCCATTTTTTTTCGCAAGGAGATTTGCAAGATTTGTCGAGAGATTTAAATTTATCAAAAGAAAAGTCTGAATTGCTTAAATCTAGACTGAAGCAATGGAACTTATTGCAAAAAGGTGTCAGCATTTCATTTTTTCGAAAAAGACATATTGATTTGGCTTCCTTCTTCAGCCAACATGATGATGTTTCTTACTGCAATGATATCCATGATCTCATGCAGTCTTTGGATCAGCAATATGAACCAAGCGAATGGAGACTTTTCATAGATTCAAATAAAACCAGCTTGAAAGCTGTCCTGCCGCACAACGGAAACAAAAACCTTCAATACCAATTGCTTATAGCACCAAGACCGAAGAAACATATGAGAAAATGAAGCACTTGTTAGCATGTATCCGTTATGACACTCATCAATGGCGTGTTTTTGGAGATCTGAAAGTGATTGGACTGTTGCTAGGGTTGCAGATAGGATATACTGAGTACATGTGCTTCTTATGTTTGTGGAACAGTAGGGCAGATGAGGCACATTAAAGTACTCTTGAATGGCCTGCTCGTACCAATTTAACTCCAGGCAGTTTCAATGCGATGCAAGTGCCACTTGTCAACCCTAAAAATATTTTTCCACCTCTTCATATCAAGCTTGGCTTGATAAAAAACTTCGTGAAAGCTATGGATCACTTAGGTGAAGGCTTCAAGCACATACGCGAACTTTTTCCCAACAAAACAAAAGCAACGCTGAAACAAGGAGTTTTTATTGGACCTGAAATTAGAAAACTATTAAAAGATGAAAACTTAAAAGAAAAATTAAATCCAAATGAACTTGCTGCCTGGAATGCATTTGAGTCAGTTGTTCAAAACTTTCTGGGAAACTCCAAAGCATTTTTTGCGTGCTCATCTACATTTTTTCCCCGAAAACAATGGTGATGTTAGTGATGAGCATGGAGAAAGATTCCACCCGGAAGTAAAAATCATCGAAGAAAGATATCAGAGAAATGTCAGTCCTGCCATGATGGCCGATTTTTGTTGGTCTCTTCAAAGAGACACGGATGAAGACCACCGCAGGAAACGAAGATGCCCCCAACACTTTTGATGTGTCTAAGCTTTATTTGTGGTTTACTTTTCATTTAAATAAACCATATCTTTTACTGATTTTGCGTTGTTGAAACGTCTTTAAAACATACTGCATAAGCTTAGTTTTGGCATTTCTGTAACAAAATTATACAATTCGGTAAAATCAAAAAATGCAAATAACTTCAAAATCCTGACGTGATAGAGCAAAACGGAGTTCAGATTCGGAATCGGCAGCCGAAATTCCATCTAGAATGGATGGTTTGGTCAAAGTAACTTTCAGGTCAATTTTTGTGTGGCGTAGTGTTATACGCCACCTCATAGTTAAGAGTCAGCACAACAAATTGTTATAAGATTAAGCCTAATGTTGGACGATTGCTGTGCTGGCTTGTGGCTATTATCTAACGTTGCCGTATATTTTACTTCAGGACTGAAAATGAGTCGAAAGGTCGCGAATAAAGATGCTTCAAGTGGCATTGGCTCTTATTTTTCCAACTTAGATATTTACAAAGTTTTATGTTTAATTCAGTTAAATGAGCTAATGTATTCAGTGCAAGATTCACGTAGGTCAAACAACAACGCAAGTTTCACTGCTGATTGATCTCTTAATATGTAAACTGCTGTAAACGTTCCGACTTCCGATTTACACCATGATATATGATGAGAGACCAAGGGCCATATTCCGGTTAGTTACAATGTTAGCCAAAAACATTAAAAGTTGACAGTATAGCTGCTTAAATTTTTAAAATTTTGAACTAATCTTTGTCCAAATGTTTCCAGTATATTTAGTGACATTAGAAGTTTAGCTTTTTATGCTTAAATATTACGTAAATCTTTCAGCAGCAGAGAGCTTTGCCTCATATTCCAAGTGCGTGGTCCTTTGTGAATTCTAATCAAGCAATAGAGCATTTTTCAACGTTGTATTTATAACTTTTGTTTGTTTTTATTTTGAACTGGCTGATTCGAACTATGAAGCGATTTTCTTGCAACACCATCATCTATGTACATGTGTTCCTCCAAGAGTGTAGCCAGGGGGCGGAAAGCTATAGTCTATCCTCCTACTCCCAGTCCCACAATGGCTTACCATACCTAAATAACCTTCGGAAATTTATGTAGAAATTTCATTATTTAATTCCATATTCATGGTTAGTAGACTTCGCCTATAGCGTTTTTTTTTTTTCGTACTTCTAACTGCTGTACTCAATTGCACCATTACCTTAAAACTTTAAGCGTTTGTGCTGTGATTCTAAAACCTCTACATCTATGATGGATAAAATTCAATTATTTTGAGCTAAAGTTTCAAAAATCGCCCACTGTCCGGGAGTTTACCACAAATTCCAGCCTTCAGACGCTTCGCTCTTGGGCTCTACCTTGCCTCCGGAAGCTAGAAGCTTTGCACGTGAAGCGGGTCGGCTAGTTGTAATGAAATCTGGTTCAGGTGAAACCACACAGTTAATAGCGTATACAGTCCGCCGACGCTTCCTCCACTAAAATTCACTCCACTCGTCCTGGTAGCACCAATGTATATTCGGATTTAAGCAGATAAATGTAACCACGTTGTCCACAATCACGATCCTCGAATTAAGCACGTTAACAAATCGAAATCCACATCTAGAAAGAGAGAGAAACAATTAATTACGACTTCATATACTAGGGCTCGCACGTGCGAATACGTCATAGAGTCCGACACACACCCGGATGTAACCACGTAAAGACTAAAACAAAGTAATATTATTAACTAGCCCCATCGGGTGAATAACAAATAAATACATAGATAAATATGCACAAGTAGACCTATCGTGTTCAAAACAGTCCCAAAGTCCATATGGAGATAGGTAGCTTGTAGAGTTTGCACAAATAATTCATCCGCTTTTATGATGTAGTGTATAGTTGCTTACATTCCTGCCATAGATTCCATACAAATAAAAGCAAGGTGAAGTCTGAAGCTTCCTTGACAGTCTGCATCTGTGTCTCCGTGTCGGGTGCTGGGGCTTGAACTGACGGCGAGAGCTTCCAGAGTCATCCGCAACAAGTGATAAAATACACTCAGAATTAGGGTCAATAACTTTAATAAAAATTTGCCTGAAAAATATTCAAAAAGCTCTGAAATACCCATTACAGCATGTAAATTTTTAAATTTTTTTCGGGGGAGCATGCCCTCAGACCCCCCTAGAGTCTTTCTTGCTTCTCAATCAGCTTCAAATTAATTTTGCCTAAAAAAAATTTGCTTAAAATGAGTAAAAGTTATGGCCCACCCCTATTAAAATTTCTCGCTACGCCACTGGGCCTGTGGTACTGCCTTTTCATCTAATGGTGTTAATTAAAATTAAATTAAGCAGATTGACTGACACCTTAAAACGCTAACTTAACCGACCAAAAATTTGCCCCCCCCCTACAAAAAATTCTGCGGAGCGCCCATGCTACCTGCCTATGGGTCCACTGTTCAAGGGCGTAAGCAAAGGGGGGTTTCGGGGGTTCAACCCCCCCCCCCCTTTGGTTTGGCAACGTTTGAGCTTTTGTAGCCGATATTCGTTGATCTGTTATAAAAAACGATAATTTTGGTTCTTGCTTCATCTGCAATTGTTGTAACATCACAGCAGAGTTTTCTTTATCAGAGTTGTCCGACTCTTTCTCATTTTTCTTTATTATAATGGTCACGCTTCAATACTAATAGATCAATTTTCTCAAAGAAATGTTACAGTGCATAAATTACAGTAACAGCAGCAGCGGAAGAATGCAGCAATGCAGTCTTGTAGCTAGCAGCAGCATTAATTTTTTTCATTTGGTTTGAAATCATGATATCAGAGTTTTACTCTGATGGTATAAAATGCATGAATTTGTTTTTAAAAACTTAGTGCTAACCTACTACCAAAGCTCTGCTATTACGGTAAAGAAAAGATAACTTCTAGCCTACTTTTATATTTAACCACTACTTTTAGCATATTTAGCAAAAAATGCTTTACGCAGGCAGGCTTATTATAAACAGAGGTGTAAAAGAAAGCACCGATAGACTTTTACACAAACAGCTTTTTCGAAAACGAGTATATTTAGCATAACGTAACGCTAACCGAGCAGTTTTTACTGCAGAAAGCCAAAATGTAATTTCGTTTCAAATTTCTTGCCGCAATGTAGATTTCCTTGGTTAAAAGAAAAAAAAATTACGCTGGATAATTTTGAGATTTTAGAAAGCTTGCACAGCACACAATATTAATATTTGACGAGCGCGTCACGAAAAGCTTCTGGGATGCAACAGTTTTTTTCAAAACTTTTAAAGGTATTGATGATAGAGGTTTTTCCAAAGGCGAAGATCAGGGAGTCGAACCGGAGTTTTATAAACTGGTTTTGAAATATTTTTTACTGGAGCGAACCCAAACTGGAGCGTTTCAACTTATCCGAACCTTAACCGGAACTGAACAGAAATTTGAAACCGCTGTTGAACTCAAACCGAACCTGAACCGTAAAAATTAAATGGTTCGACTCCCTGGCGAAAACAGCTTTTTCAAAGCTATTTTGATGTTCTGTACCGATAACCAATTGTTCAAATACTAGGCTAATTTTTCATTTGCACAGGCAGTGATGGGCACGATAACATTTTCTGTACTTAAGCAATAACGATAACCGATAATTTTAAAACATCCCTGGGCGATACCGATTATAATCGGTAAATTTTAATTCCTTAAGGTGATATCGGTAATCGATAAGTTTTTCCGATATGTGTTGCGTTAAATTTTCGATCTGTTTGACGAAGCATTTTCGGAAGTCAAATTGCAAAAATATTTTTCTCGGTTTTTAAGGAAAGAGAGCAGTTCACGGACTCTGCCGTGGCAACAAAACAAAGAGACATTTTTTTAAATCGGTACAAGACTTTATGGACATTAAGCATTTTTCCATAGCGCCAACTCACTGACTTTGAACACTGCGTGCATGAAGAATCGTTTATCTCGATAATTTGTCGGCGATGACAAAATGTATTACAAAAGCAATATCGGTAATCAACAAATCAAAACTATATCACCGATAAATGCCCATCTCTGTGCACTGGTAGTTAAGCGCGTCTACTATGAAGATTTTAACATTAGTTTCATATGAATAAACATTCGTTCGTTTTCCGATTGCAGCAACAATTTTTAAGAGACATTTGCAATTACTTTAAATCGCTTAGGTAAGCAACGGTCGGAAGGTTACGACTTTGTTGACAAAAGGTCCCCGTGAGGATGTTTGAGTGACATTTTTTAACTGCAAATAAATTTACAGTGAGCATTTCGAATTTTTTCGTTTTGGTACAGAAGAGTTTTATCACAAAATAAAGTCCAAAAAAATCAAGTCTTCATTATACTCGCGGTATTCCGCCGAAGCGTGTAATGAGTAACGGGGCCCGTTTCCGCCGCTGAGCGCTCAGGCAACACAGCTTCGAAGTTCAAAGAAAACAGCGCGGTGACGAGTCCCTGGCGGTACTGTGTACTGTGTCCAATTTGACCGGCCCAAGGCGCGAACCCCAGACCTCCCGCACCGATGTCGATGTATGGCATGGCATGACCTGACCATGGCATGACCATGGGGGCTTCTAATGATGAATAAAGAAAGCTTCTAAATGATGTAAGAATAAAGAAAGCTCTGATCACAGCATAAGCCCACTGTCCTAACGTTGCTCAATTACGAAGTATCATTGTTGCGTCACAATATTGTTTACCGCTCTTGCACAAATGCACAATCGCAGTTTAGTCGGCAGCGTGGCGCAGTGGTTTGGAGCATCATTTTTACGACGACCATGATCGCAAGGTTAATGGTTTAACTACCAACCTAGTCTCGTTGTTGCGTCCTAGGATAAGATGCTTCATGATGATTATATCTGCTTGGTGGAATCTAGCAAGCAGCAAATTAAAGAAGTCAGAAGAAAATTCAACCGGAACACTTGGAAACAAAGGCAACTCCTAAGCGAGTCTGGATTCGTCCTGCGCAGAGCGCCTCCGCCGCTTTCTCGTGATAGGAGGATACAGATGAAGAAATCAATCAATCAGTTGCAAAAAGCGTAGGCCCTCGGCCCGTATTCATGGATGGTAAGGTGACAACAACAGCTACTGTAAGTAGTAGATAAAATAAATAAATAACTGAGGTTATCTGCAAATTATTGTGAACAGAAAAGCTAACAGTAACTGAGGGAGACTGCGAAGCGAGCCTGCGCTCTTTGAGTCAGCAGCCACCCGGTATGTTAATGTCCATAGGCGCATGCAGGGGGGGGGCATGGTGCCATCTCCCCAGAGATGGGCATTTATCGAGATAATTTATCGGCGATAATTTATTACCGATTATCGTTATCGCTCAGAAAAGTTTTGATTTATCGATTACCGATATCGCTTTTGTAATATATTTTGTTATCGCCGATAAATAATCGCGATGAACGATTTTTATGCCCGCAGTGTTCAAAGTTAATGAGTTGGCGCTACGAAAAAAATACACGGTGTCCATAAAGTGATAAAGTGTTGTTGCGATTTAAAAACGTCTCTTTGTTTTATTTAATGCCACGGCAAAGTCAGTGAACTGCTCTCTTTTGTTGAAAAATCTGGAAAAACACTTTTGCAATGTGACTTGCAAAAAAACTTCGTCAAACACATTGAAAATTTGCCGCAACATTTATCGGAAAAATTTATCGGCGATAATTTATCGATTACCGATATGGCTTTTAGAAATTGAGATTTATCGATTAGCAGTATCGCCTTGGGCCTTTTTGAAATAATCGATTTTCGTTATCGCTGTGGTGCAGAAAGTTTTAGCCAAGCTTCTGTTTTTAGACATAAGCTGCAATAATATTTTTGCATTGTTTATAGTGACTGCACTCACTGCATGCTCTTTTTCGATAAAAAAGTGTGCTAAAATGAATGTTTGTTATGTGAAAATCGCAAAAATTCGTTGGCGGCTGGAGACTGCGCTCCCAGATCCCCCTTGTGCACCCCCCTTTGCCAAATCCTGGGTGCGCCACTGTATATGTCAAATGCAATCGACTGGCCACGTATACTATAGTTAGCGATGAATTTTTGTAGTATACACTGTTAAAAATAATTACGCGTGAAAAGAGTGGAGTCAGGTTTTACTACTACCAAAGTAAAATATACTCCAATGTGTCCAGTGAAATTTCTCTAAGTTGTTTGGTAAATTTTACCAGTCTAAACATATATACTTAAGTTAACTTTACCAACTTCTTTTGTAAAAAATACACAATTTTTTTGTGATTTACACAAGCTCAAAACTGTATCGTTTTGTAAAAATTACTTACGCAGATTTTTAATGTTTACCCGCGAATTTGGTGGAGTCAGGTTATACTAGCCATTCAGTAAAATTTAACACATTGATTTTAGAGATTTTTACCCGCGAATTTGGTGGAGTCAGATTTTACTCAATATTTAGTAAAACTTGCTAAACACGAAGTTGTAAACGAAATAACTCGTCTAAATTTGCATTCACCAAGTGTATGATATAGCGACTTTCCGAGTTTGCTTTTCTATACACGTTCAAATTAACACATATAAAAGTAAACTCAGCAAAGTCACTATCGTATGCTTGGTGAACGCAGCTTCAGGCAAATAATTTTGTTTAGTGCTTAGCCTTTAGGAAGATTAAATGAACAGCTGGTAAAACTTGATTCCATTATTTAAAGATACACATTTTAAATTATGCATACCATTATCAGATTGCCCCTTTAGAGGTGCGATATTATTCACAATTGCATAAATTCTGTATAACCTTTCAAAAACAACCTGAAGTTGTACAACGAAATTTATTACAAAAAAAAAAGTTTTCTTAAAGCAAAACTTAAAAGTTTCCTGAAACAAGGAGCGCCAACAATGGCTCCGCTGAGAGCTTCTATCACTCGCTAAGCCTAAGGCGTTGGAAGCCGAATTTTTCTCAGCAATCCCAAAACCTTGGGATGCACAGAATTTTTTCTTTTCTTTTTCCCCTTGCCTTCGTTGAAGCCGTAGAAAAACGTGCGGAATACACATCGCATAATAAAACGATGTTTATGCAAACTGACCCACTCACTTTTAACGTAGATGCATCACATCTTTCGTGCTTATCATAAACGAGATTGAATTAGACCAGAATCAGACCAAAGTGTACTTAAAAATTTGCCAACTCAACTCTACTCTACAGTCCATACATTGCACCTATTTGTTCAAAGACCCAAGAAATAACCAGTTTGTCTGAACAATGAGATTTCCCTGCAAACAGAGATGACCGTCAACTATGAAGAAACATAATTGCACCGTCGATTGGTCCCCTTCTTTCTTATCCTAAAGTTTTTACGATGTACTATTTTCACTTTAAGGTTTGCTCATAATAACAAACGATTGTGAGACGATCGCTATTAAAGCAAATGAAGTAAGCAAAGTAACTGATTAGAGTTGGTAATATAGAGAAATAGAGTATGTGGTTTAAGAAGTTACGCCAAAGTTACTTTTCAAATACGCACCTTTGTATCATTTCGTACGTGATGGAAGCACCACCGGGGTACTCCATGTTAAAAACATAAAAACAGCAAAAAATATAAGTCAGGGTGGGAAAAAAGTCTTCGCTTTTGAATATTATTTCGCTTTCCATGATCACTTTATAAAAAGTCTTCGTTGAACCTGCAAAAATTTGCAATCAATTCGGCGTTAACTTCTGTTAAGACAACTTGCTTAAATACCGGTACTAAAGAAAATATACGACAATAAAACACCCAGATACTGTAACTACGCAACCACTGAACTTATAAGCTCACTTAACAATTAGCTGCATATGAAATAAAGACTTTAAAAACTCCCTAAGATTTTATTAAAAACCCCAACAGTCTGTTTCGCCGCAAGGCTCGTCAGGGGGATAAAAGTTAAAAGTCTTATTCAAATCGAATAAGAATATGAAATAAAGAGTTAGATGTTAGACAATCGATTCGAGTTAAAATATTTCATTCATTTATCAGCTCACCACTTTGCCTTTTGGCTAATAAGTTAAATAAGCAAAGATTCAATTGCAATATTTGTTGAAAATAACAAAGTAGCATACAAATCACACGAGATTAACCACTCCGTCAAGCATCCTTTATAGGCGCCGTTTGGAAAAATATTATTTATTTTGTTACACCTCTTTTTTGAGCTAATTTACAATGAAATTTGACCGATATACATATACGACCAAATACAGTTCTAAGTTGAAAATAAAATAAGTTCGAAATATCCAAAATATATATTCGATATATAGTACGATAAATTCGAAATAAAATAAGTCGAAAATATACCACGTATAAATTGGATATATATATACGACCAAATACAGCCCTAAAATAAGTTCGAAATATTCGAAATATATATTCGATATATAGTACGATAAATTCGAAATAAAATAAGTCGAAAATATACCACGTATAAATTGGATATATATATATACGACCAAATACAGCCCTAAAATAAGTTCGAAATATTCGAAATATATATTCGATATATAGTACGATAAATTCGAAATAAAATAAGTCGAAAATATACCACGTATAAATTGGATATATATATACGACCAAATACAGCCCTAAAATAAGTTCGAAATATTCGAAATATATATTCGATATATAGTACGATAAATTCGAAATAAAATAAGTCGAAAATATACCATGTATAAATTGGATATATATATACGACCAAATACAGCCCTAAAATAAGTTCGAAATATTCGAAATATATATTCGATATATAGTACGATAAATTGGAAATAGAATAAGTCGAAAATATTATTCGTACTTCATTATGAGCTAACTCATCGCGTGAATTTCGTGATGCCCATTGCCCAACGGTTGCACGACGCACGTGGCTAGTCAAGAAGCGACGCTGAGAGAAAGATTAAGTTTTTAGTTTTGTACACGGCCTACTAGGCCGTGGTTTGGAAAAATATTTTGTAGGATTGGGTGAAAAATGTAATTGTTCAGGATAGACTTTGAGGTTAAAATGATAACTTTAGCGATTGCTTTCTAAACTAGTTTCCAGGCTGCTGAAGGAAGAAAGGTAAGAAGGTTAAAAAACAGCTTCTTCTGAACACGAGGAACCAGCAATCGCTAAAGTTATCATTTTAACCTCAAACTCTATCCTGAACAATTACATTTTTCACCCAATCCTACAAAACCACGGCCTAGTAGGCCGTGTACAAAACTAATAATCTTTCTCTCAGCGTCGCTTCTTGACTAGCCACGTGCGTCGTGCAACCGTTGGGCAATGGGCATCACGAAATTCACGCGATGAGTTAGCTCATAATGAAGTACGAATAATATTTTCGACTTATTTTATTTCGAATTTATCGTACTATATATCGAATATATATTTCGAATATTTCGAACTTATTTTAGGGCTGTATTTGGTCGTATATATATATCCAATTTATACGTGGTATATTTTCGACTTATTTTATTTCGAATTTATTGTACTATATATCGAATATATATTTTGGATATTTCGAACTTATTTTATTTTCAACTTAGAACTGTATTTGGTCGTATATGTATATCGGTCAAATTTCATCGTAAATTAGCTCAAAAAAGAGGTGTAACAAAATAAATAATGTTTTTCCAAACGGCGCCCCATAATCCTTATCATTTTAGAGCCAAGCTGCCAATGGCCAACAGATATAAAATAATTAAATTTACCGATAAAGGTTTGGTTTGATTAGACTAGGAAATCGGATCAAAGTGTTAACGCTTGAAACTTGAGAGGCAGATGTTTTTTCCACTCTGCTATCTTGGTGCTCAAGATGTAACACCGACAGTTTTGTAATGCTAGAAATATTTTTTAACTAAGTATTCTATCATACGTGCAAAACAATAAAAAAAAATCAGTTTACCGATTCGACAAATAACTGGGGTTGGTGGTAACTCCGATATGTTTTCCAGCAAGTCTTCTTCATTCTATCAAAACATAAAACAAACTAGTTCAGTCCTTAACATAAACTCAAATGTTGCAAGATTATAAAAATCTGTCCACATCAGTATATTTTCATATGTATCAATCAATGTGTCTATTCTGTCCTGGTTGAGAGGTTCTTCTGGATCTTTTTCTGGTTGAGAATCTCGTTAATCAGACGTTTGGCTGAAACTAGCTGGGGTGCTGATGCTTCAACTCTGCGCACAGCAACCCTTGCTCTCGTCCATTCCACTGCCGAGTACTGTGCACCTGCCTGGTCCCGTAGTGCTCACCTTCGACTGATTGACCCAATCATCAACAACGCCTTACGTATTGTGACTGGATGCCTGCGCCCCACTCCAACGGAATACCTACCAGTCCTCGCAGGCATCCCTCCAGCTGAGCTTTGCCGCAAACAAGCAACACTCTCCCTAGCCCGCCGAGCCCTGGAGCCTAGCCACCTGCTTCATCGTAAGATCACTAGCCCAGAACAACGGCAGTGTCGGCGCTTGAAATCAAGAGACCCCTTTGTGCATGTCGCTAAAGACCTAATGGAAGATCTTGACATGTCGACTGTTAGGCGGCCGACTGGGCAAAGCATTCGTGGAGTAAGGAATGGAACCATCACAACACCAGACTCCACCTTTTTATTCCCGACATCAATGTCTTACCAACAGGAATGCACCTCCAAAGACGTTCCTGGGTGCGGCTGAATCGTCTTCGAACAGGTGTTGGACACTTTCGTTCAGCTTTGTACAATTGGGGTATGGCTACAACCGCAGCATGTGAGTGTGGTGCCGAAAACCAAACGGCAGAGCTTATCGTAACAAACTGTCCCTCCTATTCTCCACCTCATGGGACAAATGGATTGGTCCAACTGGATGAGGAAACAATTAACTGGTTGCAGAAATCCTGTCCGGACATATAGAAGAAAGGCTCAAACGACCGAACGAACGAATGTGTCTATTTTGATTATTTGTATTACGAAGACTAGTAATGATACAAACATGTGCGGAAGAACTAAAAGGAGGCTCGAAAATTAAGCCAACTCAAAAGTCTATAAGTGAACCGATCTCCGACTAAGTTTAGTCATGTGTAGGGTGCAGCTTGACTCGAAAACGTAACTGTTACTTCGCTGTGTCCTGACCAATCACCACGAGAAAATAAATCCTAAAAAACTTAAACTAAATCCTTAAATCCACACAACAGCTTTAGCTGTGGAACTTTTTACTAGATCACAATACAAAACTTGTATCGCTATCCCGATGGTTGAATGTAAGACTTTGACAAACTTACGAAAACTACAGAAATTTAAGAAATTAGGCTTGCTAAGATCGAATAAACCAAAATAAGATCAAAAAACTAATATAAAACAACAATTAAATTAAAAAAACATGAATGTGTATGTTTAGTTTATATGATGTCACCAGAGGCTCCAAGAATGGGGGTGGGTTGTAACCTCCAAAACTTGGCTACAGTACAGTAATAATTTTCTTGAGCAAGCATTAACATATTTAAAGGCAAAACAGTATCATTTAAAACTTCCACCAGGTTAAAATTTATACATACTTCAAACGATCTGATGACTGTATATGGATCTTCATCAAAATATGCAGTTAATAGATGAAGTACTTGTTCGGTTTTTGCTGTTTTGTTGTTGGCATTTCGACATTCTTTTTTTATATCAGCTACAACTTCTTTCACTTTGGGCTTGTTTACAGCTTTTAAAGCTCTAAAAAATATAGAAACAAATAAACTTAAACAACCTTAATCATATAAATCGAAAACATTCAGCAAGCGTTGTCCAATACACGAATGTATACTCAGTGATGGATATAATGGATTGTAAGAGGAGCAACCACTCCGGGGCCCCTCCCCCTTCAAGTGATCATGTTTGATCTATTATTATACTAAATTAATTTTTAAAATTAATTTCGCAAAATTTTGGAGTACGAGTGTTTATTTGAGTACAAGTAGCCCCCCTAATTTTGGCTCAAAAATAACACCCGCACACAAACTGTTGAATTCTAAGCAGTTTTTGTTTATTTTGAGGTTCCTAAATGATCCAGGCATTGAAAAGTATCACGAGTACTTGGTCCACCTGTTATGTAACATAGCTAAACATTATGAAGCTAAAGCTCAATACCAAATAATTATGTCTTACTCATTAAAATTGAACAATAAAATTGAGTTATTTTGCACATAAAAAATAAAAATCGGTTCCGCTCCCAAATATAGGCCTACACTTAAAATTCTGCTGATGGGCATCATTTGTGAACTCGCTCCAAACCTCCCCTTTTCTAATCCATTACTGCGCATATTGTAGAACAAACACGAAAATATTACTGCTGTAAAAATGTTCTGATCACAAGTTTGAAATTACACCCTCAAACATATAAATTCGATTTACATAGTCTTTTGCTTTACCAGAAAAAGCAATTTTGTTGAAAAGTAATCAATCAATGTTTCGGCAAGGTCAAAAGCGAAATATTATTTTTAGAAAAAGTTATATCCGTACATTAAATTAGCAAAAGCGGTTCAAGATCCAGCCACTACAAATGCCTTATTAAATAGAACATGGGACTCGGCTATTTCAGGCAACCAAGAACAAAGTTTTCTTAACTTTCAAATCAAAAATAGAAACAAGACAAACCCAATTAATAAATAACAACCTTAAGCGCAAAAATTCATAACGATGCAAAATCATGGAGTGAGCCAGCTGACGATACGGATAAATCTTTTATTTATTGGTTGGTTCTGTACAATCAAAGCGACAGCAGCATTTACTTAAATTCAAAAACTCACCCGTAAACCTCGTAAGATCGTTTGCAAAAAACTCTAGCCGTAGAGCGAATATCGTCTTCCGGGCGCTTTCTGTTAACAAGAGTTACAAAATGAGAAAACAGGATGTCTTCACACTGCAGAAATGGCCACTCCTCAAGTATTTTTCCAAGAGGTGTCTTTGCTTCAATTATCTGTCGGTGTGATGCAAAGAGGTCATCTATCATAGTCTGAGCTCGATGTAGGTCTTTGTCAGTTTTAGCATATTCACACTGCAACCATTTCTTTGAGTCTTCAACATGAGGAGAAGGATTACATGGGTTGACAACTGCAGTTGAAGATGATGGAAGGTCATCATTTTCCTCTTCTCCAAATTTACGTTTTTTTCGTTTAACATAAGTATAACGATCGTATAACTGATTTGTCAAAGAATCATAACCGCTTCCAACAACAATACCGCCAACTGAGTCAATAAATGACTCTTTATGTTGATTAACAATGGTATAAGCCACGTTCTCAAAATCTTTTCTTGAAGGTTTCTGTTTTATCTAAAAAAACAGTGGATAAAAACTAATTATAGCAATCTGAATCGTATATAAGCAGAGCCAAGGAAATCTAACATAGGCCTACACACTAACCCTCTTGGTGTAAATGAAATCGAGAAACACTGTTAGCAATAGCTTCAGCATCAAAAAATATTTACTGTGCTAAGCACCTGAAGAGTACTTAATTTCTGAACTTCTTTTGATACACAAAGGCACCAAGGTCAAAATATCGGCATGGTGTCTTCACCACTTTTGCTTTAGCCATGGTAAGACACAAACCTAGCAAGCTTTAAGAGGTATTCAATGTCTTTCTATCTTAATTTGAAACTGATCTCTAAACATGACCTTCTTCACCATATTAACATAACTTATGCTGTCACACACCTTCATCATCTTGTCTACAGTTTCTTGTATCAACTGGGTTCGAAAATAATGAGCAGGTACTTGCTTCAATTCAATAGCCTTCTTTAAAAGTGGTGAGCACTTTTCCCATGGAACTTGCATGGTGCTAATGCTGAAGTCACTGCTTGTGCCTTCTAAATCAATTATAGAATTTTCAGCACTGCTGCCCAGGTCTAAACAATTTCAACAAATATACCTAACAAATGCATAGAATGGATTTCAGCATTTTGGCTAGGCTACTTGATACTTATGTTAAAACGTTTTCAACAAAGGTTTTCTTATTGGAAGTCTTCTAATTCTCGAGAAACTTTAACAATTTGTGAAGTAATATATTGGAATCATTTGCCGACCAGTGGCTCAAGTGGATAGAGGGTCTGCTACTGGTGCAGTAGACTGGGTTTGAATCCGAGTCGGGTCAAACCAATGACCTTAAAAAATTGGCATTCACAGCTTTCCTGCTTGACGTTCAGCATCAAAAGGACAGTGTGGAGAACAAGCCGGCAAGTTCGCTTGTTGTGCCGTTGGGAAAGGCACTTAACGGGATTCCCCCATCTTAGTGTGGTAGACAGCTGGCCGGTAACTCCTAAGCGAGCTCGTATAGCGCCTCCGTCGCTTTCTAGTGATAGGAGGATAAAAATGCTAATAATAATGATAAAATAATAATAATATCAAAATCAAGCTTTTACATAAATGGCAGCATCCAGTTTTATTATTGTATTGATAACAACATTATATGGTCACTTGTAAGTTAACTCTTTAAAAGTTTTATGATGCTTATGGCCTTCACGATTCAGAGTAAGAAGGACACGAAAAAATCATGAGCACACTTCTTCTGTTTTAAATGAAAGTCTTGCAACACTATATATGTTTAATTTTACCAATACAAAACAACTGTTTTGGCATGCTCAACAACAATTAACCTAACATCTGTAAATACAAAGCAGTCTAGCTCACCAACTGAACTTTTTTCACTGTCCTGGAAAATAAATTTCATCAACTTGCGGGATTGAATAAGGTTAAAAAATTGAACTAAATCTTTTTCTTTAAGATGTTGAAAATCTTGGAAATTCTCCACCCCCAAACCATTAAGAAACTCCACAGCATCATCTTTTCTCGTTAAATCGGGTAAAACTAAATCCAAAACTTCTTTTACGTTGAAATCATTCATGGTATTTACTATTTATATCATGTGAAGTAAAATATCCATAAATGTAAACAATATATACCGGTATATATATATACCGGTATAGATATATATACCGGTATATAAGCCTGTAAGTATCTCTTGATTATTAAATGTAATATTTATCGAAATTACAAGGAAATTGAAACTCATGGCGCAACCAGAAGGCATTCCAATGATGCTCTGCCTCTTTTACTATGAGCTCAGAGTTTTTGAAAAATGTATACACCTACTCTTACTCATCTTTAACTTTACTTTTCTTACATAAACTGCAATAAAATAGCTATAGTAAAGCGAATTACAATGGCTGATCTACTATCAAACCTCCAGTGGGTAAAAACCCTTGCTGCTGAGTGTGCTGACCCATTTGTGGTTAGATGCATGAGCCATTTCCAATATCAGAAAATTTGAGGCTGCGCCATGTCATTAACTGCTTAAAAACTTTAAAATGATCTTCATTGCATCATACAAAAAATCAAGAATAATCACAAATCAGTACAATTACTAAACTTTCATTAGGCCTATCCAAAATAGTCTACAAACATTTGCAAACTTAGTTAAAGCAACATCTGATATATTCAAATAATATCTGATATGAAATCAACAGCATAACTAAAAGGTAGGGTACCAAACTCTCATTCCTCAAATGGTAATCTATCCACTTTAATATTTTCCCACTACCAGCATAATTTAAAACTCGCATTGACAATGCAATTTTGTTGAATTGTCATCATAACTTAACAAAACAATTATGCAAAAGTAAAAGATAAACAGTTCTGAAGAAATTGCACACCACAAATAAAAATTAGGTGACAGTTACAAACTTCTGAGTCCATAAAAAAGATAATCACCATTCTATGCAATAAAATGCTTTAACACAAGTATGGGTTGAGTATGAGATGCAACAATATAACAGTAAAGGGGATAATAATCGTGGAACTCATTCACTTTCAAACAACCGATATCATGGACTTCACTGGTTTGAATAATATACACACCATAATGAGGATAGAAGCATGCCTGCTTTTTCTCTACTAGCGCATAAGGTATGTTTGAAGCGAAAAATAAAGCCACTATCTTTCCAATAACCAAGTCACAGTCTTGTATGCTTAACACAATGTAATCATCGATTGCATAGCGTATTCCATTGTTTGTTAAATATTTTGCAAAACTGCAATCACCTAGCAAAAACCCATTGTCTTTAACACAATGAGCAATTCGAGCAGAACATGTGGCACTAGAGAAATCTAACTGGGTAGAAAACAAGCCTTTTTTTAACAAACAAGCCTGCAGCAGTTGGTGACTTGTAGCTAAAGTGGAGCAAATGCTGACAAAATTCTTTTTGGCACGAGTAACTCTTTTAAAATATGAATGTTTACTTTCGAAGCGTAGTGTTGAGCAATGACTGACAGGCCCAAATTGCAATATTGCCCATGCATAATGTAGCATGTAATGGTGTTTAGGTCGTAATGGGACTCTTGGAAATTCAGTACTCCTGCGTGAAAGATACTCTTTTACAAGGTAATCCAATTGAATTATTGCATTCTTGGAAAGGCTTGGAGCAACAATAAGCTCAGTAATTTTTCTCAATAACAGCACTAACTTCCACACACAAGAATCAAAATCCAAAATTTTAGAAAAAATGTATAATGGAAAAAAACGAACAAAGCAACAAAGCATCTATTTTGACTAGCATTGCCAGTTAATCTTTTGCCATTTTTACTTAAAGTAGAAGGTTTTGCAAATCGATCATGATATCCATAAGAAAAAGTGCACAAAGTACTGTTTAAATAAGCTACAGTAAACCATCCATTTGCAACCAAATGATTAATGTTTAAAATCATATCATACTGAACTACACCTTCCAAAACATCATGTCCCAAACAGGGAGGTAATGCTGGTGTACAAACATGAAAAGATGCTAATTCATTGAAAACACTATTACATCTTATTCCCATGTAATCATTTGCATTACTGGTATCAATATGAAACAATGCACTGTTGTAACTTGCTGGAGTACGAACAGAACTTTCGCATAAGCAATTATTCCAGAAGCCTTGTTTGGTAATGGTGCAATATCTGCACATGTAAGCAGCAGAACTAAAATTAGTGGTAAAACCACCAAGTAAGTGGCTACTTAAGTTGTCTCCAAGTACACAGACAACAGACCCAAGCACTCGCTGTGGAAATCCCAAATCAACTCCAGATGATTCTAAAATTTTCAGATCTTCTATCAAGGGTTTTAGAACCAGATCTAACGTGTCCTTACTGAAAAATTTGTCTTTGCAAAGTAAAAGCAACTGAAAGCGGTCAACTTTTGATCTCATGTAAACATCCAAATTGGCCAAAGTGAAATAAACTACCATAATACTATGTTTGCCTCTAGCAGAACCTAGGGGATTCACAACTTCAAAAGAATCAGCATAAAGAATTAGCTGTATAGTTTGACAACTGCTTTGAAACACTGGATTGTTTTGAAATGCTAATCCATCAGAAAAATCTTTATGCATGTCAGATCTTTGTGAGATGCTCAAGAATTGTTTCTTAACCAGCGGATCAGTAAACAAAGCCTTTAGTGTTTCTAACAATGGCACATACTGATAAGTGGCTGGTTTTCCATTATCATCTAGTCCAGGCAGTGTGTGACTAATTGGTGCAACATAATTAAAATTGGTTTCAATATATTCAATATATTTCTTTCTTGAATGCTCTGTCCTGAAAGAGGGCAGCACATCTTTTGAACAATCACGTAAACTTGGCTCATTTATAATTTTGTTCACCATATCTTGGTCAATGCCATTCTTTCTAAGAATATCAGCAAGACTTAATAACAAAAGGTCAAACTCGTTTTCTAATAACTTCTCAGTGTTTGTCTTTATGGCATCCATTGTGCTAGAAGGAATTAGAAATTTATGTTGCAGCAGAGCAAAAAATAAAACAGGATTATACGCAATCATACTGGAATCTGGCTGTCTGCAAGAATTAGCTTCGGTCATTCTACTACCACATGGTTGTTGAATACAATTCAAATGTTCACTATATTGCTCCCAATTTGACTCAATTTGCGCAAAAGAATCTGTCACTGGAATAGCTTGTACATGCTGCTGCCTGATGCTGCCTCTATTAAAAGCATGAGACCTTGCTAAGTGAGTTGAAAAGGAAGAAACTACAGAGTAACTTTTTGAACAGTTTATATAAGGGCATTTAACAACAAACCCATATCGCATATGGGATTTGCTATGAGCAATTATTCCACTTAGATATGAAAAAGTTTTTTTGCAAAAATCCAGTGAACAAACAAAATCTTCGGACATTTTTCATTGAAATGTATGTTATTGAAAGTAGGTCTATGGTATATACCTATACAATTATGGTACACACATTTAGTTGAGTTACGCCCCTAATAACAATTATAATATCTCCCATTCTCCCAGTTACCAAAGGTGGTACCGGTATACTATCCGTATGCCTATACTAGTACCGGTACGCTTTACCCTACAGATGTTCCCTAGATGATTTTGATAAGTGCCAATTTGCATACCGGTAAATGATGATTTTACAAAAACTTTACCCTACATTTTTTGCCACTTTATGCCCATAGTCTTGATGTTTTTATGTCTAGGCTAAATACCGGTATGCTTTTTGAGAACATTAGCAGTAGTTTTAGTCTCAAACAAAATCTTTTCTGTTTTTGTATGAATTTATTAACTTTTTCCAACTCGAGTTTTTCCCAAAATCAAGAAAATTAGCCCAAAAAAGTTTGCATTTTTTTCAAATTACTTAAATATTAATGTGAAAAGTACCGCTTGCTACAGGGTACAACCCTAAGTAATCTATGGTACAACGTTAAGAAATGTTACAACACGTCGATGTTACGATTGTCGATGCTTTAATGGTGTCTCTGAGATTACTAAAGCGAAACGCTGTCGAAAGTGATATCACTAAAAGTTGCTATTGCTATCATGCTTAAATTAAGTCGCAGTTTTGTAAAAAATACAGTTTTCTTTTGTGTAATCGCCGGGTCAATGATTACTAAAGCAATTTGACTGTAATTTCCAAATGCACTACCAAAAGTGAAATTTGAGTATATACTGTAGGTGTGGGATTATTATAATGTCAACTGTATGAACGGTTGAACTCTGACAAATAAAAGGGTAAAATTACAGGGAGCACAAGTTTCTATAAGAGGGCTGCTCCCCGTGTCCGTGCTTTCGCTGTCCCTGCGAAATGCATTTCGAACCAAATATTGTCCGTGGACACCCACCCTTTCTATTTTTGAAGACATACGAATGCATATTTATGACTTAACCATTATGAGCTTATATATAAGAGTAATAGAGCTAGTAAATTTTATTCAATATAATACCGGTACTAAATTTTTAAATTTAAGGAAAAAATTACAAATCATTAGTAACTTGTACCTAGGAAGAAAATGCAAAATTTACAAATATTTTTTCAGAAATCACTTTTTACTTTACTGTTATAGTAAATTTTACTTAAACCGGTTTGGAAAGAAAAAATTACGAAGTTTTCGTTAAAATAAACCAAAAAATGTCAGCAAAATCTATAAAATTTTACAAAAAATTACTTTTACGTTACACTTGGGGTAAATTTTACTCAAAATTAAGTAAAATTCATAAAACATCAAGTAAAATTAACTTACAAACAGGTTTTTGTAGATTTTACCCATAAAACTCGAGTAAAAAATACAACCATTTCTAACAGTGTAGGCGACATACTATAATTGTGATTTAGCTTCCGCTCTTCACTTACGAAAGTATGATTCTCTGCCTTGCGCAACCGCGTTATAAGTGACAAAATAAAGTTAAAATCCGGCCAAGTGTTTCAAACTCCCCTCACCCCATTAAAAATTCCTGCCTACGCCACTGCCACTGTCAATAACTTTTTTTTTTCTAGGCTAAGCCAAGGCCAGGCTGATTACAAGTAGCGCTAAACCTACAAACTTTATCGCCAATTCAGTCTTAATCTTAATACAAAAGGTAGCCTAACCAATTTCGTAGCGATGTCACAAGGAGTACTATCTTCCGTACAGTATTTTGATGACAACTCTCCATTACACTTTAATTCAATCTTATTTGCTTTATGCCTTGCCAATCTGGGCTGGCACCTATAAAACGCATCCGCTAAAATTTAAAAAAAATTCAAAACAAAGCCTTAACAATCATCTCGAAATGTCCAATTAGAAGCAGTATAACACCGCAGTAGGCTGCTATAAATTCAAGATTTGAAAGCTTGAAGATCTACACAATTTTGAAATCGCCCAGTTTATGCGTAAGTTTTCATACAAGAAATTGTTCATCAACTTTAACGACTACTTTACTTGTATTTCTGAGGTTTCTTCACATACAACACGTCATGTCTCTAATATTAATATCTTTTTACCCCGTGTACACACTTCTCATAGTCAACGATCAATAAACTATTTAGAGTAAAGTGGTGCAAGACGCCCACTCGGGGTAATACGCCCACGAGCTGTTTCTTAGCAACCACGTCATACTTGCTATGAATATACATTTGAAAGAAAAGCTATCCTGTTACTGCACATTTGCTAGAAATTAGATAGCAGGACGTTGGGTACTTTAGTTTTAAAACGATAAAGTTTATTTTAGGTGGCAAAATTTTGATATTTTAAAAATGTTAGTAATGGGTCAGCAAAATAGTTATTGATTATAGCAAAAAGAAATAGTGAGTTGTTTTAAGTATTTCATATAGTTAGATTTGCACATACTGCAATACTGCAGTTAGATCAGCTATCAACGTGAACAGTGTGAGCTGTTAGTTGCCTAAATCAATTCTAGCGTTTGGGAAAAGACGCCCACTAGGTGCCGAGGGCAGAACGCCCACATATGCGTTTTACCCCAGGAAGCGCCGGTTGCCGCATTGGTAAAATAAGTAGACAATTCAACTTTTATCGTACAAACTGACAATTGACTAGGCAATGTTACAATTTCGTGAAGCCAATTATGTTAAATTTATTAGATACTGTACCACGCCTATTACCTACTGAATTTTGCATATTTTCACAATATAAGGACAAACTTCTCCAAGAAAAAGCATCAGCAGGAAAGAGCAAAAGCCAGGGTTGGAAAAAATCGATTATGATCGATATTCGATTGCGATATTCTTTATTTTTTGTTTATCGAATGCACTGGAGCCTTTACTTTTTTGAATCAGTATCGAATATGGCCTTGTCTTTACTTTTTTTTTTTCGGCGCAATTCGATATTCCATATTCGATTCTTTTTGTCCAGGTTACTTTATCTCACTTTAGTAAATTTAAAATAATCGTCGTTATGTCATTTACTTGTTTTTGCTGATAATTTTTTTTGTGCCAAAAGAAAACAAACAAAAAAAGATTTTTTTGTTGTAAAGTTGCTTCGCATATACTATGTCCGTCGTTTGTCGGCAAGATACCGCATGAATGTGAGGACATCACAAAAACTGCTTGGCGTACAGCGCTAAATGCACAGTGTAATATCGAATATTGACTACAATATTCTTTATTTTTTACTTTTTCAAACTACCATCGAAATCGATTATTTGTTTACTGTTTGGTGAACTATAGAATATCGATTATTTCTTTACTTTTTTGGGTATCGATTCCCAGCCCTGGCAAAAGCTTAGCTCTAAAATGGGCTTGAGACCCCTTGCTTCTTTTGATCCTCCTATAGGTACGTTACTACTTGTGCCAAAACTGGGCACATGAAGTTTATATTAAGAAGAAGCCTCTTTAGTCTATTTGTCCCAACTGGGAATTCGATGGCATTTCTGAAATTTGATCAAGAGTAGAGCATTTGAATTGATTTTTGACATTTTCATTCGTTTGAATGCTGTTTATGGTGCATAATTTATTCCCAATTGCCCATTCGCAAGCCTAAATGTTTTTCGTTTTATTGAGTATTTCTGAGATGTATTCTATTGGTCTCAAAATCGTTTTTCTTCTTTGTTCTTTTTTCAATAATTTTGAATAGAAATGTAAAAATTGCCAATAAAGATTGCTTTTTTTATCCATTATCTTCAGATTGTGGAAAAATAAATGGTTTTGAGATGTATAGGTAAAACCCCACCGATGGGCGTTTTGGCATTTTAGGATGGGCGTATTACCCTACCCCATGGGGTAAAACGCCCGATTTGAGATTTTTTTCAAACCTAATAAATTCGCCAGAGAGCAATTTTTTTCAAAGATGACAGTTGGAATAGGTAACTCTGAACCTTAAGATTAACCAAAACAAAAATTAGATAAAAAACCCTGGTATTCTGGGAAAGAGAGCAAAAGACGCTTAAGGGGGCTCGCTACACCACCTTACCCTAGGAGCTAAACAGAGATGGGCACGGTACTTTTTTAAAGTGTTGCATATTTAAAGTTACTTGTGCCCCGTGCTATCTGTTGACTTGCGCAATTACCATTTTCGTGTTGTCATGTGATCAGCGTTTTTTGTACCTGTACCTTAGAGCCAACTGAATTGCGAAATGTTATCGAAAACCGCCCTCGTGTTTCTGGTCATTCTTAAGTTTCAGTCAGACTGTATGGACGTTCACGTTATTTCTGTTCTTTTTAATTTACTAATAAAGAAACTTCACAGTGGCGACGAGGATGGCGGCTCTGGGGACAGTCAAAGAATTTGACCCAGATGTAGAAGAATGGATTTCTTATGTTGACCGTTTAGAACAGTTGTTCATAGTACATGAAATTGCTGGAGAAAAACAAAGAGCAGTTTTATTGAGTATTGAGTGCAGTTGGTCCTAAAACATATAGCGTGTTAAAAGATTTGCTCGCCCCTGAAAATCCAAGTACAAAGTCGTTTGAGGAACTGGTTGAATGCCTGCAAAAGCATTTTACGCCTTCGATATTAAAAATTGCAGAAAGATTCAAGTTGGTAAAACGGGTGCAAGCAGATAATGAAGAAATTAAGAAATACACACTAGCATTAGCTGCGAATTGTCAATATGGCGCTTTTTTGGATGACGCTTTAGTCGATGTTTCGTGTGTGGACTGCAGAATTCTGGGATTCAACGTAAATTGCTTGTGGAATCGGATTTAACATTTGAGAAGGCCGTGAAATTGGCGGAAGCAATGGAAAAAGCAGACTCAGAAGTAAAAAAAAATATCTATGGGACCTGCGAGTGAAGTTAATAAACTGGATGAGACCAAGTCGTTTAAAACGTTGAAAAGGAAGCAGCGCAGTTTTTGCTGCGGCAAGCAAGGTCATTTGGCAGCAAACTGTAATTTCAAGAATGTAGAATGTTTTCGATCTCGGAAAGTTGGTCACATTGCGGGAGTTTGTAGGAAGAAAGTTGACGAAGCACGTTTTAACCTAGTGGAAGCGCATTCTTCCGCATATGCCATGAATGAAGGTAATGAAGAAACTGTTGTTATCACCACTGTGACGGTTTCGGAAATGGGGGTTATTTGGATCAAACCTGTGGTTAGCGGGGAAAAAGTTGCGATGCAATTGGACACTGGATCGGCCTTAACAATAATGTCAAAAGAGGACTTTCAGAAACTTTTCGTGGGTGAAAAATTACCTAAAACTACTACTGCGATGAAAACCTTTTCCGGTGAAAAACTGAAATTACTGGGTTATGCTATTGTTAAAGTGTGTTTATATAACCAAACTCTAAAACTTAAGTTACATGTGGTTGACGCAAAAGCACCCCCGTTGTTTGGTCGGGATTGGCTTTGTTCTTTGTATGATCAGAATGACGTGCTTAATGTTTTTAATTTGAATGCCGAGATGCATGATAATGCTTTAAGCCAGTTGCTAAACCAATATGAGGCTGTTTTCGAAAATGCGCTGGGAAAATTAAACAATATCACGGGGAAATTGTATCTCAAAAATGATGCGAAGTCGGTTTTTTGTAAAGTCGGGTCAAACCAATGACTCTAAAATTGGTATTCACAGCTTCCCTGCTTGACGCTCAGCAATGAAGGGACAGTGTGAAAAACAAGCCGGCAAGTTTACTTGTTGTGCCGTTGGGAATGGCACTTAGAGGGATTCCCCCATCTTGGTGTGGTAGACAGATGGCTGGCAACTTCTAAGCGAGCTCGTATAGGGCATTGATCGCTTTTCTCGTGATAAAAGGATAAATGTGCGACTAAATAAAATAAAATTTGTTAACAATCAATACCCATAAAGGGTTATTTCGTTATAACCGTTTGGTTTTTGGGGTGGCATCAGCTCCGGCGTTGTGGCAGCGTGCAATGGATCAAGTCTTGCAAGGTTTAAAGGGTTGCCATTGTATATTGGACGATATGGTAGTTACGGGTGCTATTAGGGACGAACATTTGTGCAATTTACGAGCTGTGTTGAATCGGTTGAAACAGTACGGGTTACGGTTAAATCGACAGAAGTGTGAATTTTTTAAAGACAAAATTGATTTTTTTGGGCATATTATTGACGAGCATGGATTACATAAGTCACCAGACAAAATTGAAGCAGTGTTAAAATGCGCAATACCTGAAAATGTGTCTCAGCTTCGATCATTTCTTGGGTTGGTGAATTATTATCACTAGTTTTTACCTAATTTGTCAAGTGTAATAACCCTTTGAGACGTCTTCTGGAGATAAACGTTGTTTGGGAATGGTCGAGTGATTGTGAAAAAACGTTTGATGATGTCTGTTTTTTTGTATCGCTTCAGAACAAGTGTTGACCCATTATGACCCTGGTGTACCTCTGAAATTAGCTGGTGATGCGTCTTCCGACGGTCTTGGTGCGGTTTTGTCACACGTTTTTCCACAGGGAACAGAAAAACCTGTCGCTTTTGCATCAAGGCCATTGTCAAATGCGAAAAAAAATTACGCTCAAATTGATAAGGAAGCACTTGCTATTGTGTGGGCAGTTCGAAAATTTCGTAATTACATTTTTGGTCGACGTTTTACAATTGCGACTGATCATGAACCGCTTACGTCAATTTTGCACCCGCAAAAAGGCGTACCGGTTATGACCGCTGCAAGGTACGCTTTGCTTTTGTCAGCTCATAATTACACTATTGTGTATCGTAATACCAAAAAGCATGCTAATGCGGATAGTTTGTCGCGACTTCCTCTAGCGGTCGAAGCAGAAACTGATGATGACTATGCAGATTGTTTTTATTGTGAACCATTTGAAAAACTTCCTGTAACAGCGAGTACGATAAGCAAAGAATCTCGAAAAAACAAAATTTTGTCACGTGTGTTCGCTTCGGTCTTGAATGGTAATTGGATAATAGATAACGAGCTGAAGCATTTCTATCAAAAACGTAATGAGTTATCAGTTTGTCAAGGGTGTTTAGTTTGGGGGCCAGGGGTGATTATTCCTGAAACATTAAGGTCAGTTTTGCTTGATGAGTTGCATCAAGGACATGTAGGTATTGTGAAAATGAAAAATGTTGCTCGTAGTTACGTATGGTGGCCTTGTATTGATCGAGTTATCGAAAACCTTGCCAGAAACTGCGATGGATGTTTACAAACGCGCAGCAGGCCTTCCACGGTTGTGTTGCACCCGTGGCAACTGGCCGAACGACCTTGGCAGCGCATACATATTGATTTTGCGGGACCTTTTATGCAATCCATGTTTTTGATTGTGATAGATGCGTTTTCAAAATGGCCTGAAGTGGTGTAATGAATTCCACAACTGCTAGAACGATAGATGAGCTGCGGGTACTTTTTTCTCGTTGGGGCCTCCCTGAACAAATAGTATCAGACAATGGACCACAATTTAAATCGGAAGATATCTAATTTTTTTTGAGAAGTAATGGTATTGCTCATTTAACCACTGTGCCATATTTTCCTGCAAGCAATGGACAAGCTGAACGGTTTGTTCAAACCATGAAAATTGCGCTGACTGCTGCGAAGAGTGAAGCTGGGTCATTGAAATTAAAATTGTCGAGATTTCTTTTGGCTTTCCGTAACGCACCACATGCATTGCTTAATGAATCACCCGCGATGTTATTTTTAAAGCGAGCTCTTCGCAGTCGTTTGGATTTAATTCATCCCAAAGTTGAAGAGGGGGTGAAAAGAAAAATTTTAAAACAAATCGAGAAAACAAGGGTCGAGTACCACCAACATTAGATGTAAACCAAAAGGTGGCTACTTTGGATCACCGACTTAATGGAAATAAGTGGGTGGTGGGCTCTATTGAATCTGTTTTGGGTCCTTTGATGTATAATGTACGAATTCATCCCAATGTATTGTGGAAGCGACATATAAATCAAGTTATTCCTATGCCGCAGGGTGGTGAGTCGATTGACTCGGATGAACCGTGGGATTTTTCTCAATTATTTTTCGAGAAACAAAACACCGGCAAGCAAAGTAGAGACACTGATACTGAAATAACTCCAGTTGAACAAACTCGTCGATATCGTTTGCGAGAAAGGCGGCCACCTGTGCGTTATGACCCATCAACGTACTTAGGAATTGTGATTAAATGTTTATGTTCAATAGTGGGGAGGAATGTTGTGTATTTAAAGTTACTGTATGCCCCATGCTATTTGTTGACTTGCCCAATTACCGTTTTCGTGTTGTCATGTAATCAGTGATTTTTGTATCTGTACCTTAGAGCCAACTGAATTGCAAAATGTTATCGAAAACCGCCCTCGTGTTTCTGGTCATTCTCAAGTTTCAGTCAGACTGTATGGACGTTGTAGTTATCGCACGATCTTTTGTTTGTCGGCACGTCGGAGATTCGATCCTTCACTCGCTGTCTTCGCGAAACTTGTCATGTATAGTTTCCAAGTTGGCCATTATGCAACCTATAATAATCTCGTTTCGCAATCTTTGCACGCTTTTAGTTTAAGGCACTTAGTCACACGCGATTTTGTGGCACCTTTTTTACGCCTTCTTTTGTAACGGCTGCTTGTTGGTTTTTTTAGTTGACTCAGTTATACAAGCTTGTAACATTGGACTGCAAGCAGCATTTTAGCGACTCTTTAAGTTTTAATTTGTTAACAAGTTGGTTCGCTGGCGAAAATATTTGCGATTAAACTCCGAATAATTTTTGCTCAGCTGGTATCTTTTTATTTGCTCAATACAATTATTTGATTCTTTTGGATTGGTTTTCTTTATAAGACCAGTTGAGTGAAGACCCAGGAGCTTCCCCTGGGACACCAAAAGGACCGGCGCTAGGTCCAGAAGAAGTGTGGAATAAGTTCAAAGTACTAACTTAGTGTCGAGTTCTTAACAAGTGTTACCGGTAGTAGGTACGACACAATTCACGAATTACAAACCATGCACCAACCATCAAAAAGCGGTTCTAAATAAGCTATATTTAGCGGTCAGTGCAACAAAAATCAGAAGAAATGCAACCATTTTCCTCGCCCATAAGAATGGGCCGCCACGCATAAAGCGAAAACTTTTATAATTGTAGACCACTTTTTGCGCAGAATGCGACAAACACATTGTTTAAAAATTTTGAACAAATGGGGACTGGGGACCCTGGAATCAGAAGTGGCCTGGCTGGAATTTTCAATGGAAGGAGTTTGTCATAAATCATGATGACGTCAAACCTTTTAGTAAAGTCATTAAAATAAAAACAGAATTTTTAACCTATTGAAGCGTGTAGAAAAGGGGTAGGCTACCCAATTTATTATCAGAAGTATCAGATTTGATAATGTAAAAGTCCTCGAGGAGTCGAGGGCCAATAACATTAAATGGCATGTATGTGTGCTATTGTTTCGAAACTTGTTGCACTCCGGATCATCACGTGGTATAATAAGCGTTCTAACTTTTTCATGCAACTTAATTTTCGTGTTGTGACTGTGATTATCAGAAAGCACTTGAAGCTGTAAGTCAGATTCATGCAGTGGCACTAGAATTTTGCAAGGGTGGGGTAAGCACAAGTGGGAGTCTGGGGGTGACCTTCCTCAGCCGTCGGAGGCTAAGAGGGCCTGGGGGCTTAGCCCCCAGCCGTCGACGAATTTTTACGGTTTTCATTCACATAGAAAACATACAATTTAGCACCCTTTTTTTATCGAAAAAGAGGATGCAGTGAGTGCAGTCACTATGGACATTGGACAATGTAAAAATATTTTCGAAGCTTATGTTTAAAAACAGAAGCTTGGCTAAAATAAGTGAAAAGAGGCTGCATCTATTATCAGTTTAAGAAATTATAGACTGAAAGTTAGGTTTTAGCTCCATATTACGAAGCCAAAAAGGGGGCATGGCACCGTGCTCCCCCTCTGCGTGCGTCTGTGGATTCATGTGATCATAATAATAGACATTACTTTGTGCGACCTCGGACAAGGACAATATGAAAACTCATGGCGAGACTCGAAACCCTAGATATACTGAGCAGTGAATCTCAAACATTTTTGTTTTACCAGGCCCGTTGAGAGGGGGGTCCAGGGGGTACCTTTGGGACCGAGACCGTAATTTTTGGGGGGCTTGTAATTTTAAATGTCGCGCGGAAAATTTTGACATGCAAGTTTGAAAGCGAAATAGTCTGAAAGCAGACAAAATTATCCCTCGCCACCAGCAACCGGTAACACCCTCACTCACACCTAGCGTAGCCACTACCCCTCCTTCAGTCAGTGTAACAGCTAAAGTAGCCTGCCAACCTAAAAATATAATATTTGTGTTCTGACTCTATTTTGCACATACCTGAGTATGGTATATTGGAGCATAGCTATTATTGTCTTTAGATATGTTATTGCTATCTTAATTGGCATACCACAAACCATTAACCACACCTCTTAAATAATTATCTAGTTACAAAGCCATGTAAAAGAAAGCAACAGACAGAAAGATTTGAGCAATTCTAAATTTGATTAGATACTACGGGTTTTGTAACGATCACACCTAAGTCTAGGATTAGGATTTGGTTGCGGGATAGATAGGCTATTAAATATCGAAATATCGACAGCGTAGCCGAGTGGTTCGGAGCGTCGTTTTTACATCGGCCATGATCGCAAGATTGATGGTTCAACTCCCACCTCTAAGCCTTGTTGTTGCGTCCTTGGATAAGATGCTTCCCGACAATTATCTCTGCTTGGTGGAATTTAACATCCAGCAAATTGAAGAAGTCAGAAGCAAAATTCAAGCGGAAAACTCGAAAACAAGGGCAACGCCTAAGCGAGTCTGGATTCGTCCTACGCGTAGCACCTCCGTCGCTTCCTCGTGACAGGGGCATAAAATGAAGAAATCAATCACATTGGTATGGCATGCTCTTAACAAGTACCAACACTCAGTATGGCTTTTCAGCTCTCATGATAAGTTGACAATTATTAATTTGGCTAGTAGTAGTAGTAGTAGTGTCTTTAGTGGTACGTTTAAAAAAGCGGTTACTGGTTGTATCCCCATTTTATAATTCTTCATTAGTGATGGGCACTGGGGCAGCCAGCATTGCAGCGACAAACGGAGAGTCTGGGGAACGAATCCCCCCAGGGTATGATAGGTATTTTTAAAGAGTGAACAACCAGTCAAAAAGGACACCGTACGCCATTAAACGAAACATTTATTTTATGGTAATTATTAGTCAACGCTGTAGACTCGAAGACTTCCGAGTCTTTTCGCAGCCTCCTTTCTACAAATTTACTTTATAAGTTGACATTCTTGCTTTTTACGGAACGTAGTTTTGTCGGACTAAAATAAATGAGTGGAGTCGAGTCCAAAGAACTAATGCTCTTATTCCTCTTATCAAGCATTAACTTAGATTGTATTGGTAAAATTAACTTAGACTGTATTGGTAAAAATATTTTCAAAGGTTCGTAGAACAGTAACTTCTTATCACGTTTGGATTAGCGATGCCAAAATTGGAAAGTGAGCTGCTTTTCTTCTATTCTTTAAATTCCACTCGTGCAGTGTGCATTCTGTCCACGGAGCTGCTTATCGGCAATGGCTGCTGCGTTGAAATTTTCAATGACACTAATAATGCTATTCAGGACGCTGAATTTTCGCTGCTCACGGTCGGCGTTACCTCGAGTGAGAGCGTCAACGCTTCTGTCTCTACTAGCCGCATATTTAATAATTACACGTCAAGTTTTTGCTCGATGAAACAACAATAGTATCGCCAAGGTGCGCCCAAAGTTTTTAGGGATGGTTAAAATACGAAATCACCGCTGATTTGGCAAATGCTGGAGAGAAGACTATTCTTGATTGGTACGGAAATGTTTGCAAAATTGTCTGACCGACCGCATTTGTGATTTTCGTACTTTTTGAAAAGCTTTCAAATTGATCATCGTTAAAACGGTTTTGGCCTTAAGTTTGGCAGCACAAAGCTATGTCTAAAAATCTATTTTCTAAAACTCGCCTCGCATGTGTCCTGAAGTTGAATGTAATAATTGCACATACTCAACTACTACGAAAAGTAAAGTAACTGTTCATGCAAATTAATCAAAAGCATCATGCCATCGTCAGCTCTTTCGTTAATTTCAGGTTCTGGCTGATCAAGGTCTCTCCACTAACAGCGGTTGTATAGCTTTACTCGACGTAGGATCGAATGTGATGTAAAAATAAATGCCTATTTTACCGCAGGATCTATACTGCTGTGGTGCTTTCCACATTGATTGAGCTTCAACATCAAAAAAAATTATAATTTATTGGGAAACTAGGAGAATAACTGACAAAGTATGGTGACAATAGTCGACAAAACTCTTGCCGAACCGGCGTTTTGGAAACAAATCTTTTATCGGAACGGCGTTTCCGCTCACGTTTACTTCTGCTAAGAACATTGCTCGCGCGAGCTAATGCTTGTTTGCTGTGGACAGATCCCCTTTCCAATACAATTGATAACGTTCTCCGTGTAACGTTACTGATTTTAATCAACTATAATCGCTGATTGAAACCAAAGTCTGTATAACTTCGTATAAGTTGCGCGGACAGGAACGGAGCAGAGACATTGGGGCAAAAAATGTGTCCAAAAAGACAATCGCCTGCCTATCTTTTATAATGCAAAAACGTTTGAAAGTAGAAAAAACGTCATAACTTTAGTTACGTTAGTTCGATTTTGAAAATTTCAACTGCATCGCAAAGCTCCTGATTTTAGCTATCGTTTAAAACAAATTTCAAGAAAATTGATGGTGTTTTAAGCACTCTAAATGGTTAATAATTTGGACATACTTAGTAATTTTTGAAGCAATTTTTACGCTAGCAGCATTTCTTGCTGTTTAAAATGCATAAATATAGCACAGATTTGCAAAAAGTAAAAGTTATTGTTTGATTTAAACTAGGTTCAATTACAAAAATTTGAACTTCAATATGAAAGTCGCCTAGCTATTGATCGTAGTTTTCCAAGCCTTCAAAGATTTGTTGCAAGAAAATGATTGCGTAAATTGTTTTAAACCTCGTGTAAAAGTAGGTTTCACTATTCGTGCGTAGAACTAGGTTTTGCAACCATGGTAGATTCACCAGATTGGAGTGAGGTTGTTAACTTCTATCATGATTCACCCTTGGACCATGTGTAAAACGAGCCTCTAGTTAATTTTATTCTGGCCCACAATATTTGATTTTAAAAGCCCGAGATTTGAAATTCAAGAAGCTGCGGCCGTGAAACGACGTAGACCTATGTTAATGGATATGAAACAGTAAAATCGAAAAGTAAAATAGATACCGGTATATTTTTCCCGCTTAAATTTTGCTTATTGAATTTTTCGTTTAACAAATGGTCCAAAGCCCGAGGGTGAAGCACGACAGAAGTTAACAACCACACTACCAACCTAACACGGTTGTAAAAATTTAATTCTATATAGTGAAGCCTTATTTTACATGAGGTTTAAAACAATTTATGCAATCATTTTCTAGCGAAAAAGTTTTAAGGGTTTGAAAAACCACGACCAATAGCTACGCTAATTTCATAGTGAAGTTTAAATTTTTGTGATTGAACCTATTTAATTTGAATCAGATTAACTCTTTGCAAATCTGCCCTATATTTATGTTTTAAAATGACAAGAAATGCTACTAGTCAAAAAACCGCTACAAAAATTTTTATCTCTGTTTAAATTATCTACAATGTAGAGTGCTTAAAACACAACCAATTTTCTTGAAATTTGTTTTAAACGATAGCGTAAGTCAAGAGCTTCATGATGCAGTTAAAATTTTTAAAATTCAAAAAGCATAACCGAAGTTATGACCTTTTTTGTAACACTTTCAAGCGATTTTACATTACGAAAGATAGGCAGGCGATTGTCTTTTTGGACACATTTTTGCTCCATTGTCGCTTAACAATGTAACGAATGATTCGCTCAACTTATACGTGAGTTATACGGACTTTGATTGAAACGAGCTCAATGTTTTGTTATTAAGTTGTTAGGCGAGCAAGACTGGTTCTCCAAGTTGTCGCAACCGTATTATAGGCTCAAAAATCCAATTATGTACTAATCAATAAAGTTCCGCAAAAATCTATCTCGGCCCCCTTCACATTGACCATTAACAAAGCACTAGTAGAAAGGAAAAAAGCAGGCAAATACTTAGGATTATACATCGATGAAAACTTAAGCTGGTCGTCACATATCAAAGAGTTGTCATTGCAGCTTGCAAGAACTTCTGGGACATTTTACAAATTAAGAAAATTCGTGTCAATTGAAACTTTACGCACTGTAGTTTGTGCTCTTGTTTATAGTCGCATGCAATATGGTATCATTGTCTAGGGCACAGCGCATAAATATCTATTGCAAGAAATTAATTTGAGATTAAACAAATTGATTCGTATTTGTACATCAAATACAAAATTCTGCCGAATATCCCCATTGTACAAAAATCTGAAATTATTAAAGCTCACAGATCTATATAATTTTGAACTCGCTAAATTCTTTTATCTGCTCGTACACGACGAGTTGCCGTCGGGAATTTATGAAAACTTTACAAAAATTCAACAAATTCATGATCATAATTCAAGAAGATCTAAAGAAATTGTATATTTCGTATCTCGGTTTTCAAAATCACTCGGTCAAAATCACATCTTACACAGAGGCACTAAGCTATGGAACGAACTCGATAAAAATTTGAAGAAAATGCACTTTATAGCTTTCAAAAAGATATATAAAAACTGCCTTGTTGCAAGTTACTAGATTCAATATTACCGATTGACTGTAGGCCTATATGAATCTAAATTTTTCTTGTTTCATATTTTAATTATTCGATTATTTTGTTTGTCTGTTTTCGCTTATTTTCTTAAAATGTGCTTATATTTGGTGTATTCATTTTCTTTTTTCTCTTTTTTTGTAAAAATCACAACCCAATCCATCTTCTGATTTTCGAGCACTTAGTTTGATTTGTCCTTATGTAATACGTATGTTTCAGTCAGGGGGCACCTCGACTTGAAAACCTAAAGGTTCTTCGGTGCGTCCTGGCCATTATTATTGTTTAATTCTAATACTTTGATTATTTAATTGTAATTACGCGAAATAAACGAACTTGTACTTGTACTAATAAGCAAGCTGCTGGGCTGATTAGCAATCCACTCGAAAACCTCTACACCCCATTGCTTGTACACCTATGCATTTTCACCCTCTTGCTAAACTGCTGCATAACCATTTAAGCAATGTCGCAATACGCGCTAGCAAAAAGTTAGTGCATCCACTGAAGCGTGACCGCAGCGAGGCAAAACGCTCGTTTTTGGTGCGGTTTCAATTGGCCTTATAGTTTTTTGTCATTGATTTTACTAACCATTTGCGAGTTGGCCGATGCAGACGAACTGATCAGCTGCTATCCATATTGCGTTAATTCCGTCACTTGCGTTACTTCAGCGTATCACTAAATTTTCTTGTCATTTTTATCATCATCGTGAAAATGCTGCATTTGAATTTATTAGTTTTGCGCTTCGACAAAAGCGTTGTAACGGGGAGGTGCTTTTGCATAACAAAACAAAATTCACATGCGATGCGTGGTTACAATAAACATTCTATTGATGCCATCATATACAAACACTGCAGCTAGCTTGATATTTTTCCATATCGTGAGTGATGACATGCTTGTATTTATTATAGATCCGCTCCAAGCCTCGTTCTTCTTCGCGGGTATCGTAATCTCTTACAAAGATTCGAACCTGAAATACCAAAATAGTTTTATTCATTTTTAAGTTTGTAAACATTTGATGAAGATTCAAATTGCTAACATAAATTTTATGGGTGTCAGGCTTTTGGAGCTCAGATTCAAACTTAAATGGAAAACATATTTTGTCAGAAATGGCAAATAACAATTTTCCACAGCTACAAAACAATAAAGCTGTGTTTGTTTTATCTCAGTAATTCCTTTTGGTTTCTCAATAATCTTGAAGCAATGACAAAGTTTGTCATAAAGTCTATGAAGTTTGATACATCCTAATCTTATACCCTCCACTCGCAATGTATTATGCAGCTCACTAACAAGATTGGATTCGCAATTTCGTACCAACCGTCAGCTTGTTAGGGCTGCAAGTATCAACTCCACCTTGTTGCTTTAATCCCCAAGCATCAACGGAATGGCTTAGTCCAGCATTTTTCAAACTGGGAGGCGCGGACTATTCTTAGGGGAGGTGCGAATGTTAACCGAAAACCTTCCTGCTGGACTATTCTTAGGGGAGGCGCGAATGTTAGTGACTATTCTTAAGGGAGGCGTGGAAACACAAAGTTTGAAAACCACTGGCTTAGTCGGTAATATCGCCGAGGCTTTAATGTAAAAGATTGCTGAGTGTAGACCTTCAACTTTCAGTGTTTTTTTTTCTTTTTTTTTTTGGTAATTCTGCGAAGGCCAATGGGTTTTACACATTACGCTTAAGTTGCCCGCTAAATTGATTTTGCGGGATTAAGCAGTCATGGGATTCGGCTGGGATGACCAGAATATTCCTCCCGAAATCAAAAATAGGTGGGACGCAAAGGTTAAACATTTGGACAAGTAAGATGGGGTGTCATTACCGCGTTGTCATTAAACTTTGCACAGAGCTAAAACTGTAGAACTGCACGCGTTTGCGAAGGCCAGCAAAGTTGGATACGGCATTGCGTACTATCTTCGACTACATAATGGAGAAAACATTCGTTTGTCGTACCTCATTGGAAAATCTGAAGTAGCCTACTCCCATCGATTTGTGCTACTACTCCACGTGCTAAATTGCATGCAGCATTGGAGCTCGTCGAGTTTTTACGCACCGTGGTGCGAGAGCATAAGATGCAATTTCACCGTACAGTATATAGGACAGATTCACAAACTGTCGTGGGGTATTTGAAAAATTGAAACAAGCGTTTACCTGTTTTTGAATCTAATAATAATAATAATTTTTTAGCGCTTTTTCCTGACGGCAAGTCAAATCAAAAGCGCTTGACAAAAATAGCAAAAAAACGTAACGTAACAGTGAGAAGCAACAGAATTAAACATAGTCGATATAAATATGAAATTGCGATGACAAAACTGAAAGAATGGTTCCCGGTTTTAATATAAATTGGCAAGAAATGTTTGCAGTTTGGCTAACATTAAACATAGAGCGACAAATATAATTTTACCCAAGATCACAGTAGAACAAAATAAAAAATGAGATACGGTAATAAATTTCACACTTTCTACAAACACTAACGGTCGGTTTACGGTGAGAGCAAATAGCGGTTAGGTTACGTATAATATTGTCAGTAACGTGGCAAAAATAATTCCAAAAATCACTGAAAAAAGGTTCAAGCCAGTGTTAGTGTCGAATGCTTCGGTTTAAAAATTTCCTAAAATCACTGAGAAAAGGTTCAAGCCAGTGTTAGTGTCGAATGCTTCGGTTTAAAAATGCGTTTTCAGCAGTGTTTAAAATTGAGATAAAGTTTCAGCACATTTGATATCAGTCGGCAAATTATTCCAAAGTAAAGGTCCACAAACACTAACTCTACGATCTCCAAATTTTGAAAAAGTGCGAGGCACAACAAAAAGATTCGCATCATTAGACCGCAAATAACGAGAAGGAACATGCTGTGAAACTAGATTAGCAAGGTATGAAGAAGAACTGCCATTTAACACTTTATGCATTTGCAAAAGGATTTGGAATTTAAGCCGATACTGAATAGGCAACCAATGTAGATTCATTAAAATGGGAGTAATATGGGCAGATATACGAATGCAAAATACCAGTCAAGCAGCAGTATTTTGAACTCTTTGCAATTTGTACAACAGTCAATTAGGCAAACCATAATATACGGCATTGCAATAGTCGATGTGGGAGATAATAAGATTATTTACTAACATTTTACAATTATTTACTAACATAAAGGCTTCCCGAAAAGGGAAGCCATATTGTTTTTACTTGGCCATTTCTGCACTTTTTGACACTTCCAGCAGCTGTAGCTGCTAAACTACTGTTCCAATTCAAAAGTGACCTGGAGTTCAAATGTGTGTCCCACCTAGGTCTACACCTTGGTCGCCCTAACTTTCCTCGACAGCCCCCCACTTTCTAGAAAAAAAATATTTTGTTTCCGAAAAATTCTTTTTTTTTTTTTCAACACCAAATTTTGTGCAGTCTAAGGCTTTTGAACCGCTGATGCTAGAGACTTGAAATTTTTAGGGATGGTAGATCTTATTGAGAACTTGTGCCTAACAACTTTTGGGGGGTGGTGGTCGTCAGGTTAAAGATCAAAGGTCAAAAAACCAAATTTACCAAAACCTAATAACTTTTGAATGACATTAGGTAGGACCTTCAATATTTTACAGTATATGCATATCAATGTGGAAAACAAAAATATGCAAACCAATGACCTGTTTGTGACGTCACTTAGTGTCAAAGGTCAAATGAACGAATCTCAACAGATTTTTGTGCAGCCCAAGGCTTTTGAACCGCTGATGCTAGAGACTTGAAATTCTCAGGGATGATAGACCTCCATGTAAACTTGTGCCGAACAACTTTTGGGGGGTGGCGGTCAACAGGTTAAAGGTCAAACGTCAATCAAATAAAGTGATAAAAAATCTGATCAAACGGTAATTACTTGTGAATGGCAACTGGTAGGACCTTGAAGTTTACGGAGCAGATGCATCTCAACAAGGGTACAAAAGGACCAACAGTGATTAGTTTTGCGTGACGTCACTTGGGGTCAAAGGTCAAATAAGCAAATATGTTGTTTGGCGTATAACTATTGATTGAAATCACATAAGAACTTTAAATTTATAGGGTTGGTATGTCCTTGCAGTGTACCAACTATAAACGTTTTATGTCACATGACTTGGGGTTAAAAATCAAAAAACCGAAAAGTGTTACCAATCTTGCACAGTCTAAGGTTTTTGAACCGCTGATGCTAGAGACTTGAAATGTTCAGGGATGACAGATATCAATGTGAACTTGTGTGTAACAACTTTTGGGGGGTGGCGGTCTTCAGGTTAAAGATCAAAAAACCAAACTTATCAAAACCTAATAACTTTTGAATGACATTAGGTAGGACCTTCAATATTTTACAGTATATGCGTATCAATGTGGAAAACAAAAATATGCAAACCAATGACCTGTTTGTGACGTCATTTAGGGTCAAAGGTCAAATGAACGAATCTCAACAGATTTTTGTGCAGCCTAAGGCTTTTGAACTGCTGATGCTAAAGACTTGAAATTCTCAGGGATGATAGACCCCAAGTGAACTTGTGCTTGACAACTTTTGGGGGGTAGCGATCAACAAGTTAAAGGTCAAAGATCAATCAAAAAAATTGGAAAAAATCTTCTCAAAAGCTAATAACTTGTGAATGGCAGCAGGCAGGACCTTCAAATTTATAAGGTATATGCATCTCAATGATGGTGAAAAACATATGCACAGTAATTATCTTTATGTGACGTAACTTGGGGTTAAAGGTCAAATAAGCAAATATGTTGTTTGGGTTTATAACTATTGATAAAAAACAGATATAAACTTGAAATTTTCAAGGTTCGAGTGCTTTACCATGTTCTTGCACTGTACCAACTATAAAAGCTCTATGTCACGTGACTCGAGGTCAAAGGTAAAAAAACTGACAAAATTTTGCAAAACCTCATGAAATTATAACGAACATTGATAGAAACTTCAAACCTTCCGTATAGGAGTGTTATAGTGTGATCTTAGTTTGCACAATGATTGAACACACCGGGTCACGTGACTTGGGGTCAAAGGTCAAAAAACTTGTCAATTTTACAAAAGCTTATAAAAACAAAACCAAACAAGCTAGAGTTTTGAAATTTTAAATGCAAGTTGTTATCATGTGGTGCTGCAGTGTTTTATAATTGGACACTTTAGGTCACTTGATATTGGGTCAAAGGTTTAAAAAACTTCTCATTCTTCCAAAACCTTATAAAACTAAACCAAAGCAGCTGGTAACTTTAAATTTTCAGGGCAAACATGTCATGATGTGGTTTAGGTCACATGATTTGGGTCACATGATTTAGGGTCAAAGGTCAAAAAATTTGTTGAGCTTGCAACAGCTCATAACAGCTAAATCTAGAAAGCTAGCGTTTTCAAATTTTCAATGTAATTGTGTTACATTATGGCAATACCTTAAGACAGTGGTTCTCAACCATTTTAGGTTGCGGACCGGCAAAATTTCCAAATAAATTTTGTGGACCATGAAAACCAACCAAAAACGTCATGTTAAAATGAAGTGCAAAAATCACCAACATGATTTTCGTTAATGGGGTGTTTAAAAGAAAAATAAAGCACTTGGCTGTTTGTCACATGTTTCCGTTGCATAATCACATTGCGGTGGCTGCTGAATTTCAGCCAAACATGTTCTTAGATTTCATATACTACTACAACTCGTGGTAAACGAGCGGTTTTGCGCAAGCTTCGTCTCACCTCGAACATTTTCTTTTTTTGGATGAAAGACAAAACTAAATGAATAGGCATTGCGTAGGCATACTGCATAAACTTGTCTCTTGGCTGACGAAAAAAGTATTGAGCGCGCGTAGCTAAGTGGGTTATAATAAAAAGTCCAATTTTGAATTGTGGTATAACGTTGGAATTTATTTGGCGGACCGGCAGAAGAGAAGACACGAACCGACGCCGGTCCGCGGACCGGCGGTTGAGAAACACTGCCTTAAGGGATGTTTGGGCCCCTAAAAAGTTTTAACGGGAAGCCATTGGTAGTTGCTTGCAACTGCCATCTAGTTTAATAGTAGATTTAATTTATTCTTCCCCAGACATATTACAGTCAAGAAGAACGACTAAATTCTTAACACATCTTAAAGCATTAATATCAAAAAATGATTACCAAATGCATCTTCAGCAAATTTGAATACTTGGCAATTAAATACAATGTACTGAGTCTTGCTCTTGTGAAGTTTCAATTCGTTGAGACTTCACCAATTTTCAACTGCTCTTAAACAGTTTGTAAACATATTGGACTTGGCACCAGCAGCGTTAAATGTAAAATAAACTTGCATATCATCAGCATAGAAGTGGTAATTAAATCCAAACTGAATAATTATATGACCAAGTGGTTTCATGTACAGATTAAATAAAATTGGAGTAAGCACTGAGCCTTGAGGCACGCCAGAAGATAATTCAAAAGAGAAAGATACAATACCGTTCACAATCACACTTTGTCTACGATTACACAAATATGATTAGAACCAAGTAAGTGCAGAACTTTTTATACCCAAACAATATGAAAGCCTGTCCGGCAAAATATTATGATCCACAGTGTCAAAAGCAGAGGACATATCTATCATTATCAGTGCAGTAGAATTTTTGGTGTCAAGAGCTTGAAGAATGTGGTCAATGATTTTGATTAATGCAGTTTCCGTAGAAAAATTAGTTCCATAAGCAGATTGAAATTGATCTGGTAAATTATTATTAATCATTAAGTGCTCATTTAGTTGAGCAGATACAACTTTTTCCAAAACTTTAGACAAAAATGATAGATGGAAACTTGGTCTGTAATTACCAAAGAGATTTGGATCAAGAGTAGAATTTTTTAGCAGAGAAAGAATAATTGCTTTTTTGAATTCTAATGGAACTTGTCAAGACATGATTAAGTTGTTGATGATCTCAGTGACAGCATAAATAGTGCTGGGACATTTTTTCAAACGAGCACTGGGAAAACGATCTAATTTACCGTTTGTGGAATTCAAAGAATGCATAATGTTTTGTACTTTATCATTAGCAACCAGAGAAAAACACTCAAAAGCAGATCCAATCAAATATTCTGTATCTCTATTAAAATTGCTTACTGCTGAAGGAGTGCTAACCATAGATTGATGAATTTTAAGAATTTTGTCCCGGAAAAACTTTGCAAATGCATCTGGAAGTTCAGAATGAGAAAAAATATTTGGAAATTGGTTTGAAGAATTTGGTTTTAAAAATTTACCAACTACTTGATATAATTTTTTGACATCTTTGCATTGATCTAAACTGGAATGAATAAAATCTCTTTTTGATTTGAGCAGTAATCTAATCGAGTGAAGAAGATTCTCGAAAGTTCGTCACCAAATCAGTGGGAGTGGGTAGACACGAATCAGAATCCTGCTCATGTCTTCAGTCGAAGTGCTTAACCGTCAAACCTTCAGTTGCTGAAAGCCAGCTTAAAAGTCCTAATTTTCTTCAGAAGGAAGAAGATGAATGGCCGCATCGAGAGCAAAAATGCGCAATGAATGAAAGTGTACCCACCGAGGGTGGCGCACATTCGGTTTTGGCCCATGAGGCCTGTAATTTTAATTGTGCCAATTTGCCACGAACTGAAACGAATTCGGCTTTCATGAGCAAGTTCCTGTCGCATTACATTACGTTGTTGCGTCTTTAAGCTGTGTCGTGGTTACGTCATGTGTTTTTGTTGCTTCTTAACTGTGTTTATCGCAAGCGAGGGCAAAGCCAGTTAGTTGTTCCCAACGGGCCAGTGTCGGTTGCAGAGTTCGCCCAATCTTTGGCGGTTGTAATTTGTGTTGTGCAGAAGCAGTCGTTTGCAGGTGTTGCGTCAAGTTAGTTCGTCATAGCTTCTGGCTATCCGCTGTGTTCTTGACGGATCTCTTACTTCCTTAATTTAATTTAGTCCTTCCTTATTTGGCCATTTATTTCTTTGTACGTCGTTGTCGTGTTTTGATTGGTCGCTCTTTCGTACGTCGTTGTCATGTTCTGATTGGTCGTTCTTTCGTGCGTCGTTGTCGTGTTCTGATTGGTCGCTCATTCCTTTGCCGACCGGTGGTTAATCTAGTGCTTTATATTGCGTGATCTCCCTGTGTTTCCTTTTAGTCGATGAGATTGTGCGGTGGGCGTAACCCAAAACAAATTTTAAAACCGCCATTGCTATCGCTACCCTGCTTTATCGTTTACTGTGAAGAAAGATATTTTGAAGCTGTTCAGAAATTACTGTTATGAGTTACCAATAAAACCTGACTATATGTTTGGAATTTGGCGCGTTTTGATAGGGTAGCTACGTCAGACCGCAGTTCGGAAATTTTAAAATTACTGTTACAGCAGGTCTACTCGAGGCTTTAATGGTAGGAGATTGCCACGAGATCGATGCCGGTAGACATGGAGTTAAAGTTAAAGAGGTTTTAACTCCATCGCGTAAATATCGCCCATTTTTATGTGACGTCGTTATGAGAATTGGTGGTTGGTTGCAAAAGTCTGAGTTTTCATTTGACATAAAGCATTCAATTGTTTTACCAAAGCGTCGCGTCACGTTCTTGCTGGGCTTATTGTCCTTGATGCACATGTTAAATATGGTCATTTTGCTGCAAATTGTGTGTTGAATGAGTTGCTGCTGAAATATCATATTGTTGGGGGGAAGAGTACTGTTAAGCATTACCTAAAGAGGCTGTGTATTGAATGTGGTAGTCGTAATGCTCGACTGTTTGCTCAGCAGATGGCGCCATTCTGCCGTCATTTGGCAAAACCCATTATCTCCACTTTTACACTTTTCGAGAAAATCAAGTTTTAGTTTTCAGGTTTTTTTAAGAATGTTCCTGATTGTAGATTATTTTAATTTTTGGCTTGATGAAAGTGCTTGATCATAAAAGTGTAGTAATAAAGTTTAATGCCAATAATTGTAATCAATGAGTGTATAAACAGCGTTTGAGTTTTGCGTTCGATTTTTATCCAAATTTGCATTAAACTCAATTACTGTAGCTATTACGTCACTATTGTCATTGTTTCATATTGTTACGCACATTTTTTTCGCTGGTGAGATGAAAATTTTTGAGAAATGCATCAAAATTTGTCTATGACGCAATAAAAAATTAACAATCATGAGTGGAGTTAACAGGTTTTACCAGATACTTTTTAAAATTTTTGACAACTTTTTGTACAGAAGTGGAGTCAATGGGTTTTGCCACCACAGATAACTCAAAATTGGTAAGAAGTACTGGCTTGATATTTTCACTCAAGAAGGACATTGGGGTAACAATTGGAAAAAAGCAAAAAAAAACGAAATTTCAAAATTTTGGAGTTAATGGGTTTTGCCAAATGACGGCAGCATTGCCCACTGGTCGGGTGACTGTTAGGTGTTTTCTTTTTGAGCATTGTGGGATAGATTATATGTGCGGCCTAAAAGTTAAGTAGGGTCGAAATTAATTGAAACGATATGCATTAGGGCAGGTCAATTTTGAAAATCAGTGTGGAATAAAATGCCAGTTGTTGCATATACATGAGAAACATCCGCTAAGCTTATTAATTTATTTTTAAATTAATTAACTGCTTGCGGAAATACATTTAAATGCAATTGCCTCCATTCCTTTACATTTTCTTGAAAAACGTAAATTGTTAGCGCCGTTTGTGGAAATCGTTATAGCAATCGCGACGCGCAATGACTTTCTCCTTACTTGCACAACGCGACAATTCGAAACAGATAATTCTGTAAACAAAAAATAACGCCAACGTTATAAATCAGGCATTTTCATTTCGTTAGTCATTTAAATTTAGTATCCACAAAGGCTATTTTATCCCAACATCATCGATAATAATTATTCCGAACTCCTTCAAATCGTCCAAATAGATTAATGTAAGCACAATTTTATCAAAAAAACTTGTAAAGAAATTATCATTGAGTTTATCGGAAACGCATTACTATGGGGCGCCGTGTGTAAAGCTACGCAATATAAAATTTTGCATCATTTTTTTGGTTAATTTTGGTTAAATTACGTGCAATATCATATATTGTTGCAATTTATCTATATTGCTGCAATATGTGTTAAATGGTTGCAATTTATCTATATTGCTGCAATTTGTGTAAATTGTTGCAATTTATGTATATTGCAAAAAAAACTTTAAATCAGCTTTTAATTGCCATGGTGATATGCTAACCAAAACAGTCAGTGTTGCCCTTTCCCTTTTTCCATGAACTCATGTAGTGTACTGGCCTGAGGCGCTGTTGTACTGACTGTGCAGTGTGCGCTTATTGGTTTGGCTGAAACATTTAAGCTACTGGTTAAATGAATCATTTAAGCTACTACTATTAAGCTACTGGTACCGGTATCCTTTGGAATACCAGCAGCTATAATAGACTAGACTACCGGTATAGGGATAACAACTAGTATCAGCTCCCAGGTCCAGTTGGGTTAAATTAGAATTAGGTTCAGTTGGGGTTAAATTTAGTTAGGGTTCGTTCAGTTACAAAATATCGGTAGACTAGTTTGACATTTTAAATTTTACAGTTAGGGTTAAATTTAGTTAGGGTTCGTTCAGTTACAAAATATCGGTAGACTAGTTTGACATTTTTAATTTTACAGTTTACCATATATAACTGGCTACTGGTGTATCGGTATGCTGATCTGCTGATGTCAGGATGTAGCCTACCTGCTTTCTGTGGACAGATCACAGAAGTTACTGTAATCTGACATATTTCAGCCATACAGCATAAGCACACACTGCACAGCGCCTCAGGCCAGTACACTACATGAGTTCATGGAAAAAGGGAAAGGGCAACACTGACTGTTTTAGTTAGCATATCACCATGGCAATTAAAAGCTGATTTAAAGTTTTTTTGCAATATACATAAATTGCAACAATTTACACAAATTGCAGCAATGTAGATAAATTGCAACAATTTAACACATATTGCAGCAATATAGATAAATTGCAACAATATATGATATTGCACGTAATTTAACCAAAATTAACCAAAAAATGATGCAAAATTTTATATTGCGTAGCTTTACACTCGGCGCCCCATACATTACCTCACTTCTTACCCCCAAATGCTACATAAAATGATCAAAATCAAGTTTTTTAGTAATATTCTCAACGCTTTTCATATAAAATAGGGTTAAACGCAATTTGATTGGTCTCAGAACAGCTTGCAGTATGAAAATGCGAGATCAGCTCATGGATATTGAAGAATAAATAGTATGGATTAAAACGTAACGTAACAGCATAGAAAATCATTTGGGATTTAAGTTTAACTGCAATAGCTCATCGCTTTAGCCAAAAATACCCTTAAATATAACAAATTAAGTATATGATACAGGGTGACCCAATAAAAACGGGCCCCAATTCTAATTATTCTAAATACACGGGGCCCGTTTTTTTTTTGGGTCACCCTGTATAACTAAAATATTGTAAATTGATTTCGGCCAAAGGTTTTTCGCAATACTTTTTATTAATTCAGCGAAGTGTTTGTTTATAAATTATAACACTGCACAACCGCAATCATAGATTAGTAAGTCAGTTGACTAATTTTTTTTTTTTTGAAGTATGTTTTGGTTATTGCAGACTATTATTATTTTTGCTCTTTTTGGATTTGTTAAAAATTTTATTATAGATATAATTTTATACTGCCTGGTTGAAAATGCCTAAATATAAAGTAGCACGTTTAAGCCTAAAACAAAGCGAGCAGCGATATTATGAAGGTTGCACTTGTGATCTCTCAAAGACCGGACCCAGCACTTACTAACAATTTATTCAACTTTATTATTATCTTAAAATGACTGAAGTTGAACCATCCTTTTGGGATGTCATGTTACACATCAGTGATGACATAATTTCGATCTGGCAAGCATTAAATCTTCAACTTCTTTTGATTTCTTTACATAGCTATGCGTAGAAAAGTAAAAAAAAATACTACATTTGGTGAAGGATATGAACCGTAAACACGCTAAAGTCTGGGCGATAAATAATCTTGACAATAAATTAAACAAACTTTTTGATATACCTGCCTGTACTTGTTTGCTAGAAACCGCGTCATGCAATGATACTCGAGTCTACTGCAAGCTTGTGGGCTGCAAACAAGAGCATATTCTTTGCCTTTGCCCTGCAAATCTAAAAGTTCCTCCAGAAGAAAGAGCTTTTCTTTGGGATCAACGATTAAAAGCTGGCCCGAAAGGCAGTTTTCAAATTCATTCATTTATGTGTTTTTCGCTTATGCATTTGTAATTCAAATGTGCTTGTGCATTCAAATGGCATCTGTTGATTAAGCAGCAGTTAAAATGTTACTGGCTTTCGAATATCGACAACGAAGTCGCTACTCTCAAAAAACTAAGAAACGCAACAGAATGGCGAGACATGGTGAATGTCAGCGATCTTAAAGGTGCCGACTCACCACTTATGCAGGAATTTTCAAACAAAGATATTCGAGCTTTGATTGCCAATAATTTCAAACCAAATATTCCTGATCTTCCTTCACACTCCCAAAGTATGAAAAAAAGTATCAAACTCGTGTCGCAAGCTTCACGCATTTCATACGGCTTTGAAATTCGTCACAAGGGAATAATTGCCAAAGTTTTGAGCCGCAATTTACGTACGTCGTTTTCGTCTGAAGGCAATTATTGCCAGTTTTACGAAGAACTGAACTGCGAGTTGTGATTTTGTTGTTTTTTTTTCATTTGTTTCATGTTTATTATTATAGAATATTTTGTATCGCTCAATAATCTAATTGCCTGATACCGCAATGTAATTTCAAATTAATATTTACTGTTAACATTACGAAATGTAAACTTTTATTGTTTATTATTGTTTTTATTTATTTATTTTTCCCAGCCGCATAAATGCAGTTTAGGTTTTTTTATGCTAATGAAGTATGCGCATTTTGGAAGATGATCTAGTTGCGCATCGAACTCACGAAGCCAGCTCCGGAACCCAATGCACCAACCACTCGGCCAACTCCATGGGTAAAATAATAACTTTGAATTGTTTAAATAACTTAAACAAATTAAAATTTAGACGAGCGCCATCTAACGGCAACAAAAATATGTCTAAAAATAATATAAAATTAGTAATTCATTTCCGCAAGCGATTTCTCATTGCACATGGCTGATTTTTCATACAAGTAAGTTTTTATGCTATATGAAACTACTGGTACATTACACCGATATCCAAAAATTAGTTGAAAATTGACCTGCCCTAATATGCATGTATTTTTACATGCCTCAGCACTCGTGCCTAACATTTGGAAATGGTTTGTAATTTAAGCATAGAAGCTTTTTTGATGGCATATCGAAGATTTCTCGCAGTTAACTGGGTCGATCACCAAATTCCTGTACTCGGATAATGGTTCGAATTTCCATGGTGCAGTTGCTGAATTGAAGCTTGGACTGGAACGTTTGAATCGAAACCGTATTGCTGGAGAGCTGACGCAAGCTGGTGTTTTGTGGCAAAAATAAAGGAAGTACTGTTCGTTATTGGAATTTTTTCACGTAAAATGACCATGCCTTTTCAGTGATATTTCTTTTAAGGGTCGCTTGTTGTATTGCCCGGCATTTACCTGATGAAGGTGAGACATCTAGGTCAAGCCTTTACGCCCGTAAAGTATACATTGTGCTTTACATTACATCTATTATGTCGATTAAGTCTACCGTCCTAACTTTTGAATGCAGCACTTTGCTTGGTCAGCGCAATCAAAGTTCACAACAGATACGAGGTCTACAGTGTATTAAGGCCACTTTCAATTTATTATCAATTCAGCTGAGTAACGGCTTACTTTGAGTACAGTTAAGTTGCATTTCTTCTCCTCTTTAAGTTGCAATAGCTTGCCAACAAATCGGCTGCTGATAAACGCATTCAACTTAATGCGAGTTAATTGAGGACAGCACTGTGTTAAATTTAGTAGTTCTGTTTCGAAAACCTCCTGCGTGTCCGGCAGATCTGTAAAGTAATAACATTGAACAAATTAATAAATTATGCCAAGACAATACTCATGTCATAAGGAAAAATCTAGCAAGTTGCATTTTCAACTTTTCGAGAAAAACGGAAAAAAACGTTTTACCCTGGCATAAAGCTAGGGAAAGCTATACTGCCGATACTTTGGTACCATAATAGAGCACAGGGAATACATTGTTTATGTCATAGATGAGATCAAAATTTTTTTGGTTAATTTATGTTGTTTATTACAGTGGTCGGTAAACACCGGGCCGCGGCCCGGTACCGGTCCGCGAGGGGTTCGGTACGGGGCCGTGTATTTTTCCAGATTAAATGCTTTAGAACACTTTTGTTACTTTAGAGATTAGGACCCAATTGCTTTTGGATGTTGCGGGGCCCATCTCCGCGGCTTAGCGCCTGGGCAACACAGCTCCGAAGAAACGTCGCAACGGTGGCGAGTCGTTGGCGACATGGATTGCCACCTTAACGTGGTGGGGAGATTTGAGTTTTCAATGATCCTTAGAGCAACGCCGTCGGTAGTGTTTAACCACTTCCATCAGGGTCAACCATGGCGGTAAGGTCGAAGGAGAGAAAGAGACCAAATAGCAATCCAATGCTGTAGCCAAATGGAAAGTTGTAATAACAATATTCATGCTGCATCGGACGGCGCGCAGAATAAAAAGGTCCTCGTTCGAGTTTTAGGCAGAGGGACTCGTTCGAAAAATAAGCTACAGTCTCCCCCACAAGCTGACCGTCACCGGAAACCCACCAACGCAGTCGCTAAGCGTTTGGGGAGGCAAATGGGGGCAGCGCACAGAAAACGTACTCGAGTTGGACCAAACTGCCGGTATCTAGCTATCGGGAACTGGAACGTTTCGTCACTGACAGGAAAAGAGCAGGAGCTTGTTTGCGAAGCCCAACAGTATCGCCTTGATGTTGTGGGAATTTCATCAACAAAGCGCCGGGGTTCTGGAACTGTCGAGTTGAACGGTGGGTGGAAAATTTTCTACTCAGGTGTTGATGCAGCAATGTCTGCTCAAGCTGGTGTTGGCTTGCTTGTGAGCCCCAACATAGCTGAATGTGTCGTTGACTGGGTACCGCTGGGAGGAAGGGTTTGTCTTCTAAAGCTAAGGCTGCAGGAGCGATCTCTGTGTATCTTGCAGGTGTACGCACCTAACATAGAATCACAGTACGAAGCCTTTCTGGAGGAAGTTGAGGTTGCATTGGGAAAAACAACTTCATCAGAATCCCTTGTCCTTTTGGGCGATTTCAATGCACATGTGGGCATCGACAATGCAACCTGGAAAGGTGTTATTGGGCAACATGGTGACCCTGACATTAACAAGAACGGAAGGTGTTTATTGCAGTTCTGCGCCACCAATGGGCTGTGCATAATGAACACATTTTTTTCGCACAAAAGAATTCATAAGTACACCTGGTACAGAGACTCTCTGGGACAACGTTCCCTGGTTGATTTTTGTATCGTTTCGGCGGACTTGTTTTCTACCGTGTCTGATGTTCGTGTTAAAAGAGGGGCGGAGTTGTCAACTGATCACCACCTGGTTATCTGCACTTTGAAAGCTTTGAAACCCTTGAAAAAACGAAAGATTTTTCGACCACGAGAAACTTATCGAATCAAACGGGAATCATTGGCTGACAAAGAGGTACGAACTGCATTTGCAGACAACATTGCATCTAAGTTCAAAGAACTTCCGACCTCTACTAAAGACATTGAAACTGAGTGGTGTTTGTTTCGAACAGCAGTCATTACGTCCGCTACTAACTGTTGTGGACGTAAGCGTGTTGGAGGGACGAAGAGTAGCGAGAAAAGAACTCCTTGGTGGAACCAACAAGTTAAAGAAGCTATTCGTGCGAAAAAAGTGGCCTATAAGGCCTGGCTTGCAAATAAGTCATCACTTGAACTTCGTTCGCAGTACTCTGAAACACGTAAGGCGACAGCCACAAAAGTTAAACTGTCTAAGGAAAGGGCCTGGAAGGAATTTGGAGAAAGGTTAGACCATGATTTCAAAACGGCAAACAAAGTGTTCTGGCAAACCATTCGCCGTTTGCGTGGATAAAGATCTCAAGCCGCTCTCTTTATCGAAGATTCATATGGTGTGACTCTGAAAGACCAAGATGCTATTTTGAATCGGTGGAGAGACTACTTTAGTGATCTTTTAAACCCAGTTGATGCTACACCGATACAAATTCACGAGGAACAGGTTGGGGAAGATATTCAGATTACCGAAGCAGATGTGAATGCAGTAATCAAATCATTGAAAACTAGAAAAGCATCTGGTGAGGATGATATCAGACCTGAAATGTTAAAAGCAATGAACATATATGGTGTTCGTTGGCTGACTCGTGTTTGTAAGGTGGCATGTAGTACTGCGCAAGCACCAAAGCAATGGCAAACTAGTGTGATAATACCTATCTACAAGAAAGAAGACAAGAGAAAATGCACCAATTATAGGGGCATATCTCTCATCAGTGTCGCGGGTAAGGTCTATGCCAAATGCCTTGAAAAGAAATGCCGTGAAATAGTTGAGCCTAAACTAACGGATGCTCAGTGTGGCTTTTGTCCTGGCCGAAGCACAATGGATCAGATCTTTGCCTTGCAGCAAATCTTTGAGAAGTCGTGGGAATATGCAAAAGAGGTCAATGCATGTTTTGTTGATCTTGAAAAAGCATATGATCGCATTCCTAGAGACAAGCTTTGGGCGGTGCTGTTGCAGTATGGCATTGATGGCCAGTTACTAACTGCCATTAAGTCGCTGTACATGCATTCCGAGGTCTGTGTTCGTTTTAACAGTGCAACGACGAAACCTTTCAGAGTAAGTGTGGGACTACGGCAAGGCTGCTCTCTTTCACCTATTCTGTTCCTTATTTATATGGATAGAATAGTTAAGAAAAGTGAGTCTTGTGGCGGAGTAAAGATTGGTGAATGCACTGTCCAACGTCTGTTATTTGCAGATGATCTTGTGCTACTCGACTCTACCCAAAATGGTCTCCAGCAAGCTCTTGACAGGTTTTCGGATGCATGCTCTGCTGCCGGAATGAAAATCAGTTCAACAAAAACAGAAACCATATGCCTGTCCAGACAACCAAAGCAGTGCTCTCTCCAAATTGATGGAATACCACTAAAACAGTCAGAGAAATTCAAGTACCTCGCCGTCTCATTCACAAGTGACGGCAGACAAAATAGCGAATTGGATATCCGCATCGGAAAAGCAAGTGCAGTAATGCGCCAGCTCTACCGATCTGTGGTACTGAAACGGGAGCTTTACACCAAGGCAAAGCTATCCATTTTCACATCGGTCTACGTTCCTATTCTGACTTATGGCCATGAGTGTTGGATCATGAATGAGAAAGTGAGGTCTCGAGTTCAAGCAGCGGAAATGAGATTCTTGCGAAGAATTAGCGGTTTGACCTTGTTGGACAAGGTTAAAAGTACAGATATTCGTGAATCTCTAAACATCGAAGCGCTGCTTTTCCGACTAGAAAGATCGCAACTGCGTTGGTATGGACATGTGACACGAATGTCCCAGGAAAGAACAGCCAAAAAACTGCTCTGTTCAACATCGATTGGTCGAAGGCCTAGAGGCCGTCCCAGAACTCGATGGCGAGATTACGTAGAAGATCTTAGTTGGTCTCGCCTTGGCATACCAGCAGAATATCTATCCTTTGTTGCAGAAGATCGAGATGCTTGGAGGCTCCAACTCGAGCTGCTGCCCCCGCGACCCCCCAAGGATAAGCGGGTCCAGAAAATTGATTGATTGATTGCTTTTGGATGTTTTGTTAGATTTGATTGCATGATTTTTACACTTTGGGTGCGTTGAGACTTAATTCGGCGCCTAAGAGTGTTTTCTGATGTCGGCTTTGAATCGTATTCATTCAAGCGTTATTACATATTATGACATAACAAGACAAAAGGACAATAAATCTAACTAATATCTTTGTTATGCGCGTGATGTAACTATAGCAGTACTTACTGCGGCTTTGTTGTGTTAGCTGTGTTAGGTTGACGAGAGAAATAAGTAAAAAAACAACGTCAGAAATGTTACAGCGAATTGAAGTCACAATTAAAATAAATGATTCCTGCTGAAACTTAAAAGTTATAACTTAAAATATTACATTTTCAAAGTTTTAACATAGATATTTTTAGTCTGATAATAATAAGTGAAAAACAAACATCTTTGCCGAGGGTTTTTGGAAATAGGTCAGCACCATTTCAAAAGTCTGACGTCGATGACGAGGAACCTACAACAACAAAAAACGCTCAGGGACACATTGCGGGTATCGTTAAGTTCCATCATTCCAAGGTGGGAGAGTCTGGTTGCTGCAGTGGCGGATCCACGGGGGATGTGAAGGATTCATCCCCCCTATCAGCCAATTTCAACAATGTTTTTGATAAATAAATTTTTTTCATAATTTCGAACCTCTTCGATTCAACTATAATTTTTACGCTTCAAGGTCAGTACTTGAGTTGAGGGAGGATGCCATCCCCCCATAAAACATTTTAGCGTAAACCATCCCCCTATAAATAATGACCATCCCTCCTTTGCGTCTGCGTAAAAAGCTTATACCAGGGGTGGGCAAGCTACGATGAGATCATTTCATACCGCCCGCGGGCATTTACAAAAATATAAATCTTGTTCCTTACTAATATTGCATGAAATATAGAACATTTGCGGACGTGATGATCTTTTTATTTTATTCACTTGATTTTGAGTGGAAAATAGGACATCTGCGGTCGTAATGATCTTGGTTAATTTGCTTTTCCAATCAGTGCTCCCCTCGGCTTGCCCACCTCTGGCTTACACCACCCCCCCGATAAGTGTTTTTACAACTCCAGTACTGCTTAAGGTGTGTTTACACGGAATGCGATGAGACTTTTCATACGTAAGGTGACGTAGACCACGAAACAGTTAGAAGTTATGACGTAGAACTACGTCACTTTGCTCGGCATTGTACAGAACAATCGTAAGATGCTATTCAACATAACTAATAAACAGCAAAATTGTCGGGGTTTCCAGTTGTGTGGAAAAATTTTGACCAACTTTTTACGTCAAAGAATGGATAAAATTTCGTACGACAACGAATTTTTAGTGCAAACGGACCTTTAGCCTCGCATAAATAATGAAAAATGGGCGAACAAAATGCAATATATTTGGAGAAGGACTAATTATTGCGGGCAAAAGAATAAAATTTGCGTTACAAATTGTTCGAAAAGCGCTAAAATGCCCATTACAGTATGTAAATTTTCAAAAATTTTCTGGGGGAGCATGCCTTCGGACCCCCCTAGAATCATTTTTGTTTCCCTATTTGCTTCAAATTTAACTTTGCCAGAAAAAACACACTTTAAAAATGTCAAAATTTGGTGCCAAAAAGTTCTCAATATACTACCCTAGTCCCATCACACGAACACATTTCCTAAAAAGGGCTTATGTACGCTCTTTGTGCATTCGAAACTTCACGCTATAATAATTTTATGTGCATTCGAAACTTCACGCTATAATAATTTTATTTTGCCAAAAACGTGATTGTTTAAAAACAATAAAATAATTCAGCAAGTTCAAAAACACGATTTTTATATGGAAAAACGTAGCAAGTTCAAACCTGCAGGGTTACATAAAAGTTTCTTTTACGTCAAAAACGGAATTGTTTATAAGACAATGGAACAATCAAGTAAGTTGAAAAAATAGATTTTAATATGAAAAAACCTAGTAAGTCTCACGTGAGACTTTCCAGGTTTATCCTGAAAAAAAGAAAAAAAATTTATGCACTTACTAGGTTTTTCAATTCTTACCAGCTCAATATCTTGGAAAGATGAGCATATTTTTGGCTCTAAATGGTAGCAACAGACGCGGAAGAGTGCAAAGACACCCCCTATAGCAGGGATGGCGAACCTTTTTTGGCGAAGCAGTAGCTCTGCGGACGCGAAGATCTTTTTTTTTTTGGTCTTAACCGATTTCAGTGGGAAAGCAGCAGCTCTGCGGACGTAAAGACCTTTTCGGTCCTCACCTGTTTTCTGTGGGAAAATAGCAGCTCTACAAACGTGAAAGTTTTGTGGTGACAATTAGGACTCACACTATCCGAAAAGGAGCGATTGTGTAATTATCAAGGGGCGTGCCAGAAAAAAACTTGCGGCGTACCACATCTGGCACGCGTGCCATAGGTTCGCCACCACTGCCCTATAGCATTTTCTCAATTTTCGAAAAAATGCGACTTACTAGGTTTTTCATATGATATGAGAATAGCGATTATTAATATTTTTTATTTCCCTCCAGGCTTTAGCGTCTTCTTATATTTTTGACATTGTAGACCATAAAGGTTTAACTCGAGCTTTCCTTTCACCAAACCCACCATGTTTACTCATTGCGAATATTATTCGACTTTGGAATAGATTGGCTGGGACCCTGTCAAAAAACGCCAATGATACAAGTTTTTGAACCTTTCATGAAATCACCTCACAGCAACTCATTCAAGTGTGCTGAACGTCAAGATTCTATTTTTTTCGTTTAAGAAACATGCATTGGTATAGTCAGCATTAGTGTAATCAATCACTCATTCGAAATTCATCATTATCCTCGCGTTATTACACCGAAAGGTGTAACGAGAGGCGGGGTCCATCTCTGCAGCTTAGCGCCTGGGCAGTGTAGCTCCGAAGAAACATCGCAGCGGTTTATTTTATCTTGGTCGCAATTAACAGAAGTAACAACAAAATAAGATATGAGATATGGGCGTAGCCAGGGGGGCAAGAGGGCCATGGCCCCCCCAATCCATCCAGGACAAAAACAAGGATCTTGGTAATTATGATAAACACTTGCCATTGCGTGATTGTTTTCTTGCTGGGGTTTTAATAAGTGGGCTTACCAAGGAGAAATACAATACAACTTTGCTTTTTGCGTTGACCAGCAGTGGCGGCCCCAAGGGGCGGAATGGAGGGGACTAGCATTTTTGTTCAGACTCATTTTTGTAAATCGTGCAAATCCGCTAATTTTTTTTTGGGGGGGGCTAGGGGAGGTGGCAGACGTGGACCCCTTCCTGGTCTCTTTCTTTTCCTGTCTGTAAAACATGAGTAAGTGTCGCATCATGTGAACGTACACACAGTGAAGTGAAAACCCTAAATAATTATCTGTGATCTTCCATGTCATCAGACCGACTTGAAGATCTTGTTCAAATTAGTAGTGAACGTGACATAGCCGACACTATGGAGCTCGAAGCATTGGTTAATGTTTTTACATCGAAGAGCTAAAGGAGAATCAAGGTATAAGTCATATACTGACATTGCTTTATGCATTTTCGTTTTCATTTTCATATTCTGGCAGTCAGGAGCGTATTTAGGGGAGACCATTGTGCTATGCCCCCCCTTTCTAACTCTTTTTTTAATAAAAAACAACAAAATTAATGGTGCCAAGTGACTGAAGTATGCCAGACTCTTTTGATGGTTTCTGTAGCTTATGGCCAGAGGTGGATCCCGCCTTAAGCACGCATAATTAAAATGTGCGAACAAAATGCATCATATTTGGTGAAGCACTCAAAATTAAGGGCAAAAAATTTTTGTGTTTCTATTTTTTGTTATATGTTGCATATTTATCCTCCTATCACGAGAAAGCGATCAATGTGCTATACGAGCTCGCTTAGGAGTCGCCGGTCATCTGTCTACCACACCAAGATTGGGTAGTCCCGCTACGTGCCTTTTTCAACGGCACAGCAAGTAAACTTGCCGGCTTGTTCTCCACGCTGTCCTTTTAATGCTAAGCGTCAAGCAGGGAAGCTGTGAATACCAATTTTAAAGTCATTGGTTTGACCCGACTCGGAATCAAACCCGAGTCTACAGCTCCCGAGGCAGACGCTCCATACCACTCGGCCATCTGAACTGTTGAATTTTAATGAAGTTTGCCCGAAATTTGTTCAAAATGCACTAAGATGGTCATTACAGTACGTGCATTTTCAAAATATTTCCGGGGAGCAAAAGCATGCCTCCGGACCTTCTGGAGCCTTTTTTTTTTTGCTCCTCAACTTGCTTCAAATTTATTCTGCCGGAAAAAACTACGCTTGAAAAAATGCCGAAATTTGGTGTTCCTTGTTTAAAAAAATTTCTGATTAATCCTCAGACATAAAACATTTTCAAAGGATTAATTTACGCCCTTTTCCGCGTCTACTACCATTTTTGCATTTACAGTACTAAACATTCAACCTAATTCAAAATTGCATCCCCCCATTAAAATTTTGTGGATCCACTCCTGGTCTGAAGTAAGCACGCATAAATCAAAAATGTGCGAACAAAATGCATCATATTTGGTGAAGGACTCCGAATTAGAGGCAAAAAGTTTGATCAAAATTTGTTCAAAAAGCACTAAAAAGGCCATTACACCATGTAAAATTTAAAACTTTTTCCGGGAGAGCATGCCCCGGATCCCCTAGAGTCGTTTTTTCCTCAATTTGCTTCGAACTTACTCTGCCGTAAAAACATACGCTTATGAAAGTTGTCACAATTTGGTGCCCTCCCTAAAAAAGCTTTGAATACGCCTCTGACATGAAACATTGACGCCCTATTCCGGGTCTAAAGTCTGACGTCTTTGTATCTCGTTAACACTTAACCTAATTCAAACCTGCAGCTCCCCACCAAAATTTTCTGGATACGTTCCAGCTGTTGGGTAAGATTTTTTAAACTTTAGCTCTCCCCCCAGCGGAAAATCCCGGCTACGCCTATGTCGTGAGAAGCAAAAAGCTAGGGATAATATACAGGGTGTTCCAAACCAATAACACCATTTGAGATGCAAATATCTAAAATTATTGCTCGAAATCAATGAAACTTGACAGGCATATGAGTTGATATTTCATTTACGCGTTGTCGGCAGTACAACACACGTGCTTACCGATTTTCAGAAAAATTACAGATTTTCAACGTGTGCTCCTCCCGCAACACGGCAAAGGTCTAGGCGATAACCGAGTTCATCCCAAACTCGCTGTAGCATGTCTTCTGTAACTGTCTCTAACGCTGAAGAAATTCTCTGCTTCAATTCCACTACGTTTGTAGGCAGAGGAGGAAGGTGAACTAAATCTTTTACATAGCCCCAAATAAAAAATCGAAAAGGGTCAAATCAGGTGATCGCGGGGGCCATTTTAGCAAAACTCTGTCATCATTCTCAGCACGTCCAATCCATCTTCCTGGCAGATTCTCATTCAAGTAAGCTCGTACTGAAAGTTTCCACTGGGGTGGAGCACCGTCTTGCTGGAAACTTTTAGTACGAGCTCACTTGAATAAGAATGAATGCTGGGAATGATGACAGAGTTTTGCTAAAATGGCCCCCGCGATCACCTGACTTGACCCCTTGCAATTTTTTTATTAGGGGCTATGTAAAAGATTTAGTTCACCTTCCTCCTCTTCCCACAAACGTAGTGGAATTGAAGAAGAGAATTTCTACAGCGTTAGAGACTGTTACAAAAAACACGCTGCAGCGAGTTTGGGATGAACTCGGTTATCGCCTAGACCTTCGCCGTGTTGCGGGAGGAGCATACATTAAAAATCTGTGAATTTTCTGAAAATCGGTAAGCACGTGTGTTGTACTGCCGACAACGCATAAGTGACAGTATCTTTTAAAATAAATTATATCAACTCATACGCCATTCAAGTTTCATTGATTTTGAGCAATAAATTTGATAAATTTGGGAGATATTTGCATCTTAAATGGTGTCATGTTTTTTGGGACACTATGTAGTTAAGAGAAAGCGAAAAACCATAGTCCTCTTCGGAAGAAATGGCTCGGTCTCAAATCTGCATCCTCTTACTTTAGGTGAGCACTGAGCAGAGCAAAAACAAGGACACTATTATAAAGAAAAGAAGAAGGAATAAGTTAACAAATACGATAACGCAAATATAGGCAAAAAATGTATTGAATTATGAAAAAACAGAAGTGTAAAAATCGTGGACGGCTTAAAATGACAAATCAAAAAAAAAAACAAGAACAAATTACCAACTATCATAAAGTAATCAAAGTGAATGCAAAAAGATTGATATTTGTGACGAGAGAAATTGAAATAAAATCTAAATGAATTCTTATTTTGGGAAAAGTGTTTGTTAGTGATTATTCTTATTGCAATTTGGTACTACCTTTGACTACAATTTGTATGTTGTTTGTTAAGATGTTCCAACTTTTAACAGCAGCATTTTTTTAAAAGGGCAATGAAGTCAGAATCATTTATTTTCTGAAAGAAATTGTTGGTGATAGCTTTGTAGGAATTTTTTTTAAATTTATGGTGCAATTGCATTGCAGTTTTAGTGCTTGGAACAACTATTTTGCCTTTAATTCTGAGTCCTTTACCAAATATGAAGCATTTTTGATTTATGTGTGTTTAAGGCATAAGACCGAAGTGGTTCGACATTTTACAAAAGTTGTATCTGCAATTTAGTGGTTTTGCAAATCCGCGAAATCAACCTACAGAATAAATCAAGCGCCTGCTTTGTGCCTTGCATGCGCATCGATGGCGTGGGCGCTGATACTCGAGATTGGAGAAACAAAGCATTTTTGTACCAGTTGACGAGTATTATTGTAAAAAATTAATGTCAACATTGTACTTAGAAGCCCCTCGCGCACTACTCCATTTGGATACGCCACTCTTTTGTAGCCTGTCAATCAACTATTAGTTAACCATAAATAAAATGACGACGCAAGCTCACTGCTTTAAACTAGAAAAAGCACAGCGCAAATCTAACAAAAATTCCCTACTACGAAAATTCTCCTAATACTAGAAAAATTCCCTACAGCTCAGATGGCCGAGTGGTATGGAGCGTCTATCTCTTGAGCTGTAGACTCGGGTTTGATTCCGAGTCGGGTCAAACCAATGACTTTAAAATTGGTATTCACAGCTTCCCTGCTTGACGCTCAGCAGTAATGGGATAGTGAGGAGAACAAGCCGGCAAGTATACTTGTTGTGCCGTTGGGAAAGGCACTTAGCGGGACTACCCCATCTTGGTGTGGTAGACAGATGGCCGGCGACTCCTAAGCGAGCTCGTATAGCGCATTGATCGCTTTCTCGTGATAGGAGGATAAATATGCAACTAACTCCTTCGCTGTTTAGAATCTCTGTTCTAAGCTAAGCAGAAAACCAGTTGATTGCTGCAAGCCGCGGCCTATTCGTGTTTGACTTTGTTATGCCTTGCTGTAACAACAACTAAAACGCAATGTTCTTCCTGGCCTACCGGACGGGAAGTCATGACGACTTCCTCTTGTTGGGTCAGAGGCTATAACAGCACTCCATCACCAACATTGCAAAGCACTCCAGTAAATCGTACCTTAGAGCGAGACAGCGCTGTTTCTGGCTATAAGCCTTCATCAGCCGCCCTCAGGTAAGAAATATCCATCTTCCAGGACGAATGATCTTGCCAGGATCACACATCCCTTCGGATAAATATTTCTTAAAAAATTTAACCTTTGTGGTACGCAATACACTCGTGTGGCTACGTCACCATTCCAGTCAAACTCTTTCCGTGGCCAGGGTGAAGATCAACAACTAAAACGCAATGTCCTTCCTGGCCTACCGGACGGGAAGTTATGACGAAGATGAATGTTTCTTACCTGAGGGCGGCTGATGAAGGTTTATAGCCAGAAACAGCACTGTCTCGCTCTAAGGTACGATTTACTGGAGTGCTTTGCACTGTTGGTGATGGAGTGCTGTTATAGCCTCTGACCCAACAAGAAGAAGTCGTCATGACTTCCCGTCCGGTAGGCCAGGAAGGACATTGCGATTTAGTTGTTGATCTTCACCCTGGCCACGTAAAGAGTTTGACTGGAATGGTGACGTAGCCACACGAGTGGATTGCGTACCACAAAGGTTAAATTCTTTAAGAAATATTTATCCGAAGGGATAAGTGATCCTGGCAAGATCATTCGTCCTGGAAGATGAATGTTTCTTACCTGAGAGCGGCTGATGAAGGCTAATAGCCAGAAACAGCGCTGTCTCGCTCTACCGTTGCTGTTACAATTTCATCAAATTATCAACACAAAATTCATTTTTTGTATCCCCAAGAGGTGCCGGAATTTGAACATCCAAGCAAATTTTAGTGTTGTTGCAAACTTGACCATAAGATAAAGGTGGTTGTTCAGAAGACAAAAAGAAATGGTTTCAATTGCAAACTTTTCAAGTCTTTTGAAAGTTTCAAGCATTCGGAGCTGGAGTTAGCAAAATACGATTAAGCAATGGGCAAACTGAGCAGTTGCCCCGGGACGCGCACTTTGGGGGCCCCGCGCATTTCGGCATTTTGAACAGTGAAAACATGTCAAATCAAGCTTACACGAAAATTTTGGGAAGTTGCAGCTTAAACTGAGGCCTGCGGACGTGATGACCTTTTTTTGCTCTTCACTTGATTTTGGGTTGAAAATTGGACATCTGTTGACGTGTTGACCTTCAAAGAACGCTGCGCATTCTTGTCTGTCCCGGGCCCCGCGATCTCTTAATCCGCCGTTGGGAGTTAGTGGATTCTTTTGTGGCTCCTTGCTCCAGCACCGGCTTCACAGCAAATACAAATTAAGGTTCCAGCTCCAACAAACATGCTTGACTTCGCGCTCGGAGCTTTGGCTCCCCACCCCAGCCTTGCGCACTATGAGTGACGTGATCTTAAAATCAGACTCGGAACAGATGACAAGAAGGGAATGCATACTTTAGGTTGGGGCTTAAAGTGTAGTTGCATAAAAATTGAGTATGTTTGAGAGAGAGCCTATACGCTCTTCAGTCCTTAGCAAATTCGTTTCCGATTGGTCAACAGCTTTTTTCTTAGTAATCAGATAACAGCCAAAATCTATCGTTTCACTTTTGTGAATTTTGGAGGAAACTTGTGAAATTTTGGAGGAAACAAACCTTAGCGAAATATAACTGTCCAAAGTACGTTTTTTAAAGACTGCAATAATATCTATGGTGTATCAGCGTCTTTTTTTATGTTACTGAGACTTATAGCTGCTTTGGAAGTGTAATTAAGATTAGGTGTAGACTACAACTTTCCAAGTTATCAGATCCATCAAGGCCAAGTTTGTGAGCGAGTGAAGAAGAACTTTACCGGTGGGCAGTCAGATACAAGAGCAGGTGTTGTTCCTTGATGAAAGGTTAATAGTGTGTAACTTCATCCAAAAAATAGCAAAAAGCTGTAAATCTAACTCAGCTGACTGTTTGGGATGTGAAAGTCGATTTATAGACTACCCAGAGCATCAAAACCATTCGAATCCGCATTTTTTGTATTTACTTGCGGATCTATTCTCCTGTCACGAAAAAGCGATCAAAGCACTTCAACGAGCTTGCTTAGGAGTTGCCGGCCGTCTGCCTACCGCTCCCAAGAAGAGGGAATTCCGCTGAGTGCCTTTTCCAACGGCACAACGAGTAAACTTGCCGGCATGTTCTACTCACTGTTCGTTTAATGCTGAACGTCAAGCAAGGGAAGCTGTGAATACAATTTTGCAATTATTGGTTTGACCCGACTCGGAATCAAACCCAGTCTACAGCTCCAGAGGCAGACGCTTTTACCACTCGGCCCTCTGAGCTGTTAAAAAATCCTGTAGTCAGGAAGCTGAAAGAGAAAAAATCAGGGGGCTGCTTCGACGTGATTAGTCATTGCATCTTGCTAAACTGACGGAGAGTTCTGTTCTAGTTTTGTAGAGGATCTAAAGTTAATGTTACACTTTACTACATTTGTTTTCAAACAGTCGGACAGCAGTACAATCGGACAGCATGAGCCGTCACACGTTCAGACTACTTAGAGTCTATAGCTTACGTAAATTTCGGAGTGAGGAGTTCGATGACGTAAGAAAAATAAATTTCAAATTGACAGTTTGCAAATTTTTAACTGAAATTGTGCAAGAGATTTCATTTCTACTCTTGAACAGTCGAGGTTTTCGTTTGCCACTGATAACCAACAGCCACCGTCATTTTGACCGCTCACCGTATGGCACTAAATAATATTTGATGACCAATAGTTCCAAGCACATGGAGTTGGCCGAGTGGTTGATGCATTGGGCTCCGGAGCTGGCTGCCTGAGTTCGATGCGCAACTAGGTCATCTTCCATGATGCGCATACTTCACTAGCATAAAAAAAACCGAAGCGGCATTTATGTGGCTTAGAAAAATAAACAAAAAAAAAACAAACATAAGCAATTGCTTTTGTTTTTACTTGAGATTCCTTACTATTGCAATAAATTATACCTCGCAGTCTGTTTAAGCTATTTGTGATTGAAAAATTTGCACTCAATTATCACACCTTAGGGTCTTTTGTAGTTAAGCATAATTATTTGTCGCAGCACATGTTACTTCTTCAATTTATTTGCTGGCTGTGCGTGTGTGCATTTGAATCACATCAATTTGCCAAAAATATGACAGCATTTTACTACTTTATTTTGTTTGCAGTTTGTGACCACTTGATATTGTTTCCGCTTTGTAGTTTTTATAATGACTTCCAGTTTGAAAACATAGACAGCTTAGATGGCCGAGTGCTAAGAGCGTCCGCCTCTTGAGCTGTAGACTCGGGTTTGATTCCGAGTCGGGTCAAACTAATGATTTTAAAACTGGTATTCACAGCTTCCCTGCTTGACGCTCAGCGCTAAAGGGACAGTGTGGGAAGCAAGCCGGCAAGTATACTTGTTGTGTTGGGAAACGCACGTAGTAGGCATGTAGCGGGATTCCTCCATCTTGGTGTGGTAGACAGATGGCTGGCAACTCCTAAGAGAGCTCGCATAGCGCATTGATCGCTTTCTCGTGATAGGAGGATAAATATGCAACTAAATACAAAATCATCCCTCCTTGATTTGGTGTCTTTCGTTTCTTTTAGTTCAGCAAGATTGCATTTATATCAAGCCAAAAATCAAAATCAAATCTTTACTATATTCGCGTTATTACGCCGAAGCGTGTAACTAGTGGCGGGGCCCATCTCCGCGACTTAGCGCCTGGGCTACACAGCTCCGAAGAAACGTCGCAACGGTGGCGCGCCGTCGGCGACACTGTGCCGATTTGACCGGCCGATAGAACCTCGGACCTCCCGCACCGATAGTCTGCGCGCTTAGCAACTGAGCTAACGGCAGGTCTTACAACAAGCCAAATCAACGATATATGATATAACACAGCACTTGGCCACGGCTAATGCTTTTAGACAATACTGACAAGTCATTTGATCTGCCACATCAGCTCCACGTTTAGTTGTGTCATAAAACTCAATCGTTTTTAACCTTCATTGTTTTGGCAAATCAACTACGGACATAGAGAGAGCTGAGAACACAAAGTAAGGGATTGCATGCATATTGCGATGTACGTTATGTAAGGGATACTGTGATGTGTGCCAGAAAACTGTCGTCGGAGACTTGGTTCCACTCGCACCCTTGGTTGACGTGCCTTTGATTGATCAACCTTTCAAGAGAGAAGCTGTGCCTCTAGTGGGATCTATTGCCCCGGCTACCGACAAGGCACACAGGTGCATCATGACCTTCGTGAATTACGCGGCGAGATACCCGGAGATCGTTCCGCTGAAAAACATCGACTCTGAAACGATAACGAAATCGTTTGAACATGTACAGTCGAGTTGAAATAGCCTACCGGAGGGAAATTTAAGTGACCTTAGAACCCAGTTTACGTCAGATTGCATGAAGGAGATATCGAGATTACTCTACATTTACTGTTAGCCAAACTGTAAACATTTCTTGCCAATGTAAATTATTACCAGGGACTATTTTTTTCAAATTTATCATCGCAACTTCATATTTATATCTACTGTATTTAATTTTATTGTTTTCACTGTTACGTTACGTTTTTTGTTATTTTGTCCAGGGCCAATGAAAGGGAGGGGGCAGAGGGATAAATGATCCTGGGGCCTATGTTGTTCTGAGGACCCATTAGTTCATATCTAACGAAAAACAGAGCCAAAGCAAGTTTAAAAAACAATTGAAACAGCATTTGAGCTCAATATATTTCAAATAATCAATTTTAGGAGCGCTTGGGCCCCCAACTCAAGTCATCATGCTATTCTAGGGGCCCACATCTTACTGAATAAATGCAGCAAAGAAACTTCCAAAATAATCGATTTTATAGAGTGCATGAGCCCCCAGCATAAATCAGGTTGTTCTAGAGGCCCATTAGCCCATATCTTAGGAAATACAAAAACAAAATAAAAAAAATTCTAACATCATTTGATCTTAATATACATCCAAATATTACCAATTTTTTGGAGCGTATGGATCCCTTAAATAAAGTTGCATCATTCTGATGTGTATGCTATGCAGTTTGATTTTATTGCGCATTATATGCCGAAAATTAGGACTTTTTGCTTCTTCTGTAGCTTGAATCAACTGCAGCAACTGTAGCTTGAAGCTGGAGAGATCAGTTGAATATTTAAGTTTCATGTATGTTACGAAACCGCTCTTACGTCCGTGACTGGTGTTATCGCTGGTAGAATCTAGCTTCGTCACACAAAAAAAATTGTTGCTCAGGGGGAACTCCAAAGCCTTCACTAGCTTTCCCTCAAATCAAAATATACCACATCTTGAAAATATGACTGATTTAATGCATAAAATAGAGATTACTAGCATAAATTCACCGAGGTTGACTACAAGATAAAACTTCCAATAAAATCAAACTGTAACAGAAACTCAACTTAAAACAACGTCTTTTCACCAACTGATACAAATCAAGAATGAAACAGTGAACGAAGTGCCCGTGTGATTCGGTATAAAATCGTTGCTAATCATCCCAATAACCGTGGTACCTGTTCAATTAGTGACTTGCTGCCAAAGGTATAAAACGCAAAGGAAGCTGTGAAATTACATTGCAGCCCAAAATGCATTCGGCGCCTTCGATGAAAACTTGACTATCTAATTGCCTGAGTAGAGTGAAGTCGAAAAACATAAAAGTGCGAGATCGAAGCCCACTGAAGTTAAGCTTGATATTACATTTATAGCAACGCCGTGCTGGAACAATGTATGCAGCGTTAGAGAAATTTTAAACAATAGAGTAGATGTTGTGGTTATGGTATATAGGCTTGAGTTTGATGGGATTACAAGAACAGTTTCGTTCAAAAATTAAAGAATTTTGAAGCGAAAATACACCGGTACTTAAAGCATATACTCAAAGTAATCGGCAAGGCGAGGCATCAAGACAGTGCACAAGAAGTCAACGAAAGACAATTTCAATCATACGTAAGTAGCAGAGTTGCGTCGTGTAAGGGTAAAAACACTTTTGGTTCGAATAGGTGTTCAAAAATGTTGTGTGACTCTCACGAAAATGCAATTAGAGCAGTCCAGCTGTTATGGCTTTCTTGGTCAGAAAAAATTGCGAACCCGGAATGGAGCAGATCTTTTCGATGACTGCATGCGCAAGAAACGGACCGTTGGACTCAGCGTTTTTTAAAGAGATGCCGTCAAATTTGTTGATTTGTATAAGTTTAAAAAATTTTTTTTGGAACGTAATTAATCATTCTCACAATTGGTAGAAGGTATATTTTTGTAAATGCATGATGAGAAATGATAAAACATGAATTCAGTGCACGAAAGTGAAAAGAAAGGGTTGTCAGAGAACGATTACAGTGCAAAGGGCAGCAAAAATCAGAAACTTTGGTATAGTTGGGAGAGAAAGTGAAAGAAATAGATCTTGTGAAGATGCTCCCGACCTGGAAACTGCTAATGAAGTGTTAAATGTCAGCGAAAGTAGTCCAGGGAACGATACTGACGTTTCAAATGTAAATTTGGTATCTAATTCAGAGATGAAGGTCTTAAGACCGGTCTTAAGACCATTTTTTTTAAGGTCTTGGTCTTGAACAAGACGGTCTTTGTCTTGACCATTTGCGGTCTTAGTCTTGACCATTTAGTTTGGTTTTAAGACCGAAGGTAGAGATGGGCGAATAGTAATTATTCGTTAAAAAGTAGCGGTTAACAAGAAGTAACGGATAGTAGCAGATTCGTTTTGTCAAAATACCAATTCCAAATTGTATTCGTTTGCCATCTACAATACAAGATACTCGAAATGAAAACCAGGAGAAAAATACTGGTTTGAACCGGTTTATGTCGCATTTTTTCTTGCTTTTCAATTCACTGCGAAAGCAGCGGAACTATAAATACCGTGATTGAAGTTATGATGTCATCATTTCGGCACTGACTTATTGCGATCAAGGCAATAGAAATGTCTGCGCTACAGTCAAATCTTGATGCTATGCCACTCTCGATACTATGCCACTTTTGACGGTCCCAACGAAATTTAATAAAAAATATAGTTACTATGCTATCCCTTAATCTCAATTCTATGCCACGTGAGATTTATGAATGATTAGTAAAAAGAGCCTTGTGACGAGTCAATGTATAACAGTAGGCTATGCCACGTTTAGTTTTTGTACTGTGTTGCATAACTACAGCACAGAAGCCTGCAGCACTTTCGAAATCAAAATTTCGTTTCAAATCGATATTTTACCCAAAATGTTGTTGACTCAGAAGCGCAAGCGAACTGAATTAAACCAAGCGAGAAAACGACTCCTACTTTCATTTCATAATGCTTCTGACTGACAAGTCAACAAATTCCTTCACGCTTGTGTGGCAGACAAAAGAGAAAATACATTCGTTTGCCGCCAGTTTGATATTTATTCTCTTTTGTCTGCCTTGACGCTCACAAGCAGAGAGAAAATATCTGGTACCTGTACTTATTAATCATTATAGGATTCGAATACTTGGTAATCACTATAGGATTCGACTCCTATAATGTTTACTAAGTACCCGATATTTTCTCTCTGCTTGTGAGCGTCAAGCCAGACAAAAGAGAAAATACATTCGTTTGCCGCCAGTTTGATATTTATTCTCTTTTGCTTGCCTTGATGCTCACAAGCAGAGAAAATATCTGGTACTTGGTAACCATTATAGGATTCGAATACTTGGTAATCATTATAGGATTCGAATACTTGGTAATCATTATAGGACTCGAATCTCAGATTGATTACTAAGTACCCGATATTTTCTCTCTGCTTATGAGCGTCAAGCTAGACAATAGAGAAAAAATATTCATTTGCCGCGTGCTTGAAAATGGGAATCGTTAGCGAATCGAATCCTTAATGATTACTTTTCTCTCTGCTTGTGAGCGTCAAGGCAGACAAAAAAGAAAAAATATTCGTTTGCCGCGTGCTTGAAAATGGGAATCGTACTGAGTCGAATCCTTAATGATTACTTTTCTCTCTGCTTGTGAGCGTCAAGGCAGACAAAAGAGAAAAAAGGTTCGTTTGCCACGTGCTTGAAAATAGGAATCGTTTGTGAGTCGAATCCTTAATGATTATAAAGTGTCAGATATTTTCTTTCAGCTTGCGAGCGTCATGGCAAACAAAAGAGAAAATATATTCGTTGTTGCGTGGTATTAATTGTTTTGATTCTGCTGCTCTTTTTAGATTTGAATAGATTTTGATTCGTGATTACTAGGGCAACCAGATTTTGACCTAAAAATTTTAAAATTTTGACCGAAAAAATTTGAAAGTTTGACGTTGTTTTTGACATTAAAATTTTATCACAAAAAAAGCGACAACATGTTTAAGTAAGTAAAAATAATGCTAAATAGTTTTTTATGAACAAAGTACAACGAAACCAACATAAGCAAAGAACAAAATAGCACTAAAAATGTTTCAATCAAATTTGTTCAAAGGTACAAAATAACTTTTCTTCGGTCCAAACAAGTTAAAAAAGATCCAAATTTCGCGAATTTGTACCCAAGATTGTCCAATCTGGCAACTACGCTTTTCTTCACTGTTAGAATTAAACTAATCCTCAAAACTAGATCTCCAGCTACTGCGATATAACAATAAAATTCTGGAATTATTCCAAAACGATTGTCTCGTCATAAACACAGTTTACTACTTTCATAATCGAATAGTGTTGTAATGCGCTTATGTGGAAAAAGGGACAACCAATTTGCTTTCCGCGAGCTAGCAACCAATGATTACGACGTAATTTGTTTCATCTATTTATTAAACAATGCATATTAAACAGTGGCGTACGCACGGGGGGGGGGAGGGTTTCGGGGGTCAAAACCCCCCTCATTGACGATTGGAAAAAATTAAAAACTGCTCTTTTTGGACCGATTAGCGTATTTTCATACAGAGATTGTGTTTTTCTGTGCTGTATCAAATTGCCTATATAATCTCGAGAAACTTTCATTGTGATGCAATAATACCGGTAGTCAAACTTTTCTAATGTGTAGCGCTTGAACCAATGGGCTGGCTCAAAAAGCAAGCCTAGACAAGGTCAATGGGCACTAAAGCTGTAGTCGTGTTGTGATGACATAAAGACATTGCTCTCAACGGCTATGGCTGGACAAGACAACGTTTCAGCGCAGAAGGCCTTCTAGGAAGAGAACGGTTGCAACGCATGCGAACATTACGCTTGCAATGTCATAATTTTGAGCCAAACCGGCCAGTTGGCGTAGGGGTTAAACACATCGCTATCGGCGCGGGAGGTTTTGGGTTCGATTTTTGGGCCGGTACCGGCCGTTAGCTCAGTTGTTAAGCGCGCAGGTTATTGGTGCGGAAGGTCTGGGGTTCGATTCCCGGGATGGTCAAATCGTCACAGTGTCGCCAACGGCTCGCCACCGCTGCGACGTTTCTGTGTTACCCAAGCGCTAAGAGATGGGCCCCAGTGACGTTCGCAGGGGTCGATAGTCAGCACTCCCCTTCCCCCGTGACAATTGCAGAAAAAATGAAACCTTTCTTTTTTAAAACGAACCGACTTTTCTTCATGCGGAGCTTGCCGAAATTGCTATTATGTTTTCATCGCAAACAACACCATCCCCCACAAAACATTTTAGCGTAAACCATTTCCTTACAAGTACAATGATCATCCCTCCTTACGTCTGCGTGAAAAGTTGTACCATTTCCCCATAAGTGTTTTTACAACTCAAGCACAGATTACGATGCAACGCTGCAATACCGGTACCCGGTAGTCCAACTTTTCTGTTGTGTTTTGCTGGAAGTGCATTTTTGTCATTGATGTTGCTGTGAAACAATCGTCGTCGTCGTCGTTAAATGCGGTGTATCTGCAGTAACTATGGCTGCGCACAATTTTTTTTTTTTTAAATCAAATCAAACCTTGATTATACTCGTTTCATTAAACTCGTTGTTGTACCGAAACGTAGTAGCGAGTGGCAGGGCCCGACCTCGCGGCTTGGCGCCTAAGCAACGCAGCTCCAAAGAAACGTCGCAGCGGTTGCAAGCCGTTGGCTACACTGTGTCCGACTTGACCGGCTTGGGAATTGAGTCCCAAACCTCCCACATCGATAGCAAAATCTTTTAACACTGCGCAATAATCGCCCGGTTTTTTGAGAAATTTTATTAAAATAAAAAAACTAAGTTGACACTGCTCTAAGTGCCAAAAGTAAGATAAAAATACTGCCAAAGACGACCGTAGACCAACGAAAGACTTGAAGAGGCCTAGGGGCGGAACGAGGGGAGAGACAACATTGCTTTTTCGTACCGTAAGCTGACTATCTCAAAAGCTAGAGTTCTTCGTTTCCCATAGACACCCCGATTATGTGTTTGAAAGCATCTGATGTCGACGCTGTGATTTGGCAGAAAAATGCTTAGATAATATCGACGCTGTTTTTGACTTCAATCGGATGATTAGGGATTCCTCTCGCGCATAATTTATTTTAGTTTAAAAACGTTTTGGTAGGGAGGGCAGTTTTTTCTTATACTCCAATATCTTCACTTTTCAAATTTCAAGCGAGAAACTGCCCCCTTCATAATGAGTGTACCGTATATTGACTGTTTATAACAAGGTTTAACCTATTTGCGTTGTTTATATTAATGTTGGTTCTTGAAAAAAGTCTTTTTGGAGAGAAGGAATTGCTTGTTTTACCCCCTGGGTGCACCCTGTTTGTGACGTTGCAACAGCTAACCAGCCTATACTTTAGTCCAGGGGTGGGCAGACTTTTCACACGAAGGGCCAGATTCGGAAAAACTGTTCAAGCCGCGGGCTGCACGCTAATTGGAAAAGAAGGTGAAGACCTTTTTCTCTTTTTTTTTTTGGAGGTCACAGTCCACGTGCGAATGTGATCGCCAAAATTTAAAGGTTTTCACCAAGTTTTTCATATAAATTTTGCACCGTTGAGGCTTATTTTTTTGAAAATCACTGCCATCCGTGATCTCGAACGAAAAAAAAAGGTCTTCCGCTCAATTCATGGAGGGAGTTTAAGTTTCTGCAAATGCCGGCGGGCCAGAACAAAAGAACCGGCGGGCCGGATTTGGTCCGCGGGCTGTAGTTTGCCCATGTCTGCTTTAGTCAATTAACCTTCCTATGGCCCAAAAATGATTTCGACTAAAATTTTTTCGGAAAATTTTTAACCACGGCCTGACAGCTTGAGTTTCTGTGAAACCTTTTCTCTCCTTAAATGAAACGCAAAGCATTAAGCAAAAGTGTGAATGAAATATCTTTGTTGTTTCCTTAGTTATGGCATTATATGGCTTAATCATGGTTAACTGCAATTTTGGCTGGAAACATTACAATACCATGCACGTTAATACCTCTAAACTACTGAATTGTAATGTAGCATCTTTACGTCATCACGATGTGACGTCACTGAAACCCCCCAATTGAAAAATCCTGCGTACGCCACTGATATTAAACAATATAAACGACGCAGATTTTGCATCTTGACTTAAAAAGCAGATTTTGACCTTATTTTGACCCAACGCAACATTTTGACCTTATTTTGATCTAATAACATTTAAACTACGCCTAGTGTGAAGCTAAAACATGCTTAGTAGAAGTTTAATGACTTTCTGAGCCAGCTAATAATATTTGACTTTATTGACTTTTGGTTGCCCTAGTGATTACCTAAACGAATACAAGTAACGGATAAAAAGTATCGGATATCTTTTCTAAAGTAATCACTTGGAACCGTTACTCAAAAGTAACGGCTGAGCACATCTCTAACCGAAAGAACTAAAAAGCGTCTAGTAAAAATTCAAGCGATCCTGCACAGCTAGAAAAAGTATCCAACAGCGTGTATGTGATTGTGTTGTTCTTATTTCTTTTAATATTCTGTATGTATCGTGCCAGTTTTTTTGTTGTTATAGAAAAATAGCGATAAGTGATAAACTGTTAATTCTCATCTCATTTTTATGGTCTTGGTCTTGAAAAAAATCAAAGGTCTTGGTCTTGGTCTTAACAAAGACGGTCCTATAGTCTTGAACAATTTACAAGGGTTAGTCTTGGTCTTGCAGGTGATGGTCTTAAATAGTATACATCACTGATCTAAATCGAGTGATGATGTAAGCAAAGTCGTAATTTGAGCGTCAATATTGTAGCTGATGAAGCAAGTGCAAGTTCCCTAACCCAAGTGCTCATACTGACAATGGAGTTACTACTATATGCAACACTGATAGCGAGATTCCAAATCCGCACTATGACTTTGACTTTGGCCCTGTCCCAGGGGCGGATTAAGAGATCGCGGGGCCCGGGACAGACAAAAATGCGCAGCGTTCTTTGAAGGTCATCACGTTTGCAGATGTCCAATTATCCGCCCGAAATCAAGTGAAGAGCAAAAAAGGTCATCACGTCCGCAGGCCTTAGTTTGAGCTGCAACTTCCCAAAATTTTCGTGTAAGCATGATTTGACATGTTTTTAATATTCAAAATGCCGAACTGCGCGGGGCCCGGGGCAACTGCCCAGTTATCCCTTTACGTAATCCGGCTATGCCTTCTCCTCACTGAATTTCCATCTGCCTCGTAAATACCTAGCGCAATTCATCGTGGTCATCAAAAATATCCTCAACATTTTCCCGAGGATGAAACAAGCGAGCTTGTTATTATCATCTTGATCGCTCTTTCGCTATATAGGAGATAAATAGGCAATCAACTAGCTCACTGCATTTACTAAAATGTTGTCTGAGTGCTTAGAGACTGCAAAAGGTAGGAGGCCCACCAAAAATTTGCCTCGGGCTCATTGGCGCCTCAAGGAGCCCCTGAATTTGTAAAACGCTTTTGATCTGACTTTCCGTAAGGAAAAGCGCTATAGAAATATATTATTATCATTATGCGTAACCATGTCAATGGCATCGTTCGTTCCATTATCCCACTTTTGTTCGGATATAGAGAGGCACAGCAAAAAGCCTCCCACCGTTCTACCGTGCAGTCGCTCAAAAGCTGTGTAGAAAAAAGAGTAAGTTTTTGTTTGCTGTAGTTGCACTATTTCATTGGTATCGCGGTTGGGAGTAGTCAGCTTAGACAGCGTTACGAAATTCGTTTTTATTTACAATTGACAAATTCTTCATATTTTATTTGAATAATACTGACAATGGTTTGAGTATAAATATTGAAACGCATCGAAAGTATTTAAACTCTTTTAGATAAACGTTCCTTGGTTAATTTACTCATTCCTGTGTGAGGTCAGCTCAGAGACGCTGGTGTGTGGAAGGACAGTGAGAGACTCGTTTCAGACTCTGAAGAAGAGATGGTCCAAGGCAGGAGATGCTTTGGAAATCACCGCAACTTACCAGTATGTCGTTTAACCGCTGGAAAATGAGATGAGACGGTGAACTTGGCCCAAGCTGAGTAGAAAAGAAGTTTAGTGAGAAGCAAGAAGCTTTGAAAATGAAACGCGAAAAAATGAATTTTTCGGTTGGGAGATAAAGCCTTGCTGCTACTTCCTACTGACAATAATCAGCTTCTTATGCAATGGCCAGACCCATGAGATCAAGAGCTACCAAGGGAGCAACAATCCTTGTTGAATTCAGTTAGAGAGTAGAATTAGCGCATAAATCAGGTAAAACTGTATGTCAAGAAAGATGGAATCGAAAAAAATGCAACGCTTGGACATTCCAGAGGAGGCTGGGAGAATGCTCGGGTGGATTGCGGGGCCTACAGGGGAAACTCCTCAGGTGGCTGTAGTTGGGTAGGCAGGGAAAACTCGATAGGAGCTAGGGTGAATGACGCTGAGGAGTATTAAAAAGTTCGCGTTGATAAGGATGAGCTGTTGGGGCTAGTGAGATTCCAAGAGAAGGAGAACATTCGAAATGTTTCATTGAGGGAGATTTAAACGGTGGACAGCAGGAAGAATATGGAGGTCTTGGGTAGATATCAGGAAATTTTTACGCAGATCCTGGGGAAAGTCGAAGGATATAAAAAACATGGAGACCGTAATCACGAGGGAATCGGCAACTGTATTCGATTTTGAATGAAGTTGACTATGGTGACTGTATTGTTACCGTAACGTCTCTTTTTTTCATTATATTTCCATTTGGCTATAGGCTGCTTTGTTTGTAATTGAACTGAGCTATTGCTATGTTCATTTTTCAGGTGCTGCTTGATCAATCTGGTATTTTCTCACTTGAACAATAACACAACTGTTGCTGTTTTTGTTGTTGTGATACAATTCCAAAGTCAAAATAAACTGAAGGCGAAGACTCGAGGAGCTGTCGTCCTGTTTCCTTGCTTTGTGAGCTTGATGCACAAACAGCTCACCTGTTCTTGTAGTTTTTGCCACTTGAAACGTTAAACGAACAAACTGGTTTTCAACATCATATACAACGGATATCGCAAAAAATTTCTTTACGAAGAAGAGAGGCTCTATCTTTGTCGATTTAACATCGGCCCAAGTTACGTGTGCACCAAACAACCGGACAATCACGTGGTAGGTGTGATGGAAGGAGTTTGTTCGTAAGAGCACATTTTCTTCATATTAAAAACCAGTCTGTTCAGTTCTTTCTGATTGACGAAGTAATAGGTATTCACATGCAATTATTCAGACGAGAAAATACACTAGGTTTAAGATTTGACCTTGCAAAGTCGCTTAACAAAAACCTGTAAGTGATCACTTTTCTACTTCATAAAAAACAACTCACCGATGCATACTTCTCTAAGATTTGCTTTAAAATGAGGTAGAATGTTTCCAAGAGTGGGCGCAATTTGCCAGTCTTGATCAGCAAAAAAGCAACCGTCGAAAGTGATCTAAATAAATAACATTCTTGCTCGTTAGCCAGGTTCTTATTTTTTCGATTTCTCTGAATTTTCCGAGATTGATATTTGTAGCAAACAATCTAAAGCAGCGGTTTTCAGCGTTTACATTCAGCGAACCAATCTTATTCAGGAGAGGCGGTAGTGAGTCACGCACAAGTAGTTAAACTCAGAGGCTATGATTTTACATCATTCAAAATGTTTCGGAGAGTCAGGCCTGCTGAGTTCGAGCAACTTTCTCCCTCGCACACGAAAACAAAAATACCACTTTTCAAAAAAAGCTTGGTACGTAATTAGGGGTCTTATTGTTGAATGCCGGATCAATCCATTACATCATAAAGTTAGTAGCCTAGTTAGTAGAGATGAAAAGCCGAAAATCTTAAAGTACAAAACTTGGCACAAACCTTTCCTCGAGTGAGTAGCCTATATTGATTTGTAAACTGGCGCAAAAATTGATTCGCGCAACTTACGGAAATGGACATAAACTTAGCGATTCCTAGGGATGAAATCAATTTTGCGGTTTTCAACTAACTTGAAGGTTACTGCAACTTTTAAACTTATTCAAAGTTTACGTTTAGGGCTTAGCTGACTTTTGATTTTTCATGACGTCATATTTACAAAAATCCTACGATTATATTGGAAATAAACGGACAGTTGATAGTTTTAATAGTGATGCAGCGCCCAAAATGGAATATTACCAAAGTTTGCTGAATCAGTGCAAAATCATTTTCGTAATCGAATACAAAGATCAACTATTTTTGATCTTTCAAGAGTGTCGAAATATATAATATAATCTCCTATTTTTTGGTGGTAAAGAAACTTTTCCTTGCTAAACTTGAGAGTCTGAAACCTTTTTCTTCCAAGCCCATCACGTGAATCGAAAATTGGACAAGCAGGGTCATTTTTGAAGTTTTTTACACTTTGGGGTGTTTGCAAAGCAAGGAATATTTTACTTGGGGTGTTTGCTTGTTTACAGACGGATAAAGAGTCCGTAACTAAAGAGTCAAAGCAGATAAACAATATGTTAGCTCCGTCAGAGATAGGGAAATAGTGTTTTTATTAAATTATCGTTCATTTTACCACACTTCGCCTTATTGTACATTCTTTTGGAATGAAATTGCTCTTGTTATTTATCAAGGCGATCTCCATAACATGTACTCAGGTTTCGCTCAACAAAACACAAATAAGTTTCCTTTTTAGATAAATTAAAACAACGCAATTATGGAGCAGACTCAGTTTTTTTACTTGGAATCTAGAAATGTTTTGATACTGTTTGGATGATGGTATTGGAAGATATTGTACCTATTTTGTCTCTGCAACATTCGCCAATTTTTTGATAAAATCTTCAAATTTGTCAAAGCAATTGAAATGTGTCAGTAATCAGTCACATTTTGCAACCTCCAAAAGAAAATCAATCACACGAGTTTTATTTGCCAAGTTAAGATGAATTTTTAACCATAGTTTAACCCCATTGACGATTTTAAAAGTCACTTGTCAAAGAGGCAGCGAAAAGGCCCCAAACGCCATCATCAAAGCAACTCCCACCTAACCTAAGGTTACAACAAAATAATGCATCCACAATAAATTTATAACAAGCATATTGTGACACTAATTGAACAGATAAATTTGACGGACTTAGCAAAAGATTAGGAGGTTTAATATGGGTTTTGAAACGTAACTTTAGTAAAAAGATTAGAGGTAGTATATATGTCTATTATTTCTAGCCCGCTTATCCTCAAGAGGTCGCTGAGGCAATTGCTCGAGTTGGAGCATCCAAGCATTTCGATCGTCGGCGACAAAAGATGGATGCTCAGGTGGAATGCTAAGGCGAGACCAACTAAGATATTTAATGTAGTCTGGCCATCAGGTTTTGGGACGGCCTCTAAGCTTTCGACTAACACGAGCTGAACACAGCAGTTTTTCGTTTGTTTTTTCTTGGCCTATTCGTGTCATATGCCCATACCAGTACTGTTGCGATCTTTCTTGTCGTAGAAGCAGCGATTCGATGTTTAGCGATTCACGAATATATCTGCAGTTTTGACCTGGTGTAACAAGGTCAAACCGATAATTTTTTGCTACAATTCCATTTCAGCTGCTTGTACTCCAGATCTCACTTTCTCATTCATGATACAACACTCATGGCCATAGGTTTGCCTTGGTGCAAAACTCCCGTTTCAGTACCACAGATCGGTGTAGCTGGTCCACTACTGCACTTGCTTTTCTGATGCGTATATTCAATTCGCTATTTTGTCTGCCATCACTTGTGAATGAAACCCCGAGGTACTTGAATTTCTCCGACTGTTTCACTGATGTTTCATTAGCTTGGAGAGAGCACTGCTTTGGTTGTCTGCACGGGCATATAATTTCTGTTTACGTTGTACTGATTTTCGTTGTACTGATTTTCGTTCCGGCAACGCAGCATGCATCTGAAAACCTGTCAAGAGCTTGCTGGAAAACATTTTGGGTCGAGTCGAGTAGCACAAGATCATCTGCAAATAACAGACGTTGTGCAAAGCAATCTCCGATCTTTACCCGAGCACAAGACTCACTTTTCTTTACTAATTTATCCGCATACTGCAAATGAGGAACAGAATTGGTGAAAGAGAGCATTCTTGTCATAGTTCCACAGTAATGCGATTTTCATCCGATTTGCTGTCGCACGAAATTTCGTCAAATTGTTGACGTAAGCATTTGAGGAAAATATCTTCCTCAATGTTCGAACCCACACGATTTTACTTTTCATCGGCTGCTTCGCAAAGCACTTAAGGATTGTATTCAAGAATGCCGTTCAAAGTGGCGCAGTTTTGCTTCATAACCTCAATTCTGTTTTGCAGCCTATATGTCACTGTACGTACAAAAAATCGCATCATATTTAGCGTAAACACAACTTTACTCCGAAAGGTTTCGTCGTTACGCTGTTGATACGAATAAAAAAAATGGCCGATATATTTGTAATCATATTCACAAGAGTCTCGGTAAAAATTAATACCATCATCAGCGTAAAACTACAGAGGCACTAATCTAATTAACCAGCTCAAGAAATTATTTTAAATACAACAAACTATTACTTCATAAACAAAGCAGTAGGATTTAAATAAAATACATGAAAGAGGCAAAAGAAAGAATCAGAGTACATGGGCAGGGGCGCAAACGAGTGATTGTAAAATGTTTTCATGAAGTAATTTCCTCTCGGTAACAGCATCAAAACCCGTGTAGACGTATCCGATGTATCTCAATTTCAAACAGTCGATAAAAGTATTCTGTCAGCGGTCAATGCGGTTTATTCTGTTAATTGGCGCAATTGACAGTGACATCATAATCCAACGTAAATGAAACAGTGGCGCAACCAACAAAATGCACCAGGGATGCCCCTCCTTTAAATTTTCCACATACCCCTATACTAGTTTATGTAGTTGTGAGCCAGACTCTCGTTATGTAAAACCTTCGATGTGTTTCGTTATTTCAAATCTTATCTTTTCGCCCTGAAGTTTGTCCTTTAAACCGGTAGACAAAATGGTTATCTTTTCTATTCACCTTTCACCTTTCAGCTGCATATTTTAATTAATATCCGTACATCAAAACGTTTATGCTAAGCCAAAACAGGCAAAGTTAAAACTTAGCGAATAAAGTCAATTTTTTTGGTCGAAATATAAATGGCCTAATCAATGATTTATTTAGTTAGTTAGTTAGTTGCATACTTATCCTCCTATCACGAGAAAGCGATCAATGCGCTATACGAGCTCGCTTAGGAGTTGCCAGCCATCTGTCTACCACACCAAGATGGGGTAGTCCCGCTAAGTGCCTTTCCCAACGGCACAGCAAGTATACTTGCCGGCTTGTCTCCAAACTGTCCCTTTAATGCTGAGCGTCAAGCAGGGAAGCTGTGAATACCAATTTTAAAGTCATTGGTTTGACCCGACTAGGAATCAAACCCGAGTCTACAGCTCAAGAGACAGACGCTCCATACCACTCGGCCATCTGAGCTGTTCAATTACATTTACATTTAAAGCAATCTCACTTGCGAAAGTGGAATTTGAGGGCACAGAATGCGGAAGTGTTCTTCATAGGTCATCACCCGCTGAAACAACATATTCACCTTAAGGTTCGGACATTGAGTGGATAGATTAGTCCACAAATGACCCCATATGACTTGATTGTGTGGGTCATGGGCAAACACTTTGACGTACATTTTCTTCAAGGAATTGAATTCTAAGCTTTTTGCTAACACTTCTAATAAATCTTCTGATAAATAGCTGTAATTAAGGTCTATTTCTTGCAGTTTTGTGTAGTATTTCATGCATTCTACGAACTGCGCAGTATTGAATACCGGCTGTCGATTCCCAAAAAAATCCTCGATGTCTAATATTATTATCGATGATCCTGTGTTGTAGCCCAATGCATATAAAATCTTATACCCTTCATCGAAAGGAGCACGAGCTCCCCTGAGATAGACCTCTTCCAACGTGTGCTGACCTTTACAAAAGAACCTAGCCAACGTTGAGCACATGTCCTCTCGGTAAACCATCCACTGAGCGCGGTCAAGTTGCAACAAAGGCATTGAAAGTTCCTTCAGCTTTGTGCGGCATTTTATCAAGTGATTAAGGCAAATTTTGACAGATTTTTGAAATTTTCTGCAAACACCCGAGGACACTGGGCTATACAATTTGAATTCAAGATATTGAACATATTTTCCAAAATTTCTTAAAAAGTGAGTGGCGTATCTATAGGGAAATTGCGTTAGATCTCGAGGATCGCGTCCAGAAAATCGAAACGATTTGGCCCTCCACAATGATGGGCTGTGACGTATCACGTCATACCATCGTCTACAGACAAACTGGGCATTCAAACGCTGCCGTTCTTCAAGATAAGAAAACATTTTTATCAGAATAACGTGGGGTAAGTTTCCCCATCTGTCAACACCAAAGTAAGAAGGAGATTTTTGAGTTTCGCAGTCAGTGATTGCGTAGTCGCTGCTATTTGCTTCCGTCACTATATCGTACTCTTCTTTAGTTTTCAGTATCTTGGCAGGCTTTTTACACAGATATTCACATTCGTTTAACAAGCTCATTTTAAATTTGTTTTCATTTTATGGAAACGCAAATTGCACTAGCAGACTACCAAGGAAAGCAGCATCAAAAACTTCTCGTTGTTTTCGCTGATGCAGGCACAACTTACAATCACAAAAGCAAAAGTTTGAGAACATCTACAGTCATTTAATTCACAGAAAGTTCATTGTGCTCAACAATTTCAATTGTTACTTCATTTACATTTTTTTATGATTTGATTACACTTACACTGGCCAAGTGCTCTTCAACCTTTTTTTCCATGGTATGTTTTATCAAATTTCTCAAAAATTTTGTATACCTTTCAAATATCAATGTGAATATGAATATGAAAATATGTGTTAAATAAATGAACACTGTACTGCAGTTTCTCTGACTTCTTCAGTATTCATAAGTTTACATAAAATACAAAGTTGCGGGCTGCATTGAACAGTGTTCAAAATATATTCTACCCAACTTCAGAAAATCTGCTGCTATGATATTTTTTAGTAACATGAATACCATTTCCTGTACGGATTCTTGTTAGCTACTAAATCATTAGCAATTTATTTAAACTGAACTGGCTTTTAAACTTCAAATAATCTAGTCACACTGATGCAAAATTTTCAGCCTGCTTCTCAATCTCAAACTAGTTTTTTCGCGAAATTTACCTGTTTGCAAGAAAATCTCAAATTCTCAAGAAGGCTTAAACATCTCCAAATACCGAAAAACCTCTATTTGAACGCCACCTCTAATGAACCGCCATTCATAAAAGACATATTAGGCCAATGCTAATTATTGTGCTAATTTGATTTTCACTGGCAAATTTATGATTACTCACCAGTAATCACTCAGTATTCATGTCCTTTTTCAATTATTTGTTAGATGTTTTTTTGTTTATTAATAAAATTTATCTTCCCAAAATTCTAACCAGCTAGTTGAAAAATAGAGCGCCACCCTCTAATTGAACGCCATCTCTAATAGAACGCCACTATACAAAAAGAATTGAAAAATAGAGCGGGTCCTCCTAAACACCACAAAGGACTGAATCACCGCAAAGCAGGGCTGCGAACTCGAACTTGAACTCGAACTCGCTTGAACTCGATCGTTTTTGCCGAATTCGAACTTGAACTCGAAAAATAAAATTTTTTGAACTCGAACCTAAACTCGAACTCGAAAAAAAGCAATCGAGTTCGAGTTCACTAATTGAGTGCTTTAATTTTATTGATTCAAATCTCTCAAAACGAAGTTTAGCCTACATTTGATTTTTTGTTACACCGTAGAGTGAATGATTGCAAATTTGCGATTTTGGTACCGATACTGCACTTGCATTTCATTTTACGTTGTCTCATTGAAACTTATTCATAGCATCACAAACGGTGTTCCGAGGGATTTCAATGAAAACGCAGCTGCGCTGCAGCAACAGTTACCTGATGTTTGTGCGGTGCTGCAATCTCTGTTCCAACTGTTTTTAAGTGGGTCAGGGGCGGATCCAGGGGTGGGGGACCTTTTTTAACAATGCTTTTGATGAACACAATTTTTCCATAATTTCGAACCTCTTCGACAACAATAATTCCTACGCTTTATACCGGTACGCAGAAATCGAAAACGAGCGAAAAAATTGCATCATACCGGTATTCGGTGAAGACCTCAAAATTAATTGTAAAAAATTCAAATACAATTTGCCTTAAAACTTGTTTAAGAAGCACTAAAATGGCCATCATAGAATGCAAATTTTCAAAAATTTTCCGAGAAAGCATGCCCCCGGACCCTTTTAAAATGTTATTGTCCTCATTTTGCTTCAAACTAACTCAGCCGGAAAATCTTCGCTCAAAAATGTCAAACTTTGGTGCCCTCCCCCTAAAAAAATTCTGGTTACGTTTCTGACATGAAAACATTAATTTTAAATAGCTTAAACGCCCTTTTTCGGATCCAAACGTCTTTGTAATTAGCTGCCATTCAAACTAAATCAATACTGCATCTCACCACCAAAATTTTCTGGATCCGCTCCCGGTTAGAGTATGTTTGTTTAAGGGATATTTTGAACAGGGCTGTGAACTTGAACTTGATCATTTTTGCCGAACTCGAACTTGAATTCGAAAAATAAAAATCTTTGAGCTCGAACTTGCAAATGTCTCTTGAACTCGAACTCGATTAGAAATCGATCGAGTTCGCAGCCCTACCGCAAAGAAGCGACAAAGGACTTACTAAACACCGCAAAGTACGACAAAGGACCTGATAACCCCAAGCCTAACTCTACTTTAATCCTAACCCTAATTTCAAGTCCTTTGTCGTTCTTTGCGGTGTTTGGTAGATCAATTTGAAGTACTATGTCGTACTTTGCGGTGTTTAGTAAGTCGTTTGTCGCTCCTCTGCGATGTTTCAGTTCTTTGCGGTATTTAGTAGGACCGAAATAGAGCTCTATGGCGCTCAAATAGAGGTTTCACATTATTTAATTTTTCAAGATTTTGAGAAGAGAAACACTGAGCTGTTTGGTAACATTCATTTAAAAGCATATCGTCACATTAGTGCAAAAATTGCCCAATTTTTTTTTTTGGCAAGATTGATTTTTTTGCTTCAGATTGTTCCCCTGGGTCATCGCTATTGCCTGACAAAATTTTTGCAAAAAAATAACGACTTGTTTGCGAGTTATGCCAGTAAATCAACACATCAAATTGATTATTATTAAATCAAACTAGCACATTATACGCGATGTAGCTCTCGTCTGTTGTTATTTTCCTAGTGACGCCATAATCCCTCATCACCACCGCTTGTAAGAGCAACTCCAGCCATGGTTACCGTAGAGCGAGACAGCGCTGTTTCGGCCTATTCGTCCTCATCAGCCGCCCACAGGTATAAGGTACACTTATCGTTCCGAGCGCTTGACCTTCATCAGCCAAGCACCCTTCCGCATTTGTATATCTTAAAAGAATTTAACCTTTGTGGTACCTAACTTCATGTTACATAACCACTCGAGTTAAATTCCCCATGTGGCCAAGGTACAACAGTTACACACAACGTCGTCCTACCTGGCCTGCTGAATGGGAAGTCAGAACGACTTCCACGCGTTGGGTCATAGGACAAACCATCCTCCATCACCAACAGTTGCAAGAGCAACAACAGTTTTAAGTTACCTACATACAACAAATACAACAGTTACAGTTTTAACATACATGGTTACCGTATACAACAGTTTTAAGATATACAAATCCGGAAGGGTGCTTGGCTTATCAAGGTCAAGCGCTCGGAACGATGAGACTACCTTAAGCCTGAGGGCGGCTGATGAGAACTAATAACCCGAAACAGCGCTGTCTCGCTCTACGGTAATCAAAACTTTTATATTTTACAACTGAAATAAGTTACATGAAAATAGGCTAGCCAGAGATATGTGTATACTCATGTGCGGAGACTATGGAATGACGTAGCACAAAAAAAAAACGGTCATCACCAAAATTCGAATAACTTCCAAAGTTTTATTTATATTGACACAACATTTTAGCTACAGTAGGTCACGTCTGTGTAGCAGACAATTCGAAAATTTTAAGTCTGTACTACAAAATCTCTTTGTTTCACTGGCGCTCAAAAAATGTGCTCGAAATGAGCTCCCCGGCGCTGCAGGCACACTTGGATCCGGCGGGCAAAATTCCCGATGACCCTCCCGCATTCCTCCCTTGGGATCGCTCTTATAGCTGCTGTGATTGCTGCCTTCAGGTCAGGGATACTTTGAGGGTTGTTGGCATAGACCCGGTCCTTGAGGTATCCCCACAGATAAAAATCTGGGGGGTTCAAGTCCGGTGAATACGGCGACCACTGCGGGTCACACCTGCGGCTGATCAGTCGGTCTGGAAAACGCTGCTGTAGCCATGCCAATGATTCTTTTGAGGTGTGGGGGGTGGCACCATCCTGCTGGAACCACTAGAGGACCCTGACGACCTTTTTCCGTCGACCAAGTGCTGTCCAGAACTTGCCAAGCACCTGGACATATCGCTCGGTGTTGATTGTCACACACTGCTCATTTTCGTCCTCGAACCAGAATGGTCCAATGACGCCATGTTTGGAGATGGCAACCCAGGCAGTGCACTTCAGAGAGTGTAATGGCCTTTGCAGACAGTGCTCAGGGGATGTGCTTCCCCAGAAGATGTTGTTTTTAGAGTTCACGTGACCCGACAACAGAAAATGTGCCTCGTCCGAAAACCAGACATTGTCAAGAAAGTCTGGCACAGCGTCAATCTTGTCGCAAAACCACTGGCGCATGATCACGCGCTTCCTCATGTCATTAAGTAAGCTTTTGTTTAATCTGTATCCTGTAAAGATACAGGTTGAGATCTGCGATCAAAATTCTCCACAAGGACTCTCGGTTGATTTCAAGCTCCTGACTTCGCCGACGCACAGACTTGCTTGGGCTGCGGACAACAGAGTCTCTGACTGCAGCAACGTTGTGCGGTGTCCTTGATGATTTCGGTCGTCCAGAGTATGATTGTCTGCTAGGGTCTTTACGATTGAGGTTATGCACAGTCCCATGGGTTCTGAACTTGTTGACCCATCTGCAGATCATTGAACGAACAGGAAATTCACGACATCTAAACCGTTCTTTGAATTGCAATTGAGCTGCGTGGATAGACTTCTGCCGAAAATATGCCTCAACTATAAATATCTTTTGCTCAGTAGTCCATGGCATCTCGAGGGTCAAATTTGGTAGACTCTTATAACATTAATACTTATTATAATACTCAGGTTATTTTCAAATTATATTGAACCGAAAATTCAGCAGTAATTGAGGGAGACTGCGAAGTGAGCTTGCGCTCTTCAAGTCAGCAGCCACCCGTTAAATATGTCAAACGCGATCGGCTCCAGCCGCGAATCGAACCCGTCACGTAGGATCTGTCACCTGCGCGCGGAACCGCTAGGCCATGTCGCTGATCTATTGGTAAATCTGAAAAATGGAAAAAATTGATTAATTATTTCAAACGTTATTCAACTTTAGGTGATGACCGTTTTTTTTGTGTCACCCTGTATATGGGCAATGGGCATTGCCAGTAGCTCGCTGGCATGCGGGCCTTTTTTTCTCTCTGCAGCAGCAAGCTGCAACACCATTGAATTTCGTAGCTGGTGTAATTGAAATGGTGAGGTGGATCTGTGGATCAACCTAACCGCTAAAAAAACTTTTAACAGAGACGATTCTGCGCTTATTTCGTCTTCATCAAAATGGTGAAATTCAGGGTTCAAAATTACTCTTTGCTTGAGTTTCACAGTTCTGGCTAACATCCCTGGGTGTGAAGTAGGAACGCAAACGAACTGCGTTTCGCTCTAGTTTTGCAAAACGTTCGATATTTCAAACTAAAGTAGCAATAAACGTAGACCGCGTGCAAAAATTTTTTTGCAAACTAAAGCATTTATGCATCTATTGATTTATTGCTCAGGCTAAGTTAAAACCTTCCCAAAATTTTGCAGTTAAGAGCGCTCATTTTGGAGAGGTTTTCTCTTTAAAATTGTAAGTTGCCAGTTGCCACCCCACTTTTTTAAACTTTACATTCTTGGATATCTCAGAAGCAACGACCTCGCAGAGCTTCACACGAAGCTGCACCATATACAGTTGATCAGAATACACATCATTGCTGCTTTATGCGGAAGTGAAGTCTCGAGGGAATGCCCTTGTTGGTACGTCTTTTTGTGTTGCAAATGAAGCTGCTTCAGTTCTTCCAAAAAAAAAAGATTACGAAATTCAGAAGATTTTAAAAGACATAAACTTTATTCCTCACCTTTCCTATTTGTCACATATTTTAGAAGTAATGAATCACTGTTATTGCTATCTTCAGGGACGTGGGTGCAACATCGTTGATTTTGCAATCAAATTGACTATATTAGGGGTGGGCAAAGTGCGGCTCGCAAGCCTCAAGAGGCTTTTTGACCCTCGACTTGTGGTTTTTCAGCTCTTTGTGAGGAATACTGAAGACCTTTTTTGTTTTGTATTTGCAATTGCATTTTTTGTTTTACACCCCCATTGTCTGCTCTTGTGTGGTCGAATACTTGTTTTTGCTTTTTCATCTCTCATTTGCATTTCCTGTGAGGTTGAAGACTTTTTTTTTGCTCTTTGACTCACCGGTGGCAACTCTTAGGTTGTTTTTTTTCGCAAGTGGCTCTTTCAATAAAAATTTTGCCCACCCTTGAACTACCTTCATCCAAAAGCTTGATTCACAATAATGACTCGCACACTGTGAGATTTCTTCGAAGTTCAAAGCTGTGTTGCCCAGATGCTAAGCCGCAGTGCTACTTGCTCTGCGCTTCAACGTAATACCGCGAGGATAATAAACATTCGATTTAATGACGTATTCGTTTCTGTATGTAAAGTAAACCTTTCAGCACAGCTCTTGTATGTTGTTATGGTCAAAAAGTATTCATTAAAGATAGGTGGTACGCCGCTACAGAAAAGGTCCAGAAGTGGCACGCAGAAACCAAAAGATTGGGAACCCCTGCTGTAGACCAATGATTAGGAGAACAAACGAGAGTTTTCAAGTTTTTATACCGACTTTCATGAAGCCTTTGAAGTGACATATTTGTCACTAGTTAAGAAAAAAATGATGCAAAAGCCATTGTGAAGATGAGTGGACCAGATATTTCTCCAGCATTCCATGCAAAATTGTTTACATGCCAGCTTACATTAACATCTGTAGAACGGTTATGTTCTATGTTAAAGTCAATGATTCGTGAAAACCGAAATTTTACCGATGTAAACGTCGCATTCTATTATGAAGTTGTTATTCAAGGGTTGATTACCTTGCTTGTAGTAAGATGCACATCTGAAATTTTTTTACTAATTTTTGAGTAAATTCTTCGTTTTTCGAGTATGTTCTTGTTCAAAATACATGTTTAGACTTACATAATGAGATGTTACTTAATTGTTAATTACGAAGAACAACATAAATTTGTTGTCTGAAATAAAGTCACATATTCCAAAAAGTAAAGTCATATTTTTCGGTTTTATAACTAAGGTCATAAAAAAGTTGCTCTAGTTATGTGTTATTTCCATGAACAGATCAAATGGCCGAGTGTACAGAGCGTCTGCTTTTGGAGACCTAAACTCGGGTTTCATTACAAGTAAGGCCAATCCTTTCAGAACTGATATTCACCGCTCCCTGCTTGAAGCTCAGCATTAAAGGTGCAAAGTGGAGAACAACTGGTTTAGTTTGGTTGCAATACCGTAGGGAAAGACACTTACAACTGAATTTATCCACGCTAAGGTGGTAGACAGATGGCCAGCAACTTCTAAGCGAGGTCGCTAACGCGTTATGATTGCATTTTGGTGATGTAGCAAGACATACACAACTAAACAAAAAACAATTCTTGTACCAGTGAACCCCAGGTGTATTTTTATGACGGAAAACTTATCAGCAGCGTAGCCAGAAAAAATTTAAAGGGGGCTGGGGCAGTAGCTAAGCCGTACATAGTTACCGGTACATTATTAAATTAACGAAATGCATAAAATGGGTAACAAAGCAAACCGTCTAGTGCAAGGCATTAACTTCAAGCTTTGAATTTTCAGTAAGTTAAATGTTGAAAAAGGTGAGTTTTGAGATTTTACTTTGCGAGTATCGTAGTTATGGTTTGGCCTATACCAGGGGTGGGCAAACTTTTTGCATGAAGGGCCGCATTGGAAAAAATTTTAAAGCCGAGGGCCGCACTGCTTTGGAAAAGGAAAGTAACAAAGGTCATCACCAGTGGCGCACCCACGGTTTTGGCAAAGAGGGGAGGGGGACTCCACCGGAGGCCTGGGGGTGAACCCCCAGCCTCTGGAGACCAAGGGGGTCTGGGGGCTACGCCCCCATCCGCCAGCAAACTTTTACGATTTTCACATAAAGAACACTCATTTTAGCACACTTTTTTATCGAAAAAGGGTATGCATTAAGTGCAGTCACTATGGACACTGCAAAAATGTTTCCGCAGCTTATATGTAAAAGTTGAGGCTTGGCTAAAATCAGCAAAATGAGACTGCAACCATTATTAGCTTAAGAAATTATAAACTGAAAGTTAGGTTTTAGCACCTTATTACATGGCCAAGGGGGAGGCATGGCACCGTGGCCCCCTCTGCGTGCGCCTATGGTCATCACGACCACAAATGTCCTATTTTCCATGTAATTTCTCTAGAGTACAAGGTTTATCTTTCTGGAAGTACCAGCGGGCCGCAATGCATGATCTCGCGGGCCGCATGTGACCCGCGGGCCGTAGTTTGCCCACCCCTGGCCTATACTAATTGTCACTTGGGGCACATGCTCCCCCGCGAAAAATACTGCACGCTGTGTTCGTAATTTTAACGAATGTCTTTTGAACAACTTTTAGAGTAACATTAATTTAAATTTTTAAATCTAATTCTGGTTGCTACTTTAACAAATTTATTTTTAGCTTGCTTATCTTTGCAAAAATTATAATCGACGAAGCAAACAATTTTTTCAAAAACAACTGTGTCTAGTGCGCGCGATACTAGCTTTCTTCGGCATACAGCGAGGCCCCTATTTGAAGTTGTACCTGAAATATTGTCTTTCTGGCCATTTTCTTTCATTTTCAAAAGTCATAAAGTTAATTATCCAGGAAGGTTCTTGCATCGGCACACCAACTGAAGAAGTTTCTGCTTACGTTGATTTACTGAGTCGAGTATACTGCATACTCACACTTTTCATGAACACAAATTGGATACCATCGCTCTTTAGGGACACTACATATTTGTATAACAGCCCATAATCATTAAGTCATGCTCCAAGACTTTGTTTTCGTTGCGCACTATGGTCATGGTTTCGTTATACAAAACATATCGAAAGCATGAGTTCGATCAACAAGATACAATAAGATGATACAGGATAGGAAACTTGGTACCTGATGATACAGGATAGGAAACTTGATACGCTACCTGATGCAGTTTCTTCGTAAGCCAGCGCATGAATGAGGCCGCATCACGTGCGTGTTTTGTCATGAAATTATCATTTCAGTGTTACAACAAGGGTATAATCCAACTAATTTTGTCATTTTTAAAAAAATCACTTCTACCACAAAGTCATTTAGTCGGTAACGTGATAGCAGCATCGCGTCATTTCTTGCCGGGTCTCGGGAGGCTGCGTCTTGAAAACAAATGTGGTCTGATAGGCCTGTATGATCATGCCAACCTCCTGCAAAAACATCTCCAAAAATATCTTGCAGCAATTTTATAATTTGACATTCAAAACGGGTTGTTGAATCGCAGCGTTTTATTCGATGCGTGTGACGTAGTGACAAGTTTTCCAAATGAAAATATTTAGTTTTCCCAAAATAAACAAACTAGTTTTGGTTCATCAATTTATTGACCCCAACGGTTCGTTTCACGCTAATACGCGATCATCAGGAGGTCTAAAACAACATACAATGTTAAACTACAGGTACTCACCAAAATCCAAATTGCAAAAATTTCAAAACTTTATGGAACTAGCTTCACGCTGCCTACTAAATTCTTCACAACTAACACATATAGATAGGCAGTGTCTGAGTGCGCCACCGGACAATCGAGCTCCACAAAAGAAAACATAGAACTCCATTGCCCGCAACACTACGCTCCGTCACCCCCTATTTTCCTTTAGAACCGGTAATTTAAACTATCCTGCCCAACTCCTTGCGTTTTTAATTATGCAAAATATGAAATCAGCTGATGCCCAAAACAAAGTATTATTACGAGATATAAAAGATTATGACGTCGAGTTTTAGCAGTATGCGAGCTATAAAACATAGAGATCGAAATTATATTTAAAAACAAAATTACTACGATAAGTCACAGAAAAGAGATTCCAAAAGGGTTGGGTAGGATCAGCGTGAAGCAAACTAAACAGCGCTAAAATACAAAATAAAATTTCTATATATGCCTACACAAATAAGTCGGATTTTACGTTCTTTAACTTGAATTTATTTTTATGCCTACATTTTGCCATAATCTCGGATCGTTTGTTCAGTACATTATTGTCCTTCCCGGCAGTTAGAATAATGAACTTCTCATCGAGGCATAGGTTGCATCTTCTCATCCCACATTTATAAGGTGCTGATTTCTTTTTTATAGACCATTTAACGATAGGATTGCCATTATTATTAATTGACGACCAGTAAAATTTAGACAGTTCGGTAGCATTAGCCTTATTTGGATGTCGGAATGTGTGCGTGTGATTGTTGAATCTAGATTTAAACTCAGGTTCACAGCTACCATAGTAGATTTTTGTATTGGATGCTGATGAATGTGAACGTTGTAGTTGGTTACTTAGTGGAATAAGACGATTACTGGTGGACGATGATGATGATACGTCAATATTCGGCGAGTTGACATGCTGGACAATACTCGCATTTGGATGCGAAGCGGTGCTATTTGCCGTACTGCGGATAGCCGCAGAAGGGGTTTGTTGTTCAGATATCTCAGCTTTATATACAATGGAGCGGACATTGCACATACCATCCATAGGACAGAGTGACTTATCTCGGCAATTGCACGCTTTTATTTCACATTCGCGATCAGTGGAAGTCTGCAAAATTTGCTTATTATGCGTATTAAGAATGGATCCAATATTCGGCATGCAGCTGTAGCTTATTTTGATGTTGTTTTTGTTGCAGACCTTCTTAAGCTTGTGGTTCCCATTAAAATGTTTCTGAACAAGTCTCAGAAATTCTTTTCCGATATTCGTTTTGACATGTGAGCTGAATGGGGGGTTGAACCAAGAGATATTGCGTGATCTGTTCCGCTTATTGCTAGACAGTTTCGGTGTGTAGTCTAAAGCCTCATTACAACCGCTTTTTGCAAGCGCCTTCTGATATTCCGGAATAGCTTTGGTGAACTCCTCTTTACTAGAAGATATTTTAGAGATTCGTGACCCAATCATCTTTGGCAAGTTCTTAATGATGCTCTTTGGATGATTTGACTTAGCATTAACATACAGCAAAGTGTTATTTGGTTTTTTAAACGGCCAGAATTTACCGGTATATAGGTTGAATGTAACATCCAAAAAGTCAACCTGATGCAAATTTGATTCTGTGGTTATTTTTAACCCAAACTGTTTGAATACGGCGGCGATAGTTTTCCTGAACTTCTCCATGTCAGGGCCGGACATATTAGGTAATATAGCAAGCCCGTCATCCCTGTACAATCCAACCAAGTTCTTATCAATTATTTTCGACAGATTATCCAGTATAAACAAACCCACCAACTCACAAACTTTCGCACCATCATAAGATCCCATTGCCACATCAAATGCCTCGTTAGTTTTCTTAACCCATGTACTATTATTGTTAAATAATACAGATTTTCTGCAATGCCTAATAATTTCCAGCTGATCGCTAGAAATCACATGAAAAGTCTGAGCAAATTTCAATGAGAAATTAAGCAGATTTTCTGATATAGATGGATAAAATTCTACGATGTCGAATTTGAAACACTTGCACATGTCTTTGTTCGATAAGCTTTTGTACCAGGATATAACGGAGTCAGTACTCCGCCATTGGTTCAAACCTAATTGAGTCCGGATGTTGGAGTTGACTTCATCCAAGATTTTTTTACTAATTTTTCCAATCTCTGACTTCGCAGGATTAATCAGTCTGCATTGTGGGTTATTAATGAAATTATCCTTGTGGTCTTTTAGCGTAACAAATGCTGGTTTTTTGGCCATTTGCTCAATACGATCTTCAAGTTTCAGTTTCGTTGCGATATGTTTAGCTTCCAAATTAATGGCAATGGGATCCAAATAGGCTCTGCTCACCTGATCATCGAGCACTGTTTTTGCTTATGCAAGTTATTACTAACTTATTCTGATAGTTTTCCCAAAATGTTATTTTTCCAAGGTAACTGGTGTTGTGAATTTCTAACCAATGTTTGTTATCGCATAGTGTTTATTATCATTTGTGTCACGTGATCATAGGGCGTTGTTCATCTGCTTTGTGTTTGGCAAAATTGTCTTGCATTCGACAGATGTTAGTTTATAGAACGGATGTACTTCTGTTAGTAACGCAGGCCTAGATGTTTAGTTCAGTACTTTAATTTTGTTTTTTTAAAGGTGTCATATAATAGGATTTTAAAGTCTAAATAAAGGTGTTACATATTTCGTTCAACTTCCTGTTTGTTTTTTGGTTTCCTAATTTGTTTTTGTGCATATTATTTCATGCAGCTCGAAGATTTAGTTTAGACGCAAGGTTTCGAACGCGAGTTTTTTTCTTGGATTCGATCGCAAGGCATTTTGAGTTGGTTTATGATGATCGTTTTCTTGGTTTGCAAAGCTGCTTAATTGCCTGAAGGTCGCCTGCGTGTTTTTTGACTGCTTGCTAAGACTTCGTGAAGCGCGCTTGGCTGCTTGCAGTTGTACCTATGGTTGTATTCTCAGTCGGGTCAAACCAAAGACTTTAAAACTTGTATCTGCTGTTACACTTGCTAAACGCTCAGCAATTAAGTGTAGCGCGGAGGATGAAATGAACAGAGAATAAAAATACGTCAGTGAATTCTTGACAAAATTTAGTCCTGGCGCTAAAGGACCTTTGTAGTTATAAAGCGCCATAAAACCACACAACATTTCAACATTTGTATCTATGGTATTAGACTACACAGACCGCGTATAGTGTTTGAGCTAAAAAAAATTGTTTAAGATATTTGCCGAGGAAAGATAAAGTTTTTTTGAGTAATTTCTTCAAGTCTTAGTCGATCGTTGCCTGCGTAAATGCATTGGTCAATACGAATTTTGCAAACCCACCAAAAATGGAAATCTATTGGTTAAATGTATGGGGCGTCGTAGTGAAAAAAACGATTTAGCAAATTTTGTATGAATTTTCAGCAACATTTACACAGTTTTACAGCTATTTAGCTAAAGTGAAGTGAACTGCAGCTGAAACGCTTCGAAAAGTACAATGACAGCCAAGTGTAACGACATTTAATAAATAGCAGCGATATTTATTAAATAGCGGCGATATTTAATAAATATAAATGCTATTTATTAAATAGCGACAATATTTAACAAATGGCAGCAGCATGTAATAAATAGCAGTGACATTTAATAAACAGCAGCGACATTTAATAAACAGCAGCGACATTTAATAAAGCGCAGCGACGTTTAGCTAAAGTGCTGTGAAAAATTAAAGTGCTGCGAGTAATATGCCAATGAGATCAACAGTGTTTCCATTTCATCAATTTTCGAAACATCCAATCGCGGTTTGTCAGGCCTCAACCGCCTTACGTCCTAGGTTAGTGCATCATTGCAACCAGCAGTTAATTGCATTTGGACAGAAGAACGCTTGCGTACATGCAAGGTTTGTAACTTGTTACTATTTCGGGACAATAGAATTAATATAGCGACTTGTGTTAAAATTTTTTAGCTGATAAGTAGGGCCCGCTAAAGTCAATAAAGTCAAAATTTTTTCAGGACCTTGTTACATGATCAAATGTGTACTAACGTTCGTTTCAGGTGTTCAGGAGTCTGTTTTGGTAGATTTTATAAGTCAAAATAAAGTCAAAACTTCGCATTAAGTCAAAATTTGTCAAAATTGTCTTTATCAAAAATGTCCTTACAAAAACGAACAAATTTATATTTTTTAAATATTTTTTTGAATTTTTGAGCTGCTATTAAAATTTTATGCGCAGTTATATTTGATTTTAAACTTTTAAAATAGTTGCAATATTTGCACTATCGTCACAATAATGCGTGCGGTAATTGAGAAGGAAATAGCACTTATTATGCATGAAACGTCATTGTTGATGCATAAATGCATAATTGTTAGACAATTAATCTAATCCTATAAAAACCTTGCGCTCTTTACACGTGGTCTTTTAAGTTGTAGCTTGCAAAGCAAAGAATGCCAAAACAAGCCAAATCTTCTATAGCGAAAGTTAGCCAAACTTGCCAGGAATATCCGGATGAGTTTTCGGCAACTCCTGTCGGCGACTAGCAATGCAACCTTTGCGACGTGTTAGTCAAATGCGACAAAAAATTTTTTGTGGAAAGCCACCGAAAAAGTAAGCAACACCAAGGAAAATTGGAGACGAAGAGCAAATCTCAAAGCAAGCAAACCTTTTTACATTTCGATCAAGTGAACTTCAAGGAACAGGTTGTTTCTTCATTCTTAGCTGCAGATATCCCACTTCATAAACTGAACCATCCTTCTTTAAAGTCTCTGTTTGCTAGAATAGGAAAAGTATTGCCTTCGGAGACTGCAGCCCGGGCATGTGTTGCTAAATTGGCATCCCAAAAAGAGGAACAATTTCAAGAATTACTTCGTGACAAAAAAATTTTTTGTTTGTGGATGAAGCAGAGGTTACTAAACAAAAGTATATTAGTGTGCTTGTGGGCAGCTTAGATGCTCCAGATCAGACATTCCTCGTTAATTGCCATCCACTTGACAGCGGTCGCAATGTTAATAGCAGTATTATTCTGCACACTGTGGATGACATGTAGCGACAACTTGAAATAAAACGCGAGAATTTTTCATTGTTCTTGACTGATGCTGCTCGGTACATGTCTTCGGCTGGAAAGACATTAAAGGAATTATACCCTTCTTTGATGCATGTCACCTGCGTTGCGCACTTACTACATAACTGCGCAATGCGTGTGCGTGCTCATTTTAAAAATATTGATGAAGTAATAGCAACGATCAAGGCAGCAACAATCAAAAACAAAGATCGCTTGAAAGATTTTCATGATGCTGGTCTGCCATTTCCTCTTGACCCTGTAATTAGAAAATGGGCAACTTGGCTCAGAGCTGCCTTATATTATAGTGAGAACCTTCCAGCTGTTCGTACCGTTGTCAACAATTGGACAAGTGCAGGCCTCTTAGTCAGCAGAACAAAAGACGCTATCAATGTGGAAGGTTTGGTGTCGGACTTGGTTAAAATAAATCAATACCGGACTGTAGCAGCCAACGTAGAGTTCTTAGAAGGAAGTGCCTGTACAATAACCAAAGCATACGGACTGCTGAAGAACATGCAATTCGATGATGATCCTTGCGCAATTAAAGACTACATTAACAAACGACTATCCAACTCTGATTTAGAAACAATAATAAACTGTACCAACTTGACAATTGACCCAACAAGCTACGCACTATTGCAAAAAGCCCAGCCAACCTCTGCTGCTGTTGAGAGGTCGTTTTCTATGCTCAATAAATTACTGAGAAAAGACAGAAATTTTGATGTTAAGAACGTAAAAAAATATATGATGCTGAATTACAATAAAACGTCCTTGTAATTATACTGCGCGGCTTTCGTTAAAAAAATCATAGACATATTGTTAGTGTACAGTACAGTTGCGATAGCAACGCAATTTTTGTATTATACACTAATTGATACCGGTACACGCAATGGCTTGTTATCCTAGGTCAGGGATGGCGAACCTTTTTAAGTGGTCGGTCAAATTTAAGGTCGCAGACCGAAAAAACAAAAAACGTGGGTCACGGATGTAATAATATTAACGAGGGGCTTGAACGCAAATTTTGCCGAAATCTGTGCAAAGAGCAAAAAAAAAAGATCTTCACTTCAGAAATACCCAGCTTCCCGTCTTCAACGCCCCAGTACGGAAAAATAAGCTTTTTTTACTACGTTATTTTCGTTACCGTTTTTTCGTAAAATTTTCCCAACTACAAGTGGGTCACTGAAATAAGCAAGTGGGTCACTTAGTGACCCGCGGGTCAGTGGTTCGCCATCCCTGTCCTAGGTTTTAACGTCATGCGTCGCTTTGTTGCATTAGCTTCAACACTGAGTAATTGAGAAAATGTTCGAAGTACGCTACCTTTTTCTTTAAAAACTTATGTAAATTGCAGATTATAAAACATATTTAATTAATAAAGGGCAACAAGACATAAATAATACGCGGAAGCGGTTAAGTCAAAATAAAGTCAAAATTTTACTAAAATAAAGTCAAAAATATATTTTTTTAGGCCAAAAAAAAAAAATGGCCCTACTGATAAGGCATTATGAACGGATGAAGCTTAGCTTAGACTAGACCTAGAGCAGTAGAGTATTAGCATGTCTTGATCAAGATTTTTCACATTTAGAAAAGATTGTGTATTTAGTACCGTAGTTCATGATGTGCATGTGAGTATGTGCAGCAGTATAATACAGTTTACAGTAACTTATACCATAGTCTACCAACATGTTTAGCCATAGACTACCGGTATCACCTGATCATGGTATACCAGTTCAGACTCAGGGTTAATCCATTACGGTGGTTCTTGCAATTAAGTAGGACATTTGAAAAAAAACTTGCTGTGACCAGCATGTCTAAAGTACCAGTACCTAGTTCGTTTCCCCTCTCAACTTTTCCAAAGTCCAAGATGTACTAGTACGGTACCGATATCTCTTTTGCGAAAAGCAGTTACATCTTATTTATAAACTTTGCTTTTTCAAGAAAATGCAAAGGTGGTAAGCTACGGATATTACCTATGGATGATATTTCCCTAATTTCTACTTATAGCTTACCGGTACCGGTACAGCCTGTATACGGTAGTTTGGTGTAATTGTCTGTGAATTTAGTCATTGCTTTTTAACGTGGTGGCTATTATCTGTGCACGTTGTTTTAGACACATTTTTGTTTTTATTTATATACCTATACCGGTATATAGCTATGGATGAATAATATTTTTATGACAGTCAAAAAGATTTATTGCTTACCGGTATCTATATCCAAAAATTTTCATGCTTGTTCAATCCACAAGCAGCGGAATATAGTAACCGAATATCACAAATGATCGCATGAAAATGTGTTGCAAAAGGTTGTGGCGTGGAAGGACGAGGTATAATGTATTGTAGATTGCCAAAAATGGCTAATGCTTACTGGTAAAATGGCTAAGGCTATTTCAAATTTTAGATTTATAATAATATTTTAGCTGTTGGACTATCTTTTTGTTTTATAGTTCTGTTGTTATATTTTTTGGAGATACCGGTATAAGCTGGTAATAACCTTTACTGGTTTAAAATCAATGCAGAAGTAGAATGTGCAAGACCTGTGTGTGTGATGTTAAAAAATCATAAACTGTTTGAAGGGGGAAATAGTTGAAAAATTGCTGAAGACTCTCCTTTTTGCCAAAAAATATTTGCAGTTTTGAGTATGGTTTAATTGCTTTCTTTTGTTTTTTGTCAATTAACATAATTATTGTACTTGCACTGAATGTATCATATATAACTAATTAGGGCTACACTTTTTGATGAACTTGTGATTGCCATTGTGATTTTGAAAAATTATATGGCAAATTACTTTCAACACATTTTCAAAATTGTACCACTTTCAATTTCACAAATTGCTTTTCTTAACCAAAAGCAGTTTTGACTGTGCCATGTACCTTTAAAAATATGAATATAAATACTGAGATTATTTTTCAAACTATTGCGAGCTTAAACTTAACAGAAATTGAAAGAAACTGCAAAGTGAGCTTGCCCTCTTTGAGTCAGCAGCCACAGGGTATAAATATGTTCAGTTCAATCAGCTCCAGCGGAAAATTGAACTTGTCATGTGGGATTTGTCACCGCTAGGCCATGTCGCTGAAAAGAGGTCAAATCCCAGACCTCCCGTGCCAATAGCAATGTCTTTTACCAATGTGCCAATCAGCTGGTAGAAGACAAGTTTTTCGAAGTTTGGGTTTTTTAGGTACTGGTAGAGCATACATTAATAAGGTGCTGCAGTACCTGCAAGGTGCTACAATGCTTAATGAATAAATTGTGTAGGTATATAAAATTTGTGAATTTAACTACTTGTCAAGCTATTTCACTTGATTTCATGCATTTTGTGAATAGTAAAAAAGCTTTCACAAACAGGCTCTTTTGAACATATTTCTTTTTTTGAAAGTAATGCTGAAGAAAATTAATGTTTTAACTTTTCCTTTTTCCAAAGTTATGATTGTTTGCAAGCTATATAAAATAAAGTGCAAGTAACCAGAAAACTTAATTTATAATCGTCTGCTAATATTTTGCAGAAGATATGTGCAAAATCGCATGGAAAGGCATGCGCGAAAAATACAACATAGAAAAAGAAGAAGAGGTGTTGATGGCCTGATCAGGCGATGCTGGCTCCGAAAAAGTCCTATGTGACTTGTACAAATCAATGGGCTTCCTTGAAACGTACTCACAGCCTCGATCCCGAAAGATTCGGTTCCACAAGCCGAAGAAGTGGAGTATTTCGTCGAAAGCGTTTCCCCGGCATACGAAACAGATTCTTTTATAAATAAAAAGAGAAAAGGTTGGTGCATTATTAAAATTTAGAGTTGAACTATAGCACTGCATAGCAAGCTTTACGAAAAATGTTTTAACTGGACTTTTTCTGTATGCTTTCCGCGTTTCATGTTGAAACAACAGAATATGCATGGTATCATAACTTTGTGATCATACTTGTTACAGAATTATTTGAACTTACTTTGTAGCGTTTCTAGTCATCAATTTAGTAGCTGCATTGAATAAACATATCCTATTTCTTAGTACCAAGAACAACGAAAAGATGCAGAGCTTTAGAAGGCGATAAGACAGATACTCTTATTGAAGTAATTAAATCAACCAAAGATTCTTCTTGTGGTAAGATGCATTGTGCTTTGATTTTGTGCATTGTACTCTTTGTACAAGGTTTTCGTATCTTCCACAAATAATTTTTCTGAGATTTCCAGTGCCAGCAGATGGCGCAAGAAATGTATGCCAAATTATGCAGTGCGTGAAGTCTACCATTTTGGCACTACAGAACTAATGTAGCACTTGTTGTATGAAATGAACATTAGTAAATTATTTTATCTTTACTAAGCATTTGCACGATTTTATTTACTGTAGATTTGATGATCAGTGCCACCAGCAAATCCTTCTGCTTTTGCATCGCCTCAACCAGACTAAGTAATTTTGCAAAACAAAAACAAATTGCAAAGCTGAAAAGAACTGGGATTGGAATTGGGGAACAAAAAGAATATTTTTAAACATTCAGTGTGAATTATATCTGCTGCACACTCGTGTTATAGGGACGGACTGACCACTGGACCCGCTGCAGCAACGTCTTGCTTCGTAATTCACTACGCTGTTTTTTCCAGAATGTGAACAACATCGTACAGAAGTTTTCTTTAAAAGTGTGGGCGTGGAAGCCAAAAGTTACCTCAAGCAAAAGAATCACGTTTCAAAAGACAGTCATGAACTTGCTTCGTGTTGCTTTGGAAAAGGACGCTGAGGACAGTTAACATTTTTTCAGGCTCTTTTAATGAAAATTTTTTGTGTGTTTTTTGGCGTTAAATTGTACTTTTCCATTTCGTTATTTTCATTAATTTTTACCTTGTTTTGCATGTCACTCACGTCTTTTCAAATGGTTTTTTGTATTTTTTCTATTAAAGCATTTTGCTGTTACAATCCAAGTAATTGATGGTGAAGCTGACAAAATATTTTTTCGGCACTAGCTCGCGCACAAACATGTAGTGATAACGTTGATAACTACCAATACCTGCATGGCAGTGTGGAATCTGTGACTCTCTTAGCTGTCTTTTTTATCTGACCGTCGTTTTTTTTTTTTTTTTCTATGCTGTATGTGTGTGTGTTCTTTTTCTTTATTTGATAAATCTCTATTGTCGCGTGCTGCAACCATGCTTCTCATGTTACTTTTCTTGATCTTCCATTCTCCCCTTGCATGTTACAACGTTTATCGTTTTGTTGCTTCTTCCGTTTTCTCGTGCTGTCCAATTATACTGTATGTTATTTATGCATGTTATTCTTGTGTTGACGGTACGGAAATAAAAGACACTAACTGACTAACTAACTATGTTTGGAGGATTAAAATTGGATCTGCTCACAAGTTTTTGATGAGCTTGGATTTAGATTTTCAAACTCCAAATGAATTTTAAAATTAAAAAATTAATAGATTCAATCCTAGTACTTAGCTTCAGCACACTTCACTTGCTTTTCTATTTCGCGCCTGATCTGCAACTAGAAAAGACAAATTTCGCGCTAACTACATTGCCATGGTTTTGTTCATGAGAGTGAAGCGTATCGCGTCGCTTAAAAAGCACGTCACAACAATTGCAAATATTGTAGTGTAGACAGTTTGCGCTTTTCAAGCACGTACCGGTAAGCCAAGCCAGTAAGCAAAAACTTCACGCATATATGATAGTGTAGACGCGGCTTAAGACTACAGCCACAGTGCAGGCCTGTGTATAATTCTTGCAGTGGACCCACTCAATAAAAAAGCATTGTTACGTATGACCACAATAACGAAAAACTTTTTAAAAAGCTTAGATGTTGTGCTGCCATTTTTTATTTTGGTTTTCAAAATTTTTTATGCGTTTTGTGTACTTGATTGCCAGACTAATTAGGCAATAAATGAGAAAAGTGAGAAATTTTGATATGGGGTAAGTGATAAAGTAAGTATGAGGGAATATGGGAAAGAATCGGGGAACAGACTGAACAGAACAGAATTTTATTCGTTGCTCATACATAACATCAATAACCATACAAATAACTCACGCAATTTTGAAAAAAAAGGAGCAACAGGCTACTGCGAAGAGACCATAGGTCTTCAAGTCAAGCAGCAGCCCTATTATTGCAATTATTGAATAGCCCACATAAATATCAAAAGCCTTAGTTATGCCAGGAATGGAATATATCTCGATTAAAAGTTGGCTGTGTAATCACACTACTGTAGTATCAATTGAAGTAATAGAAGTATCATACCAAACACGTTATTCGTAATTACTAATAAGGTAATATTTGTACGAATTTTTGAAATTTCGATACGTAGAATGTTGCTTGTTGTTTTGAGGAATAGAATTCCATATCTTAACACCCAAGTATTTAAACGAACGTTGTGTTCTATTAGTTGAATAGTGAGTCAAGTATAACGACTGGTTTGTTTTGGAGTTACGTGTAGAGTAGGAAAATACATCAGCAGAATACGTAAAGTAGTGTAGAAAATTTGGGGGAGTATGGATGATGGGAAAATTGAGAAGTTTTTGGTAGTATGGGGAGTTGGGTCTAATATGGGGGAATATGGAAAAAATGAGGAAGTGTGTTAGGGGGTGGGAAAGTGTGGGAGACGTGTGGAAGAGCGAATGGGGTTAGTGTGGAGGGTGTAGGGAAGTGTGTTGGGGTGTGGGGACAAGTGGAAAAGAGTGGGGAAGGTGTAAAAAAGTGTGAGGTGCTCACACACTTTTCTACGCCTCCCCCCACACTTCTTCACACCTCTCTCAACAGTTCCTCACAACCCTGATATCCCTCCTCCAACACTTCCCCATACTCCCCCATACTTACCTTATCATCATCTCCATACCACAAAATTTCTCGCTTTTTTCATTTATTGCCAAATTAGTCTAACAATCAAGTGGACTAGAAACTCCTTGTAAGTTGTATAAAAAATTTGAAATCAAAAATGAATAAAAAATGGCGACGCAACATCTAAGCTCTGATTTTCGTTCTGGACACTGAGCACAGAGAGTGGTTCCACTGTTACTCATATAGATACATTATACCGATGGTAATTTAAATGAATAAATATTAGCCTAAACTTTTCAAAATCGATTTCAAGATTAAACTAAATGGAAGCATTGTTGATCTCATTACCATATTACTCGCAGCACTTTAGCTAAACGTCGCTGCGCTTTATTAAATGTCGCTGCTGTTTATTAAATGTCGCTGCTGTTTATTAAATGTCACTGCTATTTATTACATGCTGCTGCTATTTGTTAAATATCGTCGCTATTTAATAAATAGCATTTATATTTATTAAATATCGCCGCTATTTAATAAATATCGCTGCTATTTATTAAATGCCGTTACACTTGGTTGTTATTGCACTTTTCGAAGCGTTTCAGCTGCAGTTCACTTCACTTTAGCTAAATAGCTGTAAAACTGTGTAAATGTTGCTGTAAATTTGTACAAGATTTGCTAAATCGTTTTTTTCACAAAGGCGCCCCATATAAATGCATTAACTTGCACCAAATTGATGCACTTTTGAAAACGAAGGAATTTCGCGTTCCATCTGGATTGAAAATTCCCGCACTTACTTCGGTTTTAAAAACCCCTGGGGCCAAAGGTGTAATCTATAATGTGCCATAAAATATCGCAGATGATGAACTGCCAAACTGCTTAAAACTTCAAAAAGGAAGCTTTATTGGAAGATTTGTAAGTCAAGAAGTTCTAGAAGCAAAAGTGCGACTAACCGTGTGAATAGTTATTTAAAGCAGAGACCGCAAAGATATGTCAATGCTTCAAGCTTTGAGTGTAAAGCGCTCAAACAACTATTTATTAAATACAATACTGAACTGCCTTCAAGCGCTGCGGTTGAGCTGGTGTTTTCTAAAGAAAAGATATTCGGAAACCAGAAAGAGCAGGATTAAGCAACAGTCATTTTGAAATGCTCCTCTTTTTGAAGGTGAACCATCAACAAAGATTTTCTGCCTACTTGTTGCATTCATTTGCTGTTGTGTATTTTGCTCACTTTATTCAATGCAAAATTTCCGTGAAAAAAATAATCGTTAACTTTTAAACGACAGATGAATTTAAAGCATTTTTTAAAAGTACCGTACCGAGTACCGCGGTGCTTTTTGTAAAAAGCACCGTTGTCGGTACCGACCACACTTTTTTATGCAAGTACCGTTACCGACGGTACTTTTCAAGTACCGAGTGCCCAACACTGACTACTGCAATTTGGCAACCAGAGCAGGTGGTGCCGCCATTTTTGTCAGAGAAGAATCACATTGTCAACAACTTTTGACAATTAAAATCAAAGCGGATGGATGCGAAGATGTGTGGGCGGAACTAAGAATTAACGACAAGGAATCATTGGTTGTAGGCTCTGTTTATCGACACTCTAGTACTAGCATTAAAGGTTTCGAAGATGCATTTGTCCACGTCATCAAAACGTTCAAAACCAACCCAAATTACATAGTACTAGGTGAATTCAACATCAATTACAAAGAAACCCCATTGTCACCTAATGTGCTTAATTGTGCAGACCACATTAGTAGTATAGGCTGCATTCAGCTCATAGACAAGCCGACTAGAATTACTTCTACTTTCAACACCATAATTGATCATATATATGTTAATACAGCTTTACTGGACCAGATTTTGCCTGTCATATTTCATGATGATATTTCAGACCATCTTCCCATAAGTGCTGAATTTAGATGCAGGACTCAGAAAAAGTCATCAGAACGCCCCATAACACGACTGTTAAATCAAAAAAATATTGAATTGTTTCTATCCAAATTGAATCAAAAACTAAACAAACCTGAAATGCAACATAATTGCAATCTCAATAGCCTGATTAAATCATTGAGTGATTTGACGGATTTATGCTGTTCCAAAAAGATGTTAAGCCGCAAGCACTTCGAAATTTCTAGAAACCCTTGGATCACCTCGGGCGTCCTAGCATCCATTAGACACGAAAATAAATTATTTACTAAGTAGCCTATGTGAAAAGTAAAAGTCACGTCTTGTTTGAAAAATTAAAAAAATATTGAAATAAACTGATTCATCCAAAAGAAGTCGCAAAACGCAACTATTTTCAAGACTTGTTTAACAACAGTAAAAACTCATCAGATACTTGGAAATGCATCAACCAATTGCAGAGGAAAAATAAACCAAAAACCTCGGTTCCGAATGCTACACAATGCATGCGGACGGTCAATTAATAACTTCGCCTCAAAATATTTGTGAAAAATTGAATGATCATTTCGTAAAAACTGCCGAGAAATTAAGTAACAAACCAGAAAGAAACCGTGAAACGAATCATAAAAACATCTTGGTTAGCGACAAATGTCCATTGTCTCAAAACCGACCGATGAATATGAAATTGTTATAATAATTGCTGCATTAAACAGCCAAAAATCACAAGGGTATTTAGATGTTCCTGTTGTTTTGCTCTAAGAATCTAAATTTTTCATTGCTCAATTACTTGCAGACTCATTCAATGAATGCAGGGTGCTGATATTAATCTGGATGTTTTAATAATCGCCAAAGTCATTTAATTGCGTAAAGGTGGATCAAAGCTTGATTTAAGCGATTACAGACCAATATCTACTTTGTCTCCAATCAATAAAGTTTTTGAAACGATCTTACATAAACGGCTGATCAATTTTTGGGAAAAATTTATTCTTTTCACGGTTTCTAAATTCGGCTTCAGGAAAGATCACTCAACAAATCTTGCTATCACGTTGCTTTATGAAACTATACTAAAACACTGCGATGAAAATAAATTAGTAAGTGGTACTTTTCTTGATTTCGCAAAGGCATTTGATTGCGCTAATCATAATATTTTGTTGGACAAGCTTGAACACTATGCCGTCAGAGGAAATGCACATAGCTTATTTAAATCATATTCATCAAATAGATACCAGTGTACTAAATTTAATAATCGCATCTTTTTCACTCATCTTCCGGTCACCATTGGCGTACCGCAAGGAAGTGTCCTTGGTCCATTTTTATTTCTAGTGACATAAATGACTTGACGAATCCTTGCAATTCAGATATCACTCTATTCGCAGATGATTCGGTATTATTATGCGCTGAGCAAAGCATTGAAAAACTTAAAATAACAACAGACACTTCTTTCCACAAAATTGAGTGCTGGATCAACTGTTATAGACTCACCATAAACTATAAAAAAACAAACTGTGTCTTGTTCTCACATAAAAAACAAGAAGGACACCATCAATTCAACATTAGTACCACTAGCTCGTACATCAGTGCAACTGTGGTTATCAAATATCTGGAAATTTTTTAGACAACAAGCTGACTTGGAAAAATCATATCCACTCTGTAATTGAAAAATTGTGTATTGCAAAAGGCATCTTAAGTGAACTAAGACATTACGTTTCCGTGTATTTTTTAAGAAATGTGTATATTGGAATAATTTTTTCGCACTTGCAATACGGAATCACAGCATGGGAAATGCTGCTGCAAAATTTATTGACAAACTTCAAATGCAGCAAAATTACATAATTGAAATAATGACTGGCTCTTCCTTTATTAGAACAAAACTTCGTCTAATCTATCGCGAACTAAATTTGCTAAAACTGAGTAATATATATATAAACTGGAAGTACTGAAATTTTTTTAAAAATTTAGAGCAAGATTTCTTTCTAGTTCCTTCGCTAATTACTTCCACTCTGCGCCTGAAATTCTCAACATGCCAACACGATTCAGTAAATGCGACAAGTTGGCGTTATCTACCTTTAATACATCTGCTGCGTAACGCTCTATTCGATATCAAGCTTGCTAAATATGGAATGAATTACCAGTTGAAATTAAAAGCGAAATTCAAATCAATTATAGAATTTTTCTTAAATAGGTAAAAGTGCATCTTCACAATAACCTTTTTATTTTGAAATACAACTGGATAAATGGTAGGCCTTGAAGACTTACTAAATAAACGCTGTAAATTAGGCAATACATTGAATTTTATTTTGCGTTGATTACACTGGCCTACACATCTTTTTTGTCTAAAGTCTCTAAGCTGATTTCGACTAATTTGGGGGGCGCTGATTCTGAAAATCATACTAATTTTCTCGCATCAGGTCAGGTTTTTGAGATATTTGCTATTTTATACCTTTTTACCAGGGGCGTATTCTCCATGCATGCAAGGCATGCATTGCATGCCTTGCCAATTGTCATTCAATAAAAAAAAAATTAATAATAATATTTTTGAAAAAATATCAAAAAAATTTTCTCGATTTTAATCTGAGAACTTTCACTGTGTCAGAAAAGCATTAACTTTGGAGATCATTTTGAATATTAATAAATGGCAACACTTAAAAGTAGCCGCGTATCACCGCGGACGACCGCATAGGCATGCAATTTTCGAAGTTGCTTTTTTGTTCTGCATTTAGTTGTATTGGCAGATTAGCGCTAAATACGCGACTAACTACGTAAGAAGGCATGCAATCGTCAAATTGCATGCCTATGCGGTCTACGCGGTAAGACGACGCAGTAACTGGTGAGCGCTGAGTAATCATATACGGTATTCAACACGGTAAAGTATGGTAGAGACTAGTCTACTACAGATCTGCTGTGTATGGTAAACTACTGGTAAATAAGCTAGACTAGTTTAAAAATGATAGGCTGTGAGATTGAGATCAAGCTGCAAAATATAAGTAAGCAGGAGTTTAGTTGTAATAGGTCTAGTTTAGGGGTACTGGTATTGCATATCTATACCTTAGCTGGTTCAAAGGGGTTAGGTCTAGTATCAGCCCCCAGGTTCGGTTAAAGCTGGATTTGGTTAGGTTAAGGTTATAGGTTAGGTTAAGGTTGGCAGACAGAAAAAGCGTGGGGGCTGTTAGTCTGCTGGACATGACCTGAGTGAAGTAGGTAGACTTACCAAACCAGGGGGTCTGAGATACCGGTACCGGTAATGCATATAAAAGAACATCATCTTAATGAAATTAAGATTCATTGTACAGATACTGGATAGAATACCGGTATTGGTGCCGGTAGGTGCAGTGTTACAGTTTATACCGGTACCGGTAGTACTGCAGTAAAATTAATTTTCATCGATCTGTAAGGTACCAGTGTCTATTTTGCCGTTTACGGCAAAATAGCTTCTAGGTCTATTTTGCCGTAAGTGATGTCATGGGTTTTTAAGCGCCGTTTTGTGCTGAATTGCCACAACTTCTCGATAGCTCAGTGGATAAAGCGCCGCGTTAGAAGGGAAGCGCTGCACTAGTTTTGGGTTCAATTCTCGTCGCGGCTTCGATTCATTTCGTTTCGGTGGCTTGGGTTCAGATCGCTTCGAGTTTGTGTGACCTGGGGTTAACAATCGAGTTCGTGAAGACAGTAGAATAGAATATGATGTAATCCCACGGTCAACTTCGTCTGACCTGGGGTAAATAATCGAGTGCGGCTCGGCTTCATGTGACCTGTGGTTAACTTACGGCAAAATAGACACTGCCAATCTTTAAACTGAGACAATGAGCCAAGCCCAAAGGCACAGCTTCAAGTTTGTCGACCAGTAATATTGTTGAAAAGTTGAAACAAAAAAGTTTTACAGCTCTAACATTTCAAGCTTGATTCTGGCAGAACTACGGTACCCCACAGATGAACATAAGTGGGTCTCGTCTAGAGTAAGTCGTCCGTGTCTAGAATAACTCGTCCGTGTAAGGCAATAAAAGACATGGACGGCTTACTCTAGATGAGACCCAACATAAGTATCGGTAAACAAACCAAGGGTTTATAAATATTGGGTCTGCGGAAGCTCAACATCAAACAAATTGTACTGCCGGCCTTGCTTAATATTTTTTAAAGACAACACTATATGGCTTGCTGTATTTTTATTCCTGTCTAACTTATTTGCTTTGTATGATGTTACAAAATTAGGTTTTGACCCCTAAGTTGGTTGCTTACAATTTAAACATAAGTTTGCCCTGTGTATTTTCATTTGCTGGTCACGCTGTGTTTGCAACTGGTTAAAATTGTGATTTCTTCAGTTATGATAATTTGTTGCTACTGCTTTATGGAGCATTATAGAAATACTGTGACGTTATTGTGATTAGCAGCTTTGTTTTCATGCGTATTTCGTTAAGTTGGTTAAAAGATTTGATGTAATTGAAGTTGCAATGCAGATATTAAAACCTTTATCTCATTTTTGAATGATCAGTTTCATTATGCTTCAACAACTGTTACCCTTGGAATCAAAACACAGGGGTAACATCTTGGTTTATTGTCAAAACTGCTGAAATTAGATTGCTCACGTTAATAGTGCTTCTTTGTGGTTTTACACCAGTTAATAGAAAATTACCTTCTGCTTTTTAAACTTTAACCACTAATTCCCTATGATCATTGGTCAATTGGTGGTTAGTGGTAATTGTCAGCAGTGAATTGAATGATCGACTTGTCAAAATTTAACCCTGGATGAAGTACTGTAGGACGTCGTATTGTTTATCTATAGCTTTTCATACATAGAGTGACTGTACGGTGTACGAGTTCTCTGGAACTTCCTATGTAAGTTCATTTACAGGTGTTGTTGTAGTGTGATTTGTTACCACTGCGTAAAAGCTTCAGAATATCATTTATCAAGTAGTTTTAAATTATATTGTAGCCTATCGCCACATGTATGCTTAACTTCACAGAGTCTTATAGATGTCCAGTGTTTCATTTTTCCAATATTCTATAAATATGTTTTTCAGTTACCAGCCTGGTTAGATTTTTTATTAAAGCCTAGTTAATGGAGTAGTGGAATAGATACCGGTACTACTGCTGTGAAAAACTTCCAAGTTGTGCAAATGACTCAGCAATACCAGACTTATATATCTGAAGAAAGAAAAACTATTTGTGCAACAAAATATGTTCACTTGGTTTAAAAAAATGTGGATTGTCACTAGAAAGGCATTTAGTTTGATTCACAACTGCTGGTAAACATTCGATGAATGGGATGAAAGTTGATATATATTTGCAATTACATTGTTGCGAGAAATTCTCAACAACATTCTCAGATTGATCGGAATAACGTGCGCAGAATTCCTTTCTAACTCAATAGGGTGGCTTCTGACTCGAAGACCTCATGGTCCCTTCAAAGTCACCCTGTCACTAATCCTTATGTTATTTATCTAATGCCTGTGTTTTTGTTTTATCCGTTGTGGTTGGTGACGAATAAACAAACTTGAACTTTCTGAAACCTGCCATTAACCTGAAAATTCAGGCCATCACGGGCATGAGAAATGCAAGCGCCATATCAATAACAAAAATTGTCTTAATACTACACTGTGGGACATTTGACGCACGTACTCTTGGATATTAAAGGATTAGGGTATAAACAGCGTCAGACACTAAAAAATTATCTATTTAGCTCTGTATAAACATTATTATTATTGTATCATTTATGATCTTCGATTTGTCTGCCTTACAGCGCAGTTGTTTAGTTTCAACAATTGTATGACGTCATGGAGCCTCCATGAAATGAGGCGATAAAGTAATGTAATAGATGGATTACCAAAGAATTGAAATCAATTTTTTGACATACAGCGTATTTTATTACCTTGTGAAGTAAAAACTGATGTTCTGTGCGGTAATTTTTCGCCTGCCTAATACGCTTTGAATTCTAATGAGTACATTTTTGAAGTTGAATTGAATAAGAAAACTAATGACGTCATCGTAATTGCATGCCTCATCCGTCAGGTCACGCTACGCCACTGCTTTTTACCTTAAAATTAGAAGTACGTCTACATACACTGTAGGGTTATAATCATAATTGTAGGCTGTTGTTGTGATGTATGTCAAATAATTGTGAAATCACAAACCTTAAGTAAACTCAATACTCAAATTTGCTGTACAAGAAGATATGCAGTTGGTAAGAAATGAACGCTGAGTAGAAAGTAGGGCTACTGATTGTAGCATATTCTTGTTGATTTCTGGGTCAAAGTACGGTTTATTCTTTTATATTAGGCAATACAACCTCTGTATATAATACTCTTGCATAATACATAGTCATAGTGCATTGCTAAAATCTTAACAAAACTATTTCAATTACGAGATAAAATCTTTTTTTTTTCTCTCACTACTCACTAGTGATAGTTGTCGTAAATCTGCGGTCATGCTGGACAGGATTTCTTTTGGTAGGTTTCTTTGCCTGTCTGGCCTTTTGTGGTTACTCTATGGTCTCAACGGCGCTTGGTCTGGGGTTAGGTTGGGTCTCCCGTGTTAATCTAGTTGCACTGTGACGACAGTGAGTAACCTCGAAATGCCGTACACTGTTATGATTCCTGCCATTGCACTATATCATAGCGGTGTTGGAGCTGCGGTCTTTTCAGTGTCTTTTTATATCTCGCCGTCATTTGTCTGCTTTTGTTCTTTTTTGCTTTATTTCAGTTTAATCGGGTGTTGCGACCATGCCTACTATTCCCTCATCTTCAAGTTTCACTCTCGCTAGCATGCTACAACGTTGACCGTTTTGTTGCTTCTTCCCTTTTCTGTGTCCGTTTGTATTTGAAATCCTATATTGCTGCGTTCTATTTATTTTGAAGGTGCAGAAATGAAAGACACTACTACTACTACTACCAACCAAAAATGGAAAACTATTCTATTTTAGCATTGCCGCTCCAATCTGCTCTATTAGCCTACCACTGTTATACGTGTATGATGCACTTAATAAACAGCTAATATAATTATGACTTTGTTTCTTCTTGTCTTGCTACATTTATTTATTTTTGATGCCGACGTAAGTAATAATTTCTAAATGTTTTTGTTAATTTTATTTTTATTCGTATTAGGCTATATGTGTATCTGCGTAGTGAACCTATATTTTACCGATTCGTGCTTCTTCTTCGACAACCTTTTCAACTTTGCTTAACAATTACACTATCAGGTGAGAGATTGCAAACTCGACGACCGCTCAGCTCTTCTGAGCTGGGCTTCATGGTCTTTTCGCAGCCTCTCATCGGGAAATTATTAACTGTGAGTGATTGCTTCGATTTATGCTATTGCGTAATTATTTTCCCTCACAATAATAAAATGAAATGTTATGATCGCTTGACAACTCAGCTCCTCTTTTAACACGAAACTCAGACACAAAGGAAAACAAGTCCGCCAAAATAAACCAAAAATCATGCAAGGATTGTTGTTCTAAAGAGTTTCTATACCAGGTGTAGGGTACTTGTGAATTCTTTTGTAGTGAAAAACACCTACAACATCTGCTGAAATATTTAGACTTATTAACCTACTCCAGATTAACAAAGCTAATGGCCATGATGATATACCTCCCTATTTTCGTCAAATTGCTGTCAATACGCTTGCTCTTTCTCTATCATCCCTCCTCAATCAATTTCTTCTTTTGAGTATCTTTCTTGATAAATTGAAAATTGTTAAGATTGTACCTTTGACGTCTCTATTCAAAATATTTGAAAGAATAATATTTAACTGAATGACTTCCTTTCTAGAGTGCAACAACACTGCAATATTTCTGAGTTATAAAGCATATCCTCCAATTTAAAGGTTTAATGAACAAAATACTAGTTAGCCTAAACAGAAAAGTAAATGTCAAATAAAAAGCTGAAACTAAGTAAAATCTTATACATATTGTACAATCAACTTTACTCTGCGTTGTAACAACACAACTGTAACTCTAATCTTGTCAACAAGTAGAGATCACGTGAGCGTGCACTAAAGGCAGTAAATAATAATAATCAACGCGCTTGCTTAGTGTAGCAGTGTTTGCAATAAATAATACCACATTCACCCCTACTACAGAATTTGGCAAAAGAAAAGAAAAATATTTTAGCGAATGTGATCTTGATCGTAAGTAAAACGATCAGGTGGGCGACTAACACGAGAGGAACGCCTAGGTTCCGAAGATATCGGTGTTACGTCATCAGCAACAGGTAAAGATTTGTCGCCAGATTCAGTTACGTTCATATCACTGCATTCAGTAACAATTTCACTTCGATCAACGCTAACACTGTCATCATTACAAATTTCATTAGAAATCACTTCATCATCATCATTTTTCGACACACTTCGATTTATCAAACTTTTATCTCCAACTGGAGCTACATCGCGAAGAGACACGGTAACTTCACGGCCATTTGCCAATCTAACACGAGCATAAGAAGGCGTAGCATGGATGAGCTCAACTTGATCAACTAATGGCTCATATTTACTTGGGCGAACATGCCGTTTCAACAGTACAGGACCTGGCTTGTGTAACCATGTCGGCATTGAACTTCCAAGCATAGAACGACGATTAAATTTCAAAAAACGCTCATGGGGAGTTTCATTAGTGGCCGTACAAAGCAGAGAACGAATAGAATGTAAAGCTTCAGGTAAAACAGTATGCCAGTTCGAAATAGGTAAATCAGAATTTTTCACAGCAAGTTTAACAGCACACCAAATAGTATGATTAAATTTTTCACATTGGCCATTTCCTTGCGGATTATAAACTGATGATCTGCTTATGCCAATACCTTTACCAAGTAAAAATGATTTCAACTTATCAGACATAAATGCTGGACCTCTGTCTGAATGAATAAAAGCACAAAACCCGAACATAGAAAACAACTGCGATAAACAATTAATAACAGTGTCGGTATCTATACTAGAGCAAGGGAACGCAAAAGGGAACCTAGAAAACTCATCCACCACTGTAAGCATGTAACGATATCGAGTGCAACCAGCAATAGGACCTTTGAAATCTAAGCTTAAGCGCTCCATCGGCTGAGTTGCCTTAATGAGATGAGTTTCGGGAGTTTTAATAAATCTAGGTTTCACCTCAGCGCATACATTGCAGTTTGCAGTCATTTTGCGAATCTCATCAAGAGAGTAGGGCAAATTTTTAGCTCTAACAGTGATACATTCTTGTTACCCCCGGATGGCACAAAACACAATGAATATGATGCAAATAATTCAAGGTAACACTTGCGCAATACACTCTAGATAAAGTATCAGGAGCCATATTAAATTTTCCAGCGCGATACACTATTTCATAGTCGAATTGCGAAAGCTCTATTCGCCATCTCAACATTTTAGCGTTTTTCAGTTTTCCGTGATTTTTATTATCGTACATAAATGCAATTGATCGCTGGTCTGTAATCAACTTGAAACGACGACCGGTCAGTAGATGGTTCCACTTGCGGATAGCTTCAACAATTGCAGCTGCTTCTTTCTCTACGCTGGAATGATTCAATTCGGTTTTATGCAAAGTTCTGGAGAAAAACGCAACCGGTCGATCATTTTGGTTAAGTGTGGCTGATAAGGCAAAATTCGAAGCATCGGTTTCAACCACAAATGGTGCTGTTTTGTCAATGACTCCGAGTGAGACTTCCGCTAGTTCAGCTTTTAACTCATCAAAAGCTTTCAAAGCGTGGTTAGATAAAGGAAAAGTACAATTTTTCAAAAGAGGTTTGACTTTGTCCGAATATTGCGAAATCCATTGAGCGTAGTGAGCAAATAATCCCACCACACGCTGCTGCTCTTTTGAATTCGTTGGAGGTGGAAGCTCTAAAAGAGTTTTTACTCTGTCGGGGTCTGGCTTTAGAGTTCCTTTTGAAATTTGATAGCCCAACAACTTTACACAGTCAGTGGAATAGACACATTTTGACTCATTGAATGTCAAGTTACAATCTCTGGCTACTTTAAGAAACTTCGACAAGTTCTCATCATGTTCTTTCTGGGTTTTTCCTCCAACAGTGATATTATCCAGGTAAGCTACTGTCCCTTTGCAGCCATTAGTTTTGATGATATCATCAATGATGCGTTGAAAGACAGGAACCGCATTTGATAATCCAAAAGGAATTCTTTTCCATTGCCATAGCGACCCATCTGCTTGAAAGGCAGTGTATAGTCTGTCGCTAGGTGGTAATTCAACTTGGTGGTACGCACTGGACATATCCAGTGTGGAGTATACAGAGTACTGAGCAACACTATTCACAACATCTTGCATTCGAGGTAAGGGATATGCGTTTAGCTGAGTGAATTTATTGATGGTTTGACTGTAGTCAATTACCATTCGTTTTCGGTGGTTTTCGGGAGTAACTACAAACGGTAGTGCGCGCCATGGAGAACTACTTGCTTCAATGAGATCATTCTTTAACAATCTCTCAATTTCAGCGGATATGAACTTTTTGTCATTCATAGAATAACGACGTTCTTTGGTTGCAACAGGGACACAATTATTTTGTAAATGTTCAAATAGTTTCACGGCTGCAGAAGTTTTAATTGGTTGCAAAATTCCTAGCGTTAAAGTAGGCTCTGCACCACCGAAATGAATTTTTGATGAAGTTGCATAAAATCCTGTCCTAAAATGACGTCGGTCAGCAAATCTTTTAGAACTGTTAGGGTCACTTCTTCGTATTTCTTGTCATTAAGTTCAATACATGTTTTATACATGCCCAAGCTAGGAGAAGCACAACCTTTTACAGCCAAGCCTATAAATTGCTTCGATTCCTGAAGTTGCAAATTCAATCGCTTGTGAAAGCTATCACTTATGTGCGATAAAGTAGATCCAGTATCAATAAGTGCCTTTGCAGAAACACCATTTACTTTTATGACAACATTTACCTTATCGTTACTATTTTGCAAGAAACAGTTGGAATAATTTCCATTCGGCGTTAGATGGAGCAATGTGGCGCAGGTGTCTTGTTGAGTTGAGCCACTTGACCGGCAAACCTTCGCGAAGTGGCCTTTTTTACCACAGCGGTAACACTCTATTTCGCGGGCAGGGCAAATTCTACGTGGATGTCTTTTATTTCCACAAAACGAGCATTCTTGACTTATCGCAGCGGATACAATATCTTCCTTCGCGCTGGTTTCTACTGCCTTTACAGGCAATGAAGCAACTGCTTGGGTATGCGAAGAATTTAAATCATACTGGATAGCGTTTCTGTGAGCGATTTCAAGGGATCGCGCTTTGTCGAAAGAATTTTGCATTGTCAAATTTCTCTCTTCCAGTAAACGCTGCCGTATTTCCGATGATGCAAGTCCACTTATAAAAGCATCACGAATTGCTTCTTGCTTATGCTCTTGCGCAGTGACTGCTTCAAAATTACAGTCTGCGCTCAACTGTTTCAATCTTTGTTGGTACTCATCAACGGATTGACTAGTACTCTGCTTGCAAGTACGAAGTAAATATCGGGCAAAAATTTGATTAGGAGCAGGGGAAAAAATTCTTTCTAGCTGAGCAATGGCATCATTGTAGTTCTCAGCATCAGCTATCAACTCATAGACTGAAGCTTCAACATGATTTATAAGAAGATTCAACTTGTCTTCATTTGAAATGTTTTCATACTTTTCAATGTAGCAGCTAAACGACTTGTACCAATGCCTCCATAACTTTCTGGCTTCACTATTTTGAGGGTCGGCGGCAAAGACATGTGGCCGCAAATCTTTAATATTTAGAGGCATAACCGAGGTTAATTTTGTTCATTAAAATGCAATATTTCCGAGTTATAAAGCATATCCTCCAATTTAAAGGTTTAATGAACAAAATACTAGTTAGTCTAAACAGAAAAGTAAATGTCAAATAAAAAGCTGAAACTAAGTAAAATCTTATACATATTGTACAATCAACTTTACTCTGCGTTGTAACAACACAACTGTAACTCTAATCTTGTCAACAAGTAGAGATCACGTGAGCGTGCACTAAAGGCAGTAAATAATAATAATCAACACGCTTGCTTAGTGTAGCAGTGTTTGCAATAAATAATACTACAAACACCATTACACCTACACAATTTGGCTTCAGACGCAATCACTCTACATTACACCCAATTCTTGATCTAATCACCGGTTGCCTAAACAATGTCCATAACAACCAATGCTCTGCCTTGTGTTCTTGGATATCAGAAAAGCTTTTGATGCAGTTTCCCATGAAAAACTTATCAAAAAATTTGATCATTTAAGCATTCGTTGAATTGCAAATTGTTTGATGAGTTCACTTTTGGATAATCACAAGCAATATGTTTCTTTCAATAATATATTATTCTTGTACAAAAAATATTGAATGCGGAGTACCATAGGGGTCTATTTTACGTCCCCTTTTATTTTCAATTTACATAAACGACCTTCCAGATTGTTTAAAAACTGACCCCAGATTTTTTGCTGACGATACTGCGTTACTGATGAATGGAAAAAACTTTGCTGACGTGGAAAGTGTGGCCAATAGCGATTTTTCTGATACATCACGTTGGATGATAGGAAACAGTATGACCGTAAATCCAGTGGCGTTGCTAGGAATGGTGACACCCGGGGCGGAACTTCATGGTGTCACCCATCTTGCAAAAAGCAATAAACTATTCAGCGTTCAGAGACTGTAGGCCAGTGGAGAGCATAAGCCACTACGCTTATCGATTTTTGTATTGCAAGACAGACATTTAGAATTCGAAGTAGGGGCGCATTGAAACAAGCTGTGTTTTGTTATTATAGACTAATTAATTAGCGCTAGTACTGTAGCAGTGGCGTAACGAGAAATTTTAAAGGAGCCATAATTTCAACATTTTTTAAGTGTACTTTTTTTTTTGCAAAACTGATTTGAAGCTGATTGAGAAACAAGAAAGGCTTTAGGAGGGTCCGAGGGCATGCTCCCCCGTAAAAATTGTGAAAATTTACACGCTGTAATGGCTATTTTAGTGCTTTTTGAATTATTTTTAGGCAAATTTTGTTTAAAATTTTTCACCCTAATTTTGAGTATTTCACCAAATATGATGCATTTTGTTCGCACATTTCGATTATGCGTGCTTAAGGTGTAAGGCTTATCGCTATCGAAGAGGTTCGAAATTATAGAAGAATGGTATACATCAAAAACAGTTTTAAAAATAGCTGGTGGGAGGATGCATACTAGGGTGGGACGACATTGAAAAAAAAAATTGAAATCAAACAAAGAGCCCCCCTAGATCATTGCCAAATATGGTAAAACTAACTTTAAAACCGATTTTGGTTCTTTGCCAATTGAAATGTACCAGCAACCGACACCTAGTGGTCAGAAATAAGAAAAAATCGTGAAAACTTAATACCTTTTGAAGTACACGTCGTAGAAACCTGATGTTGGTGTCAAACGATACAGAAATATAACAAAAGTCTCGATACAGAACTAACAAGTTTATATCTGCTTTAAGAGAACATTTTGTGCTATTTTGCTTAGAAAAAAAGTTATTCACCCAAAACATAAATTTGTGGTCATTTTATTGAATAGAGATTGCACAAGCTCAAAAGAATTATACAAATTGCTTTTTGAACTCAAATTTTTTCATGAGAGATCGTGAATGGATCATTTGGCGTATAAGGCCATCTCTTCTTTCGAAACCTGCCACAGTAGCGGTCCTAGCGGATGCTTGAGTGACCAACTTAACGTGTTTGGTCAACAATTTAACCTTCAACAGCCTGGTTGTGGCAAGGCTGCTTGAAGAACATAGGTTTTTGTGGGACATTTTTGAGCTCATCATTTTTTAGATGATGTAAAAGAGGAGGCTCAACTTCTAAGCATGAATTAATTTGCTGGTGATACGAAATTGCATTTTTGTTTATGGATGGAACCTTGACCTAACTCACAGCTTTTGCTTTCTCGCAGCTTGTTTCTTAAAGATGTCAGTGTGGCCATCAATGAATGTTTCACGTAGAGACATAATCTTATCAACAGCAATATCTCTAACCGGTTTGTTTTCATCGCCAGGCATCGCAATAATTACACGTTCAGGATCAGCAAAAAAGGTATTATGCCGCAAAACTTTTGGGCAATATCTCTCACTGTCTTGTTTATCAGGAAATTGTGTGATTCTCCTAAGCTTAGATAATAAATTTCTTGGACCATCCGCAATCGAACTCTTTGCTTCGACTTCAAAAAAGTTTGGAAAATATACCTCAATGCAAAATTCAGTGAGAAGAACTAACGTCAAATTTGGTTTATTTTGGGAAACGTAATATCTCAGAATTCTACAACCTAGAGTCATCCATCTTCAATGACACAAAGGACCAATTCTAGTAATTGCAAGTCTGGATTTAAAGCTCCGTGAATGATTGGCCAACAAATTTGGTATGCGTAATATTGGTCATTACTAACATCACAAAGGGCTTCATCACTAAGCATAGGAAAAGATTCGCAGACATTGGCTGAAAATCTTTAACATCTCAATTCGAAACAACCCCACCAATCATCTTTCTAATTTTTCCAGAGAGACTGTCAGGACCAGTTTACTCCATCTAATAGCCGAAAAACATGGCGCCAGGGAAGCTCATTACAATGTAATAAACATACAGCATGCTCCATTGTAATGGCCTCCCCAACCGCTCTTCCAAAATGCGTATCACTCCGCCAGAATGCCTGGTCAACCAATAACTCGCAAATCCTTTTCAAGTTTGGTACTTCTAATGACTTGATGCAATTGAATCAGCTTTTCCATCTTGCGGAGAAACGTGGGACAAAGATTATTCACTGCCTACCATGCAACGTTTTGCTGGTCATGCTGCGATTTCTTTGTCTCATCCTTTTGTTAAATAATCGCGGATAGCTTATTTCTAATTTTGATTTACTGATAATGAATTAGATCGCTATAAGCAATTATATAGAGCCTATACGTTATCATTAGACGGAAGATACGTTATCTTGGCTACTTTTTATCAGCTACTAAAGTTTTGATATTTAGCTCAAGGGAAGTTGTGAATCGATCTTTGCTGAGTAAGCAGGCAGAAAGCCAAGTTTAAATGTTGTTAGGCAAAATCTACTTTTTTGTCTAAACAACTAAGTTCGGAACGCAGACTAGCGTATATTTTGGCATGGTAATAATCTGAACTTGAGTGATTGAGCAGTTGGTTTCATGTCAAACTGGAAATTAGTATTCATCGTAGCAAAGTTGTAAACAAGCGTCGATTTTCCAAAAACAATTTTTTCTTACATAACAGTAGATTTTTTGCAACTATAGTTCTAAGAAAAGACCTGTTTCGATGCAAAATATCACATATTTTGTGATTTTTAGAAATAACTTTTTCCAAGCAAAATAGCGCAAAATCTTCTTTTAAAGTAGATGTGAACTTATTGATTCTGCTTCGTTTGACACCACAATCAACTTTCTACGACATGTAGTTTAGAAGTTACAACATTTTTAAATTTTTTACCATTTTTGACCACTAGGTGTCGGTTGCTGGTAAATTTTAATTGGCAACGAGCCAAAATTGGTTTTAGAGTTAGTTTTACCATATTTGGCAACAATCTAGGGGGACTCTTTTTTTAAAAAAATTTTTCGACCCACCCTAATGCATACCCCTCATCTTACCCCTCTGGATCCGCCCCAGGCCATAAGCTACAGAAACCATCAAAAGAGTCTGGCATGTACTTCAGTCACTAGGCACCATTAATTTTGTTCTTTCTTACTAAAAGGTAGAGTCAGAAGGGGAGGGGGGCATGGCACAATAGCCCCCCTCCCCCTAAATACGCTCCTGGCTAGTAGTCTGCTGGCATATTGCATATCTCGCGATATTATGCCAAAGGGCACTCTAACAAGTTTTGGAGGCCCATTTTCGCGGGTTAGACCTCAGAAACACCGCATTACACCCACAAAAAAAGAGCTAGCGGTGTCGAGCCGGGCCACCAGCCACATTCTATCCGATATAATTAACCCGGGAATTATACCTCTGCTAGACAGTAAGACTTCACGTTCCGAATCCCATCACTCCAGCTGTGTTACTCAAAACCCATGCCGCCAAAACGCACCATGCAATTCATTGCACACTTCGGCACAATACCGCTAGGCAAATCTTATGGCGAAAACATTGAAATAAACGAACAAAACAAAAAACGACTTTGACCAAAAATAGATCTTCGTTTTACCAACACACGCAGTTTCAATTTTTATCAAATGCAGATTTCTCTCTAGCTAATACAGACCCTCATGACTCGTACATCGAATAAGTCGGACCACAACCGAGAAAAGAAAAAAAATATTCGACGATTCAAAAACTGTTTGGCCTACCATCGGCTGTTCTCTTCGACAGTGACACCGGTACTTTGTTTTTTACTCATTGGATAGTTAGCCCAAATAGCTTCATCAGATCACACAGATGATTTGCTTTCATAAACATTAAACACAAAAAGAAATAAATAAACATAAATTAGCTTTTTTACATGTTATAAAGGTATAGATGTAGTAATTAAACAAAATAGCCCAGGCTATGTTATCACAGCTAAGCATTTGGTACTAAATTTCATCGCCTTATGTATAAGCATGTTTATGGGCTGGGTTGGATAATCGACAAAGTTGGACACCCTTACTCCAAGCTCACAAGCTGTCCAACTGAACGAGAGAATATAATATAGAGAATATACTACGATGACTAAAGTTGGACACCCTTACTCCAAGCTCACAAGCTGTCCAACTGAACGAGAGAATATAGTGTGCATTGCATTTAAAATCGAGCACTTCTACTTTTTATACAGGTGAAATCATTGATGACTACGTCAAGTAATGCCTTCAAGCTAAGATGTGGTGAAAGCTATTTTGCGGTAATTTGCGCACAATTCCTTTGTTTTGATGATCTTCAATATCAGCCGACGTAAATAATTTTGCAATGAAATGCATAAAAATTGGAAATATTTGTGAAGTTTCGATATTTTCTTGGCTTTTCAGTTTTTTCTGGAACTCACTTTAGGAGACTATTGTTTGGACCAAGCGAATAGTTCTAGTCTAATTCAGTGTTTCTCAAAGTGGGCGATATTGTCCCCTTGTGGGCGAAAGAAAAGCATCAAGGGCGAAAAGCAAATAGGGGGCAATAGCACATTCTCGAAACATTAATCCTTTCTAGAAACATTAATAGCACATTCTCGAAACAAATGGTAAAGCAAACAAATAATTAGTTATGTTGGGTACTGAGCATTAAGAGCAACACATTAAAAACACTCAATGTCATTACCTGTATAATACTGTAGCTAGAGCAATTGCAGATTTCTTTCGATCATGTGACCGAAAAAAATTCACTCATTGCCAAAAAAATTTGGTTAATGACCGACAAATGACCGAAACAAAAAAACAAATAAACTAGGTTCTAGTACAGGAATGGCGAATTACTGACCCGCGGGTCGCACCGTGATCCACTTGCAGATTCCAGTGACCCACTTGTAGTTTCAAAACTTTTAGAAAGATGTTAACAAACATTTAAGTAGTGACGAAAGGTGTAACTTTCTTTTCTCTGGCGTTCACGACCTTTTGTTTTGCGCTTACACTCACCATTTGGGGGAACTTCTGTATTGTAAAGACCAATTTTTGCTCATTCCCGACAAGTCTCTCATTAACATCATTAAACCTGTGACCTCTTTTTTTAATTTTTCAAATTAAGGGTTTGTATATGACCCAAAAACTAGAAAATTTTTGCCATCCCGGGCCTGCTCCAGTACAATGTCAGATTAAGACTTCAAATTTTGCTATAAGGATACGAACAATTTTCCGGAGTGCGGTGACCTTTATCACCCCGACTCACATATCAGCCACGCATCACACCATTATGGTCATTCTTATTAACCTATTAACATGACATATGCTATGCCACAGAAATTCTTGCACGTGAGCCACCACAGACGTGTTTGTCAGATTGATATCTTTCTGGTTCTGATTTTCGCTGCCTCTGATAGCGACCTCTTTGGGTCATCAATCCTTTTTATTAGGTCCACTGAAATAAAGTTACACTCAGCCACTTAATGTGGTCAGTAGAGTTAAGGTTTGAAGAGCTTCTTTGTTTCACTTTTCTACGAAACTCGGGCATTAAAAAAGGTCAATCGACGCAATTAAATTGATCACATTATTTTGTTGCTGATTACCAAAAACTCGTGTAATCTCCATGTAATATTTCATATTTTACCACGTAATATTACATGTAATCTTCAGCTCATCGCTGGTGCTTCGCCATTGGGCAAATGGGCAATGCCCAAGGTATCAGCTAACTCTAGTTACGCCTCTGATTGTCCCAATCCCAATGTTGATCGCAGATAATGCCTTATCAGTTTCAAATTAGAAAAGCTTCGCTCGACGCTTGCATGAAGCAACAAAATCACCAACAGGGAGAAAAATTTGAAGCTTAATGCAAGATTCGGTAGAGATTCTGTACAATTCCATTTTTTAATAAAACTCAAAAAATCCTACGCTTGCCACTGCTCTGCTTCGTCTAAAACATTGTTTTTCAAACTGGGAGACGCGGACTATTCTTAGGGGAGGCGCGAATGTTAACCACTATTCTTAAAGGAGGCGTGGAAACACAAAGTTTGAAAACCACTGGTCTAAAACGTTTGCTCACAATAGGAGTCTTCTTAATCTTAATTTTGCTTCAATAACGGGTCAAGCATTAACGTGCATTACAACTGATGGTTCGCATCGACTATTCAAACATTCTGCGAATGTTACATGATTTCGATTCCCAGCACTTTCGGGTAGATTTTAAGCACACTAATGATACCGTAAGCCTACTCACGTCATGTATGGGGCGCCGTGTGTAAAGCTACGCAATATAAAATTTTGCATCATTTTTTTGGTTAATTTTGGTTAAATTACATGCAATATCATATATAGTTGCAATTTATCTATATTGCAAAAAACACTTAAATCGCCTTTTAATTGCCATGGTGATACGCTAACAAAAACAGTCAGTGTTGCTCTTTCCCTTTTTCCATGAACTCATGTAGTGTACTGGCCTGAGGCGCTGTTGTACTGACTGTGCAGTGTGCGCTTATTGGTTTGGCTGAAACATTTTAAAATAAAGTGGCTTGGAGTTTGATTGATAAAATACCATTATGATTGGTAGATACAATTGCGGACATATGCAAAAATATAAACATATAGATATGGTATCCTTTGGAATACCAGCAGCTAGACTAGACTAGACTACCGGTATGGGGGTAACAACTAGTATCAGCTCCCAGGTCCAGTTGGGTTAGGTTAGGATTAGGTTCAGTTAGGGTTAAATTTAGTTAGGGTTCGTTCAGTTACAAAATATCGGTATCGGTAGACTAGTTTGACATTTTTAATTTTTGCAGTTTACCGTATGTCACTGGCTACTGGTGTATCGGTATGCTGATCTGCTGATGTCAGGATGTAGCCTACCTGCTTTCTGTGGACAGATCACAGAAGTTACTGTAATCTGACATGTTTCAGCCATACAGCATAAGCCATTCTGCAATAGCAACGAGATAGTAGTATGTCACAAAAACATAGGTTGAGGTAGCTAGACTAGGCCTAATGTCGGGTTACTGGTACTGTACTTTAAAACAAGATTTTTCAGATACCGATATTTTGTAACTGAACGAATCCTAACTAAATTTAACCCTAACTGAACCTAATCCTAACCTAACCCAACTGGACCTGGGAGCTGATACTAGTTGTTAACCCCACATCGGTAGTCTAGTCTAGTCTAGCTGCTGGTATTTCAAAGGATACCATATCTATACGTCTATATTTTTGCATATGTCCGCAATTGTATCTACCGATCATAACAGTATTTTATCAATCAAACTCCAAGCCACTTTATTTTAAAATGTTTCAGCCAAACCAATAAGCGCACACTGCACAGTCAGTACAACAGCGCCTCAGGCCAGTACACTACATGAGTTCATGGATAAAGGGAAAGGGCAACACTGACTGTTTTAGTTAGCATATCACCATGGCAATTAAAAGGCGATTTAAGTGTTTTTTGCAATATAGATAAATTGCAACAATTTACACAAATTGCAGCAATATAGATAAATTGCAACAATTTAACACATATTGCAGCAATATAGATAAATTGCAACAATATATGATATTGCATGTAATTTAACCAAAATTAACCAAAAAAATGATGCAAAATTTTATATTGCGTAGCTTTACACACGGCGCCTCATAGTCATGGTTTTCTTTAAAGCGGCTGCTTTGATGACAAATTGAGTTTTAGTGTTAAAAATTTTCTGTTGGTTGTTTTTTTGATGCTTTTCAACGCACTTTTATTTCTGACAAAAAGGTAAAGAGATTTAGAAACAAGATTGAAGTGTAGTAAAGTTTTATTTGAGATAATGTCATTTTATCCCAAGCCTATTAATCCTACTTTCAACACAAATACAACTGATCTTACAGATACTTTTTGCTAACTGCTAAGTGCTGACCCTGCTGTCTCCGACTATGTTATGATACCACTACCGCTTCTACTATAACTAGCATTTAAAAGCGAGATGCAGATTTTTCCGGAGCGGTAGACCACTTCACCTTTCTCGTTTAATTCGGGCGTTTTTCATTCCCTTTTCATATTTAGTCTAACGTTTCTCCTTTTTGAACTCAGCATTTAATAAATTATCTCTTATCGCTTATAAATGTGATCGCTTACCATTCGTACACGATATCCCCATCGTTTAGATAGGGCCTACCTCGTAACTTCTTTTCTACGAGTTAGTTACCCTGTCCACACGACCAATTTATGTGGACTTTAGGCCATAGTTGATGTGGGCTTGATGTCATAATCGCTTTTTTAAGTTACGACATCAAAAATTTGATTGTGATACAGAAAGCCCACATAAATAGGACATGTGGTCAGGGTAAGACTGAAGAAAACCTCACTTCATTTTAAGAATGTGCATTCTGACGCTATAAAGTTGGTATTGCTGAGTACATAAATAAAAGTTTTCATCTAAAATGCGCTTTTCGGCCTCCCATTTCCTATCACAGATAAAAGCGTCGATATAAGGATAAAAACTCGCTCATATTTCTTCGCGAGCTTCTTGCAAACAATGCGACCAGTTGTAACAATTGAATGAGGCCTATAATTGCAAAGCAAAAAGTCTCTTTTGGCTCCAAAAGTTTTTATGCTTTTCTTACGTTGACCCTTGCAACAACGTCTTAAAACGTTTTTAGCGCCAATTTTAAACTGTTTTCTTCACAAAATGGTGTCACCCCAAAATGGCGACACCCGGGGCGGCCTCTCCTAGTGACGCCACTGCGTAAATCCGAAAAAGCTCTCGCATTATTAGTTTCGCCCCAAGTACGAAATAATTGTAGCAGTCCACAGGTCACGTTAAGGAGCAATCACGCTAAGTGAGACGTTGAGACCTTTGAGACATTGTGCAGGTTTATCTTGTTATGACATCACGTCTGAAGATAAATCTGCCTAATGTCTCAAAGGTCCCAACGTCTCAGTTAATGTGATGGCATCTTTACTTCGAACAGCGAAATGATCAACACCACTGAAACTGCAAGATACTTGGGAATTACAATAGACAGTAAACTTAAATTTCATTCTCATATTTCGTTTCATGAAAAAAAATTGGCTCGTTCTGTTGGAATTCTAATTAAACCAAGTCATTTTCTTGCACAAGAAGCGTTACGTAACTGAAATTATTCCCTCATACATTCACAGTTGCTTTACGCACTACTACTTTGGTTTGCAACATACAATACATATTTAACCAAAATAAGAAGATTACAGAATAAAGCAATTCGAGCTGTAACTAAAACAAGGTACACTGAAACTACCTCACCTCAATACAAAAAGCTGCAAATATTAAAGCTAGATGATTTATTTATCTTTGAAATTGCCAAATTAATGTATCTTTTTATTCATGATAAAATGCTTGATAGATTTAAACACTACTTTACGTATGTTACTGATGTATTTTCCTACTCTTTGCGTAACTCCAGGACAAACCAGTCGTTATACTTGACTAACTATTCAATTAACAGAACACAACGATTGTTTAAATACCTGGGAGTTAAGATATGGAATTCTATTCCTCAAAGCATGTCGTACTAGTCCGGTATTGAACCAGTACTTTTGAAGTGCCAGCTGATTGTACAAAGTTCACTCTGATTACTGCAATGTGTGCGCCGCAAGTCAATCTGTGTAAAGCCTAGTAATTTGTTTTGCATTCTGTTTCAGCACCGCACAGTTGATTAACTGCAGTGGTAGGTGCATACGTCGAGCACTTGAGCAGTTCTTACTTGTAGCAATGTTAGTGACCTAGCATTCGTTCAGTTTTGTAATGTGTCTTTTAAGTTATTACCGCAGGGTATTTTTAGTTATGTATGTATATTTTGTTTAGATGTAGTTTTATTTTAAGTGAATAAAAGCCACAGTTTTGGAAATACGACAAAGCATTAAACAACATTCTACATACCGAAATTTCAAAAATTCTTACAAATATTACCTTATTAGTGATTATGAATAATTCGTTTGCTATTTTATTGCTATCATTTCATTTGACGCTATTATAATTATACGACTAACTTATTAAAGCGAAAAAATATTCCATTCCTTGCATACCTTATAAGGTGATCCAAAAAATATTCACTTTCGATCTTTTTATGGGGCACCCTCTTGTATGGTTCCACCTCATGAAAAAATACTTCAGTTAAAATTTCATGAAATTTGAAAATAAGAATTAGAGGTCGCTACCGACCAATACAATTGAGCCGAAAAATGGTAAATAACCAAATCGTGTGTTAATTCTCCAAGCAATCTTGAGCTTTGTGGCATTGTAGTAAACTTATTTAGTAAACGATTACGAAGAAAGCCGCGATTTGCGTAGCATCTCAAGTTACTCCAATGACATCATGAATATGAATATCAAAGATTGTCAGGAGTCTTACGTGATCCACGTCATGCATGCATTGTATTGTTCAATATCCAATTGCAAATATTGCCGCTGTTATATTAGCGGTTGGAACTCTTATTTAATTCTCACTGCATCCATGATAACTTGCAGAATAAGGGGTTCTACATTTCAGGTCCTTGATTGTTTTTACAGAAACGTGTTTTACGGTACTTTAACATTTAACCCAATGTACTGCAGCATATTAATCAAAAATAAAAATTTAAGCGTATGGCATGTGCATTGTGCAGTACAAGCCTAAACTGAAGCTTGTGACAAGAAATGATGCTGATATTTGGCTGGTTGGACATTTGGCATCCACTCTACGCACCACGAAGCTTCCCTCAAAGAAGGAAGTTCTAACTTTGTTTTTTCTCTATAAAGAGGCAGAAAGAAAAGCAGTCCATGATGCATCACATTGTGCTACGGAAGATGTTATGAAAGTATGGGCTAAAGCCAGTATTCCTGCATGCTTAAAATAGCATGCTGTGAAAAAAATTGAAATGTTCAAAGAATGGACAAAACTGAAGACAAACAAAGCCAAACATTCTGAAGAATTACAGTTGAAAGAGAAGTGGAAAGATGGATTAGAAGATTTGTTCAACATTGCACATGCTAACGCATTAGGCATGACTAATATTCAAGAAGATAAAAATTTTCTTCCTTTTTAAAGAGAAAAAGGTCTCGCATGATTGGTAGTGCTAATACAGCATTATTTAACCAACAAATCGAACTAGAAAAAGGCAAAAATCTTTTGAACGAAGAAAAGCAGAAAATGACTAAATAACTAGAGAAAAACTAATAAGTTTTACATTTAGACTGGTCATCTTCGTAAGCAGGAGATAAATCGATATCAACCAGAGCTGAAAGTGACCAATGTAAAAATTTTTGCATCTGCGATACATCAACAATGTCACAGCCACATTGGCTTTGATTTTCTTCAGCTTAGCCCATTCTTTGAACATTTCTTAAATTTTTTTCATCGCATGCTTTTTCAGGCATATGGGAATGCTGGCTTTTTTAGCCCACACTTTTATAACATCTTCGGCGGCACAATCCGATGCATCATAGACTGCTTTTTCTTTTTGCCTTTTTATAGAGAAAAAACAAAGTTAAAACTTCCTTCTTGGCATGTAGAATGGATGCCAAATGTCAGCATCATTTCTTGTCACAAGCTTCAGTTTAGGCTTGTACTGCACAATGCACATGCCATACGCTTAAATTTTTATTTTTGATTAATATGCTGCAGTACATTGGGTTAAATGTTAAAGTACCGTAAAACACGTTTCTGTAAAAACAATCAAGGACCTGAAATGTAGAACCCCTTATTCTGCAAGTTATCATGGATGCAGTGAGGATCAAATATGAGTCCCAACCACTTATATAATAGCGGCAATATTTGCAATTGGATATTGAACAATACAATGCATGCATGATGTGGATCATGTAAGACTCCTGACAATCTTTGATATTCATATTCATGATGTCATTGAGTAACTTGAGATGCTACGCAAATCGCGGCTTTCTTCGTAATCGTTACTAAATAAGCTTACTATGATGTCACAAAGCTCAAGATTGCTTGGAGAATTAACACACGATTTGGTTATTTACCATTTTTCGGCTCAATTGTATTGGTCGGTAGCGACCTCTAATTCTTATTTTCAAATTTCATGAAATTTTAACTGAAGTATTTTTTCATGAGGTGGAACCATACAAGAGGGTGCCTAATAAAAAATCAAAAGTGGATACTTTTTGAATCACCCTAATAATTAAGGCTTTTGTTATTTTTATGGGCGATTCAATAATTGCAATGATAGGGCTGCTGATGTTTGACTTGAAGATCTATGGTCCCTTCGCAATAGTTTGTTGCTCTTTTTATTTTAAAGTTGCGTCAGTGATTCGCATGGTTATTGATGTTATGTATGAGCAACGAATAAAATTCTGTTTTGTTCTGTCAAAAAAATACGTTCATTATGCACAGAACTGCAATAAACACCTTTGTTCATGTTAATGTCGGGGTCACCATGCTGCCTAATAGCTTCCTTCCAGATTGCATTGTCGGTGCCCACATGTGCATTGAAATCGCCCAAAAGTGCTGGGTCTTGTTGCTGTTTGGTACAGACATTAAATCAAAGGTAAACACAATGGCGCTGCATAAAGCTGTTTTTGAAATGGGGACTGCAAAACAAGAAAGTTTAAGAATACTGTTTTTTGCTTATCACTTAATGCCTTGTCTACTCTGCAGTAATGCTATTTTAGAAGTGAACCAAAGTGATTGGCAGAGCTTGGTAATTTACTCTTTGCTCTAAATACAGAGTAGCATGCGCGGATTTATGGGGGGGGGGGGCTCAGGGGGCCCGGCCCCCCCCCGAAATTTCCAAAATTTTTATAAATTTTTGCTTGTTAGCAGATGTCATAATTGGTATCAAAATCTGAAATACTTAAAACTAAGACTCAGGAATGTCGTTTGAGTAGTAGCGTTTTCTGCGATCTAAGTCCTTTCTTATTAACGGCTAGGCTGCTATTGTTATACTGGTTAGGTCTACTTCATAATCGATATGAAAGTCGGAAATAAATTCGGGATGAAAAGGTTGCTTGGACTGCCTATTCGGTGAATCAGTACCGGCTAATCCTTTAGAGCAGTAGATTGCGGACAAGCATAATGTACAGATAAACAGTCCGCTTATTTTAGTTGTAAAGCATTGAAGTAGCCGACTGATAGGCCATTATGCTTTGAAAATCTAGGAACTGATTTTCAGCGCAGTAGCCTAGCCTACTTGTAATACGATGCTATAAACCGAGTGTTTAGAGCCGACAAACCCTATTTCTGCCAATTAGAGTCCTACTTTATGTTTTTTAACTGGCATGCGTTGACCAATAGAGGGCAGTAACCCTTTCGCGGGCAAAAATTAGTCCAAGATATAAAAACAAACTAATGAAATTGAACTGTTGGCATGGACTACACTTGCTGTCAACAGCCAACACCCTCAGTCAACATCCACCTCCTCGACGATTGCAGAAAAAAGAAATCTTTCTTTTTTGAGACAAACCTACTTTTCTTCGCGCGGAGCTTGCTGCAATTACTATCATGTTTTTTCTGTTCTGTCCAACTTCCTAATTTAATCTCAAGAAACTTTCATTACGATGCGATGCAACAATATCGGTAGTCTAACTTTTCTGAAGTGTTTCGCTTGAACTGCATTTTTGTCATTCATGCTACTGCGAAGCACTTAATGAGTAGGAGTTTCCTTAATTCCGGTGTATCTGCAGTAACTATGGCGGCACACATAATTTTTTTAAAAAACTGAATCAAATCTTTATTATACTCGTTTTATTACACTCTCTGTAGTACCGCAGCGTGGCAACGAGTAGCGGGACCCGACCCCGCGGCTTAGTGCCTGAGTAACACACCTCCAAAGAAACGTCGCAGCGGTGGCGAGCCGTTGGCTACAGTGTGTCCGATTTGACCGGGCTGGAAATTTAACTCCGAACCTTCCGCATCGACAGTGACATCTTCAACAACTGCGCTACAAACGGCCAGTTTGTTGAAAAATTATTAAAATATAAAAAACTAAATTGACACTGCCGTAAGAGCTCAAAAAAAAACACTGCCGAGGAAGATCAGACCAACAAAAGATTTGAAGAGGCCCAGGAGCGGAACGGGGAGGGGGGAGGCAAAATTGTTTTTACGTACCGTAACTGTCTCAGGAGCTGGAGTGCTCCGTTTTTCAGACATCTCGATTATGTGTTTGAGAGTATCTGATGATATCGACGCTGGGACTTGGGTGAAAAATGCTTCGCTAATATCGACGCTATTTTTGACCTTAATCGCATGATCAGCAAATCATTTCAGCCTAAAAATGTTTCGGTAGGGAAGGCAGTGTTTTCTCACGCTACACTATCTTCACTTTTCAAGACAGTTAAGGGAGAAACTGCCCTCTTTATAACTAGTGCATATTAAATGTTTATATCAAGGTTTATATGCGTTGTTATATCAATGTTGGTTCTTGAAAAAATATTTTGGAGGGAAGCAATTAACTGTTTTACCCCCCTGGCTACACTCTATTTGTGACGTTGCGAAAGCTAGCCTACTTTAGTCAGTTAACCATCCTATTGCCCAAAAATGAGGTAAACTAAAGTTTTTTCAGTAAATTTTTAACCACGGTTAGACAGCTTGAGTTCCTGTGAAACCTTTTCTCTCCTTAAACGAAGCGCAAAGAATCATGCAAAAGTGTAAATGAAATATCTTGGTTGTTTCCTTAGTTATGGCATTACATAGCTTTAATCATGGTTAACTGCAATTGCGTAATAATTTAGATTAGAAACAACACAATCCAATGCACTTTAATACCTCTAAAGTACCGTAAATGTAATATTTTTGCCTTATCACGATATCACGTCACTGAAACCCCCTCCATTGCAAAATCCTGCGTACGCCACTGCTAGATAGCGTACTTTAATGATAAACTTTTTCCTTTAGCCCCCTGAAAAAGCCTTGGCATATTAAAATTTCTGGGCCCCTCCGACAAAAACTGTTTGATCCGCGCCTGAGTGTAGCCTTTAAGTTCTCAATTTTTTATGGATACTTTGCATTTTGCTGCAAACGCAGTAATTGCTGTGTTCACAAGGGTAGAGAATTTTACTCAACCTTACCCTAAGAAGTGCATTTCAGTAAATTCTAACGATAACTCCTTTCTCAAATTTTTATTTAAATTGTCCCCTAAATCAGTTTTCTGGCAACGTCACTGTTCACCAAAGCAGGTTAGAAATGGAAGAGAAGCATGAGGTGCCGTTTGGAAAATAATAATTTAGGTTTTCCACATGTTTTTTCAGCCAATTTAAGCTACATTTTGTCCAAGATATTACATAGGATATTTTCTGTTTAAATATAAGACAAATATGTGGCTTTAAATAGCCGAAAAAACTGACACAAAATATATAGAAAATTTCCTATATAAGATATAAGACAAATTAATTATTGCATTAATTTGCCAAAAAAAGCAGCGCAAAGCATCCTATACGTTTTGCGTTGCTTTTTTTGTCAAATTTATGTAATAATTTGTCTTATATATTATATAGGAAATTTCCTATATGTTTTGCGTTGCATTTTTTGGCTAATTTAAACAATAATTTGTCTTATATATTACATAGGGAATTTTCTATATGTTTTGTGCTGCGGTTTTTGGCTAAATTGAGCAAGAATTTGTCTGATGTAATATAGGAAATTTCCTATATGCTTTGCGCTGCTGTTTTGGCTAATTTGAGCAATGATTTGTCTTATATAATATATAGGAAATTTTCTATATATTTTGCGTCAATGTTTTCGGCTGTTTTAAACCACATATTTGTTCTATACACATATAAGAAATTTCCTATATAATATATTGGACAAAGAGTAGCTTGAATTAACCGAAAAAACATGTGAAAAACCTAAATTATTATTTTCCAAACGTATTATTTTCCAGACTGAACAAGATCACGGAAATTACTAAATAAATTAATTTCAGGTTTAGTTTAAGTCAATGCATTTCTCGAGAGATTCAATTTAATTAGGTAACATTGTAAAACTCCCAAATTCGCATTTCAATTCTTTGTAAAGCATTTTATTGCACCTAAAGTCATTATAGATAAGAATCAGTCACCATCCTCTCCGAATAAATATACAACTAAAGCATCATGAAATTAACAACAAAGACAAAGAGGCTGGTGAGGCAAAAACTTCATGGTTGCATTTACCTTCTTCATATTCTGCAATAAGTGCCAATTTGCATGGTGCACCTCAATCAAATTTGATGAGTTGCTTGTTGTGTTGGTGTATAACAAAATCAATGCGCAAAAGCATTGTTGCAGCAGATTTTTTATAGTAAACAGCTTTAAATTTAAGAATTTATTGACCCAAAGTTTCATTATGGAACACATTAAGATAAAAGCGAAAGCAAATGAATGTTTCTAAAAAATTAATATGTCTTCTTTGAGTCATTGTTGCAATGTTGAACTAAGTGGTCACGCATAATGTTTTTGAGCAAGCAAGTTGGTAAAACTAATTCAATAGCCATGAAAGCATGCTGGAGCGCGAGAAACACGACAACGCACTGCTCGCGGTGAGAAATTTTAACAATGTCTCTGCTCTATACATTATGTTACAAGAAATTCCGAATGATGCATGAAAATTTTACGTTGAAACTGTTCTGAAGTTACAGAATGTAGAGTGGAAGCAGTGACACATTTTGTGCTTCGTTAAGAATGTCTGATGTCATCATCCTTGCTTGACGTACTTGCGCTGGAAAAAGACGCAGTTCCGTCACATGAAAGTGTGGAGCTCATGTTGTCACTTCTTTCATCATTTTCTTCAGGAAATACAACATTGACGCCATCTTCTATTCGAATATCGAAACATGGATAAGGTATTTTGGTGGGTGAGTTTACATCAAACGGCTCGTTAAGACATCTTTCCGGAAAATGTTTGAGGATGTTATCAGCTGCTTCCACTCCTTGTATGAAGCAGCAATCGATTTCCCCAAGTTCGTATCGAAATGATCCGAAGCGGCCTCTGCTCCATACATTCTTGGATTGCAACCACGAAATGGCCTCATTAATCTAAATCGGTAAATTTTGTTCAAAATGTCAAAAACGTTCGGCAAAGCCATCAAGGCTGTTTATTGACGTAAATCCCAGCGAGCACACACCTCACCTAATTTAGGCGAGACGAGCCGTTTTACCTTTTTATTGGTAATTCTCACGACTTAATTCTTTGTGTTTGATGGTATGCCAGTAATACAGTAACTAAAAAAGCAATGTCCTTCCTGGAAGTCAAGAGGAAGTCGTCATGACTTCCCGCCAGTAGGCCAGGAAGGACATTCTTTTTTTAGTTAATGCTCTTCACCCCGGCCACGTAAAGGATTTGACCAGCGCGGTGACGTAACCACACAAATGGATACGAACCACAAAGGTTAAATTCTTTAAGATATATTTATCCGAAGGGATGAGTGATCCTGGCTAGATCATTCGTTCTGGAAGATGAATGTATTTTACCTGAGGGCGGCTGATGAAGGCTAATAGCCAGAAACAGCGCTGTCCCGCTCTACGGTAGGTATGCCAGTATTTTTCATTGTAAACACATTCAAAGAACTTTAAAAAAAGTGCGAAGAACGTTAAATGAGTTACGATAACAAATTAATACACATGACTTTAAACATTAGTTTAAAAAGAAATTAATAAGCGAATGAAATATTTTCGTGCATTCCGCGATTAACTGCGATAAATATTATCGAGAATAAAGTCAATCGGCTGTTGGTGCTTTCGAATCCAATTGCCAGAAAAATTTAATTAATTTTTTGTAAAATTACGAGACGCGGCCGGTTGGCGTAGTGGTTAAAGATATCGTTATCGATGCGGGAGGTCTTGGGTTCGATTTCCGGACCGTCCAAACCGGACACTGTCGCTAACGGCTCACCACCGCTGAGACGCTTCAGTATTGTTAAGACGTTATGATGCGGAGATAGGCAAGAGCTTCTGCAATGTACATGAACGATATGGTTAAAGTACCGGTCAGTGCATGTAACATAATTTAAAACAATGTAGGCTACATACAACAGATGATAGTTAGAAAAAAACAACCAACGGAAATAAAAATTTGTCACGGTACTTTGCCTGAACTTGCCACTGTTGGAAGTGGATAACCATGGCGAATTTCAGTCAGATGCATTGAAACTATCTCATCCCCATCATGGAGTAACCCAACCCCGCATGCATCTTTGATGACGTCATCAACTGAAATCACACAAACATAAAAATGAAGTTCTTAAAAGCTGGAATTGCGAATGCAACTTTGTTAAGGAAAAAATTTGTCGAAAGCATATATTGTTAGAAAATGAATATTTGCAACTGGATTGCTGGTAAATCAATATAATCATGTAATCTAAACGACTCAAAATATAATGCAGTTTTTGAGAGCACCGGTTCCCAACCTTTTTTTCTTCATTACCCACTTTTGATGTGACCCAGATAACACAGAAACGTTTTTTTAACGTTAGTTTAAGGTTCACCGTTAAGTATATTCAACGTTAAAATGCCAACGTTGGTTTTTGGTTTGTTTGCTCATTTGTTTTAACGTTAATTTAACGTTTTATATGTTAATTTAACGTTGTATATAACGTTTAAATGTCAATAATTGTTTTGAGGTTAGCATTTCAACATTTTAAAAACATTGACGTAAAACTAGCAAACAATGCAAACATTTTGAACTGTGAAACAACGTTAAAATAACGTTTTCATTTGAACCGTAACCATAAATCAACGGTGTCAACCAAATGTCAACGTTAAAAAAACGTTTGTGTGCTATTTGGGGACTGACCCTCAATTACCCACAACAATCTATGTTGTGACCAGAACGTTATCTTAAATTTCTCGCTTTAAAAGGTAGGGGGCAATAATTTCCATATTTTTTCCAGCGTATTTTTTTCGGCAAAACAAATTTGAAGTTGATTGAGAAACAAGAAAGGCTCTAAGGCAGACCTGGGCAAACTAAGGCCCGCGGGCCAAGTCCGGCCCGCCGGTCCTTATATTCTGGCCCGCCGGCACTTACACAAACTTAAATTCTCACTGTGAATTTAGCAGAAGACCTTTTTTTCCTTTAGAGATCATGGATGGCAGTGATTTTCAAAAAATAAGCCTCAACGGTGCAAAATTGGATTAAAAAACGAGGTGAAAACCTCTTATTTTGGAGATCACATTCATACGTGGACCGTGATCTCCAAAAAAAAACAGGTCTTCACCTTGTTTTCCAATCAGCGTGCGGCCCGCGGCTTCAACAGTTTTTCCAAATCTGGCCCTTCGTGTGAAATAATTGCCCACCCCTGCTCTAAGGAATCCGCGGGCATGCTTCCCCGGACATTTTTGAAAATTAACATGCTCTAATGGCTCTTTTAGTGCGTTTTGAATAATTTTCAGCCAAAGTTTGTTTAAACTTTTTGACCCTAATTCTGAGTGCTTTGCCAAATATGATGCATTTTGTTCGCACATTTTTGATTACGCGTGCTTAAGGCGTAAAGCTTATTGCTATCGAAAACGTTCAAAATTATGGAAAATTGTATACATCAAAAACATTTTCGAAAATGGCTGGTGGGAGGATGCATACCCCTCATCCTCCTCCCCTGGATCCGATCCTGGCCATAAGCTACAGAAACCATAAAAAGAGTCTGGCATATTTCAATCACAGAACAGAACAGATTTATTTCAGTCGCAAGTTACCGACATATCAAATATAAACACATTAAAACACAAAAACAACAAAAAATAGTAAGATAAATATTGTGAGGGAATTGCGACCGGGGAGTTGCGAATGGACCTCTTGGTCATCGAGTCAAGCAACCACCCAGTGCCAGAATGAAACAATTTTGCAATTTATTTTCCAAATATTGTGTAAATACTTAATTTCCAAAGGGATGTGCGAGCACGTAAATGCCGAGTGAGCAGCGCAAATGCCGAGTAATCACTTGGCACCATTAGTCTTGTTCTGTCTTACTAAAAGGCAGAGTCAAAAAGCAGTGGAACCGCTGCTCTAAAAGTCTAAGGGACATGAACTATTGTGGTTTCGAAACTGTCGTATGCGTACCACCGCATCACCAGTGGCGTTGCAACGCGATTTACGAACAACAAATACGAAAATATATTGAAATCATATTTTTATAACAAAGTCTTAATCTTCAGTAATAATAGCTCCGAAGTTCCAACGTATACTTATACACCGAGCGCCCTGAGGGTTTATTCACGTGAACGACGGCAAATGGTTTGACAATATCAAAACTTGCACGCTTTCGGATACTTTCAAAATATTAATTGCTGCCGGGGTGGATCCGGGGATTTCACCCCTAAATTACCCATTTTAGGGGGACCAAAAATGACATTTATTCAAGTGAACGATGGCATGGCTAAAAGTTGTGCCAAATCATCCGTATTAATGTAGTAAACATCAAAACACCCATGACAGCAATTTTATCCGGGGACAACCCCCGACAGCAAAGAATTTGGGCGGGTCAAAAATGATATCCATTCAAGTGAACGATGGCAAAGCTAAAATTTGTGCCAAATCACGCGTATGCAGTGACCCTGGTCATAAACCAGTGGCCACTACACCTTGCAGACATAATATTAATTAATATTGGCAACACTAAAAATTCTTCTTGTTTTGCAATGCAAAAAAGTAGGTCGCAGATGGATAGCTACGTTGATATCTGTAAAAATCTGAAAGAAGAAAAGGAAAACAAGAAAGAAATTACTGTGAGTACCTAAGAATACATCAGGTGCCCACAGTAAAGTGGTGACCCCGACGTGATAAGTGCCCACACGTATTAATGTACTGAACATCGAAATACCCATGAGAGCAATATTATTTGAGTATAACCTCCCGACAGCAACAATTTTGTACCCCCATGACGTCACTAGATATTCTTCACGTGAACGATGGCAAAGCTAATACTTATGCCGAATCGCGTGTATTAGTGCACTCAACATCGAAATAGTCATTACCACAATTTTATCCGAGGATAACCACCCGACAGCAACGGTTTTGCACCCCCATGACGTCACGTCATATTTTTCAAGTGAGCAATGGCAAGGCTAAAAGTTGTGCCAAATCACGCGTAGTGATGCACTGAACATCAAAATACCGATAACAGCAATTTTATTCGGGTTATCTCCTTTAACCATGGACCGAGTTTGGCTTTAAAAAATGGGGGGGACAAATTTTGTGTGATAGACTATATCGTGCATGCTCTTGGCAGAAGTATGTCGCTTGAATACTACCGATACTATAGAACGCCGACGTTAATTATATAGTCCTAAGTTTAAATCCCTGCAAAGACAATTTTATATTTTGTGAATTCATTGATCCCGCTTCTTAAGTTTATTATTAAAAAGACATGTCCATCTGATTTTTACCTTATTGGCAGAGCCGGCGGCAGAGCAGTCGACTTAGGGGGGCCAAGCGTTTATCAGGGAGGACCAAAGTTTAAAACAAGGCACAAAAACCGCTGTCTTCAAAAGAGTAAGCTTGTTGATTGGAGGGGCCAAGCATGTCGAATGGGGAGGCTAGGCCCCCTGGCCACCCCTTGGCACCGGCCCTGCTCATTGGCTTTCCATTTTTCGGAAATTATTGTATTTTTACTCATCTTTTCGATTGTGTTTGCCACTTTGATCTTCATGAACCTTTAAAAGCGCAACAGGCAACAACGATTATGATGCCATTCTAGGTCTTAGCTGTAGCGCGTTTTATTCGTCTCAACTAGAAATCGCGACGGCAACTTTTACCTCAAGTGACATAACAATCACTGTTGTGCTTTTGCGTCAATTTGGCAAACCAAATCAAAAAGATAAGTAAAACAGTGGCGTACATTTAAGGAAATTACTGGGGGTGATGAATCATTGCAGCAGTAACTAAATCGTCAAGAGCGCGTCAACTTCTGGGGAGTTCCGTCCCCCAGACCCCCACCGCTGTTCTTCTTTGCACGTTACCTCGTGACAAGAGTTTTGAGCATTTTTTTTGTATTTAGTTGCATATTTATCCTTTTATCACGAGAAAGCGATCAATGCGCTATGCGAGCTCGCGGAGGAGTTGCCGGCCATCTGTATACCATGAACTTCTTCAACTAATGTAGACTGAACCCCCCCGGGATGTTCGCCCTTGGAGTAAAAACTAAAAATAAAATATTTTCGAAAAAGGAAAGCCGAAGAGGTAAAAGTGAGATGAATATGGTATGCTCTTATGCTCTTTATAACAACTGCAAGGCATAGGATCAATAAACTGCCAAATGAAATTTGCTTTCACGGCCACTTTCAGAGCACAGAAAAATTTGAAGTATCAGTTCTTAAATGAATATAAATTGCAGTATTTATTCAACAAAATACAACAAATATCAAAAGACAATGCTACTCGTACATACGAACATACCACATTATGTGAATCAAAGGCTCACTGAAAGTTAACACAATTTATTGATAGAATACCGGACTACTGACAGGTCTACATGTTGATATAAATATAATCAGTGAAACATTGAATTATCAAGTATGAGTCATAAAAATAGGTAAGAAATAGCCATCATTCATTAGCAATTATATAAACTTTTAAGCTACAAGCGAACTTCTGCTGCATGTTGTCTAATATTTGCCAAACACACTACATCTTACCAGTGTGCGAAGTAGAAAATTTTTACTGGGGGGGGGGATGTTTCTGTCTACAATTTTACCTGAATTCTGAACCCAAATAACAAGACAATATTGCAAAAATGGTATTTATGATTCATGGGGCGTCGTCATTGGTCAATGACCAAGTTAAAACAGGGGCGGATGGCGTATTGAGTGTTTGCATATCATCAGCATGATGAACAAAAATCATCAACGAGAGACTTTCGAAAGCTTCACTACAGTGGCGCACCCAGCATATGGCAATGCAAAAAATATTTGCGTAGCTCATGTCTAAAAGCAAAAGCTTGGCTAAAATAAGTGAATGGAGGCTACAACGATTATTAGTTTGAGAAATTATAGACTGAAAGCTCGGTTTTACCACCTTATTATAGGGTTAATGGGGGGGGACATGGCACCGTGGCCCCCCTGCGTGTGCCTATGCTGCATTAGCTTTGATTTAGACAGGTTTTTGTTTCATAAATGGAACTAGGAGTTTAGGGGAGAGCACCAAGCTACCCAATTGGGCTATAGCATTTTCTTAATTCATACTCCTAATCTCAAATATGATCTAAAAAATGTTTGGGAACCGCTGCTTTGACATATTCTTAAAAATTAATGGGCTGAATTATAAACAAAATATATCGTCAACTAGAGCGAATACAGTCTGGACGCTAACTTATCAACAGTTGTTGCATCTGTTTAAGAAAAATTTTTGGTCAATTCTTTAAACATTGAATAGGATAATTTTCTAATTTCACCAGGAATGCTATTCCATATTTTTGGACCAATATGTTTTATGGAGCGCTGAGATTTTAAAGTAGTTAAGCGGGGTAAAGAAATGTCTTTAGTAGCAATCTGACGCGTTGAATATGGTAAAACATCAGCTGAGTAGGTAAAAAAGGAATAAAAACAGGTTGGTAGTTTTTTGTAAGTAAATTGATACATATTCTTTGCGATTTCAAAAGTAAATAAATCATTAAGTTTTAAAATACCCAATTTATAAAATTTTGCTGTTATATTATTTTTAATGAGAGTTTTGGAGATAATTCGAAGTGCTTTGTTTTGCAGTCTTTGTGATCTTACCAAATAGGTTTTACAGGTGGATGCCCACACTGGCAATGCATTTATCAAGTATGTGTGCACCAGAGAATAATATATAACGTTAGTAAAATATCTTGCGGAAGGTAGTAAGTTAGCTTAATCATGACACCAACAGGGCGTGCAATTTTATTTTCAAGAAGTGCAATATGATTTTTAAAAGAGAGTCGATTGTCAATGGTGATTCCCAAATATTTAGCTGATGCGAAAGGCTGGACTGATTCATTAGTGAATATGTATGAGAGTGAATCAAAATCAAAACAGTCGCGGACTTTCGAAGAAATATTTAAAACCACGGTTTTACATGCATTAATAACCAAATTGTTAGCTACCATCCACTGGGAAACTTTTTCGAGTTCAGAGTTGGCCATAGCTTGTATTTAAGTAGGAGTTTTGCCTGTGATTAAAAGAGCTGTATCATCAGCAAAAAAACTCGGTATTGTTTCCAAACAAGAAGGAAGGTCATTAATATAGATTAGGAAAAGTAGAGGACCCAGTACAAACCTTGTGAAATACCATATTCAACAATTTGTTCAGGTGACTTGCTCTTTTGAATTGTCACATTGATGACAAACTAACGCAAACGACACATAATGGGTAAATGGATTTTTCTATCTCGCAACCTCTCAATAGGGCTGTTTAGTGCCACGTGACAATACCAATTGTTTGGTTCCAAACGAACTGAAACCTAGCTTTTAAGGTTGGTAAAAACAGGTAGTCGAACCGAACCCGAACTGGAGTTTTATAAACCGGTTTAACGCTATTTTTGTTGAACCTTAATCGAACCCGAACCGTATTTTTCAAAATCGCAAAGAGCGAACCGAAACTGAACTAAATAACATGAGTACTTGCGAACCTTAACCGAACCCGAATCGAGTGAAATAACGGCTCGCTCCGTCAAGTCACTCGCGTCACTTTAAAGCTGGTTCGAATTCAAAATAATAGTCACTTATGCAACCGGCCGTTAGCTCAGTTGCTAAGCGCTCGCTATCGGTGCGGGAGGTCTGGGGTTCGATTCCCGACCGGTCAAATCGACACAGTGTCGCCAACGACTCGCCACCGTTGCGACGTTTCTTCGGAGCTGTGTTGCCCTGGCGCTATGCCGCGGAGATGGGCCCCGCAACTCGTTACACGCTTCGGCGTAATACGGAGAGAATAATGAAGATTTGATTTAGTCATGCAAGTAATCTATGCATGGTGAAGAAGTCTTTTACGTTTGATATACCCGGTCCCGTAGTACACGCGTAACAGACTAAATAAAACGCTTTAACACTAATTTAACGCTACCAGTGGATTGAATAAGCCGCCGGTGTCAGAGCATAGTAACAATTTAATTATCTCGAAATTGGCTTTACTACAAGTATTTTATGCATTATATTGGCCTGTCAATGCGAAGAAAAATTGCTTTATACGTTTCATTTTTTAAATTGTTTTATCAGAATTATTCCATTTTTCACTGCGAACCTGAACCGGAACTTTATAAACCGGTTTTGAAATATTTTTTACTGGAGCGAACCCAAACCGAAGCGTTTCAATTTAGCTGAACCTTAATCCGAACTGAACCGAAATTTGAAACCGCTGTTGAACCCAAACCGAACCTGAATCAGAAAAATTAAACGGTTCGACTCCCTGGGCATAACACAGTTAAAACTTGCTTCCACTAAACTCGTTATATTTGTCGAATTACGATGCGTGCGCCGCATTTACTTCTAAATTAGGATGGTTCAATGTTTCGCTACCGATTGGAGTTGCAGTTACAGTTTTGGAAAGTTTCAAAAAAAAAAAATCCAAGGATTCACTTCAGTGGTTGCAGTCGGGCACAAAACATTAAACCATCTTAATTCAGAAGTAAATTCGGCGCACGCATCGTAATTCGACAGATACAACGAGTTTAGAGACAGCAAGTTTTAACTAAATGTGTTTTGCCAGCCTTAAAAGCTAGGTTCCAGTTTGTTTGGAACCAAACAATGGGTATTAATTGTGACGTGACACTAAACGACCCTATAGACTGAGTTATCCGATGGCTTGCAATGCATCACTTCGTTCCAGCAACAGACAACTCTCAGTCTGGCACTGGAATTCTTCACCAATAGCAATGCCCCTCGTCACACACAGCAAGGGGGTACTGCAGACAAAAAATATTTCAAAGGATATGTTGGCACCATCACAAAAAATATTCTAGAGGATGCTGTAAAATATTACACGTCTGATTGATCTGTTTGGTTTGGAATTTTTTGTTTTGACCTAGTCTTAAAGGAAATGTCCTTAATCTTTTGTAGTCTAAATTGCTTACAGAACGTTTTCTTTAAAAGTTTAAGTTGCAGTTTGTGAACCCGCCTTTTTTGTAAATTGTCGAATTTTCCGCATCTTTTTTGCATAGTATGGAACTGCAGCACTGGCTGGCAGAAGCAAGCAAGTTTGAGTGTTCAGTGTTGGATCATGTAATTGCTAGTTGGTCATTGTACTTTGCTTATTTAGTTACGATAAGAACTGTGCTGGATAGTAGTTATTAGTAGGGCCATTTCTTCTTTGACCTACAAAAAATATATTTTTGACTTTATTTTAGCAACATTTTGACTTTATTTTGACCTAACCGCTTTTGCCTCTAATTATTTATGTCTTTTTGCTCTTTTTTGATTAAAATGGTTGATAATAATCCGCAATGTACATACATTTCCTGCATAATAAGTGTTATGTTTTTTCAATTACCGCACGCATTTTTACTATTGCAACTTGCTATTTCAGAGTAACCAAATTAAACTGCGCATAAAATTTTAATAGCAGCTGAAAAATTCAAAAAATTACAAAAAAATACAAAAAATTCTACGTTTTTTTTATTTTCGTAAGGGTTAGGGTTAAGAAATTTTGACAAGTTTTGACTTTATACAAAATTTTGACTTTATTTAGACTTATAAAATCTACTAAAACAGGCTCCTGAATGCCTGAAACGAACGTTAGTATATGTTTGATCATGTAATAAGGTCCTGAAAAAATTTTGACTTTATTGACTTTAGCGGGCCCTAGTTATTAGTAAGCGACAGTGGGCGCGATACTCAATTTTTGAGTTAATCGATACCGATACACCATACTTTGAGGAGGTGTTAAATTGATACCGATATCGATACTCGTATCCCCGATACAAGTATCTCGATACAATATCAGGAAAAAAAATCAATTAAAAAAATTGGTTTACAAATGAATTAAAAAAACTGCTACAAGTTTGCGCTCTGCGGACAATTGCAAAACGTAAAAGTTACACGTATTTATTTTATTTATTTTGTTTCATATTTATACTCCTATCACGAGAAAGCGATCGATGCGCTATACGAGCTCGCTTAGGAGCTGCCAGCCATCTGTCCACCACACCAAGACGGGGTAATCCCGCTAAGTGCCTTTCCCAATGGCACAAGTGACCTTGCCGGCTTGTTCTCAGCGCTGTCCCTTTAATGCTGAGCGTCAAGCAGGGGAAGCTGTGAATAGCAATTTCAAAGTAATTGGTTTGACCCGACTCGGAATCAAAACCCAATCTACAGCTCTCGAGGCGGACGCTCTTACCACTCGGCCATCTGAGCTGCTAATTGGGACATGTTATAATTTCACAATTAACGTCGTTCAATGGCGTTACGAAACAATTGCAAATAGGCTAGTGATAATAGAAATTTGCGGACAGTACGTCGTTTTGATTCAATGAGGGAGTTTAGCTTCATTTCACGTTCTTCAGAAACCGTAAATGAACACGCAGTCAACACCTGGTAAAATTGATCGTGCTCAAAAACAGTATCGAGATACTTGTATCGGCGATGCACAAAAACATGCTTAATCGATACCGATACTGTAGTGAAACACTTAATCGATACCGATATCGATACAAAAGTATCGCGCGATACGTATCGCCGATACAAGTATCTCGATACTGCCCATCTCAGGTAAGCGTTATATTGATACATGTGCTGGACTATACTGTTCCGGTTGGATATTAACTCGGGTATGTACTAAATGATATTTTTATGTGTGTAATTGCTAGAGGGCAAACATTAATTTGTTGTACGTGCTTTGCAGCTGCATGTCCCGACCCCGGTTTTATGCTCACTTTGAAGCTCCCGTTTGCCAAGTTTATAGTCCCAGCACAAAACTCGTGTTCTTGAAATTTTCACTGGGATTATAATGTGTAAATGTCTTGTGTTCTTGAAATGATTTTGTAATGATCGTAATTATATTTAATATTGTAGTTACGTCAATCCCGTCTTGCCGCTTGCTGCTCTGCCAATCACCTTGTCGTGTATGCTATAGTCTGGATTCAGTCATAATTGGGTAGGTTTTGCTAAAGTTTACATTATTTTGGTTTGTAGTGTATGCAATGATTTATTTTTTTTAGTTGATTCATATTGACATTGTCGAGCTGTATGATTTTGCGTTAGTGCCATGTTGACCGTCTCATTTATATCGCATGTATTTTACAGAAAACCGCTCCAATTCACTCCAATCCGCTCCAGTTCGTTTCACTCAGCATTAATTTTCATTCTGTTATTTCCTCAACAACTCCTGCTAATTTTTACTGCACTTGCTTTCAATATACGATTCTGTTCAGCCTATTTTGTTTGGATTATCTGTCAGCGGACCGGAAGAAAGGAGCGCGTATTCGCTTATTACGAATCCAAGCCACCCGCCCTGTAATAGCACTGAGCGCTATTACAGGTATGTTGATAAGAAAATTGAGTTAGATGTTGTTCAGGATTTAAAAAAAAATTGGAAGTGGATTCAGGCAACACAACACCACTGCAGAACAAATAATTAAGCAGTTAAATACTCATCTTTGTGTTGATTCCAAATAAATTGCAGGCTAAGCTAAATTCTTAAAAAATTGAAACCATCTTGATAACTTTTGATCTCACGTTGATTCTCAAAAGTTTTTGGCAAAAAGACTGGTTATTTTTTACTTCTTTTACGCTCTGTTTCTTATATTTGACGTCGTTTATGTTTACAAATGCTGGACATAAGACCAACCTCTCCTCCACGTGGTGTCCGGTGGAAACAACATGGTAATGTTGGCGAAAGAGGCTCTGGCATTTTTTACTTATTATGTTTGCCAACTTAGTCTTAGCAGCGGCCTTACCAGTAGAATTCGCTCCTTGAAGCATTTCGGCTTTTTTTCCAAGCGGCTGAGAAGTCGAGCTATGAAGGAGGGAGTGGATAATGCAGGTTTGGTATTAGCGAAGATGCTAATTGTTTATAAAGGACATGCTTAGATTGCGTGACTGGATTTCAGATGACTGCGATGAAATCTTATAGTTGTTGCGGGTACCAGTCTAAAACGCACTCCGTACCGCGGCCGCAAGATAGTTCAGAGGCCCGCCCCTGATCCAGCAAATTGGGGGGTCTGCCTCCGTCAGCTTGTGGAAATCTCCATGCAATTGTAGCTCCAGTTGGCGACTGGTAGGGGCCTGCAGTTGTATTGGGTGGGCATTCCTTAGGCCACTGCACATAATGACAAGTACATTGCGTATAGCTGCCTGGGTCCAGCTACTGGACTTGACGTGGCCTAATAGCATTTTTTTTCTTTTTTTTTTAATCTGGTCTTTCAGGTTTTTCCCAGCTATAAAGAAAAACCGAAACTTTATGAATGGAAAATAAACGAAAAAAGAAAACGGTACGGCTTGTTTTCCTAACAAGAAAAGAACCACTGTCGCAGCGAACAGTTCCTGAACTGTTCAGCGGCAGTGGGAGTACTCAGCTGGTCAAAGCTTCTACTCCTGCAGGAGTTGAGGTGGTGACAAGTGCGAAAGATTTGCCTTCAGTTTGGGCTTCTCCTCTGTTTAAGGAGAAGCCTCTGGCAAATCAAGAGGCAACAGTTTCAGCGGCATTGTCGATTGAAAAGTCGAATACCGCTTAAATATCTGGTTCGCCCACTCAGAATTCATCAATGTCTCCACACATTGATAGCAGGTCTGAGTGGCATCGGGGAAAAAATACGAAAGAAATCAGTGGTGGAAGCAGCGAAAGAGGTTGCAGAAGGGGTTAGAGCAGGGGTGGGCAGACTTTTCACATGAAGGGCCAGATTTGGAAAAACTGTTGAAGCCGCGGGCCGCACGCTGATTGGAAAACAAGTTGAAGATCTTTTTTTTTGAAATCACGGTCCACTCACGAATGTGATCTCCAAAATACAGGGTTTTCACCTCGTTTTTCTCGCTTTTTATTCCAATTTTGCTCCGTTGAGGCTTATTTTTTTTTTTTAAATCACTGCCATCCATGATCTCTAAAGGAAAAAAGGTTTTCCGCTCAATTTGAGGTGGGAGTTTAAGTTTGTGTAAGTGCCGGTGGGCCAGAATAAAAGGACCGGCGGGCCGAATTTGGCCCGCGGGCCGTAGTTTGCCCATGTCTGGTATAGGCTGTCATACAGTATGCAATGCAGTGGTCAACTGAACAAATTTGCGTCCTAATTGGTGAAATATAGGGAAAGTATATAGAATGTACTTTGTATGTCGGCAACGTGATAAGAAATCTTAGGGTGACCAGCTCCCCTACAATAACTTAATGCGAGAAATGACAATGGAAGATCCCCAACAATTTCGAGTCTTTGCACGGATGAGTGCTGGTAACTTGGAAGATATTCTCAGACTCGCGGGCCCAATCATTGCATTGCAAAGACTGATACTAATATGAGAGAAGCAATTTCTGTATAAAACACCACAGCATTCCTTCGAGCGAGTCACGGCCGAACCCACCGTCGACGTTTTTTCTCTTTCTTTTTGTAATGATTCAAAATCACTATCGCTGCTTGCCGCTTCCGCATTTCATCTCTTGCTAAATGCGCTACTAGTAGCGGTAGTAGGCTGCGCAAACAATCTGTTTGCAATATTGCTGAACATTGCTGCAATATTGCTAAGCGCGTCTCGTGTAAAGGGTTCGGCAAGAAATTTGTGCTAAGATTACCCACAAGATTGTTACTGCAAGAATCTTGTCAAGAAAAATGCTTGCTGGAGTAAAGTGACAAGGATCGTGTCATTTTCAGCTGATGTGATTAGTTTGAAAAAATCAGCTCAGATAGATTGTTAGTAAAAAATTCTTCTTAGGTTAGGCTGTTACTAGGTGGGTTCTTCGGTTTGGACTACACCTTTATGGTCTTATGGATGACTTAAGTAAGATTATTAACTTAACTATTGTTAGTCTCATAGACGTCTTAAATAGAAGGACTGGCGACTGGCAAACTCGGTGTTTTCAACTTGGGTCCCAAAAAATTATATTGAAGTTTTTCCATGATTTTTGAAGCTTTGCTTTTATACTTTCTGACGACGTGTATAATTTATTCACACACAATTTTTGAAAATTTGAGGTTGATTGGACAAGGGTGAGTGACCCGAATCCTCGATTATTTACAAGCACCCCCAAAATTTGTCATTATTAGGTACCACAAATAAAAATATATTTTGAATTATTTTTATACCATTTTAATGACGTCATAATAGCTTCTTGTTTTACATATACAAACTCCATTGCGGCAATTATTCGACGTTGTGCAGTTCCATCTTTCATTGCACTGCGGAATTAAATATATTTTATTGACCTAACTTTCGCTGGTAATAATGCAGAAAACCCAGCCTAGCAACATTTTGCATGTTGCGTGAATGCCATAGGTACAAAGGGTATTGTTTACTGCTTGGTTTGTCGCAAATCGCGAAAAACTTAATGAATATTGGGAGCATTTCCACCAACATCATGTTGCGGAGGCCCACTCAGTAAACACAGCTTGGCGCTGGTTTAGTATGTGATCTACCGAAATTTAGATTGTACAAGAGTGATAGAAAAAAACAGCTTGGGTGTTTGAGAAGGAGAGAGAAACTTGGCAATTAAATTAGCACTAGGTTAGATTATTTCAAACAAGGAGGAAAAATAAAGCCGCTGTAAATCTCAAAACTGGACGTTTCGACAACATACATTCAGCTGTCATCATCAGCAGTGTATGCAAGGCAGTACAAAACTGTAAGAACTAGAATTTACAATTCTAACTACAAGTAATAGCATAACCCAGGCAACGGGTCAAAATAAGTATTATAATTATAACGTCATAAACCAAAAGCTAATAAAAAGACTGACGGAGTTAAATTAACAATTAAATAAGTAAAGAGGAGCGGATTTGGAGTCAACGTTAAGCCATGGCTCATAGTTTTGAAGAAAAAGTGACTCAAGAATTAATAAGCGTGCAGAATCACCAGAACTACTAAGAATGTTCGGTTTGGCAAAGTCCACTTTATGGTCAGGATTGTCCATTAAATGTCGGCACACCTCGGATTTATCCGAACTGGAATGCTCCTTAAGTCTGTTAATAAGATTACGTCTAGTCTGTCCTATATAGCTAGAACCACAAGAACACGTTAATTTATATACAACCCCATATTTCATCAAGGTCTTTTGCTGATCTTTCAGACGAAAGTTATGTCCGATGTTCCAGGTGTTGTCGATAATCCGTAGAATAACTCGGTTCCATGTATGCTTTTCCACTAAGGCGGACAGCTCTTTTTTGAGTTGCATTGACATGTCACCTAAAAAGGGCAACCGAGCAATAACTGTTCTACAATTTTTACGTTTTTCAAGGTGACTCAACATCTTGTCATATTTACGATTAAAAAATCTCCTGACACAACTATCTAAAAAATAAGCAGGATAGCCATTTCGACCAAGCATAACCTTGATATTATCCACCTCTGAACAAATGCTTTCATAAGAACTACAGATCTTGTAAGCACGATCGAGTAAACAATTGACCAAGTTATATTTATAGCGGCGTGGTACAAAGCTGCTCCATTTGGAATATAATCCAGTGTTGGTTGGTTTGCGAAATGTACTGGTTGTAACTGTCGTTGAACTGTTATCTACTAAAACATCCAAAAAATTAATACATTTGTTATTTTGAATTTCAGTGGTAAACTTTATGTTAGGATGTACTTCATTCAAACTGTCACAAAATATTTTAATGGAATCAAGGCTATCAAAAACAGCAAAGCAATCATCCACATACCGGTAAAAAATTGATGGCTTATGATTTGAAAGCGTTCTCGACAGAGCTTTGTCCACTAGATGGTTCATAAGGACATCAGCCATAAGACAAGATAAACTGCCACCCATAGCCACACCGTCAGTTTGCTCAAAAAGTTCTCCATTGAATGAGAAGGCGCCTCCTTGAACTGTCCATTTTAACAATTTCCTCATGTTATTTTCATCTATTTCTTTAAGAACAAAATTAAGAACAAAATGTCCTTATGAACCATCTAGTGGACAAAGCTCTGTCGAGAACGCTTTCAAATCATAAGCCATCAATTTTTTACCGGTATGTGGATGATTGCTTTGCTGTTTTTGATAGCCTTGATTCCATTAAAATATTTTGTGACAGTTTGAATGAAGTACATCCTAACATAAAGTTTACCACTGAAATTCAAAATAACAAATGTATTAATTTTTTGGATGTTTTAGTAGATAACAGTTCAACGACAGTTACAACCAGTACATTTCGCAAACCAACCAACACTGGATTATATTCCAAATGGAGCAGCTTTGTACCACGCCGCTATAAATATAACTTGGTCAATTGTTTACTCGATCGTGCTTACAAGATCTGTAGTTCTTATGAAAGCATTTGTTCAGAGGTGGATAATATCAAGGTTATGCTTGGTCGAAATGGCTATCCTGCTTATTTTTTAGATAGTTGTGTCAGGAGATTTTTTAATCGTAAATATGACAAGATGTTGAGTCACCTTGAAAAACGTAAAAATTGTAGAACAGTTATTGCTCGGTTGCCCTTTTTAGGTGACATGTCAATGCAACTCAAAAAAGAGCTGTCCGCCTTAGTGGAAAAGCATACATGGAACCGAGTTATTCTACGGATTATCGACAACACCTGGAACATCGGACATAACTTTCGTCTGAAAGATCAGCAAAAGACCTTGATGAAATATGGGGTTGTATACAAATTAACGTGTTCTTGTGGTTCTAGCCATATAGGACAGACTAGACGTAATCTTATTAACAGACTTAAGGAGCATTCCAGTTCGGATAAATCCGAGGTGTGCCGACATTTAATGGACAATCCTGACCATAAAGTGGACTTTGCCAAACCGAACATTCTTAGTAGTTCTGGTGATTCTGCACGCTTATTAATTCTTGAGTCACTTTTTCTTCAAAACTATGAGCCATGGCTTAACGTTGACTCCAAATCCGCTCCTCTTTACTTATTTAATTGTTAATTTAACTCCGTCAGTCTTTTTATTAGCTTTTGGTTTATGACGTTATAATTATAATACTTATTTTGACCCGTTGCCTGGGTTATGCTATTACTTGTAGTTAGAATTGTAAATTCTAGTTCTTACAGTTTTGTACTGCCTTGCATACACTGCTGATGATGACAGCTGAATGTATGTTGTCGAAACGTCCAGTTTTGAGATTTACAGCGGCTTTATTTTTCCTCCTTAAGCTATTTTCGTCCCATATTTATTGTATTTCAAACAAATATTTTACTTCACTCAGTATGTGATTATGTGGCACATGTTTGACGCTCTTCATTCAGAATTTATTTATGTGTCACGTATAGACCCACACATTGGGCAGGGGCAATTGATTGACTTTAATTTTGCCAAGCCTCCTTCTACACGGTAATCAGTACTTTTTCGTGTTTTTAAAGTTCCCGCATTTATAGCAGGTAATATCGTAGAGCGAGACAGCGCTGTTTCTGGCTATTAGCCTTCATCAGCCGCCCTCAGGTAAGAAACATTCATCTTCCAGGACGAAGTCGTCATCTTCCAGGACGAAGTCATCTTCCAGAACGAAGTCGTCAAGAGGAAGTCGTCATGACTTCCCGTCCGGTAGGCCAGGAAGGACATTGCGTTTTAGTTGTTGATCTTCACCCTGGCCACGGAAAGAGTTTGACTGGAATGGTGACGTAGCCACACGAGTGTATTGCGTACCACAAAGGTTAAATTTTTTAAGAAATATTTATCCGAAGGGATGTGTGATCCTGGCAAGATCATTCGTCCTGGAAGATGAATGTTTCTTACCTCAGGGCGGCTGATGAAGGCTAATAGCCAGAAACAGCGCTGTCACGCTCTACGGTACGATTTGCTGGAGTGCTATGCACTGTTGGTGATGGAGTGCTGTTATAGCCTCTGACCCAACAAGAGGAAGTCGTCATGACTTCCCGTCCGGTAGGCCAGGAAGGACATTGCTTTTTAGTTGTTAACAGGTAATATCTTAATAATATGCTTTATTCTGAGCAGAAAAAGGAGTTTGTTATATAAGGTACTGCATAATTCAACCCGGTAGTGTGCTTTTAATACGTTAGAGCCAAAAAACGTGATAAGTTTGACTTAAATCTGAAAACTTAACAGAGAATGAAAAAAATGTAGTAAAATAATGACAATGTTCGTTTTCAAGTGACATCATCATTCATTATATGATGACGTCATCGACATTTCATTCTCTTGGTAATTGAATGTAAGATTAAAGATAGCTTAAAAATAAAGTTTTAATTTCATATGAGTTGCAAACCAATGAGTGGGCACAAGTTTGAACAGGACCCCCTATTATCCAATTACCTGGGGTAGACCATTAAATTTTTATGCTTTCCACTGCTCCGTTCATTAAAAGATTTTTTACAGCGAAAGAACCAGCTATCGACAATGTTTTGAGCGCCCAAGGCATGTAAAAAAATAAAAAACAAACGCACAAATAGCTTGAGAAAACTACGCTAAAATTGCATTTAAAGTGACGTCATCACCGCTACTGTGACGTCATCACCCCATCGATACCCATTTTGGAACATTTATGGAAAGCTTAAGGTACATGCCAAGTTTCACACCTCTATCTGCTCTTAAACATACTTTTTTAGAAAACCTCGTTAAAAATTTGGGACCCAAGTTAGAAATACCGAGCATGGCAGTCGCCAGTTCTTCTATTTAAGACGTCTATGGTTTGTCTTAAAAAACAGAGTTGTCAACCTTTTTAATGCGGTACAACCTTTCAACTTCAACCTGATCGCCCATTTTTGGTGTTTATTCGTGCTGTTGAGGACAAGTAAAATATTTTAAAGAGGAGCAATGAAGCGATAAAAATTTGGGTACCGTTTGTTGATTCGGCTTGGTTTCGTCGTTTGTGGTAGCTTGCGCAAAGCCATACTATGCATGTGGTTGTCAAACATTGCACTAATGAATCTTGGTTCTGCATGACTATTATCAATCGTTGTCATTCCTGGTCTTAACAGATTCGCTATGAAAGTGGCTATCTGAACGCGCATTTCAAACACTTGGCTAGGTTTTACACCGCATGTTCTTCTTTCCGTGACCATCCTCATATATCCGGGTTTGAAACCGGCTCTCAGACTATATCGGTTTTTGTGCATCCTGAGAGTTGTAACGCTTCTGATTAACAGATGTAAAATGTAGCGAGCAAGAATAAACTGCTATAATGCATTGAGTTTAGTTGAAGTTTACAGTGCTATGATCCAGTACCAGCTAAATTTCTAGTTGCATGTAAGATGTAAGCGCTGTGATATTACAAAAAATTTAGAGGACCCCACATATTTTCGTCAACAGCAACTACCGTAATAATATTTACTTAACCAAATTAAACCGAAAACATTGTGATTAAAACAACATCGTAACTCCGGAGGGGTGATTGACTCATAAAAAGTCATTCATCTTGAAGGATGAACGTACCTTTTACCTTAGTGCGGTTAAAGAGGGTAAGCAGACCGAAAGAGCGCTCCCCGGCTCTATGGTACCCCTAACGTTGCGATTGTTAATAGAATGGTCAAGAACAGCCAGTCGGAAAAGGTTTTTAGTAAGATAAAGTTGACGTTGCTGAATCATTTACACTCTACTCTACTTTTCTATTCACAGCTTGTGCAAACATCAATTATTACTTGCAAAGTGTTCTCATTTAAACAAGCTTGAAGTGATCAACTCACCTATCGTATTTTCATCTATGCTCTTCAGTACTCCAAGACTAACTTCACATAATAAAGACCAATATGGTCCTCCTTTTTTCACATTGTCACCGCTGTGCACCTTTGGAGCAGCAAATCGAACGGTAGGTATTTTGACGTCATCTGCGGGAACACTGTCTTTATCTCGATTCGAAAAAATACAAGCACGATGGAAGATAGTGCTGGATTCTGGATAGTAGATGCATCCTACGAAATAGAAAAAAATTATTGGTGAATACAAGATTTAAAAAAGTATCAAATGTTTTTCACTCGCCTTTTACATTTTGCAGATGCGCTACTCCTCTTATTCCCAGGCAGATGACAAAGAGCGAGGTATACAGCAGAGATTGAGCAAGATCAGCTCGGCCGCAAAGCTCAAGCAGCGACGGCAGTGGTATGCAGCTAATCATCTGATCAAATCTGAACATCAAACCATGACGATAATTTTCTCGATTGACGAGAACATACAACACCATCTACAAACCGAATTTCCAGACCCTCATTGGTAGTTAGCGTCTTTTCTTCAATGTCAAATTGAGAAATTTTACTTTTGTATCGAACATTGTTTTTCGGCAGGTTTTCGCACAGAGAACGCCATAAGCCTACCAGACCGCCTTGGTCAGGATACATGTACGATTTTTGGCAACTCATCCCCCAACCTAAAAAAAGGTATTGATGTAGTCACATCACTGATACATTTAACATCAATAACAATTACTGCATGGCCTGGACAGTGCTTTGCAAAATAATACACTTAACTTTGTTCAGAAAGATCTCTCACGTAGTCTAAATCTTGAATTGCACATATCTACACAAATTGTCGCATTTTAACCCCGACGAGGTGTGTATCGCCTCTAATGATTCATGCCTTACTTACCCAAACCACTCCTTTTATTTTCCAGTTTTCTTTTTTTTTTTTTTTTTCAAGCAACAATTTGATTTTTAAGCTACTTATATGTAGCGTTAGTCAATGTTACACTTTGCTAGTACAGTAGAAAGTAGTTACAATTTAAATCACCTATGTACGGTAAGTACTAGTTACAATGATATACCACTTCAAAAGTCTACTTTCGTAATCGTACTACCACTTCGTTGCTCTACACCACAGCCAGAGCCGAATTTAGACAATGATAGGCCCTAGTGGTCGATGATGAGGCTCATCTCTGCGTATGTAAAAGGTCATGAAGGTCAATTTTCAAAAAAAAAGGTTTTGATGCACGATCTTCTAGAAAAAAGGTCTTCGTTGTTCGTGTGACGAGAACCTAGGCTTCAGCCTGCCTAGCCTATTGATAAATCCGGCCCCGATTACAGCTGTACATTTAGGCTGCATCTATGTGAATAGGCAGTAACTTACTTACCAGGGTCTTTTTGCTCTTTCTTTAGAAGCCGATCAAAATCATCACCGAAATTAGCGGGTGCAATTTTCCACTTTACCCAATCAAAGGACAATTTATGCGTAGGATAAGCCCACATTTTCAATAGATATGGACGAAAAAAAATGTCACACAGAGCTTCTCCCCATTCGGCGACCAAATATTCATCCAGATTTGCCGGTGTCACACAATTTTGGTTGTCGAGAGTTGCAAGTTTGCTTTTAATAAGATCCAACAGACACGAGTCTCGCTCAGATGACGGCAGCAGTCCTAAGTTATTTTGCACCGGATATCTCACCATTCTATCGCGAATGAAAACGTAATTGTCACGGGCTTCTTCATGAAGTGATTTTCCAGATTCTTGCTTGAATGTTTTTTCCAGAAATTTGTCGAAATAGTCGAATCGAGTTGATAAAGTTTTAAATCCACAATCAAAACGAAACCCTTCGGCAGTATGAATTGAAGCTGCATCCCCGCCAGGTAAATCATCAGCACTAAGAAGAAGCCAGTTACAAAATCCGCGCTGTTGGAATCTGCAGCACAAATAAATTGGATAAACTAAAAAAGATTATTACAAAGAGCTGGATTAATAGAAGGAAAAATTAATTTTATGCGTTAGGCTTTTTCGCAAGCTATTTAACTAACAGACGCCAATACACTAAAATTCATAATGCTAAATCAGAACAGAAAATAATAACTTCTGGTGTTCCTCAGGGGTCATGTCTAGACCATACACTGTTCTTAATGTGTATAAATGATTTTCCCTTCTTCTCCGATTTTGATGTCACAATACTTGCTGATGACACCTTTTCATTGCTATTGGATAGTAACTTGGCAAATTGGAAAAGCGAGTGAACTATGTACTAAGAAAAACTGATTCTTGGCTTGGCAAAAACAAACTTTCGCTAAACTATGTAAAAACATACTATATGATTATCAATAAGCAACCTCGAACCAAAGTAAATTGTGAATTTAACTTGCGTGTGAATGACTATACTATATTTCTCGAGTGAGCACCGTTAAATATCTGGGCCTGCTACTTGATGACGACCTCACCTGGTCCTCGCATATCAGTCATTTGTCCTAGCAACTGGCGCGTTATTCTGGTTTATTTTATAAACTGCGACCTTTTGCTACTAAGGAAACTCTGAGCATGCTCTACTATGGCATAGTTTATTCGCGAATACAATATGGAATTAGCGCCTGGGGCACAGCCTCTGAAAACAATTTGAAACAACTTCGAGTAAGACTCAATAATATCTTGAGAATCACGGCTAAAAAAGATTACAACACCCCCATTACCGAGTTATATCAACATCTAAATTTCCTAGTTCTAGATCAGTGGTTCTTAACCTGGGCGCTACCGCCCCCTAGTGGGCGCTGTTAGCTTTTAGAGGGGCGGAAATACTCAGGGGGCGCTATGGGGGCGTTTTATTCAGAAAGTGTAGAGATATTTTGTGTCGTGATCAGTGTATTAACGTGCTCTGTACACAGGAGAGTATTTAGGAGAGGGGGGCATTGAGCCATATGGCCCTCCTTTTGACTGTGTGCCTTATAGTAAAAAAGAACAAAATTATTGGTGCCAAGAGACTGAAATATGCCAGATTCTTTTGATGGTTTTGGTAGCGTATGACCAGGGGCGAATCCAGGGGGAGTAGGATGAGGGTTATGCTTACTATGCATCCTCCCACCAGCCATTTTCAAAAATGTTTTTGATGAATACAATTTTGCCATAATTTTGAACTTCTTCGACAGCGCCAAGCCATGCGCCAAGCTCACAATATCGAAAATGTGCAAACAAAATACATCATATTTGGCGAAGCACTTAGAATTAGGGTCACAAAATTTAAACAAATTTGCGTAAAAATTATTCAAAAAGCACTAAAATAGTTATTACAGCATGTAAGTTTTCAAAAATTTTCCGGGGGAGCATGCCCCCGGAGCCCCCTAGAGCCGCTTCAAATTAGCTCTGCCGAAAAAAATACGTTTGAAAAAAATGTTGAAATTATGCCCCCTTTTTTTACAATTTCTCGCTACGCCACTGTCTGTACATCTGTATATGGTCTGCTAGCCCAAGGCTGGAAAAACTGGAAAAGAAATGCAGGGACTTCTGTGGACGTGATGATCTTTTTTTTTGCTCTTCGCTGATTTTTAGTGGAAAATAGGACATGTGGGCGGCAGACTAAGGAAACCTCTGAAAAGGGGCGCTGGGGGAAAAAGGTTAAGAACCACTGTTCTAGATCATAGGTGGCGGAACCGGGAAGTCCGAGGAGGCCCTGGCCCCCCCCACTTTTTTCAGGGTGGGGGGCTGGGAGGGCTTTAATTTACGCGTTTATTTCTACAATATTGCCTCTGCATAAATGTATTTGAAACTTAATAGGCCTACCATCGAAATTAAAATTCAGAGAAGTCTTCTTTAAAATTTTGTTTGTGCAGTGGGGTAACAGAAACTAGAAGCAAGAACCGTGGGTCTGAAGCCCACATAAATTGGACGTGTCACCTACAGACAGGCTAAATATGGTTTGTAGGCATAGGGCCGGATTTACGTATAGGCTAAGCAGGCTGAAACCTAGAGCCTCGTAGATAATGGGGGGCCTCATCACGAACAATCAAGACATTTTTTTGTTCTCTTCACCGATACTTTCACGGGAAAACAGAACATCTGACTACGTGCATATCTTCTTTTTTGCTCTTCACTATACCGATATTTTCAGTGAAAACAGTACATCTGAGGACGTGAAGACCTTTTTTTGCTCTTCCTATCAGTGTGATCAAATAGCCTAAAGCCTCTCATTGTCTAAATCCGGTCCACAGGAGCGTATTTAGGAGCGGGGCCATTGCGCCATGACCCCCTTTTCACTCTGCTTTTTCGTAAAAGAACAATACTAATGGTGCCAAGTAACTAAAATATGCCAGATTCCTTTGGTGGTTTCTGTAGCTTATGGCCAGGGGCGAATCCGGAGGGATAGGACAAGGGATATGCATTCTCTCACCAGCCATTTTCAAAAATGTATTGATGCATACAATTTTTCTATAATTTCGAACCCCTTCGATAGCTATAAGCTTTACGCCTTAAGCACGCATAATTAAAAATGTGTGAACAACGTGCATCATATTTGGCGAAGCACCCAGATTTAAGGTCAAAAACTTTAAACGCAATTTGCCTGAAAATGATTCAAAATGCACTAAAATAGCCATTACAGCATGTAAATTTTTAAAACTTTCCCGGGGGGAGCATGCCCCCGGACTCCCCTAAAACTTTCCTGGTTTCTTAATCAGCTTCAAATTAGTTCTGCCGAAAAAATACACTGGAAAAATGTGAAAATTATGCCCCCCCCCTTTTTAAAACTTCTCGCTACGCCACTGCCGTCCTTGGTTGTAGATGAAGAAAATCTGGTCATTGATTTTGGACCCCCCACTTTAGAAATGCTTCCGCCATCGCTGTTCTAGACGATGTATACAAATTAGAATTGGCTAAAATAATATATCTATTACATCACAATGATCTTCCACCAGTGTTGCATAGTTCTTTTACAAAATTAAAATCCACACATTTCCACGATACTAGGCAACTTGATAAAAACGTCTATTTTCTGCCCCGTGTTAATAAATCATTTGCTCAAAATCTTCTAGCATCAGTGGCACCGCCAGGGTCAAAAGAGTGGGGGACAAACTTAGGCTTACCATACGTCATTCTTTTGGAGGGCATGCCCTCCTATTTAACAAAAAATAACTTGTCCTACGAGAACGCTAAAAAATGCCCAAATGTCCTCTTTTGTGGCATTTTGAACAGTGAAAACATGTGAAATCATTGTTTTTTTTTTTTTTTTTTATTATTATTATTATTATTATTGTTATTGGCATATTTATCCTCCTATCACGAGAAAGCGACAAAGCGCTGTACGAGCTCGCTTAGGAGTTGCCGGCCATCTGTCTACCACACTAAGATGGGGGAATTCCGCTAAGTGCCTTTCCCAACGGCACAACAAGTAAACTTGCCGGCTTTCTCCACACTGTCCCTTAAATGCTGAGCGTCAAGCAGGGAAGCTGTGAATACCATTTTTAAAGTCATTAATTTGAACCGACGCGGAATCGAACCCCAAGTCTACCGATCCAGAAGCAGACGCTCCATACCACTCGGCCATCTGATTGTTAAACGAAAATTTTGAGGAGTTTTAGCTTGAATGACGACCTGCGGACGTGATGATCTTTTTTTTTGGTCTTCACTTGATTTCGGGCGGAAAATTGAGCATTTGTGGACGTGATTACTGATCACCTTCAAAGAACCTGTCTTCCTTTCGCGCAGTGAAAATAATAGTAACCCTAAGCAAAATAACGTTTGAACTTGATGACGTCACGTACGGGAAATCTCCAAGCCGGCCCGTAACCGCGCGCTGTGCATTCAGTTTTTAGTTAGCAGAAGCTAAGTTAGCATCAAGGAAGGAGAAAGCGTTGATGATGGCTTGTTTCGGATAGTGCTGCTGAACTTCTTGTCATTCAATCAAGAAACAAATAGTTTAATGTCAGAAGAGTTTTATTGTCCCAAAAAGAACCATAGTAAAGAACAACAAAATTGTGAGCTCATTTAGCATTGAGTAACATCACGAAAAAAGAGAAACTAGGAAAAGATACAAAAACATCTCGTGATAACCCAAATTTTTGGATAAGAAATCAGAATCTATTTTGATGCCCCTGCCCGATTCTTAATTTTAGACGTTATGTGCAATCAGTGGGGCCCCCACGATTTAGCAAGAGGGGCATAATTTGGTTTTTGGAGGCGAAGTCCCCAGCTTTCGAAGGCTAGGGGGTCTGGGGACGTAGCCCCCAGCCACCAACGGATTTTTACGGTTTTCACATAAAAACACTCGTTTTAGCACACTTTCTTATCGAAAAAAGACATAACGGTCCTTGAAGTGAGTGCAGTCAGCCAGTCACTATTATAGTGTCAGACAATACAAAAATATTTTATAAAATGAAGGGCAGTGGTGTGCTGCACGAAAGCATTCAGCTAGCGTTTGGGTAGACGCACGCATCAGCACCGTGATTAAAATGACGGTTAACCACTCTATAGAAATCAAACTCATACTCAGTTGACTGTGAATACAATGCACCAATCTACAAAACACCCTACAATGCAAATTACAACAATAATGACTCACCGTAGCCTCATCCTCGCGACGCGTTTCGTTCTTATGGGACTCTTCAGGCAAGTCGCGAGGATGAGGCTACGGTGAGTTATTATTGTTGTAATTTGCGTTGTAGTGTGTTTTGTAGATTGGTGCATTGTATTCACAGTCAACTGAGTATGAGTTTGATTTCTATAGAGTGGTTAACCGTCATTTTAATCACGGTGCTGATGCGTGCGTCTACCCAAACGTTAGCTGGATGCTTTCGTGCAGCACACCACTGCCCTTCATTTTATGATTGCCAAGGCAAGCGCATCAAACTTCAGCTTCGCAGGATGCGATAGCGTGTGTTTCTCCATAAACACGCCCCCAATCACTTTGGCTGACGTCAAACGATATGTAAAGTACAGATGAAAAGTTGCTGTGTTTTTTGCATTCGAAATTGAGGTTGTTCTTAAAGGAGCTCGTTAATGTGTGCACTGTTTATTCTCACCGCGGCCTCGCGACTTGCCTGAAGAGTCCCATAAGGACGAAACGCGTCGCGAGTATGAAGCTTCGGTGAGTTATTATTATTGTTGTAATTTGTAATTTGCATTGTAGTGTGTTTTGTAGATTGGTGCATTGTATTCACAGTCAACTGAGTATGCGCTTGATTTCTATAGAGTGGTTAACTGTCATTTTAAAAATATTTTAGTATTCTATGTCTAGAAGCAGAAGCTTGGCTAAAATAAATGAAAGGAGGCTGTTACCATTATTAGTTTTGGCACATATGATGGGGTGTAGCTGTAGCGTGTAGCTGTGTTCTATAATCTTCAACAACGCATGCATAATGTTTTCTAAATTCTAACTACAGACGAAGAAACTAACTTCACTCCTTAGTTGAAGCGATTGATTAAAGCAAAAATTAACAAACAAAAAATGAAATTTGTGGAATAAGAAAGTAGGGGCGGTTAGAATGAAAACTAAATGGCACTGGCTGACTTTTTCATTTTTTTAATTTTCAATTTTTTGATTTTAAAAAATTTCAGAAAAATCGTCGCCCCGCCGCCCCCCCGTCGGGCCCAATGGCACGACGCCTCTGACTATAACTGATCAAATCATAGTGGTACTGGTATTCGGAAAATTATTCCAATTAAGATTAAACGAGCGTTTGCATAATTTAATAAAAATTATTTCCTCTTTGAGGCCTTTTTCTTTTTTAGCCCCATTCTGATATCGATTTGACCAGTAGCGTACGCAGGGGGCTCCTGTGCACGCGCTCCTCTCAGGCCTTCTTCGATGCACAATTAAACAAGTTACGAGGAGTAGTTAATGGCTATGTTAAGATAGCGATAGCACATCTAAAAACAATAGCAGCGATACTTCAGTATACCGCACCGCATTATGGAGTCGGAAGTCGAAACACAATTAACACATTTTTTGATTGGTAGGCTACTTTAGCTATAGCACTAACTGGGGGGAAGGAGTAGTACCCTAGCTGTGAGCGAGTGGTATTACCGGTAGGTGGTGGCAAGGGGTGACTATGTCTACCTTCAACCAGTCAAGATTGTTCATGGGGCGATGCAGTGGCGTAGCAAGCAATTCTAAAGGGGGGAGGGGGGAGCATAATTTCACCATTTTTTTTAAACGTAGTTTTTTTCAGCAGAGCCAATTGAAGCAGATTGACAAACAGAAAAACTTTAGGGGAGTCCGGGGGTATGCTCCCCCGAGAAATTTTTGAAATATTACATGCTGTAATGGCTATTTTAGTGCTTTTTGAACATTTTTCAGGCAAACTTAGTTTAAAATTTTTGACCCCAATTCTGAATACTTCAGCAAGTATGATGCATTTTGTTCACACATTTTCAATTGTGCGTGCTTAAGGCGTAAGGCTTAAGGATTATTGTTATCGAAGAGGTTCGAAATTATGGAAAATTTGTATTTATCAAAAACATATCGGTAGTTTAAAAAGGCTGGTGAGGTGAATACAATCCCTCAGCGGTGGTCTTGGACAAAGGGGGGCCTGTGCGAATATTATAGGAGGGGCCTTTTGCGATCCAAATTCCAAGTTTGCTTTAGTGCGTACTAAAGCACGTTATAATAGGCATTTCATATGAAGTTACTGGAGAAGCACCAATCAAGCAAGCTCATTTAATGCATGTAACGTAGGAACATCATTTATTTCCAGTAACTGGTAGGCTATAACAAGGCTATAGGGTTCATTAAAAATCTCCCAGAACTTAGAAAAAATTAGAGAACTGGGGCGGTATACTGCTCAACTTTTGTTGCTTTGTTTGTTCATTAAGTTAACGCATTGCGTTAAGTGCACAGAAGTTGAACAGTAGGCCTATACCGCCCCCAGAATTATTTGCTTATTCTACTGTATATATGCAATATTGGTAGCTTGAGTAAACCACGAACTACGGTAGTTGGCTATTTAATGGTAAATCAGTTTTGGTATATTCGCATTAATTGATTTGAACATCAACTTTTATACAATATTGCTGAATCTGCTAGTGACAAATTGCCAAGTTTCACTTTGAGGTGGTTCAGCTTGGATTACAGATAAAAAAAATGGTTCAGACAAATTGTTTACTGTGTTTCAATGCAAAATTTTTTTAAAATGAAGATTCTTTTTAGGGGAGCTTAAATTTGAGATAATTAATATCAATTTTAACGGGTTGGTTCAAGTTACCTTAAAGAAAAGTTTTGTTTGAGTTTACGCATTAATTCTTTTTGATGGGGGTCTTATTACCAAAGCGGATTCTTTTTGAGGGTGCTGTGCTTCACTGCAAAACGTTTTAATAAAATGAAGATTTTTTTACGGGGAGCTTAAATTTGGATTAACTAAAATCAATTTTAATGGTTTGGTTGCAGTTTAAGAATAAGAGAAATGTTGTTTTGGAGTTTCCGCATTGATTTTTTTGAGGGGGAGCTTATTTTCAAAGCGGATTCTTTTTGAGGGTGCTGTGCGTCAATGCAAAAAGTTTTATTAAAATAAAGGTTCTTTTTAGGGGAGCTTAAATTTGGAATTTTAATAGCTTGGTTTGAGTTAACGAAAAAAGAAGTGTTTTTTTTTGGAGTTTCCGCATTGATTCTTTTTGAGGGAAGGCTTTATTTTTAAAAGGGATTCTTTTCTAGGGGGGCCTTATTTCCAAAGGAGGTAAAGGGGTTCTTCTATTCAGGAGAACTGAAACTAATTATAATGATGTATATGGTTTAAGTTTGCAAAGAAAAATGTTTTTTTTGGAAGTTTATGTGTTGATTCTTTTTTTTGGGGGCCTGCGTCTTTACAGTGAAAGTATTTACAGTGAAAGTAGCTTTTTGTAATTGGGGATAGCTACGAGGAAGCTTCTTTTTCACCAAAAAATGGTTACGCAACCACGATTTTCAAAGTTCGGTAACCGGAAATTTTGCCACATTTAGGCATAATTTTCGGTTGCCATAGTTTCAGTTTCGCAACACCGGAACCGTTCTTCAGCTCTCTCAAAACCATCACCGAAAAACAGTTCATCAGCCACACTCACGCACTAACTGTTTTACGGTTCCTCTGGTGCAAAAGGCACGGTTTAGTAGCAGGAAAATGGTTTCCGAAGTTTGAAAATCAAAGCAGGGGAGCCGAATTCCGGTCAAATAGACACCTCCTAGCTAAAAATAATTTTATTGACGTGGTTCAAGTTCATATAAAAAATTTTTTTCACAGTTAACGGGATCATTCTTTTTGAGGGGGGGCCTGTGCGACCGCACAGTTCCTCAAACTACGACCGCACAAGTTCCTCAAACTGCGACCGCACATTCCTCAAACTACCTCTGCCTTTCCTCATCCCATTCCCACCCCCCTGGATTTGACCCTAGCCATAAGCTACAAAAGCCATCAAAAGATGCTGGCGTATTTAAGTCACTTGGCACCATTTGTTCTTTTTCACGAAAAGGCAAAGTCAAAAAGGGAGAGGCCTTGCCACAATGCCTCCCCCTTAAATACGCTTCTGGGGCAATGTCATTGGTCAATGACCAAATTAAAGCAGGGGTGGATGGCGTACCTCGTGTTTGCATACCACCAGCACGATGAACAAAAATTATCAACGGTAGAATTTCGAACACTTCATTAACTTTATTTTAGGCAGGTTTTTGTTTTATAAATGAAGCAAGGGGCTTGGGGGGAAAGCAGTAAGCTACCCCATCGGGGTCCGGGGCGGAGCCCCAGAAGGTATACGGTAGCATTTTCTTAGTTCATACTCTCAATCTCAAATATGATATGAAAAAAGTTAGAGAACCGCTGCTTTGACATATTCTTAGTGCTTTCACTAACGCTTATAAAAAACTGCTGACGTGTTGTAATGTTGATGAAAAATAAACTGTTCTGTAATAGGCGCACTGAAAAGGTTGTTCTTGACTAGTTTGTGAAGGAAACCATAATGGCTATAAGATGTGCTGGAAAGTATCGCCGCAGTCTGTACCCACAAGCAACACGTATAAAAAACATTTAAATTCTTACGGTACTTATCATTGGCGGGGGGACGTTTTGGCATCACCCCAGGACAATTTTTTTCTTTGGTGGAGGGACGACTATTTTTACTGGGGAGACATGACTCCCTCCCCCCTACTTTCCATACTTGACATAGATCTTAACATACGAAGACGTAATTTATCTAGCATTTCGCGTGACGTGTCCCTAAAGAAAAATTTTATGAGAGTGGGGCCCCTCGACGGGCCCCTCAAAACATGACGAGCCCCGGTACTTTGTACCCCCTTGCCTCCCCCCCCCTCACCAGCCCTGCCTAACGCAACAAAGTAAAAGACTATTTTGGCTAGCTAAGCAGAAGATGAAAACTGCTAATTTCAAATTTATCTGGACTGTAAACGGATCGATTTTTGTACGCAAATCCGAAGTCTCCCAACCCATTAATATAAAATCAACTCATGAGCTAGAATTAATTGTGTAACATTCTTGTCGTTTGCTTTTAAGTCTGTTCAGCCTACTTATTCATTTAGGCCTACTTGTATTGTCTCTATGACCAAAATGTTGAATATTCATGATGCTGGCGAATTGAGCAAGTTTTTGTTTTCTGGTCAAGCGCCCTCTACCAACTCCAATCCTAATTTCCTAAACAGCAGTAACCCATGTGATCAGTCTTTTGATTCTTTATTTGCTAACATCAATCCCTGCACTTATTATGACGATCCAGATTCTATACCTAACAAAACTCCTTCCTCAAATGAATTGTTATTTGTACATGTTAATATTCGGTCTTTGAACAAAAACTTTGATGATCTATCTCAATTTTAGCGCAGTTTTTTGTTCCTCCTGATGTAATATGTATCGCAGAGACACGTTTGAAAGATACTTCCTTTGTAAACATTTCCATACCAGGATATGAGTTTGTTTTTGCAAATTCTTCAAGTTCAGCTGGTGGCGTCGGGGTTTATGTATCTAATCCCATTTATTATAGTGTTATCGCTAAAAATATAATAGAGGCGGACTGTGAAGATATATGGGTGTCATTGAATTGCAAACAAGCTGCAAAAAAATTGTTATGGCAGCTATCTATCGTCATCCTTCCTCAGACCCTCAGTTATTTATTCAAGAGCTGGATGACAAATTACTTGAGCTCAACTTGTCGAATTCAAATCTGTTTCTTCGTGGTGATTTCAATATTAACATTTCTCCAACCAACCGATCCACTGATGCTCAAAATTATCTGGACATGCTGTTAAGTAACGCTAACTGTCCATTAATTACTAAACCTACTCGGGTTACAGCAAGTTCATCTACTATCATTGACCATATTATCACTAACTGTTATTCCTACCCATTTTATCCAGGAATAATTGAATGTAATTTCACTGACCATTATCCCGTTTTCTGTATATTAAAAAATGGAGTAACTGGTCGCTCTAAGCGACCTGTTAAGTCATTTTATAGATCAATGAAAAATTTTGATTCTGAGCAATTCTTAAATGACTTGAACAATAAAGTAGGTGATTTCAATTTCCACAACTTGCATGAGAATAACTTTAACCAAGTTTTTGATCAGTTTATTGTATTGATAACTTCTACCATTGATCTCCATGCTCCTCTAAAACTGGCCTTTAACTCGAGGTATTTTAACTTTCATTCGCAATAAACAAAAAATGTACAAGTCTCATTGCATTCAAGGTACGGCTGCCCAAAACATATTTCACAAAAAGTACACAAACAAACTTACTAAACTAAAAGCTATTTCTAAGAAACTCTATTATGAAAATGAATTTCGTTCTTCTGCTGGCAACCCACGTATGCTGTGGCAAACTTTGAATAATGTGCTTCCTTCAAAGCGATCAACTAGAAACTCTGCTCCCAAAGTTCTCAAAATAAATGGTGTGTCATTTGATCGTCCCGCTGATATTGCTTACAGTTTCAACAGTTTTTTCTGTAACATTGGGCAATCTCTTGCTAGTCAAGTTAGTTCTACGACACAAAATGCCGCAAAACCATTACATTACCTTCATAATAGAGTGGCAAATTTTATATTTTTAGCTCCTTCCCATCCCCAGGAAATATTACGAACTATATCATCACTACGAAACAGTTCTTTCTATGGACCTGATAACATTTCTTCTTTTTTCCTAAAGCTAGGATCTAATATTCTTATTTACCCTCTTACAATCTTCTTTAATTTTTGTGTTGAATGTGGTATTTTTCCGGATACACTAAAGACGTCCAAAGTTATTTCTATCTTCAAATCAGGAGACAAGACTGACTTAAATAATTATCGTCCTATCTCTCTCCTTCCTGTAATCGCAAAAATTTTTGAAAAATTGTTGTACAACCGAGTTGGATCTTTAGTCGAAAAACACATCGAAAAACACCACGCAGTATGGTTTTCGTTCTTATTTTTCCCCTGCGCATACAGTTCTTGATGAAGTTTCCTCATGCTATGATAGCATTGAAGATGGTCATTATACCGGCCTTATTATGCTCGATTTAAAAAAAGCATTTGATTCTGTTACCCATGAAATTTTACTGCAAAAACTGGATCACTACGGCATCCGTGGTAATGCTTTCTATTTATTCCGATCATTACTTTCCAACAGACAACGGTATGTTTTTATGCATGGTATTAACTCATCTACACTACCAATTAAATATGGTGTTCCACAAGGCTCAGTTTTAGGGCCATTATTGTTTCTCTTGTACATTAATGACCTAACTAACTCAATTAATACCACTCCCCGGCTTTTTGCTGATGATATATGCATCATTGCTAATGCTCCTTCCCCCGATGTGCTTGAACAGACATTAAGTCTTGAAATGGCTGGATTATCTATGTGGATCAATGCCAATAAACTTCCTGTTACCGCTGCAAAGTTATATGCCCTAATAATATCTCCCAATGCAAAAACCGCATCTCCCACTCTCAACATTTCATGTAATCATTCTCCAATTAAGATAGTTAATGCCGTTAAGTATCTAGGCATTATCATAGACAATAAATTGTAGTTTAAACAACACATCGCCTCGCTAAAATCCAAATTATTTCGTTGTTTAGGTATTCTTAACAAAACCAAATCTTTTTTACCTAAAGATATACTGAAAAAGTTATACTACGCTTTCATGCACTCCCACTTTAATTTCGGGTTAATTATTTAGAGCGCCACTCCTAACTCAAACCTACTGAAACTGCAAAGTGTCCAATCGAAGGCTATCCGCATACTTGCAGGAGCTTCCTGGGATGAACATGCCTCTCCTCTATACGTACAGCTTAACATCTTAACTTTAAACAAACTTATTTCATATGCTCTTGCAAAATTTATGCACAAATATTATCTAAAATGTCTTCCTTCCTCTTTCAATAACTATTTTACTCTAATCTCTTACATCCACTTCTGCAATACTAGAAATGCCGCAAAAAGTAACCAATATTTTATCCCACAGTTTCCCACCTCATCAATGTTACGCACTAGGCCTATTAAATTTAAGGGTGCTAAACTTTGGAACGATATTCCAATCACACTTAGGAAACTTAGTCATAAACAATTCCTTGTACAATACAAAAATTTATTGCTAAACTCAAGTTTATAAATGTTATTTTCATTGTTAGATCCATTAAAATTATCTTCTGTACTTTTAAATGAACATCTAGTTCGTGCTGTGTATCCTTTTCACCTTGATTTATGAGATAAAAAACATTCTTTTGTCAATACTGTAAATTTTTGCGCTTTCTATACTTATTTTATTACTATTATTTTTTTTTTTTCTTTTCGTGATAAAATTTTGCTTTTACTGACTTAAATCGTACGTCCTTCACCTTGAGACTTATACTGTAAGTGGTCGCTTGACTAGAAGACCTAACCGGTCCTTTCGCGACTTTCCTTTTTATTTACCAACTCACATAATATGTATGCTCGTGAAGTAATTCAATTCTCCAAATTCATTTTCCTTTATAAAACGTGTTGTTGGCCAAAATTTTGTTTTTGAAGTTGTTGCTTTTTTATATTTTTTATTTATTATTATCATTATTATTTTTTTGTTAATAAATACCCCGTTTTTTAGCGTTTGCATAAAATAAAGCTGTTTAATTGATTTGAACAGTATACTGACTCAATAGTTTTGCGATTATATGAGGGTGTAGAATACATTGGAGTTCTGCTAGGCTACCTTGCTTCTGTGACGTAACAAAGGCCATTGACGCATTCAGTATAACCCGGATGGTAGGCCTGGTCAGTTTATGCTTGAAACAAAAAATTCACAGATCTAACAGTACATTTTCACGGCTGTTTCATCATTGGAACAACGAACGGACAGAAGTTTGGGGGGTCGGGGGGGGGGGGGGTATATCCTCGAAAAAAATTTCTCAACGGACTTGCACGAACTGAAAAAACAGTCCAAAAAGAAAGTGGAGGAGTAAATTGCCCCTTTTGCCCCCCCCCCCTGGCGGCGCCACTGTCCAGCATATAGGCAAAAAACTTTGGACTACCATAAATCCCTCAATTAAGAGCTTGCACTGGGTTTCCTTCAAACAAATTTTAAATTTGCTTTACTAGATAACTATAATTATAATTTCGGTAAAGAGGTTGATTTCTTGTACCGGTACATTAAAGCTGCAAGCAGTGATGGAGTACTCGAGTACTACACTCGTACTCGAGTACTACTCGAGTACCACTTTTGGGGCCCGGATGGCAAATGCTTCCATGTAGCCCGGGCTGTGATTAAGTCTGTACAAAGCTTTTCTCTTGCAAAGTTACAACGACAGACCGAAACCAAATCTGCCGACCCAGAAGGGTATCCACTCTTCCCGATGCTCAGCCAAGACCTACTAACCGGGAAACGTCCTTTTCAGGACGGGGCGATGTTTGCTCTGCTTCAGGGCACATCGTCAACAAGTTCCGAAGGCCAGCAATCCTGCAGCTGAACATTGAAGGTCTCACTGCAAGCAAGATGAATGTCCTTCACCATCTCGCTGTGCAGTTTGAGGCACTCGTCATCCTACTACAGGAGACCCACTGTGCTTTTACCGACAAGCTTGTGATTCCAGGCTTTGCACTAGCTGGGTCCTGTTTAAACAGGATACACGGCCTTGCTACATTTGTCCATGAGCGACTAAAATGGACCCTAGTAGATCAGTCCCCATTTACATCAGAGACTGAGTGGTTATGCGTAGACGTTGATGGCTATAAAATTGGCAATGTTTATCAACCTCCACCTACACCATTGCAGACTACCGACCTACCAGTGTTTCCACACCCTGTCCTGTACTCGGGTGATTTCAACTGCCCGGATGTGAATTAGGGCTACAGCAGCAACAGCGCTGATGGAGAGTGCCTTGTTGCTTGGGCAAGCCTTAATAGTCTTGTCCCTCTCCATGACCCAAAGGACATGGCCACTTTCCACTCAGGCCGCTGGAACACTGGCACCAACCCGGACCTGGCGTTTGTTAGTGTTGGTCCTGATAGTCGCTTACCTGACAGGCGTCTTTTAGAGAAGTTTCCTAGATCACAACATCGACCTTCGCTCATTGTTCCACCAAGGCTCACTCTGTCAGTTCCGAGTATGCCTGTTAAGCGATGGAACTTCCGCAAGGCCAAATGGAGCCATTACAATGCCCTGACCAACCAACTCGCTAAGAGCTTGTTGCCACCTGATACATCTGATGTGGGCCGGGCATACCAGGACTTCTGTAATGCCATCAGCACAGCAGCCAAAAAGTATATCCCACGTGGTCGATAAAACGATCACATTCCGTGTTGGGATGCTGAGTGCGAGAACCTCTATTAGATGTTCCTGCAATCGCCTGAGTGATCAGACTCTAGCAGGGCTGCTTCTGTCCTGCTGTCCAGGCTTGACAGAAAACGCAGGGACCGATGGTCTGAGGCAGTCCAAACCATCGACTTTTCTCACTCCAGTCGTAAAGCATGGAGCATATTAAACAACTTAACTGGTAGATCACGACGCTCCCCTCGGCATTGTGCAGTTTCAGCCAATGCCATCGCATCAGTACTGGTCAATAACGGCAAATACGAGGATATTGATCGCAAGTCATCCCGGCTTGTGTCTCAAGAAGTTTCTGATCTTTGGAGGGCCTCTACAACAAGTGAAGTGAATGTCTGCGGAAGCTTTACTCCCTCCGAATTCGCAGCCGCCCTCAAACATCTGAAACCAGGAAAAGCTCCAGGCCCAGACTCTATCTGCCCTGAGCTTTTGCTCCATGCTGGAGCTGCCCTGAAATCCTGGCTGTGTGGCTTTCTTTCATCCTGTTTGCACCACCTTAAAATTCCAAAAATCTGGAGAAGAGCGTTGGTTGTCGCGATCCCCAAACCAATTAAACCTGTAGAGGACCCCAAGAGCTATCGCCCCATCTCTTTGCTCTGTGTCCCCTGCAAGATCTTCGAGAGGCTCATTTACACCCGTATCGAGCCCATTGTCGACCCGCTTCTTCCTCGGGAGCAAGCTGGGTTCCGACAGGGTAGGTCCACAGTAGACCAAACTGTTCTACTTACCCAACACATCGAGGACTCATTTGAGACCAAGAAGAAGGCCGGTTCTGTTTTTGTCGATCTGACAGCTGCTTATGACACTGTCTGGCATCGTGGCCTCACCTGTAAGCTGCTGAGATTCCTTCCTGATAAACACATGGTCCAAATGATTATGGAACTTATCCGGAATAGAAGTTTCACCCTTTCCATCGGTGACAGCAAGCGAAGCAGGTTACGACGTTTGCGAAATGGTCTCCCACAGGGATCAGTCTTGGCTGCCCTCCTTTTTAACATCTACACATACGATCTGCCTTCCACAATTTCCCAAAAGTATGCGTATGCCGACGACCTGGCATTGATGCATACCTCGAAAGACTGGAAGACTTTGGAGGGCACTCTAAGCCAAGACATGACAACACTTTCAGCGTGTCACCAGACTTGGAGGCTGAAGCTCAGCCACACTAAGGCGGTGACGACGGCCTTTCATTTAAACAACCGAGAGGCGAAACGTGAGCCCAAAATCTTCAACAACGGCAAACTATTGCCATACTGTCCAACTCCAACCTACCCTGGTGTAAAGCTGGACAGGTCGCTCACTTTTCGTCATCACCTAGAGGCATTGCGCAAGAAACTTTCCACTCGCGTCACACTGTTGAGGCGACTTGCAGGCTCGGGATGGGGTGCAGGAGCCAATGTCGTAGAGGTGTCGTAGTGCTCACACTCGCTTAATCGACAGTGTTTTAAATGACGCCTTGCGCATTGTCACTGGATGTCTGCGACCCACTCCAACGGAGTACTTGCCAATCCCCGCAGGCATCCAGCCAGCTGAGCTTCGCCGTCGAGGAGCGACACTCTCCCTGGCTAACCGCGCCACTCTTAACCCTGATCATATTCTACATGAGCAGCTGGTCGGGAAACAAAATGCACACCAGGGAAGGCTCAAATCAAGACGCCCGTTTGTACCCGCTGCACAGAAACTACTGGATAGTTTGACCGAATCAGACATTCGTGCAGCGCAATGGATGGATTATGAATGGAACATGGAGTACTTGAAAAGTGCATCAAGGCTTCATGCTTTTATTCCCAGGGTCAGTTCTAAGCCTCTTGGAATGGGTTTGCCCAGAACATCTTGGGTAAAACTGAATCGTCTGCGGACTGGCGAAGGGCGATTCCATTCATCCATGTACAAATGGGGTGCTGCTCCTTCACCGAATTGTGAGTGTGGTGCCTCTGAGCAAACTGCAGACCACATCATTTCTACATGCCCCCTACATCGTGCACCAAAAGGAATACAAGGTCTGTTGGTCCTGGATGATGACACCCGACGCTGGCTTAAAATCAACGCCGTCAACATATAAACCGTCGAAAGAGGATGCCCAACCACACGACAACGACGACCACTTTTGGGGTACTCGTACTCGCAACCCCTGGCACTCGGCTGGTACTTGTACACGAGTGCACAAGTACTCGGTACTTGAGCCAAATATTCAGCGAGTACATGCGAGTACTTTGGATCTGGCTTTCTTTTTCTAAGATTGAGAGACAATAAATCGTTGGCTGTTTAAACTTTCACTGCAAATCCTGCGATTGTTGCAATCGGCAATTGCCAGGGTCGACAGCTCGCCGCAGCAAAAGATGAAAGAAAGATTTGAAATGCCGATTGCGTGCGTCACAATCACAAGTTGCTGCAGAAAAAGGTTTGATCACTGATCTCTAAGGGCGATTTTTTTGTTACCTAAAAAACTTCAAAATGTAACTTTATTTTTGTAAAAAAGTAACCAAAAAGTAACTTTATTAAACGAATAAAAGTAAAACGGAAATAGTTGCAGCCAAACATGAAAAAACGTGAAGAAGACCCAGTTCTACCTCGTGCTTAAGTTATAGTGAACACACATGTAGTGTTTTACATTTTGTGGTAGAAAGTTTCTGCCTTTTGCAAGTAATTTGTTAAGCATAGAAAAACTTCTTTCCACAGAAGCAGTTGTTGGCTGGCACCAAAGAGGCACCTTAACGTTTGCAGATAGTAAATTTATCTTTCTTGCATCAATCCAAGACAAAAAACTAGAAAAATTAAGCAAAAAAGCACGAAAACCAAAATGTAACCTCAAAGACAAAAAGTAACTTTCTGTAACCTTATAACTTTTTAACTACTGACCCTATAGCTGTGAAATTTTGGTTAAACGATTTTTACGTTAATTGGAGCTAGCAAAAAAAAGTAACTCTTGTAACCAAAAATCGTCGTACTGATTACTCTTCTTTCATCACTTTTTTTAAAGTAAACTATGTCATTACAAAAATGTTTTTTGCTGGTTTCAAGGCAGTCAACGGAGAGTGAAAGAAGTTGGTCTAGTTTTGAGATTGAGTAACGATAGGCTACTTGAAGGTGATTAGATTTTCCTCCTACTCTTTGCACCACTGCATAAATCACGGTAGAAAGATATGTATTCAATCAATACAAACTTTCTACAAAACCACGAAGAATTTTTACTCGAAAAAAAGTACTCGTACTTGTACTCGTACTTGACTCTCTGAGTACTCGTACTCGCATACCAATACTCGCACTCGCTTTAGATGTGCTCGTACTTGTACTCGAACCTTTTGTACTCGACTACATCACTGGCTGCAAGGTACAGCAACCAAAAAAATCTGATGCATTTTCACTAATTTATTTATATTATTTACAGCATTACAAACATACTACAAACGTTTTCGGCTCTACATTGGCCCTCGTCAGGTATTTTTCTAAAATAGTCACACGATTAACTTAAAAGCTTAGGAACAGATTGAAGGTACGATTAACTAAAGCTGCACACTACTTCTTACTTAAACTTCCCCTTTTAGCAATGCTACACGTTACTAATACACTGGTTTAAGAACAGTAATTATGGCAAAAAATATTTTAGAAAAATACCTAACGAGGGTCAATGTAGAGCCGAAAACGTTCGTAATATCTTTGTAATGCTGTAAATAAAGCAAATAAATTAGTGAAAATGCATCAGATTTTTTGGTTGCTGTACCTTGCAGCTTTATAACTATAATTGTTAATTAATTATTTGCTATTAAGTCTCGCTCCAATAACTTCACTCCGACTGCTTATCTACCAATTTTTGTCTTGCTTTGTCTTTTTCCCCTACTTTATGATATATTTTTTTATGTGTGTGTGTTTTTTTATCGTATATTGTATTGCCTATTGCTTATATTATATCTTTATTCAATTGAACGCCTTGTGCTCTCTAGTCATGCCATATTCCACACTATGAGCTTGTTTTAGGTACCAGTGGCGTACGCACGGGGGAGGAGTCAACCCCCCATTGACGATTGAAAAAAAATAAAACCACTCTTTATGGAACGATCAGCGTTTTTTCATGCAGAGATTTCCGAAATTGCTGTCACATCGCATACATAATAGCTGCATTTTTTTTGCGTATGTATTTGTTTTTGATTTAGGTTGTGCAACCATGCACAGTTATCCATAACTGGCATGTTTCAACGTTTTGCGTTTTCGTTGGATATTCCATTTTCTCTGCCATTTTATTTTCATGCGTTATTCTGATTGGTTATTGTTGGCGGTCAGAAATAAAAGTTGTGATTAATGGATTGATTGTTTTTCTGTGCTATCAACTTGCTTATTAATCTCGAGAAACTTTCATCGTGATGCAATAATTCCGGTAGTCAAACTTTTCTGGTGGGCTGCGCTTGAACCAACGACTAACTCAAAATGCTAGCCTGAACAAAGGCAATGGGTATTGTCAAAGCTGGAGTCGTGTTGTGATGTCATAAAGCCATTGTTCTCAAGGGCTCTCATAACTGGACAACACAACGTTCCAGCGCAGAAGGTATTCTTGGAAGAAAATGGATGCAATGCAGGCAGATGTTCCGCTTGCGATGTCACAACTTTGAGTTACCCAAACCAGCTAGTTGGGGTTAACTAAAACAGGGTTTCCCAAACTTTTTGTGACACGGACCCATTTTTGCGAATCAGGTTTACCGCGTACCCCTCTGTTGAGTTGCATTACTGTTTCCTCTCTACTACCGTAGAAGCATAATCAACAAAAAAATAATTTAGCTCTACCAACAGGATGTAACGTGAAGGCCGTTAAATCTTGCATCTTATATCTGAACAAGCTTGTATCGGCGGCTCTCTAGTCTAGTTGAGCTTATCATTTCTGTTCTACAATTTCTCTTTTTCGAAAAACGGCCACAACGAGCTTCGAGACCCAATAGCAGTGCCGTAGCAGCTCAACTTTGGGCCCCCCCAAAAAACCCTTTCAAGTCCCCAATACTTAGCTTTCGATATGAATTGTTTTAGGTTTTTCCAGGGGTAACAACTCAGTTTCTCACCACAATGCGAATACTGTGGTAAAATTAAAACATATAACGCGTTATCACTGTGTAAAAATAAAAGGTGTAATTTTAAGACAAGTTTGTTACACCCAATTCATTTTCCATTAACATCGTTTAGCTCAGGGTTTTTCTACCTTTTTCTGCTCATGGCCCACTAAAATGATAAAATATGATGGTGGTCCAATAACTTTTGCTAAAAGGTACAAAGTCAACGTGATGGCATGATTAGGGAATGCTGATGTCGCTCTCTAGTCAAGCTCTGTGGCCCACTGTTGGGCCATGGCCAATAGGTTGAAAACCTCCGGTCTAGCTAGAGCGCACTTTTTCGTACACAGATGTTCTTTTGACAGCATCATAATCTGGAGATCGGGCGCATTAACTTTCGATTGACAACATGGCCAGCGAAGAACCAATCGGATGGCCGAGTGGATAGAGCGTGTGCTTCTGAGCCTGAAGGAGTAGATAGACTGAGGGTTTGATCACTAGTCAAGTCAAACCAATGACTTAAAAATTGGTATTCACAGCTTTCCAACTAGACATTCAGCATTAAAGGGATAGTGTTAAGAAAGCCGTCAAGTTTGCTTGTGCCGTTGGGAAAAACACTTAACGAGATTCCCCCATCTAAGTGCGGTAGGTAGACAGATGGCCGGCAACTCCTAAGGGAGCTCTTGTAGCGCCCCATTGCTTTCTGTGATAGGTGGATAAAAATGCCAACAAATGGAAAGAAAAAAGATAGTCTGCTGTTTGCCATATTAGATGTAATAAACGTTTTCATAAATTTCAGTTTTCTGAAGCTTTGTTCAGCACTGGTAACAGTAACAACGCATTTTGTAAACTCGAGAAGCAAGGCAAGCGAGCACTTACAGGTATTACTATTGAATTAAAAGTTCAACGGTGTTGAAGGGTTACTGCCAAACGAGCTTGTGTCGTTCTAATCAGCAACCATCTGATATAAATATCAAATGCAATAGACTCCAGCCGTGAATCGAACCCGTCGCAAAGAATCTGAACCTGCGTGCGGTATTGCCAGATCATATTGCTGACAATGGCTGTTCATGCACGAAGCTGCTGGGTGTAAACAGCAATGCAAAGACAGAAGCGACATCACATGTCAGCTTAAAACTTTCTAGTATCGACATAATAGCCTGGTCCACCAGTTGTTTTAAAAAGTTTGCTTTGAATCTCTTCCTCAGAAGCTGTACGATATAGATTTGCATCGTGACTAAACATTCTCTTTTTCTATTTTCATTCTCTTTTTTTTTGCTTTTTGATTGAGGAAGACCGGACCAATGTCCAATTCCTGCGCTATTTCAAAAGCACACGTTTTCAAACTAGCAAATCCTTTTTCAATGGACTTTTGTATTCGATGTCAGATTATGGTTGCTGACACAGAAATAGGGTAGGATTGAATTTAATTTACCGATCGGATGGCCGAGTGGATAGAGCATCTGCTTCTAGATTGGTGGACTCCGGGATTCAATTCCGGGTCCGGTCAAACCAATGACTTGAAAATTGGTATTCACAACTTTTTTGGTTGACGTTCAGCATAATGGATAGCGCGAAACAAGCGGCAAGTTCGCTTGTTGTGCTGTTGGGAAAGGCACTAAACGGGATTACCCCATCTAGGTGTGGTAGACCGATGGTCGGCAACTCCTAAGCGAGCTCGTATAGCGCCCCGTCGCTTTTTCATGATAGGAGAATAAAATTGCGAATAAATAAAAAATAAATAGATAAAATTTTAAATCTGCTCACAAGGTGTTAATGAATTTGAATTTAATTTTTTCAAGAGGAATGAATTTGAATTTAAGCTTTGAAAAATGATTGCATCCAACTCTGCACCGGCCTCCTTTTTCAAGTCCTACGCGCACTCTTACACACAGTGTATTGTTTATGACATCATTATGCAGTTTATGACGCTATTTGAAAGTAAACGATAGCGAAAAATTTTAAAACTGAAATATATAGAAACTGAGCGCAAAAAATCCCATTCAACGCGATTCGCCAAGCAAAACTTTGTTTTTGAATTGATGCAACTTCGGGTCCTTCAAGACAATTTGGGGCCCCTTTTGGCAGTGTGGGCCCCCCCAATTGGGGGGTTTGGGGGGCGGCTGCTACGGCTCTGCCCAATAGCTTCGAGTTTTTCACCTTCCGGTACAAGTAGGGTTACCATACGTCTTCCTTTTAGAATTTAGAGGACATGTCCTCCTTTTCGGCATTATGAACAGTGAAAACATATCATATCATTCTTCCACGAAAAATTTTGGAAAATTTCAGTGCAAACAACGGCCTGCTGACATAATGACTTTTTGAGGGGGATCTTTACTTGCTTTTGGGCAAAAAAATGGACATCTGCGGACATGATGACCCTCAAAAAACCTGTCCTCCTATTGCGTAGTGAAAATATGGTAACCGTAGGTACAAGGTAGTTCGTAGTTGCTTTATTGAGGCAGTGCTTCATCAGTTCCAAGCCAATTGTGTGAGGATTTGTAATTTTTTGTCTGAACAATGCGATAATACGATGCCTCGATTATTGTTTGTTTGTTTGTTTTACCCACTTTACTCCCAGAATCAATGAGGCGATTTTTCAAACGATCAGATTTTCGCTTAAAGTAATGAATTGATTTTCCTGCTAGTTTGCCATGACAAGATTCAAAAGTGCAGCTTCAACTCACTTGGTTTCATACTTTTTTGAGTAGGAACTTTACAACACATCACACGCTGTGGCTTTTCAACAAAATCTTCAATAAGTCATAGGCTAAAAGCAAAGTTCAGAAAAGTAGCCTTACTACTGCAGCTAAGCTCGCCTATTTATGACTGGACTAGAACTTGTTTTTGAAGCAAAAGAATTTATAAGATACTCACTAACTTCGAGTTTATACTATAGTTACTGCGAATGCTGCGCTCCATTTTTTGAAGATGTCACGCTCTTCGCTTCGTATTTGTGGTTAGCTTTACTCATTGGTCTCGTATTTAGATCAAAGTCTGGCATAGTTTGTTAGAGTTCACGCATGTCAACTCTTCAATGATTTCTGGACGACGCAATTGCATCCAATTACCGATATTCTTTGATAAAGCTACTTTGAACGTCTTTTAATAAAGCCTTAGTATGAGATTAGCAATCTCTGCAGCAAATAATTGGGTCTGTGTGTGTACCGCAGAAATCATTTAGAAGTTATATTTTTTATATTTTTGCAGCATTGCCACTGACCCCTGTGCGGTCGTCGCGGACCCCCAGGGGTTCGCGGACTCCAGTTTGGGAAACTCTGAACTAAAGACATTGCTATCGGCGCGGGAGGTTTTGGGTTCAATTTCTGAGCCGGTCCCGGCTGTTAGCTTAGTGGTTAAGCGCACAGATTATCGGTGCGGAAAGTCTGGGGCTTGATTCCCTCGCTAGTCAAATCGGCACAGTGTTGCCATTGGCTTGCCACCACTGCAACGTTTCTGTGTTACCCAGGCGCTGAGTCGCGGAGATGGGCCCCAGTGGCGTAGCCGCGTATGCAAGGGAGGGGGGACGGTAGTCTAACGCCTCCCCTTGTCAATTGCAGAAAAAATAAAACCTTTCTTAATTTTGAAACGAACCGACTTTTTTTCGTGCGGAGCTTGCCGAAATTGCTATCATGTTTTTTCTGTTCGGTCAAACTTTCTAATTTAAGCTCGAGGTACTTTCATTACGATGCGTCGGATGCGATATGCTACAATACCGGTAGTCCAGTTTTTCCGATGTGTTTTGCTTGAACTGCATTTTTGTCATTGATGCTGCTGTGAAGCAGTTGGTAAGTAGGAGTTTTCTTAAGTACGGTGTCTTTGCAGTAACTATGGCTGCAAACAATTTTTTTTTGTTTTAATCAAATCTTCACTGTACTCGTTTCATTAAACTCGCTGTAGTACCGAAGCGTGGTCCGACCCCGCGTCTTAGAGCTTGGGCAACACAGGTCCGAAGAAACGTCACAGCGGTGGCGAGTAGTTCGCTACACTATCCGATTTGACCGGCCTGGGAATTGAACTCCAAATCTTCCGCATGGATAGCGACATCTTTAAAACTACGCTATAACAGCCCGGTTTCAAGAAAAATTATTATAAACGTTAAAATCTAAATTGACACAGCCAGTGACGTCACATCGTGATGACGTAGATGTGACGTCACTAAAACCCTTCCCATTGAAAAATTCTGCGTACGCCACTGTTAGGTACTGCGCATGTTGGGAAGCATTTGACTCGTAAACCTAGCGGTTGTTCAATGCTTCCTAGCCTTCGCACAATCTTTCGAATTTATTTACAATATGTCGTGTTTTCTTTTTCTTGATATTTTTACGTGAAGGCAAATAAACAAATACTACTACTAGTACTACTGCTATTCCGTGATTGGACTCAAAATTTTAAGAAATTCTCTTTTGTATCGTACTTACATCTAAAACTAATAGGGCTGGTCAGTGCAACGTCACCATACCCATTGTTTGGTTCCAAACAAACTGGAACCTAGCTCTTAAGACTGGCAAAACACATTTAGTTAAAACTTGCTTCCACTAAACTAGTTAAATCCGCCTGCCGAATTACGATGCGTTCACCGGTTTTATTTCCAAATTAGGATGGTTCAATGTTTTGTTCCCGACTGCAACCACCGAAGTGAGTCCTCCAATTGCAAATTTTATCGGTTTTCAAAACTGTAACTGCGACTCCAATCGGAAGTGAAACATTGAACCATCGTAGTTTTTAAAATATATGCCCGCACGCAACTCATTTCGACAAACAAATAAAGTTTAATGCACACAAGTTTGAACAGAATGTGTTTTGCCAGACTTACTAGCTAGGTTTTAGTTTGTTTGGAACCAAACAATGGGTATTGTGACGTTGCACTAAACAGCCCTATTTTTTCGCTTACTGGACAACTGGTCGTAAAAGCTTTGTTCTTTGTTCCACGCACCACAATTCTATGGAATTTCGTGCTTACGTTACAGTGGTGTAAATCAGTGGTCGGCAACCTTTTTCGCACAACGGACCGGTTTGAAACTGAATTGTTTTTGCGGACCGGCCTTTAAAAAATCAAAAATGTTTAAGCAATAAAACACTCATATTTATTCAGAACTGAAAATCTCGATCTTGTATTACTCTGACCAGAGTATTAAACTTTTTCAATCTTGCTGCAGCAGCATTGCTCAATTTTTTTATAGTAGCTTCTCAAACCTGATTCTTAACGTTATTCTTTCTCTTAACTAAGCGCTGTTTGATTGACAAAAGATTTACGATAAAATGACAGCATAATCAAATGTTCTCTGTTCAATTAAAAGATTTGACTTTTCAATTTGGTTAGTTTTGTGATTTTCAGTAACTTTGCCATACTGGGTCACCAGAATTGAGTTATTTAGCATTTTTACAAAAACGTCCCAAAATTGCGTCTCACGTTATAAAAATGTTTTAAACTCAAAGCATTTATTCTGAAAACGCATACGGACCGGTAAGAAACCTCACACGGACCGGCACCGGGCCGCGGCCCGGTGATTGCCGACCACTGGTGTAAATTACAAAACGTGCAGTTTCCCACCAGCTTTGAATTTTATGTTTTATTTCGTAATAACCGATGAGCCTTAAAATTCTGCCGTTGAAGCGTAAGCTGTAATATTTTCGGACTGACCGGCGGTTGAGAAACAAAGGTCTGTCTATTACAAAAATCAAGAACGGGTTCGCTGATGATCCCCACATTCCAAGAACAGGTTTGCACGAACCCGTGCGAGCCCTCTAAATTCCATCTCTGGGGCTAATTCCCTATGGATCGGCAACCTCCGGCATGCGTGCCAATCATGGCACGCGACGTGGTTTACATACAGGTAGTGCCTGGCATTACGCTTTCTGATTAACGCGATCGAAAATTTTTTGTCAAGTTGGTGTTATTGGGTTGCTTAAAAAATATAGCAAACACTCATATGTTGGACCCATAATATTATCTCAGCTTACGAACAATAATATGAACAGCAGTTATCAATATCATTCCAGTAATAACCAAAATTTGATTTCTTAATATAGGCTAGATTTATGGTAAATTAAAACATATGCCAGCAATTATTTTAAATCGTCCAAGTCCTTTTTGTGAATACTTATTTTTGCACTGTTTCTCTGTTTTCGCAGATAAATGCCCAATAAAATTTGTAGCCAAGGCTTTTGACTTTTTGTTTGGTTGACGAAAAGAGTCCTTTTCTGAGTTTAATTTTCATAAATGAAAGATGTTCCGTGGATGCAATTGGAAAGTGTTTTCACAGTTTAGCAACATGCCTTTTCAAATAAATTCTCTGCTTTTATTTGTGTTGATAGACCGAACTATAGTCGTGGGGTGCTTGCGCTGATGATTTGGAGTTGATTTTTTTTTAGGGGTTAGTCGTTGAGCAATATACAGTAGATGTCTTCATTTGAAGAGGCTCACCCATTGTGTTGATCAACTTGGTTACGAGTTGCGACTTCATTGGTGCTTTCTCTTTCAACGTAGGAAGTTCTTCAAGCTTCAGATTCATTCCACGATCACATTGCTAGTCAATTTTGCCGATTCTTTCAAGTTAGTTGCTTCAATTTTCCGGTTATTCAACTGAAGTTCACATATAGATTTTGCCACTAGCGTAGCCAGAATTTTGCAATGAGGGGGGTTTGAAAATGACGTCACATTTGACCATACGTTTTCTATAGGAGCGGATCCACAAAGTTTTGGGGGGGTTGTAATTTTGAATTAGGTTGAATGTTAACTAAATACAAAAACGTTTAGTTCCGTGAAGCCGAGGGCCGCACGGATTGGAAGAGCTAAAAAAAGGTCATCATGCCCGCAGATGTCCAACTTTGTACCCAAAACCAAGTGAAGAGCAAAAAAGATTTTCACGACCGCTGGCCGTAGTTTGCCCAGCCCTGAGCTAAATCTTCCCAAAATTTTCGTGTTTTTCCAACAAATAGGCAAATTAGTAACAAACATGTTTTCACTGTTCAAAATACCGAAAAGGTCATTTGAGCATTTTTTAATGTCCTTGCAGGACAAATTATTTTTCATTAAAAAGGAGGACATGTCTTCCAAAAAGAGACGTATGGTAACCATAAGCAAGTATGACATCACGCTGATTCGAGATGAACTCTTTGCTACGTTTCGCCTCAACAAGTTCAGCTTTTTGTGGTTCCTATTCTCATCTTGAAGATTTTGTTGCCTTTCGCACAGCTTCCTGCATGATATACTCCTTTTAAATTTTGTTAATGTGTAACTAACTGTGTATCAGTGGTCGGCAACCTTTTTCGCATAGCGGACCGGTTTGAAACTAAGCGGACTGGACCAGTTCGCCTTTGTAATGTGGTTAAGTTTTTTTCGCGGACCGGCCTTTAAAAAATCAAAAATGTTTTAGCAATAAAGCGCACGTCTTTATTCAGAACTGAAAGCGAGGACGGCGAAAAATGACGTGGAGGAGGCAGGTGGAAGAGAGTGTGAAAAAAGTCGGGTCGAAAATTGAGGAAGCTGCAAATCGAACAAGATGGAGGGAAGGTGTGAGAGCGATCGCGGAGGGGATGAGGTGTATCCCGTCACCTTCGGTGACGAGGGGAAAACGGATTGAGACTGCATGATGATGAAAACCTCGATCTTGTTTTAATCTGATTAAAGTATTAAACTTTCTAAATCTTGATGCCGTAGCTTTGCGTTCATCTTTTATAGAACCGGTAGCTTTTCACTTTTGATTTCTGATGTTATTGTCTCTCTTGAATTCTTTATTTAGCCTAGCGCTATTTGATTTACCAAGATTTATCTTTGTTAATCGCTGTTAAATTAAAAGATTTGCCTTTGCAATGAGGTTAATTTTATGATTTTGAATAGATTTACCATACTGGGTTAATTACCAAAATCGAGCTATCAAGCATTAATTGTCAGGTGAATATAGCTAATAGCACGTTGAGCAAAAAGATACAGAAATATAGTAAAAAGACAAAAGAAATAGATACACAGTAACAGATAGGCAGTGGCGTAGGCAGGAATTTTTAATGGGTAGGGGGTGTTTGAAACACTTAGCCGGATTTTAACTTCAATGTTGTCACTTATGACGCGGTTGCAACGGCGTACGCAGGATTTTTCAATGGGGGAGGTTTCAGTGACGTCACATTGTGATGACGTAAAGATACTACAATTACAGTCAACAGGGGGGTTAGCCGTGTTAGTCATAATTAAAATGGTAAACTGCTAAAAATAATGACACTCTTTGACTAGAATCTATTTGAATAATAGGATCTATTTGAATAAGCCACCTGATGAAGCCAGCGTTATACTGGCGAAAGCTCGCGTCTATTAATAAAGAAATGTTAGTCAAAGAGTGTCATTTTTTTTTAATAGTTTACCATTACAATTACAGTAGTTCAAAGGTTATAAAGTGCGTCGGATTGTAATGTTTCTAGTCGAAATTATTACGGTACGCAATTGCAGCAAAGCAGTTAACCATGATTAAGCTATAGGCTGCCGGAATAATGCCATGACTCAGGAAACAAGCAAGATATTTTATTCATACTTTTGCTTGATTCTTTGCGCTTCATTTAAGAAGCGAAATGGTTTCACAGAAACTCAAGCTGTCAAGCCATGGTTAGAAATTTACTGAAAAAATTTTAGTTGACCTCATTTTTGGGCCGTAGGAAGGTTAACTGACTAAAGCAGGCTAGCTTTCGCAACATCACAACAGGGTGTAGCCAGGGGGGTAAAACAAGCATTTGCTTCCTTCCAAAAAATCTTTTTCAAGAACCAATGTTGATAAAAACAACGCATATAATCCATGACAAAAACATTTAATGTGCACTCATTGTGAAGGGGGCAGTTTCTCCCATAACTATCTTGAAAAGTGAAGATAGAGGAGCTAGAGAAAAAATTTTCTCCTCTACCAAAACATTTTTAAACTGAAATAAATTACGCGCGAAAGGTCTGGGGTGCAAATCCCGGATCGGCCAAATCGACACAGAGTCGCCAACGGCTCGCCACCGTTGCGACGTTTCTTCGGAGCTGCGTAGCCCAGGCGCTAAGCCGCACAGATGGGCCCCGCCACTCGCTACACGCTTCGGTGTAATACCGCTATTATAATGAAGGTTTGATTTGATTTAAGAATCCCTGATCATACGATTAAGGTCAAAAATAGCGTCGATATTATATCAGTGTTTTTCACCCTTTTCACCCAAATCACAGCGTCGATATCATCCGATACTCTCAAACACATAATCAGGGTATTTGGAAAACGGAGCACTCAAGCTCCTGAGACAGTTACGGTATGTAAAAACAATTTTGCCCCCCCCCCCCCCTTTCCGCCCCTGGACCTCTTCAAATATTTCGTTGGTCTGGTCTTCCCTGGTAGTATTTTTATTTTATTTTAGCACTTGGGGCAGAGTGCCACCGCGCGGTCGCAGCGATGGAGTGCCAACGGCTCGCCACCGTTGCGATGTTTCTTGGGAGCTGTGTAGCCCAGGCGCTTAATCGCAGAGATGGGCCCCGCAACTCGTTACACGCTTCGGCGAAATACCGCGAGTATAATGAAGATTTGATTTTGATTTAATAATTTTTCATGAAACCGGCCAGTTATAGCGCAGTTGCTCAAGATGTCGCTATCGATGCGGAAGGTTTGGGGTTCAATTCCCACGCCGGTCAAATCGGACACAGTGTAGCTAGTATCTCGCCACCGCTGCCACACTTCTTCGGAGCTGTGTTGCCCAGGCGCTAAACGGCGGGTTCGAACCCCACCACTCGCTACCACGCCTCGGTACTACAACGAGTGTGATGAAAATTTGACTTAAAGTTTTTTTTAATTTTGTGTGCAGCCATAGTCACTGCAGATACATCTCATTTAGGGAAATTCCTGCTTCTTAATTGCTTCACAGCAGTATCAATGACAAAAATGCAGTTCAAGCAAAACGCATCAGAAATTTGGACTACCGATATTGCTGCATCGCATCATAATGAAAGTTTCTCGAGATTAAATTAGAGTGTTGCACAGATCAGAAAAACATGAAAGCAATTTCGGCAAGCTCGTGCGAAGAAAATTCGGTTCGTTTAAAAAAAGAAAGGATACATTTTTTCAGCAATCGTCACGTGGGGTGGACTCCCGACCCTCCCCCCGTTGGTACGCCACTGGGGCCCATCTCCGCGACTTAGCATCAGGGGAACACAGAAACGTCGCAGCGGTGGCGAGCCGATGGCAACACTGTGCCAATTCTACCGGCAAGGGAATCGGACCCCAGACCTTCTGCTTCGACAGCCTTTGCGGTTGGTAACTGAGCTAATGGCCGATATCGGCCCAGAAATCGAACCCAAAGCTCCCCGCGCCGACGGCGATGACTGTAACCACTACGCCAACTGGTTGGTTTGATTAACTCAAAATTATGACATCGCAAGCGGATTATCTGCCTGCGTTGCAACCATTCTCTTCCGAGAAACAAGAATGCCTTCTGTGCTAGAACGTTGTCTTGTCCAGCCATAGCCGTTGAGAACAATCGCTTCATCCCCTCACAACACGACTCCAGCTTTAACAGTGCCCATTTGGCCTTGTCCAGGTTTGCCTTTTGAGTCAGTTGTTGGTTCAAGAGCAACACACCAGAAAAGTTTGACTACCGGTATTATTGCATCACAATAAAAGTTTCTCGAGATTATACAACGTCACGTTAGTGCAAAAACTGCGTAAGTCATTTTTTGGCGAAATTGAGTTTTTAGCACCAACTTGTTCCTCAGGGTCAGCGCTAACGCTTCACACACTTTTTGGAAAAATACGTCGACGCGTTCGCGAGTAATGTTCCAGTTTCTAAATTGCGTAAGACAGCACAATTATTAAATCATAATAACACATAGTATACCATGAAACCATTTTATTCTTTCTTCTATTGTTATTTTGCTTGTGACGCAAGAGTAAATACATTTAATCACATGTTTTTTGCGTTTTTCTCAAAACACAAAAAAATGACTAACGCAGTTTTTGCACTAACGTGACGACAAGCAAGTTGGATTGCACAAAAAACGTGATAGCAATTTTGGCAATCTCAGCATGAAAAAAAGCGGATCGTTCCAAAAAGAAAGGTTTTCATTTCTTTTCCAGTCGTCAATGGGGGGTCTGGTTCCCGTCCCCCCCCCCACCCCCGTGCGTAAGCCACTGCGTGGTTGCGCAAGGCGATTCATACTTTCCTAAGTGAAGAGCGGAAGGTATATCACAATTATAGTATGTTGCCTATACCACAAATATTCATCGCTAACTATAGTACACGTGGCCTAGCGGTACCGCGTGCAGGTGACAGATCTTTCGTGACGGGTTCGATTCCCGGCGGGAGCCGGTCGCATTTGACATATGCAGTGGCGCACCCAGGATTTGGTAAAAAGAGGGGGCACAACCGGGGATCTTGGGACTAAACCCCCAGCTGTTAACGAATGTTCGCGGTTTTCACATAACTCATTTTAGCACACTTTTTTATCGAAAAAGGGCATGCAGTGAGTGCAGTCACTATAAACAATGCAAAAATATTTTTGCAGCTTATGGCTAAAAGCAGAAGCTTGGCTAAAATAAGTGAAAGGGGGCTGCAACCATTATTTGTTTGAGAAATTACCGACTGAAAGTTAGGTTTTAGCACTTTATTACCGGGCCAAAGGGGACGTGGCACCGTGCTCCCCCCCCCCTGCGTGCGCCTATGGACATTAATACATCAGGTGGCAGCTGACTCAAGTGCGCAAGCTCCCTTCGCAGTCTCCCTCAGTTGCTGTTAGCTTTTCTGTTCACAATAATTTGAAAATAACCTCATTTATTTATTTTATCTACTACAGTAGCTGTTGTTCTAGCTTTTCCATGCATGAACACCGGCGAAGGGCAAACGCTTTTCGTAACTGCGATTCTGCAAGAGTCGTAAACAATATTGTGACGCAACAATGACACTTCGTAATTGAGCAACGCTAGGACAGTGGGCTTATGCTGTGATGCTACAACAATCGCACAGGAAGCAAAGACCAAAATTATCGTTTTTTGCGACAGATCAACGAATATCGGCTATAAAAGCACAAGCGTTGCCAAACCAATCAGAGGGGAGGGGGGTTGAACCTCCGAATCCCCCTCCCTCTCCTATGCCTACGTTCTTGCAGATAGGAAATATTTGATGGCTACGATAGCAACTGATGGCATTTTGAATGCAATCAAAGCGACGTCCAAATGAACTGAATAAGATAAAACAAATCTTTTCCAGAATCAGTGTGCTGCCAGCTGAAAATGACTGAAATTATCCTCAGATGTCCATAGAATCCAACCCATCAGCACCATGAAAAGAAATAAACATTCAAAAGAGCAAGATGAAGAGATTAAAAATCCTAAACAGAATACTGCACCGCCAATCAACGTTCCCTCTAAGAGCTTGCTTAGTATGCGCGGAATGGAAGGCAGTGTGAGCTCCCAAAAAAAGTCTGCGCGGAAAATTTGAAAAAATGAAAAAGAACACAACATTAAATTCATTCATTCATTCATTTTATTTCATCACCACAAAACAACGAAAAACAAAGAAAGTAACAAAAAAAAGCATACAATATAGCGTACCGGTAGTTGTTGGCGACAGGGAAACTGCGAAAGGACCTCCTCGGTCATCTAGTCAAGCAGCCACCCCAGACGACATCATAAATATTAAATACAAGCCAAAAAGGACCAAGAGAGGCCCTTCGCTTGTATAATATCTTCTCAGCTTTAACCAAAAATATCAGTTGTATACAATTCAATGAAATGTTTCTTTAAGTTAGAGTTAAAAGATGTTTTGGGTAGTTTTCTAATTTCCGTAGGGATTGAATGCCATACTTTAGCACCCTGATACCGGATGCAACGCTGCAATCTGCTTGAACGATAAAGAGGAATCGATAGATTAAAAGGGTTTGAAGAAAATCTAGTTGAACGAGTAGATGATTCGTGTGATTTTTTGAAAAGATTAGAAAGAGGAATAGGTAAATTATTGTGGACATGTTTGTGTACTAATTTGGCTACTTCTAATTTATACAGTTCAGGAATTTTTAAAATCTTTAATTTAATGTAGAATGGAGTTGCTCTTTCGGAATAGTTACCATCTCCTATTAATTTAACTGCTTTGTTTTGTAGAATACTTAATTTACGTAGATAGGTAGGAAATGTTGATCCCCAAACTATTATTCCATATATAAGGTAAGGATGGATTAAAGAGTAGTACAATTTTAGTAAAGCACATTGTGGTAAAATGGGTTTTAGTTTACATAGAATGCCAACTCCCCGTGATATTTTTTGCTCCATAATATTTATATGGGATTGAAAATTTAATCGGGAATCGAGAGATATACCTAAGTAGTTAACATTACTTTCGGTAGATATATTAGTGTTATTGAGCATAATTGAAAAATTGAGGTTATTTTTATTGAGCTTTGGCGGGATTAGGAGGAGGTGACTTTTTAGGGGGTTAATGGTTAGTTTATTCGAGTTGCACCATTCATGTAACAGAGAAATTTCGCGATTTAAATTATCGTGTAAAATAGTCAAATCTGGGTGATGAAGTAGTAGGCAGGTATCGTCAGCAAATAATCTCGGAACACTACAGACTGCATTAGGCATGTCATTTACGTACAGTAAAAAGAGAAGAGGACCAAGTACGGAGCCTTGAGGTACTCCAAAATCATTATCACACAAAACTGAATTTGAACCATTGAGGGATACATACTGTTTTCTTTCTAAGAAGGAACTTAGTAATTTCAAAGCTGGGCCCCGAATTCCGTAATGATTTAATTTGGATAAAAGAATGTTATGACAGACAGTATCGAATGCTTTTTTTAAGTCGAGAAAAAATATAGCTGTAAATTCGTTAGAATGAATGTTATCGAAAGTAGCGGTTACGAGATCGAGAACTGCATGTGTTGTAGAAGTATTTTTTTGAAAACCGAATTGATGTGGGATTAAGACTTTATTGTCCGTTAAGAAAGAAAAAATTCGTTTATGGATCATTTGTTCAAATATTTTTGAGACGCAAGTTAAGATGGATATTGGTCTATAGTTATTGGGATCGTTTTTGTCACCATTTTTATGAATGGGGATGACTTTGGCAATTTTGCAATTGTCGGGAAGGATACCTGTGTTGAAAGCATAGTCGATTAGTATACATAGGTAGGGAGCAATAACAAGTGCAGCAGTTTTAAGAAAAAAAGTGGGAATATTATCATGACCAACGGCTTTGTTTATATTAAGGGAGGTAATGACGTTTAGTATTTCGTTAATAGTAGGCGCTTGTAGATAAATGGAAGAGGAAATGCGATTCGTTAGGTAATCTAAAGGTTGAGGGTTTTTTTGACTTAGAATGTTACTTGCTAATTCTTCAACAATTGAACAGAAAAAGTTGTTAAATATATTTGCTTTATTCGTTGCATCAGTGAGAACATTGTCCAAAGAGCTCTGGTTTTGTTTTTGCCTTTTACCAGGCATAGGAAGTAGCTTTCGAAGCACCTCCCATGTACCTTTTGGATCTGCGCGGTGTTTCTCCAGCTCGCTTTCAAAGAAGGATCTTTTTGATTTGGATTTAATTTTAGTCAATTTATTACAATATTTTTTAAATAAAATTTTTTGGGAGTTATTTCCGTTTACTTAATGGGATATAAACATGCTACGTTTTCTTTTGATGGAAACTAAAATGCCTTTTGTTATCCAAGGCTTCTTTTGTAATTTTTGTTGTCTTCTTGAGAACTTTTTTAGGGGAGCATGCTTATCAATGGACTGCGAGATAAGACTAATAAACTTATTGAAAACATTATTGAAATTGTTGTCGGTTAGGGAAGTTAAGTTTGAAAAGTACGAGTAGAGGATTTGATTAAGGTCAATGTTAAATGATTCCGAATCGAAGTTTGTTTTATCTCTATAATAACTGGTAGTAACTTTAGGCTTAAAATCTGTAAGTAAACTAATCTCACAGAGAATGGGATAGTGGTCACTAATTTCAGAGGTATCAAAAATTGCTGGGGATATGTCATTTTTATTGTCATTAGTGATGATGTGGTCTATGATTGTTGCTGTTGAGTCAGTAACTCTTGTAGGTTTAGAAATAATTGGGAGGGCTCCACAACTGATTATAGTTTGGATATAATGTTTTGAAGAGGGTGTCCTAGTGGCACTCGAGATGTTTATGTTTATGTCACCTAAAATATAATAGTTTGATTTAGACTTAGACAAGTCTGTCAAGCAAGTCGATAGATTATCAATAAAAGCGTCCACATGAGCTGCTGAAGGGTGTCGATAAACAACTCCCAAGATACAAGAGGAGGTTTTATTTAGAATTATATTAATCCAAAAAGATTCGGAATTAGCAAGTTGATATTGATTTTCACGTATCTTATAATTGACCGAATTGAGAATATAAAGCCCTACTCCTCCGGCACTGGTATCAGAATCAACGTGAACAAAACCGTAGTTTGGGATATTAAGATTGGTCGAAGGCTGGTTTTTAAGACGAGTTTCCGATAGACAAATTACATGAGGAAGAAATTTCAAAGACTGAAGGAAATCGTATAAGGAATCAAAGTTTTTTTGCAGGGAGCGTACGTTGACGTGCAGGAGTATCAAGGTGTTGTTACCAGCGGTGAAATTTAAATTATTTACGTCAAGATAATTACAGTTTTTGATATTCCCGGTTAAAGAGTGAAAAACATTATTGCCAAGCTCATCTTGGTCATGAAAAGTTGGGTAGGCTGCCCAACCCGGACAGAGGAAATCCATCAGCTCCCCCTCGCCCACGCCTGGCGCCGTGAATGTAGGCTGTAAAGGCAGGGTCATTACAAGTTAAGTTCAGTTACAATGCTCGCCGCTTAAATAAAAAAAATAGTAACCAAAATAAACAGTTTAACACAATGCAAAATTAGTCAGGTTACAATAGTAATATCAATAACAATGCTTATAGCTGTAAAAAAAAATAATAATACAATAACAAGATCAATCACCCATGAATGCTAAGAAGAGTTTGAAAAACTTATATTTTTATATCCACATAGAAGGCTCCAAATAGTCACAATTCGAAGATAGTTAAATAAATATAAAATTAATGTATACTTTACCGAATGTTCATTTTCATACACTTCATTGCTAGAAAACTTAACAAACCAAATACGGTCATTTGGTAAAACATAACTAATATTCTAAGCCTCTTTATTTAGAGGATGTTAACAAGATCATATTCGGCATTATTAAGTTCGTTGTGCGAAAGCTAGAAACCGTTGAATTAGTACGTATGTTTTTTTCCATCAATGAATAAACAGTAGGAACCGTCGCTTATGCTCCAACTGGTTTTCTGACCGGCTTGACGTGCTTCTTTGAATTTAGGCATTAATCTCTTCTTCTGATTGTAAAATTGCTTCGGCAAATGTTCAGTTATAAAAACAGGGGTTTTTCTTATTTGCAGATCACAGCTCTCAGTAGATTCGTTTGCTTTCAATATTAGCGATTCATTATAAGCTTTCAAATTGCCCAGATTTGACATTATTGAATACTTGTCATGTGAACTAGCCACTTTTATTATGATCGGCCTTGCGACCTTTTTCCCATGTTTTGTTATGGAATGCTGGGGAAGACGGTGAATATCTAACATTGAAATTTTAGATGAGTCAATTTTTAGACCGTCATCCATAAATTTAGTCAAAATATTTCTGGTTTCAGCTTTTGTTTCCCAAACTTTCTCGTCAAGCCCATGAATCAAAAGATTCATTCGCTTACTATAGGCTTCCCGGTTAAGATCTTGTTTTTCAAGGCTTTCAACTCTTGCCAGTAATTCATAGTAGTCTTCTTTGCTTACTTTGGCTTCGACCTTAGTTTCTAAATCAATAATTAATTTTTTTTGTACTTGAAGTTCTTCGCTTATATAGTTAAACTTTTTATCGAGACTGTCAACTTTACTTTTCAAAGCTTGTATTCTTGCTGAAAAAGTGTCTATAGCAGTTAAAATAGCGTCAAGCTTCTGTTCCATCTTTTGCAAGCGAGTCGAAGACAACACTATTGTTCGAATGCTATTTAAGCGCTGTACTGCCAGAAATTGATCGCGACTGCGCGTTGACACAGAACTCAAACTGTTGCAAAAACGCGTCTGCACTCCAGCTTGCCTTTTTTGAACTGCTTAAACGAATACAGAATTAATTTATACACTCAAATTACAGCAATAGAGAAGCACAAGTGCAGACAAAAAACGACGTTTAGTTTGCAAAATGAATGCTTGACGATCACAAGCCTAACAAGTGTACAGTAATCTCCCGGTTAAGTTCGCAACTTGAATTTGAACAGTTTGTGCGAACTTGTAAGGTAGGTGCGAACATAACAATTAGGTTATGGTTTGTTAGTGCAAAGTGCATTATTACGTAACGTAAGGCCTGTGTCAGCGCTGATGGAGACTCCGACCATTAGAGCTAGGGCTTGTAACCTAGTGTTTCGAGAAAACACTAAGGTCCTTGAAGTAGAGGATCAGTTGCTGTGCCCCGACGTGCAAGAACAGGGAGCATGCAAAACTTTTTCATGATCTGTTTGTTTTGCTGCAAATATCAAAAAAGATGAATCTTGATTTTTCGACCATTTTTGCGAACTTAATAGGGATGCGAACTTAAACGGTTGCGAACTTAACCGGGAGATTACTGTACTGATGCCTGCTGCTACTTGGTAAGTTCATGTAACAGCATCTGTTGTGTTGCTGAATGTTAATGACAAATTTAACCTCCAACAACCTGTTTAACTCTGTTAGAGGTCCTCAGGTAGATTATGAAATAAAAATTATTTAAAAGCAACTGATGTGCCAAAATTTTGCTGAAGTTAATGCACATTTGTGTCATCATCAAACGGAAGCAGGTTTTGAACCCCTGAACCAGGCAGGCGCCAAATAGCACTGCGCACCTCAGATCCGGATTAAGGGGGGCTATAGCCCCGGGGACCCCCGAAAAAGGGGGCCCCCCGATCAGTGATAAAAAGTTTGTCAATGGCGTCCTCAAAAAAAAAAGACCCCTTTGGTTTCAAATTTAATCAAATTAAGTATAAAAAGCTTAGATGGCCATTGAATCACTTCTGCATGTTATGATGATTTTTTGAGATTTTAGCAATTGATACCAGTAAGTGGTAGCCCTGCAAAAGTTTTAATACAGCGTTTCGGCGAAGCATTTGAAGGAGGGTTATTCTTTACACTAGTTCTGCTTCACATACTGTATATTTTTTCACAGTTTTTTTTTTACCATTACTCAGTGGCGTAGCCGGTAGAAGGGGGGCCCCCTTTTTTCATTGTGAAGATTCATTCTATTTGAATAAGGTACATGGAGTAAGGTTTGTTAAAGATTGTTACCTAATATCTTAAATTGTGATAAATAAGCTTCATAGTTTGCTAAAGTGTTAATTATCTTGTCTTTCAAATATAATATTATCTGATTATATCCGCTGTACGAACAATCATTGCGATGAGTCACCAACATTTCCTCGATGAGATTGCTACCAAGATGGATGGAGTGTACAAACAACTGGATGAGTATAAGGCTGACTTTGTAACAGCATGTAATACAACACCAAACCCAGTTGCTGCTGCTTTTCCTTCTTTTTCAGGTAGGCCTGCCAACTTGGAAGAGCAATGGAAGCGGCTTCAAGATCTGTACGCTGTGGTCGATGATTTAAAGGCTCTAGTCTGTTCTACCCAGGATAAGATTCAGAGTGCTGAAAAATCTATTGACGATCTTGAGCAATATGGTAGATCAAACTGCCTCATCATCCATGGAGCCAAGGATGTTCCAAAAGAGGGGAAGTACCTAGAATGCGAAAATTTTGTGTGTGACTTAATAAATGAGAAGATTAAACCGGAAACACCATTGCAGGTCCATGATCTTGATATTGCCCATCCCTTGCCTGCTCGTAAGGGAACCCCGGTAATCATCAAGTTCCTCCGAAGAACTCAACGCAACTTCATCTACGCGAAGAAAAAGATCTTGAAGAGTTCTGGATTGGTCATCACGGAATCTTTAACAAAGCACCGCCTGAAGCTTCTTGAAGCTGCTAGGAGTGCTTTTCCGTGGAGATCTGTGTGGACCATGAAGGGAGATGTTTATGCCTTCCACAACAATAGAAGACAGGTGATACATGATTTTGATGATATAAATAAAATTAAGTCTAAACCTGCTTATGCTCGAGCTGTTTCTGGGTAAAATGTGACTAGTTCAGCACATAAATCTAAGGATAATCTTAATTTTAAACCTTCAGTATCACCTATAATTTCCTGGACTTTTTTTTTTTTTTTGTTTTGTTGTTGTTGTACAATGATTTGTGTCAACATCAGAAATCAAATTATTGGTTATTCATATTAAATTTCTTCGGCAAAGCTCATGTACCGTACCAGCGTCAACTTGCTTATTGGCTTCAGCAAAAAGGCTTCCTTACTGTTCTGCTATAGTTATATAGTTTTCTTTTATTTATTTCTGTTTGTGTGAGTGTTTTTGTTTTTTGTTGTTTTTTTTTTAATTTTTAGTTGTTTACTTAACTTATATATTATATGCCCAAAGCAGCAAAATCCTCAATTACCTTCTGTAAAATCTGTGAAGCACCAATTTCAAAACGACAGAAATACCAGTCTTGCTGTGCCTGTAGTGCAGAATTTCATCAAAAATGTATCAATCACTTGAATATAACCTCTCAAATGAAACCCTTTTACAATGATTGCCTATGCATCTCGTGTGCTGCAGCTACCTTGCCATTTTTTTCCTTAACCGACAAGGACTTTTCTGAGTTGTTTCATGACCCTAAATCACCACTACCTTCTGCTGATGACCTTAATAGATTACTGTCAAATGTGCCTAATCATTTTGATCATGATCTTGATGACGCTGATAACATGTTTTTAATTAATAACCAATTGGATTCCTATCTAACTGTTCAAGAAGTTCATAAGCTTTTATCTGGAAAGAATGAAGAATGTAGCTTTAGCACTATATGTGTAAATGTTAGATCTCTCAATAATCCTCACAATTTTACTAAATTCGAAAGTTTGATTGCGGGTTTAGATTATCAGCCTCATATAATTGCAGTAAATGAAACATGGGATAAACCCCATACTACTGGTCAACACATGAATCTAAATGGATATGTTTATATATCTAATCCTAGAGTTGCCAGCCGAGGCGGTGGTGTTGGAATGTATATTAAACAGAGCTTAATTTTTACTCCCTATGCCGAACTTTCAATCATGCATGAAAAACTTTTCGAATCTCTATTTGTTACTATACATTTTGAAGGTAAAAGGCTGATATGTGGCACTGTTTATAGACCTCCTCGTAATGATAACTTGGGGCTAAGTGGCTTTTTCGATTCTATTAAACTGGTATTAGGTGAACTAAATAAAACCAAAAGTAAATGTTTCCTGATGGGAGATCTTAACCTTAATTAATTAGACCTCTCTGATAAAAAGACTGAACAATTCACAGATATCATGTTTGATTACAACTTCTACCCCTTGATCAACAAACCTACTAGAATCACTGACTCGAGCTCTTCTGCCATTGATCAGATATGGACCAATGTCTCAAATACTAGTATCAAAAGTGGTATAATTGCGCATTGTGTGGCTGATCACCTACCAGTCATACAAGTATCAAATCTTGGAAAAATCAAAACCAACTCGGTTTCTAAAGTAAGGTGTTATGCTCTAAGTAACCTTAAAAAATTTAGTGCTTCCTTAGAAAATGCTGATCTTTGCAATGTAGAAAATCAAGATAATCCTGATGACTGTTTTAAGAATTTATATGATTTGCTAATTGAAAAATTTGAGAAATTCATTCCCCTAAAAGAATCTTCTAAAACAACCAAACATTCTGAGTGGTATGATCGTGAAGTGAGACGCCTAATGTTAAAAAAAGATAGATTGTATAAAAAATATCTTCTACGGCGTGACCTGACTTCTAAGAACCAATATCATAAGATAAGAAATAAGTATTTTCATCTTATCCAGTTAAAAAAAATAGAGTTTTATCAAAAAAAATTCAAGAACTTTTATAATAATGTAAAGAAAACGTGGCAGTATATAAACAGTCTTCTTGGTAGAACGTTTTTAAACAGTGCCACTTCATCCTTTTTTATCAATGGGAAGAAAACTTGTGACCCTTTACCAATAGCAAATGAGTTTAATGACTTTCTCTCTAATATTGCTATTAATCTCGTAAACCAACTTCCTAAACCATCCATACCCTTTCAAGAATACCTAGCACCAGCCAATCCTTCTTCCATTTTCTTTTATCCCACCTCCCCCTATGAAGTAAAGCAGATTATTAACAAAACATCCCCGAAGCATAGCTCATGCTGGGATGAAATACCACCTGTTATATTAAAGTATTTGCCTGATAATATCATTAACGCTTTGACGTATATCTTTAATCTGTCCCTTTATCAGGGTAAATTTGTCACCGCTTTCAGACACGCTAAGTAGTGCCAATTCACAAAAAGGGTGATGTTCAGAATTTAAACAATTATAGGCCAATTAGTTTGCTATCAAGCTTCTCAAAGATTCTCGAAAAAATCGTTTACAGGAGGCTATATTCATTCTTTGATCGCTTCAACTTGTTTTCTAATTCCCAGTTTGGGTTCAGAAGAGGTCACTCTACTTCCCATGCTAATTGTCTGCTTGTTGACAAAGTCGCTGCATCATTCGAAAAAAAGCTTTGTACTCTCGGAATTTTTCTTGACCTCTCGAAAGCTTTTGATACTATTAACCATAAAATTCTCTTGCATAAACTTGATCATTATGGCATTAGAGGCACAGCCTTAAACTGGTTTATGAGTTACCTGACTGGACGCACTCAACAGGTTTGTTACAACGGTGTTGCTTCTTCCAATATTAATGAGATAAATTTATCGGTGCCTCAAGGTTCGATTCTTGGCCCTTTCTTATTTATTATTTACGTCAATGACTTCCCTAATTGCTTGAAATACGGAACTAGTTTGTCGTTTGCTGATGATACAAGTATTTTTATCAGTGGCGAAACGGCCCGAACGCTTTTCGATAAAGGGAACGACGAACTCTGTAATATCGATAATTGGCTGGTCGCCAACAAGCTCTTCCTAAATGCTAACAAAACAAAGTGTGTATATTTCAAGACTGCTAACTCCAAGACTCCCCCCAGTGATCTAAATTTAGTAATAAGAAACATTCCAATTGAAAGAGTGTCGTCAGTGCGAGTGTTAGGAACAATAATTCATGAAAATTTATCTTGGAAGGAGCATATGCTAGCTCTTAAGAGTAAATTGCATGCTACCTTGGGTGCCGTGATTCGAGTCAAACCTTATCTCAATAAACATTCTTTATTATCAATTTATCATTCTCTGGTAATAACTCGTATTCGCTATTGTATAATTAACTGGAACCATGGTAATTCGACAATCCTAAATCAACTTCAGGGTATTTGTAATAAATTCATTCGACTGACTTTAGGAATAAGCCGTAATGAAGACGTCTTGCCACTGATGAAACAGCACAACTTACTAACAATTAACGATATATTTAAGTATGAAATGGCTGTACTTATGTTTAGATTCCATAACCGTACTCTACCATCGGCTTTCGATCCTATTTTCCAATTCAAGTCTACTTCAATTACAACTCGAAGCAATAGTCGCGTAATCCCAATAAGCTGTCGTAGTACTGTCAGTCAGCAATCAATTAGATATATTGGTCCCAAAACATGGAATAATATCCCGCTACCTATTAGAGAATCTAAGACAATCGCCGCGTTTAAGAAAAAATTAAAACAGCACCTTTTAAATAGCTACTAGCTCTTCCTTAACCCTGCCTGCATAGGTTAAATTGTTTTGAACAGAAAACTGCTTTCTGCTTTTTTTTTTTTCAGGTAACCTACGTCGAGCCCTGTGACTTCACCTAACTTCAAACCCACCGTCGCTTTTGGACATTTGTATTTAGCTATTTTAGGCCTAGATATGGTGAGATGGCAGGATCTATTGCATGCCAAATTGTACTCGGTTATTCTTGCTATGCCTTCGGCTCCCTCCCAAACAGCATAACAGTTTTCTTTTTTCTTTTTTTTTTATTTATTTTAATTTTTTATTATTATTATTATTTTTTCGTTGTTTATTAGCTCTTGCCATCTTGAGAGACCACCAGTTTCCTGAAACAGTCTTGCCCCCAGATTCGCAAACAACTTGATCTTGTCAATTTTATTACACAATCTCTGTACACACTCCTGCATGGGATGCATAGTCATAGTGCATTGTTAAAATTCTAATAAAACTATTTCAATTACGAGATATAATCTTTTTTTATTTTCATTTGTGATAGTTGTCGTAAATCTGCGGTCATGCTGGACAGGATTTCTTTAGGTAGGTTTCTTTGCCTGTCTGGCTTTTTGTGGTTACTCTATGGTCTCAACGGCGCTTGGTATGGGGTTAGGTTGGGACTCTCTTTTTTTCTAGTTGCACTGTGACGACATTGAGTAACCTCGAAATGCCGTACACTGTTATGGTTCCTACCATTGCACTATATCATAGCGGTGTTGGAGCTGTGGTCTCTCCAGTGTCTTTTTTTATCTCGCCGTCATATGTTTGCTTTTTGTTCTTTTTTACCCTATTTTAGATTAATCGGGTGTTGCGACCATGCCTACTAATCCCCTCATCTTCAAGTTTCACTCTCGCTAGCATGTTACAACGTTGATCGTTTTGTCGCTTCTTCCCTTTTCTGTGTCCGTTTGTATTTGAAATCCTATATTGCTGTGTTAATTTATTTTGACGGTGCAGAAATAAAAGACACTACTACTACTACTACTAAGATGTTCTTTAGAAAAGAAGACCTTTTTCCTTGATGATTTGCCTAAATCCGGGTACAGCACCCCCTTAAATTTTTCGCTGGCCATGTCGCTGTCATTACTTATTCGGCTTGAAGAGTCTAAGCCGCCGAGGTGGTCCGGTGGATAAGCTATGCTATTCGCTACTTTATCGATAGCCAGCACATAAAGTATTGTAAGTGTATTACCACTACAGACGTTTGTCCCTTCTTCTGTTTTTATAATAGTATAGCGAATACGTCATTATTTTAGCTGTAGTGTTTAGCGAATATGCCATTATTTTAGCTGTTTCTGCTATAAAGTGAATTAGATTCATTTTCGCATGCCTTGGCAACCAGGAATTCATTTCAGATACTAAGGTTAAAAAAGTTCTGATCTTTGACTGCGAGATCATGTTGAGCATTAATCTGAGTAACGTCGATTGAGACATCATAAACATCACTATTCAATATTTCTTTCCATGTTCAATTTTCCAACTTTCGTAATCATATTCTGTGCCGCATTTTTGTTCTTAAACGTGCAGGTAGAAAGTAGAGACGATAAGCACAGAATAGTCGTAGCGGCCTAGCGGGACGACAAACTTGATCAATTTTTAGCGTAGTCAAGTTCGAGTTCATTAGATATTTACACTGCCGTAGCCACAAGGGGGGGGGGGATTGGGGGTTATAACCCCCCTCCTCCATTGAGCCTCAAATGACGTCATACTCACTTCTTTTTCTGATGTTTATTTCGAAGTGCTCAATGCTTTGTCATTGATAGTCTGGTTTTGTAATTGCCATAATAACACGAATTTCGTAGCGCTGTTTCCTAAACTGTGTTCTATGCCGTTATGCTTATTGAAGCAATGACGCAATTTCATTAGCAGGGCAGTGCCGCTCCTGTACATGCAACTGTCTTCGGCCCCTCAGACCTTCCGTATAAAAACGGCTAAACGATTTCAAGCAAAAATGATGTACGAACCGTAGCTCAAAAAATAACTAAATTGCTAACATTTGAATATGGTTTTACCACTTTCACCAGAAAGCATTTCTTTGACTTCCTTACAACAATCGTGCCTTAACTGCCTTCGCTATTTCTGGTTTAAAACATCTCTCTTAAAATTTGAGACCATCTTTTGCTATTATACAACCAGGGGAGGATCCAGGGGGGGTGTGGGGTATGCTGCGTACGCATTCCCCCACCAGCCATTTTCAACAATGTTTTGGATGAATAAAATTTTTCCATAAATTCGAACCTCCACATAATAATATGTCTTAGTCGCCTTAAGCACGCATAATCGAAACTGTGCGAACAAAATGCATCATGTTTGGTGAAGCACTCAAAGTTAGAAGCCAAAAATGTGACAAGCTTTCCCCAAAAAGTGTTCAAAAAGCACTAAAATGCTCATTACAGTATGCAAATTTTCAAAAATTTTCCGGGAGAGCATGCCCCCAGATCCCCCTAGAGTCGTTTTTGTTACTTAGGCTAAGTTGCTTAAATTAAATCTGTCGAAAAAAATACGCTTGAAAAGTGACTTCCGTGAAAAAATTTCTGAATACGCCCCTGACATAAAAAAATTTTCAAAAATCTTATTTACGCCCGTTTGCGGGTCTAAACGTTTTTGCATTTGGTTAACATTCAAACTGATTCAAAAATACACCTACCCCACCGAAACTTTGTGGATCCGCTTCTGTATACAACGTATGGTCAAATGTGATTTCATTCTCAAAATCCCCCTCATTGCGAAATCCTGGCTACGCTAGTGGATCTTTACTAGTCAGAATTGTTGATTTTTTTATTTTTTTAAACTCATCAGTGTTATTTTCGATCAAGTTCAGCAAAGTTTGATTTTTTTCAGTTCAAAAACTTTAAATTTTCAAATTCGAGTTTTGTGAAAAATATCTTTCAGGTTTGAATTTGCAGCCTGATACGTAGGTTAGTGTATTTGAGAGCAGCACAAAGCAAAGCAAGGGGCCTATTATGCAAATCGTGCCTCTTAAGACAGCTGCTTACATGGGTGTGCCACCCTAGAAAAGATCGTCAAATGGTCCTCAAAAGAGTTCGATACTAACGTCTAAATCAGGTCTGCAAAAAAGCATGGGGGCCTCCCGGAAAATCAACCCCGGGGCCCCCCTAGATCTCAATACGGCCCTGACGCACCTTGCCACTTTGTAGGCTGGGAACGGTATCTCAGCGATTAACTCAACTATTTTAATTCCTAGCCTTAAGTGGACACACTGTAGCCTACGGCATAAGTACCTGAAATCAGATTAGAATTTCAACTGCTCCCGTGGCCTAGTGGTAACTGGCAAGGTGCGTAGCTCTGCCTGCCAAGATCACGGTTTCATCAACTTCTTACCTACCATTTCTTCATTCTCTCCTTTAACCTCATGTGTTCTGTCTATTTTTCATTTAAACACACAACTAACTATCACATGTCTTGTGCTTATTAGTTTAACCCTTGTCAAAACAGTACTTCCACAAACATCTCCATTTTGTCAACAACATGCCGTTTTCTTTTCACGAGTTTTTATGGCAATGCGTTCTATTTACATTAAGATTGTCAAGCGATTATGACATTACTGTATTTTTAGTTAATATGCTCGATCAATTACTGGCACAGAAGAATTTCATGGTATAACTGCACAAATAACTGATTGCACCTTGACTTTGTAAAACAATACTGTCAAATCTCAAATGTGGGGCTTGCTTCCGATTGAAAGCACGTACTTAGCTTGTTTTGCTGTCAATACTTATGCAGTGCGCGGCAGAACGAATGCACTACGCGGGGGTTCTCGGCCAGCTGCGCGGCCGCGAAGCTTAGAGGGAGCGTAGCCGCCAATCTTAACACGTAACGAGAGAGCTTACAAACAACTTTTCGCAATGCAGGTGGAAATCACGCAATCATCATTTTAACAAAAGTTGTCAACGCTGATGTAACAGAGAGCTCAAACCATGTGGTGAGCAACGCACAATGCTACGATACACAATACAGATTCCCAAGAGTGCTCAAACCCATGAGAGTGAGCATTATCATACAAGATAAGACCTGGGCCATTCTGTTTCGGGACTACGTCCCCCATCAGTGATAACAATCGGGGAGGACCATATCAAAAACCACACAACAAAATTACTCAATTTGGCGCTTGGGCATTCAATAGAGTGAAAAGGATAGAGGGAAAATTATAAATAATGTGGCTGCGGATAGAAATAACAATCCACGACCGGTTTCGCTCTCATTATGAGCTTGTCAGGTGAGTATAGCTAATAGCACGTTGAGCAAAAAAATGCAGAAACATAGTGAAAAAAGACAAAAAAGATGGATGAACAGTAGCAGAAAGGAAATATCAGATAGCTACGACAGCAACTGATGGCATTTTGGATGCAATCAAAGCAATAATTAACATTCATAGATATTCTTCGTAGTTCCTGAGCTCTAACCATTATAATATTTTGAGTAACGTTAGTATACAACTTTTTTAAATGCCCGCACGGTTAAATTAAAACAACTAACAAATGCATTTTGCAAGTATTGGCAACAAATAAGATGCATTTGTGAAAGTAATTTACCTGTAAGCGGCCCCTAGGCTCGTTAGTCCTCCACCAATTATAACGACATCAACTTTAACGCTTGCTCCTTCCAACGCATTTCCCATGTTAAAATTCTAATAAACAGTTACACACTCAAGAGTATAAAAAATTTTCAAGAGTGAGCCTATATCACTGCGGTGAAAAATATTTTTCCATAAAGCGTGTAAAGCCTAATAATTCCTTCGGCGTGATTTTGATACTTTTGCAGAAACAACATAATCTGTTACCAAAGAGAAAACATTTAGCAAATATGAAAATGTCGACACAGACTTTCAGATCACTTCGTAAGTATAGTCCTCGCGATGTTGAATGTTCGAGTCTTAGCTTTGAAACAGATATTGCTTCTACAAATTGAATACAAATAGCCGTTAGATTAAAAACAAATTTGTAAACCATTGCAACTACAGCAGTTCTACTGTGCAATTCAGGAAATGTAGATTCATTCCGATCAAATCATTAAACTCTTTTCCTTGAAATCAACCGAGAAAAATATCAGGGGTGTTTCTTCTTTACAACCGGGGACGAGGAAGCAAAAACTTAAGAGGTATGAAGAATTCTATGACAGTAACGATACTGTAGTGTGCAATTTAATGATGCTACTATAGCGGCCGGCCAATTTCATGACGCGAGAAAAATGATTCCACTGTATCGCGCTGAATGAAGTTTGGCTCAAAATATATCCATGGTCATAGGTCAACTCCAACAAATAATGAAAAATATTTTTTGACTATTTCATTTATTTTATTTAGTTTATGGTGTTCACCATAATGCAACTGTTCATCGTCAGCAAAATGAGCTTCTTTGCCAAGACTAGCAGTGATCTTTCGTCCGAGTTGCTTTTTTTCATTGTTTGCTCAATAAATTTTAAAAATAAACTGCTGTAGCTGCCACTAAGCGGTGGCTCAAAAACAAGGAGGACTCTTTATAGTAGCCAAATCGTGTTAACGTCTGAAGGGAAATCCCCAGACTCACAAATCAAACTCCAAATTTTGGAGAAATATGTCGCAGCATCTTTGCAACAAAATCAAAAATTTCAATAGAAATATTGAAAAGTGGTCTCTTGCTTATTTTGCAACAATACACTGCATTTCGAAATAAACAAAATACACACTGCGTGCTTCAGTGCTCCATAAAATTCTAATTTAATAAAGAATAACTTTTTTGGAATAAAAACCGCAATACCACTTACTCACTGATGGCGACTAGAAATGAACTATCGTAAAGCGAAGTATTTTTAAAGTACAGAGAACAGAGAAATTGCTTCATTAAACGAAATGTATTAGCTGCCGCAATTTGTACGAAATGCGTTTTCGGTCTACTCTGAAATCGTTCTAAAATCAACGCCACTGAATAATCCAAATATATTTGGGCATGTTAGAATTCTAATGCCAACCCAACCATGGAACATTTAATGCCATCAAAAACCTTACTAACTTGGAATTCGGCAATGCAATTTTTGTCTCGCTGAAAAGTATTACATTCTGACAGGGGCTGCAAGCATTGCACTGAACAAACAAACCGAATTAATCAAGAAGAGCCACCACAAAAATAAATACCAGTTAAAGTTGTTTAAACCAATCACATAACCGTCCTTTAAACAACTACCTATTTATACTGTGCTACAGCTGGTTTGTGACCTTGTCTTTCGCAGCGCGACTCTATCCAGAATCTATCTGCGATTTTCAATACACGCACTTGTTTCATGTTTTCGTGACGGTTAGTTAGACAATCTTTCTTTTCTATGCTATACGCGTTTTTTACAAGACTGACCTGCTGTTCGCTCACTAATTTCATCTGTTGTTGCCGTTTTAGTCAGAACCTACTAGCCCGCAGTTTCAGCTTTAATGCTGCAGACTGGATTCGTTGTTTTTAGCAGTTAAAAAATTTTAGACATTTTAAACATGCCTGATGATCCCGGCGTCAGATGACACCGACATTCGGGTTTGAAGATTTTGTATTTTTAATATATTTGATCTAATATATTTGATCTGAAAGTAGTATATTTTTTCTGAAATGAAAACTAATGCAGATGGAAACAATACTATGGCACTTTCAGCACAAGTGTCAGCATGATGAACTCAGAAGAATATGAGTAGCGCAGGACCAAATTAAGGCGGGGGCTGATGGGGCTGCAGCCCCAGGTCAACCGAAAAAACAAACCCTTCGATTACAACGTATTATGAACAACTAAGTGATTTTTTGTCAATCAATTATTTCATTTTCAAGTTGAATACGAATTACCAACCTTTATATAGGTCTAATCTATCCAATTTAAGTTAGGACTAAGAGAGTGATTCAAGATTATATCAATCCCAAAAATTTTAACGAATTTACTCTTGAATTTAAATCACAAGATCTGCGGCAATTAAACGAAATCAAGAAAGACTGACGGCGAGTTTGTGAGATCAGGCCCGTAATTAGGCGGGGGCCAGGAGAGCAGGCCCCCCTGTCAAAATTTTGGCTCCCCCTCTCAGATATAGGCTACTTTCCTTGCTTCTTTATCTAATTACCAACGATACAGTGCTAAAAATGTGCACGGGCAACCCATATGTCCTCAGCACGCAGTAGTGGGTCTATTCAAGTAAAAGCCGCTGCGTCATTCAGGTCCACTCTCGCACGACCGGAAAAAGCGAGACTGAGTAATTAAATAATCAGGACAGCTTTAACTATGACGACCGGGTTATACTTGAGTAGACCCGCAGTAGTCAGTATAGTTGCAAATGAACCAGGTATAGTTAGCACTTAAAAAGAGAAATATTACAGCGAGTGTGGAGTTGGCAAGCCCTAATTTCATCGACGTTCGTATTCCTCACCCACTCGGTGGCCCACAAAGTAAATGATGAACGGAGACTTCCAATGACTCTGTTGGTTGTGGCCATAATTGGTTGAAAGACGCACTATAACTTACTTGCATTAAAGTAGCATAGAATAAAAAATTGTAGCGTTTGAGGCCGGGTCCTACTAAACACCGCAAAGGACTTTAACACCGCAAAGTACGACAAAGAACCCTAAAACCCTAACCCTAACCTAACCCTAACCCTAGCCTAGCCCTAACCCTAATTTAAAGTCCTTTGTAGTTCTTTGTTATGGTATGATTCCAAGTCCTTTGTTGTTCTTTGCGGTGTTTAGTCGATTATTTTAAGGTCCTTTGTCATCCTTTGCGGTGTTTAGTAGAACCGTTTGAGGCATACCGTATTTTACATGTCAATTCAATGAAGCAAAAAGCTTGGTTTGATCATAGACTGTTATATCTGTTGAATTTGTCAAATCAGAGCTTTGTATTTGCAGCATAACGAAAAAATTGTGTAGCAATTTATCTACTACAGTTAGACCAAAAAAAGAGCCAAATGAAGTAAAATGACTGTTTTACCGTAAACTGCAGCCCAAATAGAATGAGCGGCAAAAGAAAAGAGCAAAACAGAAAAAAAGCAAACGGTCAAAAAGCTCTATTTTTTGGCACAATAGAGCTTTCTGAAAAAAATCATTTTGGGGTCTTATACTGCTGCAAATTACATTTTGAAAAGTTTTCAAATTGAAAGTGTAAAAAAGCAACAGTATCGTATCATTGTTTTCAGTATGCAAGTACAGTTGAAAATTTAGTTGATCTCTTTAACTAAGTTTGATTTAAGAATAATAGTTTAGTAAACAAAATAGACGGCATATTTTACGACTTTAATAAGATATATTCAAATTGCAACAAAGTGATCTCAGATTAAATTAATAATTTTGGCTTTAATACAATTTAGACTTATTTGGATGCAAGGCAGCAAGAGAAAATTAACACAAGCTTAGCTGAAAGCAAATTAATCTAAAAAAGCAAGAGTTTACTGGTACAGATCAGTCAGCCAATCAGCTGTGTGAGTCTATTGTAGTGAATTACATGGGTCGGTTTGTTGTTGGACCATCTCAGGTGCGATCATCAACGTACTAGCAGCCAATTGTAATCTCTTATCGTAAAACATTTTAGCTTTTCTTATACAGACACATTCCCGGGCTGGTCAAATCAGACAGAGATCAAAGTTAGTGAGTTCGCGCTTTGGAAAAAATACACGGTGTCCATAAACGCTTGATGCTACTAAAACATCTTTCTTTGTTTCGCAATTAAATGACACTGTGTCTGATGTGATCGCCCGGGAATCGAACCCCAAACCTCCCGCACCAGAAGCGATGTCGTTACCACTACACCAAACCGTCTATTGTTTCCATCTTACATATTAATCGATAATTAATTTAGTTACATGAAAAACAAATTTAAATTTTGCAAGCTTGGATAGATGTTGACTGTTTTCAAAGTTGGTATTTTGGACAGTAGTCAAAAAAAACTTGCCCCCCCCATTAAAAAATGCCCCCCTGAGCTCAGTTTCTGGTTACGGGCCTGTGTGAGATTTGTACCCACTTTGAGTAGCGAAATTCGGACCAGTACGGCGTCACCAGCCCAATGGCTGAGGCATTCATAGGCGCAGGAAACTGAGTCCAGAAGCTACCTTTAAAATTATTCGAGTCCCTCAAACAATCAAATCTCCCTGTGCATTGGGTCACAATTGCAGAAAGCGAAAAAATGCCAAAAACATGCGTGAAAACATTCTGACGCAATTGTTCTACAGTACACTGCAGTATACTGTATTTTGACGGTTTGGGAAACAGCATTCCAACTAGATAAATAAAATGATTACTATTGATATAAACGTTCATTGCTGTATAAATTTTGCAACAAATCACAATCAAATACTATGAATAGCCTAGCAGTGGTTACAGTGTGTTATGTAGCGTTCTATCCTGTAACTAAAAAAAAATCAAACCAAATTCTCATTAACTCAAGATTGCGCTGAAGCGTGATACATGTGGCGGGTCCATCTCCTTAGCATAGCGTCTGCTGCGCAGCACAGCTCCAAAGAATTGTCGCCGTATTAGCGAGTCATTGAAATTTATGATTATTTTGTTGCAATAATTCATAGACAGTAGCGTAAATTAAAGACATAGTTTCACGCAAAATGCCGTACGATTTTTCGTACCGGTACGCAAAGGGACGTTAGGATACGAAATAGAGCCTATGAAGGAGATTAACGTAAACTTTGCATGGCTTGGGGGAACTAATCTTAGAATCATTTACAAAACAACAAATAGAAAGCATATTTGTAGGAACTGGGGCTCCGTGGTATGACATCTTCTAAAACTTTACGTGTAAAATAGGGCGTTCTGTTTGAATTCAGAAAAAATTTTTTTTTTAATGTGTTTAATACTGGTATGTAGGCTACATATTTCAACAGGTCTTCAACTGACGGGGACAAAATAGGCCCCTGACAACCAGATAGCTCCAGGCCTCAGAAACTATTAATCCGGCGCTGCTTGAGCTCAAAAATCAAATGAACAAATTTATGAAGTCGTTTGTAAAGTTATGCGGGAAGCCAGGAGCAGCTGCTAGCCAGAAGTGGCTACTGTGGCATACAAGGAATGATAACTTTAAGCAGTTCGATTCCGAAAAGTGGTTTTAAAATACAGCATAGTTGAGATATATCGAGCTTTCACAGTTGCATCATCATGCACAGTTCAGGCTATGCCATTACCGTTTTGTAAATTCTATTTTTTGGCATTTTTCAATCGCTTTCGGTGTAACTTCATCAATAGCCGGAAGGGAGGCTAAAAAAAAATCAAAGGTTACTTTTATCCCCTGCCCCCCTCCCCCACACGTCCCGAACCTATGACCATAAGTATCATTTTATTTCTATTTTTGAGGCCATGCTTCCCTGCAGCAAAACTATAAAAAAAAAAAAACATCTAAAAAAAGGCATTGGCTTGTTGGCATGAAAAAGAACGCCCGAAAACTGCTTAAAAAATAAACGCAGCCTGACGAACTATTCGCATCGCTGATGATGAGTTCATCCTAAAAGCTTTCGTTTTGGTCATGCCAAACGTAACCCTGAGCAAGTCTGGCATTTCCAGCGATGGACATCTCTCACCTATACAAAATTAACTGTAATAATAGCCGACCTTCGCTGATGCTTCAACATAATACTTTTCAACTAAATCTTGAGGATATTGCTTTCTGTGGCCATCTAGTCTCAGATTGATTCCATAATTTTTACTGTTACAGTTGCCTTAAACTGCTATACCTTCTATTTAATGCGACTGCTTCTAACATGTTTCCATGAATAGATTATTTCCTGAACTGTGACTTGCTTCCTCGTTTCAATGCTCCTGCTAATACAATAGGATTTATTGTATGAGAATAAATGATACTGCTGCGCCGAGCAGGCCTATATACCTGTTAGAGTATACTGTACTTTGTGCTGAATTCAAGATACGTGAAAACCATGCGCTTGTTTTTATGCAACATAATAGCTTCACTGATATGTTTGCTTTTTTAAACTTTTTTATTGGTAGTTGAGAATAATAACTCATTGATCAATTGCTTTCGTTTGTTGTTAGCATCATGCTTGAAATTTTCGTTCACATAGGCAGCAGCGCTTTCAGTCCAGAACAGGGGTGCTCAATCGTGGGATAAATTCTTACCAGGCAAAACCTGCTCAAAGGGGTAGTTATAGCCCCGGTTTCCCGTATAAAAGGAGCACCCCGACACCGGGAAAGAGACCTCGCTGACGTAATCTTACACGCAGGCTATCGGTACTTCAAAAACTATTCGTTTAATTTTTTTAAAAAAGTATAAGCTTAATACATTAACACAGCACTTTGGCAAAGCCAGTTTGAAAAGGTTGTTTATCTTCTAGTTCTGCTATACTAAGCCAATAGGTCTGATCGTTCTGTCTCTGAAAAAATCATGATCATTTCTACATACGGTAGCCTATGCACTATTAGCTTTCTCTGATACTTCAACATTTTTATTGCACTTTTATTTGATGGCCCAAAAAAAAGTTATTTAGTTTGTGTTTGCATCTTCGCTGCTGTAAGCTGTCGGCTTCTGTTTAGAGCAGTGGTTCCCAACCTGGGGGTCGCAGAGCATTTTAAAGGGGGTCGCGAAGTTGTTGCTAATGTTGTTGCTGATGTTAAGCTGTTGCTAATGCAACAGCACAAGTGAATGTAGATAGGACTAGGTACCGGTCCGACTGCTTTGATGAGTGTCACTTTTCCTTTTGTCACTTAGTGTTACTTTGATGTCACTTTGATGAGTGTTTCTTTTCAACGCTTACTCGTTTTGCTGCATGTGTCTTTTTCCGTTATTATGCCAATATTTGTAAATTGTTAATGATTGTGCGTGTTGCGGAAATAAAACTTTGATTGATTGATTGATTTCCTTGAGCTATTTCATTCGGATGGCTTTGTAGCACAACTTTATTGCATCAGTATGCGTCCACTGTGATGTAATAAACTATGACCAAGTGACCATAGGATTAAGCGTGCAGTAGCTGCTAATTAAAACTCTTATTAAGTTAAGAGAATTTGAAAGTAGTATTATACTAGAGATCAGTCGGCTCGAGATTGCTAAAAATAATTAAGGGGAGCATCGTACGCCATGGAGAAAAAACGAAAATACATTGAAGAGTGCATTAATGTTGGCTTTACTTCTCTATTGACCGATGGTGTAGAGAAGCCACAGTGTGTTCTCTGCCACGTTGTTCTTAGCGCGGAATCATTGAAACCATCAAAATTGAAACGTTATTTAGAAGCCAAACACCCTCAACATGCTAAAAAGGATGCAGCATTCTTTAAACGCCATGAAGCTGGTCTCAAGCGACAACGGCTTGACGCTACAGGAAACTTTCATCAGAAAAATGTGGCTGTACTTCAAGCGTCCTATGAAGTCGAATTGGAAATTGCCAAAGGAAAGAAACCTCACACTACTGGGGAAACACTTGTGAAGCCATGCTTGTTAAAAACGGTAAAGCTGGTTCTTGGGGATGCGAGTACGGCGAAAGTTAAACAAATTTCTCTTTCTAACAATACCATCAAGAGACGCATGTCGGATATGGCCAAAGATGTAACAGTGCAAGTGGTACAGGAGATCAAGGGTTCTCTGATGTTTTCGTTTCAGCTAAACGAGACAACAGATGTAAGCTCACGTGCTCAGCTTCTTGTATTTGTCAGGTATATCCATTCCGGTGACTTCAAAGAGGAGTTTCTTTTCTGCAGTGAGCTGGACTCTACTACAAAAAGTGCAGATGTTATTAAGAAGATGACAACTTTTTTTGAATCTGCCCAACTTGAATGGACAAATGTTTGTGGAGTTTGTACCGATGGCGCCTCTTCTATGTTGGGATCGCAGTCTGGCTTTCAAAAACAAGTTAAGGAGCTGGCACCTGAAGCAAAGGGCACGCACTGTTTCATTCATAGATATGCGCTTGCCAGCAAAACCTTACCAGCTCAACTAAAGGATGTATTGAATTCGGTGGTGAAAATCGTAAATTTTATCAAAGCAGGAGGTCTCAGCTCACGCCAGTTCAAACAACTTTGCAAGGATACGAACTCAACACACGAAAAGTTGCTTTTCTACACAGCTGTTCGCTGGCTCTCCAAAGGGAACGTTCTTAATCGCGTTTATGAGATGTAGGATGAGATTCAGGCATTTTTAGAATTTAAAAATAAAAGGGAATTTTGTCGTACTTCAATGATGATAAGTGGATGAACAGCCTGGCTTATTTGGCGGATATATTTGGAAAATTGAACTGCCTAAATTTGAAACTTCAAGGGAAAGACACAAATATTATACAACTCAATGATAATGTGAAGGCATTTGTCTCAAAATTGAAAAACTGGCAGCGAAAAGTGCATAGTGGAAACATTGCTATGTTTGACAGATTGTCCAGTGTCTCTTGCATTGAAGAAACGGGCGAAGAATTTGAAGATTTAAAAAAACTAATTGTGGCACACCTGCAGTCCATGGAGTGCGAGTTCCAACGTTACTTTCCAGAACGCGAAGAAGCTATGCTTATACAAAATCCGTTTTCCGCTTCTCTGGATGCAAGCGGCATCCTGACGAAATCCAAAATCAATATTTTGATCTTAAGAATGATTCATCTGCTCGCATTCTTTACCATGAAAAGTCACTCTCTCAATTCTGATGTGAAATGTATGGTTCATTCCCACAGGTTTCTAAGCTGGCTTTTCAAGTATTACTGCCCTTCGCTACGACGTACCTATGCGAGAGTGATTTTTCAGCTCTTCTGCATATGAAAACGAAGGAAAGAAATCGAATGAATGTGGAAGAGGACATGAGACTTGCTCTGTCTAGCACGCAACCTCGAATTTCACGGTTAGCTACAGACGTACAAGGTCAACCAACGCATTGATTTGTCAATAAATGCAAGAAAAACATTTTTAGTGCTTACTTTATAATTATGCATTTAGGAAAGAATATAAGTGGGGGTCGCGGTATCTCCGAAATTTTTAAAAAGGGGTCGCCAAGACAAAAAGGTTGGGAACCACTGGTTTAGAGAATTTGCAAGGTAAAATGCCGTTATGTTTGTTTCCAAGTTTCATGCTTTATTCTTTTATTTTTTTCGCTAGTGAATTACCGAATCATTTGTTAAGCGCTATTGCGCGATCGTTCCTATCCATATTTACGCTGAGGATCAACTGCAGTCGACATTGCATACTCTAGCAGTACCGCACCTGGATTGCGACTTTTCGTGAATGATTTGACGAACAGTTCGAGCCAATTAGCTTGACGCATTTTTCAGGTGGCTGCCGACTCGAAAAGCGCTAGCACACTTTGCTGTCTCCCTCAATTGCAAAATATGAAGTTGTATTCAATTACTGGAAAACAACCCAAGTTACCATAACAACACAAAGGAAGAATTATTTACCTTAACAACACAAAGGAAGGAAGACTTGACCTAAACGCAAACGATTCCTTCCTTTTTTGCCATATTGAGCCCCGCTTAATCTGCTTAACATATTTATTCACGAATCGCGAGTAGCTGCAGAAGCACGTAAACCAATCAGAATCAAGTTCATCATGCAGTTGAAATAGCTAAAAAGTCAGCAGCTTAATTCAAAAAGCATATATTATATTCTTACAATAAACTGTTTGAAAGTCCTGAACAAATTCTGCAAATACCTAAAATCAAAAGAACCGAGCTTTAAGGAGACGAGGAATGAAAGCAAGCATTACCAACGTCGTGTAACAACGTCGGGCTAACTAAAAATTATGTAAGCCAGTAGGGATGTGAAGAGCATGAAAGTCATGCTGGTTAAGATCGTTGCTCCTCCCGATGTTGTTGTTTCTTCCATTGTTGTTGTTGTGGAGACCGTGGACGTATCCGTACTGACGCTAGTTCCCGTGATTCCAGATCCTTCTGTTTCATCTTCTTCTGTGGTTTGTCCTGACACTAAAATATCAGGTAGCGAGAGTAAAATTCCATGAATCCATGTCAGCAATTTTACTATAACTTCTGCTGGATGACACGATCATATCATGTTAAAAAATATTTTTGAAGACATGTAATATTCATTGTTCAATCCCACGAGGACGATGGGTTGCGAGTACTACTATAAGTGAACTAAACTACAAGTCAGTTTTTTTGCTGATCAAGTTTTGTAATGTAGTAAGTAACCTTGCAGCGAAATTTTGACGAGAGCGGAAAACGTACCGTTTGTGAGGGATCTTATCTTTTATTATTATGTTTCAAAGTCTTATGAAAACGGTTTCTGTCAAAATCGTAAGTAACCTGATCTATTTGGGCTCCGTTATAAGCATACAGCATGAAGCCTTTTTGTTTAGTGAACGATATATCAATAAAATTTTTTCCTTCAGGTTACTGTGATTCGGTAATTACGTGCGGTAAAAATTGTTTTCATTGTTTTGAGCAATGACGCGGAAATGTATGAGGTGCCGTTTGTAAATTACGTTTTGCATGCACTCTACGGACAATTTTACGCTTTTCCCATTCTAAGCCAAAATGGTAACGACAAAAGTTGGACTGCATTCTGCGGACTGTAAAATGACATTGCTACAAGAAAGGATTTACTTGAACGCTTTTCAATGCAGTGCCATTTGTAAAATTAACATTACATACGGACTAAAGACATATCAACACTTTTCTATGTTTCAAGACAAAATGGCAACGTAAAAAGTTGCACATTTTGCGGACTGTAAACTAATTACGCTTTCATCCAGTCTAAGACAAAACCCGTTTCGGCGGTCTGTAAAATAGCGCCATCTGTAAAATAGTGCAGATCGTAAAATCCATTCGGAAGCGATCGGAAAACTTACGTCATTCAGTGAATGACGTCAAGGCCACCTAGATACGACGTTCAGTGAATGACGTAAGTTTTCCGATCGCTTCCGAATGGATTTTACGATCTGCTCTATTTAACAAATGGCGCTATTTTACAGACCGCCGAAACGGGTTTTGTCTTAGACTGGATGAAAGCGTAATTAGTTTACAGTCCGCAAAATGTGCAACTTTTTACGTTGCCATTTTGTCTTGAAACATAGAAAAGTGTTGATTTGTCTTTAGTCCGTATGTAATGTTAATTTTACAAATGGCACTGCATTGAAAAGCGTTCAAGTAAATCCTTTCTTGTAGCAATGTTATTTTACAGTCGGCAGAATGCAGTCCAACTTTTGTCGTTACCATTTTGGCTTAGAATGGGAAAAGCGTAAAATTGTCCGTAGAGTGCATGCAAAACGTAATTTACAAACGGCACCTCATAGGAATGTTTCTAGCAAGCGGAGTTCAAAACAGCCAAATTATGTCAATTTCTGTAGGGAGGGGCTTCGTTCTCCATGATCGCATGTGTACAGACATTTCATCACCTGAGTCTACGTTGTTAGCAGCACGGGTGGATCCAGAAAGTTTTGGTGGGGGGATGTGATTTTTAATTAGGTTGAATGTTAACTAAGTACAAAGATGTTTAGACCCGGAAACGGGCGTAAATAATAAGCCCTTTCAAAATGCTTCATGTCAGGGGCTTATTTAGAATTTTTTTCAGGGAGAGTGCACCAAATTTCGTCACTTTTTCAAGCTCAGTTTTTCCATGGCAGAGTTAATTTCAAGCAACTTAAAAAACAAAACCGACTCTTAGGGGGTCCGGGGGCATGCTACCCCGGAAATTTTTTGAAAATTTGCATACTGTAATAATCATTTCAGCGCTTTTCGGACAATTTTCAGACACAGTTTGTTGATATTTTTGGCCCCTAATTTTGAGAGCTTCATCAAATATGATGCATTTTGTAAGCACAGTTTCGATTACGCGTACTTAAGACGATTAAGGTTTATTGTTATGAGCAGGGGTGCAAGTCTATGTTGAGCATTGGGGGAGATGATTTAGCAAAATCGACCAATTTTCGATATTGGGGGGGATGATTTAGCAAAATTGATACGTCTGCAGATGTCCAATTTTTTGCCCAAAATGAAGTGAAGACCAAAATAAAAGGTCATAACGTTCCCAGATGCCCAATTTTTTGCCCAAAATAAAGACCAAAAAAAAGGTCATCACGTTCGCTGATGCCCAGTTTTGGGACATGAAAATATTGGGGGGGATGCTGCCGGATTATACATCCCTCCATGGATTTGCACCCATGGTTATGAAGAGGTTCCAAATTATAGAAAAACTTTATTTATCCAAAGCATTGTTGAAAATGGCTGGTGGGGGGATGCATCCCCCACATCCCCCCCTGGATCCGCGCCTGGCTAGCAGTAATCGAAATCTCTCGGGTTCCAAGAATCGATTTTAGTTCCGTATTTTCGATAAACTTAGTTACAAAATAGGCGTTTTGATGAGGTTCCACAAACGCTGTTATATGAAATACTCCTATAACGTTGAAACTATAAATTTTGGTGTAGAGCAGGGGTGTCCAACCTTTTTGGCCAAAGGGCCACATGCAATTTACGAATGATTGCGCGGGCCACCGGAGTGTTTACTGCTAAGACGCTCCTAAAACTCTAATCTTAGAAATGTGTATTTTTACAATTATAAGAACAATAAACGTATCAACAGTAAATTCAAAGTTTTTGCTACGCGTCGACATTTCAATGTCAAGTTTGGCACTGTTTTTTTCTAACAAGCTTGGCAATATTCGGCAAGATCGAACGATTTTCTTCTCGACCAAGTCGGTTTCCGACCAAAAAATTCGAGATTTTCACTCTCAGACAGAGGCGCACCCAGGATTCGGCAAAGGAGGGGGCACAAACGAGGGTGTGGGCGCGAAGCAGGCAAAGGGGGTCGGTTTTCACAGTGAGTGCAGTTACTCGTGACAATACAAAAATATTTTCGCAGCTTAAAAGCAGAATCATTGTCTAAAAGCAGAAGCATGGCCAAAATAAGTGAAAGGAGGCTGCAACCATTATCAGTTTGAGAAATTATAGACTAAAATTTAGGTTTTAGCACCTTATTACAGAGCCAAAGGGGGGGGGGGCATGGCACCGTGCTCCCCCTGCGTGCACCAATGGTATAAATTTGGATCGCGACCAAATCAAAATCAAATCTTCGTTATACTCGCGGTATTACGCCGAAGCGTGTAACAAATCGCCGAACCCATCTCCGCGGCTCAGCGCCTGGGCTACACAGCTCCGAAGAAACAACGTAGCGGTGGCGAGCCGTTGGCAACACTGTGCCGATTTGACCGAGCCAGGATTTGAACCCTAGATCTCCCGCACCGACTGCGTGTGCGCTAAGCAGTTGAGCTCACGGCCAGTCCAACCTAGTTTATTTCTGACTACTTTTGAAGCTCGAACACCATTGTGTGGAAAGGATGTGAACGTAACAATATCGAATATGTGATGCGAAACAATTTCCATTGTGTTGCAATAAAATTAACTTACAAGAAAGCAAACTTTAAATGACAATTTCTCGGAATGTAAGCTCACCATACATTACGAAGCAATTAAGTTGATAATATTGGTAATTTCGAAAAAGTCACGCGGGCCTCTCAAAACCTTTCCGCGGGCCACATGTGGCCCGCGGGGCCACTGGTTGGACACCCCTGGTGTAGAGCATCGTAAAAAAGACTGAGGTCATTATAACTGCGCTCTTTGCGCTGTTAGAAAATAAATGTTTTGTTTGTTGCTGTGCAGTGCGAGATTGAGCAGCTTAAACTGCATTTTTAACTGCACGAATTTCAAACAACAACAGCGCAAAATCGGTAAAAGCGCATATTAATCAGATTTAACGATCTTGCACAAAGACCGTCGGCATTTTTTAACAATACTCGAAATAGTAAGAAACGTAATACACAGGTTAAAAATGGCACAGTTTTTAAATAAAAACATTAATATAGATTCTATATATTAATGATTTTATATTATAAAATCATCCAACGAAGGTAGAAAAAGTATTGAAGTGCGATTTGCGGAGTGCGGACGCAACATGCCTATAGCTGAGAAGTGAGCACGTTTCCTAATATCAAATTGCAATTCAAGTCGTTATAATCAACCAATTAAACAACAAACAATTGATGATGTCAATTTAGAACGAAATATATTTCCTGATAATATCTGTGATGGTAAGAGTAATCGTGCTACTTCTGATAATGATCAATAGGGTAATGATTTTATGAACTTTTTTAACAAATTTAAAGCCCTGGGTATGCAACCGATGAACTTCATATACTACATACTTTTATCTAAAAATTTTGTTTCTAGGCAAGAAAAACTTAGCGCACCCATTCCTCTGAAAATTTTCAGCTTTCTGGCTTATTTTCACTTGTCAATCACGCGCTTTCAAACGAATCTGTACTATGCGAGTCCTATGGTTTTGAAAAGAGGATGGCACCTACGCTGCTAGATAAATATTTTTTGTTTGTGATTGCAATAGCAGTTTACTGTATAATACTAGTGTGCATTCCGTAACAGCTGTTGAAGAAAAAAGAAAGTATTATCAGTATAGTTCAATGCTCATAGGTGCTCAAACCATAGACTGAGAAAAAAGTCTCAAACGGTCAATTTTATCTATATGGTGGTCTACTGATACAACAGAAGTAGCCTACAAGGTTATACCAGCAGGGTGAAGGTTTTACTGGCAGGTAAACAATTAAATTTTGGCTACGTAGATTCAAACTCGAAGTTCTGCAGCATTAGATTTGATTTTACACAGAAAATGCCGTGGCTTTTGTCTAGAAACAAATCTGATACTGCAGTTACTGAATTTTTGTCTTACAACCAATTTGTTCAAATATATTGCAGATATTTTGTAAAGTTACCTCCTTATTTGTGTCTGCTACAAGCTCAGTAATATTTGCACTGACTGGTTATGTAAGATTTGCTCACAAACATGTCAAAACTATCAAAAACTGTGATAGACAAAAATACCAGTAAATGGACATCAAATCTGAAAGATAAAGTAAAGAGAAGGGAAGAAATTCCATTGATTAAGCTATGCATAATGTCAAAAAAAAGCAAGTCGTTAGGAGATATTTGGGGTTGTTTCAGGATGAAATGAAAGATAAAACCAAAAGAATAGCAGAAATTGCTAGAGAATAGTTAAGTCTCTGGCAAACGCTAAATTTTCCGAGTGTGTCAAAGCAACAAATCCGTGCAAAAGTATCTCAGTTGGTGAATGGGTACATCAGCTATAGAGAAAAGAAAACCAAAAAATTTGAAAGAGATCTTGAAAATGTGTTTGATACCACTAAAATTGACGGATTTTGGTAATGCTAAGAAGATAAAAATCTCTACAAAATGCAAGTGGAATCGCAGAGTACCATCGGCTACCCAACTTCAAAAACTGCATCCAAATCTTACATTCATCCATCAAAACGGCCTAGAGTGGCTGCAGAAGTAACTCACTGCTGTACAACAGTCGATCTGAAACGGTTTTCCGATGATTTCACTTCAGAAAGTACTGATGGTTCCAGTTCTGAGTATGCTGTTGCAGATCAAGCTCCAAAACGAAAATATGAAAATGCCAAATCTGCATCTAGTCTGGTTTCAAAATTTTCACTATCCACAAGACAAGCTTTTAGAGTTTGCACAAGTTTAGCAGACGACGGCGTGAAATTACCAACTCCAACGCAGACTGCAATATGATGGAGAGTTATTGAGAATGGAAAAATCAAAGCAAAAACTATTAAGCATATTTTAAAAGACGAAGATAACTTTTGTCTACACTTTGATAGAAAAAGAGAAGTGCGTGAGAGGTGCAATGTGCTATAGAACTGAAGGATGGGCCTTGAGATCTGAGGATAAGAATAGAGTCGAAACAACTAAAATGAGAGTGTTGAGAATGATGTGTAGGAAAACTTTGAAGGATAAAGCCAGAAATGAAATTATTAGAAAGATAGTTTAAGTAGAAAATATAAGAGAATACCTGAGAAGTCAGAGGTTGAGATGGTATAGCCACGTGGAAAGAATGAGTCAAGACAAAGCACCAGCAATGACATGGGTATATCGGGTTCAAGGCAGGAAGATCGGAAGAACAAAGAAGAGATGGCAGGAAGTCATTAATGTTGACCTCGAAAAAAGAAAGTTAAAAATGATAGACCCGAAGAACAGGGAAAAATGGCGGAAACGATGCAAATATAGGTGGACCCCTGCTAGCAGGGACAAAGACCTAGTCTGCTTTTTAGGTAAGACAAATGGATTATGATGATGATTTGATGGAAAAAGAATTGGGAAAAAGGAGTGTCAAGTGATAAACAAGCTTTACCAGAAGCATAAACTTATCAGCTGTCTGCTGTGCTAGCGGCTCTTCAGAATGCATTTTCACTGCGATCAGGAAAACTCTTGATGAATTTGATGTTTGATGTCTGTAATACTACATCAGCCAATACAGGAAAAAAAAACGGAGTTGTTGTTCGGTTGCAAAGAGAATTTGAAGGCAAAGGATTTCGGAAACCTCAATATATTGGTTGCCAAAACCATGTGTTAGACCTCATTCTTCGTCGTGCACTTGATTGCTATTTCCTAACGACATCCAAAAAAATAGAAATCAACTACGATTTTGTTGAAGCTATTTTAAGCGACTATGAAAAGTTGCCAGTGGATTACTGTGAGATGACAGAAGCGCCTGAAGTTGAAAACCTGACATGGAGAAATGATCACAAATTTCTGTTTGAACTATGTGAGGCGTATAAACTTTTCCAAGCATCGGAATTATATACCTCCAAAAATCAAGCGGCGAAAACTTCCATCACTTCACAATATAAGGTGGAATTCGAGAGCAGATTTTGCACTCATAGCCTATTTCTTGCTTTCAAATCTGCAACAGAAGCTTGAAAAAATCTGTTATTTCATAACTGCTGAGTGGGCGCAAGCTTGTTTAAGCAACCAGCATTACAAAATGTTAAGTTACCAAGATCTTTTAAGTGCTATCACTCAACTAGCATGCTCCAAGGCATTAAAATGTTTTCAGACGCATTGGGTTGATGCCCTAACTGTAATTGAAGTAGCGCGATCAAATGTGATAGCCGAACGAAGAGTCAGAACAATGGAAGATATTATCAAGACGTCAAAACATGACAGATATTTAAATGTAAAGTTTATGAACAGTATCATTTAAATATCTGACTTGAATTATGCATTTTCCGCAAATTGTACATTTTTTTCTAGATAAGGTGCGCTAGGTTTTTTTAAAGTTAAGCAAACAGAAGGTGGTATTCATTACCAATACATTAAAGTTCATCATTTGACGCACCAGGCATTTACAAAAAAAAAATCATAACCCTAACGATCATTTAAAAATAAGAGTACTATTTTTGCTACCCAAGTAACTTAGCACTTCAACATTTTGACAGCCAAAACCGAGTTTCTGTACATACAAAATCAAACGTCAGTGAAGTGACGATAGCAGTGCGTCATTCAATTACATGGTAATTTCTCAACTAAAAGCTAACATTATTTGGCCTAAGCTGCTAAACCCGTATCTGGCCACTCGAGACCTCTCTAAAGGAGTGTCATAAAATTAATTATTAGTTAAAAGATTTTACGGAAGATGGAAGAATTCTGAGTGATTTTTTATTTATAACCTTCCGCGTACTTTACGTACAAGAAGCACTTGACGTGTTTGCTTTACATTATTTAGTTTGCTTAGAAATGCCCAAATCCGCCCAAAGTATAAATATAATTCATAACCGACTTGCGTAATTCCAGCGCAAGCGTGTAACTGAGCAAGCTAGAAAAATATTTGTTTTGACCAACATATATCGCGCCTACTACTTTCTATCGCAGAGTGCGCATTTTTTAATCCAACTCCGCGGTAACGATGTGTAGGTAGGGGAAAGAGTGGAAAGTTCTTTTGCATTAAACCAAAGTTGTGTAGCGTTCAAAAACTCCAGGGTGCTGTTCGTAAATTGCGTAACAGTCATATTGTTTGTTAGCTTTCGAAATTCCCCTTATTACATAGGGGACCGACATTTATAAACCCGAAAATACGTCTTTTATCTTTACGTAGAGCTAAAAATTTTATCGAAAGGCGGTTTGCGCCTCTTTTTCACGAGAGAATCGTTTCCGCAGAGAGCATTTTCTAAAGTGCGATATTCCAAGTTCGTAACCACAAGTAGAAAATGTTTTCCCCACTTTTTAAATCGCTGGTTGTGTCAGTCAGCTAATTGCACTAATTATATTCTATTTGCCAAATTAAAATAACTGTTGTACGTTATAACAGCCATATTATTCGAATAAGAAAGAAAAACAGTTATAATTTCATTATTTCAAAACACTGTTCGGAAGAAATTTAACTCAAAAAATCAAAATGCCTGTTGATTAGAAAAGTAACGAATGCGCTGTCTACCTCCTCAAAATATCTTAAACGTAAAAAAAAACGGGCCGGTCAGTGACCGATGAACCGGCGTAAATTTTGAATTTTACCGGTTGGGTCGAGAAAATCCTGACCGGTGCCATCTTTGAGTTGAAGTATTCCACAAAATTGAAAATCTGTTTTAGTCGCTGCACTACTACAAGTTACTGGAATTAACTTAAGTGATTAACATTTTCTGGGCTTCGCCCTCCAAAACACCCTAAATCAACGCTGAGCAACTATTCTGTGCAACCGACCTGCTTTAGAGCAGACAATATCAACGTAAGCAACAATGTTCGCTTGTAGTTCGCATGGTAAGTTATCCTGTGGAATCACTTTCACCAAAACGAGTGTATGCCCATCATGGCGCACACAATCACACATTAAACAACATCTACAACAACACATCTTTCCGACAAACGAACAATGCATCGGGAAAGAACAAGTTCACACACCTACAACTGAACCCTGCTTTTTCTTCAAAGAGGCAATCAAGTCAAAACTATTTTTTCATTTTATGAAAGGAACCGTTAGGGATGATTTTTTTTAATTTTCGCGTTGACCCGGTGTGATTTTATTGATCAATTTATAAGACATCGAGTTCTCAAAATTTGCTAGTCCTCCTATAAAACGACGTCATCCACTTCTGCAAACATCGCGCTGTGAATCACGTGATCTTAACCGAATGCAAACCAAGGTTATTTTGTTGCTAGAGAGAAGAGAAACCATGCAGAATGCGCCATCGTAAAACTGAGTGAAGAAGAGCTAGAGACTACAGAGTAACAGATACAAGCTTTCAACGTAGCGGTGTACTTAAACTACATTCCACAAATATACCATTTCAAAACACCATCCAAAAACATGATTGTTATTTTTAAGCCTACTGTAAGTGAAAAATTAAGGTTTATTGCATCTTTAACATTTTTGTAGGTTGCATTATTTACCATAGCACGTAAAAAGCTTTTATAAAATAGCAACCTCAATCGCAAACACTCATTAGATGGCAATAAAACACTACTTTTAACTTCCCCAAATTTTTTGATTAACCACTGGACAAAATTCGTCGAATAGTGGTACTGGTGAGTTTGCATTGTTGAGACCTGAAGTGATTTTTAGGGCAAATTCGCAAAAATTTTATACTGCTATTATATTTTTTTTTGTATCCACTTGGAGCTATTTCTATAATAGCTTTATTTAATATTCCATTTCATATCTTCACCAGGCCGCAAGACCTGACAACCGCATCAACTGGTGATGTTCATATGTCTTCCCACCCCTACGTCACGTTCGCTTACCGAACGTGTTGTTGTTGTCTAATGGCACACGCAGTGACAACGGGCCCTACAACTCTTCTTCAGTCTATTCTCGCTCTACAGTATAGGCGTGCCATAGTAAATATTGTCTACGCGAGTCGCGGGGTCAAAAATCAAATCAATAAAGGTTTAAGATGCATTACGGTTATCCTCGCTCCACACTACAGCATAAAAGTAGTAAAAAAAATGAAAGAAATTAGGCCGAAAGCTAAGAAAGAGCATCTTCAACTAAATAAAGGAATGTTGGATCGTTATTGCGTGAAGTTACCGGTATTTTTTTTATGAACAATTCGTAGACTTATGCCACCTTAAAAACCGGAAAAATGAATACCACCGCCTGAAAATAAACATCTACTATGCGAAGATACAGTGGCGTTGGAAGTACTTAGAGGGGGGCTGAAATTTGTGTTACCATATCAACGTTTGGGGGGCGAAGCCCCCCAGACACCCTCCTTGTCATTGCAACATACATCCCGCGTATCATGCACTTTGTTTCAATAAAAGTCACTTGGAGACAGCTTGATGAACTCGAGCTTTCCTCTTGCTAGCATAACACACAGTAGCCAGATCGACGTTTGTGAACGTGTTAACCTCCTTTGAATGAACGTATTATCTGTTCACAAGCTCCTAATCTCAGGCTCCTAGGCAGAATCATATTTGGGGGGGCATTGTGCCATCTCCCCCTTTTGACTCTGCCTATTAGTAAAAAAGAACAAAACCAATGGTGCCAAGTGATTGAAATATGCCAGACTCTTTTGATGGTTTCTGTAGCTTATGGCCAATGGCCAGGGGCGGATCCAGAGAGGTAGGATGACTGGTATGTAACCACCCACCAGCCATTTTCAACACTATTTTTGATGTATACAATTTTTTATCAATTCGAACCTCTTCGATAGCAATAAACCTTACGTCTTAAGCGCATAATTGAAAATGAGATAATAAAATGCACCGTATTTGGCGAAGTACTCGGAATTAGGGTGAAAAATTTGAACAAAATTTGCGTGAAAATAGTTCAAAAAGCACTAAAATAGCCATTACAGTATGTAAATTTTCAAAATTTTTCCGAGGGTGCATGCCCCCAGACCCCCCTAGAGGTTTTCTTGCTTTTCAACCAGCTTAAAATTTGTTCTGCCGAAAAAAAACCTTGAAAAAGTTGTGGAAGTTACGCCCCCCTCCCTTTTTGAATTTCTCGCTACGCCACTGCTTCTAAAATGAGCTAGCTAATTCTAATTTGATATTTTGTTGTTTCGCTGTTATAATTTGCCCAAAAGTTTCTTTTAAAATTGGAGAAACTTTAACTCTGGCATCATAACAAAGCTCTCAAAGCTTTGTGCACGAAGTTACCTAGAAATCTAACAGCTTTTGCGATTTTGTTCACCTTTGTCACAAAGTTGCAAAAGTTAGTGCGTTGGTTTGATTGTATCAATGAAACAAAGAAACGAATAACAAGTAACGCCATGTAAGTCATCGTTGAAGTGCAATAGGGTGTACTGTAGTTATAAATTTTTGAAAGAGGGAGCTGAAGGGGGGCTCAAAATTTTTATGGGGGGCTGAAAAAAATATAGGGGAGCTTCAGCCCCCCTCAGTCCCCACCTTCCAACGCTCTTGCGTCGATATGAAAAATATGTTTATTGATTACATTTACAAACTGAGGTGCGCTGATTTTTTGAACTCTGAATTCAAATTATTTTATCTATCTTCTCGCAAAAAACACAAAATCGATATCGAAGATGGTTTTTGATGGTTAAATAAACTGCTAGAAAAACCTGCATGTCTGTTTTCTTATCAAGGAGAGAACTTACCCAAAACCAAAAAGAAAAGACCGCAGAAAAGCAAGACAATAACAAATTTCTTCATTCTTCTAACAGTTTGATTGATAAAACACTTCTAATCCCGATCTGCTCAGCGCTTGCTTGGTAATGTCGTAAAGGAAGTTCATGCACTTTACCACTGATCTCTTTGCCTTCTTTTTTTTTCATGACGTCACAGCGGGGCAGGTGCGTTTCTGCCCGTGTTTGCTTACGAATGTACTTTGTTTTGATTTAAATGCCGATTGCCGCCAGAGCTCAATGTATTCACCAGATATTGGATAATAAATCGTTATTTTGCAAGGACCTGTTAAATTCAATCAAACAGAAAAATTTGTAAAACTTGATGTGGCGTAAACTCAGCACCCAGCAGGCCAACACGTGGCTTTATCGTCTCATGTGGGGTAGAAGTTTTTGAGGGAGGCACTAATCATCTGTCCGAAAAATAAATCAGTTTGCAGAAAGCCAAAAAGATGTTATGACATCACTTGAATCAGATGAATTTTATAGTTGAACCAAACTGATGGTTGTAATAAGGAGAAAGGAAAACTTTGATTGATCATGAAATATGTCAAGGCGATTTAAAGTCCATACGCTTATCTCATATCAACATATAAAGGGATATTATGGTAGGCATTAGAAGACTTATTAATAAACGCTGTAAAAACAGCTCAGATGGCCAAGTGCTAAGAGCGTCCGCCTCTTGAGCTGTAGACTCGGGTTTGATTCCGAGTCGGGTCAAACCAATGACTTTAACATTGGTATTCACAGCTTCCCTGCTTGACGTTCAGCATTAAAGGGACAGTGTGGGAAGCAAGCCGGCAAGTTTACTTGCTGTGCCGTTGAGAAAGGCATTTAGCAGAATTCCCCACCTTGGTGTGGTAGACAGATGGCCGGCAACTTCTAAGCGAGCTCGTATAGCGCATTGATCGCTTTTCTCGTGATAGGATAAATATGCAACAAAATACAAAAACCCATGCTACGGCTAGTTTCGCTCATCAGATAGATGCAAGTTTGAACCCAAGACCTTGTGATTGAAAGTCAAGCTCTTTATTGAAAGTCAAGTTAGCGAGCTTGATTACAAGGTCTTGGGTTCAAACCTGAGTCAACCCGATGAGCGGTCAAACCGCGAAACTATAGCCGTAGAATTGGTTTTTACAGCATCTATTTAGCAAGTTTTCTAAGGCCTATTATAATATCTATTTGCTTGATTATGATACCGGGAATGTTATTACGCGTTTATAGCCAATATCCAATAGCTTTAGCCATAAATGTACAGGGACAAACATTTTTTAACCTTGCTGTTTATTTAATCAATTTATTGTACAAAAACCCCTGCACAAGCTGAAAAGAAACTTTTTGTAAAAGCGAAGACTCATGAGTAATATTTTTTTAGCAATTTAGCAAAGAGAGTAGTATGGATCTGCAAGTAAAAAATTTGAATCTGTTATTTTATCGAATTATTTTTAATTCATGTGGGGACATGAGTTTGCACAAATACACTTGTAATAGTATTTCTTGTTAATACTGTACAATCTCATACAGTGTGTTTACAGCAGGGCATCAAACCGCTTGAAATATCGCTCCGGTTTAGGTTCAGGTTCCGCAAAATTTATTTTTAGCGGTTTATCTCCGGTTCAGGTTTTTCGTCGTTTGATTTTGAAGGTTCAGTTCCAGTTAAAATTAAAAATACTTAGAATTATTGAGTTCAGGTTTGCAGGAGCCAAAATTTAAAAGTTCAAATTCGGTTTGGGTTCAAGAATTTGAAACCGTCAATTCGACTTATTTTCTGGTACACAGCTACGGACGCTTTTTTGAAAAACTACTTAATGTATTTAGGCTGATTGCAGAGTTGGGCAACCGCTACTTAAATAGTAGCGCCGCTGTCGCTGCCGCCATTTGACGAAAAAAGCAGCGGCGCTACCGCTACTTGAATTACAAAAGCAGCGGCGCTTCTGCTGCCGCTAGTGCACACAAAAACAGCGGGCGCTGCCGCTGCTTTAATATTATGAAACTGCGAAAGTTTTCGTAAAAACGAAAAAGTTGCGATTAACAATGACACACAAGTGAATTTCCTCAATCTCAGTCAATCATATTTTCATGAAAAAGAAATAGCCAACTGGTGATAAAAAACGCATATTCACGGGAATCTGATCAGGGGCGTAGCCGAGGGAGGGGGACAGGAAAAACAAAGAGTCAATTTTAGTTAATGATATTTTCATGAAAAACAAATACTGGGGATAAAAAACGCATATTCGCAGGAATCTGATCAGAGGCGTAACTGGAGGAGGAGGGGAGCAGAAGAGACAAAGAGTCAATGTACTTTTGCTATTTCTTTCGATCTGATTATTTAACGAGCCAAAATAAATTAAGCTCAAGGCAAATTCTCGCATCGTAAAAAGTGATAAGAATACTTTCACCCAAAGCAAAGGAACTATCATTGGATACTTTAAAACACACAATCGGGAGTAAGTACACAAGGTAAAATCAATTTGGCCTTCTTGAAATTTTCATCTGGATACGCCACTAATTCGTTATGAATCAGTTTAAAAAATAACAATTATTTCTCACACTTATCTTTACTAGAACTGCTGTTTGTTATGCCATACTGTCTACCATTTTCGGTTTAAAATAAACAACCATTTTTCAATAACTATTTTACTAATAGGCCTAATGAATTTGTTCAAAAATCTTGAGCTAAACATTGAGTTTTGTACAATGACCGCAAAGACTGATTACTGATTTTTTTCACATTAATTGTCTCATCAAACAGACAATATTTTCGCTTTTTTTCTTTGAACAGGTCCTAGTGTTAATGAGGTAAAACAATCCAAAATACTCGAATCAAAGAAGTGAGAAGTCAAACCAGCGGGGGGCATTACTGAACGTTGGATTTCTGATGGCAAGATGCAGCTGTGTTTGTGAAGCAGCAACTGTCAATCAGGATTAGTGTCTGGCGATGAAAACGATCAAAATGGTGTTAATGAAATAATGGAACATCGTTAGCGATCTCACGCTATCACTTCGCTTTACGTTTTCATATATTTGTTTCATGGTATTAATTTCAAGCAGAGCGAGTCTAGATTTAAGTTGCGATTTCATTATTAGATTGCTGCATAACACTCAGTCTTCAAAATCAAAAAGTTTTTTGCACTTTTGCAGCAGCGGCAGCGGTAAGTCAATTATCTTCACAGAAGCGCAGCTGCGCTGGTCGCTACTCCTTAAAAAAGCGGCGCTGCCGCTTTTCGCTGTTGACAGAAAAAAACAGAGGCGCTGCCGCTTCCGCAGCTGAAACAACAGCGGCGCTGGTAGCGGCGTTGGCCCACCTCTGGCTGATTGTACTTTTTAAGATACTGCTGTAGCTCATAAAGGATGTCCTCAGCGGCAGAAATAAATTCATATTGACTTCAGAATTATTCGACTTTTTTCCACCGTAGCCTATATAGGCCTACTGCAAACTCTGATTCTGGTCTAAATCACGCAATAGCCTACTGCATCTCTTTGGTTAAAACACTTCCATCTGCGCATTTACTCTTAGATCAATCGATTTTACAAAGTTATAAAGCACTAATTGTATGCATCACGTTGCAGGCTGCAGTGCTGCCCTCGCCCTTCAACAAGAACTTTCAGCATTATGACGTAGGATTGCAACACAAACGCGCCGAGATACAAGAAACGAAACCATAAAAAATGGATCTCATAGCACTGATAGCGCAGTCCCAAAAAGGCACTCCGGTCTGGGTGTAGGTTAGACAAAAATTATTTTAACGGTTCAAATCCGGTTAAGGTTCAAAATTTTTGATGGTCTTGAGTTCAGGTTAGGTTCACGTCTATTAAATTATAAAGGTTTCGGTTCGGTTTGGGTTCAATGAAAGGAAGTGGTTAATACGGGTTTTCGGTTTACGTTCCGGTTCGGTTCGACGCCCTGGTTTGCAGCCAGTGCAGACTACTAGGCCTACGTTACAACAACGGATTTTATCCAGCTACTTCAGGCATTAGTTTAATGAAAACACAGCGTAGCTTATAATATCAGAATCAGAATGTTTTAATGTTGACGTCAAGACGCGCAATGAAACATTAGCAAAAACACAAACACACACATAAATGTCCTAAAAAAAGATCGACATCAAACGTCAAAGGAGGCTGGGAAGGAGCCTTAACGTTCCTCGAGTCAAGCAGTCCCCGGGAAAACTGAGGAGTAAATTTAAATCTTACGAATAAACGATAAGGAAACAAACGAAAAAAAAAGAACAAGATACAGCCAAAGACTATCTACCAAAAGCCGTGGTCACATTAAGCGTTCTGTAGCGGCTACAGTAGTAGCCGCTACTTCTTGTAGCCGCTACTTCTTGTAGCCGCTACTAAAGTGGTCAGATTGAGCGATATAACGCTGCTACGAATAGCAGCGATTTTGAACTGACGCGTGTGCAGAGGATGAAGAATTCAGCAGTTAGAGCAGAACTTTAGCTATATATAGCAAAATGTCGAAAGTTCATCGATTAGCTATTAACCGCATTATTAGATTGTAAAGTCCAGACGTGGGAAAGAAATTCAGAGTAAAATATATCAAAATGAAAGCAGAAGATGGTTGAAGGATTGGGTGTTCAGAGGAGAAGAATATGTCGCACCTGGCACTTTATTCAAAGAACTGGTCGCAGAAAACCCAGCTGGTTTTAAAAACGCCATGAGGATGGATTCGGAACAGTCTAATGAACTGCTTCCGTGCTCGACACAACTTTTTTCAGGAAAGGGTCTGCTTTGTCGTACCACGCCAGTTTAGATTTCGTCGATTTCTGCACCGCTTTTCATAGACTCAATCAGCTTACTTTATTCCTTTCGCTTCTGTAAGCATCTCTGAAACTTTTCAAGTTTTGGGACAATGTTTCCGCATCGCCAAAATCTACGTTTTTTTGACGCAACTCTTCCAGTTCCATTAGTTTTAAAAATTGATGTTCTCTAGCATTTTTTTTTTCGTGTAGAGCGGATTACTAAAATGAGTAAAATCCACATGCTGTACCTCATAACCCCGGTATAGGCTATCTCAAGAACTTTTGTAATATCTTCTCCGTCCCACTTCATGTTTGCAACTATACGTAAAAAATGAGAAACCATTGTGGAAGTACGTACGCATGAAATTAGCAGTGTATATTTATAACATAAAAAATCGCTTGTTGTCTAGTTTCCATCACGTGACCTCGAACACGCTCGGTAGCTGCCACTAGAAGTGAACATGTTGAATTCTAGTAGCAGCGTCTAATTTAAAATTTAGTAGCAGCGACTAGGTGGTCACATTCAACGGTGGTCTTAGACGAAGGGGGGGGCCTGTACAGCAATTATAGGGGCCTGTACAGCAATTATTGGGATCCAAATTCCAAAACGCTGTAGTGTGTACTAAAACACATCATAATAACAGACATTTGATAGGAAGTTACTCGAGAAGCACCAATCATGCAAGCTCATTTAATGCATGTAATGTAAAAACATCATTTACTGCCAGTAATTGGCAGGCTATAACAAGGCTAGGGTTCATTAAAAATCTCCCAGAACTTAAGAAAAATTGGAGACATGGAATGATTTGTTTATTCTACTGTATACCTGTATATACAGTATTGATAGCTTGAGTAAACTACGAACTAGTTGGTTATATAAACGGTAAATCAGTTTTGGTATACTCGCAATTGTAATTGTGACATCAACTTATATGCAATATTGCTGCACCTGCTAGTGACAGCTTGCAATACTCTTTGCACTTAGTGGCAATTCATAACGATAATAAACAAAATGTACTTAGCAATAAATTTACCTGTGATCAAGCACATTGCTAATGCAGACTTGTAAGGATAAGCGACTGAGTGTGCGCAGTTCAGGCAAAAAGCTTCCAGTTAATTAGTTTTCTTTCTACTGAAGTATTTGCGGAACTGCTATGATGGTCCTGAAACTGAACTGTGTCTGTAAGATTACTTCACCTGTTTCATCCTTCTTTCCACTTTTCTTTTGATAACTGCTTTTCTTATTAAACAGTAAGAATTGTTAATATTCTAATTTAAAAATGTATTTTCAATTTCTAGAAACAAAACGTAATATGTTAATATTTGAACAACATTTCAATTCAAGTTTGCTACGTGCTGTGGTTTGTGAGATATCGCACCACTTCCAAATTCCAATTAACTTTTCATCATCTTTATGCACTAGATAAAACAATTTTGTTCTCATATTTTGGACTATTCGCATTGAGTGAAAAATAAGAAAAGTTTACTCCCTAAAATCGAATATATACACTTCAAAAATACAATGAGCTACTGCTTACACAGTTCGCAAAATGATGCTTAGTTCTGGTGAAGCAGTAAAGAGTCAGCTCTGATGGTTACTTCCATGATTTTCTTTTCTGAGCTTCTAAATACATCATAATCAGTGGTTTTGAATTACGGAAATTAAAACTTAATCACCACAACTTTAGTTTCCTAGTAACATCTATATACATTTGAAAGAAGAAATCCCTCAACACAACTCTTCTAGTCACAAAGTCAAAATGCAACATTAAAACAACGTATTATTTCCACAAACTGCAACTTCCAATCAAAACAGTTACACTAATTACTGTAATTACTGTACATTGATGTGGCTTTCACTGCGCTAATTTCTTTTCAGTAATTCAAACCACTCTATGTAAGTTCGATACACATGTAGTACAATGCGTAGCAAGCCAAAATAAACTTTAAAGTCTCGCGAGAATCTTGGAAAAAGTTTTGGCATCTATTATGAGGTATACATACTGATTATTTTAAACAATCTTAACAAGAAAAAACTTCTTAATAATATCAAACTACACAATATTACTATAGGGCCCAACAACCAAGAAAAGCTTAACACCAAAATGACCAGATATAAACAACATAGCCTATGTGATTTAAACTATGCGACAATAATCATGCAGCATAGAGGCATTTTAGTCACAAACAGCAAAGGTTTCAAAAGTCCAGTTCCGTAAGGGAGGAACCGAAATTAACCATGCTCTATAAAATGTCATGTTACCCTATTCTAGCATCAAAGCTAATATCTCAAAATGCAGAGTGTAGTGCAATATGGTAAAACCTTTGGTTACAAATCACCAAAAAGTTTACAATAATAAGTGCACTGTAAACCAGTAAGATACGCTCTGTTAACTTTCAGGAAGTCTACATTACACTGACTAATCATCATTGCTAAAGATTCAGCCATTGCACACTGCACAGTGGGGTATAACTCAGTCTATTACAATCATAAGATACAGAAATTGAGAAGTTTCACTTTGAGGTGGTTCAGCTTTGATTAGAGATAAAAAAAAAGAAATGGTTCAGACAAATTGTTTGCTGTGTTTCAATGCAAAGAGTAAAAATTTTTTTAGGGGAGATTAAATTTGGAATAACTAAAATCAATTTTAATGGTTTGGTTCAAGTTAACCTAAAGAGAAGTGTTTTTTGGAGTTTCCGCATTAATTCTTTTTGAAGGGGCCTTATTTTCAAAGGGATTTTTTGAGGGGGGGCCTTATTTTTAAAGATGGCAAGGGGGTGGTTCCTATTCGAAAGAACTGAAAATAATTCTAATGATGTAAAATGGTTCAAGTTTACAAAAAAAGTGTTTTTTATGTGGTTCTAAAACTAACTAAAAATGATTTAAAATAAAAAACAATAATTAAAAAAAAATTATAAAAATAAAAAATAATTTAAATTAATAAAACGAATAAATGAAAAATTATGAAAAAAAAAATAATTTAAATTAAATAAAGATAAAAAAAAATAATTATAATTTAAACAAAGAAAAATAAAAAACAAAAAATGAAAATAATTTAAATTAAAAATAATTTAAAATAAAAAACTATAATTAATTTTATTGGTATGGTTCAAGTTTAAATAGAAAAAAATTTTTTATAGTTAACACAATGATTGGTTTTGAGGGGGGCCTTCTCTTTTAGGAGGGGCCTGTGCAACCGCTGATTCGCATATTCCTAAGACCACCACTGGGTTTAGTTGAAGGTGTAGCAGTCTCGACAATAAAAACGAAAATCAGAATTTGATATTTAAAAATAGAAAACAAAGAATTTTGCAACAAATTAAGTTGATTTTGTCTCCTGAAGCTGATTCAACTCGGCTAGTTGTTTTTCTCAATTTCAAGAGATTGATTAGCCTAATCAATGCCTATGGTTAATATAATGTAAACGGTTTGCCAGGCGAAATTGTGTTGATTGAAAGTTTTTGCAAAAATTAAAATTGTTTGCATAAATTTTATGAAGGCTTGATGGAAGCCCACCTTCTACTGTACCTATTCCTCCTGGTAGACTACTCTTTTTAGCTGTTCACTACTTCATTAATTGTGAAAGGCACTTAAGCTTTTATAGGGTAGGGTTACCATATTTTCACTGCGCAAAAGGAGAACAGGATTAGCCAGCATCGCGTTCCCTTAAGAAAGGTTTTCTCCTCACGATGGATCTAAAACTTTTCAGATGTCCAATTTTTCGCTGAAACTAAAGTGAAGAGCAAAAAAAAAGAAGGTCATCACGTCTACAGATGTCCAATTTTTCGCTCAAAATAAAGTGTACAGCAAAAAAAAGGTCATCACGTTCGCAGGCCGTATAGTTTGCCCAGCCCCGAGCTAATGCAGGCAGTCCACTTTTGTTTTTTTTTGCGTGCTTCTTCATTTTTTTTCATTTTTTTAATCAGTTGTCATTTTTTTTCATTTTGCGGGCGTGATGACCTTTTTTTGCTCTCCACTTGATTTTGCGTGAAAAATTGGACATCTGCAGACGTGATGACCTTTTTTTTTACTCTTCACTTGATTTTGCGTGGAAAATTGGACATCTGCGGACATAATAACCTTTTTTTCACTCTTTACTTGATTTTGCGTGGAAAATTGGACATTTCCGAATTTTTTTCGTTATTTTTTGTAAATATGTCATTTTTTCCAGCAAATTGCCATTATTTTTTTCATTTTTTTGTTGATAGCTAGCTGGACAGTCTGCTAATATTACCCAAAATTTTCGTGTTTCTCCAAAAAATAAGACATACAAAAAGAGGTTTCCAGTCGGGCTATGATGATGACATTTACACACTGAAAGCATGATTGGACATGTTTTCGCTGTTTAAAATGTCGAAAAGGAGGACATTTGGGCATTTTTTAATGTCCTCGCAGGACAAAATAATTGGTCATTGAAAAGGAGGACATATCCTCCAAAAAGAGGACGTATGGTAAGCCTATTATAGGGTGACTTTAGGAACTTCTTTAGCAAATTTTAGCAGTCTGTGTTGGATTTATTTTTATCAATAGGCTACCAGAGATGATCATGGATTTGGATTTGGATTTAAACAGCCGGATTTGAGCATATTTTTCGGAATTGGATTAGGATTTGGATTTAAATTTTAAATTTCTCGGATATGGATTTGGATTTATACTTATTTAAAATTTTTGATTTTTTGAAAACTTTTTACATGAACCCACGACAAATTTATTTCCACATAGTATGGTAGGCCTGTAAAAGTCGCTTTATCAGTTGTTACAATTCTTGTTACAGTATTCTTACAGTCCTGTAAAAATAAGGATTTGGTTAATTAGATAGGTTAATTAGATAAGTGTTGTTAAATTGCATGTATTTCTTTTTCAGGAATTTAATGTACAAAAATAAGTTATCAGTGACATATGATAGTTACTAGTAACTACATAAATTGTATTGGGAGTAGGAGATGTAATAATTTCATTGTATATTTAACTTGAATGTGCAACTAAATCAGTAACTGTTAAATTATTTAAACTGTGACCAACAGCTCAACTTAAACCACAAACTCATTGAAGATGCTAACTACCTAAAGTATGAGAATGTTCATGCAAAATTAAGGTAAGCTATTTTGTTCCGACTGGAAAAAAGTTCCGAAAGTACTGACAGCAGCTTCAGCTTTTGTGCAAAAATCTTAAATTGGTTTTGGATTGGATTTGGATTTATTTGTTTTGATTCTTTGGATTTGGATTTAAAGTTTTGGATTTGGATAGGATTTGGATTTCAAAAATTTAAATCCGCTCATCTCTGTAGGCTACTAACGTACTGTGATTAAGGACACCCGATTACTTTTGGATCATCGCTCTTAAAAGCTAAAAAGTATGTTATTCCATCGGCTTTGAAAGCCGAAAAAGTACATACTTTCGGACTTTACAGATGATCGTTTCGGCTTTGAAAGCCGAAAAAGTACGTTTTGGCTTTCAAAGCCTAATTACTTCAGTAGACTAGCGAGAGTTAGGTTAGATTAATAGACTAGAGAGGGTTAGGGTTGGTTAGGGCAAAGACTATATACGTAATGACTGGAAACTCTTGTTTGATTTATTACGTCACAGCATCATTTGTGTACAAAAGGTCGTTCGCTCCGTTCCGCTCTGATGCATATGAAGAAAAAAACCGAGAAGCCAAGACCTTTTGCATGCATTTTTCGCGCCAAATTCATTATTTTTGGACAAAATTGATCATAAAACTATAAAAAATCACAAAAAAAGGAGTTGAATGTACATTACAGGTGCAAGAGAGAATTACGAACTTGAACCAGGCGCTTTTAATTAGACGAAGACAAATTTAATGGTATTTATCCTGTTGACTTAGCCTAAGAAACGGGAAAGCTTGAAACCTGCAGTTCAGAGTTTTGAAGAGGCTAGAGCAGTGGTTCTTAAACTGGGTTCGATCGAACCCCAGGGGTTCGATGAGTCGGTTGCAGGGGTTCAGTGGACATCAAGAAATTGAAGGCACCTACAATTAGAAAAACGCAACGTGGTCTAATTTTTTATTTTGCGCAAAACTAATGTGTAGGCTCTAGTGATTGGTATCATGAAAGTAAGTTTTTCATAACTAGACAAATATTGCGTTTTGCACAACCTTGGGCGTGCACTGCGCAATTATTACGTAACTTGAAACAGGTGCAAGGCACTACAAAACTGTTTGTAGTGCCTGCATGCTTTGCTGATGATGACAGCTGAATCTGTGATGTCGAAACGTCCAGTTTTGAGATTTACGGTGGCGTTATTTTTCCTCCTTAAACTATTTTCGTCCCATATTTATTGTATTCCGTAGTACTGTTTATACTTTACTTGAACTTGTAACCCTATGGTTAGGAGACTACCATTGTTAGATTTTGTGCTCTACTCGTTTCAAAACATTTTTTAACTTTAATTTTAGCAGGGGTTCGGTGAGCACCTGCATGAGACTTGAGGGGTTCGGTAGCATAAAAAGTTTAAGAACTACTGGGCTAGAGTGTGGTTAAGTTAAAGGTGTAGCAGTCTCGAGAATAAGAACGAAAATCAGAATTTGATATTTTGAAATAGACAACACGATATTTTGCAACATTTTAAGTTGATTTTGACTGCTAAAGCTGATTCAACTAGTCTAGTTGTTTTCCGTAAGTTCAAGAGATTGATTAGCCTAGTCAGTGCCTACCGTATGGTTAATAATCAGATAATGTACTGCCGTACCGGTAAACGGTTTGCCAGGTAAAATTGTGTTAATTGAAAGTTTTTGCAGAAGTTAAATTATTTGCACAATTTTATGAAGGCCTGATGGAAGCTTACCTTCTTCTTTGCCTATTCCTGGTAGCCTACTCTTTTTGGCTGTTCGCTAGTTCATTAATTGTGAAAGACACTTAGATTTAATAGGGTGACTTTATGAACTTCTTTGGTAAATTTTAGCAGTTTGTGTTGGCTTTGTTTTTATCATTAGACTACTGACGTACTGTATTAATTAGGCTGTTCAGATGGCCGAGTAGTAAGAGCGTTTACCTCAAGAGCTGTAGACTGGGGTTTGATTCCAAGTCGGGTCAAATTAATGACTTTAAAATTGGTATTCACAGCTTTCTTGCTTGACGCTCAGCATTAAAGGGACAGTGTGGAGATCAAGCCGGTAAGTTTACTTGTTGTGCCGTTGGGAAAGGTGCTTAGCGGGATTCTCCCATCTTGGTGTGGTAGACAGAAGGCTGGCAACTCCTAAGCGAACTCGTTATATCGCTTTCTCGTGATAGGAGGATAAGATTGATGATGATTGATTTCTTCATTTTTATCCTCCTATCACGAGAAAGCGACTGAGGCGCTATGCGTAGGACGAATCCAGACTCGCTTAGGAGTTGCCTTTGTTTCCAAGTTTTCCGCTTGAATTTTCTTGTGACTTCTTTAATTTGCTGCTTGCCAGATTCCACAAGCAGAGATAATCATCGTGAAGCATCTTATCCAAGGACGCAACAACGAGACTAAGTTGGGAGGTGAACCATCAACCTTGCGATCATGGTCGTCGTAAAAACGACGCTCCGAACCACTACGCCACGCTACCGACTAATAAGTATGCAATAAGTATGCAACAAAATATAGAAAATAAAAAAAAATAAAAACAGATTGGCTACTGACTAAATTGTTAGTTTTCATAGGTAATTTTATTGTGGTTTCCTTATTTTGCATTTAGCTTTCAGATTACTGGTAGCATAAATGATGTAATTTTTGTATGTGCCATTGAAGTTGCAATTTTGATAATTTCATGTCTCGAAAGACCCTTAAGTATCTGGCATTTGGCCTCAAAAAATTTTCACTGCAAAATTGTGCGAAACTCCTTTGCTCATGGTAAAATTAAAGCCAAACACTATGTATACAAACCTAACCTGGCAGGATGTGTCGTTCACCGTTGCAACTTTATGCAACATTCTCAATGACAAACATATACCGCAAAAAATGCAAAAACCGATTTGTCAGATACAGAAGAAGAGGACAAAAAAGTGTTCTGAAGAGTTTGTCAGATGAAAGAGCTTTTTTGTCTTGTGCGGCATTACGAATGCTGGTAAAGATATGCTTGACAAAACAAGAAAAACGTAAATCCTACCAAATGACGAATATGCAAAAAGTGTTAGTTTCCGACAATGATCTCATTTTGTTATGGTTTTCTCCCCCAGGCAAACCATATCTCCGCCAACCATTTGAAGTTACTTTTAATCGGCCTCTTGAAAGTAGAGTGGAACCTCGTGATATGCATGTTTGGAAGAAAAGCAATTGCAAAAGGAAATAAAACAGACATTAGTAACCCACTTAATACTTCCCGTAAAACCACTTACCGCTCTAAAAAATTTTTTACTGCCGGTTACATGTATTATGTGTAGGATGATAGGCCTACAGTTTAATAGGCTATGTTATAGTGGTGAATAGTGACGTTTCTTTTTGTGTGCTTTTGTTTGTGCGTAATTTCCTTCGCCTTTATGAAGTAAGAAAACAATAAATTTTAATAATTTTCTTTTCTATTTTTTATTTCATTTGAGCAACAGCTGTGATCCCTAGATAGTGGATATACAATTTACTATCTAGGCTCGTGCGATTAGAGTGCCCCATATTGACAGCATATCATTAAAATTCGTTCAATACTGTTTTTTTTTTTTTAATTTGACTTCGGTCAATTGACCTAACTGTCTACAAAAATTTCGGTCATTTCAAATTTTTTCGGTCATGTTTGAAAGAACAATACGTTGAACGATATGTACCCCTACTCCTTTGCAACCGCTACACAAATAAAACCTACTTTTGTCAGTTTGATGTTTGCCAGTGGCTGCGTCAATGGGGGGGACAAGTCCCCTCCCCCACATTTTCTCGGCCCATTTTTGTAAATCGTGCAAATCCGTTAATTTTTTTTCTGGGGTAGGGGAGGGGCAGACATGGACCCTCTCCTGGTTTCCTGTCTATAAAACACAAAAATTTTAACAAATCACTAGATAAAGCGTCAAGGGAACCCAGAAATATATAATTTGACAGCAAAATACTACCTTTTGACCGTTATACGGTTCTCATATTCTGTCAGTGCCATTACTTTTTTAACATTTTCAGGATTTTTCAATTTTCGTTTTCATTCTTTGCCGTGATACTGCAATAATACACCATATCTAGGGTTACCATATTTTCACTATGCAAAAGGAGAACGGGTTTTTTGAGGGTCATCACGTCCGCACATGTTCGTTTTTTTTCCGCTCAAAAACAAGCCGTGAAGACCAAAAAAAAGGTCATCACGTCCGCAGATCGTAGTTTGCACTGAAACTTTCCAAAATTTTTCGTGGAAGAATGTTGTGACATGTTTTCACTGTTCATAATGTCGAAAAGGAGGACATTTGGCAATTTTTTGGCGTCCTCGGAGGACAATTTTTTTTTGGTCAAAAAGGGGGACATGTCTTCCAAAAGGAGGGCGTATGGGTAACCCTACATATCTTTCACTAAATTTGGTCGACGATTTGCAGGGTAGATCGTTTTTTTTCAATAGCCTACTTTGAAATACAGTACACTGTACAGCAGAATCGGGCTACGGAACTACTAGGCACAATAACCGAAGGCATGTCAATATCTGAACAATTACGCTTACTAGTATCGCATTTTTACTTCGTATTAAGTCCCCATTTCGACTAAAAATCCTAAATATACGCCAGAATGCACCAAATTAATTCCAAAATTTTGAAATTTTCTGGGGGAGGCTTACTATACCATACCTTCTTGAAAGAGTCTAATTTTTGCAAATTTTCGTCTTGGTTTGTCCCCCCCTCTTATTTCTGAGTGGCGCCGTCCCTGATGGTTGGTCGGTCGCCGTCCATGATGATGGTACCCGTCCTGTTAATCCTGACACCTGTAGTCCGTTTGTAATTGTTGCTCGCATATTGGCAAAATATTCACTTGAACGGTCAATTCACCGAAATGGCTTTAATTTTTATCCGTTTTTACAAATTTAACTTGGACTACGATCGAAATTTCAAAATCGAAAAAAAAAAAATTAACCGGCCGTTAGCTCAGTTGCTTAGCGCACACGCCATCGGTGCGGGAGGTCTGAGGTTCAAATCCCGGGTCGGTCTAGTCGGCACAGTGTTTAGAACGGCTCGCCACTGCTGCGACGTTCTTTCGGAGCTGTGTCGCCCAGGCGCTAAGCCGCGGAGATGGACCACGACACTCGTTACGCGCTTCGACGTAATACCGCGAGTATAATGATTTGATTTTTTTTATGACCGAAATTTTACCGAAAAAAACAAAGCAGGTTCGATAGGCCTACCGGGTATAGTCTAAAGCAGGGGTGGGGAACCGGCAAAGCACAGCGGGCCACATTGATTGCATAATATTTTCAGCGGGCCACATTTGCTTTCAATTTGTTAATTTTGTTTTAAAAATAACCAATATTACGTAGCAAATTTATTAAACTTTCACGCTGAGTTATTTTTTGCCGCAAAATCAGAGACTTTTGCGCGTTATTTATGCCACAAAATAGGCCTATAGCATGTAGCAGAATGTGAAGCAGTTTTTACAAAATCTTAATATTTTCTATTCTACCAGTGTCGCGAAATAGGAAAGAGTATTACTTCGCTGATAGGACGATTGATAATTGTATGACAAACCGTAGGAATTAATTCGTTCTTAGATCTGACCTCACGAAAAAACCAGGACCTTTTTCACCAAACGAACATAATAATCGGCCCAACTTAACTCACTTAGCTACGGTACTCACCGTACTGCTTTTATATAAACCAAGCTCCACTGCTCACTTCAGCAACACTATACAACTAGGGCTATTATACCCTTCAGCATACAACAATATTGCTTACTCTACGCACACTAAATCTACATTCGAATAATTGCGCTCGAAAATTCACGCCTATTTATACTTGAAACTAAAGCTCGAGAACGTTATACAGCTTTCTCAAAAAGAAACAAGAGAAATCACATAACATGCAAAAACTCACACCAAATCACAGTAAACACGATTGTGACGTCAAGAGAAATCATATGACATGCAAAAATTCACACCAAACCGCAGTAAACACAATTGTGACGTCACAAGCACAAATTTTTCTGAGTGAAATTACGTAAAGGAGAGATCTGTCGAGAATATTCACGAGAGAAATTACGTCAGTAGAAATTTATGACTTCATAATGCAACCTTACGAAACAATCCCACGAATAAAACTTCGGAAAAACAACGCATCGGTCCAAAACTTACTACAGTGTACAAAGCATATAAAACAAAACATATTAAACTGTTATATCGTTACAACCAGTTTGTTGTACGCTTAACAAAGTTCTGACGCGGGCCTCATTCAAAACTTAAGCGGGCTGCATGTGGCCCGCAGGCCGCAGGTTCCCCAGCACCCCTGGTCTAAAGTCACATTACTAAAAATATCAAAAAAATAGTAGAGTAAGGAGACTATATTTAAAGTTTTAGTACCGAAATTTCGCTGAGACCCGAAACAAACCTTGGCTGCTGCTAAGCGTAGTGGAGTAGCATTTACGATTTGGTGTTGAACGGGCAAGCCGTAAGGCGGGCCTATGGCATTCCAGCCAGCCATAATATCCGCAAGTTACTGTCATATTTGAAACAGCAAGCGACAGTTTGGGCTGGTCGTAGTCATCAAAGAGAGAATATATTACTCCGGACGCCACCACATTTTTTCCCCAGTCGCTGGGAAGGTATGCTTTTTCCATCTCAAAAAACGTTTGGTGAAGCAGTTTCTTCTTGTCTTTTCTATATTTTAAATCTTGAATTTGCACCAAATATTCAGGAAAATTTGAAGTTTATGCACATTGTGTTGCCAATCAAACTTGCAATGCCTTGCACTGTTGCATATCAGCATTCAGCAATGCATTAAACAAGCACAATCAAAAACATCATCGCAAGAGTGTTATTGCCTAAAGACAATTCATCATTTTAGTTTAAATAATGAAACTAAGACAAGTCTACAATTTGATCACTAGACACCAGCCCAGAGCCTAGACCAGAGGTGACGAATATGCGGCCCGCGAACATTTTGGCGAGACCAGTACTTTTAAACATTTTTTTTCCCCGTCTAATCTTTGCGATGCGATACCAGAAGCTGAGCCCCTGATTATATCAAGCGCGTATCACACAGTAGTTATATAAACGCTCAATGCAAATCATCTGTTTCAGGATTCAGTCGTTCATCCATTGTTATGAAATAATAATAACATAACTCGAGTCCGTTGCACCTTCAGCATAGTGCAGCAGTTTACGAGTAACTATTCGAGTGAGAGCTTAGCTTGCCTTACAGTAGTAGGAATTATGTGAGTTTGCGGAAATGAATTGGTGAGGTGGCAGTACCATTTATCATATGCAAATTTTACTGCTTTCTTAAGGTATTTGTTATTCTGTTTTTTAATCAATGTTTAATTAGCCGCTTGTCTTCAGCGATATCTTCAGCGAAAAAACGAAATATTGTAGATGAAAAAAAGAGTATTTCAAAAAGATTGGACCGATATCCGATATGTTTATGACCAGGAGCGTATTCAGAGGAAGGCCATTGTGCCATCCTTCCCCCTTTTTGACTCTGCCTTTTAGTAAAAAAAGAACAAAACCAATGGTGCCAAGTGACTGAAACATGCCAGACTCTTTTGATGGTTTCTGTAGCTTATGGCCAGTGGCTAATCCAAGGGTTAGGATGAGAGGTATGCATCCTCCCACCAGCCATTTTCAAAATAGTTTTTGATGTATACAATTTTTCCATAACTTCGAACCTCTTCGAGAGCGATAAGCCTTACGCCTTAAGCACGCATAATCGAAAATGTGCGCGCCAAATGCATCATATTTGGCAAGGCACTCAGAATCAGGGTCAAAAAATTTAAACAAAATTTGCCTGAGGATTATTCAAAAAGCACTACAAATAGCCATTACAGCATGTAAATTTTCAAAAATTTTCCGAGAGAGCATGCCACCGGACCCTCCAAGAGCTTTTCTTGTTTCTCAATCATTTTCAAATTTGTTCTGCCGAAAAAAAAAAAAACGCTTTAAAGAAATATGGAAATTATGGCTTCCCCCTTTTAAAATTTCTCGCTACGCCACTGTTTATGACTAAAAAGTTATGCGGCCCGCTTGCTTATTGGTAAGTAACAAAGTGGCCCGCGACAGCAAATAGGTTCGTCACCCCTGGCCTAGACCATAAACATAAACCTAGACTAGGCTATTTTTGCTGAAAATAAATCAGTGGTTATAACAAGTAAATAAATATGAAGTGAGTTCAATCTGAGTAACAATTAAAAAAAATAGACCAAGTACACTCCTCTCCCTTACTGTATTAGCAGCTTGATTTATCATTGTACAGGTCCCTTTTGTCAGCTTACTGGCATGTTTGTCAGCCTATCGCAATCACATATTTTTACACCTGGAGGGTGAGTTTTTGGTCTTTTTGAATAAGGCGATAACCTACAAGTACTTGGCAGTTCTTAGAAATTGAAACAACTGTATTGCACAGCTGCGGGCATAGTCTGGAGTCCATAAAAAATGTTACTGCACCAGCAAGCCAGAACTAACAAAGTAGCAGAAAAGAGAGGCCCATGACTGATTTCACACTTAACTACATAGTCTTAAAGGTTAAATTATTATTGTTGAAAACGTTATTATGGCTTCCCGAAAAAGGAAGCCATATTGTTTTTACTTGGCCATTTGTGCACTTTTTGACACTTCCAGCAGCTGTAGCTGCTAAACTACTGTTCCAATTCAAAAGTGACCTAGAGTTCAAATGTGTGTCCCACCTAGGTCTACACCATGGTCGCCCTAACTTTCTTCGACAGCCCCCCACTTGCTAGATAAAAAATATTTTGTTTCCGAAAAATTATTATTATTTTTTTTTTATGGCTTCCCGAAAAGGGAAGCCATATTGTTTTTACTTGGCCATTTGTGCACTTTCTGACACTTCCAGCAGCTGTAGCTGCTAAACTGCTGTTCCAATTCAAAAGTGACCTAGAGTTCAAATGTGTGTCCCACCTAGGTCTACACCTTGGTCGCCCTAAATAACTGAGGTTATTTTCAAATTATATTGAACAGAAAATTCAACGGTAATTGAGGGAGACTGCGAAGTGAGCTTGCGCTCTTCGAGTCAGCAGCCACCCATTAAATATGTCAATTGCGATCGGCTCCAGCCGCGAATCGAACCCGTCACGTAGGATCTGTCACCTGCGCGCGGTACCGCTAGGCCATGTCGCTGACAACTTTCCCTAACTTTCCCCGACAGCCCCCCACTTTCTAGATAAAAAATATTTTGTTTCCGAAAAATTCTTTTTATGGCTTCCCGAAAAGGGAAGCCATATTGTTTTTACTTGGCCATTTGTGCACTTTTTGACACTTCCAGCAGCTCTAGCTGCTAAACTACTGTTCCAATTCAAAAGTGACCTGGAGTTCAAATGTGTGTCCCACCTAGGTCTACACCTTGGTCGCCCTAGCTTTCCCCGACAGCCCCCCACTTTCTAGATAAAAAATATTTTGTTTCCGAAAAATTCTTTTTATGGCTTCCCGAAAAGGGAAGCCATATTGTTTTTACTTGGCCATTTGTGCACTTTTTGACACTTCCAGCAGCTCTAGCTGCGAAACTACTGTTCCAATTCAAGAGTGACCTAGAGTTCAAATGTGTGTCCCACCTAGGTCTACACCTTGGTCGCCCTAGCTTTCCCCGACAGCCCCCCAGTTTCTAGAAAAAAAATATTTTGTTTCCGAAAAATTCTTTTTTTTTTTTTTTTCAACACCAAATTTTGTGCAGCCTAAGGCTTTTGAACCGCTGATGCTAGAGACTTGAAATTTTCAGGGATGGTAGATCTTATTGCTAGAGGCTTCAAATGTTTAGGAATGATAGACCTCGACGTAAACTTGTGTCTCACAACTTGCGGGGGGTGGCAGTCAAGTGGTTTGGGGTCAAAGGTCAATAATAGGAAAATGTTCACAAGCTCATAACTGTTAAATGACAACAGCTAGGACCTTCAAATTATCGGAGGATATTAATCTCAATGTGAGTAACAAAAATATCAATATAATGAAAGGTTACTCCAGAGCGCCTGACTTGGAGTCACAAGCAAAAACGTGAAATTTCAGGAAACCTCATGAAAGTCAAGCAAATTTACGTAATCCGTTAGAGGGCAGTAGGGTAATATGTTTTTGAGCTGTTTTCCTCTAAAACTTTTTCATTCGTGAGTGAGCTGTATGAGTTTGTGGTTAAAGTGACGTTTTAAGCAGCAATAAGGAGCACATGGGAATTGGCCAAGTGATTGGTGCATTGGACTCATGACTTAGCTTTGTGGATTCCTCGCATTGAAACTGTGTTCGCATTGCGGCGAAGAGTTTGTTAAAGTAATAGCTAGCATAGTCCGCTATCACAGCATCAGGCTTGTGGTTTCGCGAAATTGGTTGTAATTAGCACTTGTTTGCTTTATTTCATTCACGCCTTATGCAATTGGGTAACTGGACAAATTTAAAACGGTTTGGCTGTACCTTGATCAGTGTCCAAGTTTTCGTTGAAGTAGTCACAGCCCTTTTATTTAATGCGAGCAATGTTGGTCTATCAGTCGTTTTACTTTTTAAGTTGCTGAAAAGCTGCCATTCATAAGTAAGTACTAAGTTGTAACTTCTAAGTTTCAACTTATCAACAAGTGTGACTTCAATTGATTTATCTGCAATACCTTGGGCGAAGTCACATGCGAAATATTGCAGCCATTAATTTTTGCGCAGATTGTTAAGCACTGTAATCGCTGCTTTAAAAGTGAGTTTTATGCCGCGATTTCTTGGCCCTTATAGAAACGAACACAAGCTCGATGATTTAATTTCGTTTTGTGTGAATGCAGTCGTCCTTGCAGCTGCACAAATCCTTCAAGAATCATGGCGTTTATTGTTTGAATTTACTGCAAGATCTGCCAGCTTGTTTGAAATGTCAGACAAACAAGATGATTTTGCTGCAGATTTGTGTAGCATTGTGCCGGCCGATTAGCTCAGTTGCTAAGCCCACCCTATCGGTTCGGGAGGTGTGAGGTTCAATTGCCGGGTCGGCCAAATCGTACTGTCGCCAACGGCTCGCCACCGTTGCGATGCGACGTTTGTTCGGAGCTTTGTAGCCCAAGCGCTGCGCCGCGTAGGTGGGCTCCGCCACTCGTTACACGCTTGGGCGGAATATCGCGAGCATAATGAAGTTTTGAGTTTTTGTGCAGCATCATCACTGTACACGTGAAGAAATTTAGGATAATAGTTTTATTGAGATTTCAATGACTGTATTACAGAAATGTAAAAAGTCGTTACAATATTATTAAGTTTATGGAGCACAGGCGGCAGGAAATTAAACTTACTTCATTCGTGATAATGCCCACCTATACTTTGCAGGGATTTGTTGTTTTTTTAAGTTGTAGAAACGAAGTCGCTCTGCTGTTCCCTTAGACGTTTGGGTCCCTAGTAAGCTTGATCGGGAAGCCATAAGCGGGTGCTTGCAGCTGCCATCTAGTTTTTTTTCTTTTTTTTTTCTTTTTTTTTTTTTTCAACACCAAATTTTGTGCAGCCTAAGGCTTTTGAACCGCTGATGCTAGAGACTTGAAATTTTCAGGGATGGTAGATCTTATTGGGAACTTGTGCCTAACAACTTTTGGGGGGTGGCGGTCGTCAGGTTAAAGGTCAAACGTCAAAAAACCAAATTTACCAAAATCTAATAACTTTTGATTGACTGCAGGTAGGACCTTCAAATTTTTACAGTATATGTATATCATTGTGGGGAACAATTATATGCACAATAATGACCTGTTTGTGACGTCACTTAGGGTCAAAGGTCAATTGAACGAACCTCAGCAGTTTTTTTGTGCAGCCTAAGGCTTTTGAACCGCTAATGCTAGAGGCTTGAAATTGTCAGGGATGATAGACCTCCATGTGAACTTGTGCCTAACAGCTTTTGGGGGGTGGCGGTCAACAGGTTAAAGGTCAAACGTCAATCAATTAGATTGACAAATAGTTTGATCAAACGCTAATAACTTGTGAATGGTAGCTGGTAGGACCTTCAAATTTACGAAGCAGATGCATCTCAACCAGGGTACAAAAACACCAGCAATGATTAGTTTTGCGTGACGTCACTTCGGGTCAAAGGTCAAATACGCAAATATGTCGTTTGGCGTATAACTATTGAATCAAAACGCATAGGAACTTGAAATTAATAGGGTTGGTGTGTCTTGATATGTTCTTGCACTGTACCAACTATGAACGTTCTATGTCACGTGACTCGGGATCAAAGGTCAAAAAACCGATAAATGTTGCCAATCTTGCGCAGTCTAGAGCATTTGAACCGCTGATGCTAGAGGCTTGAAATGTTCAGGGATGACAGACCTCGACGTAAACTTGTGTCTCACAACTTGCGGGGGGTGGCAGTCAAGTGGTTTGGGGTCAAAGGTCAATAATAGGAAAATGTTCACAAGCTCATAACTGTTAAATGGCAACAGCTAGGACCTTCAAATTGTCGGAGGATATTAATCTCAATGTGGGTAACAAAAATATCAATATAATGAAAGGTTACTCCAGAGCGCCTGACTTGGAGTCAAAGGTAAAAAACGTGAAATTTCAGGAAACCTCATGAAAGTCAAGCAAATTTATGTAACCCGTTAGAGGGCAGTAAGATTACATGTTTTTGAGCTGTTTTCCTTTAAAACTTTTTCATTTGTGAGTGAGCCATATGAGTTTGTGGTTAAAGTGACGTTTTAAGCAGCAATAAGGAGCACATGGGAATTGGCCAAGTGGTTGGTGCATTGGACTCATGACTTAGCTTTGCGGATTCCTCGCATTGAAACTGTGTTCGCATTGCGGCGAAGAGTTTGTTAAAGTAATAGCTAGCATAGTCCGCTATCACATCATCAGGCTTGTGGTTTTGCGAAATTGGTTGTAATTAGCACTTGTTTACTTTATTTCATTCACGCCTTGCGCAATTGGGTAACTGGACAAATTTAAAACGGTTTGGCTGTACCTTGATCAGTGTCCAAGTTTTCGTTGAAGTAGTCACAGCCCTTTTATTTAATGCGAGCACTGTTGGTTTATCAGTCGTTTTACTTTTTAAGTTGCTGAAAAGCTGCCATTCATAAGTAAGTACTAAGTTGTTACTTCTAAGTTTCAACTTATCAACAAGTGTGACTTCAATTGATTTATCTGCAATACCTTGGGCGAAGTCACATGCGAAATATTGCAGCCATTAATTTTTGCGCAGATTGTTAAGCACTGTAATCGCTGCTTTAAAAGTGAGTTTTATGCCGCGATTTCTTGGCCTTAGAATCGAACACAAGTTCGATGATTTAGTTTCGTTTTGTGTGAATGCAGTCGTCCTTGCAGCTGCACAAATCCTTCAAGAATCATGGCGTTTATTGTTTGAATTTACTGCAAGATCTGCCAGCTTGTTTGAAATGTCAGACAAACAAGATGATTTTGCTGCAGATTTGTGTAGCATTGTGCCGGCCGATTAGCTCAGTTGCTAAGCCCACCCTATCGGTGCAGGAGGTGTGAGGTTCGATTGCCGGGTCGGCCAAATCGTCACAGTGTCGCCAACGGCTCGCCACCGTTGCGATGCGACGTTTGTTCGGAGCTTTATAGCCCAAGCGCTGCGCCGCGTAGGTGGGCTCCGCCACTCGTTACACGCTTGGGCGGAATATCGCGAGCATAATGAAGTTTTGATTTTTTGTGCAGCATCATCATTGTACACGTGAAGAAATTTAGGATAATAGTTTTATTGAGATTTCGATGACTGTATTACAGAAATGTAAAAAGTCGTTACAATATTATTAAGTTTATGGAGCACAGGCGGCAGGAAATTAAACTTACTTCATGTGTGATATTGCCCACCTATACTTTGCAGGGATTTGTTGTTTTTTTAAGTTGAAAAAGCGAAGTCACTCTGCTGTTCCCTTAGACGTTTGGGTCCCTAGTAAGCTTGATCGGGAAGCCATAAGCGGGTGCTTGCAGCTGCCATCTAGTCACTCTTAAGTAATCACAGAAACTACACAAGACGTCGATCCACCAGGAAGGCTTCAAAATTAATCCTTTTTTGTTAGGCTAGCTATTTGAACCTTTAAGGGCCATCCAAAACTCTTATTATTCAACTCAAAACATATGGCAATATGTCTGTCAGCATTGAAACTCAGAAGTGCAGGATAATACTTACATCCCCACTACCTTCAACTGGCTTAATTCCCGTTTTTATAGATTTAGGAACAGAAACTGTGCTAGCAGACTACCAATCTCCTATCTCTTTCCATAATACCTCGCACAAAATTAGTGCTTTTCTTCATATGCATCAGAGCGTGACCGGATGAAAGACTTTTTCCTGGTATCCGGGGAGTTTCCAGTCATTTAGTATATAGTCTTTGGTTAGGGTTAAGTTAGAGTTAGGTTAGGATCAGGTTAGGGTTAGGTTAGGATTAGGTTAGGGAAAGGTTAGGGTTAAGTTAGAGTTGGGTTAGGGTTAGGTAAGCGCCTGGTTAGGGTGAAAAAAGCAGATTATTGAGATGAAGCTTGAAAGTTTTACAAAAACTTCTTTGATCCCACTTAGGGTTGGGGTAGCTCTAATCTAACCCTAACCTAAATCTAACCTAACCTAACCTTAACCTAACCCTAACCTAATCCTAACCTAACCTAACACTAACCTAACCCTAACTTGATCCTAACCTAACTCCAACTTGACCTTAACCCTAATCTAACTCTAACTTAACCCTAAACCCTAACTTAGCCCTAACCTAATCGCTAGTCTACTAAAGTAATTTGGCTTTGAAAGCCAAAACGTGCTTTTTTGGCTTTGAAAACCAAAACGATCATCTGTTAAGTCCGAAAGTCTGTACTTTTTCGGCTTTCAAAGCCGATGTATTAACGTACTTTTTAGCTTTCGAGAGCGATGATCCAAAAGTAATCGGGTGGAGCGTCCCCGCCTAGGGAGCTGTAGACTTGGGTTTGATTCCGAGTCGGATCAAGCCAATGACTTTAAAATTGGTATTCACAGCTTTTCTGTTTGACGCTTAGCATTAAAGGGACAGAGTGCAGAACAACCCGGCAAGTTCACTTGTTGTGCCGTTGGGAAAGGCACTTCGCGGGATTACCCCTCTCGGTGTGGTAGACAGATGGCTGGCAACTCCTAAGCGAGCTTGTACAGCGCATTGATCGCTTTCTCGTGATAGGAGGATAAATAGCAACAAAATACAGAAAATAACTAGATGGCAGCTGCAAGCACCCGCTTATGGCTTCCCGATCAAGCTTACTAGGGACCCAACGTCTAAGGGAACAGGTGATTGACTTCGCTGTTACAACTTAAAAAAACAACAAATCCGTGCAAAGTATAGGTGGGCATTATCACACATGAAGTAAGTTTAATTTCCTGCAGCCTGTGCTCCATAAACTTAATAATATTGTAACGACTTTTTACATTTCTGTAATACAGTCATCGAAATCTCAATAAAACTATTATCCTTAAATTTCTTCACGTGTACAGTGATGATGCTGCACAAAAACTCAAAACTTCATTATACTCGCCATATTACGCCCAAGCGTGTAACGAGTGGCGGAGCCCATTTACGCGGCGCAGCGCTTGGGCCACACAGCTCCGAACAAACGTCGCAACGGTGGCGAGCCGTTGGCGACACTGTGACGATTTGGCCGACCAGGCAATTGAACCTCACACCTCCCGCACCGATAGGGTGGGCTTAGCAACTGAGCTAATCGGCCGGCACAATGCTACACAAGTCTGCAGCAAAATCATCTTGTTTGTCTGACATTTCCAACAAGCTGGCAAATCTTGCAGTAAATTCAAACAAAAAACGCCATGATTCTTGAAGGATTTGTGCAGCTGCAAGGACGACTGCATCCACACAAAACGAAATTAAATCATGGAGCTTGTGCTCGTTTCTAAGGGCCAAGAAATCGCGGCATAAAATGGGATGTATTATTTTGATATATCAAAAAACGAAGTTACAACGTATAAATTACGAGATTTTAAATAAACAGAAATTACGAAAAAAGATCTGCATTTACTTGCCATTAACATGTTTTTTATTCAGAAACTCATTAACAACAATTTATTCAAGAATTTTTTGAAAAGGATGGCATACACCGCATTAAAGCAGTTTGAATAAATATAAAAAAAGAATGTTTGACTTTTTCGTCTTTCTGCCGCTCTCAACTAGGGCTTATTTTAAGGGTAGGGCTTACATTAAAATCATCCTCAAAAATCACGCTAGGTTTTATTTTGCGTCTAGGTCTTATTATCGGGGAAACACGGCAATTACAACCAATTTCGCGAAACCACAAGCTGGATAATCTGATAGCGGATTATGCTAGCTATTACTCTAACAAACTCTTCGCCGCAATGCGAACACAGTTTCAATGCGAGGAATCCACAAAGCTAAGTCATGAGTCCAATGCACCAACCACTTGGCCAACTCCCATGTGCCCCTTATTGCTGCTTAAAACGTCACTTTAACCACAAACTCATACGGCTCACTCACGAATGAAAAAGTTTTAAGCCAAAATAGCTCAAAAACATGTTTCCCTACTGCCCTCTAACGGATTACATAAATTTCCTTGACTTTCATGAGGTTTCCTGAAATTTCACGTTTTTTACGTTTGACTCCAAGTCAGGCGCTCTGGAGTAACCCTTCATTATATTGATATTTTACCCACATTGAGATAAATATCCTCCGATAATTTGAAGGTCCTAGCTGTTGTCATTTAACAGTTATGAGCTTGTGAACATTTTCTTATTATTGACTTTTGACCCCAAACCACTTGACTGCCACCCCCCGCAAGTTGTGAGACCCAAGTTTACGTCGAGGTCTATCATCCCTGAACATTTCAAGCCTCTAGCATCAGCGGTTGAAATGCCCTAGACTGCGCAAGATTGGCAACATTTATCGGTTTTTTGACCTTTGATCCCGAGTCACGTGACATAGAGCGTTCATGGTTGGTGCACTGCAAGAACATATCAAGACACACCAATCCTATCAAATTCAAGTTCTTATGTGTTTTGAATGAATAGTTATACGCCAAACGACATATTTGCGTATTTGACCTTTGACCCGAAGTGACGTCACGCAAAACTAATCATTGCTGGTGTTTTTGTACTCTCGTTGAGATGCATCTGCTCCGTAAACTTGAAGGTCCTACCAGTTGCCATTCACAAGTTATTAGCGTTTGATCAAACTATTTGTCAATTTAATTGATTGACGTTTGACCTTTGACCTGTTGACCGCCACCCCCCAAAAGCTGTTAGGCACAAGATCACATGGAGGTCTATCATCCCTGGGAATTTCAAGTATCTAGCATCAGTGGTTCAAAAACCTTAGGCTGCACAAAAAACTGCTGAGGTTTGTTGATTTGACCTTTGACCCTAAGTGACGTCACGAACAGGTCATTGTTGTGCATATAATTATTCCCCAGATTGATATGCATATACTGTGAAAATGTAAAGGTCCTACCTGTAGTCATTCAAAAGTTATTAGGTTTTGGTAAATTTGGTTTTTTGACCTTTGACCTTTAACCTGACGACCGCCACCCCCCAAAAGTTGTTAGGCACAAGTTCCCAATAGGATCTACCATCCCTGAACATTTCAAGTCTCTAGCATCAGCGGTTCAAAAACCTTAGGCTGCGCAAGATTGGCAACACTTCCCGATTTTTTTGACCTTTGACCCCGAATCACGTGACATAGAACGTTTATAGTTGGTACACTGCAAGGACATATCAAGACACACCAACCCTATTAATTTCAAGTTCCTATGTGTTTTCCATCAATAGTTATTTGCCAAACGACATATTTGCGTATTTGACCTTTGACCCCAAGTGACGTCACGCAAAACTAATCACTGTTGGTGCTTTTGTACCTTGGTTGAGATGCATCTGCTCCGTAAACTTGAAGGTCCTACCAGTTGCCATTCACAAGTTATTAGCGTTTGATCAGAATTTTGATCATTATATTTGATTGACGTTTGACCTTTAACCTTATGACCGCCACCCCCCAAAAGTTGTTAGGCACAAGTTCACATGGAGGACTATCATCCCTGGGAATTTCAAGTGTCTAGCATCAGCGATTCAAAAGCCTTAGGCTGCACAAAAATCTGTTAAGATTCGTTGATTTGACCTTTGACCCTAAGTGACGTCACGAACAGGTCATTGTTATGCATATAATTATTCCCCACATTGATATGCATATACTGTGAAAATTTGAAGGTCCTACCTGTAGTCATTCAAAAGATATTAGGTTTTGGTAAATTTGGTTTTTTGACCTTTGACCTTTAACCTGACGACCGCCACCCCCCAAAAGTTGTTAGGCACAAGTTCCCAATAGGATCTACCATCCCTGAAAATTTCAAGTCTCTAGCATCAGCGGTTCAAAAGCCTTAGGCTGCACAAAATTTGGTGTTGAAAAAAAAAAAAAAAAAAAAAAAAAAAGAATTTTTCGGAAACAAAATATTTTTTATCTAGAAAGTGGGGGGCTGCCGGGGAAAGTTAGGGCGACCAAGGTGTAGACCTAGGTGGGACACACATTTGAACTCTAGGTCACTTTTGAATTGGAACAGTAGTTTAGCAGCTACAGCTGCTGGAAGTGTCAAAAAGTGCACAAATGGCCAAACAAAAGTAATATGGCTTCCCTTTTCGGGAAGCCATAAAAATACAGATTGGCGACTGACCAAATTGTTAGCTTTCATTTGTAACTTTTATTGTTGTGGTTGTATTATTTTTCATTTGGCTTTCAGATTACTGGTAGCATAAATGGTGTAGTTTTTATATATGCCAATTAAAGTTGCGATTTTGATAATTTTATGTCTCAAAAGACCCCCAAGGTATCTGACATTTGGCTTCATAAAAACTTCACTGCAAAACCGTGCGAAATGCCTTGGCTATATTAAAATTATAACCAAACATTATGTATACAAGCCCACCCTGCCAGGAAATGCGGTTTGCCGAACGTTGCAACTTTAAGCAGCAATCTCAACGACAAATAAATAGGCCTTATCGCAAAAAATACAAAAACCAGATTGCTTTGTTGTCATTGGTCAGATACAGGAGAAGAGGACAAAAAAGTTTCTAAAGACTTTGTCAGTTGTAAGAGCTTCTTTTTCTTGTGTCGAATTACGAATGCTGGTGAAGATATGCTTGACAACACAAGAAAAGCATAAATCCCACCAATGATGAAGATGAACAACGTGTTAGTTTCCGACAATGATCTCATTTTTGTAATGGTTTTCTCCCCTAGACAAACAATATATACTCATCTGCGCCAGGCGCCAACCACTTGTAGTTGCTTTTAATCCGCCTTTGAAAGTAGAGTGGAACCTCCTGATATGCATTTTTGGAAGAAAAGCAATTGCAAAAGGAAAACAGACATTGGTAACCTACTTAACTTCTCGTAAAATCTCTCACTGAAAGAATTTTTATTGCCCATTACATGTATTATGTGTAGCGTGGTAGGCCTACCGTTTTAGTAAGCCATGCAATAGGGGTGAATAGTGGTGTTGCTTTTTGTGTGCTTTTGTTTGTGCGTAATTTTATTAGCCTTATGAGGCAAGAAAACAATAATTTAAGTAATTTTCTTTTCTATTTGTTATTTCATTTGAGCAACAGCTGTGATATGGGTGGATATATTATTAACTGATTGATTTTTTCATTTTTATCCTTCTGTCACGAGAAAGGGACAGAGGCGCTATACATAGTACGAATCCAGACTCGCTTAGGAGTTGTCTTTGTGTCGGAGTTTTCCGCTTGAATTTTGCTTTTGACTTCTTTGATTTATTGCTTGTTAGATTCCAACAAACAGAGCTAATTGTCGTGAAGCCTCTTATCCAAGGACGCAACAATGAGGCTTGGATAGGAGTTGAACCATCAATCTTGCGATCAAGGCCGTCGTAAAAACGACGCTCCGAACCACTCGGCCACGCTGCCAACTATCTTGGCTTGTGCGATCAAAGTGCCCCAAGTTGTCAGCACATCATTGAAATTCGCTGAGTAGGCCTACCGGATGTAGTTTGAAGCCACATTACTAAAAATATGAAAAAAATAGTAGGGTAGGGGCCAGGGGGACTATTTTCAACGTTTTAGTACCGCAATTTCGCTGAGACCCGACACAAACCTTGGCTGCTGCCATAGGTGGGCAGAAAGTACCGCGGTACTTTTTTAGTACCGGTACCGTCGGTACTTTGGAAGAAAAGTACCGGTACCGCAGTGCCGGTACTTTTATTTCTCAAGTTTTAGGCGGTACTCGGTACTTTTGCAAAATCTTTTATAATAAAAAAAGAAGGTTGCGCAGCTACTCCTTCCGCAGCAATCGTTTGAAAGATTTTTTTTTTAAATACAATACTGCCATCCCGTCAAGCGCGGCAATAGACAGATACTTTTCCTCTCGAAAAGATATTTTGAAGCCGAAAAGGAGTGGTCTTTTAGAGTTAGACGACTTTTCCCAAATGGTCTTGTTTTTGAAAAACAATTCAGAGTAAAAGTATTTCAATACTGTAGTTCCGTTTCGTCGGTTCTTTTTGCGTCACCGTCCGTTGATAAGGTTGTTACTATAAGAGAAAGTCTCAAGACCTGGGTAGAGTTTTTAACAGCCTGCTGCATACAACGTGGCTTAATTAATGTTAAACAGAGTTGCGCAATGGGCAGCCCTAGTAAAATAGGCTACATGCGCCCTCTAAAATATTTTTCTTCTAGTTCGATACGATTCCGCGGGATGTTTAAACTCTGTATAACTTGGTATTGCTTTATCTCAGCAGGCTTAGGGTTGAATTGGTTGAGTTTTGCGTATTTAAATGCAAGTTAAAACCTAAGCTTAATTATGAGAACAAGAACGACAGCAAATTTAAAGTAGTTTTAAGACGTCTTTTTGCAGATTTCAAAATTCATTTTTTCGGATTTGACTCGTAATTTCGCAAATATGCTTTTTCTGGACATTTGATTTTCTTTGATCTGATTTCTTCTTCATTTTTATCCTCCTATCACGAGAAAGCGATGGAGGCGCAATGCGTAGGACGAATCTAGACTCGCTAAGGAGTTGCCTGTATTTCCGAGTTTTCCGCTTAAATTTTGTTTCTGACTTTTCAATTTGCTGCTAGTTAGATTCCACCAAGCAAAGATAATTGTGGTGAAGCATATTGTCCAAGGACGCAACAACCAGGGTTGGGTGGCAGTTGAACCGTCAACCTTGCGAGCATGGCCGTCGTAAAAACGACCCTCCGAACCACTTGGCCACGCTGCCGACAGACATTCCACCGACTTACAACTCTCTGCAATAATGTTTCTTAAAGTGAATTTCCTTACAAAGATGCGAAAGTATAAAATAATTTAGTACTTTTTCTTGTGAATCCGATGGAATTCGATTGATATAGACCTTTTTATTAGCGAGCGGAAATCAATTTCGTGTTTTTGAAGGCCCACATTCTTAACATTACTGGCCTGAGGCCTACCTTAATAGCATAGGCCTTACTATATTTTGTATTACATTTACTCGTGTCAGCTCGACGAATATTTGTATAATGTTTCAAACTAATCATTGCTGATCGTTACAGTCTATTGCAGCAGATCTTCCCATCTTACTCAGTAGCTTATTCGCCATCTGTCAGTTCCGGTATGGGATTTATGCCTAACTCCTAATGCGCATAGGTATTTTTGCTCCACCCAACTTAATCGCTTGCTGTATCTTAATTCATAAGATATTAAACTCACAAAGCTAAACGTGTCTTTGCACTTACGCAACCACATCTGAGAAAATGTCTACACACAGCGTACACCCCTCTTAAAACTTGTTTCCTGTTGAGGGGGTGATGAAAGTCTTCAACTTCCAAGAGGAAGCGGTAGAACAAAAATGTTTGAGAATCACTGCTCTACACTCAAGGTCTCCAGTCTCGCGATCATAAGTTTTCATATTGTCCTCGTCCGTGGTCGCACAAAGTATTGTCTATTATTATGATCTCATGAATCTAACTTACAGCTTTGAGTGCTTTCTGATAATCACCGAAACGAAAATTAAGCTCCATGAAAAAGTTAGAACGATTTATCCTACGTGAAGATCCGGAGTGCAACAAATTTCAAAAAATAGCAAAGCATACCTTAAAATATTATTGGCCTTCGACACCTCGAGCACTTTTACATTATCAAATTTGGTGCTTCTAAAAAAAATTGGGTACCCCTTCTCTACACACTCCGATGTTAAAAATTCTGTTTCTATTTTGATGACTTTACTAAAAAGTTTGACGTCATTATGATTTATGACGAACTCCTTCCATTGAAAACTCCAGCGTAGGCCACTTCTGGTTATGGGGTCCCCATTCATTCAAAATTCTTAAACAATCTTTTTGTCGCATTCTGCGCAAAAAGTAGTCTCCAATAAAAAAAGTTTTCGCCTTATGCGTGGCGACCCATTTTTATGGGCGAGGGATATTGTTGCATTTCTTCTGATTTTGGTTACGCTAACTGGCACTAACTATAGCTGGTTTTGTACCGTTTTTTGATTGTTGATGCATAGTTTACAATTCGTGAACTGTGCCGTACCAAGTACTACCGGTAGCACTACAATATTGAGTAACTTAGTATTTATCTAGCTAATAGCTATAGGCCTAATTATTATGAAACTGTACAGTTTTACTTAAAAATCAACAAAATATAGGGCAGTACTTTCCTTTTGAAATTTTTTTTGAAAAGTACCGACAAAAGTACCGCGGTACTACCGCGGTACTACCGGCGGTACTTTTGAATTTCAAGTACCGGTACCGCCGGTACTTTTAACAAAGTACCGAGTACACGTACCGCCGGTACTTTAAAAAAGTACCGTGCTCACCTCTGGCTGCTGCTAAACCCAGTCTACAGAGTAGCATCTACGGTTTGGTGTTGCTGAACGTCCAGCCATAAGGTGAGCCAGCCATAATACTCGTAAGTCAAAAATTTCAACATCTTTTGTCTCATGAGCTAGATCTTTTGCATTTTTATGTTTTTTTCTGCGTATACTGGCATGTCATTTGAAACAGCAAGCGACAGTTATGGCTGATCGTAGTCATCAAAGAAAGAATAAATTATTCCGGACGCCGCCACAACAACAACATTTATTTTGCTTACTTAACAGCGCAGTAACGAATAATCGCAATTAATAAGTTTCAAACAATTTTTCAAACGACTGGTAAAAATTGCTAGTTTTTTAATAAAATAAAAGATGTATATATACCAGTGCGGGCTATCAAGTAGCCTGGACGGTGAAAGACCATTTCATGGTCATCTAGTCAAACTGTCCAGCTTTACTATTGATTTTAAGTTTTTAACATAAAATTGGAAATCAATATTTTTTTCCAAGTTACTGGGAAAGTATGCTTTTTTCATCTTGGATATCGTCTGGTAATACAGTTTCTTGCTGTCTTCTCTTATACTTTAAATCTTGAATTTGTATCAAATATTCAGGCAAAATTGAAGTTAATGCAGATTGTGCAGCCAATCAAACTTGCAATGCATTGCACTGTTGCACATCAGCATTCAGCAATGCATTGAACAAGCACAATCAACAACATCATCGCAAGAGTGGTATTGCCAAAAGACAATTCATCATTTTAGTTTCAATAATGAAAGTAAGACAAGTCTGCATTATTTGATTACTGGCCCAGAGCCTAGACCAAACACTGCGCAGATTCATCAGCCGTGAGCCTAGACCATCTAACATAAACCTAGACTATTTTTGCTGAAAATACATTAGTAGTTGAAGCAATTTAATAAATATAGAGTGAGTTCAATCTAAGCAACAATTAAAAAAAAAAACAGAGCAAGTACACTCCTCTCCTTTATTGTATCAGCAGCTTGACTTATCATTGTACAGGTACGTTTTGTCACTTTACCGGTATATTTGCCAGCGTAACACAATCACATATTTTTACACCTGAAGGGTGAGTTTTTAAGTCTTTTCGAATAAGTCGATAACCTACAGCTACTTGGTAGTTTTTTGAAATTGAAACAACTGTATTGCACAGTTGCGGGTATAGTCTAGAGCAGAGATCACCAAACTACGGCCCGCGGGCCGGATCCGGCCCGCGAAGTGATTTTATTCGGCCCGCCACGCTGGCAGACGAGCAAAGGAAATAACAGCTGCACTGAACTGCTAAGTAAAATAGTCCCAAACATTTTGGAGTGTCGTTGTTGTTGAGCTAGGCCCAACCTTTTACTGATTCTTATTATGACATCACAAACTTTAAAAACGCCATTGCTGTTAAAAACACCATTGTTTCACCAGTGGGAAATCTCTGTTTTACGCAAATTTAATAGAACCACCAGACCAGAGGTGTCCGGAGTCTAAAAATTTCAATCCGAATCCTAATCCGACTCCGAAGCGCTAAAATCCGAATCCGACTCCGAATCCTAAAAAATTCAGGAAACAGAATCCGGCTCCGAATCCTGAATTGGTATTATATACAAATTATCACAAGATCTGTGGAAAATTGAAGTACTGCACCATTACCTTTCCATGCCCCAGTCTTATCTCATAAATCCATTAGACATTAATCAGTCACCAGATGTTAGTCAAAACAAACCTTTTTTTACAATGGCAAAGCTTTTAAGAACTTGTCAGTAAACTTAATCATTACATTTTTATTCTTAAATTAATTTAACTTTAAAAATAATAAAACCTGAAAGAAGAAAATAAACACCCTGAAAATATAAAAGGTAAGCTGTGATAAATAAGAAATCAGTGAAACACTATTTACAAACTTGCAACAGTAGATAAGCCACTAGTTTACTAAATTGTGAAAAACAAAAAATGTGAAATGAATAAACACTGAATAGCATGAAAAACAAAAAAGAACAGTGTGTGATAAATAAAAACCAGTGAAACACTATTTACAAACTTGCAACAGTAGATAAGCCACTAGTTCACTAAATTGTGAAAAACAAAAATGTGAAATGAATAAACACTGAATAGCATGAAAAACAAAAAAGAGCATAAAACTAGTTTCATGTCATTGCATTAATAACATTTACTCATGGCAAGAATTTACAACCATTAGTGCGTCAACAGTTGAAGCACTTAGTTGTGATCTACGTTTTGAAATAGTGGTCCCACAAACACTAAATACCCTTTCACTACTAGCACTGGATGCTGGAATACTGAGAATCCCAAGAGCAAGTTTGCTGAGTGATGGAAATTTTGCTTTAATTGTTGATGATGACCAAAACTCTAAAATGTTGAATTTTCCATCAGATGCACAAAACCTGCTTGTCAACTCATCATCAAACACTGCTTCAACATATTCAGTGATTTCATCAACCTTGCAATTGGCAGTGTCACAGTAGCTATCTTGCCAATCCAAAAATTCATCATCAATGTTGCTTGTTTTTCGTTTTTTTTGACCAGCAGGCATACCATATGCATGATCCAGTAACAAGTTTTCACTAGGAGGGCTACTATCCACTGCTCCTTGTTCTGAGGCAGTTGCACAAGTAGGAAACAGCTCCACAAGGTACTGTTTGGCAATGCACAGAATTTCATTTTTTTCATCTTCCTTGAGAGCACGCATGCTTTTAAATTTTGGGTTTACAAACAAAGCTAGTTTGTGGGTTGGAGTAATTTGAAACTTTTCATTAAGAGCACAAGATGCTCTTTTTTTCAAAAACTTGACAAAACAGGAATCAGTGTATCTCACAGTTGTAAACCTTTCAAGCTTAATGTACCACTGGTAAACATGGTGTATTGTTGGAAAATTATCCCCCTCCAGAGCTTTGGTTGCATCAAAAAATGGTTGCAAAAACTGTTCAAGGTTACCCAACAGAGTGATATCAATATCTGCCAACCTTCTTTCTTGTCCAATATCAGAGAGGATCTTTTCAATTTCATCGTATGTCTTAAGTATGGATTGCACCAAAGTTAAAACCGAGTTCCATCGTGTGTCATTAGATTGTTTTAATGAACTGCTCAGCTTATTATTTAAACCAGATTTTTTGAAATATGTAGCCAAACTTTTAGCAGCCACTACATTTTTTTTCAAGACTTTCAAATGTTCCATAAGGTCATCATCGTTTTGCATAGGAAGAATCTGGGAGCTTAATTGGTCTAACTGTAATGTATGTCGCAATACAGTAGCAATCATATGGCAAGCACATGGTTCTCGGTGATAGTTGCTTAATGCTGCTTTAATGTTGCTACCTTGATCTGTCACAAAATACAAATTTTTTTGAATCACATCTGAAGATATGCCAAGATCTGTTAAAGTTGAGACAATGCTTTGCTTTAAGTTATAGGCAGTTTTTTGATCTTCTTCAAATTGGTAAACAGCCAAAACAAACTTTTCCAGTTTTTGATTTTTAACAAAATGCACTGTTAAGCTTATGAAGTTCCTCATTTTCAGATCACTCCACAAATCTGTGGTAATTGCAACAAATCCATTTTGCTGTATGGCAGTTAGCACATCGCCAACAATACTTGTTTTTAGTAAGGCTGCTTTTTGGTCCAATTTCCTTTTAACAGTATTTCTACTGGGCAGTAATTTTTCAGCAGACATGTTGCCATACTTGGCTCCGATAGCGATGGCAGTCTGAACTAATTCCACCATGCCTTTTCCTTCAACAGAGGCTAAAGGTCTAATATCCCAGGATACAAAATTAACCGCAGCATTTTGCATTTGTTTCACAGCTTGTTTGGGAGGGTCCGCTTTGTGTTTAACAAATTCAGTTATACTTACTTGTTTAGAATTGGCAGTATCAGAGGATTTTGAGCTGCTAGGGTTTTCACAAGCTTTTAGATGCATTCGCAAATGTGATGTCCCACTATTCGCTTTGTGATGTTTAAGATAAGAAGAACAAATTTTGCACCTAACATACTCAGCGTACCTATTGGAATCTTTATAGTAGAGCAAGGAAAAAGATTTCCAGACATTGCTTTTATGTCGAACACAATCTTTTTCATACAATTTTTCATTCTTCAGTAGAGTATCAAGTTCTTCGTTCCCCACCATCTCAAACCGACCAGTGATTTCAGTTTACAAAATTCAGAACGTTTTAAGTGCGAACTACGAATGGTTTCGCTCCGCTGATTAATAGCATACAAAATAATGTAAAGATTAGAGGAGCAAAGACGTCAGGAAAGGGAAAAATCTGCAACCATAAACCAGCAAACAGCAACTTTAAAGAATTTGTTATCATCCAAAATTAAATCCGGATCCTGATCCGGATCCGGAAAAAGCAAAAAATCACAATCCGGATCCGGCTCCGAATCCGAAGCAACAGCCGGATTATCCTGTTTTTAAAATCCGGATCCGGCTCCGTTGTACACCTCTGCACCAGACTAGTAGGCCTACGCAGGAGAATTTGGACAGCTTATAGAATTTAAGCGCTCTTGACGAGACAATGTGTTTCCAAACCTGAAGAAATTCGCTTCTAAGATAGCATCAACGTTTGGGACGACTTATATTTGCGAGCAAACTTTCTCAAAGATGAAGTATGTGAAGTCGGAACATCGTACGAGACTGACCGACAACCACTTGAAGGCTATTCTTATGGTTGGGTGCTGCACCTCTAAGCCAAACGTTGATGATGTTATGAGAGAAAAACGACAATTTCGTAAATCCCACTAGTTCTGACAATTTCGCAATTTCAGCTTACATAGCTGGTGTTACATATCTTTTGTAGTTCTTTTTTTCGTAGTTCTTTTTTTTTCTTTCGCAGTTCATTAGGATACCACAACCTTTCGATTTTCATCACAACTTTGCTCTACCACCGTTGACTTTGTTGTTTATCGCGTTTAATTCATGCCGATGGAGATTATAAATAGTTGTATCTTTTTTGCAATTCGCATCCGGCCCGCAGCCGTTAATCTCGCAGCAATCCGGCCCTCGGAGCAAAAAGTTTAGTGATCTCTGGTCTAGAGTCCATAAAAATCGTTACTGCACCAGCAAGCCAGGACTAATGAAGTAGTAGGAAAAACTAGCCCGTAACCGATTTCATAATTAACCAGATAGTCTTACAAGGTCAAATTATTATTGTTGAAACCGTTATCACTCTTAGTAATCATAGAAACCATACAAGACGTCGATCCACCATGATAGGCTTCAAAACTAATCCATGTATTGATAGGCTAGCTATTTAAACCCACAAGGGCCATCCAAAACTCTTATAATTCAAATTAAAACATATCCTAATATGTCTGTTGACATTGAAATTTAGAAGTGTAGGATAATACTTAAATCCCCACTACCTTCAACTGGCTTAAATCCTGTTTTTATAGATTTAGGAACAGAAACTATGCCAGGAGACTACCAATCTCCTATCTTCTTCGATTATACGCTGTTAAACCAAACTCGTCTCTGATTAGTCAATTGATTTTTTCTCTAGTGATCAGGTAGTAACCAAAATATGCAGTTTTCGGTCATATGAATTACGTACGAAAACTGGCTTGTCGGGCTTGTCTAAGTAATGCTGCGTCGCGAATTTTTCTTAAATTAGTGAGATTTAGCGCATTTGAAATGTGATTCAGACTAGGTTTTAGACTACAACCTTACAAGTTATCAAACCCAACAAGTTCTGGTCGAGTTACAGAGTAAGTGATTTTATTTCCATAGACTGTTAATAATTTGCTGTAGTTTTGCTGGCTTATGCAACAACTCAGTTTGGTTCATGACAAAAAAGCTGTTAATCTACCAGTTCCTAAACACTTAAATTCTCCAGTAGCCTGGTAGCTGTTAGACTACCGGTACATGTCACGTCACTCATGTGTGGGCTAGTTTGAGATGGTACCAGTAATCATTGTGATGGAGAAGCGGTCGGCAGTTCAAATCTGCAGATATTGTATCTAAGACAAATTCATCAGTGAGGTTGCAGGGTAGTGTTGGTTACTGATGTTAGAGTACCGGTACTGGATACAAAGTAGGAGTGCAGCAGTACAGTATGGTACATGCATTATCTGATGTGCATCTCCTAGTCTATTTGCAGTTAACAACTGAAGCAAAAAACAAATAAATCTAGGATCTGCGGTGCGACGGATTTACAATGACGTTGATAGACTAGGCCTAGCAGTGTGTGTAGGAAGCAGAAGCAAATTCAGATTTATAGTTTGTCAAGCGTTAAACTGAAATTGTTTCGAGAGATTTCAGTTTGAGTGCGCGAACGATGGTCTGCACTATCTTTAAATCTGCTGGTATACACGTAATAGGCTTAACTTTGTTTTATTTAACAATTGTATGTAAATATGGAGCCACAGAGCCACTGCATCTTTTCAAACAACAAGTAAATATAGATTCCGGTAAAGCAGGTAAGTGATCAAAACATGTTGTGAATGTGCTAACTAGGTACGGTACTGTGTTATGCTGTAGGCCTTATGTACCGGTGTGTTGGGGAGTACTTTTAACACTTACTTGTGACTAGTTACTGGTAATGTAATGTACTGGTATGCTTGCATGGTTTCCATATTAAATTTCATGTGTCAACAATGCCACGTATTATTGGTGATTGCAGCTTACCCAATACAGCACTAGCTTGGACAACTTTGTCACAATGAGGTCAAAGATTGGAATTGATGAGGTAGAGAATTTTGTAGTTCCTCAGCCTCTCTATGACATGCTCTACATCAATTCTACACCCAGCAATTTTACATGAAAATAGGTTTCTGATTTTAAAATCGAAGTGGCTATTTTTGCGGGCCGGTAACTTTTGTCGTTTGAGTTTATTTTATTGTTTGTCATGCTTTCGTACTACTGAGGAAAGTGTGAAGAGATAATAAAATAAACAAATAGCATATTTTTTACCGTCACATATTCTTAGCCACTGCCTTTTATAAACCATCCAGCAGCTATTGAATTGACGAGTTGTTGCTGCTTTAACACATCATCACCCTTTTTATATAAACTTTGCTTTGCAGTTCATGGATAAAATTGATGAGTTGAAATAGCAGCTGAATGACCTCGCAGTGGGAAAGATCAAAACTACTAAGTATAACCACAAAAAAGCTCCTAAACAGATAAGATAATATAGATGCATTACCATGACGTACACACTCACTCCTATTTTAAGCCATTAATTCAATGAGTTTTGATAGTTCAAATGTACTGTCATACTATTTCTTCTTTCCAAGAAATGAATCAAAAGCAACTGTTTGCTGTAAACTACATACTGCATAACAATAAAAAATTATAGTTTTTGATGTTACCTTAACTGCAAAAACTCAAGAGAGACCTACCATGCTTCAACTGAGCAACGTGACTGAATGAATTTCAGTCCCTCACTGAACTCCAGGAATTTTATGATGCGTGGTGAAAGCTCGAACTGTTTATCGGTGCGTTAATCTGCTAGTGCCTGGTCAATCAAATCACTGCAATTGAAGGATCAGATTTGGGTTCATCGAATTCTTGTCAACCTGAGCAGGTCACCTCCTAAGTCACACCAAAATAAAAATGATGCATATTATTGCAGAAATAAGTGCATATTACACTACTGTACTACCACAACTTTTAAAACAGAACAGACCTATATGAGCTTTTTGCATTTGGTAGAATCAGAAACAATGCAATCCAACTTTTTTACAGTAAATTTGAAACGTCGCTTTAACTTGTACAGAGCAGTGGTGTCACCGTTACTGCAAAAAGTGCAAAATCATGATGCAAAATTTACTTTGAAATTTAACACATTCTTTAATGGGTACGAAACTATGGTGGAACATGTGCTGTAAAATTCTGGAATTCTTTTGAACTCTCCACGAAGGTATGATGCACTATTCAGGAAATGTGGTTTGCAGAATGGCTGAACAGCATTAATAAGAAAAACATTACTATTTCCATTAAGGCAAAAAAGATTAACTTTGCAAATGTTAGATTTAATACAATTGCAATGCCCAACCATTGTGCAGTATTTTGCTGCAATGCAACTTCTGAAAAAACAAAGATCGCTCATTTCATCGCCTACCATTAAAACCCAAAGCGAGAATACAATGGTTAAAATGCTGAACAGAAAAAAATATTCTCCAGGCAAATATGCCCATGTTTGTTCGTATCATTTTGCTGATGATGACTTCAAAGCCACTGCTGCAACCAGCACAGCAGTTTCACATTTTTAAAAAAGAAACCTAAAAAAGATGCTGTTTCTCGTTTTAATCCTCGTGGTAAGCGAAAGGATCAAAAAGGACATCGCAGATCAACTGCAACATTAAGAAATACCAGCCGGAAGCACCAATGTTGCATTTCACCTGACACTATCAGCTCAGGTGATAATACAGGAAGTTTCAATGAAGATGTAGCAGCTCAAACACCTGTAAATGAAACTGAGAAAAGTAATGACAATGAAGACCAACAGCTAGCAACAAAAGAAATAGCCAAGCTACAAAAAGAAAATGAAGCTTTTAAAAAACACATTTTCAAATGGGAAAATTTGTCAGGTGACGAAATTAAAAGTTATGCAGGAATTGATGAATTAGTATTTCATACTGTTGCGAAAATGATTGAAGGATTTCAACCTCTCAACTACAGGTCAGGCAAAACAGTAAATTCAATAACTTCACATGATCAGCTGCTCGTATGCTTAATGAAACTCAAGAGAGACCTACCATATTTTGACTTGGCAAAGTGATATGATGAAACATTTTTTGACGTACCTGCATGCATTTCATGAAATCTTTTTTGTTGGATGCTGCATGAATATAATTTCCTCTCTGGAGAAAAATAGAAGTAGTATGCCAGAAACGTTTGGAGATACATCCAAATTATTGGGTCTCATCTAGAGTAAGCCGTCCGCGTCTTCTGTAAATGCCGATGGCTTACTCTATGTGAGACCCAAATTATTTTAGACTGCACAGAGTTTTTTGTTGAAATACCATGATAAGATCTTCGTGCAGCCAGCACTAATTATGGTGACTACAGACACAGAGACACAGATTGACAGCCAAGTAGGTGATTGGAGTATCCCCAAATGGAGAAATTACTTGAAAAAATTGTGAGTGCAGCATACCCAGGAAGCACTGTCGATAAAATATTATCAGACCATAGCAAAGTTATCACGCATTTGAAGGTAGGAAATACAAAATAGTATCAAAATCAAACGCACTGATAACACTAGTCAACAAAATTTTGAGTTTGAAGTTTACTGCAAGTTTAAATTTTTATCTTATCAAATAAACAATATACGCCACATCGAGTTCGTTAAATAACAAAATTTTTATTCAAGATTTTTTATTTACAACCAAACAACGCCTTTGTTTCCTAACTTTATATTTAAAACAATGCCCCTCCTCTGATTCTAATTAAATCTATATTTTTTGGAGACTTGAAAGACTTTTAAATCTACATTTTCTGGAAACTGGAGACTTGGGCTTGCATGTGCAGAGTGCAGACATAAACTTCATTATCTACAACTAAATGCCTAAATATGTGTTTCTCAATTTTACCATTTCGTGTTGGCAAAACACAATTTACAAGTTCAAAAGTCAAATTTGTACACATAAAATTGCGTGTAGAATTCACCGAGCTTGTTTGAATTAAGCCGCATCTTATAACAGGTGGATATATCACGAGCACAAGGACCGCTAGGGACGCTAGTGAGTTATTAGGAGGGATTATGGCAGGGCCTAACCCTAACCCCGTAGCCCTGAACCCAAACCTCGAACCTGAACCACGGCTTAATTCAAACAAGCTCCGAATTCACGTAGAGCATGCAATAGAGAGGCTGAAGAACTACAAAATTCTGTACCTCATCAATTCCTATCTTCGACCTCATTGTGACAAAGTTGTCCAAGTTTGTGCAGTATTTACCGTATTAATTAAATACAACTGGATAAATGGTAGGCCTTGAAGATTTACTAAATAAACGCTGTAAAAACCTATTCTACGACTAGTTTCGGGGTTTGGCCGCTCATCAGGTAGACTCAGGTTTTTAACTCAGGACCTTGTGATTGAGAGTTTTACCTCTCTAACCACTCGGCCACCGGACTGACAGCGTTTTCAATGCAATTTTCAGCTATACATACTCCATACATAAAAATTGCATTGAAAACGCTGTCAGCCCGGGGGCCGAGTGGTTAGAGAGGTAAAACTCTCAATCACAAGGTCCTGAGTTAAAAACCTGAGTCTACCTGATGAGCGGTCAAACCGCGAAACTAGTCGCAGAATAGGTTTTTACAGCGTTTATTTAGTAATTCTTCAAGGCCTACCATTTATCCAGTTGTATTTCATATATATAGACTTACATCGGCTACAATTATTTCACTACGAGTTAATTAAGTTGCAATCACCAATAGGCCTACGTGGCATCTTTGACACATGAAAATAATCTAAAAACTGTGCAAGCAGTGTTCCCTCTAGAGTGAGAAATTCGAGAAAAATGCGAAATTTTTGGACAAATTTTACTGATCTTGAACCAAAAATTAATATTATAAAGGCAGTGTCTATTTAGCCGTTAACGGCATAATAGCTTTTAGGTCTATTTTGCCGCAGCTACATAACCTCATGTCACACGAATACTAAATGTTATTCTATTCTGCTGTCCTCATGAACCCGATTGTTAACCCAGGTCACACGAATACGAATCGAACCGAAACGATTCGAAGCCACCGAAACAAAACGAACCAAAGCCGAGATGAGAATCGAACCCAAAACTAGAGCAGCGCTTCCCACTATATGCTGCGCTCTATCCACTGAGCTATCGAGAAGTCATGGCAATCTAGCGCAAAGTGAAGGTTAAAAACCCACGACGTCACTTACGCGTAACGGCAAAATAGCTTTTAGGTCTATTTTGCCGTAACGGCAGAAAGCTATTTTGCCGTAACGGCAAAAACTTAAATATTTTAATGCAAGACTGTAGCTTACATCTTGGAAAAGCAAATGTAATGCAAAAAATTTGTAAAAGGGGTCCTCAAAGTAGTAAAATCTTTGGACAAAAATTTCAATGAATTTATCGTTTGGGCAAATTCGCACTAGTCAAAATCCTAGAAAGAACACTGCATGCAAGCATACCAGTACATTGCATCAAGTGTTAAAAATACTCCCCAACACACCGTACCGTACCTAGTTAGCACATTCACAACATGTTTTGATCACTTACCGGTACAGGTACCTGCTTCACTGGAATCTGCAATATACTTGTTGTTTGAAAAGATGCAGTGGCTCTGTGTTTGCATACAATTGTTAAATAAAACAAAGTTAAGCTTATTACGTGAATACCAGCAGATTTAAAGATAGTGCAGACCATTGTTTGCGTACTCAAACTGAAATCTCTCGAAACAATTTCAGTTTAAAGCTTGACAAACTATAAATCTGAATTTGCTTCTGCTTCCTGCACACACTGCTAGGCCTAGTCTATCAACGTCATTGTAAATCCATCGCACCGCAGATCCTAGATTTATTTGTTTTTTGCTTCAGTTGTTAACTGCAAATAGACTAGGAGATGTACATCAGATAATACAAGTATATACCGTACCGGTACTGTCCAAGTGTACTGCTGCACCCTATACCAGTACTCTGTTCTCAGTACCGGTACTCTAATATAAGTAATCAACACTACCCTGCAACTTCACTGATGAATTTGTCTTAGATACAATATCTGCAGATTTGAACTGCAGACCAATTCTTCATCGCAATGATTACTGGTACCATCTCAAACTAGCCCACACATGAGTGACATGACATGTACCGGTAGTCTAACAGCTACCAGGCTACTGGAGAATTTAAGTGTTTAGGAACTGGTAGATTAACAGCTTTTTTGTCATGAACCAAACTGAGTTGTTGCATAAACCTGCAAAACTACAGCAAATTATTAACAGTCTATGAAAATAAAATCACTTTCTCTGTAACTCGACCAGAACTTGTTGGGTTTGATAACTTGTAAGGTTGTAGTCTAAAACCTAGTCTGAATCACATTTCAAATGCGCTAAATCTCACTAATTTAAGAAAAATACTGCCCATAAGCCACAAAAGTTATTGCATCCCTTCAAAACTACATTGGAGGGTTTTATTTAGCTAAAACTCGCGACGCAGCATTACTTAGACAAGCCCGACAAGCCAGTTTTCGTATGTAACTCATATGACCGAAAACTGCATATTTTGGTTACTACCTGATCACAAGAGAAAAAATCGATTGACTAATCAGAGACGAATTTGGTTTAACTGCGTATACCGCGCACAAAATTAGTGCTTTTTTTCATATGCTTCAGAGCGTGACCGAGTCTTTGATACAGCGTGACCGAGTTTTTGATTTAGTATATAGTCTTTGATACAGCACAAAAAGGAGAAGAGGATCATAACTGGAATAAGTGGAAAAGGGAAAACTAGTCAATACGAGAAATGATGAATGGTAACTAAATCAATAAGAATTCAACCAGTGGCGTAGCGAGAAACTTCGGGGGGACAAAAATTTCTAAATTTTTTTCTAGCGGATTTTTTTTTGGCAGAGCGAATTTGAAGCTGATGCAGAAACAAGTAAAGCTCTAGGGGGGTCCGGGGGCATGCTATCCCGGAAAATTTGTGAAAATTTACAAGCTGTTATGGCTATCTTAGCGCTTTTTGAATGATTTTCAGGCAAATTTTGTTCAAATTTTTTGACCCTAATTCTGAGTGCTTCACCAAATATGATGCATTTTGTTTGCACATTTTCGATTATGCGTGCTTAAGGCATAAAGCTTATTGCTATCGAAGAGGTTCGAAATTATGGAAAATTTGTATAGGTCTACATCAAAAACATTTTTGAAAATGGCTGGTGGGAGGATGCATATCCCTCATCTTTTCTCCCTGAACCCGCCCCTGGCCATAAGCTACAGAAACCATCAAAAGAGTCTGGCATATTTCAGTCACTTGGCACCATTAGTTTTGTTCTTTTTTATTGAAAGGCAATTTTAGAAGGGACGGGGGCGCAAGGCACAACGCCCCCCCTAAATACACTCCTGACTTCAACAAGTAATTTTTACATTTTAAGCGAAAAACTTTAACTGAGGATGAATTTTGAATTTCTAAGTTCTGTGAGTTCCACAGTAATGCTCCTTGGTATTTAATTGATCGCTGCAACTTCGAAGTTTTGCGGTAAGGTATGAAGAGTTTGCTAGACGTGGATGCTCTTGTACTTCTCGCATCAACTTCAGTAACTCTTTTTAAAATGCCATTGAGATGGCTTTCTTATTAGCTTTGTACATAAACGTTGCTAATTCGAGTCGAAAGAGATCCGTAAGTTTAAAGATTCGGAAATTTTCGTAAAATATACTGACATGGTCTGTCAAATGTCCATCTACCGTTACATATTATAATTCTTACATACTTATTTTGCAGAGAATAGAGTTTCTTAAGGCAAGATTAAACGTAGATCCCCAAATTATAAGGCCATAACTTGAGTAAGCATGAAAACAAAATAATATAATTGTATCAGCGTTGAGGTGTTCAAAATACTGTCTTGTATTAAACAGTAGCCTACCCTACACCAAGTGAATTTTCAAGGAATTTAATATGCAGATCGAATTTAGCGAGTCATCAGTTGTAACTCCAAAATATTTTACCGTTTTACAAAGCGTAATCTGAGAAAAATCTAAGGATAATGCACATTTTTCAGGTAGTAGCTTTTTAGGTGGAATGATCATTAAGTTCGATTTCGAAAGATTGAAAGTTAATTTGTTTGAAATCATCCATTTGTTAATATTGTTAATTTCGGAAGATATTTTTGCATGGAGGTTATTTGAATCATGATTAGCTAATAATATGCAAGTATCATGTGCAAAGAGCCTAGGAGTGGAAGTGCAATTATTTAGGTCATTGATATAAAGCAGGAACAGTAAAGGTGCCAGGACTGAACCTTGAGGTACTCCAAAAGTAATAGATAATTTGTCGGATACAATATTGTCACAGCTTAAAAATTGGTATCTATCCTGCAAGTTGGAGGAAAAGTAATTGTAACTATTCCACGGATACCGTAATTATGGAGTTTTAGTAGCAAAATATCATGACTAACAGTATCAAAGGCCATTTTCAGGTCCAACATCATTAAGGCAGTAAATATGTATTCGGAGATATTGTCGCACGTGTTAGTCATAACATCAAGCAGTGCATGAGAGGTGAAGCGGCCTGCACGAAATCCATATTACGTGGGTAGAAATATAGAATTTTTTGACAGGAAACTTTCTGTTTTTTTGAAAATTATTTTTTCCAATACTTTGGAAAAGCACAGCAGGATTGAAATTGGTCGATAATTTGATATACTATCTTTGGCACCACTTTTAAATATAGGAATAACCTTGGCGATTTTTAGAGAACTCGGAAATATTACAACAGAAAAAGATTACATGACAACACAGACGATTAGAAATTGAATCAGCTGCCATTTTTTAAAATACGAAGGGATACCATCATAACCAGAAGATCGATAATTAGACAACGAAGCAGTGATTTTATATATCTTATTAGGTCGGGATTTACTAAAAACATTGAAGATGAAACTGGGCTTGGTAAGTATTGAAAGAGGCAAGGCTGATTCTCAACTGAGATATTGTTTGCTAAATTCTTTCCGATATTGCTGAAAAATTTAATAAATATCGAAGCAATTTGCTCAGGTTCACAAATAGTACATTCTTCAACATTTATTTTATTCGATAGCTTTGCTTTTTTAATCACATCCCACGTTTTGCGTTGATTTATTTCTAATTAAATCCTACGTTTTGCGTTGATTTAATTCATTTCTAAAACGTTCGTCTTGATAACAGAGTTGTTTTGACTTGAATTATATTTTGGTAAGTTTATTGGCGTAGGTTTTGTAGAATTGTTTTGGGAGAGTGTTACCGTTAATAAAATGAATTTCGTACATCTTTTGCTTGCTTTTGATAGAAATCATTATTACTTTGGTGATCCAAGGTCTTAAATTGAGTCTTCTTTGTTTTCGAGAAACTTTTTTTAAAGGAGGATGCTTATTAACTGCATCAGCAACAGATATTGAGAAAGTGTCAAAAAGACTCTCGAAATAATTTGCTGTAATCGCGGGTAGTGTAGATACAAAGTTGGTTGGCAAGCTAAATAAATCATCAGCGCAAATTGTCAGCGACATGGCCTAGCGGTACCGCGCGCTGGTGACAGATCCTACGTGACGGGTTCGATTCGCGGCTAGAACCGATCGCATTTGACATATTTAACGGGTGGCTGCTGACTCGAAGAGCGCAAGCTCACTCCGCAGTCTCCCTCAATTACTGTTGAATTTTCAGTTCAATATAATTTGAAAATAACCTGAGTTAATTAAAAAAAAAATATATATATAATAGCAAACTTGTTTTCATATCACAATAGAATGTTTCATTGGCCAGCTGCTTTTTTGAAGTTAGCTCATTGGTAACAGCGCAGAAAACAGGAAAATGATCGGAGATGTCGGAACGAATGACTCTTGGATTTATTTTTTGACAAGTATCATTAGTTACTATAAGGTCAAGAAAAGTAGACAAACTGGCAGCAACTCGAGTCTGTTTATCAATAAGAGAAATCGCAGAACAACTGGAGAGCACATTAATAAATTCATTAGGTATTGAATCAGACCCCTGCAAATTGATATTCATATCACCAAAATATAAAAGCTAAGTTTTTGGACAATTGATAATTTTTATGAGAATGTTTCTATAAACAAATTGGAGTTATTTTTTGGACGTCGATAAATACTTCCAATGATGGTATTGCAGCCAATCGATTTTATCGAAAGATCTTCACATCCTTCAAGTTGTTAGTTAAGTGAATGCATGATCTCAAACCTTAACGAGGCATCGACGTAGATCGCACTTCCACCAGCATTGGTAGGGTATCATAGTGTAAAAATTTGTAACCTGGGAATGAAATATTGGGGTACATGACAATTTGACCCGGACGATTTGATGCGAACAAACTTGATGCGAGCGACTTGACGCGAAAATGACTTGACGCAAAGACGATTTGACTCGAAACGTGTGAAGTGGAGTAGGAGTCGGCAGTAGACTGGGCCAAATTGAACAAATTTTTAAAATATTTCTTGAACTTTCCAGAAAGTTGTAGTTGACTATAAGAAACCAAAATGTGATTTTTTTTTTAAATAATGATGCCTTACGGTCGGACAATGCGTTTCTGTGGCAACCAATGCCGATTTTTTTTCCTAAAATGATAGTAAATCAAAAGTCATTGGTGCTAGTCAAAAATGATCGCATTTATATCTGTCTTAAGAGAGAAGTTTGCTCAATTTTTTACTTGAAATGGTTGTAGGCCTACCTAAAAAGCTGTGTTTTTGGTCTTTCTAGAGCAGTGGTTCCCAACCTGTGGTACGCGTACCACTGGTGGTACGCGAAATCTTTTCTAGTGGTACGCGCGATATTTTCCAAAAACACAAAAAGAATTTGTTTTCACGGAACCCTGACAAAAACTTTTTTATTTTACAACTGAAATAAGTTACATGAAAATAGGTTAGCTAAAGATATGTGTATGATTAATTATGTGCGGAGACTATGAAATGACGTAGCATACTCTGATATGGGCAATGGGCATTACCAGTAGCTCGCTTGCATGCGGGCCTTTTTTTCTCTCTGCAGCAGCAAGCTGCAACTCCATTGAATTTTGTAGTTGGTGTAATTGAAATGGTGAGGTGAATCTGTGGATCAACCTAACCGCTAAAAAACCTTTTAACAGAAACGATTCTGCACTTATTTCGTCTTCATCAAAATAGTGAAACTCAGGGTTCAAAATTACTCCTTGCTTGAGTTTCACAGTTCTGGCTAACATCCTTGGGTGCAGGCGCGGATGAAACAGTTTTTTTCCGGGGGGGGGCAGAAAATTTAATGTGTTAGGGCTTTTCAGGGAGGTGAAGGAGAAAGTTTATGATTAAAGTACGCTATCTAGCAGTGGCGTACGCAGGAGTTTTCAATGGAAGGTGTTTCAGTGACGTCACATCGTGATGACGTAAAGATGCTACCATTACGGTAGTTAAGAGGTATTAAAGTGCATCGGATTGTAATGTTTCTAGTCTAAATTATTACGCAATTGCAGTTAACCATGATTAAGCTATATAATGTCATAACTAAAAAAACAACCAAGATATTTCATTCATACTTTTGCTTGATGCTTTGCGCTTCATTTAAGGAGAGAAAATTCATGCCGTGGTTAAAAATTTACTGCAAAATTTTAGTTTACCTCATTTTTGGGCCATAAGAAGGTTAACTGACTAAACTAGGCCAGCTTTCGCAACGTCACGAACAGGGTGTAGCCATGGGAATAAAACAGTTAATTGCTTCCCTCCAAAAATTTTTTTCAAAAACCGACATCACTACAAGCAACGCATATAAACCTTGATATAAAAATTTAATATACGCTTATTATAAAGGGGGCAGTTTCTTCCATAACTGTCTGGAAAAGTGAAGATAGTGGAGCATGAAAAAACACTGTCCTTCCTACCAAAACATTTTTAAGCTAAAATGAATTGCGCGCGAGGGGAATCTCTGATCAAGCGATTAAGGTCAAAAGTAGCGTCGATATTGTCCAAGCACTTTTCATCCAAATCACAGCGTCGATATCATCAGATACTCTCAAACACATAATCGGGATGTCTGAAAAACGGAGCACTCCAGCTCCGAAACAGTTACGGTACGTAAAAACTAATTTGTCTCCCTCCCCAGTAGCGTAGCTGGAGGTTCTGCCGCCCGGGGCGGTTCAAAAAATTGCCGCCCCCAAATGAGCAATAATGTTTTAAGCATTAATCAGCTTCAAATCCGGTCATCTATTCTGCGTGACAAAATATGCGTCAATTAAAAGCGCGCTGACTGGCAATCTACAGCAATGATTACGAAGCTATAGTGTGTACTAACAAGGTTAGTTCATTAGAGTCTTTCATTTCCGTGCAGTCAACTCAACAATAATACGCAAATATGATACGCAATGTCTGTGTCGCACCCAAGATTTGGCAAAGGGGGCCATAACCGGGGATCTGGGGGTGAAACCCCCAGCCTCCGCAGGCCAAGGGGGTTTGGGGGCATAGCCCCCAGCCGCCAACGAATTTTTACGGTTTTCACATAAAAACACTCATTTTAGCACACTTTTTTATCGAGAAAGGGCATGCGGTGATGCAGTCACTATGGACCAGTGGCGTAGCGAGGAATTTTGAAAGAGGGGGCGGCCATAATTTCCACCTTTTCTCAAGTGTAAATTCGGTAGAAAAAATTTGAAGCTGATTAAGAAACAAGAACAGCTCTACGGGGGTCCGGGGGCATGCTACCCCAGAAAATTTTTAAAAATTTACATCCTGTAATGGCTATTTTAGTGTTTTTTGAATGATTTTTTGGCTAATTGTGTTTAAATTTTTTGACCCTAATTCTGAGTGCTTCGCCAAATATGATGCCTTTTGTGCGCAAATTTTCAATTAGGCTATGCGTGCTTTAGGCGTAAGAACAGAACTTTTTTAGTAGACGCCGGCAAGACACACACTTCAATTTAGCTATTGGGCGTATGAAACAATAACACGGGCGTCGAGGTAGAGCGCAAAAGACCATTATTCTGCAGCCGAAGGCTGCATGGTCGCCGAGTCTACGCGTCCTCATAACAAGGCTTATCGCTATCGAAGAGGTTCGAAATTATGGAAAAATTGTACAAAATATTAAAATAAATTTTTGAAAATGGCCGGTGGGAGGATGCATAACCCCTATCCTACCCCCCTGGATCCGCCTCTGGCCATAAGCTAAAGAAACCATCAAAAGAGTCTGGCATATTTCAGTCACTTGGCACCATTAATTGTTCTTTTTTACTGAAAGACGGAGTCAAAAGGGGAGGGAGGGGCATGGCCCAATGCCCCCCCTAAATACGCTTTTGCTATGGGCAATGCAAAAATATTTCCGCAGCTTATGTTTAAAAGCAGAGGCTCGGCCAAAATAAGTGAAAGGAGGCCGCAACCATTATTAGTTTAAGAAACTGTAGACTAAAGTTAGGTTTTAGTACCTTATTATTATTATTTATTATTAACGGGCGGTGGTGCCAGAACTAATCATGTTTAGGTTATCATTTCTGGCACGTTGTTTAGGCCATTAGCCCTGGTAGGATATTGTGATAATAATCTCGTCTGTAACTCTGACGGGATGCTGAGTTCCCATCAACGTTTCAGCCTGTAAATCATATTGCAAAAAATACTGACTCTAGAATGAGTTTTATTTCCTCAAATTCATAACTAATCTAATTTTTACCAGAAAAAAAAGTCAAAATATGAATGAGCAACTAAGTTATTTTTTCTTGCAACTATTTAATTTATTTTATTTTCAAAAATGAAAGGGACAACTAATAGGTGAGAAAATTGAGTTATCCCGAAATATTTCTGAGTATGTGCCAAGTAATGACAAAAAGAATTTGTGGGAATTGTAATTCCCGTCAGTGTAACTCATTTTCGGGGGGGTAACTTTTTGTAATTTTTTGTAAGAATTCAGGAAATTTTATTGTTTTTGGCGACAGGTAACCCCATCAAAAACCAAATAAAATTAATTTAGGTTACCATAAAAATTAATTTGGAGTTCAAGCATGAAAATTGAAAACTGAGTTTTAAAAAATGAGGGGAGATAAGACTGAGAGTGATTCAATTTGAAATGAAATGACAGTTTGATTAGAATTTATTGTTATAGCTGATCTACAAATAGACTGATTTGGCATGTTCTTTAGCATAGATTTGTGTGGTTATATTTTTTTTCTCAAAACACTGGTACATAGGACCTGGCAAACTTTTTTCTTTTTTTATACCTAGAATAAGCATTTTTTGTTACACTGTAGTATTTGCATCAACTAGCACCACTTGTACTGTATTGATAACCGTACATGTTAGTTTTCTTTCTTGTATCCTTTGAATTGCTGATCCTGTGATAGTTTTCTTGCCTAGTGATGACGTAATCTTTTGTGAAAAACATTCATAAAACAGACATGCAATATTATTTCAGATAGTTTGTGCTTTTGTGACTTAGGTAGTGATTGAATTTCCTGCATCTCTATATATTTACTAGTGACCGGTCGCTGTTATTGCATGGTACATTGCTTTTGTAACTATTACTGGCTTCAGTAACGACCAATTTCTATGACAGAATGAACTCGTTTGTTTTTTTGCTGATTGTGTCATTGCAATCAAGGCCTCATAGCTAAACTAAGGTAGTGCCCAAAGTTGGTAAGATGGGGGAATTTTCTAGTACCAGTAAAGCAGGTGATTTAAAAATGAGAAAAGCAAATGGAAAGCAATCAAATTAATTCCAAGGTGTTTGTTCTAGATGGGGTTACTTTTGTGGGGTGTGAGTTCTCTTGTGGGAGATAAATTGGAAGTGAATAGTGACCCATTTAGCCCTTATAAGCATAGGGCTCTAGCTGCAAGTTTTTTTGACTGCAAGCGACACTACAGTATAATGATTTATGATAACTTTCTGATTACATCTATAGCAGATTTTTATGTCGTAGAAGCCTGGCGGGAACTGAGAATCCCACCCCCAAAAAGTACCCTAGCCTACTAATTACCCAATTATCTCATTGAAGTTGTTCGAATGAGACCTCCACCACGTGGAATTCACATCAGTTTAACATAAATTATTCATAATCATATTTCAGGTCTGAAAGGGTTAATTTGGCCTACTGGCCGTACTCAGCAAGTCTTCCGGCCTGCTGCAGATACTTTGCCAGTTCGTTTAGATTTAAACTTTTGATCACCGACTTTATTGCGGTTTTTTCTTTACCAAAAACCTTCTTTCGTAGGGCTTGGTAATAACTGCATTCTCCAACATGGTGATTTGGAGTTTCTTCTTCCAGGTTACATTTTGGACATGTCGATGATACGTCATGTCCAATAGTCTTCCTGTGTTTCTGTAGGTTGCAGTGGCCCGTGATGACTTGCAACACTTCATTTAATGTAAGTCTTTTGAGACTCAAAAGTCGATGAGTTAAGAAGGGTGGAGCCCACTCCACAATTTCTTTTGTTCTCTGACAGTCCTTTCTTTCTATCCAAGATGTCTTCCATCTTTTAACACTCCATTCCTTTACTGCAGCGCAACAGCTTGCATATGGGATTGGAATAAAGGGTTCGGGACCAAAGCAATTTAATGCTGATTCTGATTTAGCCGAGATATCCGCCTTCTCATTACCGTGGATGCCGGTGTGACCCGGCGTCAAGGCAATAGTGACGTGATTATCTTTACCTAACATGTTTAGATGTGTAATACACGTTAATACTGTGTTCGATTTCACAATATTATTTTAGATTGCCAGAATTGCTGCTTGGCTGTCCACGAAAATTATTATTTTTTCATTTACAATTCTATCCATGATCAGTTTCTTGGCTACTTCAGCTATAGCGAAGACTTCTGCCTGGAAGACTGTACTATGTCTTCCCAGATGGAACAAAATTTGGTCTGTTTGAGAGCCTGAGGGGTATTCTATGTAGAAACTTGCACCTGCTCTTCCATTTAATTTGAATCCGTCAGTGTAACATTTGATTATGCTTTGTTCTAAAGCATTCTCATATTGCACTGCGTCCTTGCGTTCCATAACAAGGCATTTGTACTGTTTTCCAAATACCTTTGTTTTCTGTATTAGATCGGCAGGCATACTCAGCAAAAGCAATTTTTCCCTTGCTTCATTGCATACGTCTACATGACTTTTGGTTTTTCTTGTTGAACCAACTGTCGTGGCAGGCCAAAGGCCCATACAGAATAACCGGTATGAACCTTTTACTGCCTGTAACAGTATGAATTCATCAATAGGCATGATATTCAGCAGCATTTCTTAGCACCCCTACAGGAGCTTTAAGCTCCTGCGGGGGTGCTAAGAAATGCTGAAGAAATCATGAGACATACTAGTCTTTGTACTCTTGAAAGTTTTTTCACTAAATACTTTTTGTTTAACCCACCAACCCTTGATGTACATGCATATGTGATAACAGGTCGTATGATTGCAGTGTATATCCATTTCATGCTAGTTGGATTTAATCCCCACGCTCTGTCCACTATTCGTCTGCATTGTAATAACGTTGCAGTCGCCTTGCGAGCAATTCGTGTTATGTGAGATTTCCAAGTAAGCTTACTATCAAAGGTTATACCTAGTAGTGTTGCCTCTTTGGAAATTTCTAGCTGGCGTCCGTTTAAGCGCAAGGATCCGAAAGCCGACTTTCTTTTGTTTGTAAACAGAACTATTTCAGTCTTTTTACTGCTGAATTGAAGCTCTTGGTTATGAGCCCAATTACTTGCAATATTTAGCGCTTTCTGAGCCCTACCTTTGATCCATAGCATATTGGTGCCAGTGACCAAAATTGCTACATCATCGGCATAGGCTTGTACATGAAAACCCTGTTGCGTAGATCTATCAACAAGGAGTTTAATACACAATTCCATAGAAAAGGGGACAGAATATCTCCTTGGGGATTCCCCTTCAATATTTCTCTTTTAATCTTCTCACCATTTAGCTCAACTTGAACTGTGCGGTGTCTCAATAAATTCTCAATCCAGTGGACGAGTAAATGCGACACCTCCAATTCTCGAAGAGCATCGGCAATGCCTTTGTGGGTGTTGTTATCGAATGCACCAACAATATCTAGAAATATTCCTAGTGCTGTTATTTTCTTTGCTAAGCTAAGTTCTATGCGTCGTACAAATTCATACAGTGCAGTTTCCGTTGAAACTCCTGCTCTAAATCCATACTGAAACACAGAAAATCTAGCCTGCAAATTAAAATCATCATTGAGATGATATAGTATTAACCTTTCCAACCATTTAAGTTGAAAAGATGTTAAGGTAATCATTCGGAAAGACTTAACTTCATGATAGTTTTCTTTACCGGGTTTAGGAATAAATATACCAGTCCCTTCCTTCCATACTTTTGGTACATAACTGTACTTCACGCACGTTTGGAAGATGATTTGGTATAGATTTTTAATACTATTCCAGCCTTTTTGTAGTAGCACCGGGTAAATACCATCTGGTCCCGGTGCCTTAAATGGCTGAAATTCGCTAATAGCTCTTTCCATCTTTTCAAGTGAAAAGATGGAACTTACTATTTCGTCGTCTGTTGTTATAACAGTGTGTTCATTTAGTTCTTTGTTGTTTTATTACAATCTACCTCTCGACTACCTGGTGCTAGGGTGTCTAAGAGGCAATTTATAGTTTCTACAGAAGATTTGGTGAATTCACCATTAGGTCTTAAAACGTTGCTTACTTGCACCGTTTCGTTTCGAAGCATAATTTTAGCCAGCCGAGCGGTTGCACTTTTGCTATTCATCGATTCCCTAAAGAGACGCCAGGAATCTCTCCTGGCTTTTCTCACGGCGTTTTTGAAAGTCGATTGGGCTTGCTTAAAAGCTTCCCAGTCATTCTCAAGTTTTGATTTGATGGCTTTACGTTGAGCTTTACGAGCCTCTCTGCGGAGACAATTTAGCTCTGTATTCCACCAAACGTTGTCAGTCTTACGACAGATGTTACGCTGAGAGCAAGATACATTGTAAGATTTTATTATCTCTGATTGAATAGTTGATGCCAGTCTTTCTATATCATCTACTGACGATATGCTAACTGGTGTACCATTCAAATCATGTAATCTCTGATCAAGTTCGTTTGCATACTTGTTCCAGCTAGTACGTCTGACGTTCCTGATCATATTTGTTCTTTTGGTGCTGCTTCGAACTCTAAACCTAATATACATGTGATCTGAAAAGGAAGGCACATCACCGACATGCCAATCTCTTATACAGTTCCCAGCATTTCGGTTTATTAGAGTCAAATCTAGCACTTCGTCTCTTTTTCTTGTTCTGAACGTGGGCTTATTGCCCATATTACAGAAGAGCAGGTTCGCACTAGCACAGTACGTAAGCAAATCCATACCTCTTTGATTGACGTTGGAGGAGCCCCATGCTGTGTGATGTGCGTTTGCATCAGTTCCTATTACTGTAGGAATATTATCTCTGTCACTGAATGACAGCAGCTCTTTCAGAATTACTGGTGGAGCTGGTTCTTCCAAGGCCATGTAAGCCGATGCTAAGACAAAGCTATCTCCTTCTCGTATTACATTTTTAACTCTCACTGCTACCACATCTTCGTTAAAAAATTGTGGTATGAGAGAGCATGTCATACCAGAAGTAGCGTATATACATGCTCGGGGACGTACTTCTTTTCTATTACCTTGAAAAAGTTTCCATCCCCTGAGTTTACTTCTGATTGAGCCTCCATATGTCCAAGGTTCCTGAATTAAGATTATACCTGAACAAATGTTTTTCGTTACTTCACATAAGTTATAGCAAGCTGCCTTACATCTGTGAAGATTGATCTGCCAGCATTTAAATCCATTCGATTTGGTTTTTCGTGCTGGGGTTTGTTTTTGATTAATTACAATGTTTGGTGTGGATCTATTACTCATACCAGGTATGAATTTTGAAAATACAACAATTTTGCTCTAAGGTGTTGATTGTCCGTTTACTTTAGTCGAAACTGGTTGCCTTTGAGCCCTGATCAGCAGTGGCGTACGGTGAGCATTATTTAGAGGTGTGCTCCTCTACCATATTTGCTGCCGCATGCAGCCATTTATTAAACAAATGTGTGGAAGTGCTCGAAAGTTTATTGCAAATACGCGAAGCAACATCAAGCATCTTTTTAAGCAGCCTAATTTGCTACTTAATATATTTAATTTTGGTGTTGGCTTTTTAGCTTTTGCTATTTCCAATTTTTCGTCGTAATCTCTGCTACAAAACGGCTTTTCAATCATACTGTCAACACTTACTTCCATTCCACTATTTAATCTACGACTTGAATTTGACCAACAACTTTAAAATGTATATATTGACCGCCACACTTTCAAAAATCACAAGCAATTACTCGCAACCGCATCCTAATACGATGTAGAATACAATGGAAAAGGTCTGGCTTGCTTGTGTTGAACGATACCTGTTCAACCTGCCATAAGAATGAAAATTCAGAAAAAAAGCAATTTGCTGTGGCGTGATTGAGCATGTATTGTGACGTTGCGTCTGGGTTCAACTTTCAAATAGGACATTTTTTGCATTTATATCGTGTGGAAAAAGAAAAAGTCACTCTCCGCTATATAATATGATTTAGAATACAATGAAGAAGGTCTGACTCGCTTGTGTTCAACGATATCTGTTGAATCTACCATACAAGAGAATGTTGCGTCATCGGTCAGCGTTGAAAAAAAAGCAATTTGTCGTTCATCAAAGCAAAAAGAACGCAGATTGCGCTGATGTAACAAAGACTAAAGACGAGAAAATCCAAATATTTTAGTTAAATGTAATTAACGTGTGTGCCTGTGATATCGCAGGGTGTGCGCTGAACACCTTGAACCTCTGGAGAATACGCCCCTGCTGATCAGGGTTCTCAGGCTCCTCAGCTCCTTCCGAAGCAACCTTGACGTTCTCCACTTCTGTCTCCATCTGATTCACAACATTCGTCTGCACCTCTGTGGGTACTTCTGGACATTGAGCCTTTTTGACGGTACGTTTTTTGGACTGCACCCTTCGACAGGCAGCGAAAGGTGCCCAGTCCCATTCCTCTAGTGAATCTAGCGAAGGTTCTTGGACTGCTACAACATGTAGCATTCCACCCGAGCCTTTCGCGCTATATTTAACTCTAATGTCCCTGAGATGGATATCTGGATTACAGCGATCCACTAATTCGAGGACATTTTTAATATCCAGACCTTCGTTACCTGGAAGCCAGATACCAAAGGTTTCTGATTTGATTGCATCTTTAGGGCCTCTTACTTCGTACCCTTGATGATTCATCGAGGTCGGAGCTATGGCCCGCACAACTTCTTGTGCCCACTCCAAGGATTTCTCGTCATAACATATGAGAATTCTACCCTTGTGGATAAAAGTTCTCTCGATACGCACAGAGAAATCCATTTTTGATTTCAGGATCGTCTGGTTGATGACCCCTTGGATTACCCGTAAATCCGAGTCCACCATCACCTTTGGAACCTTTTCTCGTAATTACGAGCCTCTGGTTACTGGTTCTAACAGCTTTAGCATACGATGCTGCAGTGCTAGGCCCAGCTTTCTCTGCCCGCTTTGTTCCCACTTGCTCACCATGTTCTGAAGTAATTCGACCACGCTTTTGCTTGGGGTTTGATGCAGGGGTCGATTGAGTGCTAGAAGACTCCCTCGACCTTTTCTTTGGTGTAGAGTTGGATGCAGGTGAGAGATTACCTCCAGGATTAGTTAGGGTCATACCTTCCATCCCTTTCAGCAACCTCTTTCGCTGCTTCCGCCTCTGATTTCGTTCGTAATTTTTCCCAGAGCGCCACTAAGACGTACTACCAATGTCCGAAGACGTTGATGGATTCTGAGTTGGCAACTCGGAAATTTGAGCGGTATTCGACTTTTCAATCGACGATGCCGCTGTAACTGTTGCCTCTTGATTCGCCAGAGGCTTCTCCTTCAACAGAGAAGTCCAGGCTAGAGGCAATTTCTTACTAGTCTCCGCCTCAACTCCTGTAGGAGTAGAGGCTTTGACTTGCGAACTCCCACTGCTGCACTGTTCGCTGCGACAGTGGTTTTTTACTTGTCGTTAGGGGAACAAGCCGCACTGGTTTCGTTTTCCTTTTTTTCGTTTCTTCCATTATTAAGGTTTGGTTTTTCTTTTTAGCTGGGAAAAACCTAAAGACCAGATTTTAAAAAAATGTCCACGTCGAGTTTCCTAACTGAAAACCAGGCGATTGTATGCTATGGACTTGCCATTCTGTGCAGTGGCCTCGGGAATGTCCCCCCAATACAACTGCAGGCCCCCATCTAGTCGCCGACTGGAACTACAATTGCATGGAGATTTCCACAAGTTGACGGAGGCAGCCCCCCGATTGGCTAGATCAGGGGCGGGCCTCTGAACTATCTTGCGGCCGCGGTACGGAGTGCGTTTTAGACCTGTACCCTCTACATCTATGAGATTCCACAGCAGTCGCCTGATTCCAACCATTCATTCTCGACATGTCCAATTGAACAAATTTATGAAACGGACCACAATTACCAAGAAAACAGGGTTTTGTGAAATCGGGTTCATCCTTGCTAATGCTAGACCTGCTTATAAGAAAAGCGCTTACAGTTTGGGTGGAAATGATACACAAATAGACTTTGTTCTAGTTGGAAAGGAAAAAAGGAAGTATCTAAGAGATGTGAAAGTTATCCAGGGGGAATTGCAACACAGGCTAGTAGCGGTGGATGTGGAGGAGCGGAAATCGAAGAAGTCAGTGAAGAAGAATAAAAGAGTGAGATGGAGGGTGTGGAAGCTGAAGGAAAAAGAGATCAAAGAGAAATTTGAAGAAAGAATCCGAAAATTGGTGGACATTGATTCAAAGGATTTGTGGGGGTCCTATAAGAATGGAGTTTTTACGGGCTGGTGATGAATTGTATGGAAAGACGAAAGCGAGGGGTGATCGGGGAAACACATGGTGGTGGAACGAGCAAGTAAAGGATGCGATAGATCGGAAAAAGAAAGCGTTTAAGTTGTGGTGCACGAATAGATCTGCGGAAAATAAAAATAAGTATAGGAAGGCCAGAAACGAAACAAAGAAAGTAATTGCAAAAGCCATTAGGCAAGAGGCTGAAGAAGAAATAAATGTGCTATGCACCAAACCAAACGACGTTTTCAAGTTTGTGAAGTTCATGAGAAAGGAGGGAAGGGACATAGATAGTGGAGGTTGCATGAAAAATAAAGATGGGAGACTTGTAGTCCGTAGGAAAGATCGTGGGAAATTATGGAGGAAACTCATGGAAAAGATCATGAATGTGGAAAATGAATGGGATCAGATGGCAAAAGTTGATATGGTTGAAGGACCAGTTGAAGGAGTAACTAATGAGGAGGTGATGGAAGCTATGAATAAGATGAAGTTGGGAAAGGCAGCTGGACCCTCGGAAGTAAATATGGATATGATAATAGCAAGTGGAACGTTTGGTGTAGGAGTGATGAAGAAGCTTTGTCAGAGAGTGCTTGATGGAGAAGGTATGCCAAAAGAATGGAAAACAAGCGTGGCTGTTCCAATCTTTAAAGGAAAGGGGGATGTGATGAACTGTGGAGCATACAGAGGGGTAAAGCTGCTAGAGCATGCAATGAAGATAGTGGAGAGAGTGTTGGAGAACAGAATAAGAGAATTGGTAATGATAGATGAAATGCAATTCGGCTTTATGCCAGGGAAGAGCACGACTCATGCGTTGTTTATTCTGAGGAGAATGCAAGAGAAATTTCGTGGAAGAGATAAAAAGTTGTACATGTGTTTTGTGGATTTGGAAAAGGCATTCGATAGAGTACCGGTACCGAGAAAAGTGATGGAGTGGGCATTGAGAAAGAAAGGATTGGCAGAAGTGTTGGTGCAAGCAGTGATGAGTTTATATGAGGATTCAAGGACGAAAGTCAGAGTTGGATCAGGGACGTCGGATGAATTTGGGGTAAGGGTTGGTGTGCATCAAGGGTCTGTGCTATCACCACAGATATTTTCTATTGTGGTTGATGTTGTGACAGAGCATGCAAGAGAAGGATTCTTGTGTGAAATTTTGCACGGGGATGATCTGATGCTGATGAGTGAAAGTTTGGAGGATTTGCGGGAGAGGTTTCAAAGGTGGAGAAGAGCATTGGAAGGCAAGGGATTAAAAGTGAATGTTGGAAAGACTAAGATGATGATGGTGAGCGGAACGGAAGGTGAAATTACATCGAGCAAAATAGATCCTTGTGGAGTATGTGGGAAAAGGGTTGGGTCTAACGCTGTGTGTTGCACACAGTGTATGAAATGGATACATGGAAGGTGTACCAAGATGAAAAAGGTGACCTGCAGTTCTGCCAGAGATTTTGCTTGTAGAAGATGCGCAGATGTTGGAGATGGTACGGAAAAACCAGTGGAGGTATTATGCGATGAAGTGGAGACTGTGAAGGGATTTTGTTATTTAAGAGACAGGCTGAATGCTAGTGGTGGGTGTGAAACTGCCGCGACCTCAAGAGTAAGGATAGGATGGATGAAATTTAGAGAATGCGGGGAGTTGTTACGTGGAAGAAGGTTTTCTTTGAGAATGAAAGGGATGGTTTATCGTAGTTGTGTAAGATCGGCAATGGAAGTGAAACATGGTGTTTCAGGGAAAGCGAAATGGCAATTTTGAGAATAACTGAAAGAGCCATGGTGAGGTCAACGTGTGGAGTAAAATTAGTGGATAGAAACAATACGGAGGAGCTGATGGAAATGTTGGGTGTGAAGAAAACGTTAGATAGAATGGCAAAGGCGAATGGAGTAAGATGGTATGGATATGTGATTAGAAGAGAAGATGATAATATACTAAAAAAGGCAATGATGATGGAAGTGAATGGACAGCGAAAGCGAGGACGGCCAAAATTGACATGGAAGAGGCAGGTGGAAGAGAGTGTGAAGAAAGTCGGGTTAAAGATTGAGGAAGCTGGAGATCGAACGAGATAGAGGGAAGGAGTGAGAGCGATCGCGGAGGGGATGAGGTGTATTCGGCCACCTTCGGTGACGAGGAAAAAACCGACTTAAAACTGGATTGATGATGATGATGATACAGGCCTATATTAAGTAAGCTGAGCAAATAAAAATATCCAATTTAGCCGAGACTAGGATTAGGCTATCAAGCAACACAACAAACAACTTGAAAATTTTTTTTGTTTTAGACTTTGAATGAAACATAAGCCTATAGCTAACAAAACCAATTTTCAGTTAATTGTTGGCATTTTGACTGACTATGATACTGCTAAAAAACTAGAGTGGAAATCCTTGCATTGACCCATAGGCCTACTCATATGCTGTACCATGACAATGTAAAGGCAAACTCAAATGGATGATCGAATTTCTTAACCAACAACCTTATCATATTCAAAAATAATTTCTAATACCCTAATATTACCAATGAAGAGGGTTAAAACAAACTTTGGCTAGCTTCCAAAAAATAGGCTACTAGGCTAATTGGAAACAGGCCCCTATTTTGCTAAAAAACTCTTGCAGGAACTTAATAATGCTTCTAAAACACTCTCTAGGTCCAGCAAATCGCTTTTGCCGCAAAACACCATGTCAAAAACACCTAATTTCAACTTTATTGAAAGAGTAGTAGCAGTAGTAGTAGTAGTAGAATTTTTTATTTTTAACCATAAAATAACGCCATCATCAACAAAAAAAACAGCTGGGTTAAAAATAAGGAAACAGCGACAAAACGTGTTACGTTGAACATGCTCAAGACAAAATAGAGAACTAAAGCGTTTAAAAAAAAATTAGCGCGGTCGCTGCACCTAAAAAAAGACAACACAAAAACAAGAAATAAAAAACAAAACATACACATCACCCAAGCAGTGCAACCTATAGATTTTCATGCCATTAAACCAAGAACCTTCTGTATTAATAATACTACTAGTATGCAAATTCGTATTAAAAATAAATCATCCTTAATTGTCCCTCCCGTTCGGTAGTCTAAAGAGTTCTCTTTTAGCAATATAAAATTTAATTTCTGTCCATATAATGTCCAACTCGTAGTATGCTATTGCGAATCATAACGCTGCTTCGTCTTGTGGTTCTTTGCAGTTTTCTTCTAATGATTTGTCAATTGTTACTACATTAATTCCACCGAATTCAGGTTCTGAAAAAGAAGAAAAGACAGAGCAGTATGCGTTCTTGATAAAAAAGGAAAAAAGTCTTAACGAGTGGAGTGGGAGCTATTTTTGGTTGAGGGAGATACTATGCGAACGAATATGCTTACGGAAGTTTCGATACGATTTCAGCCGCTTTATATCATGGGTAATTTTGTTCCAGATTAACGGTTCCTTATATTTCATTGATTGTTTCGTAACATTTATTCTACAAAATTTAGGGTAGAGATTAGAGTTACTTCTGGTACTTCTAGTGATACTTTCTGCTGAACTATTTATGCTGTTGGTTTGAAAAAAATCATCGAAACAAGGTGGCAAAAGGCTTTTATTATATCTCTTCATAAAGCAAGCTATCTCAAATTCCAACGTTCGCTCAACAGACAATAAGTGACTTTGCACCATTACTTGTTTGACTGAATCTCTAAAATTCAATCCATTAGTTAGCCTTATAAATTTATTTGCTGAACGTTGCAAATTTAGTATGACAGTTTTATTTCCGAAACACCAGAGAAAAGCCTAGGTACCTAGCCAAAGCCAATTTTCAGCGGCGGGCCTGCGCAACGCCATAGTGAAAATTCTCACGATTTTGGTCTCAACGATTATTATGATCATTGAGAAAATATCGATCATTGCGCTTCTTGTCTCACCGGCTTTGAGACAAAATTCACGGTCTCAATGCTGTGTGAACATCACAATTGAAACAAAGGTGATTGTAATCGGCACAATGACTCTATGCAAAATTTGCCTCAACGTCTCAGCAGTGACTTCTCATTATAGTGACACATTAGTTATGCTCCGCGATTAATTAATATTAATCCGCATGAACTAATTATTGTTTCTTGCCCTACAATCGCTGTTTAGTTTTTAATGAAATTTGGTGTATATGATTAACTTGAAAATATTTTGTGTTTAATAAGCTTTCTTTACGCTAATCATTTGTGATTACGAACATATTCACGACCTTGCTCTATTTGATTCCATTAGGACGTTCCGCTTGACTAAGCAGCCTCTCAACCACTTCCGCTGAAAATTTCAGCTGGTTATTTACAATGATTTCTGCTGCAACAGCAGCTGCTGGGTAGCTATCTGGTTAGTTGATCCAGACCAATTCAGTTTGTTCAAGTTTCGTTAAAGCAGGCGTAAATGTTTATTAGGGTAGGCTATATTGCAGGCAGGTTCACGTAGTTTAATTGCAAGTTTAGTGCTTTCTACTTATGTATTGCCTACAGCAAGGGTTTCAACTATAACTATCCGTGTAGCCTACAAAACACCTGCTTTGGTGAAGTTTTACAACAGCATAGTTATACTGATATAATCAGTTATTTAAACATGGTAAACTGCTCTGTACCTGGCTGTACTTTTGTCCGAAAACAGAGCAAAGAGAAGCGATCACTGTTTTGCATTAGACGACCGGAGTTTGCCAGAACTCCGCAAGAAAAGCAACATCGTTTAGAGTTGACAAAATTTATCTTGTCGTTAAGGGATTCTAGCAAAGGAGATAATATAAAACATTTTCTACATAAAGAAAGGTATGTAATAGGCCGGCCTAGTTACTATAAGCATGTCACTAAAAAGTATAGGCCTACCATACTTTTCATATATGCCTTGTGCCAATAAATTGATTATCCTGCTTTGATTTTTAAAAGTTATTGAGCACTACTGTACAGAACTATTGTCAAATTCATTTACGTAGTTATTTTTTATGTACATACATTATGTTTTTTACTTCAGTGCATATATTTGTGAGAGACACTTTGAGGATGACATGATTATTCGCAAGGGTTCTAGAGTAAAGCTTGTTCTTGGTGCAATTCCTACAAAGTTTTTACCTGACGAGTGTAAACCACCAAAGATAATGCTGTATACCATGCTCTTGTTCAACATTGGTGAAGCGCTAATGTTAACTCATATTTTGTATAGATAATATATATATTTATTCGTTGCTTTTAACATTGGTTTATAATACACTGTACCTGAAACTTCTGTAACTTTTTCCTATTATATATATACCGGTGTATATTGTTTTTCTAACACTGGCTTTGCAACCCAGATTCCTCGAAAACCTCCTATGGAGCGTACACCATTGCCAAAACCACTTCGTCATACCAATATAAATCATGTGGAAACTTCATTTTCTAAATTGTCAAGCAAGATAAAAGATTAGTCCTGCTTCAGTTGAGATATCATGTTTGGCACACCATGTGATATGTAAGTTCTTTTTTTCTGTAATACATTTTTTTTTAGAAAAATGGATGTTTCTGAGGAATTCTGATAAAGCAATCTTACAATGTCAGCAATCAGAATTTGAAGCTGAACCATACATAAGGTGTTTTTTATGTACTGTAATTTGTTTACATGCGTGCACTTTAGAAACGTTTTCTCACAGCAGAAATAGGGAAATTCTCACAGCAGAAATAGAGAACCTGTTTTTGCAATAAAATACCATGTCATTGGCTATAGGTATCTTATTTTTCACTATGATGCACTTTGCCAAGTGTAACGTATATGTGTTAACGTTATATAACGATACTCAATAGGTAGATGCGGAATTCAGCCTGTTTGTACCGGTTCTATAAAACTGTCTTGCCAAATTTTATGAGATCAGCGAACCGGTAAGCGTTACTGGTTGCTGTCAACTGATTTTTGCATCTTATCTGATACCTTGATATTTCAAAGCCAAGTAGCTCACGTGTTTTTTTCAAAAGGTGCAATGGTCAAGCTTGCACGTCGCGGTTATGCATTGTTTTGATTTTTATAATTGTAGTAATTTTCCTTTTGTGATTGTCTGAACATTGAGTTGTTGCGTCACAAGTACAATTACCGGTAGGGGTGCCAAAAAAATTGGAATCCCACCACTAGCACTGACCTGCTAATTTCAGAAACATGTTCTTCCGGTAATAGTCAAAGACGGAGGCTTATGCAAGAACTCTGAAATAGTTAGCCTAGCCTGCCATGCCCGGTAAACAAAAATCCCCTAAAAAACGTTTCCTACTATGCAGTGTTTAAACTGACCTGTCAATGTTGACTTGAAAAACGTGTTAAAGGTATATATTATGTACTTACTTTACAGATTGTCATTTGGATCTGATTTGTCGCTGCATTATGTTTCGAATAGTGGTTGGCGATGTCCTGACTTGTCAATATTTGGCGGCTTAGATCTTCGTTACTCAACACTGTGTAATTTTTTACGTGAGTTATAGTTACGTTTTGGATCAGAATTTGGTGTTGCTATCTCGCCGTTGCAATATTGCACTGACAGTATACAATAAGCAATAACTTCACAAGGTTGTTTTGACAGAGTTTACAATAGTTGCTATTCCTACTGAAGTTACGATACAGCTAGCGAAAAAATAGGCTACTTGTTCTTCTGACATCTTTGTGTGATATTATCATTTTATATGTAAAGACAACTTGGAAAGTTTCAACGTATGTCAAGGAGTTACGGAAGCAACTAAAAACACGAAGATGCACTTTATCCAAACTTGGACAGAAGATCATCTGAAAGTGCAATCTTTCATACGATCTCCAAATTGTGGTTGTGTTGGTAAGTTTTTTGGATAACCACGCCGATGTGATATGATGCCTAAACAGACGAGTTGATTTGTTATATTAGGTGATATTTATGTGCAGTGCTCAGAGACGAAGGCTCTCCATCTTCACCTGTTTGCCGGCAATGCAGCATTTACGATCTAAAAACGAAATACAGCCAGGAGTATACCGCTAAAAATATATTGTCCGAACAAAATGAAAGCGACCTCGTATCTGTAGAAGACGATCATCATAATGACATTTTAGTAAGATGATGCTCTAACATTTGAACATAAATGCATTATTGTCAGTTACTTAAAAAAGTTATTTGCATTATTAGGGTTTGTGTAGACAAGAGGAAGGAACGATGACTGAATGGCAACGGATGTTTTTTGCTGAACAGTGCAAAAACGCCAGCAGAAGTGCTAACGGACGCCGCTATCATCCAGATGTCATACGTTGGGCAATTGAATTATACGCGAGGTCATCTGCTGCTTACTAGGGCTTGTTGCACAGTGCTCTATCTTGTCATCTCGTGATACCTAACGAAGAACTATGTAAAAAATTGTCTGTAAATATAATTATGGTAGTAGATCGAAACTGGATTGTCTTCCCGTGCAAGCAGGTGCCGTTTTTGAGATATAACCGTTTGAATATTGAAAAATTTGAGCGGATGAATACTATTGCGCTTAAAGCGCATCACTGCATTTTCGTCATTAGGTGTTGCCGTGTTAGTTTCTAAATGTTTTTTGTTCAGTGTTCGATAACATTTTAAACTGAAGTAGAAAAAAATATTTAGTATATTGATTTTTAAGTTAAATTCTAAGCTGAATTTAATTATTTTTGTTTAATTTTTAAATGAAGTGACAGCATCTAACTCATAAAAAGTTAACTTATGCAAGTTACAATTTGGAAACATGTTCTTATCAGCTGTTTCGTCATAGTTACGCCAAACAGCTGATTAAGGTAAAACAACGAAATGGTGGAACGTGCAGTCCACAAGTTCTAGTGGCACAAACTTAGGTAGGTTTAGCTGCTGAAATGTAGAGATAGGTAAAATTAAAAAGTTGAAGCGGAATTATTACACCTTTTTAAAAGTCAGTTAGCCTAGCTTATCGAAATGACTTATAAGTTTACTTGCAGAAACGTCATATAACCTACGTATCTGTATACTCTGTTGCTGGATAGGTTTGTGAGGAAATGATGATAAAAAGTCAGGCTACAGTTACGTGCTTTTTGTGGTAATCCAGTATCTGGGTGCAATTCCTACGGAGAGACTAGTTTTCAAATATGCTCAGATGGGCGAGTGATTAGAACGTCCGCCTCGGGAGCTGTAGACTTGGGTTTGATTCCAGGTCGGGTCAAACCAATGACTATAAAATTGGTATTCACAGCTTCCCTGCTTGACGCTCACCATTAAACGGACAGTGTGGAGAACAAGCCGGCAAGTTTACTTGTTGTGCCGTTTGGAAAGGCACTTAGCGGGATTCCCCCATCTTGGTGTTGTTGACAGATGGCCGGCAACTCCTCAGCGAGCTCGTATAGCGCATTGATCGCTTTCTCGTGATAGGAGGATAAATATGCAGCTAAATATAAAAATACTCCACCAATACTATTGGTGCTAATAGATCTCATTCAGCTTGGCGCTAATCATTTTCATTTATCGGTGAGTAATAATTAAGAGAATCAATGAAATGCATAATTGTTCACTTTGATGACGTCTACGAAAGTGATTCAAAAAAGTTTACTGCAACAAGTTTCAACATTCTAAAGTAATGTGCTTATAAATGGCTGAGTTTGGATTGTACTGAAAAAGTTATTGCTGCTAAAAATTTACAATTATAGGATATAAATTCATTAACTGATCTGTCACCGAGCGCCCATAGTCATGGTTTTCATCAATAATGCTATTTTCGATTTACCAATGAAAGAAGTATTGAAAGGTGCGTATGTTCGAATTCTAAAAGAATATTTCCAGAAGATGATTCTCCTGAAAGAATTGAAAGTTTTGTCCATACAAGCGTTCCGGTCATCAAGTTCATTCAACATTTGTGAAAAAAAAGGAAATCAATAACTTGACAGAGGCGATGATCTCTGCTTTTCCATCCACTTCAGGAAGATGTCTTTCAATATTTTGTAAGCAATTACGACATGTTCTGTGCTACGCAAGCCTCTGCTTTCCCTACTTTTGCCCTGTTGCAGCTATATGGTGTCTACTTTATTAGCTGTACCCGTAGATTAGATTGGGAAGGTCATTTAAATAATACTTTGGAGAAGATAACTCCTTGGCTGCTTGCCTACGATTGTGCGAATTATTCTCGCTACGTTCCTGTACATTTGCATGAAATGCGTGAATTTGAAAAAGCACACCCATTTGCTCTTGAGCATTTACGTGCTGGTAAATTTGCAATTCAGCAACAAGAGCGATACGGACTTTTCGCAACAGCTGCAGATGAAGTGATTGAGCAGACTGTTAACAGAGACAATAAATTAGCTGGTGGAATAGTTGGAATTACAACGCGACCTAATGCTGTTGCTTAATCAATTCTTTCTCAGTCACAGCGATTAGCTATGACCCAGTTGAGTCGAAAATACGCTGATCAAGATGCAGCAGATCGGTGTAGAAAAGATCCTTGATCCTTCACGTCGTGCTCGAGACGCAGCTGGGGTCGATAGCGTTATTGATGTTGTTGAAGCTATGATTAATCCTTTTGATTGTGAAAGATCTGAGTTAATTAGCATCTGCTCAGAGAGTTATTTCATCCCCTGTTTGTCAAGAAGATTTCATGAAAGCTTATGAATGCGGAAAAGAAACACAGCATCATTTTACTGCCCGGTTTATCTCTGATCCGAAAGAACTTCATCCCACCTTGAAAAAAATGAACTTGCACACATTTAAAACTGCTGTAAAGCCTAAAAAGGATAAGAAAGGAAAGTATTCATCGAATAGAAAGCTGTTTACTCGACTCATCATACTGGTAAAACAAGATAGAGTCAAGCTTCAAGCAGTGCATACTTATATTCCTGGACCAGTGTCTTATCCCCTGGCAAGTTCTGATGGTTTTCTAGCTAAAATGCCCGAATCTGTCATAGTTGATTTGGTCCAGAGCAATTGGCCCGTAGAAGAAAAAGCTATCGGCGCGATGCCGAATTGCGATGTTGTTATTGATGCAATGTGCTTGATTCACAGTTTTCTTCGGTCTAGACTTTCTAAAACATTTATGGAATTTGCTGCTTGCATTTTAACTCAAGTTACAAAAATGGGTCTTCGCTTTAATGCTTTCATAGTTGATATAGTATGTAACATTTATCCAGTTATTTCCATCAACGCTCTTGAACATGCCCATGCGTTTAGGCCATAACATCCAAAAAGACTCATCACCTCTTCACAGAATTATTAGCTCAGAGCAGCAGTTACCAAAACAGTGGAAGGTATTCTTCGTCACGATCCGAATAAAGAAGAGCTTTCCGTTTACCTCTATCGACAAGTACTAAAAGTGGTAAATTTTTTTTTGATTTATTCGCTACACATGTGATGTTACTTTATTGTTGTGGAAAAACAGTGCAAGTTCCGGAGCTTCACTGTGATCACACCGAAGCTGACACTCGGTTGTTTTTGAATTCTATGCACGCTGCCAAAAAGTATTCAAATACTTTTCTGTCCGATGCTGACTCAGATGTTTTTGTAATTGATCTTTTTCTGGCCCAAAAGCTACCAGCTACCATTTATTTGGAGCATGGTAAGTACAAAACGAAGTTATTAGGCATTCATAAAAGTTTGTTTTTTATTACCTACTGTCGTTACTAACTTGATGAAGTCTAATGTTTCAAATACAGCGCGCATCGGTTGCTGGGTAGTAATTTTTTCTACTTTTACTAATTATATTGACAATTGACAGATGCTCCAACTTAAACTATTTATATCATTTTTAGAAATCCAGAAGCGCATCAGTAACATTTCGTTGCTAGGGCAAGAGATGGAAAGTCGCACTACCGGAGGGCTTTTGGGGCTGCATATTTTTCCCGGGATTGATTCAACTAGTGCTTTCGTTAGAAAAGGAAAAAAGAAAGCATTTGTACTGTTCAAGCAATATGTAGGCTACAGCTCCAAAGAGTATTTCAAAGTCTCGAGCAAATATGGGACGTTTTGTGTGCAAACTTTACAGGCATTCTCGCAATGACATCAACGAAGCACGGTTCAACCTTTTTTGTACAAAAACTTTGAGAAAGGTGAGTTTGCCTCTCTGCCGCAATACCCTGGTACATCATATCAAACGAGGTAATTATCAGACGGCTATTTGGCGGAAAGCACTTTAAACTGATATTAATGCTCCAAGTCCAAACGGTAATGGTTGGATAATTGCTGCAAACAATAAAGTTTTGGTCCGTTGGATGACCCAGGAGCAAGCCCCGTCAGAATTGCTGTAAAATTAGTCTTGCAATTGTAAAAAATCCAAATGTTCTAACAATCAGTGTTCTTGCGTTGGAAACGGCGTATCAAGCACCGAACTCTGCTCTTGCGTTGTTTGTGAAAATGATTCTGAGACCGTAATTAAAGTAGAACTATTGAATGATGTCAGTGATGACGACGATGATAGTGATGACAACCAATTTGTAACTAGTTGAAAAATGTTAAAATGTGTTTGTCGTAACTAAAAGTTTTATTTTAATGTAGCGAAATTTAATATAGCTTATTCACACCAAATTTCTCTTTGTTTTTCAAGTAATAAGACCTGCTTATCAATGTAGCCTACAGGTGTTTTAGCTAGATACGAAATTTAGTCAATGAAAATATATTACGGCGTAAAAATTTATGTTTATTTCTTTTTAAAGTAGATTGGCAGCAACGAACAGTAACTAATAAAAAAATTAATTTGCTGATCCAACAAAGTTCTTTTTCGTAAAATATATTTCTTTCGAGAATTATGATACCATTATTTAATTGCACAAAACTGACACAAAGGGTACCGGCATGTTGTTTTTGGTTAGATTAAAAAAATACTTTGAAGTGCTTAATTTATACCAATTGAATTCCTTAGCGTTAACTTGATCCAGTAGTTGAAATACGTGAAGTATTGTAAAGTTATCAGCTGTTAGAGAGTAGGATAATCGTCTCGTAACCTAGAAAATGTTTGATAAAACTGGACAAAATTTGCAGGTGTGCCAGTATGTGCCGTATGCTTAATTTATCCACATCAAGTGTCACATTGTTTTTCAATGAAAATAGTGGTTAAAAAATTTATGCACACTCTGTTCAGAGAAAGTTTTTACTTGTGGGTGATATAACGTCATCAACTTATGACGTCAGTGTTTGGCACAAAAGCAAATTATTGACTGAAAATGTCCCAAACTATTTTGAAGTGTTTGCATTGCTAGCACAAGAAGTTGAAGCAGTTACTCGATACAATTATTTACTATCTTGTATGATTGCTCGTTAAGCTAGCAGTAAATAACTAATTGTTGTACGTCTATAGAAGAAAAAAAAAAAAAAAATACTCGATCAAACTAGTCAAAGTTTTGCAGATGTGTTAATATGTATACTTAGATTTTCCAAGCCAAAATTTAACTTTTTAAACTTACTATATATGAAGTTATAAGGAACTGTATATACACCCTGTCTAGCAAAAATATATTTTTTGCAAAATCTTACTTGTGAGTTAAGACGTCATCAACTTATGACGTCAGTATTTGAAATAGAGGCAAATTATTGACTAGAGATGTCTCCAAACTATTTTAAAGTGTTTGTATTACTAACACAAGAAGTTGGAGGCGATTACTCAATACGATTATTTATTTTCTGGTCTGGTTGCGGTTTAAGCTAACAGTTAATATGTAATCATTGTAGGTCAATAACAAAAAAACTACTAAATAAAACTGGTCGAAATTTTGCAGATGTGGTAATAAGTATATTTGGATTTTTCACACCAATTTTTGGCTTGTTAAACGTACTACAACCGAAGTTACAAGGAACTGTATACACCCCATCCAGAAAAAATAATTATTTTTACAAAATCTTTTACTTGTGGGTTATGACGTCATCAACTTATGACGTCACAATTTGGCATGGACATAGTCTGTCAACCAAAGATTACTTTGAAAGTGGTCTAATGCATTTACATCAACCACAAAAGAATTTAGAGGCTTTTAAGTGTGTGGAATTTCAGCATCTTTGAAAAAGCTATTTTTGTCTTTATGACGTCATTATGACGTAACGGCACCTGTTGGACACGGAAGACACGAGATTCAAATTCAGTATTTCTTAATCTTCAAATTTACGAAGTTTTATCTAGTTCTTCGGTGGGTATCACGAAATCCATTCTTCAGGCGTTTTTTGTGATAGCGTAACAAGGCCTATACAATCATATTAGGACTTCCAATGTTTTGACTCTTCCGTCAACAAACACCATTTATCTGTATAGGTATGGCACGTACATACTACTTCTCAAAATGTGTACCTAAGAAAAAATAGTGGACTGTGTAACACTTTCACAAGCGTTTTTAGGAGTGCGTCTGCTTCAACAGTAGGAATTAATCCAATTGCTGTTAAAGCGATAAAAAACATTGCAAGTTCCGTTGAAGCTTACATCACCGTTGATGAGATGAAAGGTAGGCAACTAGACATGCTTATAATTGCATATACGCTTCTTTCGATTTTTATTGTGCAATGTGCTTGGAGGCCATCGGTATAGCTTTGTAAAGGAAGATTTGTCATGCGAATTACTTGGATTTGTAGTAAAAGAAAACCTAGTACAGTAGAATTTGTCTAATTCGTCTTCGTTTATTTGGTCAGTTTGCTCAGTTCGTCACATTTTCGTCAGTCCCGGCAAAATTCCTATCTTTTACGTGCATTCCAGATCGTCTAATTCGTCATCGTCTAATTCGTCACTTCGCTGAATTCGTCACCTATCTAAATCCCCGAGAGACCTTTTGTTTGTCTTATTCGTCATTTGCATATTCGATCCAATTCAAAACGTCTGGCCATTCGTTTTGTTTCGTTGCTCAGCAATGTCTGCATGTGTTAGCACGCATGTGTGCACGTTTAGACGTGCGTGCGAGTACATATTGTACACGTGCGAGATAGCTTTGACGCGCGAGATTGCGCAACTACAGTTTGGACCGTTAAACTATAGTTGTGCTTTCAGCATTTTATTTCAGTATTATTGTCAGAGCGAAGTTACACACATTTTTTTGCGAGTTAGCAATTTTGGTTACACCGACTTTGTGTATTGTATTATTTTTTGGGTACTGTGTGATTTGTGTTCTGTGTAAGTGCATTGTATTCAATAATAGACGTAACAAACTGCGTTAACAGCAAAACAAGCCCCTTGTATACAAGCCATTATAGAGTTTTCACCTGTTTGCATAATTGGTCAGTTTGTTTAATTCGTCACTTTTTTCTGATCCCCTTTAGGTGACGAATTAGGCAAATTCTACTGTAATACGAGGTGGGAAGTTTATTGGGTTGGTGGACTATGGAGATCGAAAATGTACAGAAAAGCTGGCTACGAGCATTTGCAGTAAGCAGATTTCTTTCTGTCAAATTTCACAATGCAATGCCGTGCTATCCATTGAAGTACTTCATTTTGCAGTGTTTTACCTTCGGTCATTCAAAAAAGAGGTATCCGTACCTATTTCTTGGTGGCCTACTACAACCACACCGCCTCACTTGCTGGCGTCTATGTTCTGGGAGGTGGTTGCTATTTGCGAGGAAAACAATGTTCACATCAATGTTGTTGTAGCGGATGGAGCAACAACCAATGGAAAGTTTTTCGAAATCATTGGTGGTAAACTCGACCTGTCAAAGCCATACACTTGCCCTAGTCCACGACCCGAAGGAAATCCAATCCTAACTTGCTTAGATACTAGTCATTTGTTAAAGGTATGTGCAGAAGTTATTTTGTTGCCAGGCTAACACCAAATGATGTGTCTAACTTTGTAAATACTGACGTCGATTTTTCTCAGTGTGCCCGAAACGGATTGTATTCTTCGAAACCAGGAGGTACACGGTATTTTCATAAATCTGGTTCGGATATACTTTGGTCGCACATACGTTCACTCCTTGAGATTGAAAACTCGTCGCCACTTAGAAAATGTCGATTGTCGGACAGTCATGTTCAATTAACCTCTTACAATAAGGTAAAATTTTTGCAATAGGCCTACACTTCAGCGTGAATGCCTTTAAGTCACTGCATGCTGACACAGATAGTTAAAGTACCTTATTTTGCTTTATAGATGAATGTATCTATTGCACGAGACACTTTGAGCTGGAGTGTAGGCAAAGCCCTTTCTCAAGACATAAAAGGCGCAGCTGGGACCTCTGAGTTTGTTCTTTTATTTGACAAGTACGTAAGCTATAAGCATAAAATTCTGTGAAGACTAAAGTTGCATAATGGATTAAACACGATTTACAACGTTTAATTTATTTTTTGTTTCTTAAAAGGTATAGCTGATTGACTGGACCCTCTGACAAAAGTTATAACAGGCTTAAGCTAAACTAACTGCTTCCACACGCAGATGGTTTGAAATCGTGACATGTCGCCATGACAACCCGATTCGTACTTGCGACGACCCCCGATTGAAATGGCTGGAAAATGACTTTGTTCAGCACCTGCTAGACTGGAAGGTAACTTTGCTGTGTGCTTGATTTCGCATTGGTTGATGAAGCATTTAATTTTATACTCGTATATATATATATATCAGTGTGGTCCAACTTAATTCTTAAATTATGAAGCGAAGCGGTACAAGCTGTTCGACATTAATTCTAAAGAACAAAAACGTTAACGCAGTCGAAAACTACGAAAACAAAGATTGAATAAATATTTTCAGACGTAAACGTTCAAATCACCGTAACCAAAATTACTTCGCCGGCCAAAATTTGCCCACGAACCTGCAGTTGGACAATCTGTGTGTCAATAATATCATTCTACTTCAGAATGAGGTGGCTAATTATCCTGGAGAGGAAAAGCGCATCATGGCGAAGCCTACTCTTGAAGGCTTAATCTTTACCTCCAAAAATATGGTGGTTTTGTGCAAACAATTGTTGTCAGCTGATGTTTTGGAAGCGACTTTCGGCAATGTTCTAAGTAATTTTGCACATCTTCGATTAATATTAATTGCCATTGTCTGCACAGTGCACACCCTTACGAAACTTTTATTCCGCAGAGATCTGCGATGCGCTACAACAGCAATCCAGACGTTAATCAAGTACAAAGCAGCATCACTACAGTTTCGCAAAGAAAGGTGTTAAAAAAAGTACACGGAGGAAGCACCACTTACGGAAAGCGAAACGCTTGGACATGTATGTAATGAACCGCTCAAGAGGAAAAAGTAAATCCTGTGATTGTGCTGCTAAGACTATCTGCACTAGCAACGTCTAGCCTGCTCGAGCACTGCTTTTCAGTTTTGTTTTAGCTGTGCCCGTAATGCTTTTGAACGGGTAGCATCGTGTGTTTTTATTTGCTTTTGGAAATGCAGGGCCAATGGCCAATCATTTTTACAAACAGCACAGCCATGTACTCAACGACAACTGACACGTGTTCTGGATCGCAAGAGTGTTCTTCGCTGAAGTTGGTGATGAAACGGTTGTATGTAGTGTCGTCATGAATTTCGTTTACAATGTTGGTGATGTTAAAGTCGTTTAACGCTTTCCCTCTTTCTTTGTTAATGAAATAGTAAATATGACAAAACATGTTATGAAGATCTTCTTGTGGATGAGTAAGCTTCGCGTTTTCTTTTTGCATGACTGAAGAGAATTCTCCTCTTGGGTTATTGGCATAATACTTATTCAACATATACCAATAAAATATCCAGACTTCAAAACAAAGCCATAAAGATGATTGCTAATTCAAAACGTACTGATAAATGTGCTCCGATATATGGAAAGCTTAAAATTTTGCAACTTCACGATCTTCACATCTATGAAACAGCGACATTCATGCATAAATTCCATAACAATGAACTACCTGTTTCTTTTTCGCAGTATTTTAACCGAATTGCTGCAATTTATTCAGTTCATACAAGAAGCAACACCTCTGGACTTACGTACTACATTCCACAATACAAAACAACTCGTCTACAGCGCTCCCTAAAATATACTGGTTTGAAAATACGGAACAAAATACCTTCCTGGATCAAAACTAAAAGTTACAGTCAGTTCTTAAAACACCTCAAATTATACCTACAATGCAACTAAACATCTCCTCTTTCTTTTATCTTTATTTATTTATTTTTCCTTTTTTTTTTCCCTTCTTTATATTACAGCAGATCCTATACGAATCAGCAGAATAATGCACAGCAACTGAGAAAAAAATTATTATTTCATTATATATATACTGTATATTTTTTTTTTAAAGTAAGGGTGGTTGCTTGACTCGAAGACCCTTAGACGGTCACTTCGCAGCTTCCCTATTGCATTCATTGTAAACATTATTTGTCTTTTTTTATATTGTGTTATGTTTCGTTGTTGAACTATATTTTTGCTCTTGTTTTTATTTATTATAATTGTTTAAATACCGTATGAATGCAATGAAATAAATGAATCTGAATCTGACGTCATTGCATCCAGTATGTTTCGCTCATCAGAATATTTTCTTTTGGCTTTACGCAAAACATACCCAAGAATGTATGCAATTATTTCTGTAACATAAAAAAAAATTATTCGCTTGCCTTACTTAGTTCAAGGGTCGGCAACGTTTTTGTAACTAAGGGCCAAAAAAGGCTAATCATTCATGGTTATCACGGGTGGGACCTATTCAAGTAAAGTTGTTCAAGCGCGCTAAACAAGGCTGGACGCTTACGTAGCCGCAAAAAAGAGCAATTTTCTACATATCTCAATAGAAAGAAAAAACTTATCTATTCTAATATATATTACTTATCACTAAAACTCTGCGATATACAGGGTGACCCAAAAAAAACGGAACCCGTGTATTTAGAATAATTAGAATTGGGTTCCGTTTTTTTGGGTCACCCTGTAATACGTTTATCTAACAAATTATGTAACAGAGCTATTTAATATGCTGAAACTTGAATTATATATTGAGGTTTAGCTCTTTTAGAATATTGCTAGGTGCTTAGCTTAATCACGCACATTTGCACCCGGCGCGTATGAAAAATTTTTTGTGAGAAGGCGTATTGAAGCTTTACCACAAAAATGCAAAGTTTTTGTAGGAGAATCTGAACAATATTACGGGTTACAACGTGTATCTGCGCAGGGCCAGGGCCTGCCCCCCAATCAACAAGCTTGCTCCCCTCCCCCCGATCAACAATCTTACTTTTTTGATCACAGCGGCTTTTGTGCATAATTTTGCCAAACTTTGGCCCCCCTAAGTCAATAGCGCTAGCGCTGGCTCTGTATCAGTGGAAGCCTAAAGTGGGCGCACGCGACAAAGCCAATCTATAAATGGGTTAAGAAAATTGAAGTAGGCCTGTTGCAACGTAGAAGTAAAAAATCTTCGAATCAAGAAATAATCAAAAGGTTTTTCTGCGAGCCGTACAGTTACAAAAATTTTGAACATACCTCGAGCCGGAGACTTTTAATTGGCAGGCCGTAAATTGCCGACCCTTGCCTTGGATATTTAAAGTGTTGGCATAGTTGAGCGATTTAATGTCTGCAATCTGCTAGCAAGGTTAACTTGTTAAAAGTGCTTTTGTTTTATTCATAGTCGCTTGTTGAAGTACGAGGGTATGTTACAATACAAGATGTTAAAATGAAAAAAGTTGTGACTCACTGACTTCGTACTAACCTGCTTCACTTCCATCTATGCCTGGTAAATAAGTTGTTTTAGCATCTTCTTCGCCATAGTTTGCATTGGCATCAAACACTTTGATAAGAAGCAACGCCGCCTGAATTTGTGCCATGTTAAAAATGCTCGATGCATTTTTCATCATTCCTGGATACATCGCATAGAACTTGTTCTTGTCTCCAATGTTAAAATACTTTTGCAATAAATCCGTTATAGTTAGCAAAGGAGGATCTGCCAGTTCGATTAAAAAGCCCACTTTTCTTACCATGTCTAATGCGCTTGCAATGATTGTCTTAGCATCGTTGTCTGTCGCTTTCCTTGTTGTGGGGTGGTGCTTTCGCTGATGCTGCTCAACTTCCTTTACAGTGGCGAACTTGGCATGGCATCCTTTCGAGGTGCAAGCAAGTTCTTGCTGCTCTACTTGCGAAAAACAAGCTTCCACTTCCTCTTCAGTTAAGTTCTCCCACGCTTCCCACATATTAGCTGTGTACTAAAATCAAGGCTTTGCACATGTAGGCTACTACAGATATAAATCTTTCGCTGATTAATTACGTTCCAGCCGTTTGTGTATTTTCTTGAATGTACGCTTAACTACGGTTTCTTGTGCTATTTTATAGCATATCTGTAATAGTACCGGTACGTTACAATAGCTCACGTAGTAGTAATATAAAAAACAAGTAGAACAGACACATTATCCAGCTTCGCACAAAGACGACTACAATGAGCGGACTGGCTGGATATCGATGCAGTGACCCTCTTTTCAGAAAATTTGTTGACTTGAGAAGAAGAGTCCTAGTTGTGTGTCATTGGTGGGCTGGATTGAAAGAGCAGCTGGATATAATAGCAAATTTCAGATAAAACCGCAAAGATATTGAGCTAGGCTACTGCAATCTCCAACTAGCTACGGCCATGTTTTAGACTGCAGCAATTATTCAGGTTAATTTTAAAGTAAACATAACACAGGTTTAGTTCATTTCAAAATCGAACGTACAAATTCGCTCTTAAGGACGTTTAGTAACTAGCAAATGCATCTCCGGTTAATTGCGCAATGTAATCACAGAGTGTTAAATTGAATGACGGTTGATAGTACGCTCGTTTAGAGGCTGCTCAGTCAAGCGTGAAATGCTAGCGCAAAATCGTAGTTGTGTGTCTATTATAGTAGGAAGTCGATGGTCTCAGCGTAGACTCTTTATACATAGACTGGAAACTCGCAAGGATACCTTTTTTCGTCACGCCTCGTTGATTCTGGGTCCATATCGCATGCAATAATTGTCTGGAGTCAGTCGTCAGTGGGCAAAACGATAGAAGTTAAAACATGCAATGAGACTAAAGCTGTAGCCTAAAGATTTAGGTTTGAATACATGTTTGAAATGCTAGTATGAAGCCTTAATGTCACTATAGGACAGTAATATAGTAGGCTATATGCATTGAGACCATAAAATAGTTGGTAGCCTAGGTATCGGAGTTTTCCAATTATAATACTCCACCAGTTGATATACCATGGTATAATTTTCAGTTATTATACCATGGTATATTAACCAGGATCAAACTTTTGTAGTGACCAACACCTTGTCAAATATAGCAGCAGTAGCTTTGCCAAATGCATATCGACTGAAATCTTGGGAAAAGTTAGGCAAGCACTTTCTCTTTGCATCAATTGTGTATCGTATTTCTTTCAGTAAAGTTCAATATCCTTAAAAATCCTTGTCAGAACCATAGGGCAGGTACCGGTAGTCGACTGCTATGTCCAGTTATAAATTATGGTACCGGGATATTAACCTGGATCAAACTTTTTCTCAATTTCGTGATTTTCCGGTTATTGTACCTGGTATAATAAGTGGAAAACTCCGGTATTTGAATTGCCTTGGCCTACTGTAAGTGACGACAAGAAGCTAGTCAGGCTGCCAGTAACATTTAATAGGCTATTTCAACAGTCACTTTTTATAGTAATTTTATAGTAATGGCTCCATGCAATTGTGCTGTTCCGGGATGTTTCACCAGTTACAAAAAAGGAGAAAAGGTTTATTTGAAGCAAATTAAGAGTTTAACATTTTTGAAAAAAGACTCACCAGAATATAAGCATCAAGAATTACTTCAACAGTTTATATTGCGATATCGAGATGGGAAAAGTAAAGAAGACGCGATATTAGCACAAATCCATCGTGGACAGTGTGGTATATGTGATAAACATTTCACAACTGCAGACTTTGACATACGTAAGTTTTAGTCATCTTTAAATTAAGTATACATATATATAATATAAAGTGTACTATATACAGTACATTTTTCATAGAAGTAGCAGCTTCCTTCCTATTGGCAAGCATCCATTCCATTAAAAAGTCCAGTTCCTCTGCTGCAGTTTTTCAGAGCTTGAAGCTTGCTTAACTATGGTTTAAAGTTGGTTAAGAAGTGGCATTCAAGCATGGTAATATTGTTATGATCAGAGATGAAATAAAGCTACAAGAAATAGCGTAAACATTTCCTACACACACCAAATACGCAAGTGTTTTTCAACACTAATTTCGTTTGTTGCTTTATGACAGGGATGGGCAACTGGCAGGCTGAAAAAGCTACTTAGAGAAATGGCAATTGGCAATATAATTTGGCTCACTGAAAAGCACAACTAAAGTTTTTTACCCACATTCTACATTGCAATCAAGCTGCCCTTCTCTGCTTTACACCAATTTGCTGATTCTGCAGTTTGCATGCTCAGATCTTAAAGAATTGTCTAATACGTTTACTTTTTGTAACAGTTGCAAATGGGAAGAGGATTCTTAAAGCTGGAGCAATTCCAACTCTTAACCTACCATCAAAATCAATTGAAAAAAAACCTACTCCTCAAAGACGACAGATTGTTAAATATCCTTTACCCTCACCAGTTGTTCATCGAAACTTGGACAGTCTTTGCAGTGAAGTAAAAAATCGTCTTATTGGGAAAATCAACAGCTGCTGGAACTTTTCTCTGTTTGAAGACAAGGTATAAACTATCGCAATATTTTTATATATTGTTGTAGTTTTAGCCTAATTTATACTAATTGCTGCAGCATCTCCTGATGTGTGCTGTAAAAAAATATTAGAGTTTTTGTATAATCTAAAATTTCTTGTTAGAGGGCGAGAGAGACATAATTTGTTTAGTGTTATGTTCTTTTTCACATTGAACAGCTGTAAAAAACACAGTGCTGAGAAGTTAGCATACCCATCTCAAATGAAAATTGACATTGTTGCCTATATATATTTCAGATTATTGCTCGGTACAACACCGATGTTTCCTCTGAGTTTGAGCTAGTAATTTTTTCGAATTTCGACCTCAAACTATATCATCATGGATTATTGTGTTCAGTTCCAAGTCTCAAAGATATGGACATACAGAAAACTCCGGTGTCTGACTTGCTTCACAAGATCTCACAACTACACGTGTGTGCAGGTACTGGTAATGCAGCCATTTTTCATTTTGACAACATAAAATAGTCGGTGTGTCTACACTGTGTGGACAATTTGTTTTTATTCTTTGGTTTTTGTTGACGTAGAAATGCATTGCAGAATTCCTTTTACTTTAGGCTTTAAATTTGAAACGAAAAATGCATCTGCTCATGTGATTTCCTTTCGAAGCAATGATACTGCTACTTTGCTACACAAGCAGATATATCGATCCCCTGCATGTCCAGTTGTTGTGGAAAGCTCCAACTTAGAGACATGCACTCACTGTAAGGCTTTGATCTACAAAGAAAAAAATTTGCAACGCAGCAAAGAAAGTTACGCCAAAAAAACCCAGAATCTATCTTTGATCAAATATTCCACAAATGCTTGTAAAAGCAGGCTATTGCTTACTGTCAAAGAACAAAACCAAGAGTAAGTAATTTAGTGTAATACAAGGGCATATATAATAATATACCGGTATATGGAATAACACTGGTCTTAAATTTTGATTTGCTTGGTGCCTTATAGTAGTAGTAGTAGTAGTATATTTTATTTAACGACCAGAAAAACACCTAACAAAAACAAGGAACAAAAACAATGGCCGAAAAACAGGTTACAGCGACAAAACGATATACGTTGAAACGTGCAGGAGTTAAAAAATAAACACAACTTTTTAAAAAAAAAAAAAAAGCACGGTCGCTGCACCTTAGGTTAACTTTTGTTTGCTATAGGCCTACTTAAAAAAAACAAAACAAAAAACAAAAAAACAATCCGCCACGTAAACAGTAATGACCAAAAATAAAAAATGGATTGCAAAGCAAAATTTACTTGAACTAGAGTTAAGCAGTAAGCCAATTATAATTTGACGTTCAACTACGATACCGATAGTGGTTCAAAAAATAATAATTATTAACTTTCATCAGTAAATTCGCTCAAATTGTTCCAATCAGTTGAATAGGCAACAAAACTGATGCAGATTAAAGAAATGTTTCATACAACGTAGGATTGTTGGGATTGGAAACTGGAAAACCAAAAAAATTTGAAAATGCTCATTGAATGGGAGATGGTTGGAGAAACTCAAATCTGTAAAAGAAAAACTAACAGCAGATACCTGTTTTTGCCTTTTAAATCAATTAAATGAAGCTACATAATGCAATTACGTTATGACCTTTTCACAATAAATTTATAAGTTACTGGAGTGGTAGGCTAAACCATGCATGTTTTTTTTTATCGCTTTTTTGAAAGAATTGTGCGATTTGTTTTGCCGAATGGTTACTGGAATAGAATTCCAAGTCAATGGACCTCGATATTTCAAAGATTGTTTAGTTAATTCGATTGTACAAAACAGGGGGAATAGATTAGATTGACTTCTAGTCTGACGAGAGGTACTACTAGCTAACTGGTTGTCGTCAAGGAGATTCCGAAAAGTGACTGGCAATTCATCGTGCAAATATTTGTACATAAAGCTAGCAGTTTCTAATTTTTCTAATTGATGAATCGTCAAAAGACTATACTGTTGCATCAGAGTTTTTACACTATCTCTATAATTCAGCTTAAATATTAATCTAATAAACTTGTTAACCGAACTTTGAAGTTTTTTAACCATGGTCTTATTACCATTGCTCCAAGTCATAATGCAATATTGGAGATGGCTTTTTATCATAGAGTTATACAGCAAAAGTAATATGCGCTGGCTCAAATGATTGCGAATTTTGTGAACAAAACTGCACGTAATTCTAATTTACTCAATAACGCTTCCATATGAGGTTTCCAAGACAAATGTTCATGTACTATAACGCCCAAAAATTTAACAGAAACGACTCTTTTAATTTCTCTGTTCCTCAACTGGAGAGCATGTTGACAAGGAAGCTTACTATTTGGAGTGCGGAACACAATGTAATTAGTTTTATTTATGTTAAGAGAAAGTTTATTAGCTGTCAGCCAATTATCAATACTTTTTAACTCTTCATTAGCCACTTGGAATGCTTTCTCATAAGAACTTTCACTAAAAAATAAATTTGTATCATCAGCAAACATTATAGTCTTACCTTTTGTTACACATCTGCAAAAATCATTTACATATATTAAAAACAGCAAAGGTCCAAGAATAGAACCTTGAGGGACACCACACTTTATTTTCAAAATATCAGATAATCGATTGTTGCATACTACTTGTTGAGTGCGGTCATTCAGATAGCTAGAAAACCATTCTAAAGGTAGACCCCTTACCCCGTAATGCATTAATTTCTGTAACAATATATTATGATCTATAGTATCAAACGCTTTGGATAAATCTAAAAATACTCCAATCATTGACTGCTTTTTTTCAAAGGCTGTCGTGATATTTAAAGACTGTCGTGATATAGCTTTTTTTCAAAGACTGTCGTGATATAGCTTTTTTTCAAAGCCTTATAGTGTTTGTCTTTGACTGCGCGTATTTTTATTTAATATACTATTTTCTAAAATTGCTGAAATGAAATCCAAATTATCGCAAACTGCAGATTTAGTAAACTTAGACTCGGAAACTGCAAAATATGTTCATAAATTAATGGAAAACAATTCCGACTCGTTTTACCAAAAATTTTACTCGGAACAACTAAAAATGCAAAAACAGCACAAAAATGGCAGGCGTTTTCATCCTGATATTATAAGGTGGGTGATATTTTTTATTTATAATTCGTAAAATAGTTCGAGCTGTTAAGTTTCCCAACATGGTGATTTTTTACTACAGTGCAAAGTCTGCTGGAATTTCCATTCAAATGATTGGTGAGAGTAAGGAATATGTAACAATTTCTCGTCTTTGAGGCGTAGTTATTTTATTGATATTGATGGTAGGTGAAGAGTTAGAATTGCTTCAACTTTAAGTATCCTCTTCCCATTGCAACTAGTAAAAGCAGTGCATATGAGACAATTCATCTGAGAATGCACAACAAAATGTGTCATTATGCATTTTTATATTATTTCAGATTTGCTTTAAACTTGGCAATGAAAAGTCCAAGCTGCTATGATGACTTACAGAAGGTTTTATTTTTACCTTCACGACGTACTTTGAGAGATTATCGGTAAGATGCAATTTGATTGGTTTGTTTTATATTGGCATTGTATTGGTTTCTTGGTCATACGAATCTGCACTCTGCACTACAGTCGCACGAGTCATTACTATTATTTGTTGTGTGCTTCTTTAGTTGTTGATATCTGTTGTTTGTAAGCATATCATCACTATATCGCAATCTCGTGTCGGTTAGATATAGATCGCCAGTTAGCTTAAGTGCTTTGAAATATGGAGCCATATGTTTTGTAGTTTATAAGTATTACGAGGCCGTCGAAATTTTATAAGTTGTAACCAATCTTTAAGTTTTCATGACTTCCATTTCATTAAGTGTGATTTTTAGAAAGTCAAGAAGGGTATAATTTTAGTAATGCGGAGACGCCCGGTGTTGGTTGGACATCACAAACCACGGAGTTTGTTCGAAATTATGTCCAAGGTAGCGGGGAGAAAGAAAAATGTGTTTTTTGACTGTTGATGAGATGTCCGGTAGGTAAACTTTGTTATACTGGTACCGTATTGTTTGTTTGTTTTAAATTACTAACTGTAATGTTATTTTTAATAGTTAAACAAGACTTGGTGTATAATGCCACCACTGGTGCCCTTGTTGGGTTCACCGATCTTGGCCATCGGCATAATCCTAAAGCCGAAACACTTGCGACTCATGCTCTCACTGTGTATGCCAAGTCTTTTTCTGGAAGGCCCGGTCTAAAGCACCCTCTCGCGTATTTTGCGTCAACTGCAATGACTGGACCCCAGTTGGCGTCTATTATGTGGGAATGTGTTGCATTGTTGGAACACCACGGTTTACAGGTATAACTGCACTTATAGTTAATATACCGCTATGTAATTAGAATAAACCGTTATGGTCATGCAAGACTTTCCTTTTCGTAAGATTAATTTCACCACTGATCAGTTCTAGTTGTTGTGACAATATACTGCCTTTCACAAAAGTTTAGATTGCTTCCATGTTTTCATTGTGTATTACTAGGTATTTGCAATTGTTGCTGATAGTCTCGCTGCAAATAGAAGCATGTTTAAGTGCATGAGTGCAGATGATGATCTTCCGTATCAGACGACAAACCTGTTTGCTTCGAATGAAGAGCGAAAAATATTTCTTATTCCTGACCCACCGCACCTTTTGAAAACAACTCGGAACTGCATATTTGCGAGCCGCGGAAAAAAGGACAAACCATCTCGGCTCATCCATTGTAACGGAAAGTTTATCTTGTGGGAGCAATTTTTATCGGTGGAGTCGAAAAATGTAATAGTGTTTCTGCATTTCAACATTGAAATCAGATTTTTCTTTTTTATTGGAAACGTTTGTAATCAATTTCTTCATGTTTATCCTCCTGTCGTAAGAAAGCGATGGAGGCGCTATGCATAAGACGAAGCCACACTTACCTAGAAGTTGCCGTTTTTTCCAAGTTTTCCGGTTGAAGAATGCTTCTTGCTTCTTCAATTTTTGCGGTTAAGAAACCACCAAGCAGAGATAACCATCGTGGAGCATTTTACCCAAGAACACGGCAACGTAGCTTGGGTGAGAGTTGAACACACAACCTTGCAATCATGATCGTCGTAAAAACGACACCCCGATCCACTGCGCCATGCTGTTGACAAAGGCTTGTTGATCTTCATAGCTGTTCTAAACTGTAGCCTACTTTAATATCTTGCATGTATTTTTGCTGGCGTTTTGGTGTTAAAGTCAATCATTTGCTTTGCAGTGGGGTGAGCTGGCTAGCAACCGTTTGACTGCGAGACACGTGCGTTTGACCAGTTACTCCAAAATGAGTGTGAAGTTGGCGGCGCAAACTCTTTCTGCTTCTGTAGCTCGCGCAATAAGAGATAAGGATCGTTTTTCTCGATACGAGCTTGAGCGGATGGAAGAAACAGCTAAATTTGTTGAGATGATGGACACTTGGTTCGATTACATGAACACTCGTCCTGGATGCGGAAAAGCCAATGTCAGAATGTATAAGTTAGTACAAGTAACATAAGAGTTTCATGCGCTTTTGATAACTCTTCAGCTGCATTTACTAACCGCGCGGCAGACGACAAGCGACAGGTGATAGAAAAATAACGAACATTGATCGGCCCTGCGTAAGGGTCAATCAACGGCGAACGCCCGTTATTTTTTTTTATCTCCTGTCGCGCAGTCAATAAACGCATCTTAGGTTTTCATACGCTTAAGCCTCATTTTCACGTGAGAATTTACGCCCTAAAGCATATCTATAATCTTTGCCAAAAATTACTCACTATATGTGTAAGCTAAAATCGCCACGTTTAATTACAGCTTGGAATGACTATTGTTTAATGTTCATCATATATGTTTGTTGCAGTGATGTGAACGACCATCGCCTCCATTGGCTTGAAAATGTTTTCGTTCCACATCTGGAACAATGGAGGAAGAAGAACAGTGAAAAGTTTGGAGCAAGTGCGCTTGAGAAGCCCTTTCTGTCCAAACAAACTTTTCAAGGATTGTGCAATGCTACGAAAGGGATGGTATCTCTTGTACGTTGCCTGATCAAGCTCAACTTCTCTTGCGTTGCCACTAGAAGAATTTCGCAAGATTCTTTGGAATCATATTTCGGCTATCAAAGAGCGTTTGGGAGAAGACATGAAAATCTTAGCATCCATCAATTTGGCTACCGCAACAACGCCATTGTGCTTGAGCGCCAACTCCATTATACTGTGTTGAGCGCACGCCCACTCAAAAAACGACGGGTTATGCGTTCATAACCCGATAGCAGATTCAACAGCGTCTGCTTTTGGAGCTGTAGACTCGAGGTTCGATTCCGGGTCGGGTCAAGCCAATGACTTTAAAATTGGTATTTACAGCTTCCCTGCTTGACGTTCAGCATTATAGGGTTAGCGTGGAAAACAAACCGGCAAGATTTCTTTTTGTGTCGTTGAGAAAGGCACTTAACGGGATTCTCCCATCTTTAAGTGGTAGACAGGTGGCTGGTAACTCCTAAGCGAGCTCGTATAGCACATCCGTTGCTTTCTCGCAAAGGAGGATAAATATATGACGAAATAAATAATGAGAAGTTTATTCGTCTACGGTTACGCTGACACTCGGCCAGTTCTTTGATCTTAGATGTGGTATGTTAAATAAAATAATCAACTCGTCGACATGCTTTAAAATTACGCATTTTGTTCTGATGATGACGTCAATATAGAGAAAAATATGTTTTTTTCAATGATCAATATCGTCAAAACCACGCGGCGAAAAAACATCGAATTAAGACCAAAATTTTACTCTCACGAACTTTTGCATTTTAAGTGAAAAATACTGTAATTTAAGACTTCGTAGCCCTTTTAAGAACAAATGCAATAAATTAAATTGAGAACCAAACAAGAAATTAATAACAAATCAACTGCTTTTTTTTAGAGACTTTCGAAGTGGCAAAGCATTCTTCACAGTTAACTTTTCGTTTATAATTTTAGCTGCAAACCGGTGTCCTCTAATCTTCAAAAACATCCCAGTGATAGCTTCCATACAATGCATTATATCACGACTTAGAGTGGATTCTCCAGCGAGTTCTTTAATTAACTTGATCACGTCGGGCTCGCAGCAACATCCCTTCAATTTAGATAGTTGTATATTTCTCGTAGTTTCGGGTGTGCAATTTCTGAATTTTTTTTCGAGAAATATCAGTATATTTTGTAGTGGTTCTGCAATATCATATAGCGCTGACTGAGTGTTTTTTACTGCGCAATGCTGGAGAAATGCCTTTGCTTCCCGAGACAGTGCTTTACGTGATACCTTTCTGACAATAAATCTTATGTGTTTGACAATTTTGATATCATCTTGACTTATTTCGGCTTTTTCCACTTCGTCGTTTGTGGCTTTTTTTTCTTTGCAAATCGTCGGAATAGCGTCAAAGCATCTGAGAATTTCGGTTATTTTCAGATTACGCTCTTGAGCTAAACGCTTGCCTTCCTTCACGAAGGTCTTCATTAATTTAGCATGATCCCCATTGGAACAATACTCTACAAAACAAAAAGTCTTTATGGTATTTCAAAAGTTTTGTTACATTAAACTTGGCATGCTGCGTAGCAATGCCATGCCGACGAGAGGTAGTTTTAACTGCATATACATGGACCACAAAAAGCCACAAAAGAAAGCAATGTGAAGCATATAGGCTACGGTATAGACTTACCTCCATAAATGTTGGTCAAAGGATCTATTCCCCTAGGTGTCGCAGGTGAAGAAACTTCTGTCAATCCACTCTTGATTGCTAGCTGACATCCCCTTTCAATAACAAGATTTCCAGGCAATAAGCTAACGGGAATCTAAAATTTAAAAACGATAAATTTAGATTTCATGATCCAACAACGTACGGTAACTATGGACGACACAGAAGGCCTACATTATAAACTTGAGAAAAATCGACTAGGCTATAATGGTGGTACCGGTAGGTAGTTAGTGGTTAGTGCTACCTATTGTGTTACCATTGCTACTTCAAGGAATCATAATAGCCTATTTTCAACATAGCCGCACCTATGGTGTAATTGGATGATGCAAGCCAACGTGTGAACTTCCATGCTAGTAGCCTACTAGCCGTACTCTACTCTTCCAGCATGTCATAGCGTTAATAGGCTTCCCTTTCTTGCGCTGTCTAAATCTTAGGCTACTTGAATTTTTTTTTCAACGGTGCGAAAATACCAGACACTAAACTAAAACTAACCCTACACTTCAATAATAATGATTAACGCTCAAAAATACTCGTAGAATATCAAATTATGCTAACTCCATAGTAACTAATTTGACTAGAAGTCTCTTGCCTCGATTTCAAATTCCCAATCCGAGTTTGAGATTAGCTCTTCAAGATTAATATCTTCCATCATAGACTCTTCCTGTAGGTAAGCTAATCAGTTGGTTAGCTTCAAAATACTGGGATAATCTCGAACTGCCTGTCCAATAAATTCTTATTCTATTAATTTTGAAATAAAACTGCTTCTAAAAATGATATACACTGTCATTATATTTGTTATTACTAGCATTAAGTTTTGTTGTTAACGCTGAAAAGCACAATTTTGCATTAGTTGCATGAGGCAATTGAGTCACCTGACCCAGAACCACTCGACCGTGAGCAAAAAAAGACTCCGTCTGGGAGCATTCTTTTTCTCTTTTATTGAGAGCGCCTTTTTCTCTCGCAAGTTGTTTTCAGTCTATGAATGAAGAGTCTATGGTCTCAGTGTGATCGCACCTTTACATACTGAGATCAAAAGTTTGGTTGCAAGGCTTCCGAAAGATAAAATATGCCCGGTAGCTGAAAGAAAGGAATGAATCAAAAGTCCACGATCGATTAACGTCACATCAAAACTTGGCAAAACATGTTCCGCAAATCCTTCTTGCTTTTTCTCAAGAGAATGAAGAAGCATGCTTTTATCAGTTTTTATCATTAATCCATCTGAATGTGCAATCGCTAACGGGTATTGCGTAATAGGAAATGTCATAATGTGGGAAAGATCAAAAGATGTAGCTTTTGAAATGGCAACAAGTAAGCGAATAAAAGCATCCCGTTGGCTATCAGTAGCATGCTTTCCCCTAGTCTTAATCTGATTCTTTTTCTTCGCATTTTCGGCGGCAAAATTTGCTACTTTTCTTTTCGGGATGGGTTTCAAAAACCTTTCTTTATCAAGACCTCTTGAAATTTTCGGCGAAGTTGATTGCCTGCTGAAATACTTTCAAGCAAATACTCTTGAGTTTCTGCATTTGCAACTTTTCCCGTAGCAATATTGAGAAGAAAAGGACTATTGGTGGCTGGAGATGAGAATAGATCACAGGATCTTGTTTTCGAGCTAAAAAGTTGATCCCTCTGCCGACTGTCTTTAGAAATTCTATGCGCATGCAACTGCGTTGCTGGGTGGTTTTCCTTCTGCAGACCAGTAATTTCACGCAGTTCCGTGACTGACATCCTCCGTTGGGTGGAAGTTAAACACCAGCGTTTAATTGGCATTTTGAGAGTAGTGAAAGCCTACAATGCCTCTCATAGGAGATGCTGGATCCCTGTTAACTGTCTACTCCAATGACAGGTCGATCGCTGATCGTGAAAAGTTCTTGCTTGTTCTTCGCATAGAAAAAGCCCCGGTTTGAAGTATCTTCAAACTTTGAGATGCTTTCTGAATACGATTCAAAAACAGTACACCCCATCGAGCGTAGTTAGGTCGATTTAATCCAAAAAAATATCGATGATTGCAGGCAGCGTGCTGATGTATGCATCAACATCATTCGTTCGGACGACACGCATTAAATCCCTGTGCACGCGATTTATCATATAAATATAAATACTCCCAAATTGGGCAGTAGGTCCAAGCTCTCCCTTCATCACACTTTCAAAAAAAAGCTCATACTCCTTTTTGTGCGCTAGAATCAAAGGGTTGCTATCTAAAAATTGACTCTCTATAATTTTCTCATCAGAAATATCAATAGAAAGAGCATTTTGAATGAAATCTTGCTGATTTTCAGAGAAGGTTGGAAAAAATCTGTTGCAAAGCTTTCTCTCCATCACAAGAGCAACTATGTCATATAAATATCGTGCATCGATTGTAATACTGGCCAGTGTTGTCAAATTGGGCTACTTATCGCCAATTGGGCTGCTTTTGATCATGATTGGCGACGAAAATTTTTGGATTGGCGACTTGCGACTTTTTGGGCTTGCTTGCGAGCAAGCTTTGGCGATTTTTTTAACAATTGGCTACTCTTTAAAAAATGTTTCTTGAAAGAAAACAACGTTAATTGGTGAGAGAAATGTTTAATTTTGCAGCACTGGGTCTGCGTATGAGGTGTTCGTACCACTAATTTGTTATTACGTGACAATGGGAAGGAATAATTTTACAAGCTGCTGAGGTCATGAGAGGTTTTTGAGCCAATCAGCCAACTCTTACCGGTGCATTAGGTGGGTCTTACTAAAACCTGGAGCACAAGACCGCCTTTGCAAGTGAGTTAGGAGCACAAAGACCCACAGCGATGGCGGAAGCATTTCTAAAGTGGGGGGGGGCCAAAACCGAGGGTCAGATGTTTTTGCTTACAACCAGGGCCGGCAGTGGCGTAGCCAGAAATTTTATAAAGGGGGGGGAGGCACAATTTCCAAATTTTTCCAAGCGAATTTTTTCGGGAGAACTAAATTGAAGCTGATTAAGAAACAAGAAAAGCTCTAGGGGGGTCCGGGAGCATGCTCCCCCGGAAAAATTTTGAAAATTTACATGCTGTAATGGCTATTTTGGTCCCTTTTGAAAACTTTCAGGCTAATTGTGTTTAAATTTTTTGACCCTAATTCTGAGTGCTTCGCCAAATATATGATGCATTTTACTGTATATACAGATTTTTAATTATGCGTGCTTAAGGCGTATGGCTTATTACTATCGAAGAGGTTCGAAATTATAGAAAATTTGCATGCATCAAAAATATTTTTGAAAATGGCTGGTGGGAGGATGCATACCCCTCATCCTAACCCTCTAGATCCGCCCCTGGCCATAAGCTGTAGAAACCATTGCAAGAATCTAGCACATTTCGGTCACTTGGCAACATTAGTATGGTTCTTTTTTACTAAAAGACAGAGTCAAAAGGGGGCCATGGCACAATGACCCCCCTCTAAATACGCTGCTGAGGGCCGGATTTAAACAATGACAGGCTCTAGGCTATTTGATCACACTGATTGGACGAGCAAAAAAAAGTCTTCACGTCCTCAGACGTTCTATTTTTACAGAAAATATCGGTGTAGTGAAAAGCAAAAAAAGGTATACACGTCCTAGGATGTTCTGTTTTCCGCTGAAAGTATCGGTGAAGAGAAAAAAAAGGTCTTCGTTGTTCGTGATGGGGCCCCCCATTTTCTCCAAGGCCCTAGGTTTCAGTCTGCTTAGCCTATGCGTAAATCCGGCCCTATGCCTACAACCCATCTTTAGCCTGTCCACATGTGACATATGCCCAATTTATGTGAGCTTCTGCAGGGCATGCTATGGAATGGAAAATGGTATGGAATGGAAGGAGAATTTTGGTATGGAATATGGAAGATACTCAGAATGGAATGGAAAATTTGAAAGATGGAATGGAAGATCGTCTTCCATACTTGCGTAATTCTGAGTTAAGGCTCGTTTACCGATACGCGGCAACGCGACACGCAACAAAAATTTTTCGCACTTTGTTTTATTTTACTGTTCACCGATCACGCGAAAACCTGCGAAATCCTTTTACATTTACTTACATTATAATTTTAGTCGCGTGTCGCGTATCGGTAAACGCGCCTTTACACATTTTAAAACTGATCACTAGGGCGATTTTTTTGTAACCTAAAAAACTTAAAAATGTAACTTTATTTTTGTAAAAAAGTAACGTTATTAAACGAATAAAAGTAAAACGGAAATAGTTGCAGCCAAACATGAAAAAACGTGAAGAAGACCCAGTTCTACCTCGTGCTTAAGTTATAGTGAACACACATGTAGTGTTTTACATTTTGTGGTAGAAAGTTTCTGTCCTTTGCAAGTAATTTGTTAAGCATAGAAAAACTTCTTTCCACAGAAGCAGTTGTTGGCTGGCACCAAAGAGGCACCTTAGTGTTTGTAGATTGTAAATTTATCTTTCTTGCATCAATCCAAGACAAAAAACTAGAAAAATTATGCAAAAAAGCACGAAAACCAAAATGTAACCTAAAAGACAAAAAGTAACTTTTTGTAACCTTATAACTTAAATACTGACCCTATAGCTGTGAAATTTTGGTCAAACGATTTTTACGTTAATTGGAGCTAGCAAAAAAAAAGTAACTTTAGTAACAAAAAATTGCCCTACTAATCACCAATCACGAATTAAATGTGATGCGTTTACCAATACGCAAAAAGCGACAACAAGACTATCTTTGCAAACTACAGTATCGTATCTGGCCTAAGATTACTGGACATAAATTTTGCTTGCTTGCGTCAAGCAAGTTAGTTGTTCAATGATGTCAATTAGAAATAGCCTACACCACGCATTCGCAATGCAGTAACAGCGAAAATTGCTCAAGGAAGAAGGACGGAGCTAAATTGTAATTGGTAAAACAGCAACAGGACATTTCGATTCAGCTGTCATCATCAGCAGTACAGGTATATGCTAGACAGAGTTTCAAACTGTCTTACATATTCTGCTGATGATGACAGCTGATTGAACTATGTTGTCAAAATGTCTAATTTACGAAATATTTTGGCTTTATTTTTTCTATAACCAGCTAATTTGCATTGTGTCTCATTCCTGTCATCTAGAATCTAGATAGGTAACTTCAAACATATTTGATACCTCGCGATAATGCAGTAAAAACTGACTGATAGGCCCATAGTTTGTTGATTTCGCGTTGCCCTGACGAAGTTCAAAGTCAAAATGAAAGAAACAAAAAATGATGTGATCACGTACGTTGTCGCCTCCTGTGTATCGAAAAACACATTTTAACGCGGTATTATTATCATAACTTTGAAAATACTGTAATTGTGGTAACAGCCTTGATTTAAGCACGCACTTGATGTTCCAACGTTTGCATTATGCTTAATCTAGCAATTTGGATTGCTGACCTTTCATTGGGAGATCTCAGCAGAGCCGTAGCAGCCGCCCCCCAAACCCCCCAATTGGGGGGGGCCCACACTGCCAAAAGGGGCCCCAAATTGTCTTGAAGGACCCGAAGTTGTACCAATTCAAAAACAAAGTTTTGCTTGGCGAATCGTGTTGAATGGGATTTTTTGCGCTCAGATTCTATATATTTCAGTTTTAAAATTTTTCGCTATCGTTTACTTTCAAATAGCGTCATAAACTGCATAATGATGTCATAAACAATACACTGTGTGTAAGAGTGCGCGTAGGACTTGAAAAAGGAGACCGGTGCAGAGTTGGATGCAATCATTTTTCAAAGCTTAAATTCAAATTCATTCCTCTTGAAAAAATTAAATTCAAATTCATTAACACCTTGTGAGCAGATTTAAAATTTTATCTATTTATTTTTTATTTATTCGCAATTTTATTCTCCTATCATGAAAAAGCGACGGGGCGCTATACGAGCTCGCTTAGGAGTTGCCGACCATCGATCTACCACACCTAGATGGGGTAATCCCGTTTAGTGCCTTTCCCAACAGCACAACAAGCGAACTTGCCGCTTGTTTCGCGCTATCCATTATGCTGAACGTCAACTAAAAAAGCTGTGAATACCAATTTTCAAGTCATTGGTTTGACCGGACCCGGAATTGAATCCCGGAGTCCACCAATCTAGAAGCAGATGCTCTATCCACTCGGGCATCCGATCGGTAAATTAAACTCAATCCTATCCTATTTCTGTGTCAGCAACCATAATCTGACATCGAATACAAAAGTCCATTGAAAAAGGATTTGCTAGTTTGAAAACGTGTGCTTTTGAAATAGCGCAGGAATTGGACATTGGTCCGGTCTTCCTCAATCAAAAAGCAAAAAAAGAGAATGAAAATAGAAAAAGAGAATGTTTAGTCACGATGCAAATCTATATCGTACAGCTTCTGAGGAAGAGATTCAAAGCAAACTTTTTAAAACAACTGGTGGACCAGGCTATTATGTCGATACTAGAAAGTTTTAAGCTGACATGTGATGTCGCTTCTGTCTTTGCATTGCTGTTTACACCCAGCAGCTTCGTGCATGAACAGCCATTATCAGCAATATGATCTGGCAATACCGCACGCAGGTTCAGATTCTTTGCGACGGGTTCGATTCACGGCTGAAGTCTATTGCATTTGATATTTATATCAGATGGTTGCTGATTAGAACGACACAAGCTCGTTTGGCAGTCTCCCTTCAACACCGTTGAACTTTTAATTCAATAGTAATACCTGTAAGTGCTCGCTTGCCTTGCTTCTCGAGTTTACAAAATGCGTTGTTACTGTTACCAGTGCTGAACAAAGCTTCAGAAAACTGAAATTTATTAAAACGTTTATTACATCTAATATGGCAAACAGCAGACTATCTTTTTTCTTTCCATTTGTTGGCATTTTTATCCACCTATCACAGAAAGCAATGGGGTACTACACGAGCTCCCTTAGGAGTTGCCGGCCATCTGTCTACCTACCGCACTTAGATGGGGGAATCTCGTTAAGTGTTTTTCCCAACGGCACAAGCAAACTTGACGGCTTTCTTAACACTATCCCTTTAATGCTGAATGTCTAGTTGGAAAGCTGTGAATACCAATTTTTAAGTCATTGGTTTGACTTGACTAGTGATCAAACCCTCAGTCTATTCACTCCTTCAGGCTCAGAAGCACACGCTCTATCCACTCGGCCATCCGATTGGTTCTTCGCTGGCCATGTTGTCAATCGAAAGTTAATGCGCCCGGTCTCCAGATTATGATGCTGTCAAAAGAACATCTGTGTACGAAAAAGTGCGCTCTAGCTAGACCGGAGGTTTTCAACCTATTGGCCATGGCCCAACAGTGGGCCACAGAGCTTGACTAGAGAGCGACATCAGCATTCCCTAATCATGCCATCACGTTGACTTTGTACCTTTTAGCAAAAGTTATTGGGCCATCATCATATTTTATCATTTTAGTGGGCCATGAGCAGAAAAAGGTAGAAAAACCTTGAGCTAAACGATTTTAATGGAAAATGAATTGGGTGTAACAAACTTGTCTTAAAATTACACCTTTTATTTTTACACAGTGATAACGCGTTATATGTTTTAATTTTACCACAGTATTCGCATTGTGGTGAGAAACTGAGTTGTTACCCCTGGAAAAACCTAAAACAATTCATATCGAAAGCTAAGTATTGGGGACTTGAAAGGGTTTTTGGGGGGGGGCCAAAGTTGAGCTGCTACGGCACTGGATCTCAGTTCAATCGTCGGGCCGGCCAAATTTGACATAGTGTTGCCAGCAACGCGCCAGTCACCACCGATGTGACATTAATGCAGAGTCAAGCTGTTGGTGCTTGTTCGTGATTGCAATTACAGATTACAATGTTAAGTTAGCGTACATTAGTATGGAAGAATGAAATGGAATATGGAAAAAAATTTAGTATGGAATGGAATATAGAATGGAAAATTTTCAGTATGGAATGGATATTGAATGAAAGAAATTCGGCAGTATAGATTATGAAAAAATCATCTTTTATTCCATTCCATAGCATGCCCTGGGCTTCAAACCCACAATTCTTGCTTCTAGTTTCTGTTCCTCGCCCCACAAACAAAATTTTAAAGAAGACATCTCTGCATTAAAGCTCTTTCCTGGGTTTTATTTTCGATGGTAGGCCTATTAAATTTCAGATACATTCATGCAGAGGCAGTAGTTGTAAAAATAAACGCGTAAATTAGGCCCCTCCAGACCCCTACTGAAAAAACGTGAAAGGAGCAGCCCCCCCGGTTCCGCCAACTATGCAAGGACCGCTAGGGGCGCTAGTGAGTTATTACTAACCCTAAACCCTAACTTTAACCCTAATTCTTAGTAATAATTCACTAGCGCCCCTAGCGGTCTTTGTGATCCTAACTCACTTGCAAAGGCGGTCCTTGTGCTCCATGCGCTCGTGCAGGTTTTAGCAATACCGACAGGTACAGAGGTAACAGGCAAAATTGCAAAAGGTGTGCAAAGAGATAGTATGTTGGATTAAGCTGCACGGCTTATGCACAAGTGCATTCAGTTTAGCACAAAGTTTTTTCAGTTTAGCACAAAGTTTTTTCAGTTTAGCACAAATTTTTGTTTTTATGATAAACATCAAGACTTAGAGCATTTTAATGCCTTTTCAAAAGCTTGCTTTACGAAGTATCTGCATGACTTAGCAAAAATGTTATATGGTTACTAAAATTATACTGTTTTCTTGGATTTCGTGGTTATGAAGAGTGAGTCAAAATTTGGGCTACTTTTAGGAGGAATTGGCTGCTTTTTGGCTACTTGAAGTAAAAATAATTTGGCAACCCTGACTGGCCACGTATAAAACCCATAAGCGAACCTTCCGCGAGTATCCCTGATTCCACCAAAAGGTATTCTGCATCAAATTCACTTATTAATGTCCCAACTGCCCCATGAAAGGCTAGTTCCAAATGAAAATTTTCAAGCACGATTAAAAGCTTATTATACAAGGGTAGAGATGTAAATGTTTTTTTTGCCTTTGTTTTTTAAAAAAAAAACGTGTTTTTTTTTCAAAAAAAAACATGGCCTCAAAAAAAAATGTTTTTTTTGCAAATTTTGTTGCAAGCAGGAATACTGATTGTGCTTTGCTATTTTCTGGCTTCTGACAGTAATCCAACCTCCAATGGTTCTTATATCTTCGAAATCTAAGTGCTTATTGAAGCAGTTTTAAGGGTTCCGCGGTGGCCGGTGGGTCATGCTCAGTGGTTACATTTGTGAAAATTATTGGGGGTAATGAATCATTGCATCATCAACTAAAACGTCAAAACCGTGTCAACTTCTGGGGGGCGGAGCCTTTGTTCTTCTTTGCACGTTATCTCGTTTCAAAAGTTTTGAGACTATGAACATGAACTTCTTCAACTATTATGGACTCGAACAATATTTACAAAATAACATGTCGGTACAGAAAATAAGCTGAACGTTTACGGACAAATCATCAGTCCTTTATTTCAGCATGATCAGAAATAAAAAGTTAACGCTCGGCAAACTAATAAGCGAAAAGCAAAACAGCAAGGGTACGAGTTGTGTCGTAACCTTGCGGTTTTGCTTTTCACTTGAATTAGTTTGCCCTGGGCGCGTTAGCTTTCCATTTTCGATCATGTTCTGATGAAGGACGGCAGCGTGGCCGAGTGGTTGCGAGCGTCGTTTTTACGACGGCCATGATCGCAAGGTTGACGGTTTAACTCCCGCCCAAACCTCGTTGTGGCATTCTTGAATAAGATGATTCATGGCAATTATCTCTGCTTGGAGGAATTTAACAAGACGCAAATTGAAGAAGTCAGAAGCATAATTCAAGCGGAAAAATCAGAAATAAGAGCAACTCCTAAGCGAGTCTGGAACTCTGGATTTGTCCTATTTATAGTGTCTCCGTCGCTTTCTCGTGATAGGAGAATAAAAATAAAGAAATCATCATCATCAAGGACGGTGGAATTGTTTGAAAACGCGAAGCATATTTTCTGCATGTTATTTTCTATTTAAAAACGTCAAACGTCTTGTGTTCTGAACTTATTATCTGTTGCTACAATATGGATATTAAGTTAGTTAGTTGCATATTTATCCTCCTATCACGAGAAAGCGATCAATGCGCTATACGAGCTCGCTTAGGAGTTGCTGGCCATTTGTATACCACACCAAGATGGGGGAATCCCGCTAAGTGCCTTTCCCACGGCACAACCAATAAACTTGCCGGCTTGTTCTCCACACTGTCCCTTTAATGCTGAGCGTCAAACAAGGAAGCTGTGAATACCAATGTTAAAGTCATTGGTTTGACCCGACTCGGAATTAAACCCGAGTCTACAGCTTAAGAGACAGACGCTCTATACCACTCGGCCATCTATTAAAGATCTCTTCTCTCCCAAACTTATATTAGGCGGCGAGCTGATAGCAAAGATAATGCTAATATGCCGACAGCTGCTACGAAAAGTGATGAATGAAATAATATTAATTAATTAAAATGGACACAAATTGTGACGAAACTTTACCTCACGAAAAGCAAATCAATGAAAATGTAATAACCTAATTACTACCAGATAGTGAAATTGTCAGACGTCATTATTCATGTACTGTGTAGTGACAATAATCAAACTTTTAGATCACAATACCTGATTGCGGTGGTCGGTGACCTTTTTTTAACGCGGCTCAGATCATCCTTTCAATAGCCATTGAAGGCCCACTACATTTAAATCCACGACTACAAAACGAATGAATTATACAACACGACTACAAACTACAAAATGAAGAAACGATGCGTTGTTTTAAAAGCAAAGAAAATGCAAAGCGCGTGCTTTTTTTACTACTCACTCGCTCGCATCGATAGAACTGAAACAAAGCGAGCATCGCATGAAAGATATGCAGACACACGGCACCCGTTTTTGTGCATGGTACTACGGGTTTCGCTTTCGTAGCCATGTACCAAAATCAAATCTTCATTATACTCAACGGTTTTACGCCGAAGCGTGTAACGAGTGGCGGGGCCCTGGGCAACACAGCTCCGAAGAAATTTCACAACGGTGGCGAGCTGTTGGCGACACTGTGTCGATTTGACCGGCCCAAGAATCGAAGCCAAGACCTCCTGTGCCGATGGCGTGCGCTTAATGACTGAGCTAACCGGCCGGTGTAGCCATGTACCACCGTAAGAAAAAGAATCGGATTGTTTTTCGTGCAAAGCATCAAAAAGAAGATTTTTATTATTAGTTGTAGCCTATGGGCTTACTTTTTATTTGCAGCTAGCATGCGGCCCACAAGGACTTTGTAAAACCAAATAGCTCGCGGCCCACGAAAAATTGCTAAAAGATCCACAGTTGGGCCGTGGCTCACAAGTTGCCGACCACTGCCTTATCGGCTTAATCGTACCGGTGCAAGCCACTTGCACGATCTACCAATCGAGCATGGCGTGAACAGTTTATGGAGACTGGTAGTTTGTTACAGAGACAGGGAGGTGGCCGACCTCAAATTTCAGAAGAAGAAATTGAATCTGTGCGAGTGGCATATACCAGAAGCCCTAGAAAGTCTATTCGCAGGCTTCTACCCAATTGCAGATCCCACGCTCCACTATTCACAAAGTTTTGCATAGAAATTTGCGACTTTATGCATATACGGTAAAGGACAGTTACTGCAAACCCTTCAGCCAGAAGATAAGCCACAACGAAAAGAATTTGCAGTGACGATGCTACACAGATTAGATTCAGATTCAGGATTTTTGAAACGTGTTTGTTTCAGTAACGAGTCAACGTTTCACGTTTCTGGATCAATAAACAGACACAACTCAAGAATATGGGGCTCGCAGAATCCGCATGGAACCTATAAGCTTGAACGAGACTCCCCTAAACTAGTTGTGTGGTGTGGAATCACGCATGATAAAATTATTGGTCCGTTTTTTTTCACTGAGTGATCAATTGCAGCTCAAATTTATCTCGACCTTTTGACAGAATACGTGTCACCACAGCTTGAACAGTATCAACCACTAGTTATTTTCCAGCAGGACGGTGTACCCCCTCATAGGGGTCTAGCAGTTCGTCAATTTTTGAGTGACACATTTCCAGAAAGATAGATTGGACGTGATGGTCCTATTCTATGGCCGCCACGTTTCCCTGATATCACACCATTGGATTTTTTCCTGAGGGGCTACGTAAAGGATATCGTTTACTGAACCAAAGTCAGATACGTTAGTGATTTGCAACAACGAATAATTTATGCACTTGATACAGTTACTGTGGATATGTTAGCAAGAACATGGCTGAAAATTGGATATCGATTGGATATCCTACGTGCGACTGATGGTGCAGATGTAGAAGCATACTAAAGCATCTACGTAAACTTGAAGCATTTCCCTTTACTATGAAACAAACCAATTGAAAATATCTTTAAAAGTAAGACTGTGGCGAATTTTTGAAACTTATGGACACCCTGTACAATGACATGTGCGATGCTCTGTCATGTTAGTCGTGCGATTTGACGCTGATTGCCTTGTTTTATTTTAAAAACAAACTTTTTTTGGTTTTGTCAACTGCAAAGACAAAAAAAAAACAAAAAAAACAATGAAAAAAAAAAACAAGCGAAAAAAAAACGTTTTTTTTACATCTCTATACAGGGGTGCTTCCGATGCTTGAATGGAGTAGGCTTTCAGAGCCACAGTAAGATCATATGTAACAACTCCATATTCTTGACCAGTTTTATTAGCTATGTTCATGCTTCTCGTCATAGTTTCACGAACAACATCGTTCCTGGTAGAAGGAGCTGATATGGGATTCATATAGCAAATTCTTTGAACTGGAAGCTCATCGTGAGCATATTGTGAATAAAATCCTGGAAACAAATGCATCGGCAGTTTAGTTTGAGACATTAACACCCAATAAAAATCAATTAAACGAAGAGGCACAATTGATGCGCTATCAAATGCAAGTGGAATGTGGAATCAGAGTTTTCTTTATTAGAGTTGTCCGACTCTATCACGTGATTTCGTTTTTACGCATGAGTACTTATAGATCGATTTCAGCAGACTTATAGATCGACTTGCTCGATTCAGCAACTTTTAGATCGACTTGCATTGTGAAAAGTGACTAAAGCCTTCAAACGCCAGAGTTAAGCTAACGAATTAGCTAAATTTGATTTCAATTACGTGAAGGATAGTTTTACAGACATTTGCAAGAGAATTTTTAGTGATATGTAGCCTAGTTAGCAAAAACTGATTTAAATAACGTGAAGGATAGTTTTAGTGATTAGGTAGTCTATATAGCTGTACATTAGCATGGGTTACTAAGACACCCTTTGTTGCATTTAGTGATAGACTAGAGTTCCAGTCTAAATGTTATTTCCAATCGAAACTGATTTCTATCATAAAAACGTTTGGAGTAATATTTTCAGGAATTTGATCCAAATTAAATTCGACATTTTTCTGAATGCAAAATATTTTACATTAATTGTGTTTTGAATCTTTATTAGACCTTAGCTGTAAAAATAACCATTAAAGCTTATGGATCTTATTGAAAGCAGGGAAAGTAGGGGACCTATCGCACAAGTTTTACTGAATTCAATTTTTTGTCCAACTGGTTGGACAATATATTAGGCCAAATGCTTTTTAGTTTGTTGGACTTAGTTGTAACGACATCGCTATCGATGCGGGAGGTCTGGGGTTCGCGCCCTGGGCCGGTCATATTGGACAAAGTATCGCCAGGGACTCGTCACCGCGCTGTTTTCTTCGAACTTTGAAGCTGAGTTGCCTGGGCGATCAGCGGCGGAAGCGGGTCCCGCTACTTGTTACACGCTTTGGCGGAATACCGCGAGTATAATGACGGCTTGATTTTTTTGGATTTTATTTTGTGATGAAACTCTTCTGTACCAAAACGAAAAAATTCGAAATGCTCACGGTAAATTTATTTGCAGTTAAAAAATGTCACTCAAACGTCCCCACGGGGATCTTTTGTCAATAAAGTGGTAACCTTCCGACCGCTACATGATTAAGCGATTTAAAGTAATTGCAAATGTCTCTTAAAAATTGTTGCTGTAATCGGAAAACGAACGAATGTTTATTCATATGAAACGAATGTTGAAATCTTAATAGTAGACTCGCTTAACCACCAGTGCACAGAGATGGGCATTTATCGGTGATATAGTTTTGATTTGTTGATTACCGATATCGCTTTTGTAGTACATTTTGTTATCGCCGATGAATTATCGAGATAAACGATTCTTCATGCACACAGTGTTCAAAGTTAGTGAGGTGGTGCTGTGGAAAAATACGCAGTGTTCATAAAGTCTTGTTGCGATTTTAAAAAATGTCTCTTTGTTTTGTTGCCACGGCAGAGTTCGTGAACTGCTTTCTTTTCTTAAAAATCTAGAAAAATGTTTTTGCAATTTGACTCCAAAAAAGCTTCGTCAAACACATCGAAAAGTTAATGCAACATATATCGGAAGAATTTATCGATTACCGATAGCACTGCAAGAAATTGAAATTTACCGATTATAATCGGTATCCCCAGGGATTTTTTGAAATTATCGGTTATCGTTATTGCTTAAGTTCAGAAAATTTTAGCCTATCGTGCCCATCACTGCCAGTGCAAATGAAAAATTAGCCAAGTATTTTGAACAATAGGTTATCAGTACGGAACAGCAGAATAGCTTTGAAAAAGCTGTTTTCGCCAGGGAGTCGAACCGTTTAATTTGTACGGTTCAGAATCGGTTTGGGTTCAACAGCGGTTTCAAATTTCGGTTCAGTTCTGGTTAAGGTTCAGATAAATTGAAACGCTCTGGTTTGGGTTCGCTCCAGTAAAAAATATTTCAAACCGGTTTATAAAGTTCCGGTTCAAGTTCGCAGTTAAAAATGGTATAATTCTAGTAACATATTTTAAAAAATGAAACGTATACAAAGCAATTTTTCTTCGCATTGACAGGCCACTATAATGCATAAAATACTAGTAGTAAAGCCAGTTTCGAGATAATTAAATTGCTACTATGCTCCGACGCGGGCGGCCTAATCTTTGATAAAGAAACATATTTTCACATTGACGGGCCAATGCACAGCTTGTAGTGCTGTGCAAGTACTGTATTTCTTTAAATATAAGCCACCTTCAAAGTGGCAGTCGGTTACGCTGATCAAAGTGACGCGTGTGACCTCACGGAGCGAGGCGCTTTTTTAATCGGTTCGATTAAGGTTTGCAAGTACTCTAATTATTTGGTTCAGTTCCGGTTCGCTCTTTGAAATTTTGAAAAATACGGTTCAGGTTCGACCAAATTAGCGTAAAACCGGTTGATAAAACTTCGGTTCGACTCCCTGGTTTTCGCATTTGGAAAAACCTCTATCATAAATACTCTCGATAGCTTTGAAAAAAGCTGTTGTATACCAGAAATTTTTTGTGACGCGCTCGTCAAATATTAATAATGTGTGCTGTGCAAGCTTCCAAAGATCTCAAATTATCCAGCGCAATTTTTTTTCTTTTAACTAAAAAAATCGACATTAAGGCTCAAAATTTGAAACTAACCTACTTTGTGCAGAAAAAACTGCTCGGGTAGCGCTACTTTATGCTGAAAATACTCGTTATCGAAAATGCTAGGCTTATTCGTTATCGAAAAAGCTGCTCGTGTAAAAGTCTACTGTTTCTTTCTTTTACACCACTGCGTATTAGCCTACCTGCGTTAAGCATTTTTTGCTAAATATGCTAAGAAAAGTAGTGGCGAAATATCAGGGTAGGCTATAAGTTTGCTTTTCTTTGGCGCAGTAGCAGAGCATTGCTACTTGTTGGCACTAAGTTTTTAAAAACAAATTCGTGCATTTCATGTTATGATTTCAAAGCAAATAAAAAAAATAATGCTGCTGCAAGCTACAAGACTGGATTCAGACTTTCAGAGTTGCCGGATTGCTGCATTCTTATGCTGCTGCTGCTATTGCATCTTATGCACTGCGACGTTTCTGTGAGACAATTGATCTATTAGTATTGAAGCGTAACCATTATAATAAAGAAACAAAAATGAGAAAGAGTCGGACAACTGTTATATAGAAAACTCTGGTGGAATTTTGCTTTTTTTAATTGTTTGTAATATGGTTCAATGTCTCGCTCTTTTGGGCTGAAGTGTCGTCTTTTCTTTCCGCTAAGTTTGTCTGTCACAGCCGGAAAAAATCATCCGTGTCTGTTGCACTTGTCATGTTCTGGTAACATATTCCCCAAATGTTGCATGCAAAGTATCTTTTCCATCAAGCGTTTCCATGTTAACGTCGTAATTATCCCAGGCTAGTCCTGTGCCCAAATTCGGAAGCAAAAGTATGCCATCAGAATTGCTTTTTTCAGCAGAAAAAGCTAACTCTGTTTCCAAAGTCTTTACCTCATCATAACTTATGGAATTACCAAGACGATTCAAGATGCGAAGAACTACTTTCGATCCTGCCGCTGTTCCCACTCCTAAACCAAGTACAGTGTGCTTCCATGGTCGTACAGCACCTCTTGTGGTACCGTAGAGCGAGACAGCGCTGTTTCTGGCTATTAGCCTTCATCAGCCGCCCTCAGGTAAGAAACATTCATCTTCCAGGACGAATGATCTTGCCACGATCACTCATCCCTTCGGATAAATATTTCTTAAAGAATTTAACCTTTGTGGTACGCATATCCACTCGTGTGGCTACGTCACCATTCCAGTCAAACTCCTTACGTGACCAGGGTGAAGAGCAAACAACTAAAAAGCAATGTCCTTCCTGGCCTACCGGACGGGAAGTCATGACGACTTCCTCTTGTTGGGTCAGAGGCTATAACAGCACTCCATCACCAACAGTGCAAAGCACTCCAGTAAATCGTACCGTAGAGCGAGATCCATTCGTCCTGAAGATCATTCGTCCTGGATGATGAATCGTGGCAAGATCATTGTGATCGTGGTCGTGGCAAGATCATCAGAGTGGCAACAATATCATTATCAGAGTGATGTTATCAGAGTGATGTGTAACATTATCAGAGTGATCGTGGCAACATTATCAGAGTGATCGTGGCAAGATCATTCGTCCTGGAAGATGAATGTTTCATTCGTCCTGGAAGATCATTCGTCCTGGAAGATTCGTCCTGGAAGATCATTCGTCCTGGAATCATTCGTCCTGGAAGATCATTCGTCCTGGATGATGAATCGTGGCAAGATCATTGTGATCGTGGTCGTGGCAAGATCATCAGAGTGGCAACATTATCATTATCAGAGTGATGTTATCAGAGTGATGTGTAGCATTATCAGAGTGATCGTGGCAACATTATCAGTGATCGTGGCAAGATCATTCGTCCTGGAAGATGAATGTTTCTTACCTGAGGGCGGCTGATGAAGGCTAATAGCCAGAAACAGCGCTGTCTCGCTCTACGGTACGATTTACTGGAGTGCTTTGCACTGTTGGTGATGGAGTGCTGTTATAGCCTCTGACCCAACAAGAGGAAGTCGTCATGACTTCCGGTCCGGTAGGCCAGGAAGGACATTGCTTTTTAGTTGTTTGCTCTTCACCCTGGTCACGTAAAGAGTTTGACTGGAATGGTGACGTAGCCACACGAGTGGATATGCGTACCACAAAGGTTAAATTCTTTAAGAAATATTTATCCGAAGGGATGAGTGATCGTGGCAAGATCATTCGTCCTGGAAGATGAATGTTTCTTACCTGAGGGCGGCTGATGAAGGCTAATAGCCAGAAACATCGCTGTCTCGCTCTACGGTACGATTTACTGGAGTGCTTTGCACTGTTGGTGATGGAGTGCTGTTATAGCCTCTGTCCCAACAAGAGGAAGTCGTCATGACTTCCCGTCCGGTAGGCCAGGAAGGACATTGCTTTTTAGTTGTTACCTCTTGTGGTGTTGTACACTGCATCTGCAACCATAGCTTTCATTTTTCTTTCTAAACTTTTGCTAACGTCTGATTCAGGGGATCCATACACACCGAAAAGAAGAGTTCTGTAAAACAGTAATACTTCTTCTGGAAGATCTGGTGAGCAAGATTTAAGAGTATGTGCAGATGTAAGAGCTGGTGTACTCCATTTCGGCATATCTTGTATAACTCTTCGAAGGTAAAGGGCAGCATTACGTATATCACGAATGTTTGCGTTATCATCACTGAGTAGTTTATTTTTCGCTTCATTGTCGGATATATTAGTAGCTCGAACAAACCTGCCTTTACGTTGGTCATAAAGAGTTATAGATACTATTTCTTGGAAATAGCTTTTAATCTTATCACAAATTTTATTGGTAGAGTAGTTTTCGATATCTTGTTCTGGTCCTCCAGCAGCCACGTATTGTTTTTTGCATAGCTGTAAAAGCAAGAGCACAAACATGGCACTCCGATGTTCAATAACTTCTAGTTCAATCACCTTTGCAAATTTGCTAAAGCTTTCAGAGTGCAATTGCTTTGTAGTGTTTTCTGGTTTTGTTGCCAAAAGCTCTTCGATTTCTTTGAAGTATTCACGGCGGCAAGATTTGTGATGTTGAACTTCTTTAGCGATTAAGTCAACTCCAACTAAAGCCTTTATGCGTTCGTTGCTGCTTTTTGAAGCAGTTTCCAAACTGCATTGCACCCTTCCATAGTTAGACAATCGGACAAAGGTTCACGTTTACATTTGACCTGTTTTCGATCAACTGGATAAAAAATGCACGAACATTTTAACAAACCTTTTGAGTCAGAAGGCGGTTGTGTACTCCTGCACCAAGTTTTCGGTTTATCAGAAGAATTTTCAACCGGAGGCTTGCTTGATTTTTTTTTCACCGCTGTATAATTTTTGTAACATCTCGAATGATATGTTGCATTTTCAGAATCATTCATTAAATTAACTTCAAACATTGTGTCTTTTAAACAATAAGATGAACGTGTAGGTCTCATTTAGGCCGCTTTTTTAAAACAACTCCACCTTACGTCATCGATTTATTTTCTCGGCTTTGTATCCTTTAGCTTACTAACTAGACAAGCTGGAGCGTCCTCTGGTGATTGCTCCACCAATTCAACAAGATCACCTTGGTTCACTTGCGGGTGGCCTATAAAACACAAATGATAAAATAGCATTAAAAAATTACACTCCCTGTCCCTGTGATATGCCAAAGCGCGCAATGACATGTAGCGTGTAATAGTTGAGCCAGCTGAATGGACTGACCATCTGTTTGTAAAGTAGTCGACCCGGGTTTTATGCGCCGAAGCGGGTAACTCCGAGACTCAAAATTTGACATTTACAGCTTTGCTGCCTGATGTTTAGTAGTAAAGAAATAGTGAGAACATGCCTGCTAGTTCATTTGCTGTGCCACCGAAGAAGGCACATATTGAAATTCCCTTACCTCCATGTGGAAGACAGGAGATAGCGTGGCTCGAAAACTAAACTGTCCCTTTGCTGTGTCAACTAGATTGGAAAACATGAAATACAATTTAAAATCCCACCTCGGCGATTTACGTTGAGTTGTAGATTCACAAAACGATTTGACGAATGGCCCGGGAATCAAAACTCAAGCTCCCGCCCTGGAAGTGCTTATTGAAGTCCTTCTTACGTAGCTCTGGTCCGATTTTACTTAACAAACTTTTGACGTTTTTTTAAATGACTTCCAATGCAAACATCGAATAACAATAACGTCCTTATATAAATTAACTCAGGGTTTCTCAAACTTTTTTTGTGACACGGACCCATTTTTGCGAATTAGGCTTACCGTGGACCCTACTCTTAAGTTGCGATATTTCCTCTCTACTACCGTAGAAGCATAATTAATGCAACACAAAAATAGCTTAGATGCAAAGTGAAAGTCGTTAAAACTTGCATCTTACTATCAGGGCCGTATTAAGGCCTAGGGAGGCCCCGGGGCTAATTTTCCAGGAGGCCCCCATGCTTTTTAGCAGACCTGATTTTGACGTTAGTATCAGTGGTGGGCAGTAACTAGTTACAAAAGTAGCTAGTTACTGTAACTAATTACTTTTCTAGTAACTGTAACTAAGTTACTTTTCTGCAAAAGTAACGGAATTTGTAACTAGTTACCACTTTAGAACCTCAAAAGTTACAGTTACTTTTATGGGGCATCTTCTTCCGCTAAAAAAATGGAAAAAAATTATTTAATTTCACTCCATTCGTAATAATGAGCTTGGTTCTTTGACGAGCCCCCTGAAACTGAGGCCGAATTGAAAAGAAAAATCTTTAATGTACTAAACAAAGCAACCGACAATGTTCTAGATCAGTGGTTCTCAAACTTTTTCGTGTCATTGCCCCTTTACGGTACTCTGCATATCATCATCGCCCCCTCGCCCTAATAAGCTTGTGTTCTCATAGAGAGCTACTGATGATTCGAAATTACCCAATTCGCAAAGGAAAATGCGGTGAAGAGCAAAAACAAGGTCTTACACGGTTCATGAGCTATCGCCCCCCTTCGCCGCTTTCGCCCCCAAGGGGACGATATTGCCCACTTTGAAAAACACTGCTCTAGATACTTTGACGTTGTGACACCGACAACTCAACTTGCTTAAGTGAGAGTTTTTTGGCTGTTTGTTGCAGTGGCGTACGGTGAGCATTTTTTAGAGGTGTGCTCCTCTACAATATTTGCTGCCGCATGCAGCCATTTATTAAACAAATGTGTGGAAGTGCTCGAAAGATTAACGCAAATACGCGAACCAACATCAAGCACCTTTTCAAGCAGCCTAATTTGCTACTTAATATATTTAATTTTGGTGTCGGCTTTTTAGCTTTTGCTGTTTCCAATTTTTCGTCGTAATCTCTGCTACAAAACGGCTTTTTAATCATACTGTCAACACTTACTTCCATTCCACTAATTTAATCTACAACTTGAATTTGACCAACAACTTTAAAATGTATATATTGACCGCCACACTTTCAAAAATCACAAGCAATTACTCGCAACCGCATCCTAATACGATGTAGAATACAATGGAAAAGGTCTGGCTTGCTTGTGTTGAACGATACCTGTTGAACCTGCCCTAAGAAAGAGCCGTTGCATCATTTTTCTGCGATAAAAAAAGCAATTTGCTGTGGCGTGATTGAGCATGTATTGTGACGTTGCGTCTGGGTTCAACTTTCAAATAGGACATTTTTTGCATTTATATCGTGTGGAAAGAGAAAAAGTCACTCTCCGCTATATAATATGATTCAAAATACAATGAAGAAGGTCTGGTTCGCTTGTGTTCAACGATATGTGTTGACAGTGCCGTAGCAGCTCAACTTTGGGCCCCCCCAAAAAACCCTTTCAAGTCCCCAATACTTAGCTTTCGATATGAATTGTTTTAGGTTTTTCCAGGGGTAACAACTCAGTTTCTCACCACAATGCGAATACTGTGGTAAAATTAAAACATATAACGCGTTATCACTGTGTAAAAATAAAAGGTGTAATTTTAAGACAAGTTTGTTACACCCAATTCATTTTCCATTAAAATCGTTTAGCTCAAGGTTTTTCTACCTTTTTCTGCTCATGGCCCACTAAAATGATAAAATATGATGATGGCCCAATAACTTTTGCTAAAAGGTACAAAGTCAACGTGATGGCATGATTAGGGAATGCTGATGTCGCTCTCTAGTCAAGCTCTGTGGCCCACTGTTGGGCCATGGCCAATAGGTTGAAAACCTCCGGTCTAGCTAGAGCGCACTTTTTCGTACACAGATGTTCTTTTGACAGCATCATAATCTGGAGACCGGGCGCATTAACTTTCGATTGACAACATGGCCAGCGAAGAACCAATCGGATGGTCGAGTGGATAGAGCGTGTGCTTCTGAGCCTGAAGGAGTGAATAGACTGAGGGTTTGATCACTAGTCAAGTCAAACCAATGACTTAAAAATTGGTATTCACAGCTTTCCAACTAGACATTCAGCATTAAAGGGATAGTGCTAAGAAAGCCGTCAAGTTTGCTTGTGCCGTTGGGAAAAACACTTAACGAGATTCCCCCATCTAAGTGCGGTAGGTAGACAGATGGCCGGCAACTCCTAAGGGAGCTCGTGTAGTACCCCATTGCTTTCTGTGATAGGTGGATAAAAATGCCAACAAATGGAAAGAAAAAAGATAGTCTGCTGTTTGCCATATTAGATGTAATAAACGTTTTAATAAATTTCAGTTTTCTGAAGCTTTGTTCAGCACTGGTAACAGTAACAACGCATTTTGTAAACTCGAGAAGCAAGGCAAGCGAGCACTTACAGGTATTACTATTGAATTAAAAGTTCAACGGTGTTGAAGGGAGACTGCCAAACGAGCTTGTGTCGTTCTAATCAGCAACCATCTGATATAAATATCAAATGCAATAGACTCCAGCCGTGAATCGAACCCGTCGCAAAGAATCTGAACCTGCGTGCGGTATTGCCAGATCATATTGCTGATAATGGCTGTTCATGCACGAAGCTGCTGGGTGTAAACAGCAATGCAAAGACAGAAGCGACATCACATGTCAGCTTAAAACTTTCTAGTATCGACATAATAGCCTGGTCCACCAGTTGTTTTAAAAAGTTTGCTTTGAATCTCTTCCTCAGAAGCTGTACGATATAGATTTGCATCGTGACTAAACATTCTCTTTTTCTATTTTCATTCTCTTTTTTTGCTTTTTGATTGAGGAAGACCGGACCAATGTCCAATTCCTGCGCTATTTCAAAAGCACACGTTTTCAAACTAGCAAATCCTTTTTCAATGGACTTTTGTATTCGATGTCAGATTATGGTTGCTGACACAGAAATAGGGTAGGATTGAGTTTAATTTACCGATCGGATGCCCGAGTGGATAGAGCATCTGCTTCTAGATTGGTGGACTCCGGGATTCAATTCCGGGTCCGGTCAAACCAATGACTTGAAAATTGGTATTCACAGCTTTTTTAGTTGACGTTCAGCATAATGGATAGCGCGAAACAAGCGGCAAGTTCGCTTGTTGTGCTGTTGGGAAAGGCACTAAACGGGATTACCCCATCTAGGTGTGGTAGATCGATGGTCGGCAACTCCTAAGCGAGCTCGTATAGCGCCCCGTCGCTTTTTCATGATAGGAGAATAAAATTGCGAATAAATAAAAAATAAATAGATAAAATTTTAAATCTGCTCACAAGGTGTTAATGAATTTGAATTTAATTTTTTCAAGAGGAATGAATTTGAATTTAAGCTTTGAAAAATGATTGCATCCAACTCTGCACCGGTCTCCTTTTTCAAGTCCTACGCGCACTCTTACACACAGTGTATTGTTTATGACATCATTATGCAGTTTATGACGCTATTTGAAAGTAAACGATAGCGAAAAATTTTAAAACTGAAATATATAGAATCTGATTCAACGCGATTCCATTCAACGCGATTCCACGCGATTCGATTGCATTCAACGCGAAAAAATCCCATTCAACGCGATTCGCCAAGCAAAACTTTGTTTTTGAATTGATGCAACTTCGGGTCCTTCAAGACAATTTGGGGCCCCTTTTGGCAGTGTGGGCCCCCCCCAATTGGGGGGTTTGGGGGGCGGCTGCTACGGCTCTGTCTGTTGAACCTACCATACAAGATAATGTTTGCGTCATCGGTCAGCGTTGAAAAAAAAGCAATTTGTCGTTCATCAAAGCAAAAAGAACTCAGATTGCGCTGATATTACAAAGATTAAAGACGAGAAAATCTAAATATTTTAGTTACCGGGTAAATGTAATTAACATGTGCACCTGAGATATCGCAGGATGTGCGCTGAACACCTTGAACCTCTGGAGAATACGCCCCTGGTTTGTTCGCACAATCAAAGCGACAAAGATCTAGCAATGTCAATAAAGTACAGATAGGAGTTCCTTTTCGCCTCGCCCTCACAAACTGTTGATGCAAACGCTTTGATGCACGAAGAACTTATGGAACTTCTAATTCATTACTGTACTGCTCTTCCTTCTAGTCATGAGCGTATTTAGGGTTGAGAGGTCAGTAATCCCCTTTTGACTTTGCCTTTTAGTAAAATAGAACAAAATTAATGGTGCCAAGTGACTGAAGTACCAGTATGCCAGACTCTTTCGATGGTTTGTGTAGCTTATGGCGAGGGGCGGATTCAGGTGGTAGGATTAGGGGTAAGTAGGCCTATCCCCTTCACCTGGCATTTTCAAAAATACTTTTGATGCATACAATTTTTCATAATTTCGAACCTTTTCGATAGCAATAAGCTTTTCGACTTAACCTAAGCACGCAAAACCGAAAATGTGCGAACAAAATGGATGATATTTGGCGAAGCACTCACAATCAAGGTCATAAAACTTAAACAAAATTTGCCTGAAAATTATTCAAAAAGCACTAAAACAGCCATTACAGCATGTAAATTTTTAAAAATTTTTTCGGGGGAGCATGCCCCGGACCCCCCTAGAGCCTTTTTTGCTTCGCAATCAGCTTCAAATTAGTTCTGTCATATAACAACCACGCTTGAAAAAAATGTCGAATTAGCGGGCCCTCCCCTCTTTGAAAATTTCTCGCCATGGAGCTGCTTCTAGTGCTGCAGTCGAACGACTTTCTAGTATTGAAAAAAACATTTTATAGCCGAAGCGCTGTGGGCTTAGTGATGTATAATCACTTTGAAATGTTATCGTTTTTAAAAGGCAATCAATTGTTATTACTGTAGCGTTTATCGTATCAGAATCGTAGCCTACTGTACTTCCGTTTGGTTTCAATACAAAGATGAATGCTTTTGGTTTGAATACACACCAAAAAGCTCTAGGCCTACATGCTAAGAATTGATATTTCTTTTTGGTTTTGCGGCATGCAAAAAAATAACTGCAACTTGTAACTGTAACTAGTTCCTTTTGAAAAGTAACTTGCCCACCACTGGTTAGTATCGAAATTTTTTAGAGGACGCCATTTGGCGATCTTTTCTAGGGTGGCACACCCACGTAAGCAGCTATCTTAAGAGGCACGATTTACATAATAGGCTCCTTGCTTTGCTTTGTGCTGCTCTCAAATACACCAACCTACATATCAGGCTGCAAATTCAAACCTGAAAGATATTTTTCACAAAACTCGAATTTGAAAATTTAAACTTTTTGAACTGAAAAAAATCAAACTTCGCTGAACTTGATCGAAAATAACACTGATGAAGCATAAAAAAATAAAAAATCAACAATTCTGACTAGTAAAGATCCACTAGCGTAGCAAGGATTTTGCAATGAGGGGGGGGTTGAGAATGACACCACATTTGACCATACGTTGTATACAGAAGCGGATCCACAAAGTTTCGGTGGGGTAGGTGTATTTTTGAATCAGTTTGAATGTTAACCAAATGCAAATACGTTTAGACCCGCAAACGGGCGTGAATAAGATTTTTGACAATTTTTTTATGTCAGGAGCGTATTCAGAAATTTTTTCACGGAGGGGGCATCAATTTTCGTCACTTTTCAAGCGTAGTGTTTTTCGACAGATTTAATTTAAGCAACTTAGCCCAAGCAACAAAAACGACCCTAGGGGTCCGGGGGCATGCTCTCCCGGAAAAATTTTGAAAATTTGCATACTGCAATGGCCATTTTAGCGCTTTTTAAACAATTTTTAAGGAAAGCTTGTCATATTTTTGGCTTCTAACTTTGAGTGCTTCACCAAATATGATGCATTTTGTTCGCACAGTTTCGATTATGCGTGCTTAAGGCGACTAAGACATATTATTATGTGGAGGTTCGAATTTATGGAAAAATTTTATTCATCCAAAACATTGTTGAAAATGACTGGTGGGGGAATGCGTACGCAGCATACCCCACACCCCCCCTGGATCCTCCCCTGGTTGTATAATAGCAAAAGATGGCCTCAAATCTTAAGAGATGTTTGAATATGGTTTTACCACTTTCACCAGAAAGCATTCCTTTGACTTTCTTACAACAATCGTGCCTTAACTGCCTTCGCTATTCCTGGTTTCAAATATTAGCAATTTAGTTATTTTTTGAGCTACGGTTCGTACATCATTTTTGCTTGAAATCGTCTAACCGTTTTTATACGGAAGGTCTGAGGAGCCGAGGGCAGTTGCATGTACAGGAGCGGCACTGCCCTGCTAATGTAATTGCGTCATTGCTTCAATAAGCATAACGGCAAAGAACAAAATTCAGGAAACAACGCTACGAAATTCGTGTTATTATGGCAATTACAAAACCAGATTATCAATGACAAAGCATCGAGCACTTCGAAATAAACATCAGAAAAAGAAGTAAGTATGACGTCATTTGAGGTTCAATGGAGGAGGGGGGGTTGTAACCACCAACCCCCCCCCACCGTGGCTACGGCAGTGTAATTATCTAACGAACTCGAACTTGACTACGCTAAAAATTGATCAAGTTTGCCGTCCCGCTAGGCCGCTACGACTGCTCTATGCTTATCGTCTCTATGTTCTACCTGCACTTTTAAGAACAAAAATGCGGCACAGAATGTGATTACGTAAGTTGGAAAATTGAACATGGAAAGAAATATTGAATAGAGCTCAGATGGCCGAGTGCTCAGAAACAGCTCAGATGGCCGAGTGGTATGGAGCGTCTGTCTCTTGAGCTGTAGACTCGGGTTTAATTCCGAGTCGGGTCAAACCAATGACTTTAACATTGGTATTCACAGCTTCCCTGCTTGACGCTCAGCATTAAAGGGACAGTGTGGAGAACAAGCCGGCAAGTTTATTGGTTGTGCCGTTGGCATAGGCACTTAGCGGGATTCCCCCATCTTGGTGTGGTAGACAGATGGCCGGCAACTCCTAAGCGAGCTCGTATAGCGCATTGATCGCTTTCTCGTGATAGGATAAATATGCAACTAAATAAATAATAAAATAAAAAAACAAATAGTGGTGTTTATGATGTCACAATCGACGTTGCTCAGATTGATGCGCGTAATGGAAAACGCATTGTCAACATGATCTCGCAGTCAAAGATCAGAATTTTTTTAACCTTAGTATCTGAAATGAATTCCTGGTTGCCAAGGCATGCAAAAATGAATCTAATGCACTTTAGCAAAAGCAGCTAAAACAATGGCATATTCGCTAAACGCTGCAGCTAAAATAATGACATATTCGCTATACTATTATAAAAACAGAAGAAGGGACAAACGTCTGTAGTGGTAATACACTTACAATACTTTATGTGCTGGCCATCAATAAAGTAGCGAATAGCATAGCTTATCCACCGGACCACCTCGGCGGCTTAGACTCTTCAAGCCGGATAAGTAATGACAGCGACGTGGCCAGCGAAAAATTTAGGGGGGTGCTGTACCCGGATTTAGGCAAATCATCAAGGAAAGAGGTCTTCTTTTCTAAAGAACATCTTCACAAGGAAAAAAGGGGGGCCTCCTTCTCCCGGCTACGCCACTGAGTAACTGAGTAATGGTCAAAAAAACTGTGAAAAAATATACAGTATGTGAAGCAGAACTGGTGTAAAGAATAACCCTCCTTCAAATGCTTCGCCGAAACGTTGTGTTAAAACTTTTGCAGGGCTGCCACTTACTGGTATCAATTGCTAAAATCTCAAAAAATCATCATAACATACAGAAGTGATTCAATGGCCATCTAAACTTTTCATACTTAATTTGATTGAATTTGAAACCGAAGGGGTATTTTTGAGGACGCCATTGACCACCTTTTTATCACTGATCGAGGGGCCCCGGGGCTATAGCCCCCATAGCCCCCCCCTCAATCCGGCTCTGCCTTTCACTGCAGCACATAGCTGACGTTGTTCTAAAGTAGTCTAGTTAACAAGGTGCACCCATTACATTTCCAGTGGTGAAAAGTTTTCCCTTTCATGTTTGAATAGGATGGTAGATTTCTGTTATATCTGTTCCGAAAAGAGCCAAAAAAAAAAAAAAAAAATACGAGGATGTAGCGCACCTGTCTCTGAGTCGTAGGATAGTACCATACACTTTAGTACTAGGAACGACTTGGAATTTTTTGCCCATTCCCGCTTCGTGTATAAACATAAGTGCCCACTTCGTGTATAAATATAAGAACTTAGAAGTTATAGGGCATTTACTTGGCTTAGTTTCAATGTTATTAGCATTTGCAGCACCCCCAATCATTTTGGTCATGAGCCGCTACTGACCCAGATATGGGTATTTATCGCGATAATTTATCGGCGATAATTTTTTACCGATTATGATTATCGCTTAAAATAGTTTGGACTTAACGATTACCGATATCGCTTTTGTGATATATTTTGTTATCGCCGATAAATTATCACGATAAACGATTCTTCATGCACTCAGTATTCAAAGTTAGGGAGTTGGTGCAGGGGTGCCTTGGTAAAAATCGAACTAGAGGGGTCAGTATAATGCAAAAAAATCTATTATTTTACACCAGGTGTTCTTAAACTTTTTTAGTCACGCCTTTTTGCCCTTAGATATTTTTGGCCACCACCACCAGTGCCGAATGAAGACTGTTGCTTCTCCCCCCCAAAAGCGCTCCAGCGGGGGCCCTTTGATATTTACAAGCATTTTGGCAGTTTCGCGCTTTTTTGAGTCATTTGCTGCATTATTTTAAGGGACATATCCAAATTTCCTCAGGAAAGGCGCCCCCAACTTTCGTATTTTTTGAAAATTTGTAGGCCTAATTTACATCATGTAATTGCAATTTAAGTGCTTTTTAAGTTACTTTTTGACGAAATTTTCTGAGTCTAAAACAAAAAAATATTGTGAGGCCCCTTTAACTGCTTCTTCCCTGACCAGGGGACCGAACTTTGGAGATGCCTTGATACGGCACTGCCCACCACGCTGCAAAAACATGCAGAAAATAGAACAATTTATTTGCATTGTCTTAATCGTCTTAAAGGGGATGCAGTTGTTTCGGGGAAACAAATTTTGAAGTTTTACGAAAAAAAAAATTGAAAATATATGTTCAATCATTAAGTCAGTGCTATGCTCACGCCCCCTTTGCAAACCTTTTACGCCTCCCAGGTTAGGAACCTGAGCTCTAAAGTCTAATTGTTCACATCGACTTGGTCAATTTTAAGAGCCCCCCCTAGGCTCCCCACAAACAATTTTTTAGAACTAGGAGGGCCGAGCTCCCCCGGGCCCCCCCACCAAGGCACCTCTGAGTTGGCGCTAAGGCATAATTCACGGCATTGATAAAGTCTTGTTGCAATTAAAAAAATCTCTCCTTGTTGTGTTTAATCCCACGGCAGAGTCCGTAAACTGCTCTCTTTTGAAAAATCTAAAAAAACACTTTTGTGATTTGACTTACAAGAAAAAAAAACTTCGTCAAACACATTGAAAATTTACCGCAACATTTATCGGAAAAACTTATCGGCGATAATTTAATCATTATCGGTATCGCCAAGAGCATTTTTGAAATTATCGATTACTATCGTTATTGTTTTAGCACAGAAAGGTTCATCGTGCCCATCACTGAGTAACCGATCAGATGGCCGAGTGGTATAGAGCGTCTGCTTCTGGATCTGTAGACTGGGGGTTCGATTCCGAGTCGCCTTCCAGGTATTCCAAGCTTAAGCTATGCCTATTTCTTTCTCAAGTGAAAATGTGATAACATCACCAAATTTTCCAATTCAGGAAGTTTTTCCCCTTTCAAAAAATTCTTTTTTCTTCTGTTTTGGAAAAGATATCCATAACAGGGCAAAAATTCCAATCTGATAAATTATTATAGCCTATATATACGTAACTGCTATACCGCTACAGAATTTGAAAAATAAGTAGCATAACAGTAGTATTTACAGCTTAAAGGCCTGTTTACACTAAGTGCGATTTTAGTCCGATCTACTGTCGTACGAAGTTTCATCAGATTTTTGACGTAAGCAGTTGACAAAAATATCTTTCACACAATTCAAACCCAAGCAGTTTTGCTTCCTACCGGTTGTTTTGCGAAGCCCCTCACGATTGTATTCCAGAATGCCGCGGATAGTGACGTAGCTTTACGTCATAACCGCTAACAGTTTTGTGTAAACACACCTTAAATCTCAGTAAGTAGAGTGATTTCCTTAACGTACGAGTTTTTTCCTGGTTGTCCATACATATTTTCTCCTCAACAAAATATTTCTACGTATTTTTTTGTGATTTTTTTGCAAAATCATATCTAGATACCTACTGATAACTTATATAAAATTTCATTTGATAGCTTAAACAACTCTTTGTTTTGTAACGAAATGCAGACCTTGGGAAAAAAATTCAGACTGTGGGGAATTTCCCTAATGTTCGCATGAATGTTGGGGAAATTCGTACACCTTTAAAATCTCTAATTATCTCCGTAATTTCAAATATTTTAAAAATTTACTAGCATTATGGTAATTTCCTTGCTATCTCTGAGAAATTAGAAAAAAAGTTCAGGTGAAAACATCAAAGCCTAATAATGTCTTTTATTCTCTAAAATTATGTTACTTTTATATGATCAAGTATGAGTAGATATCCGTAAGTTTGCACTTTTTGAGTTACTGCTCATTACACCCTCCGTAAACTACTTTTTATCACATTTCCTCAAGCTTTTGATTTTCGGATGAAACTAGATAGAACTGAAGCCTCTGCTTGAATTATGGAGCTAAACACAATTAGTTTATGAATTGCTCATGCTATTTTCGCATGCTAAAAATTCCCCTAATATCCGAATCTTTATGTCTATCCAACAACTTACTGCTAAGAAAAAAGTAGTTAGTATATGTTGCTAGAGAACTGAATCCTAAATCTAGAGACATTTAAATGGTTATTCCAGATGTGCATTACGAGAAGTTACAGGGATATTAACAGAGGTGCTATGGAAGTTTTTCAATATAATTCGAGACAGGATTCTGTGAAGGAGAAGTTCACTCAATAATTGTAACAATTTAAAAGGGAGTTGACACATAATTTTTGGTACCTGAGTTTGACATAGCTTCTTCTGGTTGCCAGAGGATTCGCCACATGGAAGATTCGCCACACAACGGGTAAACTGGGCATACAGATCCGAAAATTCGAGCGTAAATGTCGGACAAACGTTTGCTAAAGTGCCGAAGTGGATTGGAATATTCGCCACACAACGGGTAAACTGGGCATGCAGATTCGAAAATTCGAGCGTAAATGTCGGACAAATGTTTGCTAAAGTGCCGAAGTGGATTGGAATATTCGCCACACAACGAAAATTCGAGCGGTCACGCATTATGAACTTTGATTGAACTTAATAAACTTTAAAAACTTGAATTCAACCTTAGACTTGCAAAATGATGACGACTTCAGCATCCGGTGTCCATAACCATTCTGCAAATCGTTTTTTTTTTTCATGTACTCAACGGTGTGAATTAAATTGGAAACAGCGCAAAATGAGAAGGTACGAAACAATATGCAAACTGATTGTTATTATCTCAACTAGGCTCGAAATTCCCTCTTTAAAGGAAGTTTTGAAACTGTTTTGGTGGAAGTCAATTCAAATTTTTTCGCCGTAGGAAATGCCGAGCCAACTTGCAACATCCTTTCACGTCCACGACCCCTGCTGCGCGGTGCAATTCTCCTAACGATTTTTCGCACTTTTCATCTAAGAAAAATTTAGAAGGCTCGGAAGTATAAAATTTAATTGTAAATTTTGGGTGAAAAAAATCAGTACTTACAACTTTTTCCGCAACCGAAATCAGATGCTTCATTTAAAAGTTTTATCATTTTGAAATACGTTCAATGAGATTGGTTGCGGGAGAAAGTTGTGGAAATATATGATAGTAACTTTGCCGAAGGGCTCAATCGCAATATGGAGAAATCAAGCAACTGCTGCGTGGTTTGTAGCGTAACCATTCGAAAGCGTCAAGAGGGTATGCAGTGCGACAGTTGTAATCGCTGGCAACATCGAATATGCAACAGTGGTATAAGTCGAGCGCTATATCGCAAACTGGTGAAAGGAAGTGAAGAAATAGACGAATGGTTGTGCCACGATTGCAAGAATAGCAAGAAGGTAAGTCCAAGTAGCGGTTTTTGCATGCTAACCCCCTTTGTGCAGAATTTTCTTAACCAGAGGTTTTCGCAACCCCAAGGTGAGCGAGAGGAGCAACGAGGCACTGACCCACCGCGCTTTTGAAACATAAAGACTTATTTTAGAAATCAATCACTTACGGCGAATGAAAACGAAGCCTATATTGTCGCAACTGCCCTAACCCGTCATAAATTTTTTGATAATGGCTACTACGTTCTTGCTTATACAGTACTAATCTGAATTTTGTTCGATTCATTATTAAATTGCCAGTTCGTTGTTTTTTTGGATGGATTGGCGGTAGGGGCATGGCACTCATGACCCCTCTGGCTGCGCCCATTTCGCTAATAGTTCGCCACCGCTGCGACGTTTGGGTTGGGCGTAATAGCCTGTGCGAGTAAAGGCCTAATAATAATTTAAAATAAAAAAGAAAGAAATGGAATCTTTTCCAATGTCATAATCAAAGGGTAAAAATCAAAAAAGTTGAAAAATCAAACCGAATTGTTAAGTGCACAGCCATTGATTCAGTGTTTTCATTATCCGTCATAACCTATGGCATATTTTTTAAAGTGTTTTATTGGTTACCGGTGGCGGTATTTTTTTTTCTTCAGTGCCAATGAATTTTTCGTAGGCCTAAGTTTATTAGAATTGAATCAAAATTGTACACGAATACGAATGAATTGTGTTTTTCAGGAAAGTACGGGCAATTCTTTTTTCGATAGCCTCTTCCTAGCTCAAGGAAGCGTTTTAGACGCTATGACATCTAGTCAACAGCCCAACGAGTCGCTTCTTCAGCATTATGCCTCGTCCGTTTCTTTGCCTGATTGCCTTCAACAAGACAATATCTGGAGATCGTATTCCTCCTCGCATTCGTCGCTAGATGGGAAGAAGTGAAGGTGAGTTGGGCCAGTTGTTCAAGTTAAAGTCCAACTATTTTAAGCATCTCAACTTATATTACTAGTCAAATATCACTTACAGACATTCACTTTTACAGTCGTTTCGGCATAGAGGGTGAAGAAATTAGCACATGACATAGATTCCATACCTTAGTCCTTCAAGGTTTCTTAGGCATGTCAGGACGCATGCGTAGTTTGTACTTTTTATTCACTAAATAATGCAGATATGTAATGCAGCGCTGTGACTTAGAAAGCAAGTGTAAGTAACCAAGCTTACGCCTGGAATATCACTGTACCCATAGACATCTTAGTATCAATAACTGCACCGGTAATTCTGAAACTGTTCATTATAAAATAGTTCAGGATGAAAAACGTACTCATGTTTTTATAACTGCAATTTACTTTCAGATCTCCCGTTCGCCGTCCCCGAATAGTAGAAATTGGATGGAAGAGTCGTCAATCTCCGAAGACGAACCGAATGCTGATGTTGAACCAGACCAATTCGAAGTTTCCTATCACATTCAAGAAAACGTGTCCGAAAGAAACAAGTGTAAGCTATATGATACTGCTGAATGCGATTATAATTTCCATCGAAGAACCGGTAATACAACAACATGGCGTTGCTCCGTTAGAAGTAAAAAAGAAAATTGTGGAGTTTTAATCAAGCAAACAAAATCGAAATTTACAAGAGTTGATGGGAAAACACATATTCACCCCCCTAAATTCGGAGCAGAGCAAATCGCAGACGTGAGAAAGAAGGCAAAGCAAGTGGGAAAAACCAAACCATTCACGCCAGCATCGCATATCATTCGCGATGTAATGAAAGACGATATCGGTCCTGCCCAGTGTAAAGCCCTTCCACAAATTGAAAGTGTTATAAAAAGCGTCAATGATTATAGAAAAAATGGAAGACCAAAAGACCCAACAACCAAGGATTTTGATCTCAAAGTTGAAGCCATTCCGGACGATTTTTTGTTAAAAGACATCATAATGAATGGTGAAAGACACGTAATATTTTCAACACAGCAGCAATTGAAACTTTTAGAACATGCAAAAACCTGGTTTGTGGACGGAACGTTCAAATTTGTGAAAGCCCCGTTTAAACAACTTTTTTCTATTCATGCAATAGTAAGGTCCAATGAAGACGTCCTCCAAGTGCCACTAGCATTTATCCTGATGTCCAGACGCCAAGCATGCGACTATCAACTGATTCTTGAAGCGATTGTAGCAAGCTTCGCAGCTCCATCCCGCCTGAAGAGAGTGATGCTTGACTTCGAAGCTGCTATTTGGGTAGCAATGAAAACTGTATTTCCAAATGCCGAGCTGCGGGGATGCAGTTTTCATTTCACGCAGGCAATATACAGAAAAGTTCAAAATCTGGGATTGTAATCGGCCTATTAAGGCGAGCAATCCGTTCGTCGATTCGTTAAAAAGTTGATGGCATTGTGCTATATTCCGTCAGCACACATCCGTCCCTTGTTTTCATCTTTGGCACGAGAAACAGATGATAATCAATCATTACAAGAACTGGTACATTACATTCGCTCTACTTGGATCGAGGCCTTAGTATTCAAGCCGGAGAACTGGAGTGTGTACGGCCTCCCCTTCAGAACAAACAATGATGTGGAGGGGTGGCATAACAGAATAAACAAAAGAACCAAACCAAACACCCCGTTTTATTTATTAATCCAGGTTTTAAACGAAGAAGCGAGACAAATTCGGACCAACGTGGAACTGCTAAGCCAAAAGAAGCTAAAAAGAATACTGCGGGCAAAATATGTAAAACTGAACAAACGTATATTTAAATTGTGGGACAATTACGAAAAGGGGAAAAAATCTGCTAAAAATCTTTTGCGTGCTTGTTCTCATTTGGTTGCTGGGTATGAGTAATTTTGGCCTTTTACGATCTATAGTGTGTGTGTGTGTTTTTAAATGAAGGTGCGATGACACAGGATGCGATTTTCGTACGAAATTATTGTCGTAGGCCCTACGTATATTTTTATCGGATTGCTTTGTCCTCCAATATGACAACACAATTGCCTTTCCAGCCTGATATTTTGGCGATTGTGTTGTCACATTCGAGGACAATGCAATCCGACAAGAACTTTTGTACGACAACAATTCCGCACAAGAATCGCATCCTGCGTAAACGCACCTTAAGGCCTACTTATTTTGTGTTTCAATTTTTGTGTAAAATAAAAAGCATAAGTTGCTCAAGTCGTCATCATTTTGCAAGTCTAAGGTTGAATTTAAGTTTTCAAAGTATATTAAGTTCAATCAAAGTTCGTAATGCGTGACCAATCTTCCACATGGTAACTTTTGCGAGCATTATTTTGTCCGACAAGACAACCGACATATTCTGTTTTATTCTGTATGCCGAGTTTATCGATTGGATGGTGATCGAATCTTTTATTTGGCGAATCTTCCACATCCGCACTTTAGCTAACGTTTGTCCGACATTTACGCTCGAATTTTTGTTGTGTGGCGAATCAATTGGGGGGGCCAGGCCCCCCTGGCCCCCCTTTAGCGCTGGCCCTGCCAATGCACGTTCATTTTTTTAGTTTGGACTGATATCAAGCATTTAATTTTAAAAGTTTCAAACATTAGGGAAATTCGGACGTTGGGGAAATCACTATATAATATTTATACAGTATTTTTGGTATTGTTAATCTCAGTAAGTACTCCACCCTATTGGAAAAGAACGTACTCCACCCTATTGGAGATTTCAGTTTATTGGAGTTTTCACTCCACCCTATTGGAAAATAACGTAGTAAGTACCGGTATTGAACAATAATCTCAGTAAGTACAGTATTTTTGTTAATAAATGTTCTATGTTCTTCTGTTTCAGCCAGCTTGATTGTTGTGTGGTTCATATCTAGGCCTATTGCTTTGGTAATATCATTCAATAAAATATTTTGGAGTTGGATTTGTTCACAATTTCATAAATTTCTCAGTCAATGAATGGAAAAAGAACTTTTTTGTTACTAGGTTTTGTGAAAACAAAATACGAAGTGATATCCGCTACAACAGTATTTTGTGGCCTCACTTTTGGTTTGTGGCCTCACTAGAGCAATCGCGGAGGGGATGAGGTGTTTTCGGCCACCTTCGGTGACGAGGAAAAAACCGAATTAATACTGGATTGATGATGATGATGACTTTTGGTAAAGCATAGGTGAAAAGTTAGCTGGAAGCAGTATTGATATGCTATGAAATTGGAAAGTCTTGTTCAATCATATTAACTAGATACACAATGGTGTCTGACACATTTGGAAGGTCAAAGATAAAAATATTTGTTTAATTGCCAATTGCCATCATAACAAGTTAGCGACTGCATAATATCTGTTGAAAATAAAAAAATTGATAAAAATGTGTTTTTCGCTAATAACTCTTTTTATGATCAAAATTGAAGCAAAAGTCTTCGTAGAGCAGATAAAAACTAGGGTGTTCTGCAACTTTTGATGTAACTTTTAGCTTTCTATTGTTTGAAATTGGGAAGTTATGACAAATTATGCAAAATTTGGGTCAGACACATTTCGCTAGGGGGAGGTAGCACAACCAATTTTGCCTGCAATTGTGCAAAAACTGTACATGTAGTTGGCTAAGTGGTTGCGGCATTGGGTTCCGGAACTAAATTCGCAGGTTCGATGCGCAGCTAGGCCATCTTCTATGATGCATGCAATTCACTAATGTAAAAACCAAAGCTACAGTTATGTGGCTTAAAAAAAAAAAACACTTTTAGACGTGTTTTCAGACCAAATGTCCACTTTTTCGACCCCAGGGGAATTGATTTGAAACAAAAAGTTCTTTTCACTTCACCCTAATCAGCAAATGGTTTCTCTAATTATGGAATAATATTCCTAATACTATTCCTCAAATAATTATGGAATAATACTATTCCTCAAATAGAGAACACTCTAATTATGGAATAGTGTGGAATAGTATGGCATAGTATGGAATAGTATGGCATAGTATGGAATAGTATGGAATAGTATGGAATAGTATGGCATAGTATGGAATAGTATGGCATAGTATGGCATAGCATGGAATAGCATGGCATAGTATGGAATAGTGAGTAAGGCACTGTGGTATAGTATGGCAGAACTGGGCGATAGGACGTTTGGGGCACTAGAGTAAAGAGGCCCATATAATAAGTTAAATTTCGGGTGAATGACCCTCAGGGTAAATGTGCCTCAGGCCTAATTTAGGGCAAAAGGACCTCAGGACAGGACGGTTGAAGCAATAAATAGGCCCTAGGAATAGGATGTAATTTAGGACACTGGGGCATATCCCAAGCATAAATGGGGCTCTAGGACCAATGGGCCTCAGGGCATTTGGGGCAGTAGGGGATCTGGGTCTCAGCATGATTTGGTCCCTGGGACAAACAAACCTTAGGACGACGGTTGGGACGAAAGGGTCGTTTGAAGCCCTGGGGCATATGGCCTGTATGGGATTCAGCACATTTGGAGTACTATGCACATTTACTATGCCATACTACTGTACTATGCTATACTATTCCATACTATTCCACACTATTCCAAATATACTATTTCGTGAATAGAGACACCCATCGGCAAACGCGCCTTTAGTGTGAAGAGCATATATTGATTTTTGTTACAGTTTGTAACATTTCTGGTGTTTATTGGCTGTTACTTGTCATAAATGACTTCCTACTGGTACGGTACGCAGTTTTTGCACTAACGTGATGATATGGTATTGTTTTGTAAATGTAATTAATTTTTAGTTGAAGGTATCAGACCTACTGGTATTGACTGCTGTGTCTTGCACTGCGCTGTTATATTTCATAGATGAGGTCAGCAGCATAGTGACAGGAAAAAAGAATTGCCCCTGTGTGGGTGTTCATGATTTGCAATGGTTGTGAAATTTTATGTGTTTTAATTGGCTCTATATCTCAGAAATCAATTGCACTTTGTGCAAGTAGCTGTAACTAGTGCCAGTATACTGGTGTATTTTTCATTAAGTTGTGTTATCTTTTCAGTTTTTGTAAATGTTAAATTTATGCAGTAGAAGAATATGTGGATGTATTGGTGTATTTGTGAAGTGTATAACTGTACTTAATACTACTAAGTGCACTTATCTGCTGGTACATCTGTCTTCAGGCTTGTGCATTTTCTAATGTATTACTGTAGGCCTAGTGTAATTTATACAGTATATTAAAACTAGGATGTTTAACTGTTCTTGAATGATGGACGGCAAGACACTGAGACAATGAATGAAGACAGTACTGGATCACTGAAGCAAATGAGCGATGACATGAAACATCATATTGCTCAACTAAAAGCGGAATTGAACAGTTCTGAACTTACTAGCAAAAGAGTGACGCCAGTAAGTTATTAGCCTAGTGCTGTATACTGTTCTCTCTAAGATTTTGGCAAGTGGGAATTTGCCCAAAAACAGAATAATAATTTTAAAAAATTTGCCCAAGGGTTTCAAAGGGTTGAAGAATGTTTGTTCCAATTTTTGCCTCAAGTTGAGTTTACAGAGTATAAAACTTTTGTTTTGCTCCATAATATCGAAGACCTTGATTCAAATTCGATCAAAAATTGCCATTCCAGTTGGCAAGCTTAAAGAAAAATTGAACACTTTTGCCCAAAATTTCCCATTTTTCTCAAATTTTATACCTTAGCGGGAACAGTGCTGCTGTAATCCCTAATTAACAGTTTGTGAAGCACTGCCTAAAATTTCAATTCGATTGTGTAATTCAACTGTTCAGAACTTATAATTAGTGGGAGTCACTTATCGGTAGGTGATGTGAAACTTGATACTGCGAAATAGAGACAGTTTTTATTGACCTACCAGCATAAAATAGGAAACTTGCTCCTTTGAATTGAGAAATTAACCTACTGGTGTGAAGTGTATAGCACAGTAGAGCAGGGTTTGAAATCAGGGCTAATTATTTTTAAGTCGCCTTATGGTACAATGGAGGGCTCACTTTAAAGCGGGAGGCAGGAATTCCCAATGCATCATCGCATTACTGAGACACTCATTGGGTTTTGGGTTAGGGTAAGAGCATGTCTGAGTTGCGCATGACGTTTTGAGGAATCGTTAGCTATAAAGTAAACCATCCATTGTTATATGAAGCGGCTTAAAAACAAAGAGCCCCTGGAAATCAATAATGAAAAGAGTGAAGAATAGATTGTATTGTTGGTTACAAATGAGAAAAACTAATGTGATTTGTCATGCCGGTACTGTTTTCATCACTTACACTGCATTACCATTTCTTTTGATTGAAAGTTTGGTATATATTTAAGTTTTGTTTTGTTTGCTATCTTTTGTGATATTTTTCAAAAATTTGAATTTATGTGCAGTGTAAATTTAAAAATGTTTTGTCATCATGAGCACAATTTTGCTTGCGTTTTTTTACTGTGCCAACTTTCTGTTCATTTCATCCACTGTATTGTTATGATTTTCCTAGTTGGAACTTCAAAACAAGTGCTTTACCCAGACGTTTGAACAAGAACCACAATCTATTCCATTGGTTATGTTTTGTTTATGATGATTCTAGTGTTTTTGCTATTACAGTGTTTGGTGTTTTCTGAAGTGCTTTTGATCTGGATTTTCATTATGAAAGAGCGCTGTACGAACAAACACAGACAGCTGACTGCTGCAAACTAGCCGCAAGACAACTGACCGTTGTAAAGTGGCCACCATGCAAACTGACCGCAAAGCAAACTTGCCACCACGACAACTGACCGCCAAAGCACAAGGCTCGAAAAATCACTTTGGACCTTACCACTTTGTGACAATTGTTTACTTAGTATTCGAATTAATTTGATAAGAACTTCGCACCGCTTCTCGAATAGTTGTTTACTTAATGACCGAGTTAATTTCACAATAACTAGAGTGAAAACCTTTAGCTCCAAAAGCGCATTCGCTTGAAATGTGAATTGCTACCGCTTCTATTTCTGAAAATTTTGCAAGTCATAATATGTGTATTGAAGTGATTGTAACCGCTCAAAGTATGAACTATGAAGTAAAAATATAAAAGAAATGTCCCAAACTGCGGTTGCTCGATGGGGGTGCTAGGGAGCAGATCTCACATGAAAGCATTTCAAGATACATTGGAGTCATTCCATGCCAAATGAGCAAATGGGTTACACCATATGTTTTGCATTTTAATGAAATTTGGCACACTTGTAGATCTCATTAAAATATTAAGAATGCAAAAACATGTTTTGAAAAATTCCAATTATTAGCGAAGTTATGACCATTCAAACAAACATCATTTTTGCCTGTTTCGCTTCATCGCACATGGTTAAAACTTTCTTAGATCTTTAATTTCTCTGTCTGTAGTCATAGGAGAATGCTGAAAATTACTAGACAGGGGTTTTAAGACCCAAGCTTAAAAAGTGAGAAAATATAGCTTAAAAAGTGAGAAAAGAATGGCTTTATGGCATAACTGAGCTTTCGATTTGTTTCATAACTTTTTCGGATACCCAACTTCGAGAAGCAATAAAAATCAATCAATCAATCGATATTTATTTGCGGCAACATCAAAATACAAACATAACAAATACGAAGACAAAAAGAAAAAATATAAGACCGCTGGGAGACGGCGAGTGGACCTTCCGGTCATCTAGTCAGCTGCCACCCTATAGTCGTTATTTGAAAAATTTTGAATGGATTCTGGATCAACCAGAGCTGGATGATAAATTAACAATTAAAAAGAGTCTAACAGTACACCATAAATTTATTGTTCGTTTTAAACGTAAAATTCAATCAAGTGTTTTTTGTATCGTTTTTTGAATAAAAGGCGAGGTGGTTTGGATTTCTGAAGGTATATCATTCCAAATTTTCACTCCTTGGTACCTTATGCAATTAGAGTAGATCTTGCATTTTTTTGAGACACCTCGCTGGTTAAGGAAAAATAGCCGGATACAGTGAACGGTAATTTATTATTAAAGTGCGCGTGGACAAATTTCCCTATTTCAAGTTTGAATAAGTTGGAGAGTTTAAGTATATTTAGTTTATAATAAAAGGGTGTAGCCCTGTTTCTTGGTAAACCACCACCGATTAGTTTAATTGCTTTATTTTGAAGAACGGTTAGCTTTTTTAAGTGTGAAGGAAAAGATGAACCCCAAATCGGCAGACCATATAAAAGGTGAGGGTGGATAAAAGCGTAGTAAACATTTAAAAGTGTGTTAGTGGGTAAGAAATGGCGCAGTTTGGAGATAATACCTACTGCTCTAGAAATTTTATGTTCAATGGAGGAGATATGCTTGTCAAACTTTAGAAGGCTGTCTATAGTCATGCCCAAATACTTGGCAGTGTTACTTATGAGAATAGGTGAGTTGTTCAATGAGAGATAAATCGTGGGTGGGGGTTTATTAAGTTTGGGAGGAATAATTAGGGCATTAGATTTGGAGGGGTTTACAATAAGTTTGTTTGAATAGAGCCACTTTGAAATATTGTCAAGGTCTTTGTTCATAATTGCACTTAATTGGGTTTGGGTAGAAGCCGAGAAAACTAAGCATGTATCATCTGCGAATAACCTGGGAATGCAGTTAACGGAATGTGGCAAATCGTTAATGTAGATCAAGAACAAAAGAGGCCGCAGAGTAGAACCCTGGGCGACTCCATGGTCGTTGGTTAGTAGGGAGGAGTTACTGCCGTTGATGCTGACGTATTGTTTTTTAAAAATGCATGCAGAAGATTGTTTGATTGGCCTCGGATACCATAGTGGTGTAATTTGTGGAGTGGTATTTCGTGATTGACAGTGTCAAATGCTTTTGTGAGGTCATGGAAGATTAAACCAGTATACATGTTATTATTAATGTTTTTAAATGATTGAGTAACTACATCTACAAGAGCGTGGTTGGTCGATACATTACGTTGGAAGCCATACTTAGTGTGTTGAATTATGCCATGCTTACCAAAAAAGCTAATCAAACTTTTATGCATTATTTGTTCAAGGATCTTAGAGAAGCATGTTAGAATAGAAATGGGGCGGTAGTTAGAAGGGTTCTCACGTTTACCTTTTTTGAATATTGGTACAATTTTAGCAATTGTGCATGTTTCAGGAAAGACGCCTTTGGTAAAACAGAAATTGATAAAAATCTTAACGTAGGGGGCTAGGATGGATGAGGCAATGCAAAGATAGTAAGGTGGCATATTGTCATGTCCTATAGCTTTGTTCAGACTAAATGCTTGCATTGCGTTAATGATTTCAGAAAGATTGGGGACATATAAATAAATTGATGGAGAGACACATTGTTCAAGATATTGGGATAATGAATTTGGTGCAGATTGGGTAAACTTGTCGGCTAGGTTAACACCAATGGAACAAAAAAATTCATTGAAATGCTCAGATATTGCTTGATCATTAGTAATAGTAAGCCCATTTATTTTCAAACAAAGCGGAATGGCAGAAGCACAGTCTTGGGAGGCAGGAAGTACAGAACGAATGACGTTCCATAATTTACGGGGTTTTTTTGGATATCATTTATTGCTGAAGAAAAGCATTCTTTTTTGGATAGCGCTTTAAGCTTAGTCAGCTTATTAACATATTTTTTATAAAAGATTATTTTATCATCATCATCGCTCAAAAAATGAGTTTTAAACATTGATCTTTATGCTTGATAGAAATTAATAGTCCTTTAGTTAGTCAGGGCTTACTCAAAAGTTTTTTTGTTTTCTTAACAAAGGTTTTAAAGGGGCATGTGCATTGATGGTACTAAGGACCGTGGTAGAAAAAAGTTCAAACATTTTGTTGAAGTTGTCGTTATTTAATTCAGGCTGTTTGAAAAAACATTGATTAATTTAGCTTCAAGATTTTCACAGAAGGAATCTACGCGAAAAGAAGATTTGTCTCTATATAACATTTTTTTCGATTCGTAGGTTAGTTGTGGTTGGGGTTTAGTTATTATACAAAGGACAGGGAAATGGTTCGATGTATCTGCTTCAATCACCGTGGGATTTAGATCAAGCTCGGTGTTATTAGTGATGATGTGATCAATTAGAGTGGACCAATTTGAAGTTACTCTTGTCGGAATGGTTATTACTGGCATGGCGCCATGACTTACAATAAGGTTGATGTATTCACTAGCAGAGTTTGACCGGTTATCTTGCAGAATGTTAATATTAAAGTCACCTGAAATATAATAAACTTTTTTTGAGTTGGAGAGATTTGAGAGGCAGGTAGAAAAACTAGCTAAAAAGTTGTCAACTTTGGTTTGGTCGGGATGACGATAAACCACACCAACTATAAATTTCGATTTACTGTTGTTACTGTTGTTTGCGGAGAGTCCGAGCCACAAGCATTCGAACAAATTTAATACATGTTGATCGCGACAAACCTCGAATTGAAGCTTGTTTGAAACGTATATTGCCACACCACCAGCCGCAGTTGTACTATCAACGTGATTAAACTTGTAAAGGGGGAGATCGATATAATTAATGCTTCGCCTTTAAGTCGAGTTTCGGTTAGACAGATTATGTTCGGACTGAAAGATATAGTGACTAAAAACTTGTACAGTGAATCAAAATTTTTATGAAGTGAGCGAATGCTAACATGCAAAAGGATCAAAGAGCAATTATTGTCAAATTTTAAAGAGCTAGCGGTTGGGTCGGTATATTTACAAATTTTAATGTTTGTTGTGATTGAATTAAGTAAGTTGTCACACAGTTCTCTGGAACAGTAATCATTTGATCGCAGGGTGGCAGCTTGACTAGAACCAAGGAATTCATTTAACTCCTTGCCAGAGACAGGTGCCATATTCTGTGTGCACGCTAAATTACAGTCTAACGAAGGACAGAAGAAAAATACAGCAAATCAGTTATTAGGTCTACTTTAAAGACGATGATCAATCTGTGCATAGTGGGTCACAAAATACATGCAAACGTAGTTAAGATCAATTAGAAGGTATGTGGATGTAATCGAGCAAAGACAGAAAATGTTATGTGAAGCGTTTAAGGGAACAAAAAATTAAGCGCAGAAGCGGTGGGTATCAGGTTCGCAGCTTTTTGCAGAGTTCCATAAGCCCAAATGCATATAGAACTTAGGAATGTATTGAGTCGAGGCCAAAACTAGCAGTGCACACATCACAAACCAGTAAAAATACGTAACAAATGCATAAACAAAAAAAAAAAAAAAATACAAGAACATGGCCGGATCATGTCTTCACGTAAATAAGGTAAATAAATAAAAGTAAAACAACAGGCAGTTATACAGTAATGAATGACATTGGCAATGTGCTAGCATTATTGCACGAAGAGGAAGTTTAAGAAGAATCAAATTTGAAAGGTGGCTCATGTTTGTGTCAGCACCTTAAAATCGAACCTGCTGTATCACTAGGAAGGAATGAGAAGTAAATAAACCGAGTTGATCACATAAAATTGCAAAATAGTAGTTGGCAAGTACCAGACACGATCCACCACTTCTAGTTCATTTTTGGTGTTTAATTGAATACGTACCCGCTACTGCTGCTGTTAAGGGTACACTACTGTAGCAGGTCGGTTCTCACAAGGTGACTAGCCTACAGCTATTATTTTGCTACTTATGTAAAAATAACGAGATTCTGCGAAAGCGCTAAGTTATTACGGTATCGATTAGGGACGTAGATTTTAAACTATGGTAGTCTACTAAAACCAATCGATACCGGGTCGTTACTTATTCATATGTATCCATCCATTTATAATATATCCATTACCGCTTATGATAAATTTGAACTGGTTTGAGATCAACTAAGCTCAGGAAATCATGTAAAAAGTGAAGTCTATCAAAAAAAAAAAGTCAGTAATGTTTAAGTAGGCTACCTTACATTTTTCAGAAGCTTCAACTTTCTTGCCGTTCACAAAAAGCACATAATTTCCGTCTATAGCCTTCCAATATGTCTTTTGTTGTCTACGTTTTGCGTCTTTGAAAATGGGTAGGAGGCGTTTGTGTTGTTCTTGGAATTTCTTTGGTAAATGCTCTGTGATGAAGACGTGTGATGAAGTGGCATCTACACTTATGCGTTTGCTGTTGTAGGCTTTTAGGTGTTTCGCAGAATTGAATATTAAGGTTTTATCTTGCGTGGTGAGTAGTTTTATGATTATTGGTCTAACAACGTTTCTTCCAAATCTTTGTACCGGGTGCTGAGGCAATCTATGAATGTTGACTACTTCCACTGCATCGGGGTCTTCAATTTGCAAGCCATTTTTCAAAAAATCGTGAAATTTGTCCAATGATTCCTCGTGTTTTTCCCAAGGGCTATCGCTGTTTTCTTTAATTCCATGAATGAGAATATTTAGCTTCTTGTCATATGACTCTTGCATAATCTGCGCCTTTTCATAGTTAGATTTCAAGTTTTCGAGGGTCGTAAGTTTATCTTTCAGCTGCTGAAAGGTTTTCAAGTCAACTTTAGCTGGCAGCAAATTTTCAACTTCATCGTTTCTGTTGTCGCATTTGGCTTCTAATTCTTCCAATCTTATGCTTAAGTCACTGAATTTTTGGTCGAAGCTGTCCATTCTTTTTTCAATTGAACTCAATTTCTGCAGAACAAGATCAATTTCTTCTCAAGATTCATTTTTGAGCTACAGTAAATATTACAGCAGCTTACTGGCGTAGACCAACTAATCTTTTACCCTTTGAAGTTTAATCCGATTTAGACTGACAACTGAATTTGCTGCAATTTAGACTGCTGTTACCTTTACCATTGCAAAACAACGAATAAGGGGTATAAAATTTAAAAGCTGTGATTCACAAATTTAATTCTTATACCAGTACTCTTTCATGCTATATCAAGAAGTTCAATTAATTTTGATGTCTACCAAAAAAAAAACACGTTTTATGTGACATACATTTTTTCCAAAAAATGGCGTCAAATCAATTTGAGATAATAGGCAAAGCAACACAACAGCAATGAAAAGCTGGTGAGGAAAAAGAAAACACAAAAAATTGTTGCAAATATTACTATACAGGGATTCTAATTCAAAAAAAATCAAGTAGGCTAATCTTTTTGTATTTTTTGTGTGCGTTTGCAAGAACAGATTTTGTTTGTTGGGACTACTGAATGGCTTTTCATTGCTCCGGATAGTGCTTTTGTGCTTTTGCTTGAAATAAATTGAGTTGAGTCTAATCATAACGATTGAACTCGCAGAACTTTTGGTTTGCAGCGAGAGCATCAGGTGGTATAGATGTTTGCGTTTACTGTTTTTACAACTTTCGAGTCACTGAATAGTTTGCATTCCTGTTAGATATAATACATTGATGTGTACTGTGCAAAGGCATCGGCCATGTAGACCTTGGCAGGTTAACAGTGCGTCAGTTCAGTCTATTCATTTATTAAGTGGCGACTTATTAAACACAACAAAGTGTTCAGGTGTGAATGATTTGTAAACTTTGTCGGTTTGTATAGTATTAGAATTTGTATTCTGTGTTGGTTAGTTAGGCAGGGCTGCAGGCGATTTTGAACCTGAAAAAATAATGTTGTTGTGAATAAGCCTATTAACCAACCACTGGAGTTTGCCGACTAGGTCCAAAACTGAAAAAAACCAAAGCAGTTTGGTTTAGCAATTGTGCATATTACTAGCCAGCAGGCTAGTCCAGCAAAAGTTAACTCGAGTTTAATCCATCAAGGTTGGAGGATTAACTTTTTGGCAATTTTGGCGGATTTAATCTTAGGATTAACTTTAATCCATGTTGGTGCATACCAATTTTACTTTAACTCTACTTTAATCTTGGGATAAATTTAACTAGAAGATAATCCGCATTGGTGCATTCCACCTTAAGTCGCTGAAATGGACAACTAACAGCTCAACAATACTTCCAACATTCCTTATGTCCTGTTTGATATGTTAGACTGTGAGAAGAGCATTACGGCCTTGCAGGAAATTTATTCATTACAACGTTCGCCATTTTCTGTTTAGTGCTGCAGAACTGTCATTTCTGACATTTTATTCGCTTAACAAATCTTACATTCTATAGTTTGTGTCTAAATGCAATATTATGACAGTTTTCACAACATGGATGAAATTGCATTGTCGCGTACCAGTAGGCTGTGGCACACAAACAAAAGCATTACATTAGCTGGCTTTACTATTGTTCCAACGCCCATGGCTTGTATATCCTGTGTTTGATTATACTTTCAAAAAAATAAGTAAACACGTAGGATATTGCTACAACTTAAAACAATTTTTTTCATTTTTATGCATTCTCAGTTTTAAGGCTGTGATAACTACCGTATGTATTCGAGCATAATGCGTCAAAATTTTCTTCCAAAATATAAACTCAAAGTCTGTAGTACATGACTGTTCGGCGTGACCAATTTGACGTGAGACAATTCGGCGTGACCAACTCGTCGTTAGGATGTTTCGGTGTTGAGCCAATTCAGCGTGGAAAGGTGTGATCTGTGAGCGGATGTAATTATCGCGTTTCGCTCTAGAATGTGTGAAAAGACGTAATCATCACGTTTTAGAAGTGCTAAAAGTAAACAGTAAACGACTTTATATCTACGGCTTTAAAAAAGTTTTGCGAGATATTATTTTAAAGAGGAGAAAGCTGTTGTACAACTTTTAGCGTTCGATTTCGTTTTATGACATGAAATACAATTGCGTGTATAACAAAAACTTAATAAGTGCTGCGACTGCACTTTGATTTTCATTTTTTGATCAATATGCAGCAAAAAATGTGTATTAACTGAACGTAAAAATGATTACACAAACACAAGAAATTTTTGTTGACGAAAAATATACCCACGTAAATATTTTTAAATATTTTGTGCATAGCTCGTCGTCGTCGTTTGGCGACGACGTCGTTTGGCGGGGCATCTCTTCCAAGACAGATGGAAGGACCAAGGCCGAGGGTTTATCCTTTTACCACCCTGGCCACCAAACTTCTTGGGTCAGATGCTGACTGTAAGGGACTTCAGCCAGCATCTTGTTTCGTCATCCAAAACCATTAGACCAAACATACTCGGGGTGCCTGATGTATGGGACACTGTGAGATGATGTGATCTGCGGTTTGTTCACTGGCACCACACTCACAATTCGCTAGAGGAGCAAGACCCCATTTGTACATGGACGAACAGAAACGTCCAACACCAGAGCGCAGACGGTTAAGCTTGACCCAAGCTGCCCTCGGCAGACCCATACCCAAGGGTCTGGAGCTGGCCTTGGGAATGAAAGCATGGAGTGACAATGCGTTGGCAGAGTACTCCATGTCCCATTTCGCGTTCGTCCACTGGGCTGCATGGACATCCATCTCAGAAAGACTGTCTAGTAATTTCCAAGCAGCAGGTACAAATGAGTGTCTAGATTTCAATCTCTCCCTACATACGTCCTGTGACTCATGAAACTGGCCATGTAAAATGTGGTCAGGGTCCAGGGAGCTGCATTGGCTAGGGAGAGTGTTGCTCCTTGGCGGCGAAGCTCAGCTGGCTGGATGCCTGAAAGAACCGGAAGGTAGACCGATGGAGTGGGACGCAGGCACCCAGTGACAATGCACAAGGCGTCATTTAATACACTGTCGATAAGTCGTATGTGCACGCTGCGGCACCAGACTGGTGCGCAGTACTCGGCAGTCGAGTAGACCAGAGACAGGGCAGCTGTGCGTAATGTCTTGGCGCTAGCACCCCAACCTGTTCCAACAAGTCGCCTCAACAGTGAGACGCAAGCACATTGCTTCTTGCGCAATGCTTCCAGGTGAGGACGATATGTGAGCGATCTGTCCAGTTTGACCCCAAGATAAGTGGGAACTGGACAGAAAGGTAAGGTCTTACCGATGTTGCAGACCTTAAGCTCACGCTTAGCCTCTCGATTGTGGAGGTGAAAGGCCGCCGTCACCAATTTAGTGTGGCTAAGCTTCAGTCGCCAGGTCTGGAGATATTTCGAGAGTGTGGTCATATCCTGGCTTAGAGTCCTTTCCAACTCCTTCCATTCTCCAGATGTATGAAGTATCGCCAGGTCGTCGGCATAGGCGAACTTCTTGGAGGTTATGGAGGGGATATTATATGTATAGATGTTGAAAAGGAGGGGGGCCAGGATCGATCCCTGGGGGACGCCATTTCTCAGGCGTCGTAACCTGCTAGGCTTGCTGTCACCAGTTGTAAGGGTGAAGCTTCTGTTGCGAATAAGCTCCATAATTATACGAACCATGTGCTTGTCCGGCAGAAGCTGCAACAGCTTGCAGGTGAGGCCACGGTGCCAGACAGTGTCATAGGCAGCTGTCAGGTTGATAAAGACGGCACCGGCCTTTTTTTTTGCTTCAAATGCATTCTCAATGCTTTGCGTGAGCAAAGTGACTTGATCCACGGTGGATCTTCCACGTCGAAAAACCACCTGTTCCCGTGGGAGCAGAGGGTCAATAAGAGGTTCGACGCAGGCGTAGATAAATTGCTCGAGAATCTTGTAGGGAACACAGAGCAAGGAGATCGGACGATAGCTCCTTGGGTCCTCTACAGGTTTCGAAGGGTTGGGACCGCTACTACTAGCGCTCTTCTCCAGATCTTAGGAATTTTGAGGTGGTGCAGGCAGGAAGATAGGAAGCCACGTAGCCAAGATTTTAAGCCGGCTCCAGCATGGATTATTAGCTCTGGGCAAATGGAATCAGGTCCCAGAGCTTTGCCTGGTTTTAAATGTTGGAGGGCAGCAGCAAACTCCTGATGGGAGAAACTCCCGGAGACATTGGCAGGATGTAATGGATCAGCCCTCCAAAGGTCAGACACTTCCTGTGAAATGAGCCAAGATGAGCGCCAATTCACACCTTCGTATTTCCCGTTTTTAACCAGCTGAGAAGCAATAGCATTAGCTAAAACGGGACATTGACAAGGGGATTGTCGTGACCTACCAGTCAAGTTGTTTATAGTATTCCATGCCAGCTGGCTGGAGTGCGAAAAGTCAATGTTGCGGACCGTCTCTGACCAGCGATTTCTCCGCTTCCCGTCGAGCCTTGTGAGTAGGGCTGTGGCAGCCCTATCTGAATCATGGCCCCAAGGTGACTGCAGGAAATGCTGATAGAGGTCTTCACACTCTGCATCCCAGCAAGGTATGTGGTTTGATCGTCAACCACGAGGGATGCATTTCTTTGCCGCAGTGCTTATTACCTTGCAAAAGCACTGGTAAACCTGATCGATATTCTGAGATTCAGGTGGCGGTATACTCTAGGCCAGTTTGTTGGTTAGGTTAGAATAGTGGTCCCAGTTGGCCTTGTGGAAGTTCCATTGCTTTACAGGCTTGCTTGGTTTTGGATGAGCAAGTTTGGGTGGACTTATAAGTGAGGGTCGGTGTTGTGACCTTGGGAACTTTCCTAAGATACGTCTGTCAGGTAAGCAACTGTCCGAATCGACACTGGCAAATGCAAGATCTGGGTTGGTGTCTGTTTTCCAGCGGCCAGAGTGGAAACTGGCGGCCTCCTTGGGGCTATATAGCAAGGTGAAGTTGTTGGCACTGGCCCAGCCAGCCAGGCATTCACCATCTGGATTGCTATTATCATAGCCCCAGTCAACATGGTGGCAGTTGAAGTCGCCAGCATAGAGGCAGTGATGAGGGAATGCTGGAAGATCAGATGCTTGCATCCGTGTTGGAGGGGGTTTGTAGACGTTGACTATTTTATAGTTATCAACATCCACGCACACCCACTCGATCTCTGATGTTGGTGGGGACTGGTCGATTAGGGTCCACTTCAGACGCTCATGGACAAACGTAGCACGACCATGCTTCCTGCTCAAGGAAAACCCAGCTAGATGGTAGCTTGGAAGATCTAGCCTTTCTACTGAGGTGCAATGGGTTTCCTGTAAGAGGATGACGAGTGCCTCACACTGTAACGCAAGATGATGCAACACGCTCATCTTGCTTGCAGTGAGGCCTTCGATGTTCAGTTGGAGAATGCTGGGTCTTGGGAACTTGTTGACGGTGCGTTGAAGATGCGCATCGCCCCGTCCTGAAAAGGACGTTTGCCACTGCCCAGCTTGAACATCGTTAGGTGTCCCGGCATTAAGGCAGATTCAATTTCTGTCAGCCAGATTTGAATAGCATAGACAGAGTAACGCTCCGAGCTACGGGAAAGCATCTGCCATCCAGAGCAGTTTGATTTTGCGTAGCTCAGTTTGATTTAGATTGATGGCGACGTCAGATGTAATGCCTAATTTTAATAGGTGTCGATTTGTTTTGAAATAGCAATAAAATTTTTAAAAAGTCTTTTAAAAAGTTCAAAAGGATGAAACAACACCACGATGACGTCGTTGTAGTCAGGCTTCAACCAGTTTTCTCCTCAACTAAGATGATTTCAAAAGTTTTACAGTAAGAAACGAAGTACGAGTCATAACACAAAATGTACTTTCTACAGCAGTTACCGGTCTGGGTCTCCTTCAAAGTACTCTCCTTCCCAACACACATACTTATCCCAGCGGTGTTTCCACTTGCGGAAGCAGTCTAGGTACGCTTCTTTTTTAATGCCCTTGAGCTCCTTTGTTGCATTTGCCTTAATCTCTGGAATAATCTCAAGTCTTCTTCTTTTCAAAGGTCTTTTGAGCATGGGGAACAAAAAGAAATCACATGGAGCAAGGTCAGGTGAGTAAGGGGGGTGGGGAAGAACAGTGATAGAATGTTTGGCCAAAAACTCACGAGTTCTGAGGGATGAATGGGCTGGAGCGTTGTCATGATGAAAAAACCAGCCACCACTCCTCCACAATTCTGGCCTTTTTCGTCGGATGGCATTCCTCAGACGTTTTAAAAGTTCAATGTAGTAGGTCGGGTTCACTGTGGAGCCTTCAGGAAGGTACTCGTGGTGGACAACTCCACTAGCATAAAAAAAAAAACTGAGTAGCACCTTGATTTTGGGTCGAACTTGGCGAGCTTTTTTGGGTCTGGGGAATGTTTTGCTCGTCCACTGTGAAGATTGGATCTTTGTTTCCACGTCATAACCGGTGACTCACACGTCATAACCGGATCATAACAGGTGACTCATCACCTGTTATGATCTTTGACAAGAGTTCTTTATTATTTTCTGAGTGATCAAGCAAATCCTGACAGACTTGAACACCACGAGCTTGTTGATCACTTGTCATCAGACGTGGCACAAATTTTGCAGCAACGCGATGCATCTTTAATTTTTTTGTCAAAATGTGGTGACAAGAGCCTACCGAGATCCCACATTCTTCAGCAAGCTCTCTTAACAGTCGGACGTCGATTCGCTCGCACCAGAGTGTTGATTTCATCAATGTGTGGGTCATCAGTTGATGTGGAAGGACGTCTGGAACGCTCATCATTGTCAGCAGAGAGCCGACCATTGTCAGCAGAGAGCCGAAGCGTTTATGCCACCTGAAACATGTCGCTCACTTCATTGCAACATTACCGTAAGCCGTGTTAAGCATGGCAAACGTTTCCATAGAAGATTTTCCCAGCTTGACATAAAATTTCACAGCAAATCGTTGCTCTTTCAAGTTATTTATTTTGAAACAATTCTGTAAAACTTAAAATCTGACGAACTATAAAACTAACCTTAACTTAACTGAACATAACCAGCACTAAAATAAAGATATCTGCAATCAGAAAATGGCATCCTAATCAGCTGATCTCTGTGAACCTAGTGACACCAAGTGAATGCAGCTGGAACAAATGAGAGCTGCGCAGTTTAAACAGTCTATGAACTTTTTGAACAGACCCTGCATATCATTTTGCATTTTTGCTTGAAAAGTAAATTTTCACTTCACCTGCCTGTAAAGTGGGAGCTGTTAACCTTTTTTGTCTCTTTCACCTTTTGATTACTGTTTACTATTAAAGTCGTTTATTGTTTACTTTTATCAATTCTAAAACTTGATGATTACGTCTTTTTGCGCATGCTAGCGCCAAATGCAATAATTGCGATCACTCACTAATCACATCTTTCTATGTCGAATCACCTCAATTCCAAAACGTCCCAATGTCAAGTCGTTCCGACAACGAGTCGGTCACGTCGAATCATCTCACATTGAATTGGTCACGCCGAATAGTCCTGCCTAGGGATGTTCATTTCAGAATATTTTTCTATTCTAGAATAATTTTGAATCTTTTTTTTTGAATTCCAGAGTCTTTCCAGAATATCGAATCCTATTGCAAAATAATCACAAATTCTTGTATTTTTCAAGTCACAGCCTTGTTTTGCAAAATTGAAACACTGATGAAAACCAAAACTGCACGGAAGCCGCTGAAAAAGTAAAAGCAATAGAAAAAATCACACAAAAAAAAAATTATGTTCAAAACGTAACTTGTAAACAAATGAGCACTACCATAACATGTAAACAAAACCAAAGTGCATAAACAAAACACTAAACAAACCAAAGAGCATATATAAGCAAAACACTAAACAAACAAAATGTTGCAACTACTGCATGACATTGACAAGCGTTGCTCGCATGTGCGTTGCTTGCACCAGCTGCACGTGTGAACACACACGCGTGAACACACACACGCGTGCAACCACTCGCGATTGCAATGTGCGTTTATAGGGACAGTCAGTTCAACAAAATGGCAATACAATACTAGACACAGTGGCATTATTCTTACCACAACCTAGGTTTGTGTGCGAAAATCATAATTAAACTGATGATTAAACAAATTATTTATTCACCTCCCTCCACATTTCTGGCAATTTAATCATGCTCAGACTAAAAATATTTTAACTGGAGATACCGTAGTTTAATAACTTTTTAAAAATCTGTACCTTGGAAAGGGAGACTGGCCCCCCTAATCTCCTCCCCTAGCTGCGCCAGTGCTGCTACAAGTTACACGTTTCATTTTATAATGATGATTTTATGTTATTTTGGCTTTTGATCTTTTTTGTTGCACTTGACTTAGAATTAACGTGAAAATCATTGTTTGCAACAGGAAGTTGAAGCAAATATGTGTCCTAGTGGTGTCGAAACAAAACAATCAGAGAAAGAAACAAGCTTAACACGTGGTGGAACGGAGAAATCTACTACCTGCGGTGGTTCTGTTGTGGCTGGTACATCCAAAAATCTGCCGTGAGTTTGGTAGATTTATGTTTTCTGCCGTGAGTTTGGTAGCTTAGGTTTGATTGGTTTACTCATTAAATTCTGAGTTTTTCACTGATACAGATTGCTACCAGCAATTTGATGAACTGCAGTTGTTTGTTTACTACATTGGTGAGAGAATCTCGGAAAAAAATATGTCATGCATACTTTTTGTAAACTTACGACAATTATTTCCAGAATAACTTTGGAATCGTTGGAATGTTGTGAAGATGAATGCAGTGATCCATTTTCTGGTACAACAGCGCCGTTGGAAAGGACACATGACAGTGTGAGGCTTCCAGTTCAGGAATTATTGACAAGTGCATCTGACAGGTGCTTTGGTTTAGTAGTGTTAAAATTCTGTGATTTTGCACTGTCAGCATAAAAGCATTTACAACAAGTAACTTTTATAGAAGTCCCATATAGCGGGACAGCGTTGTCTCAAGCTATTAGCCCTCATCAGCCACACTCGGGTAAAAGGTGCAGTCATCCCTAAGTAAGGCAATCACCCCTCTGGATTTATATACTCAAGACATTTTAGCAATTGTGGTACGTAACAGAAGCTACGCCACACTTCTGTCAAATTTTCCCAAAGGCCAAGATACAACAAAAAAAAAATATGGTTCTTCCTGGCCTGCTGATCAAAAAATGTCATTACGACTTACTTTTTTAGAAGTCTTAAGAGCCTGGCTAGTGTATGTACAGCAAATTAGGTAAAGGTAAATTTTGAGAATGATTCATATTCACCCAATCTATATTGATTTCATTTATAATTTACGTTTTTCACTCATGTTGAAACCGAGCATTGGTTTACGATAAATCATTTGAGTCCATCTTTTACTGTGGGTAGTTTGGAATTGCATCAGATTTTCGATTTTTTTAAATTCCAGCTTTGGAATCCATAAAAAAACATAATTGTTTGTTTTATGATCTGAGTTACTGACAAATTCCATCATTCGATTAAAGAAACGTTTATTTTGCATACATGCAGGTTATGAATAGTCAATGATACCTGTTATGAATTCACCACCGCAATGGCTGTGAGTAGGCGAATACACATGGGGTGCTAGAGTGGAGTGCTGCCAAGTGTTCACTGCTGTCCAAAGCTCATCGTCAACTGCAAAACAAACTTTAAACAAACTCATTTTCAATGGAACTGGAATTTTATTGTTACCATTGATTCCACAAAATTACCAGTGACGTCATCAGTTTTAGATGGTTAGATTATCTCATCAGCCAACTCATGACTACGTAGGTTTTCTTTGAAAACAGCGATTTTATTTTTTAGTTGACCTTGGTCACACGCCTCACAACAATCAACAAGATCTTTACTTTAAACTAACAATTAACAACTTCAGGGTTACACAATACTAGTGGCGTAATAATAGGATTGAAAAAACCATAACAAAACGAAACACAGCAAATTAACCACTCGTTTCGCGCTGAGTGCCATTTTTTATTATCTCGTTAAAAAAAATGCTTTTGGAAAATTTTAACGACTTCGTGTGCCGTATGAAATCATGGCACGCATGCTGGGAGTTGCTGACTTCGAGCTTAATACCTGGTTCGTTACAGACAAAGCAAACAGGAGGCAGTTTGTTAAGAGCAGGGCGTTTGAAACTGTGAAGTGACTTTGTGGTAGACACAGGTTCTTTCTTGTGAGGCATGTGTTGCGTTTCATTTTTTGTTTTAGCGGTCACCTGCTTTACTCGAACCTGGCTACGTCACCCACTGTTGAGTTCATGAGTTTTTCCTTTCTTGTCAGGTTTAAAAAATGTTTAAGCATAATCTGACGTCATGACTTTAAACTCATGTACGATAAGATTACGCAGAGAATTGAAGCCAGATTGATTTCGGTTAAATTCATCTTAGCTAATTGGTCAAGATCAGGGGTGTGCAAACTTTTTTTAATAACGAGCCAAAAAGTAATAAGCACAATATTGAAAGGGCCGCACGTTTAGATAGGATAATATTTTATTAAGTATTGATATTGCTAAGAATAGTAATAAAACCATATTTTGCTAAACTCTTGTACGTAGGTTGATCGATTTAGACAAAATCAACAAATATTATCATCATCATCGTCCAGTTTTAATCCAGTTTTTCCTCGTGTCCGAAGGTGGCCGGATGCACCTCATTTCTTCAGCAATCGCTCCCACTCCCTCTCTCCATCTCACGCGATCTGTAGCTTCCTCCACCCTCAACCCAATCTTCTTTATATTCTCCTCGACTTGTTTCTTCCATGTTTGCTTTGGCCATCCTCGCTTTCGTGGTCCATTCACTTCAAACATCATTGCCTACTTCAAAATGCTCTCATCATCCCTCCTAACCATATGTCCATACCATCTTACTCCATTCGCTTTAGCCATTTTAGCTAAAGTTTCCTTCAGACCCAGCATTTTCATCAGCTTCTCAGTATTCTTTCTATCCACTAGTTTTACTCCACACATTGATCTCACCATATAGCTCTTTCAGTTCTTCTCAAAATTACCATCTCATTTTCCCTCAAACACCATGTCTCACTTCCATGTAACATTGCTGATCTTATGCAACTACGATACACCATCCCTTTCATTTTCAAAGAAAACCTTCTCCCAAGTAACAACTCTCCACATTCTCTAAATTTCATCCATCCGATCCTTACTCTTGCAGTCACTGCAGTGTCACACCCACCACTAGCATTCAGCCTATCTCCAAGATAACAAAAACCCTTCACAGTCTCCACTTCATCACACAACACCTCCACTGGTCCTTCCTTTCCGTCTTCAATATCTTCACATCTTCTACATACAAACTGTTGTGTAAAACTGCAAGATACTTTTTTCATTTTAGTGCATCTCGCATGAATCCACTTCTTACAGAGCGTGCACCACACCGCGTTAGACATAACTCTTTTCCCACATATTCCACATGGATCCACCCTGCTACGCACAACCTCCCCTTCTGCACCACTCACCATCATCTTAGTCTTTCTAATATTTATTCTCAATCCCTTGCTTTCCAATGCATCTCTCCACCTTTGAAACCTCTCCCTTAGATCCTCCAAATTTTTGCTCATCAGCACAAGATCATCCGCGTACAAAATTTCATTCAATAGTCCCTCTCTTGCATGTTTTGACACTGCATCAACCACAATAGCAAATATCAATGGTGATAGCACAGACCCTTGATGCACACCAACTCTTACCCCAAATTCCTCCGAAAAACCCGATCCAACTCTGACTTTCGTCCTTGAGCCCTCATACTAGCTCATTACTGCTTTCACCAACACTTCTGGCAAGCTTTTCTTTCTTAATGCCCATTTCATCACTTTTCTGGGAACCCTATCAAACGCTTTTTCCAAGTCCACAAAACACATGTACAGCTTTTTCTCTTTTCCACGAAACTCCTCTTGCATCCTTCTCAAAATAAACAAAGCATCAGTCGTGCCCTTCCCAGGCATAAAGCCAAATTGCATGTCATCAACCTTCACTAATTCTCTTATTCTGTTCTCTAGCACTCTCTCGACTATCTTCATTGCATGCTCCAGCAGCTTTACTCCTCTATATGCTCCACAATCCATCACATCTCCCTTTCCTTTAAAGATTGGAACAACAACACTTGTTTTCCATTCCTCTGGCATACCTTTTCCATCCAGAACTCTCTGACACAGCTTCTTTAGTACTCCCACACCAAACTTTCCGATCGCCATTGTCATATCCATATTTACTTCAGAGGGACCAGCTGCTTTTCCCAATTTCATCTTATTCATAGCCTTAATCACCTCGTCATAACTGACTTCTTCAACTGGTCCTTCAACCATATCTGCTTCTGCCATCTGATCCCATTCGTTTTCTTCCACATTCATGATCTTTTCCATATGATCCTTCCATAATTTTCCACGATCTTTTTCACTAACCACAAGTCTCCCATCTTTATCCTTCATGCAACCTCCACCATTTATGTCCTTTCCATCCCTTCTCATAAACTTCACTAACTTAAAAACATCGTTTGATTTGTTATGTAGCACTTTCATCTCCTCTTCAGCCGCCTGCTTCATGGCTTTTGCAACCACTTTCCTTGTCCGATTTCTTGCTTTTCCATAATTTTATTTTCCGCTGATTGATTCTTGCACCATGTTTTAAATGCTTTCTTTTTCCGATCTATCGCTTCTTTTTCTTGCTTGTTCCACCACCATGTGTTTCCCTGATTTCTTCTCCCTTTCGTCTTTCCACACAAATCATCACAAGCCTTTAAAACACCATTCTTGTAGGACTCCCACAAGTCCACTGCTTCAGCGTCCACTAATTCTACTACTCTTCGTTCAAATTCCTCTTTGATCTCTTTTTCCTGCAGCTTCCATACCCTCCATCTCACCCTTTTACTCTTCTTTAGTTTGCGTTCCTCCACATCAACCATCACCAGCCTGTGCTGCAATTCCCCAGGGATAACTTTTACATCTCGTAGATACTTTCTCTTTTCCTTTCCTACCAGAACAAAGTCTATTTCTGTATCATTTCCACCTGAACTATAAGTCACCTTCCTTTCATCTCTCTTCTTGTACCATGTAGTTGCAACACACAACTCTTTTTGGATGCAGAAATCTAGTAACATTCTTTCTTCAACATTTCTTTTCCCTATTCCATACCCTCCATGTATACCTTCAAATCCTTCTGCACATTTCCCCACTTGGCCATTGAAATCTCCCAATCCCAACACCATTTCATTTGCATTCGCCATACTCCACTCACGCTCCATATCCTCATAAAATAACTCTTTCTCTGAATCTGGCTTTCCACTCTGTGGTGCATAAGCACAAATCACTCTCACCACCTCTTCTCCAAAGACTAATCCAATTCCCATAACTCTGTCACACCTTCTTCTGACCTCTACCACCTTCTCACAGAGTTCTTCTTTAACCAAAATACCCACGCCCCCGGTTTTATCGTTATTTCCGCACCACCACAGTTTGTACCTCCTTCCCTTGACACCAATAAAGCGAGCTCCGTCATCTCTCCATCTCACTTCCTGCAAACAACATACATCCACCTTTCGCTTCCTCAGTTCTTTGCACACCTCCGTCCCTCTGCCAGATATACTCCCAACATTCCAGCTTCCGAATCTAACCCCAAGCCGTTTTTCAACTTTTTTTTTAGCAACTTTGAACCCGGAGATTCTTAGCACCCCCTGCCCATTTAAGGGCTGCCGGGGACTGGGGGCCAAAACTTTATTTTGCATCGTCATGAGGTTTTTGTTGGAGCAAGTATTTTATGGCCGCATGCCCTTGCTGACGCCAACCACAGTTATAAGCAGTGGGCCTAGCCTTTGCCTAAAAAGGCATACCCTGCAAGGCAACAGGGTTGCTGAAGTAGTTTAGCTGGCCAGTCGAGACCGTTGCTCGTGTGGCGCCACTAGGAGGCACTACCCAGCTAGCATAGACATTGGGACTAGTATGCATGTACACCAGATTTCTCTGGTCGACTGTACAAAACACAAAAGTACTACCAATACATCTACACATACCACACTTTAAACCAAATATGCTGAAAGAAAAATTCAAACCAAATATTTTAAACCAAATATGCTGAAAGAAAAATTCACAAGGATAAAAAATGTGCATAACAGAGAGGACGAAGAATGAATGAAGGATATCTTTGCTAAACTAGGTTGTAGTGATGGTTTAATTGTAATTAACAGCAGTAAGTTATTGGTAGAACATGTTTAGTACGGTACGTTTTTTCCGCCTATCACATCGCTCTTAGGCATCCATTCTTGCAAAGCAACTTTTACTAATCAAGTCACAAGCGCTATATTCAGGAGCGTATTTAGAGGGGGTCCATTGTGCCATGCTCCCCCCCCCCCTTTTTGAGTTTTTACTCTGCCTTTTCGTAAAAAAAAACAAAACTAATGGTGCCAAGTGACTGAAATATGCCAGACTCTTTTGGTGGTTTCTATAGCTTATGGCCAGGGGTGCATCTAAAGGGGAGGATGAGATGTGTGCACTGTGCATCCTCCCACATGCATTACATTTGGCGAAGCACTCAGAATTAGGATCAAAAAATTTAAACCAAATTTGCGTGAAAATTATTCAAAAAGCACTAAAATAGCCATTACGGTACGTAAATTTTCAAAAAATTTGCGGGGAAGTATGCCCTCAAACCTCTATATTTTCACTTGTTTCTCAATCAGCTTCATATTTGCTCTGTCGAAAAAAAAAATGCTTGAAAAAAATGTGGAAATTATGCCCCCCCCTCTTAAAATTTCTTGCTACGCCACTGGCTATATTCAGTGCAATAGCATAAAAATATCGTACCGGTACATAATTTATTGAAAATTAAGAGCGCTGTATTATTGATAGGCACAACATTTACTTATGAAAACGGTTATATTATTCATTATAATCCAAACCCAACCGCTTTAGGAGAAAAAAGTAAAGAATTTTTTTTAGTGACCAGACGTTTCGACGACATAGATTCAGCTGTTATCATCAGCAGAGTATTTTTGGCAATGCAAAACTCTTAAGAAATCACAAATAGGTGAATGTGCTTCTGATGATGGCAGCTAAATCTTTGTTGTTGAAGGTCCAGTCTGGATGAAGAAGCTGCTTAGGCTTTAACTTTCCTTTTTAAGCTATTCTCTTTACATAATGTATTTTGTGCAAAATGCTCTATTTGTGACATTAATTTTATCAAGCACTTCAAGAAAACGTGTGAAACATTCACAGGCCGCGGGCCCCATTCTATTAAAAAATGCAATCTTTCGCGGGCCGCACAATTTCTGGACGTGGGCCGCATTTGGCCCGCAGGCCGCAGTTTGCACACCCCTGGTCAAGATGATGTCTTTTAAGTACCCCGCTTAGGCCATTCGCTGTGTCCAACAATGACCGCCCTGACAGTTTCCCAATTTCGTCATGGGCATAAGCAAATATTCCTGGAGGGTTTAAATCTTCATTAAAAGCCTTAAGTGAAGTCACATTAAATATCACTTTGGGACCGTGGTGCACATTCATGATTTTAGATTCTGACGTAAGGCCTCCTGACATGCCCCCTACCTTTGGCGTAGTCCAGTGCTTCTCGACTGGGGGTCCATGGACCCCTAGGAGTCCATGGTGACCCGATGAAGGGATCCACGACCTGCTACTTGCAGTGTTGGGCAGTACCGTGGTACTGTAACGCAATACTTTTTTAGTGCTTTTATCAGTAACGACGATACTCTTAAAAAATATACCGTTTTTGATATCGTCATTGCTTTTTTAACTGTTTTACTCGATATTTCTGCAGTTTTTTTAAATGAACTTTGAGCGCAAAATCGGAAAATTTCTTGTATGACATGCACAAACTTACACTTGCTACTTCAACAATGAATGATAAACCGTAAACGCTGCCATCTGTGAACAAGGAAATTGAAGTGAATCAGTTTTCCTGTGATACACATAAAATTTGCAAGTTAATAAGAAATGTTATAACTAGGGCGATTCACGGTCAATAAAGTCTAATTTTTTTTTGGATGTAGAAAATAACTCTAAAAATGCAGAAACAAAATTTCACTGTCGTAGGATCAGTGTTTATGAAGTTATAAATGTCAATTTTTTGTTTTTTTGGTCAATTTTTTTGTATTAGGTCAATTTTTGCTTTCTTGCTTTTTTTGCGCGTTTCTACTTTATAGCCTACTTAAAAAGAGATCACTTAGATAATTTAGAGATGAAGGTTCGTAACTGTTGGTGGTACCAGGGAGGTGCATGCTGTCGCCTGACTGTTACTGGTATTACAGTTTTACACATGCTTAATTTATTCGTGTAATACTTGATGTGATTTGATTGATTTCGATTGTAAAGATCTGTTCAGACAGCTTTGCAAGATTGCAATCTCAGCAAAATTGGATTATGATGAAATAAGCTTTTCGATGTGTTTTCTTTTTTTTGTTGCTACGTGCCGGTAGTCAAAAACACTAGAATTGAAAAGACAATGCATTAGTTATTCGAACATACTTTGATATTACACAGATTGCAATACAGCGAATAGCAAAACACTTGAATTATAAGTGCGCACATTATAATCTAAGCACTAACTGAAGTGACTTTGGTGTTTTTTTTCTTATGGACTGGTTCTTTCATTTCATTGTTTCGTTAGGTCAATAAAGTCAATTTTTTGATAAATAAGGTCAATTTTTTGAGAGTTTTAGGTCAATAAAAAATCGCCCTAGTTTTAACGTTTTCTGCCATATATACGTTATAATTCCAGGTACTACTCGAATGAGTTTTTTAAACAATGTAATTCATCTTTCCAATGTTAGTATTGGCTTTTGTGTGATGTGTTGCCCAAAATACTCAATAGCGGGTGCCAGAGCAGTCGACTTGATGGGGCCAAATGTTTATCAGGGGCGGCCAAAGTTTGGAATAATTGGTCAAAAAATGCACTAAAGCCAAAGTTTACGTGTTAATCAAGGGGGGGGGCAAGCTTGATGATTCTGGAGGCCAGGCCTGCCCCCCTTGGTGCCGACCCTGTCATGAGACAAAAAGTGTTTGGAAGTAAAATTTTTTGCATAAAATAAAAAATCGAAAAAAGTGTCATTACTTTGCCAACAAAGCAAGAACGCAAACCTAATATTTTTTTAAATTTTAATCTAAATTTAACTAATTTTACACAAAAACATGCCTAAATGAAGACTATAGCTCCCCTCCTCAACTAAAAATTTGAAAAAAAACTACCAGGTGGTATTAACAGCTCAGATGGCCGAGTGATATAGAGCGTCTGTCACTTGAGCTGTAGACTTGGGTTTGATTCCGAGTCGGGTCAAACCAATGACTTTAAAATTGGCAATTGGCATTCACAGCTATCCTGCTTGACGCTCAGCACTAATGGGATAGTGTGGAGAACAAGCCGGCAAGTTTACTTGTTGTGCCGTTGGGAAAGGCACTTAGCGGGATTCCCCCATCTTGGTGTGGTAGACAGATGGCTGGCAACTCCTAAGTGAGCTCATATAGCGCATTGATTGCTTTCTCGTGATAGGAGGATAAATATGCAACTAACTAAGTGCTCCAAAACAGTGATCCCTAAAAAATAAGTCTTCATGTACTCTCTTTGGCTTAATGAGACTTTCACCCTTGAAAAAGTCCTGGTTACACACCTGTTCGCAAGCAAGCAGTTAACAATCTACTGCAACGATAACGGCCAGCAAAGATTGAATTTTTTTAATAGATCACCTCAGGAACAGCAATCGACATGGAAATCATCAGGATTTCTGGTGAACTTTTTCATCATAAGAAATGAACTACAGAAGCTTATTAGAAGACAACATTTTCGCTACTCGTTTTTTGAAAAATTAATTGAAAAACATTCAGAGCGCCTTCAAACAAATTTGAGAATGAATTCACTATTAGTACACAATTTATAAAAGGCTATTTAAGGCATAATTTTGCCCCAAAAAAATCAGAAATTTTTTGCTTAAAAAGTGCTGAAAATTGGTACCGAGTAAAGTTATCGTCATTACTTTTTAACAAGTGAAGTGTCATCGCTACCAACGATACGTTTCTAGCAAAATATCGATATTGCTCTTACTTTTAAAGAATCGAGTGCTCAGCTCTGATTACTTGAGTTGGATTTATGGACGGCTTCTCTGGCTTTGAAGATTTTTTCCCCTTACATAAGCCCATTTGTGGGTTTTCCTGCAGCGAAAACTCTGTTTTTTTGCTTTTTCACACACCATTTGCAGGCTTTGCAATAGAGACCTTTTGTCTTCTTGGGGGGTCAACGGAGTTATCTGAATAGGCATGGTGGTCTGCAGACCAAAATGAGTTGAGAAGCTCTGGCGTACACGATCCAACTCTTTTTTGATACGCTGTGACGTTGACATGTTTCTCATGGGAGCTAAGAATAGGTTTACCATTTCTGGGGCTGACTGACGCATACGGCTCTCAATACTTCGAAACGCCGCTCGTCGTAAGAGCTTTCAGCCATTCGTTTTCGAATTTGCTTCTCAAAGAACACAAAAGCTGTATTTTACCATTACAACTAATTTGACTAGCCCGGTTGGTAAATTCGTTTCTTCTTGGTTACCTAAATAGGTTTTCAATGTAGATTCACCCACATTTAACATTATTCTGCGGAGGAAACACATGTACATTATCAGAAGCTGCTAAAGGAATAGGAGCACTCTCTTGTAAGATCTCTGTAACATTCGGTTTAAACTGTCCTATGCTCTCAGCCTTGAAGTGAGTGGGATAGGGTGCACATTAGGGTGGAGCGAAAAAAAATTTTGTTCAAGTTTTTTTCACAATAGCGCGGAAAACTTGCTTACGGGTAAATATACTTGCCACGCAAAATTTGAAGAAATTTATCAAACGTCTTCAGGTGCCCCCGCTGTGTGAAAAATTCGCTGCGAAATCAGCATGTTGAGCTATGTTTTATAATGGCTGGCTTGCTTTAGAGCTTGTTAATGAGAAAAACTGTCGGTTTTAATTTTGTTATTCGCTTAAATATGTAACTGGCATTGTAGTGTAATAAATGCGTAGTAATAAAGACCTGCCAGTGGGAGTTTCGTGGGATAAAACTGAAAACATTTCAAAGATTTCGCTAAAAGCAAAACAAGCACCAGATCTAGTGCACGTTAAGTAGTTACAGTCAAGCAGGCAGCAAAGAATATTGGTGTGTACCGTAGTTTATTAGTGAGCTGTGAGTTACCAAAGGTCATAGTTGCTCCATTTAGCAAATTTCAAATGTTTTTTGCAGATCAGCAATAGCGTCAATAATCACGATTACAATGATACTACAAGGACCAGGATCCTTTAAGTGCAGTGAAATAATATCCTAAAAATGACGAAAACAAGGAATTCAGTATCCTGTGTTGCTTTTGGCCCTCCCTGTAAATTACCCGGAAATATGCTTCCTACCAACGAAGACACCCTTAAGTATTACAATTTAGTGAAATTCCAACTGAGAGAAGCATCAAACGGAAAAGACCCGTCGCATTCGGAGATATCATCAAAAGTGACTGTAGAAATCGTAGCCTTATGGGAAAAAGCATCTCTACCTGTTGTGTCCCACGATTGAGTAAGGGCAATGCTAAAAACGTACCACCAAAAGTACAGAAATCTCCTGAAACAGTATCAAACCCGCAAAGAAGAAGATAGTTACAAAGCCAAATTATTAGCATTTAAGCAAGAAGCCATGAAGTTGTTTGCCATTTGCACCTGCAAATGCACTGGAGAATTTTGCAAATGCTCAAAATCAAGAAAAATCCCAGCAAAAGAAATAGCGTTTTTACATGATCAGAGAGGTGTTCGCAAAATGATTTTAGGAAGAATTGATGCAGTCGAAACTGCTGTACTGCGAAAACGGCTCCAGCGTAACGAGGCTTTCAAACGAAGGTATACCTCACCTTCTTGCTCTAGTGGTAATACATCTTCGCAACCTTCCATTGCAGCTGCAAATGCTGAGAGCATCGATACCAATAACTGTAATACGGGCTCCAATAAGTCTACATGTTTTAGTGATGGTGAATGGCAAGGAGAAAGCAATAGTCTACAGAAGAAGAAGCAAATGCGTGTGGCCTTGCCAACATTGGATGCCGCATGTGACAGGCATGGAGTTTCCGATCGAGCTGCAGCTACTCTTGCAACTGCTGTGTTGCAAGACATGCAAATTGTCCATAAAGGTGACACAACCAAAGTGATTGATAGGAGTAAAGTAAGAAGAGAACGGCACGAAAAACGCGGGGATCAGGCAACAAAAAGTAACGCAACTTTTTGTGGCTTGTATTTTGATGGAAGAAATGACCGAACCATAGTACAAAATAAAATGGATGATGGCAAGTTTCACCGACAAACTATTACGGAGGAGCATGTTTCCATCGTTTTGGAGCCAGGGTCCTCCTATTTCACTCACGTTTCTCCAACTAATGGCGCCACTGAAAGTATAGCTCGAGCAATACTTAAGTGTTTGGAGACCAAATACGTGGATATGGTTCAAATTCAAGCGATTGATGCGGCGAACAGTTGTAAATACCGGAGTGAAAAAGAGAGTAAATCGTTTGTTGGAAACGAGTTTGAACAGACCATTGCAGTGGCTTGCATGCCAACTTCACACGAATGAATTGCTACTGCGCCATTTATTCGTTCACATTGACGGAGCTACATCTGGACCTCAGCATAAAGTAACAGGGCTTACATAAGTCCAATTCTGTGCAAAAATGGAAAAAATGCACCATTTTATGGGGCTTTGGGCCACTTTAAAAATGTAAAACTCCATACAACATTTACCTAATGCTACTCTTGCATAGTTAAAAAAACTTTTTAACGCTGTTGACAGCAGATGTGATATTAACAATATGCAGTTAGCAATATTTGCAATTGCATCAAAAATTAGCAAAAATTGCTAAATTTCAACTTCGCGGGGGCACCTGAAGAATATGAAATATTTGAAAAATTTTTGTACACTTTTATTAGTACTGTAACAAGACAAATTTTTACCACTATTGCGTTTGAAAACAAAATAAAAAAAATTTTTTGGTTTTTTTCACTCCACCCTAGTGCACATTCCATATTAATGGGTCAAAAGTTAAAATCTGGGGACGCATCGCCGATGTCACCTTGGAACGTTTCTGGAAAGGTTTGCATACTAAGATGGCTTTCAGCAGTTACAAGCAACCTCTCTACTCGCTGCAAGGATGGAGCTGAATGACGCCCACGAGAATCAGCTGCTGAGCCACATTCTGAAAGCACAAGTTTCTTGTCACGTTATTAATCAAGTGATATATTTTGAGTTTGCATTCTTGTGGAAAAACCGTCTTGCCTAATTTGAGCTGGTTCTGTAGTTATATTCATTTGGTGTGTGAATTAATTGCTGCACGTAACGAGAGGCATGATACAGTCCAGAACTTTCATTGTTTATCGCAGGTTTTGTTTGCAATTATTTTGATATGCTGCAATCTTCTAGAAACTTCTTTCCTTGAGCATTTTTTCATCTTGTTTATGACGTCATAATCGACATTTTGCAATCTATGGTGTTGTTTACTACTATGTTTACTGCTGTGTCATAAGACTCATAATTGCGTAACAATATGGAACTATCTGGAATTTTCTGGAATCGTAAATTTTCTATAAATAGGAATGGAAATTTGTTATTGCATTTAGGGATGTGCCCAGTCGAGTCCGAGTACGAGTACTCGGCCGAGTAATAAGGCATTACTCGTACTCGGCCTAGTCGGAGTATTAATTGATACTCGGCCGAGTATTAAACCATTATCATTTTGACCTTTTTTTTGCTTTTTACCCGAATTTGGGTCGAAACTTAGGCTTACCATACGTCTTCCTTTTGGAGGACATGTTCTCCTGTTTAATAAAAAATAACTTATCCTCCAAGAACGCTAAAAAATGCCCAAATGTTCTCCTTTTCGGCATTTTGAACAGTGAAAACATGACAAATCATTAACGTATTTTACCGACCATAAGGCGCACTTAAAATCTTTTTTTTTCGCGAAAATTGATCGTGCGCCTTATAGGTCGGTGCGCCTAATGTATGAACCAGGTAGTGCTTTATACTTTATTGCCTACACTCAAAACTAGCACCGGTACTATTGCTACAGTATATATGTTACCCGATACTTCTTGAAAACCTGTGCGTCTTATAGCCCTGTGCGCCTTATGTATGAACAAAAATAGAATTTAACCAGTTTATTGACAGTGCGCTTTATAATCCAGAGCGCCTTATGGTCCGTAAAATACGGTATTAAACGAAAGTTTTGGAGAGTTTTAGCTTAAATGACGGCCTGCGGACGCGATGTCCTTTTTTTTTGCTCTTCACTTGATTTCGGGCGGAAAATTGGGCATCTGCAGGTGTGATGACTTTTTTTGCTCTTCACTTGATTTCGAGCGGAAAATTGAGCATCTGTGGACGTGATCGCTGATCACCTTCAAAGAACCTGTCTTCCTTTTGCGCAGTGAAAATAATGGTAACCCTTAGCAAAATGACGTTACAATTTGATGACGTCACGTACGGGAAATCCCCAAGCCGGCCCGTAACCGCGCGGTGTGCATTTGGCTTTAAGTTAGCAGAAGCTAAGTTAGCATCAAGGAAGGAGAAAGCGTTGATAATGGCTTGTTTTATGTAGTGCTGCTGAACTTATTGTCATTCAATGAAGACACAAATAGTTTAATGTCAGGAGAGCTGTATTGTCCTAAAAAGAACCATAGTAAAAACAAAATTGTGTGCTCATGACTAAAACCAGCAACGTGATGTTTCAACGGTATGCTGCTGGGCTTGATTAGCGGTCGTATTATCAACAAATTCACGCAGTAACGCGCAAGTAGCCTACAACAAATTGTCAGTAGCCAGGCGTGATGGGTTAATCTCAAACTTGTGGTGCAACTTCCACCCACCCAAGCTTCCTTGTCCCACCCTTGGAAAAATGCTTCACTATGAGAAATTGCTGCTAGGTTGATTCCTAACACTGGAAAAATCTCAGCTTAAATAGGTGAAATTCGGCTCCACCGGTATTAGATTACGATGACTGAGTGGTCTAACTAAAGCCTGGTATCATGTTAAGACTTGCCATGTGGGTGGTGGTGGCCACTGACATCAGCAGGCGGTTGAGAGCCAAGCCTGGGTTCGGTACCAAAATTATATCCGGGCCCCCCGCAAAGTGACAAAAAAGTGGTCCGTCAAAATGATAAAAGAGATGATTTGCCAGAATAGGCACTTTGTTATATCGAAATCGATTAACAACCAAAAAAACTCTTGACCAGGTTGTGCTTACTGTTTAGCTATCCTAGTTGAAATATAGGCCTACCATGTAGCTACTGGAAACTTTCAGCACAGCAATACATCATTCCTTTAGTGACCACTGTTGATCTGCTAAAACATTGAACTATAACCAGAAGTGTCGTGCAATCGAAAAATTTGGAGGGGCCTCAGTAACAGCTTAAACAGATATACTGATCGCAACCTTTGCAAAGCCGTATTTAGCATTGAGTAACATCACAAAAAAAGAGAAACTAGGAAAAGATACAAAAATATGTCGTGATAACCCAAATCTTTGGATAAGAAATCTAATTTTATTTTGATGTCCCTGCCCGATTCTTAATTTTAGACGTTATGTGCAATCAGTGGGGCCACCACGATTTAGCAAGGGGGGCATAATTTGGTTTTTGGAGGCGAAGCCCCCAGCTTCCGAAGGCTAGGGGGTCTGGAGGCATAACCCCCAGCCACCAACGGATTTTTATGGTTTTCACATAAAAACACTCGTTTTAGCACACTTTCTTATCGAAAAAGGACATAACGTTCCTTGAAGTGAAGTGCAGTCAGCCAGTCACAATTATAATGTCAGACAATACAAAAATATTTTAGTATTCTATGTCTGAAAGCAGAAACTTGGCTAAACGAAATGAAAGGAGGCTGTTACCATTATTAGTTTTGGCGCATATGTTGGGGTGACGTGTAGCTGTGTTCTATAATCTTCAACAACGCATGTGTTCTATAATCTTCAACAACACATGCATAATATTTTCTAAATTCTAACTACAGATAAAGAGACTGACTTTACTCCTAAGTTGAAGTGATCAATTAAAGCAAAAATTAATAAACAAAAAATGGAATTTGTGGTATAAGATAGTGGGGGCGGTTAGAATGAATACTAAATGGCACTGGCTAAATTTTAAATTTTTTTAATTTTAAATTTTTTAAATTAAAAAAAAATTTCAGAAAATCTGTCGCCCCACCGCCCCCCTCCCCCTGGCCCAAATGGAACGACGCCTCTGACTATAACTGATCAAATCATGGTGGTACTGGTGTTCGGAAAATTATTCCTATTAAGAGTAAACGAGCGTTTGCATAAATTTAATAAAAATTATTTCCTCTTCAAGGCCTTTTTTTAGCCCCATTCTGATATCGATATGACCGGTAGCGTACGCAGGGAGCTCCTGTGTACACGCCCCTCCCAGGCCTTCTTCGATGCATAATTAAACAAGTTAAGAGGAATGAATTATGACTATGTCAAGATAGTGATAACACATCTAAAAACAATAGCAGCGATACTCCAGTATACCGCATCGCATTATGGAGTCGGAAGTCGAAACACATTTAAGACATTTTTTGGCTGGTAGGCTACTTTAGCTGTAGCGCTAACTGGGGTTAGGGGTAGTACCCTAGCTGTGAGTGAGTGGTATTACCGGTGGGTGGTGGCAAGGGGTAACTATGTCTACCTTCAACCAGTCAAGATTTGCCCTTTCACACTTTTTACGAAATTTTTTACTCGCAGCATTCTCAAAATTTCGGGCCTCTCAAAAATTTCGGGCCTCTCAAAAATTTCGGGGCGGGTACCAAAAGCACCCCTGGACCCCCATCTCGACAGCCCTGGACATCAGTGACATGTCACTTGTCAGTGTGAAGTAAAAAATCTGATTATAGGCTATGTTTCAATGTTTGATGTTTCATAGTCTATGATATCTTGAAAATTTCGTGGATTCGAATAATAGCCTACCTAGATTCGATTCAGCTTGTTTATTGGTGACAGCGAAGTGACTTTTCGGTCTTCGAGTCAAGCTGCCATCTGTCTGTCTACCACATTAAGATGGAATCTTCACACTCCTTTTAATGCTAAGCGCCAAGCAAGAAAGCTGTGAATGCCATTTTTTAAAAGTCTTTTGGTATGACTCGCAATTGTCCTTATTACAATCCTACTCCTTATTATCCTCACCCCCTGCCCATGATGTAGGCTACAATAAAACGAAAAAGTGTTTTTTGTCTTGACTGTAGCTATCGCTGAACAGGTTCGAACAACGCAACTTAATCTAATTCTAAATCGATTAAACCTTAACGTTTTGCTGCCTGATGTTCCACTAATGGCACTTGCGGTACTTCTGTTCGAATCGATTGAGGAAATGAGAATCGATTGAGGAAATTGCTCCGGATGGCAGATGCTTTCCCGTAGCCCGGAGCGTTACTCTGTCTACGCTAATTAATCTGGCTGACAGAAACCGAATCTGCCTTAACGGCGAGACACCTAACGATGTTCAAGCTGGACAGCGGCAAACGTCCTTTTCAGGACGGGGCGATGCGCATCTTCGGCGCACCGTCAACAAGTTTCAAAGGCCCAGCATTCTCCAACTGAACATCGAAGGCCTCACTGCTAGCAAGATGAGCGTGTTGCATCATCTTGCGTTACAGTGTAAGGCACTCGTCACCCTCTTACAGGAAACCCATTGCACCTCGGTAGAAAGGTTAGATCTTCCGAGCTACCATCTAGCTGGGTTTTCCTTGAGCAGGAAGCATGGTCTTGCTACGCTTGTCCATGAGCGTCTGAAGTGGACCCTAATCGACCAGTCCCCACCAACATCGGAGATCGAGTGGGTGTGAGTGGATGTTGATAACTATAAAATAGTCAACGTCTACAAACCCCCTCCAACACGGATGCAAGCATCTGATCTTCCAGCATTCCCTCATCACTGCCTCTATGCTGGCGACTTCAACTGCCACCATGTTGACTGGGGCTATAATAATAACAATCCAGATGGTGAATGCCTGGCTGGCTGGCTGGGCCAGTGCCAACAACTTCACCTTGCTATATAGCCCCAAGGAGGCCGCCAGTTTCCATTCTGGCCGCTGGAAAACAGACACCAACCCAGATCTTGCATTTGCCAGTGTCGATTTGGACAGTCGCTTACCTGACAGACGTATCTTAGGAAAGTTCCCAAGGTCACAACACCGACCCTCGCTTATAAGTCCACCCAAACTTGCTCATCCAAAACTGAGCAAGCCAGTAAAGCGATGGAACTTCCGCAAGGCCAACTAGGACCACTATTCTAACCTAACCAACAAACTGGCCAAGAGTTTACCGCCACCTGAATCTCAAAACATCGATCAAGTTTACCAGTGCTTTTGCAAGGTAATAAGCACTGCGGCAAAGAAATGCATCTCTCGTGGTCGACGACCAAACCACATACCTTGCTGGGATGCGGAGTGTGAAGACCTCTATCAGCATTTCCTGCAGTCACCTGGGGGCCCTGATTCGGATAGGGCTGCCACAGCTCTACTCACAAGGCTCGACGGGAAGCGGAGAAATCGCTGGTCAGAGACGGTCCGCAACATTGACTTTTCGCACTCCAGCCGGCTGGCATGGAATACTATAAACAACTTGACTGGTAGGTCACGACAATCCCCTCGTCAATGTCCCGTTTCAGCTGATGCTATTGCTTCTCAGCTGGTTAAAAACGGGAAATACGAAGGCGTGAATCGACGCTCATCTCGGCTCGTTTTACAGGAAGTGTCTGACCTTTGGAGGGCTGATCCATTACATCCTGCGAATGTCTCCGGGAGTTTTTCCCATCGGGAGTTTGCTGCTGCCCTCCAACATTTAAAACCAGGCAAAGCTCCTGGACCTGATTCCATTTGTCCGGAGCTGATAATCCATGCTGGAGCCGGCTTAAAATCTTGGCTACGTGGCTTCCTATCTTCCTGCCTGCACCACCTCAAAATTCCTAAGATCTGGAGAAGAGCGCTAGTAGTAGCGATCCCAAAGCCTTCGAAACCTGTAGAGGACCCAAAGAGCTATCGTCCGATCTCCTTGCTCTGTGTTCCCTACAAGATTCTCGAGCGACTTATCTACGCCCGCGTCGAACCTCTTATTGACCCTCTGCTCCCACGGGAACAGGCGGGTTTTCGACGCGGAAGATCCACCGTGGATCAAGTCACTTTGCTCACGCAAAGCATTGAGAATGCATTCGAAGCGAAAAAAAAGGCTGGTGCCGTCTTTATCAACCTGACAGCTGCCTATGACACTGTCTGGCACCGTGGCCTCACCTGCAAGCTGTTGCGGCTTCTGCCGGACAAGCACATGGTTCGTATGATTATGGAGCTGATCCGTAACAGAAGCTTCACCCTTACAACTGGCGACAGCAAGCCTAGCAGGTTACGACGCCTGAGAAATGGCGTCCCCCAGGGATTGATCCTGGCCCCCCTCCTTTTCAACATCTATACATATAATATCCCCTCCATAACCTCCAAGAAGTTCGCCTATGCCGACGACCTGGCGATACTTCATACATCTGGAGAATGGAAGGAGTTGGAAAGGACTCTAAGCCAGGACATGACTACACTCTCGGAATATCTCCAGACCTGGCGACTGAAGCTTAGCCACACTAAAACGGTGACGGCAGCCTTTCACCTCCACAATCGAGAGGCTAAGCGTGAGCTTAAGGTCTGTAACATCGGTAAGACCTTACCTTTTTGTCCAGTTCCCACTTATCTTGGGGTCAAACTGGACAGATCGCTCACTTATCGTCCTCACCTGGAAGCATTGCGCAAGAAGTTAAGTGCTCGCGTCTCACTGTTGAGGCGATTTGCCGGAACAGGTTGGGGTGCTAGCGCTAAGACATTACGCACAGCTGCCCTGTCTCTGGTCTACTCGACTGCCGAGTACTGCGCACCAGTCTGGTGCCGCAGCGTGCACATACTGCTTATCGACAGTGTAATAAATGATGCCTTGCGCATTGTCACTGGGTGCCTGCGTCCCACTCCATCGGTCTACCTTCCGGTTCTTTCAGGCATCCAGCCAGCTGAGCTTCGCCGCCAAGGAGCGACACTCTCCCTAGCCAATGCAGCTCCCTGGACCCTGACCACATTTTACATGGCCAGTTTCATGAGTCACAGGACGTATGTAGGGAGAGATTGAAATCTAGACGCTCATTTGTACCTGCTGCTCGGAAATTACTAGACAGTCTTTCTGAGATGGATGTCCGTGCAGCCGAGTGGACGAACACGAAATGGGAAATGGAGTACTCTGCCAACGCATTGTCACTCCACGCTTTCATTCCCAAGGCCAGCTCCAGACCCTTGGGTATGGGTCTGCCCAGGGCAGCCTGGGTCAAGCTCAACCGTCTGCGTTCTGGTGTTGGACGTTTCTGTTCGTCCATGTACAAATGGGGTCTCGCTCCTCTAGCGAATTGTGAGTGTGGTGCCAGTGAACAAACCGCAGATCACATCATCTCACAGTGTCCCATACATCGAGCACCCCGAGGTATGTTTGGTCTAATGGTTTTGGATGACGAAACAAGATGCTGGCTGAAGTCCCTTACAGTCAGCATCTGACCCAAGCAGTTTAGTGGCCAGGGTGGTAAAAGGATAAACCCTCGGCCTTGGTCCTCCCATCTGTCTTGGAAGAGATGCCCCGCCAAACGACGACGAGGAAATGAGGATATCATAAAACTTACTTTTCTGTTGCGTAAAACTGAAATTCTAAGTAACGACTTATCGCTTTGTAATTTAGTAATAAACTTTGTTTTAAATGTAAGTGCTGAAAAAAATTTACTCCTTTATTTTATCAGCAACAAATACAGGTATTTCGGAAAAACTTTGAGGTTTAGCGCATAAAAGACTTTCATTATTTTATGATGACGTGAGCATACTACCCCAATAAAAGCGGAAAAAAATAACTTCGAAGTAATATTTCGCAAGGTAACTAAACTGTAGCATTTTAGTTTTTCCTCAGTATACCGACTCAATAGTTTTGCTGTTATGTGAGGGTGTAGAATACATTGGAGTTCTGCTAGGCTACCTTGCTTCTGTGATGTAACAAAGGCCATTGACGCGTTCAGTATAACTCGGACGGTAAGTCTGGTCAGTTTATGTTTGAAACAAAAAAAAATTCACAGGTCAAACAGTACATTTGCACGGCTGTTTCATTAGTAAAACAACGAATCGACAAAAGTTTGGGGGGTCGGGGGTATACCCTCGAAAAAATTTCTTAACGGATTTGCACGAACTGGAAAAACAGCCCAAAAAGAAGGTGGGGGGTAACTTGCCGCTCTTGCCCCCCCTCTGGCGGCGCCACTGTCACATATGCGCAGATGCGAAGATAACATAAAACGTAACTGTCACTCCATTAGTCACTGTGGCTATCTCACAGGTTTACAACGATTGTTCTTCGTCTTGCTGAATATGCCTAACTGCTGTACCCGCCAGTGTAACAACTGCTCCACATTCACGACAATATTGTTTGTGATTTAACAGGGGTAAAGAGCAGTTTTCATGATGCCATCACAACAGATGATTTGATAATAAACTTGTCAAAACGAATGCACTTTTAAACTACTGTGGCTGAGATTCAATCAGCCCTCTTAAATTTGAATTTGTTTGATTTGTTTAAAAACGTCTTTTGCATTCCTTGACGAATTAATGACAATTTTGAATTCGAGGCTTTATTGCTCCAGTCAGAAGCGTATTTAGGGAGGGGGCATTGGGCCATAGCCCTCCCTTTTGACTCTGCCTTTTAGTAAAAAAGAGCAAAACTAATGGTGCCAAATGACTGAAATATGCCAGTCTCTTGATGTTTTCAGTAACTTATGGCCAGAGGGGTAGGATGAGGGATATGCAACCTCCCACCAGCCATTTTCAAAAATGTTTATGGGATATACAATTTTTTAATAATTTCGAGTCTCTTGAGTCTTCAATAGCAATAAGCCTTACGCCTTAAGTAACGCATAGTCGAAAATGTGCGAACAAAATGCATCATATTTGGCAAAGCACTCAGAATTAGTGGCAAAAATATGGCTGAAAATTATTCAAAAAGCACCAAAATAGTCATTACTGCATGTAAATTTTCAAATTTTTTCCAGCGGAGCATACTTCCAGACCCCCCTAAAGCTTTTTTTGTTTCTCAATCAGTTTCAAATTTGTTCTGTCAAAAAAAATTTGCTTGAAAAAATTTGGAAATCATGCCCCCCCCTTTTTAAAATTTCTCTCTTCGCCATTGGGTCCAGTAGACTCCAGCAGTTATTCATTGACCCCCATTGGACCCCTTGGATGGTCCAATTAACCCCTGAGGGTCGATATCGACCACTTTGAGAACCACTGGGTTAGAGTAAGTCTGTGTTGCTGCTTTTCGTACTTTGTGGTTTATTTTGAGTAAGTGTTAGTGGAGATATCAGAGTGATTTATGTTGCTGTGGGAGGAATATTTTCTAAGTTACTTGGTATATAATTTCGTTTGATATTTAGGGTGGTTTGTGTGTTTTGAAAGTGGTAGATTGCAAAATTTCCAAAGACCATCGGATATAAGACTGATACTCTCACGTCGTTCTCTGGGATAGATAACGTTTCTGTTCTAAGAATTAAAGGGTAAATCTCTGGCCCAGCTTTAATATCGCAACATTTCTCCTCAGTGTCAAGCCTGGGCTCCTCAATGCAATGTTGGGCTTGTGCCACCTGTGCTTAAGCTTGTGCCTGCGCCACAGCAAGTTTGTGAGTAGTCTTAAGTTCAGCACACTTAAGCTGTAGTTTAATTCTGGCTAGCCTACTAGACGTAACGCTAATTCCATTAGTCACTTTCAGAGACACTGTCGGCAGGATTAAATTCAGCTACGCCTTGATCGCGTTTTAATTCTTTGGGATCTTTCTTATAAGCTTGCTCAAATTGAAAAATGTTGTTTAACATTTTGGTGAAGCTCGGTGCGATTCTCAAGCTAGTCAGCTGCCTATTCAGCCAGTTCAACAATGAGTTCTGAATCAGTTATTTCCTCGGTTGCCTCTTTAAATTGCTTTTACGCAGATTGAATATTGACGAAGGTTTCAGAACATTCATGGACTTGCTGCTGGGAGTTACATGTTCGCTTGCTGTTTTGCAAAAACGTTTCATGCGCACCATTAATTGCCACTTAGGGGTAGGGAGGAATTGATTCTGGTTAGAGGTATGAAGCGTGGTTTAAGTATCAAATCCTGGTCTATCCCCTCCCGCATCATCACTAAACAGCCACGTGGCAACATGTACGATACTCTCTTCTGTAGGTACAATTGACATGATTGAAGCAATAATAAATAAAAACAGTTGTGTAGTAATTTTTTAGAGAAAAACAAAATCATATAGTAAAAACCTTTCTGGTGAAGTTGAGGAGCTATTTTAGTGCATTCAAAGTCTTCCCGTCCGCATGTTCCCACGATGCCGGTACCAGGAGCAAGAAGACAACTACTGGAATCCAATCAAAACTGAAGCCGTTGGAAATAAGAATTTAATCGCAGTCAAACACTCAAACAGTTATTGTCAGATAAAAACGCCATGAGAATGTCAGTCGTTGGGGTAAACCTTTCCAGTCGTAACTATAATAAAAGGAACTTAAAAGAAATGTCCAATCAGTAGAATTGTGATGAAGTTAAGATGTTGTTGTAGTTTCCTCATTAGTACCGTTAAAGTGTGATTTGTCAGTTCAAAGTATACCGTCTCTGGTAAACAAGTTCAGTGGTCTATGACGCCAATGCCAAAGTAAATCTAACAACACACGAACTCATGAAACTGCTCTAATCCAAAGTAGATTAGTTGTGTTGGTAGGTTTCTTTCTTGAAAGTTAATAAGAGTTCCCTTTTAGGTCGCTCACAATTTGAAAAAATGGTGTTCTCGACGGACTTCCTGGCTGTAGATCTTGGATATTTTTTTTGTGTTATGAGTTTACCACCGCAATAGCGGCAAGTAAGTGTGGGTGCTAGAGCAGAGCGCTGCTAAGCCTTTACTGCTGTCCAAGCTTAACTTCAAAACAAACTTTGATTTATTTCTTTTCCGGAGAGTTGAAGGGGAGGAGCATTATGTCACAAGAAACATTTTCCCAACTTTAACATGACGAAAAGTTTACACTATGGCAGCAATCGCAATTTTAAAAAATAGTGGTAGGTCAGTCAGTGTTAATTTATTTAGCGAAAAACAGTATACTAGCAATAGCAAAAAAGACACACAAGTCAATAACATGCAGAAAGAAACAAAAAATTTTTTTTTTTAGTTCTAAATAGTATCATTTTATTACTAGAATTAATCGCAAGGAGACTGCGAAAGGACCGACTAAGGTCTTCGAGTCAAGCAGCCACCCTTTGGACCAAAGACAGATTATAGAAATACACAAAAAAAAAAAAAAAAAAAAAAAAAAAAACACAAAAGCAAACTTAGCTAAAAAATACAAAATTAAAGATTTGCATAATAGAGTAGGGTATTATCAATATTGTTGAGTGTTCAGAAGTACCTCTTCAAAAGGCTGTATTTGAAATTATTTTTAAATTTAGAAAAAGATTGATTTCTTAATTCGACAGATATAGAATTCCAAATTTTCGTTCCTTGGTAACGAAATGAATTTTGGCATCGATTGGTTGAATATTTTGGCGGATAAAGGTTATTTAGAGCATTTGATCGTGTATGACGACTATGGATAGTGGAGGTTTTATTGAAAAGAGATGAGAGGGGAAGGGGAAGGGTGTGTCTGGAATGTTGGTGCATGAGTTTAGCTATTTCGTAGGTATATAAATCAGAGAGTTTCAAAATACCGAGTTCATAGTATTTGGGAGTGATTGGAGTTCGGATATCCGAGTTTGTGATTATTCGAATGGCTTTATTTTGCAAGGTTTGAAGTTTGTTTAAGGAAGTTGTGAAAGTACTACCCCATACAGGAAGGCCAAATAATAAGTGAGGATGAACTAGAGCATAATATAAAAGAACTAGGGAAGACATTGGGAAAATATAACGAAGTTTACTTAAAATGCCAACAGCTCTTGAGATCTTGGATGCAGTTATATCAATGTGAGATTTGAAATTTAGCTTGCTATCTAATATTACGCCAAGGTATTTAAATGAGTTATTACATGGTATCAAAGAATTGTTATACATTAGTTGGATATTGACAGAAGGGGAATTTAATTTAGGAGGAATAACTATAACAGCAGACTTTTGTGGATTTATTTGTAGTTTATTCGCATCGCACCAGTTTTTAAGATTTTTTAGCTCTATATTACAGTTGAGTTCGAGAATTGATAAGGAAGAGTTATTAAAGACTAAACAAGTGTCATCAGCAAAAAGTCGCGGATTACAGGAGGTAGCATTAGTAATGTCATTCACGTAGATGAGATATAGTAGTGGGCCAAGGATGGAGCCTTGAGGAACACCTATGTTAATGGATCGAGTTGAGGAAGAAGAATTTTTAATAATAACATATTGTTTTCTTTCTGAAAGGTAACTTTCCATTAACTTATGGGCGGGGCCACGTATACCATAATGATAAAGTTTATTCAAAAGGATTTTATGTGACACAGTGTCAAAAGCTTTCCGGAAGTCCATTAAAAGTAATGCCGTGTAATTTTTGTTTTGGATTGAATCATAACTGAGGCTAGTGACATCTAGTAAAGAGTGAACAACAGAATGCTTGTTTCTAAAGCCGTACTGATAATTATATAAAACGTTATGCTTATCGAGAAATTTCAAAAATCGTGATTTAATAAGTTTTTCAAGAACTTTTGAAAGGTGAGGAAGGAGAGAAATTGGGCGATAATTATTGACTAGATCCTTGCTGCCAGTCTTAAATACTGGTACGACTTTGGCGGTTTTAAAGATTTGAGGAAAATATCCTAGGTCAAAAACGTGAACAAGAAGTTGCGATAGTATTGGTGCCAAAGCTTCGTTACCTAGTCTCAAGAAATAAGGGGAAATGTTATCATGGCCACAAGCTTTATTAAGGTTTAAAGAATTTATGGTGTTAAAAATTTCCATTGGCTGCGGTGGATCTAAAAAAATTGAGTTACTGACAGAATTTTTAAGATATTTAGTGTAGTCCTTTTTATTTGTAGAAATGTCCGCCTCATTTTTGGCGATACTTTCACCTACCTCAGTAAAGTATTTATTAAATTGGTGCGAGATTTCGAAAGGGTCTTCTACGAAGATGTCATTAACTAATAATTTCGAAGGAGATGAAGTCGTTGCCTTAGATGGAATAACCGATTTAATAAATTTCCACAGTTCTTTCGGATTATTTTTTCTCTGTGATAGCGCATTCTTGTAATAGTGTTTTTTGGAGAGATTTTTTACTCTGGTGAGCTTATTTGAATATTTTTTATAGAACGATTTTTCAAATTCATTACCAGTTAAAAAATATGTCTTATATAATCTTTGCTTGTTTTTAATTGAGATTATCAAGCCTTTCGTCAGCCAGGGTTTTTTTTGCCAGCGTTTTTGTTTGCGGGAAACAGAGATAAGAGGAGCATGTTTGTCTATGACTTTTGAAATTATTTCAACTAGCCTAGTAAAACTTTCGTCTAGTTTGTTTTGCGACGTCGGAGGCGAATGCATAATATCAAGTAATAACGGATTAAGAGACGATTCTAAATCAGAACGGAATTTGTCGCCATCAACAGAATTAACGTTACGATAAGAATAGGGAACTTCAGAGTGGTAATTGCTAAAGATGGAGTTGGTAATGGTACAAAAGATAGGGTAGTGATCAGATATCTTGTAAGGAAATACTCCAGGAGTGATTGTAGATTCGGTATCGTTGGTCAAGATGTGATCAATTATGGTTTGAGAGGATGCTGAAACACGAGTTGGCTTAGTTATTATTGGAAAAAATGCATGGCTTTGCAGCATTTTAAGATAGTCCGAGCCACTGGAGGTAATATTATCAGCGTTTAGATCTAAATTTATGTCACCAATAATAAAGGCTTTATTATTTTTCAAAGTATTGAGAAAATTCATTTTATCATCTAGGGCATTCAAAAAGTCAGATAAGTTATTATGCGGATGCCGATAAATCACAGCAATAGTAAAGTTGTTCGTTGATCCAGGGAATTTAACATCAAACCATAAGTCTTCGCAGCCTTGTACATTGAGTCCAAAGTTGTCTTTTTTCATGAAGTTTAAATTATTTAAAAAATATGCACCAACACCTCCAGCTTTGGTTGGGGACGGAAAATGGAAGAAAGTGTATCCAGGTAGGTCAATGTTAACCTTAGGTTCAACGTTGATTCTGGTTTCGGAAATAAGTATTAATGAAGGGGGACTGGAAAAGTTTAAAAGAAATTCGTTTAGTTCATCAAAATGAGCTTGTAGGGAACTTATGTTAAGGTGTATAATTAGGTGGGAAATATTTTTGTCATACAGGAATTTTTGTGAACTGAGATCGTGAGTTATACAGGAGCTTAAATTGGATTGAAAAGATTGAAAAAGGATATCGGGTAAATTTTCAAAATTTGGAGCTACATCTTCCAAAGTGGTGGCTGCTTGTACTGAAGAGTCAGTGCAGGCGTTAGCAGTCATAGTCACATATATAGCAAACGTGTACGGCAAGAAAAATAAAAAGCAATCAGCAATAAGTTTAAGTACATAAGCGGCATTTAAAACATAGTAATATTAATAAGCCTAGAGCATTGAGAAGAGTCAGTGCAGGCGTTAGCAGTCATAGCCACATATAATGCAAACGTGTACGGCAAGAAAAATAAAAAGCAATCAGCAATAAGTTTAAGTATATAAGCGGCATTTTAAAACATAATAACATTAATATGCCTAGAGCATTGAGCAGTATAAAGCCGTAGGCGTTTATCATAAATCAACTGCAAAAACAACTTATTACAAAATTGTAGGAGTGAAAAATTCATAAGTTTTGAAAGGCAAGAATCACATAAGAATTTAGCAGTGAATATTTACTAACTCGGTCAGTCGAGCAGTCAAGAATTTATCATTTAAATTTAACGAAATTAATTATCAAGTAAAGGCAGCTCTACTTTAATATCGTCAATAAGTAAGTGGTAATGACCGTTTTCGGCTTTCCATGCTGTCTTCTGCTTCATAGATTTGGCTTTTTTAAAGAATGGCAAGAGTAGCTTACGCTCTTCCTGAAACAGCTTGGGTAAGTGCTCAGTGACATATACTGTACCCAGATTCAGTTCCCTTCTCTTAGCATTGTAGCTCTTCAACTTAGTTAGATTATTAAAAATTCGTCGTTTGTCGGAAGCGTTTGTTACTTTAATGATGATGGGACGGTTGATTTTGTGATCATTTTTATACACTGGTTTTTGCGGCAAGCGATGGTAGTCGACTAGTGGAATTGAAGAGGGGTCCGAAATCTTAAGGCCATCTGTCAAAAATTTTTGAATATGATCTAGAGTTTGTACGGGAGTTTCCCATGCACTTTCTTGATTCTCTGGTATACCATGTATGAGAATGTTAAAACGCTTTTCGTATGACTCTTTCATCACAGCATTAGCTTCTAGTTGTTTGTTGATATTTTCCAAGCAAACTATTCTAGATCTCAGATTTTCAATTTCACTGGAATCAGCTTTTGAATTCACGCGGTTATTAAGATCTTCAATTTTGGTATTAAATTTTCTTTCTATTTCATCTAAACGAGTACCAAAGCTTGACAAGGTTTTATCGAAATCATCAACTCTCTTTGTAAGAATGGAAACTGCTACTAAAATTTTGTCTAGTTTTTGTTCTAAAGTACCAGCCATTATCAAATGCTCTGTGTCAGTTTAAGTACTTTGCCTCGAAAATCTGTTGAAGTGTTCGGCTGCTGACTGCAAGCTTTCTGCTGTTCAAACACGTCTGCTCACGAGCATTGCAAAACAAGAAGTAGGTGGCGTAACAGAGGTTGTGACATCATTGTAAAGCAGCTGCTAATACTAGCCATGTGCAAAGATAGAAGATGACGGTGAGTTGGCTGCAGCAGGTTTGCTGTTAGAAAATTTTTTTATGTTTTGATTGATTTCAAGAAGCGAAATAATTACTGCACATGTGACTGTTTATATTATAGTGGTTGATCTTTCAATTTCATATTACTGATTCATTTGTTTAACCTTTCCTGATCGCATATTTCGGAATGGTTCTACAGAAAAGATGGGGCTTGATCGAGGTTACTAGAAGTAGAAAAATGTATAGAAAATGGCAACAGCGACGTGGTGCAATGGCCAGTATGCTGGACTGCTAATCATAGGGTCTGTCTGGGTTCGATACTGTTCTAGGTTGCAATTTTATTCTGAACGTACTTAGTTTCTTATACGTAATTCAGGATGGGGTAGAGTGGTGGCAATAAAATAAATTAAAAATACTCTGTAGAACCATTCCGAAATATGCTTCCTGATCAGCGAAGGGTAGACAATAATAATGCGCATTATTTCTTTTTGCTCTGTTGCTGCAACCAGTTGCCATACAAAAATGAATCATTTTGGCAGTAACTAACCAACAGTTTTCTTTCTATGTATACTGTTCATTTGAAGACAAACCTAGACTAGCACAGATAGGAGAAGTGAAAGCCAGTTTCGGCTATCTGCAGTCAATCTCCCCAGATAAGTCTGGGTCGTATGCCTCATGAAGAAAACAATTATACATCAAAAAACACCTCTTCTGCTAGCTGTCTGACCAGTTGTCCATATTTAGGGCTTTCAGGCACTGGTCTGGCAGCATCTGGGTTTATTTTTTTGCTGTAAAATTGCGGACAAACGTCTGAATTTCCAAAAAAAATTTTCTTTGAGAGTCATAAACAAACGATTTCAACAAGTTTACTAAATCAAATGTTAAAAATTACTGCATTTCACAAAAACACGAGACTAGTTTTAGAAGCAAAACTTTAATCACGTTTTGTTGTTTTCTTTGGCTGTTCTTCTCGTTCCATGTTCAATTTTTAATACTGAGTGTCACCTCAATTGACGGAACCAATTTTATACGAAAATGATCTTTTTTAAATTACTTTCTTCCGAAGATGCAATAATTACCCTCATCTTTCAAAAATCTATTTTAGCTCGATCAATCAATCAATGCTTTTTTATTCTTGAAAATGCAAATCTTACGATAAAGTAACAGCGTGTGAGAGAAGAGATTCAAGAATTATCCTGGCTGTTATTTTGGCTACCACTGTCCAACTTTGATTGTGTTGTATTTTCTCTTCAAATTTCGATGTTTTAATCTTCATTGTTGTGGACAAAGTTAAACTTGCTGATTGTGATCTTGCCATAAAAGTGCGTATGATTTTTTTCATTACAACTTCCCATAGATGCTTCTAAAGGAATAGCTGTTATAAACGTTTAAACTGCCCTATGCTTCAGGAATTTCGTCAAAGCATGTGTTTGTGTTGACACAAAGGGTGCGATTTATCCGTATATGTCGCAAATTGTAATAAAGATTTCGTTTTTGTTTGAAAAATCAAAAGTTTTCAAAGATTTTATAGGGCTTATGTTGATTTAAATTAACTGAAAAAGCAAATATCACGTAACAAATGTTTTTCTCCAACGACGTCCTATTGAAGGTTAAAACAATGATGTTGATTGATCGAAGTACTTCTGGCACTGCAGAACGTTAGCAACTGAAGAAATGAGATTTACAAATATGCACGTCCTAATAATAACATTGTTAGTGGTTGTAAGATTCTATCACATTGGTAGCTTGCCCGCAGTATAACTACAATACCAACCAATGCTTATTAGCTGACAACCTTAAAATGTTGCCTCAACCATAGGTTAACATTGTAGGTTTTGTTATGACTGGCTAACCATGCCATGCTTCGTGTTATGCCTGCCTATCAGAGACATTACGCTTCCCTCCTGACAGACAAAAGCAAAGGTTTTGACGATTCTGAACTGTGTGATCCATTGACATTGGGAAAATAAGATTTTGTTTAACTTATTTGTCTTTCCAAACGATGTTTCTTTTTACTTTTTCATTTTTATGAATTTGCGCAGGTAGTTTTTTTAAATTATGATCACAAATAATAATTCCAATTACCTGTCAATGTTTCTAATCTCCAAAAATATGGGAATGCATGACACTAGCAGATACATGAGCATTGGTAAACTAGGGACTCGAGCAACCGTATCTGTGGTAGGTAAGAAAGGTTTGCTGGACAGTGACCTCTGCTATAAAGCCATTGTAACTGTTGCTTTATGATATGCATTTCCTGTACAATATTACTTTTACCTAGAGTTTCTGTTCCTTTTACCGATGTGGGTGAAGATTCGGTTCCTGTGAAATATCTTCAAATGTCCAGCACTTCGCCAAAGGTGTTTAAGAAAAATCGTCTTCTTTCAAAAGGAAAGAGCTCAAGCACCCCGAACAGTGCTCGAGGCTGCAGAAATGGTAATTTAGTGGGTTAAACCTTTCTGTTCGTGAATTGGTTTTTAGTCATGACTGGTTGATTTAAATAATGTTGTCATTAAAATTTTAACTACTTTTTCAATAGTTTTTGTCAATATTACAACTTGCACAAAACGCATATTTGTATTTTGTAGCATATTTATCCTCCTGATGCGAGAAAGTGATCAATGCACCATACGAGTTCACTTAGGAGTTGCCAGCCCTGAACTGTTGAATTTAAAAAATTATACAGTGCATTTGCTCTAACACAACTTAACGATTGGAATTCTTAGAACTACATTTTTAAAATATTTATGTCTCAGATTATTGCCGTGATTTGTTGACTGTTTTGAGCGTGACCCAGGCATAAGTTTGAAACATCTCAACAACCTACACCTCAAGCATCTCAAAATATGTTCTTAATGTTAGCACTATGTTTTTGTAAGATATGGATGAAATATACTGAATGAATTTGTGATTTAGCAAGAGATTTCCAATTTGTTTGGGATCATCTATCCCACACTGATCGACAAAAATCATTAGTAGATAAATTCTAGTTTATGAAACTAGATATTTGGGGAAAATCTACAGATGAAACGTCAACATAGGGAATAAGCAGAAAACTAGTAACTGGGAGAAATCATTTTTTTTGAAAAAGGTGGCCAAATGAGGTAATCCACATGGATTGATAGTTCAATGCACATTGCACTCAACGTTATTTAACAACACAAGTTATGCAGCGCATTGGTTACGTCGTTGCGTGACAATGTCATTATTTTTGTGCCCAATGGTGATGCCTCCACCAGTATTGAGCTAGAGATTAACATAATTTTCGAATATTTAAGATATATTCAAAAGTCAAACCCTTTTTGCGGGTTCACTAAAGAAAAAGTCATTCAAAAAACAATTGCACTTAATGAAAAGAAACGATTAGCAACTAATTAAAAGTAAGTCGTGGCCACTAAGCACTGATTTAATGAATTTTTTTAACTCCTTCAGACATGTCCGCAGGACCTTTAAATTGCAAAAAGAAGCGTATTTTTTCGTAGTCGCTATGTTTTTCTGAAGTTAAATTCACCCTAATAAGCCTCAAGGCAATAGGCCTATAATGAAATCCCGGTTTACTTTGCTGATCGGTAGAAACGCAGCCATAAAATACATATGCACTTGTGAAGTTGAAACTGGAAAAACTCGACATCTGTATCTTTATTATTTAGTCATATGTTTATCCTTCTTTGCGAGAAAGCAATGAAGGTAGTATACGAGCTTGCTCAGAAACTACCAGCCACTTGTCACCCACTCCAAGGACTGCGAAATCTCGTGGAGTGTCCTTCCCAATGACACAAGAAGAATACTTAATGGCTTGTCTTCCACACTATCTCTCTACTGGTGAACGTCAACTAGGGAAGCTGTGAGAGTGTGAGTAACAATTTTTAGATCCTGAGTTTGACCCCACTAGGAATCGAACCACCTGATCTCAGCTTCAGAAGCAAACGCTCTACCCACTTGCCCATCAAAAAATCTTTAACATAAAGAGCGTTATTAACCTATCAGAAAAAATTGGGAAAGCACCACGCTGATTGCTGAGGCAGCACCTGTCAAAAAAGCGACCTATGTAGACGTAGTCGTTATTGCGCTTAGCTGCTTGCCTACTCCTCGTTTATTTCATAAAAATTTGCGATTGTAGACGCATGTTTGCATTGCAGTTGTGGCTCTGAAAAGAATCTTTTCACTTCAAAGGAATCCATTTCTTTTTTCCGAAATCTTCAGCAATTCTGTCAGCCATACTCCAAACTGAACTGATTAGTTGCCCTATATTTTTGATTCACCAGCATTGTTATTCATTTATCAGACATTGCCTCCTCTACTACAGTTTAGTTAGCATGTGCAAGAACGTGGAGTGGTTTTGCTTGCAAGAACTTGCTTTTTATCATTCATTTCTTTGGCAACAACATGAAGACGTAACTTTATACGTTGCTTGAGAATAGAAGGCACAACACTATTGCAAACTGTGAATTCACTAAGATCATGGAAAATTTTACTTACAATAATTTCTTCAGAGCATGAACTGCGAAACAATTGACTTTGTTATTCTTTTAAAAATACTTTGGCGTTTCGCTTAAAGCTTTAAGTAGTTAATAGTTTTTGTCATGCCAAACTCCGGTTGATAAGACTTCGTGGAAGTCAACACCAAAAGCTCTTGAAGGTGTACTTTGGGTATTCTAGCTGAGAAGCATTCAGAACATGCAATGCAATTAATTTTCTGCAATTCTTTATGAATTGCTCATCCCGCAGCATAATAAAAACCGTTCGATTCACAAATATCAGATGAAAGAAAAGCAGCTGTGCTTAACAAGTGTGAAGCTGCTGGATTGTCATCATCCTGCATAAAAAAGAAAATTGTAATTTTCTGGATATTCATTGTTGCTGGATTTTAGAAAACTAACGAGATGAGGAGGGTCGTCTACATTATAGTTGCCCGAGGATGGTACTGCCACAAACTGAACCAAGCAAATTAAACGCAAAGGCAATCTTATCTAAACTGATTGCGGATGAAGCACTCCTTTAGACCTGACTTGCATCTTGCATTACTCTACCCGGATAGTGCATATACTAAAATTGGTTGCCTTGTCTTGTTGTTGTACTTGCCCCGGCAGTACATATACTAAAATTGGAACTACTGGATAACAAAAATTTGCAATTCTCATGTCAACTGCAACCTGGCGAAGGAGAGACAAGATGCTAGAAGTTGCCTACTTTATTCCCGATTGAACTGGTTTTCATGCAGATCCAATTTGAATTCCTTGCATCAACAGCAATACGTGCAAGATCATCTTACCTGTCCATATAGGCAAATACAGCAAACCACGTAAAACAGAACGGGTACACCACAATATGCAATTATGCACAATGGTCAATGGTAGCCTACAGGTTTACGCTGTTGGAACATTGCTGGTTGTGGCTTGTCATAAGCCCACAAAACGCAATTAGAACTGTCAAATCAATTGCAATTAAGTTGTTTGTAAGCATTGGTTAATGCTGCTATTCTCTTTTACGTTTGATGCAAAAAAAAAGCAGTTTCACGTTAGTGTTGCGCATATCAACTTAGTGTTTGCAAGAAAACGGCAATTCAAAATGCCGATTCATAGCTGAAGCAGTGCTGTTACTGATTACCCATTTTAAAAAAGACATTTCTTGTTCAAGTTTGCATTTGTCATTGAAATGTGTCATGCTACCACCCCTGCGCAGCTGATTTCACATTCATTTTTTGGTATTGAGAGGGCCACAAACGTGCTGTGGTTTGCCTTGGTACAAGCTTCAACTGCTTGTGACTTTGATGTTCCACCAATCTCTCCTCTAGTCACCTTTGAAAGAGAAAAAGTTTGTTGATTCAGAAGCACCGCAAGTCCAGAATAGTTTCAAATTGAGTTGCAGTTTTCAACTTTCCACGACTTACACAAAGCTGTGGATTCTACGTAAGTTAGTCACGTAAATTTGAGCTCATTAAAAATAGACTTCTAACGCTTTTTAAAGAATATCACCACAATAAGAGGTGCTTTCGTTGAAATACGCAATGAAGCTATTGGTTCACGTTTCAACTTACCAAATAGTCTATTAGCCTAATATGATAAGCGAAAAAAGAAAAATGTTAGGCATTATCATTAGCTCAAAACCGTACACAGTACTGGAAACAAAAATAACTATTCAGCAAATTGTTCTACACATCATGTACCGTTTCTGAACAGAGACCATACTTTTCAACGACAAATTTCGGCAGCACGAAGTCTTGCTTCATCAAAGCTGAACGTAAATTCTTAATTGAACGTGGAACATCAGCAACGAAATGGAGGGGTTCACCTGCATAAACTGGATGAGAAATGGAGTTTACTAGTTGAATTCTACAAAAAGTGAGATCGTCTTGCAAATCAAAGTGTGAAACGTCTTAGCTCATCAACTGCACCTATTGCTGACTACTCCAGCACACTTCCACATTGCAAGGTTACTTCCTCTCATTTCTGATACCACGCAGTGCACAAAAAATCCACGTGCACCCGGCTCCTGAATTACTCTTTTAGTACAGCTTCACAGTTCTCTCCTTTTCAGCCGGCTCCAGTGTAATAATATGCTGTAAAACCATTGATTGGTTGCATTACAACTAATCCAATGCATAGTGAGAAGTAATGCATATTTCTTACCAGACTTTGTTCTCATTAAAGTGGCAACAAAATATACACCGTTTTTCATTCCAGGCAAAAATTTGGTAGAGAAAATGTGATCAGATCCTTTTTGAAGAAGGGAAGTGATTGTAGAAATGCGCGAGAAAGCATTTTGTGCCCGAATGTCTCTGTGCCAAATGTCTCATGCCCAAATGTCTAGTTTCAAGTGTAAGCATATTAGGCTAGCTTATTGTGCAGCAGGTTTGGTCTAGTCGAAAAATGCGTTTACGTGTACCCCAAGGATTTTTTTTCACGCATATAGCGATGTTCAGCATAATCTGATGCTTCCGGCTAGAGTGGTCCCCATCCCCAAATTCCGGCCCATTGACGTCATAATGACGTCATTTTTACAAAAGTTTCCAATATTTTCTTAGTGACATTCACTCATTCGACTGCTGTGTCACTTCTGGATTGGTTTCGTGGCTGAAACTTGGATCAAGTTGCAAGTAAGACTCGGAAAATCCACAGATGAAATTATGACGTAGTAAGTTGATGACGTCATAATTTACGTGGTACAATGTGGCAAAATTTCCAAAAAATTGCGATATGGGGTGTATTTCAACTTTGATAACTTTTGCATTTAATGATGCAGAAACTTGAAAATATCTTTCATGAAAGTATGTGTACTTTAACACCTGCTGTGCAAATTTCGTAAATTTTGACTAGTATTTTTGTGCAATTAATATAAATTTAACACGAAAGACCTATTTTGCATAATTTAATAAAGATCTATTACCATTAGCGACAGTTGCAAAACAAAATTGTTTTTTTTGGAGCAGTGTCTCGCTAAGATTACTTTACTTGGTCACTGCGATATTTGTTAACAATGACGGCATCACTGATGGCGTCATATTGCTAAAAAACGTCAAATTTTCTCATGTGGAGATTACAAGCAATAAAGTCAGTGTAACTACTATTTATGCAAAAATGGTGTGGGTTAAATCACGTGATAAACGATGGCGTCACAATTTGATGACATCATATCATTACAATGGCAATAATGCAAAATTTAAAATTGCTATTGGCGTACTGGTTTATGAAAGCATAAATTGTGTCAGCTTTATTTTCGTTCTGAATGGTGTTGTCGAAATTTTTCAATTCAATAAACTTTTGGTCGCAAGTTTTTAATTCCTTGATGATATTTGCAAAATAAAGTACTTACAGTTTAGCCTACTTGACAAAACAGGTTCTATTTGCCGAATTCGTTGCGAATATTGGTCCTGAGTTTTCATCCATTCTTGCTTACATGGTACAAGTATTGGGAGCCTCACTACCGGAGACCATAGCTTCTTTCAAAAACGCGCACCTGAGATTTTGCATCATGAACATAACGTGGCATCACATCGTCAAAGCCTAGGAAAATATCCAGGCAAATCTTATTTCTTAGACTGAGAAACTTTGGCACCCTTGAGCGTTTTGAAATAAGGGCCCGAAAGTGTTTACTCAGCTACACGTATTGATCAGAAGTACTTATCCTTTTATACAGCCAAGAACAAATTTATCACCCTTGATGATTTTATCATCTTTCAATGCAAATGAAGTAATTTTCATCTCTACATCAAGTTAGCAAGCAAATGACTTTCACCAGTTCGGCAAAGTTGGTGTGACGCATTTCATTTATTGCTGCACGGTAAGTTTTCTCTACAATTTGTCGGCAAAATGGCCAAGCCGTGCCATGTATGAGCAACAGATCATTCGTGATGGGTTCTACTCACGCTTGGTGCCGATCGCATTCGAAACTTATTTCTATAATGGCTGTTGACTCAAAGAGTGAAAGAGAAAGCTTTAAATGTTTAGTCAGTGAGGAAATATTGCGTTAAGTTCTCATGCACACCTATAGGAAGATGCAACAAATACAAAGAAACCTTCACGCATGCTATTCAACAAACGCATTTCCAATGGAAGAGTTAAAAGCTGATATAGCTATTGTTTTGAGAGCGGAGCGTGATAGAGACAATTTCTCAGATCTAAATGATTTATGGAATCCCAGTGACAGCAGACCCTTCTATCGTACTCTAATGCCTCTGAATCGACTGAAACTTTTATTACGATGCCTTTGTGTTGATAACTGGCATACACGCGATGAAAGAAAGCGGGTTGACAAATTTGTAACTATATCCAAAATATGGATTATTTTTCTTCGAAATGCGAGACGTGTTTATATCCCAGGAGAATGCATCACCGTTGATGAACAGCTTGTTGGATACCGTGAAAGAATTCCTGGGCGAACATATATGCCTTCCAAGCCTCGGAAATATGGGCTAAAGATATTCTGGGCTTGTGAGTCCAGCACTGGTTATGAATTGAATGCAGTTGCATATGGGGGTAAAGAAGGTAATCGTGTTCATCACAATTTGGCTCAGGATATAGTGCTGAAAGTCGAAGAGCCTTGGTACGGGACTGAAGGAATGTCTGCACAGATAATTACTTTACTAGTTACAGTCTTGCACAGCTGTTGCTCCAGCAGAATTTAACCATATTGGGTACCGCATGTCAACATCGTCGGGAATTCCACTGCCACTACGACAAAAAGACGAGTTATACAGCAGCAGGTTTGTGTTCAATCACACTGACCGGATATGTCTGGTGGCTTACCAAGCCAAGCGCAACAAAAAACCAGTGATGCTCTTTAGTTCCACCCACACGGATCCATCCGTGGTTAATGATAAATCAAAAAAAACGCTTTTGGTTTTAGATTATAATGACAGAAAAGGGGGTGTGGATAGGTTTGACCAAAGTATGGAAAAATTTACTTGCCGCCGGAAAACTGTGCATTGGCCTCTCTTGTTTTTTTACAATATGCTGGACACAGTTGCAATCAATGCCTACATAATTATGAAGAAAGCTGGTTACAGAAGTTCCAGAAAGGAATTCCTTACAAAACTAACTTTGAAGCTAGCTACGCCTGCCATACACACTCAGTTGAGCAGAAAGAGAACGCGACGTTCTGTGCATGATGCGGCAACAGAAATGTTTTTTTTATCGCCGGCTTCTAGAGGACAATTGCAGGTTTCCACAAAGCGAAGTCTACCGAAAAGATGCACTGTGTGCAAGAAAAGCTCTCGCAGGCAATGCGATTCGTGTAAAACAACTGTCTGTCCACAACACTCCATCGTTTTGAAAATTTGCAAATGTCACAATTGTGAAAGCGACTGAAAATAGTTTTGTGCTGTTTCGCATCATGACCAATAGATCAAGTCGAAGTTTATTTGTCTGAAAAAAGCCTTTTGTTTCAGTTCCGTTTTCAGTGAGTGGTTAGAGAACAACATTGCTCATAATCGCGGCGAAGTGCGAATACTTCTTACTTGTAAAAAGCGTAGTTTCTTAGAGGAAGAAAGTGTTTCAGTATCCTGTGTGTCCAAATCCCAGTCCATAGTAGTGAAAACGCTGAGCAACAAACAACAAGTTTGTAAAGACATCGCCAAATAGACACCCAAAAAACAAAATCTTGACGCAAACATCGTTTACAAACTGTGACTACAAAATGTAGTCAATCGTTCTTTTGCGTATGTAAATTTAAGCGTCCTTATAAGGGTTAATCTACAATCTGACTGCTTGCGTCATGAACATTATTTGTAATTTTGCCTTTGAGTTTCCAGCAAGAAGGTTGCTGTTGCCTGCTGCAACTGCTATAGCCTACTGATGGCTGCTTTTGCACGTGATTTTCTCGTAAAACATTCCATAGATGATATAACACTATATTCATACGTCTGCAGGTTCCTGTTACAATTTAGATAGAGCTTCCTGTTACAATTTCATAGAGCTTCCTGTTACAATTTCAACAACACTGCACATAACTTTAACGGTGTGCCTTTATGTTGTCTTCTTTTTTTTTTGTGATTGATTTAATTTATATAACGAAATAAACTTGAACTTGATAGATCAACTCCTCATACAAGAAAGATGCACACACTCGAGTAGGATTTTTAGCAACGTTACGGGAATGACGTTTGGTTTTTTACTATTCAGGACCTCCGCAGGGTAGCTGTCTGCAATTTCTGGTTTTTTCTGGAAAAAAATATGTCGATTACCTGGGCTCACCACGTCAACGCGAATCTCACACACTTATAGCTATTACATGGCTCAAGAAATTATATCTTCTGAAATCACAAATGAACTAGAAATATTTTTAATAATAATAATTAAAAATAAGGGCATATTTCTAGATTTAATAGAATTTGAAAATCATTGCTTCAGAATTTGCGAATATCTTTCAAAAACCAATGCGACAAGATTTCTACGAAAATCTTCATCCTGATGGTAGAAGTATTTTTCTACTGCAAATGTGTTTTTGTGATGTACTTCAAAGAATAGCCACTGCTAAACCAATTAACGGAAAACTGTCCAAGTTTCAAGCTTTTAAAAATCAGTGCATCAATAACCCTTGGTGATTTGCTGACGCTAAAGCTGAATTAAAATATGCATAAATAGTAAGTAACTGGGGTTATTTGGGCTACGAAGCATTGGACAGAAAATGAAATAGGCTAATGCATCAAAAGAAATGGCGAAATGTGCTTTCACTCTTTGAGTCAACAGCCATTATAGAAATAAGTTTCGAATGCGATTGGCACCAAGCGTGAGTCGAACCCATCACGAATGATCTGTTGCTCATGCGTGGTACGGCTTGGCCATTTTGCCGACAAGTTGTAGAGAACTTTAAAGAAAACTCACTGAGTAGCAATAAATGAAATGGGTCGCACTAACTTTGCAAAACCGGTGAAAATCATTTGCTAGCTAATTTGATGAAGAGAGATGAAAATTACTTCATTTGCATTGAAAGATGATAAAATTATCAAAGGTGATAAATTTGTTGTCGAAGTTTAAAAAAATAGATTTGTCTGGATATTTTCCTTGGCTTTGACAACGTGATGCCACGTCATGTCCATGACGCAAAATCTCAGGTGCGAGTTTTTGAAAGAAGCTATGGTCTCCGGTAGTGAGGCTCCCAATACTTGTACCATGTAAGCAAGGATGGATGAAAACTCAGGACCAATATTCACAACGAATTCGGCAAATAGAACCTGTTTTGTCAAGTAGGCTAAACTATAAGTATCGTAAATCGGGGTGAATTCGGACGATTTTTAGTGTTTTTTTTGTAATAATTTTTTTTGTATGTGTTACATTTTGCTGTAACCACCGGTGGTGGACACTCAAGTAACAACTTCATTGTTTTAAGCATTTGAATTTATATTAGGTCAATCAGGATTTGCTTAATATTTAATCAAAGTGTGTCCGAATTCACCCCACGATTAGGGGTGAAGTCAGTGCCTGTGTGCGTTTACCGCGCATATGGAATGGATTCGGATAGGTCCGAGCCAATAATAGGATGTGATGATATTTTTAGTTGTGACGCTAGTTAGTAGGCCTGTTGTACTGAGCAGAAACATTTTTGGTGTGTGATCCACTGACATATTTCTCATTATATTTTTTACCCACCGCATATAGTCAAAACAATACTTCGAAATAGCTAATAACACAATGATTAAATGCAAGCTGTGACGGTTTTATTCCACTTAATCAAGATCTACAGAAGCAGGCTCGATTCTTCAAGCAGTTTGAGGTCATCACGTAGCTATTAAGGGCCTTACAAAAAGACCCTACGGATAATATCACATGTTGTCGATTGGTAACCCCACTTAGCACAAACAATTAATTTTCTCAAGAAACCGATTTTCAGCTTCTTCATTTAGCACTGGTTGCCTACTTTGACTTTTTGTGTTTTTACCTGACACATGGTCATAAAGTGCGAATTTTTTGATATTCTTTTTCGTAGCAGGCCTCAAGTTTATTTTTCCGAATTTATGCGCTACCATGCAGCTTTACACAAGTTAACGTGTTGCAGATGTTGATTTGGCGTTCTCCTAGAACTTTTTTATGGTTTCTAAGCATGTCCAAATTCACCGTCAAAAGTATTAAAATTCTAGAAAAATTTGGAACTAAAGTTTAGTTCAAAAGCACTTAGAAATTGCGAAATTAAACCGCGCCACCTTTTAGAGTTATAAAATGCGCGTAATTATTCATAATAAATTAGATCCACCGTCCTCAATGACAGCCTCCAGCGATGAAGTTTTGCAGTAGTTGAAAAACTGAGTAAGTCATGAAGGTGCAATAAAACTTGGTTCAGGGTCAGTAAATACCTTTTTATCAATGTTATTGTAGTTCAACTTAAAGCCAATGTGCTACTCTAATAGCCAAATAGCTTCAAACCTGAAAAAATGAACACTGATGGCAAATAAAAAAAGAAAAATAATTTTACACGGTGCTTGTCCGCATTCACCCCGCCGTTTGGATACACCCCGTTTTACGGTACTTTATTTTGCAAATATCATCAAGGAATTAAAAACTTGCGACCAAAAGTTTATTGAATTGAAAAATTTCGACAACACCATTCAGAACGAAAATAAAGCTGACACAATTTATGCTTTCATAAACCAGTACGCCAATAGCAATTTTAAATTTTGCATTATTGCCATTGTAATGATATGATGTCATCAAATTGTGACGCCATCGTTTATCACGTGATTTAACCCACACCATTTTTGCATAAATAGTAGTTACACTGACTTTATTGCTTGTAATCTCCACATGAGAAAATTTGACGTTTTTTAGTAATATGACGCCATCAGTGATGCCGTCATTGTTAACAAATATCGCAGTGACCAAGTAAAGTAATCTTAGCGAGACACCGCTCCAAAAAAAAACAATTTTGTTTTGCAATTGTCGCTAATGGTGATAGATCTTTATTAAATTATGCAAAATAGGTCTTTCGTGTTAAATTTATATTAATTGCACAAAAATATTAGTCAAAATTTACGAAATTTGCACAGCAGGTGTTAAAGTACACATACTTTCATGAAAGATATTTTCAAGTTTCTGCATCATTAAATGCAAAAGTTATCAAAGTTGAAATACACCCCATATCGCAATTTTTTGGAAATTTTGCCACATTGTACCACGTAAATTATGACGTCATCAACTTACTACGTCATAATTTCATCTGTGGATTTTCCGAGTCTTACTTGCAACTTGATCCAAGTTTCAGCCACGAAACCAATCCAGAAGTGACACAGCAGTCGAATGAGTGAATGTCACTAAGAAAATATTGGAAACTTTTGTAAAAATGACGTCATTATGACGTCAATGGGCCGGAATTTGGGGATGGGGACCACTCTAGCCGGAAGCATCAGATTATGCTGAACATCGCTATATGCGTGAAAAAAAAAATCCTTGGTGCACGTTAACGCATTTTTTGACGAGACTGGTTGGTGTAGGCCTAAATTATGACTATTTTTGACAAATGACATGTGCATGAAAATGCTAGAAATCGAAAAATTATCTTTTTATTACTCATTAATAGTGTATCGCAAAACCACAAACACTTCAACAAATGGAATTACTGAAAACACTAAAATTTTTCAACCCCTCCAATTGTATCGACAGTGGGGATGACTTAAGCTTAGGAGAGGTCCTTTGCAAAAACATAACTTACCTACTATTTGTTTTCAGTGCGAAGCAAATGACAAGCCTCAGCTGAAGAATTTTTTCCTTTTAGTTCTTCAGATATGAGTCCAAGAAATTGTTTTGATCCAGAATCACACTGCACACATTTTGAAATCTGGACTTCATCTACTGCAAGGCAGCAAAGTTTTTCGTGTGACTTTATATTTTGCGTTTTGCAGTCCATCCGGTTCAAAGTCTTAAATTGAAGATCAGGATTTATACGCAAATTAGAAATCTGACTGCGAATCGTTCTATGTGTAGGAATAGGAAAGTTTTGTTGGCGAAGAAATTCGTATCTAAAATAGGAAGTGAATCAGCCGACTAACCCTCAAGCGATTGCCTTAAGGATGAGTAAGGCTATTTGCCTTTTTCCAGCATGGAATATTTGAATGCTTCTTAATTATGTCAGATTGATCAGCATCACTCTTCTATTTGTCAGGAGAGGCATTGCTAGATTAAGCTGTAACATCATTATCAAAACCCATGTTGTCTAGTCATGGTTTCTGGCAAAGCTTGCTTTAGGCGAATGTTATACTTTGAAGAACACAAGAAAGGTAAAAAAATTGAATAGTTATACAGCAAAATCATGTGAAATATAGTCGAAGGCCATGCACTCATAATGGCCAGATCGTTGCAGCCTACCCTCTTATTCCATTTGCAACGCTGCTTTCATTGTGCCATCATTCCATTTGTTTGACAATTTTGAACCGTACACTGTAAAAAATAATGGGTTGTCTTAACCCAAAAACCTTGGGTACTTTATTGGGTAGTCTCCTTGAGACACCCAAGTTTTGACAATGAGTATATTATACCCAAATGTTTTACCCAAGTTACATTTTAGGGTTTTCGTTACCCACTCAAGTTAGGGTGCTCACAACCTGCCTTAAAATTTTGGGTGTATATAATCCGAACAAAATTTTTGGATAGGCCTTAGTTTGAACTTGTAACTGATACATTTTTTCTTGCGCCTATTACCACTGTCCTGGATTGTTCCCTATTCGCATTTCTTACCTCAGCAGTTTGACGAAGTATCTTCTTAAGATATACTGCTACTTACAAGCTTCTTGATTCATATATAAAACAACAAATGATGAATAATTTTTCTTTAGTGGGATTTACGCAAATACGTCATTTTGGGTGATTAATACCCAATATTTTTTCAATTTATAAATTTGTTTTTCCTGTTACTATAAATGCTTGTGTGACAATACGATAGTGGACCATGTGCAGGGCCGCAGCTAGGGGGGCGCAAGAAGGGCTACGGCCTCCTGGAAAATTTTTTCCCCCACTACAAAAAATTGGTTACTAATACATGATACTGGTATAGGTAATTTGGCCCCCCTCAAATATTTTTCGCCCTCCTAAGCATTTGCTTCTAGCTGCTGGCCTAACCACGTATCAACTCAAACTTCTATTTGAGATTTTTGGTTAAGATGGCAAGCATTTAACTTTGAAAAACATCGTTACCAGCCACCTAAAAATTATTTTGCAAACTCATCAACTGTTTTATGAGATGCTTATATGTGAACAGGAATTATGCGTGAATGCAGAGATTCAACGAGCGTGTGGCCCGCAACAGTTGGTCATCTGGACTGCATAATTTTGAATGATATTTGCGCTGCTGAGAGCAGGGGTACCTTGGTAAAATTCGAACTAGGGAGGCCCTGCATAATGCAAAAAAATGTATTATTTTTTACCAGATGTTCTTAAACTTTTTCAGTCACGCCCCCTTTGGCGTTAGTGATTTTTGCCCACGCACCACCACCAGTGCCGTCTGAAGACTGTTGCCCCTCCCCCTAAAAAAGCTCCAGATGGAGTCCTTTTATATCTACAAGCATTTTGAGCAGTTTCGCGTTTTTTCGACTCGGTTAACGACTTTCTTCTTTAGCTGCATTGTTTCAAGGTATGCATCCACAAATTTCCTCAGGATGAGCGCCCCAAATTACGTCATGTGATTGCAATTATAGCGCTTTTTCAACAAGTTTTTGGCGAAAATTTCTTTAAAATTTATTGCCTTTGATTCTTAGTATATTGTGGGACCCCTACAAATGCCCTCCCCCTGATCGAAGAGACCGAACTTCGAAGATGCCTCGATGCGGCACTGCCCACCACGCTACAAAAAACATGCAGGAAATATAGACTAACAATTTATTTGCAATGTCTTAATCGACTTAATGGGAAGGATGCAGCTGTTTTGGGAAAACAAGTTGTGATGTTTGACAAAAAAATGATTTTAAAATATACGTTCGATCACTAATTTATATCACTGCTTTGCTCACGCCCCCCTTGCAAACTTTTTACGCCTCCTAGTTTAAGAACTTCTGCTTGTAAGTCTAAACGTTCACAAGGATTTGGCCGATTTTAAGAGCTCCCCCTGGGCCCTCCTTGCTAACAGTTTTTTTAAAGCTAGGGGGGCTGAGCCTCCCGGGCCCCCCACCAAGGTGACCCTGACTGAGAGTAGAGTATAGAATGCTGCTTGAATTCGTATCTCAGTATTGATACCCCTAATCAGGGCTGCAAACTCGTTCGATTTTTAACCGAGTTCAAGTTCGAGTTGAAAAGATATTTGCAAATTCGAGTTCTAAGAATTTTATTTTTCGAGTTCAAGTTCGAGTTGCGCAAAAATGACAGAGTTCAACGAGTTCGAGTTCGCAGCCCTGGTTCTAACTGACATTTAAAACAACTTTTTTCAATGTTTGAAGTCAGATTTGAGTGGCGCCGAAAAATTAATAAAGGGTACACAGTATATTGATTCCCAAACTTTTGAGCACAATCTTTCTGCTAGTAAATTTAATAGATTAAACCTCAAACTTTTTTCAGTGTTAATAGGTTCTACTATCCACATTGTTAGCTAAAATTATTGTGAATTGGGTAAAAATTTAAAATACCCAATTATTTTGGTACCCAAGTATCAAGCTTTATTGGGTTTAGACAATTTTGACCCAAATTTGTGTCGTTTTACCCAATCATACTTCTTGGGTAAAGCTGTTTAGGTTAAATTTTTGATGCAACTTAGGGTAAAAAATCTTTAACAAAATTTTTTTGGGTTCTGCAACCCAAAAAAATTGGGTTAAAGTACAGTTACCCATTTTTGGCTTTTTTGTGTACCCAATAATATTAGCAGTGTAGTTTAAAGCTTGAAGTTGGTCTTCGCGCAGAAATCCAGACATGGCTTGCTTGGTATTTACAAGGCCAAATTCCAAGTTCTTGATCGGTTTAAAATTTATAAAAATTCAAAGTAAATCATAATTATGCTGTTAGATATACGAGGTGTGGCTAAAAAGAAACGGGACTGACGTTACAGATTGCGAAACACAATTAATCATTGGGAATAAACACTTTCACAGTGTGGCGTAACATGTGTTCACTACTTAGCACCTGTTTTGACGCAACATCGCAATCATTTTTGCTTTTACAGAGCAATAGGAGAATGTGATTAACTACTTTTGTTGAAAAAAATTGCAAAATGACGATTGAGCAAAGAATCAACATTCAGTTTTGTGTCAAACTTGAAAAACTATGATAGAAACTCTGAAGATGTTGCGGGGTGTTTATGGAGATACTTCCATGTTTATAACAAGAGTTTTTCAATGTCGCAAGCGATTTGTAGCAGAACCTTTTCAATGTTGGCATCAGTCGTGGAAGTCCAAAGTCTCCCTGACTTTGGATCATCTTCCATACTCTCTGTCTTCCACAAATTGTTTGTGCCATTGAAAAACTCTTGTTATGGACATGGAAGAATCTCCATACACATCACGCAACATCTTCAGAGTTTCTATCATAGTTTTTCAAGTTTGACACAAAACTGAATGTTGATTCTTTGCTCAATCGTCATTTTGCAATTTTTTTCAACAAGTAGTTAATCACATTCTCCTATTGCTCTGTAAAAGCAAAAATGATTGCGATGTTGCGTCAAAACAGGTGCTAAGTAGTGAACACATGTTACGCCACACTGTGAAAGTGTTTATTCCCAATGATTGATTGTGTTTCGCAATCTGTAACGTCAGTCCCGTTTCTTTTTAGCCACACCTCGTATTTGGCTGCTCTTTCTGCGTGGTTCTGTGCATATCATGGTTATAGTCTTCCCAGAAAATATACTTGGTATCTTTTTTTTATTTCGTTTAAGGCTGGTTGGGCAAAAGTTGGGCGCCGCAAATCGGCGCAGTCAGGGGGGGATTAGGGGGACCAGTCCCTCCTTTTCAAAGCACAGATTTAAAAAATATCAAACAATGGATTCACCATATAAAATACTTTTTAACCTGAGCATTGATTAATTCACCAGAAAAAGTGGAGGTAGGGGAAATAATTTGTCCAATGATTAATTTTTTCATAATGATTATGCTTTTCGCAAGTAAACGTGGGTTGTAATGAGAATAATCAGAGAATAATTTATAACAAAAGATATGAGAATAATTATAATAAGAAAAAATATGATCATGTTACTGAGTTACTGATTGATCTCCTCTGGCTTCCGATAAAGCATAGAATTTTGTACAAGATATATTTACTGGCGTATAAATGCATTAACCCCGCATTATTTGCACACCCTGAAGAATTGCAATTTTTAGTTTCAACTGATTCTAAGTCTACTCGTTTTGTTCGTCTTAAAGTGCAACGTAACAATTACAGAATTAGTGATCGGGCATTTTCAATTTGTGCTCCTAAACTTTGGAAAAAATTACCAACTGCTCTAAGAAACGAATTGAATTTTGCAAGATTCAAGCGTGATCGTAAGACATACTTATTTCGTATTGCTTTTAATCTATAAACGCGTAATTATGATATTTTTTATTCAAACTGTCTACACCACAATAATTTATTATTTTTGATTTATAGTTCGTTTTTTCTGTAATGATTGCGTTTTTACTCTGCTTGCTGTGTCATTGTGTATGTCTATGTTGCTTATGTTACGACTTCTGAGCGAAAGATCTGCTTTCACCCGGTTTAGTTGAAGTCGATAAACCTGTATTATTATTATTGTTAATCAAGGGCGTTGAAAGGCTTTTTTTTTCAGCCCCCCTTAGAACGTTTGAGCTATTTTTTCAAAGTGTATAATTTTACTGCACTTGAACAATGATTCATCGTGGGATGTGTTATTCGTTTCTCTTTTTAATTTTGTAATGAAGCAGATACTAGTTTCTTGTTGATCGTTCTGGTTAATTTTGATAACTTGAACCGCCAGAGGTTGGTGCTAGAAGTTTAGTCCATTTTTTTTATCCGCTCCTAACTTACTTTGTGCCGTAAGTTCTTGTTTAAAATATGTTTATCTGTTATAACTTGCAAATAAACTTTTGTAAAATCGAACCACTTGAATATTAACAAGTCCACATAATTCAAAAATGTGGCCAGCACAAATGCTCCATATCTAATGAAGGACTCCGAATTAGAAGCAAAAATCAATCAATCAATCAATTTTCTGGACCCGCTTATCCTTGGGGGGTTGCGGGGGCAGCAGCTCAAGTTGGAGCCTCCAAGCATCTCGATCCTCTGCAACAAAGGATAGATGCTCTGCTGGGATGCCAAGGCGAGACCAACTAAGATCTTCTACGTAATCTCGCCATCGAGTTCTGGGACGGCCTCTAGGCCTTCGACCAATCGGTGTTGAACAGAGCAGTTTTTTGGCTGTTCTTTCCTGGGGCATTCGTGTCACATGTCCATACCAACGCAGTTGCGATCTTTCTAGTCGGAGAAGCAGCGATTCGATGTTTAGAGATTCACGAACATCTGCACTTTTAACCTTGTCCAACAAGATCAAACCGCTAATTCTTCGCAAGAATCCCATTTCGGCTGCTTGAACTCGAGACCTCACTTTCTCATTCATGATCCAACACTCATGGCCATAAGTCAAAATAGGAACATAGACCGATCTGAAAATGGATAGCTTTGCCTTGGTGCAAAGCTCCCGTTTCAGTACCACAGATCGGTGGAGCTGGCGCATTACTGCACTTGCTTTTCCGATGCGGATATCCAATTCGCTATTTTGTCTGCCGTCACTTGTGAATGAGACGCCGAGGTACTTGAATTTCTCTGACTGTTTTAGTGGTACTCCATCAATTTGGAGAGAGCACTGCTTTGGTTGTCTGGACAGGCACATGGTTTCTGTTTTTGTTGTACTGATTTTCATTCCGGCAACAGAGCATGCATCCGAAAACCTGTCAAGAGCTTGCTGGAGACCATTTTGGGTAGAGTCGAGTAGCACGAGATCATCTGCAAATAACAGACGTTGTACAGTGCATTCACCGATCTTTACTCCGCCACAAGACTCACTGTTCTTAACTATTCTATCCATATAAATAAGAAACAGAATAGGTGAAAGAGAGCAGCCTTGCCGTAGTCCCACACTTACTCTGAAAGGTTTCGTCGTTGCACTGTTAACACGAACACAGACCTCGGAATGCATGTACAGCGACTTAATGGCAGTTAGTAACTGGCCATCAATGCCATACTGCAACAGCACCGCCCAAAGCTTGTCTCTAGGAATGCGATCATATGCTTTTTCAAGATCAACAAAACATGCATTGACCTCTTTTGCATATTCCCACGACTTCTCAAAGATTTGCTGCAAGGCAAAGATCTGATCCATTGTGCTTCGGCCAGGACGAAAGCCACACTGAGCATCTGTTAGCTTAGGCTCGACTATTTCACGGCATTTCTTTTCAAGGCATTTGGCATAGACCTTACCCGGGACACTGATGAGAGATATGCCCCTATAATTGGTGCATTTTCTCTTGTCTCTTTTCTTGTGGATAGGTATTATCACACTAGTTTGCCATTGCTTTGGTGCTTGCGCAGTACTACACGCCACCTTACAAACACGAGTCAGCCAACGAACACCATGTATGTTCATTGCTTTTAACATTTCAGGTCTGATATCATCCTCACCAGGTGCTTTTCCAGTTTTCAATGATTTGATCACTGCATTCACATCTGCTTCGGTTATCTGAATATCTTCCCCAACCTGTTCTTCGTGAATTTGTATCGGTGTAGCATCAACTGGGTTTAAAAGATCACTAAAGTACTCTCTCCACCGATTCAAAATAGCATCTTCATCTTTCAGAGTCACACCATTTGAATCTTCGATAAAGAGAGCGGCTCGAGATCTTTTTCCACGCAAACGGCGAATGGTCTGCCAGAACACTTTGTTTGCCGTTTTGAAATCATCGTCTAACCTTTCTCCAAATTCCTTCCAGGCCCTTTCCTTAGACAGTTTAACTTTTGTGGCTGCCGTCTTACGTGCTTCAGAGTACTGCGAACGAAGTTCAAGTGATGACTTATTTGCAAGCCAGGCCTTATAGGCCACTTTTTTCGCACGAATAGCTTCTTTAACTTCTTGGTTCCACCAAGGAGTTCTTTTCTCGCTACTCTTCGTCCCTCCAACACGCTTACGTCCACAACAGTCAGTAGCGGACGTAATGACTGCTGTTCGAAACAAACACCACTCAGTTTCAATGTCTTCAGTAGAGGTCGGAAGTTCTTTGAACTTAGATGCAATGTTGTCTGCAAATGCAGTTCGTACCTCTTTATCAGCCAATGATTCCCATTTGATTCGATAAGTTTCTCGTGGTCGAAAAGTCTTTCGTTTTTTCAAGGGTTTCAAAGCTTTCAAAGTGCAGACAACTAGGTGGTGATCAGTTGACAACTCAGCCCCTCTTTTAACACGGACATCAGACACGGTAGAAAACAAGTCCGCCGAAACGATACAAAAATCAATCAGGGAGCGTTGTCCCAGAGAGTCTCTGTACCAGGTGTACTTATGAATTCTTTTGTGCTGAAAAAATGTGTTCATTATGCACAGCCCATTGGTGGCACAGAACTGCAATAAACACCTTCCGTTCTTGTTAATGTCAGGGTCACCATGTTGCCCAATAACACCTTTCCAGATTGCATTGTCGATGCCCACATGTGCATTGAAATCGCCCAAAAGGACAAGGGATTCTGATGAAGTTGCTTTTCCCAATGCAACCTCACCTTCCTCCAGAAAGGCTTCGTACTGTGATTCTATGTTAGGTGCGTACACCTGCAATATACACAGAGATCGCTCCTGCAGCCTTAGCTTTAGAAGACAAACCCTTCCTTCTAGTGGTACCCAGTCAACGACACATTCAGCTATGTTGGGGCTCACAAGTAAGCCAACACCAGCTTGAGCAGACATTGCTGCATCAACACCTGAGTAGAAAATTTTCCACCCATCGTTCAACTCGACAGTTCCAGAACCCCGGCGCTTTGTTGATGAAATTCCCACAACATCAAGGCGATACTGTTGGGCTTCGCAAACAAGCTCCTGCTCTTTTCCTGTCAGTGACGAAACGTTCCAGTTCCCGATAGCTAGATCCCGGCAGTTTGGTCCAACTCGAGTACGTTTTCTGTGCGCTGCCCCCATTTGCCTCCCCAAACGCTTAGCGACTGCGTTGGTGGGTTTCCGGTGACGGTCAGCTTGTGGGGGAGACTGTAGCTTATTTTTCGAACGAGTCCCTCTGCCTAAAACTCGAACGCGGACCTTTTTATCCTGCGCGCCGTCCGATGCAGCATGAATATTGTTATTACAACTTTCCATTTAGCTACAGCATTGGATTGCTACTTGGTCTGTTTCTCTCCTTCGACCTTACCGCCATGGGTGACCCTGATGGAAGTGACTAAACACTACCGACGGCGTTGCTCTAAGGATCAGTGAAAACTCAAACCTCCCCACCACGTTAAGGTGGCAATCCATAGGAGAGGTAGAAGCAAAAATTTGAACAAAAATTTGCTTTAAACGTTATTCAAAAAGCATTATGCCTGCAATTACGGCATGTAAATTTTTAACAATTGTTCAAAGGGCATGCCCCTTTACTCTCGTAGAGTCGTTTTTTTTCCTCATTTGGCTTTAAATTAACTTTACTGTTGCCACACGTCAGAAAAAGTCTGAGAACTTGGCACCCTCCCAAGAAATTTTTTTGAATACTGCACTGTGTCAAGCGAACTCTACTTCCACTGAAGTGAAACATATCATGAATACGTAATTTTAAGTTTTGATAAGGTCTATGTTCGTATGGTAATACATAAATTTCATCCCCCCTTACTCAAAAGTACTTTCAATGCCACTAAGAATAATGCTGTTGTTTTGATAACCTGCCATAATGTGTTCAACAGACTGCCTCAATACTTCATGTTAAACAAACGCAACAAATAATTCAAGATCGGATTTTTGATGGAAAAAATTGTTCCCCCCCTTTTTTTATTTTTGGCTGCGCCAGTGGCGCTGCATGTGGTTTAAGTTGTGGTTAGCTTACAACGTGGTATAAGTACTATAGCAATATATATTACAGTGTCCCTTAAGTGCGTTAGAGGTTAATATTTCGTTAAATCAACATAAAGTTAACATGGGTATACAAAACCTTTTTATCAACTGTCTATTTTCCAACTCCTAGTGATGACATCTGGCACAAGAATTGTCTGGGCTACTGAACGATGAATTTAAATGTGTATTTCTTCCACATCAGGATAAGTTTGGACGATATCAGTATGAGAGTATGATAAGTGTGATTGTCGGTTGATGTTATGTCATCTGTATTCTCTAAAATAAATTCAATAAGCTATTCGCTTAGCATCATTCTGCAAGAATACAAGTATCATAAATATTAGGTTTGAAACACACACGATTGAAACAGTTTCTTGCGCAATTTCAGCTAACCGAAGTACAGCATAATCCCAAATGTGCTAGTGCGACCACGTCTTTTCAGCACCAGCATAAATGCGAGCCAAGTGCAGCTTGTCATTAAATGTCAGGCCAACGAAATTGAGAGGCAGATGATGTATTGATGAAGCAAGGTCTCTTTCAGCGCCATACATATTGGCAGCTATAACGTGGAAAAACATAATAATGAATCCAAAAAACATCAACCCTCTTCAACTTATACTTACGATATTAAAAATCTGCAATCAGTCTATACATTAGGATACATCTTTTTTGGAACCTCATACCCCTGTGTCAAAAATTGATGAACTTTTGCGAAAGATTAAATAAAATTTAAGTTTTAAGTTTATTTGGTGTGAAAACTACACGCACAAAATGATTTTAAATAATTGAATTATCAGTTTTTGACCAATATTTGAAATCGGTCACACAAAGTGTTTTCTGGTTTTTAATAAAAACTACAAAGAGTCACATTTAACGCAGCGGTTCAGAAAACAACCAAAAAGTCAATTAATTCAATTAACGAAATTGGACAAAATAAATTTCAGGGAAAGATTATCCTTGTTTCTGCAGGACACTGGTAAATCATGCATTATTTTGATTGTACGCTTGCAGCATTGGCTGCTTCTAACATCATTGATGGGTGAGTCATTCCTTTTCCAGTGATTGTTTAAACATTTAAAAGCTTGGGGGAGCATCCGAACCAAGCAGCTGATAGTTCATTAAAATCCTCATTCCGGAACAGTTGATTGCTAAACCAATAGTCAGCCCATGGGTACGAAAAAAACAAACAGATTTTACAAAGACTGATTTGAATTGAAGGCATCAAAGTGAATGCAAGAAGGGGTAGGATGGCACGAAAGTCCGCCTCTCCAACAACCAGTTTCCTTGATTTTGGTTTTCCCATTCGAGAAAGCTTCCTTTTGGTGGATCATATTTTTGTATCAAAAATCATTCACAAAAAAGTAATGAATATAAGGAGATTTGAGCCGCGCAGCTAATCATCCATCACTAGGGATAGAATGCGATGAAGCACGTGGTGCTGGCTACTGATCAACTTACGCCTGACACTCCCATGCCTTTTGAACAATGCTGCAGCCGAACAACCACTCCGGTTTCTTTTCCAGTGTTGACGCTTGTCATCTCGCCAATAAGCATCACAATTGATTCACATAAGTTAAACTCATCCAAGTCACTCTAGATCTCTCCCACAATGTTTGCAGCTACAGTACATTTACCATCCTTCAATTAAAGCACAGCCAACTTCATTTTTTTTGTCTCATTTTTTAGGACCACGACTTGATGTTCAATGCCTCGTGTTTGTTTGCCATCGCAGTGCAAATTCTACTTTTTGTGATAAAGTGTGTTAACAGGGAGAGGGGAGCGAGTAAAAGGGTCAGAACCTTCTCCCCCATATTTGCCACAGTATTTAGCATATTCCAATTACCAGAGTTCAGAAAATTGCTAAAGTACGGGATAGAGCAGCCAAAAAACTGCTCTATTCCACAGCGATTGGTCGAAGGCCTAGAAGCTGTGCCAGAATTCGATGGCGAAACTACATTCAAGATCTTGGTTGGTCTCACCTTGACATCCCACCAGAGCATCTACCCTTTGTCGCAGAGGATCGCGGTGCTTGGACTTGCAGGCTCCAACTCGAGCAGCTGCCCCTGCGACCCCCAAGGATGAGCGGATATAGAAAAGTTAGTTAGTTGGTTAGAGTACAGAAACAAACATCAATCATCATTTTGAAGGTCTGAAATGATTTTTTTATATTACCGAGATAAAAACCCACATTTTAAACAAAACTTTTATGCCTTATGTCCCAAAGAAAAGCAATGCAACGAACTCTAGTGTCAATTAGTGTATAGTATGATATGGCGCCGGCAAAGAAAAGCAATGCAACGAACTCTAGTTTCAATGATGATGACAGACAACAGCTGAAGGAAACAAATCAAACTATGAAAAATCTAGTAAACAAAATTAGAGATTTCAAATCAGAACTGGCGCAGAATAAAGAAAAATTGAAGGAAATAAGAATGAAAAATGCAAAACTGAAACAGGCCCTAAATGTAAATATATTTAGCACGGACGCAATTGACCGATGTGGTAGAAGAGCAAACATAAGAATTCAAGGAGTTCCAAAAAATACTACTGAAAAAGACGACGGGGAAGAAATAGTAAAGAAAATTGCAATGGAACTTGGCATAAAACTTCAAGACTCCGATGTCCAAAGAGCATCGCCTTGGGAGAAAAAGACCAAATTCTGTGCACAAACCAAGACCAATTATTGCAATGTTCTTAAACTACAAGACTAGAACCCAATTCTTAAAAGATAATTCAAAACTGAAAAGAAATCAAAAATTCCCCTATATATTCCTAACAGAAGATCTAACCCCCTTACGAACAAAACTGTTCCACTACGTAAAAGATCAATGTGACAACGAATTTGTGATGTGCCATACCCTCAATGGCAATATTCAAATGAAAAAATCTGCTGGAAAAGCTGGGAAAATGATTAAAGAAGGTCTAAAAGATAAAGTTATTTGTAAATAGTTATAGGTGACGTCACCTGACGACTTATTTAGACATGGAATAAATGTAGATTTTCTTAAACTTAATTATGAATCTCTAATGTTTAATCATGACATCGTTAATTTTTCCGAATCGGCATGTTCTAGCTCTGAAGGCTAAGCGTCTGTTTTTGCCTGCATGCGGCTAATATCATAAGGTAGTTTATTTTTCTATGTTTAAATGACCGCTAAAGATATGAATGTACATGGCCTAGCGGTACCGCGCGCAAGTGACAGATCCAACGTGACGAGTTCAATTTGCGGCTGGAGTCGATCACATTTGACATATGTAACGGGTGGCTGCTGACTCAAAGAGCGCAAGCTCACTTCACAGTTTCTTTCAATTACTGTTAAATTTTCAATTCAATATAATTTGGAAATCTAACTAATGACTAAAATCCTTTTGTTAACCAACTGAGGCGTGATTGCAACGTGATTTGTGCACTTTAAACAATGACAATGCTGGAGACCCGAGTGCAGCATGCTCACGTGGTACTGATTGCGTAGTCCAGGGAATCTGCTGCGATAATAGTGCAAGCTGCAGCAGTACCGTGCAGCCTGGTTTTAATGATGCAAATTTTCAATCACAAAGCGCCATTTGTTCAACACTCAAATCTTACTGTTGACTCTCAAAGCCTTCACGTTCGACGAGCTACTTAGGGCACTGATAATATAGATAAAGAAAATTATGACTTATTATTCAATCAAAGCGATTACTATCACGATGTCACGGATGTAAATGCGATGCTAGATAAAGTTTCTGGTGATCGACAACTATTCATGATGCATTTTAACGTAAGGAGCTTATCAAAAAACATTGACAAATTATCCTACTATCTGTCTCAATTAAATCTAAAACCTGATATAATAGCTATTACGGAGACTAAACTATGCGATGCAAAATGTGGCAACAATATTCAATTGTTTGGTTATAACTTTGTTCACAATGACAGCTCAACCAAAGCCAAGGAAGTGGGTTTGTACGTCAGTGAATCTCTTGCTTTTAATATTAGCTCTACTCTAAAAATGGACGTTGACCATGTCGAAGACATGGATTAATGTTAAAATTTAGCGAAAATCGTATATAGTGGGAATGGTTAATCGTCTTCTACTTCAAACTGCAAATCGCATTAAACTATTCACGGAAAAACATCAAAACTTATTTCTGGAAATAAAATCAACAAAAACTGAGTTTTATGCGTTAAAAGATTTTAATATAGATCTCTTGCAAATAAAAACATTTGTATGTACGCTGAGAATCTCGTAACATCTTCAATGAAATGTTTAATTGACAAGCCGACACGAATTACTGAAACGTCAGACCATATTTTCACCAATGATATTGAAACGTCCTTATATAGAAGAATATGCATGAACGATATCTCGGATCACTTTCCAGTCTGAGTAATTGCACCTACGAACAAATCCCCCCAAACAAAATATTATATCCACCATTTGAAAAATTTTAATGCTGAACGTTTTGCAGAAGATCTGACCACTAGCTTATCGAATTTTCTGGTAACTGAAACAAAGCCAATTAATGATCAACTCTCTGAGTTACTGAAAATCTTTACCAAAATAGTAAATGAACGTGCGCCTTTAAGACCTGCAACGAGAAAAGAAAAAAGATTAAAAGCTTAACCGTGGCTTTTTCCTGGCTTGCTTAAGTCAATCAAATGCCAGAACAAAATGTGTAGTAATCTTCATTGTAAATTCGACCAAAATCTTTTTGAACATTTCAAACACTGTCGTAACATTTTAAACAGGGCCATTCTAAAAGCTAAAGAAATGTACTACAATAAAAAAGTGCTTGCAAATAAAAACGAACCCAGGAAACTATGGGATATAATTTACGATCTTTTGAACCTTAAGCCTCGTAAACAGTCTGTCCCTACAGAACTGGTAACACGTAACGGAGATATTCTTACCAATTTGCAAGATATCGCACAAACTTTTAATAATTATTTTTCCCAAATCGGTACGCTTATGGCGAAATCAATTAAACCAGTTGACTCACGAGACGCCTTACCTGCACCAGCTAGTGTTCTCAATTCCTTGTTTCTCAAACTCGCTACAGCAGATGAAATATCGCATATCACTGATACATTAAAAAATAACGAAGCTGTACATGAAACTGACATTGACACAAAGTTTATAAAGCTCGGCAAACCTATAATATCTCCAATACTGAGTGAAAATTTTGATTCAAGCATCAATTCTGGCTGTTATCCAGATGCCTTAAAACAGCTGAGTTCATACCAATTTATAAAAAAGACGATTCATGCAAATGCACCAATTACCGCCCAATATCAGTACTATCGCAGTTTGATAAAATATTTGAAAAACTTGTAGGTAATAGGCTAAACTTTTTACAACTTATTGAGTAAACAACAATTCAGTTTTCGACAAAATTCGACAACAACCTATGCAATTGCTGATCTTCATGATCAAATACTAAGAAATATTGATGATAATCGATACAGTTGCGGTTTGTTCCTTGATTTATCGAAAGCATTTAATACTGTCGATCACCAGATTCTCCTTAGAAAAATGCATTTACATTATGGCAATCGTGGCAAAGCTTTCGATATCTTTCAAAGTTTCTTGACCAATAGATACCAATGCGTAAAAATTTTACAATGTAGATCTAGTAACCTAAAAGTATCTTGTGGTGTGCCGCAAGGCTCTTCCCTAGGCTCGATATTGTTTTTAATGTATATTAACGATCTACCGCTTGCAACGCAATTTGAAACGACCCTGTTTGCGGATGACACTTTTCTTTTACTCTCGGACAGCAATATTTAAAATTTGGAACGTCTAGTATATGAACAGGTAGAAAACATCGATAAATGGTTTCGTATGAAGAAACTATCTCTAAATTACTCCAAAACAAACTACATGATCGTTAACAAGCATTCGCATACGACATGCAAAAACGAGTTTAATTTTGAAATAAACAGAAGCAACTTAGTAGGCATTAGTACAGTCAAATACCTCAGAGTTATAATTGATGAAAATCTAACCTGGTCGCAACATTTAGAGTATTTATCTTCACAGTTTGTGAAGCATTCTGGGCTGTTTTACAGACTATGCACTTATGTATCACGAGAAACTCTCTGCATGCTTTATTTTGGATTGGTATGCAGTAGAGTGCAATATAGAATAATTTCTTGGGGTACTGCTGCCAGAACTTACCTGAAAATCATTCTAACCAGACTGAATCGAATTCTTAAGAGCCATTACTTTTAGTAATATTCCAACTCCTGTAGCATCTTTATACAAAAACTTCAACTTCTTAAAACTCGATGATATATACGAATTGGCAAAATTTATGCATTAAGTATATAACAAAACCCATCTGAAAGCATTTAAAAACAAATTTACCAAACTTACTTCCACTCACAAACATAACACAAGACAATCTACGAAATCCGGATATTTTCAACCAAGGGTCAATAAATCAATTGTGCTTAACCTACTTTCAATTAGAGGATCTATACTTTTTAATGAACTTGATTACGAATTGAAAAGCATGCATTGGGTTTCTTTCAAAAAAAGTTACAAAAACCAATTTGTAGATATCGATTAAAATGCCGTTATTTGCACTGTAGCTGGCAAAGAAAGCTTATATACGTTCAACTTTTGTTAATAAAGGCCATTTAATATCAGTTCTAACATTTTTTCTTATTCTAAAGTTATTCCTGTCCTATTGTTTAAATTCGTATATTTCCTGTTTGTTCAAATATTTGTACTGTATATTATTTTTCACCTTTCAGCTCGTTTTGCGTTATACACTGTATAACTATGAATACTCATTGCATTTTTCAATAGTGCGTGTGTTATTGCCTCGCACTTCTCAACTCAATTGTAACACTGCCGATATATAGGAAGCATCTTGACTCGAAAACCGCCTGGTTATTTGATGCTTCCTTGTCTATTTGCTTATTTTCTCTTTGTGTGTGCGTGATTGTATTTTATGTTTCCTTCATATATAGCAAAATATCTATCTATCTATCTACCCATCGATCCATCTATCTATGCGCTTGACTCAAGTTGATAATACTGGTTTGAATTGTCACTACTATCTTCTTCATCAGTTTAAGGTGATGGTGTCACTATCATCATCTTTATCACCTGAAAAAGGGTATAGTGACATCACAAAGCCGTATTGGTAAATTATTGCAATATCCCCTATTTTCATGCAAGGCCCAAGGGTGAGTTTTTCAAAGTGCTTTGTGCATGACTTTTTTTGTTTCCTCAACAGAATAGCAGAAGAATAATTTAACAGCTCAGATGGCCGAGTGGTAAGAGCTTCCGCCTCGGGAGTGTAAACTTGGGTTTAATTCCAAGTCGGGTCAAACCAACGACTTTATAATTGGTATTCACAGCTTCCCTGCTTGACGCTCAGCATTATTGGGACAGTGTGAGGGACAAGCCGGCAAGTTCACTTGTGCTGTTGAGAAAGGCACTAAGCGGGATTCCCCCATCTTGGTGTGGTGGACAGATGGTTGGCTACTCCTTAAGTGAGCTCGTATAATGCATTGATCGCTTTCTCGTGATAGGAGGATGAATATGCCACAAAATACAAATATTGTTTGGCGCAGTTATAAGCAAAAGTTCATCAATTCGTGCCACAGGAAATCAGTTTTGAAAAAAGAAGTCGAAAAGTTGTAACCCTACTATACATCTTATATCAGGTATTAACAATTGCATTCCATACATATAATGAGCACTTAAGCTGATTTAAAGGATAAAAAACCTGATGGTCTTTTCAAAACACTTTTGCTTTCCAACTTTTTTGGTGGATTAGGTACAGTGCATCAAACTGAGTTGTATAGCAAATGGTTTTAATTTTTTTGCTCCATCCTTTCTATTTGACACAAACTGAGAAGCCTCAAAATGATTCTAGATAAATAGGTTAATCTAAACTATTCTAATAGAGTACAAGCAAACTAAATATGAGGGTAGTATTTACTCTCTTTTTCCTTCATTACACAGCACATTTCTTTCACTGACTTGTAGTATCAGATGGCTGCTAAACCAATCTCGTACTAAAAGGAGTATGCAGCAAATCTATGAAATCTTATGTCAACATGCTTCATCAATAGTTAAGGCTCAAAGTTCATTGATTTCACTCAATTTGAAACCACCACTGTTGCTGTGTTGCTTATGCACTCCTGATAATTGGATACCAGGCTACCAGTACAAAAAAACTTGACTAACTTCACAAAGTCTGCTATGTTTTAGTGGAGTCCATTTATCTCTGCGACATTTGACCAACCAACGTTAGCTCCGTTATCGGAAAAAGAAACAAACAATGACCTTTGCGACTGTGTGACGTGCAATTCGGGGCAGCACAACCAGGCATTTCAATAGGCCAAAAAAATCTATTTCATGAATTGTTGAAAATAGATTATGTAGGCTACCACTATAGCATAGCTGATAACCTACTACGCTATGTTGTCTCTACCAGTAGCAAACCTTGCTATTCGCTGCAACTAATAGACTTAGCCTGTGGCTTTTCAAACTTTTTTGTGTTATGGCACACTTGTACATTCTGGATAATGCTTCGGCACACCCACCCACTTTGAAAAGTTCACTACTCAAATAATATTAATATTTATTACATACCAGCAGTGCTGTTTTAATAAGAAGGGTGCGACTGCTTACGTGCACATATTGTTTTGCTACGGGGTTGAATGTCCGACAAGCACACTCTCAGTACAACTATGGTAAATTCTCTGTGACAGTATGGGGTTGCTTGCGTTGTGCAATCACTTGAGAAACAACAAAGCCTGCTTCCTGGCATTTATCAGACGTAGATGTGTATCACTCATTAATCGTGCCTTGTATGTCGGTTTAGCAAACGCGTAAAAAACGTTGCAGTTTTTTCCTTGAGTCGAATGCTGGCTGACGAGATGCCGTTTCAGTTTACGTGGTACCATTGCCTCGTTTGCTAATTTACTGCCACACTGACTGCATACTGGTAGCGGTAGTGGTAGGGTAGGGGAACAGCGGCATCTCCTGTCCAAAAAAAACCAAGTTGTAAATAACGGTCACCATACAGTCGACTGCTTGCTTTTTCAACCTTTTTTGGTGGTACACTCTTGTAGCTTCCTTTCGTTCGCCTACAGTATCAATATATTTATCCATTGTATTATTCAAGCTGATTTTTAACTCGTTTAAAATATTTTCAAAATAACTCAGCAGTTACCAATTTATGCCAATATCATTGTGATGTCATATATTGAAATTGTGAAGTCACTATGACCATTTTAAGATATAAGACTTCGTTGTTTTTGAAAAGAGCATTGGCAAGGTAATATATGGGTCCTAAAAGTTTACACTTTACAGCACAAGGTTTTGTAAAAGCTTAAAATTTTCGTGGCACATTTCAGCCTCTTCTGCGGCTCACCAGTGTGCTGCGGCACACTGTTTGGAAAGCACTGCCTTAGCCTACAGTGCAATAACCTAGAACCAAACAAACTATCCTTTTAAGTTTGAACCTTACCTTAGACTATAATTACATGGTTACCAGTCGTTTTACGGTATTGAAGTTGACTTAGATTTCAAGCCAATCTGTTTCAGTTCTGTGCTCTTATAGGTGAGAAATTTGAAAAAGTGCAAACGATTCTTCATTTGGTTTGAACTAAATAAAATTATGCTGTGAAGTAGGCCCACATACATCTACTTTAATAACAGATTAAGTCTGTAATTACTGGCTTTACCGGTTTATCACTTTGCTCTGACCTGCTGGTTGTGTAGCCTGTGATACCAGCTGCTGGTACAAACTGGACTAATGACATACATTATATCTTTTGCAAACTAACTTTTGAATAAACTTCATGGCGTAACACTTTTCAGTCAATGTAGAAACAGTCTGAAACTGCTCAATGCTTATCACTATACTCAATGGTTTCCACTATGCGACATGATCAGTGGGAGCGAAAATGGCCGCCAATTTCATCGGTTGCACAACATATGTTTTTCAGTGACATTGTAATGCTCATCACTACCTTTTTGTAGTAATTGTCTTAGCTTTTGTGTACCTCAATTTTTTACCTTTGTCACTTTTTCAAAAAATTTATTTCTCGCAATTACTACTTTTGTGTTTATTCCCTATATCGACGTTTGATTTGTAGATTAGTCTCATAAACTAGAATTTATCTTTTAATGGTTTTTGCTCAAATATGCTGTCATGCTTTACTATTAACCTGTTACTTTGTTTGAGTGGGACTCAAATCTGAGTTTTAACAAGTTTACAACTTACACCTCCAACTTCAAAGAAATATCATCTTATGGTCAGCACTTTGCTTTATGATCAACCAATCTTAACCTAGTTGTAACACCTAGTTAACTGCAGTATTTACGACCACACTGTAGTTGAGTTGCCATAACTCTCTCAAAAAATACATTTATGATGTGATAATCCAGTTTTATTGAAACAAAACTTGACGAAATTGCTATAATTCAGTTATGATGGAATCCAAAGAACTTGAAAATGAGAAAAAATTGTTTTGACAAGTTTAAATCAACTTGGCGTGCCCCATTTTTTGACCCGCACTGTCAGAACTACTTGAATATCCATTTTAGTGCTTGTGATATCACAGTTTTTTTGTAATTGCTGATAATACTCCAAAATTTTGTGACATAGAATTAATCAAACAACCAACATTTAAATTCAAGCACGCTTTTCTCATCTAAATTTTATAATTTTCATTCATAGATCTCTCCAAACATCTATCAGAGTCTTCTCTGCAATCGTGTGATGAGGCATACAGAGTGAAATGTGAACAATTGCAAGAACAAGTGATTGGGTTGCAAATGCAATGCAAACTCTTAGTGCAAGAAAGTGCACATTTGGTTGGTCGTTTGATTTTTTTAATATGAGGGTAGATTGCTGTGTGAAGTGTTGTGATTGTACAAACTCTGTTATTTGCACTGCTTCTGTTATCATCACTACATCTTTAATACTGAAGCAATCAGTTCTTCTGGTGTAGGCTTGAACTGAACTAACTGACTCGCAGAAAAAGACAATATCAGATCAAAATTCAATTCAATATTTCTGACGTTTCGCTGGTCAGAACAACCAGCTTTTTCAGAGACGATCCCACAAAACAGTAGAAAAACTAGTAAAATGCATTTCAAATATATATTTAAAGACACATTATTGACCAAATAAAGAAGAATACTATGTCAAAATAACAAAATATACGGTTACTGAAAAGTAGACAAAGGGAAAAAAATAGTGCATTAAGGTGAATCTACAGGGATGAAAAAATTGCAATTGAGTCAAACTTGGAAAAAAAAATGGAAATTTAAACTAAAAGAAAACGAGGTCTGTTTGGTTAACTAGGTTCCCTGTCAAAATTGTGGCTTTGTGTATATTGGACAGACCAAACGAGATTTTAAATCTCAAATATCTGAACATCAAAGAGCCATCAAATACCAACGTCCTGATAAATCGACTCTTTGTGAACACTCCATATCTTTAAATCATACAATAAATTGGTCTGAAGTTGAAGTTCTTTAAACGGAAACTAACCATTCAAAACGCTTACTTGCTGAAAGTTGGTTCATCAACGAGAAGCCAGAAGTGATGAACAGAAATGATGGTCACACCTTTCCTTCTTGTTTATGAGAAGCTATTTAAAAGCTAATTTCCTTCTCTTTTTCTTTTATTTTGTTTTAAATTTCCGTTTTTTTTCAAGTTTGACTCAATTGCAATTTTTTGTCTCTGAAGATTTACCTTAATGCATTGTTTTTTCTCATTTGTTTACTTTTCAGCAACAATATTTTTTGTTATTTTGATGTAGTATTCTTCTTTATTCGGTAATTAATGTGCCATTAGATATATTTTTGAAATGCATTTTACTAGTTTTTCTACTGTTTTGTGGGATCATTTCGAGTGTCTCTGAAAAAGCTGGTTGTTCTGACCAGCGAAACGTCAGAAATATTGAATTGAATTTTGATCTGATATTGTCTTTTTCTGAAAGTCAGTTAGTTCAGTTCAAGCCTACACCAGAAGAACTGTTTGCTTCAACATTAAAGATGCGTAGTGTACAGCTTTATTACGTAATTACTGCATCTGTTTGACTGTACAAAGTCTGCTATTTACGGGTAGTCTTGTGCTACTCGACTCTACCCAAAATGGTCTCCAGCAAGCTCATGACTGTTTTCGGATGTATGCTAAATAACAAAATATGCGCTCTGTTACCGGAATGAAAATCAGTACAATGAAAACAGAAACCACCGGCCTGTCCTGACAAATAAAGCAGTGCTCTCTCCAAGTTGGAGGAGTATCACTGAAGCAGACGGAGAAATTCAAGTACCTCGGGGTCTTATTCACAAGTGATGGCAGGCAAAATTGCAAATTGGATATCCGTACTGGAAAAGCAAGTACAGTGGTGTGCCAGCTCCACCAATCTGTGGTACTGAAACGGTAGCTTTGCTCCAAGGCAAAGCTATCCATCTTCAGATCAGTTTATGTTGCTATTCTGACTTGTGGCCAAATTTTGACCATGAGTGTTGAATCATGAATGAAGTTGTGAGCTCTTGAGTTCAAGCAGCCGAAATGGGATTTTTGCAAAGAATTGGCAGTTTGACTTTGTTGGACAAGGTTGAAAGTGCATATATTCGGAACATAAAACCACTGCTTGTGCGACTAGAAAATTGCAACTGCACTGATATGGACATGTGGCACGAATGTTCCAGAAAAGAACAGCGAAAAAACTGCTGTGTTCAACATCGGTTGGTTGAAGGCTATAGGTCGTTCAAAAACTTACTGACAAGATTACTTTGAAGACCTTGGTTGGTCTCGCCTTGGCATTCCACCGTAGCATGTACCCTTTGATGCGGATCATAAGCGCCGAGTTTGTGATTTTGCCGGGCATGCGGTAATTTTATGACGTCAAAATTAAAGCATTACCACGTGATTACTTAAACCTTAAGATGTAGTAAAATTGAGGAAATTAATTTGTTCGCAATCATTAGGCCATACTACTGCTTCGACTATTATGTTGCAACTTGAAATTCGGCCTGATCAGATGTATCAAACAGCTCAGATGGCCGAATGGTATAGAGCGTCTGTCTGTTGAGCTGTAGACTCGGGTTTGATTCCGAGTCGGTTCAAACCAATGAGTTTAAAATTGGTATTCACAGCTTCCCTGCTTGACGTTCAGCATTAAAGGGACAGTGTGGAGAACAAGCCGACAAGTATACTTGTTGTGCCGTTGGGAATGGCACTTAGCAAGATTCCCCCATCTTGGTGTGGTTGACAGATGGCTGGCAACTCCTAAGCGAGCTCGTATAGCGCATTGATCGCTTTCTTGTGATTGGATAAATATGCAACTAACTAACTAAATAAACGTTTGTGCACTTGATTAACTTTTATCTTATCATCGTTATCACATAAGCATGCATCTTTTCTACCACGTGCTTTGTATGCGTGATCACTTTGACTGCCACAGTGCACTTCCAATAGCTTAAAGAATGAAGACCGTAAATCAAGAAGAAAAATAGTTTAATGGAAAAGCCACACGTCATGCATACTGCGTACGCGCCTGCACTTTGCATAGATGTTTTGCATTTCTGTGCAAAAGCAAATCTTGGTGGAAAAATATCTTTGAAAAATTTTGGTAAAACTGCTGCAGCTCCAGCAACAATAATTTTGAGAAAATACTCGTCTGTACGAAGCGAATTTTACTGCGAAATGGAAAGCAATAAATTTTCTCGGAGAAGCCTTATATCAAGTATATCCAATCTTTTTTTGCAGCGGGCCACATTGCGAGCTTAGTTAAGCCTAAATTCCTTGAATGGGTCGCAAAAGCTCTACTCTGCTTTCTAGAGCTCAAAAATCTCCGTTTCTCTAGAAAAAAGGGTCTTCACTGCTTTGTAGAGCTTTCTAATGAACGGTAAGTGGGCCGCACAGGAACACCAAAAAGGGCCACATGCGGTCTGCAGATTGGCTATCGCCGGCTTAGATTAATACAATTTACAATATTCATTGTATCGTCACAGAAGCAAATAGTTGAAAAAGATATCAATGTACGAACTTTTTTCGTGGCCAGAAAGTTTATTTGGCCTAATTTTTTTACTCGATCCAAAACGCTGCATGATTATCGGGATTTGGTGATATGTGTCATGATTTGTTTTCTAAATAAGGCTAGTGTTTCAAGCTTACGAAAACTTAATTAGTAAAACTTAGTTTAGCTTGCTTTATTTTTGTACGTGTAATCTGTTTGCAACAAAGTTTTCCATCTTTTATTTTTCAACCAAATTATTATAAACAAAACTATCTTAAGAAGAAAAAATCTTATTCAGAATGTATTATACAATAAGCAGAGTTAGCGCAAATCAAAAGCATTGTATTAACAAACAGAAACGGATTTTTATTTGCACAGTGCAATACTTTTACTAAATCAATTACTCTTAAGCGAAGCTTTAGACTGACACGAAAACAAAGACTTTCATTGCCAAAACTACAATTTGTCAAACCGCGAATGGGAGTACAAGTCCCATTTGTGAGGGCGTTTAATCGTAAAATTCTGACATCATAAAAAGCGGTGGAAAAGGAGATTTAGCCGAAAGTTATATCATCAAAACCAAGAAAAAACTTTAGCAAAATATTTTTCATAATTTAACCAAATGTGTGGGCATGCATATCCAAAGTTGGCGTATGTGACGCGGATGATTAGGATGCTTGGAGGTTCCAACTCAAGCAGCTGTCCCCGCGACCCCCCAAAAGTACATGAGTCTAGAAAAGTAACAACAATTGATTGATTGCGAGAAGCAAAAACTTTCCTGCAGAGGGAAAGATGTTGTTTTAAAAAGTAGACTGAAAGTGCCTGTGAAGGCAATTTTTTACTTTTGCACGTTCAAAACAAAAAGTGGTTGATGTGAAATTGTAGATCTAGTCTACTAAATTAATTTTTATTTAACGCCTGGCGCGTAACTGCCCCTGTGGTAGACTAATGCAGTTCACATAAGTGAAAATACAACGTTTTAAGCATCAAGGAGACAGTGAAGTGCTTTGAGTCAGCAGCCACAATCTGACCAGAGACTATCAAATCAAACAGGTCTATTTCATACACGCGCCAAAAAACACAGCATTTTTACCAACAGAAAACATGTATGCATATACAAAGACCACAACTACTAAAACATAGTTTTTGCTAAAATGTTGCATCATACAAAAGAAAATAAATAGACTATTCTATTTTACAGATATCTGAAGCAGTTTAGCTAGCTTATGAGTAGTCTACCGTAGTGCACTGGAAATCTGGAATGCTACATTGGTAGCCAGCAGGGCTGCGAACTCGATTGATTGTAAATCGAGTTCAAGTTCGAGTTCAAAGATTTTTATTTTTCGAGTTCAAGTTCGAGTTTGGCAAAAATGATCAAGTTCGAGTTCACAGCCCTGTTTAAAATATCCCTTAAACAAACATACCCTAACCGGAAGCGGATCCTGAAACTTTTGGTGGAGGGGTGCAGTTTTCATTTAGCTTGAATGTTAGCTAATTACAAAGACGTTTGGATCCGAGAAAGGGCGTTTACGCTGTTTAAAATTAATGTTTTCATGCCAGGAACGTAACCAGAATTTTTTAGGGGGAGGCACCAACGTTTGACATTTTTGAGCGTAGATTTTCCGGCTGAGTTAGTTTGAAGCAAAATAAGGACGGTAACGGTTTTAGGGGGGCCGGGGGCATGCTCTCCCAGAAAATTTTTGAAAATTTGCATTCTATGATGGCTATTTTAGTGCTTCTTGAACAAGTTTTAAGGCAAATTGCATTTGAATTTTTTGCCCTTAATTTTGAGGATACCGGTATGATGCAATTTTTTCGCCAAATACCAGTATGATGCAGTTTTTTCGCACGTTTTCGATTTCTGTGTACCGGTATAAAGGGTAGAAATTTTTGTTGTCGAAGAGGTTTGAAATTATGGAAAAATTGTATTCATCAAAAGCATGGTTGAAAAAGGTCCCCCACCCCTGGATTAGGGTGCAGTGAAAAACAAAAATTTTTGAATTTCAAAAAAAAGGGTGTCTGAAATGCTGGCATAGGACTCAAAAGCGGGTTCTATGATATTTTTAAGTTGTTGCCCCCCCAACAGTCCGTGCAACCTGGGTAGGTTTAAACGCAGGGGGTCAAAACTGACAAAAGTGCCATAACTTTTGATCTGAAGGTCATAAAAGATAATTTTGGGCTCTATCAATTCAGAAGCGACGCGTTCCTATCTGTGTTGGCAGCAAAATTTGCTCTGGAATCAACAGAATTTTAGTTATTCTCAAAAAACACATTTTCGATTCATTTTGTTTTATCTAGTTCACTGCTCAACCAGAATATACTCTTAACACATCGAATATTAAGGTATTATTTCAGCACAACACAAGTACCGTATGCACTGAAGAGCAAAACAATTTTAAAACCGTCATTCAATAGTATGGTAGCTGATTAAGTTAATCGGTTGGTGAATGGTGTTGCTTTGTACTAAAAATTTTCATTAATTTTCTTGACCGAATCCGCTGGCGAATTAGACCATCTCGTCTGTAAAAACCAGCTACTGCTCCAGCAGCTTCGGTGACTAATTTCGCGTGCCTTTTCACCTTTTGGTTATGGCCAGGGTGCTTCAGTTTTAACGGCATGTCGTGTAGTTCTTCCAAATTTTCATCACTGATGTTCCTTACAGTGGTGGTTCAGTGATAGTCTATTTCAATTTCCAAACCTGAAAGTTCATAATAAACCTTAGCTTTGAAATTCAGCTGTAGCAAAATAAATCTACAAACTGCATTTTCAGATGACTCAGCCTTCTCAGTCATCATGTCTTTTTCATCTGGATTGCATTGCTTAGAAGTGTGGCAAAGTCGTATTGCTCTTACTTTGTTTAGACCAATTCTGCGTACTTATTATCGCCAGGCCAAAATAGGAATTTCTTTGCAGAACTTTTTGAGATTCTTCTCTCATTTGTTGTTTTGAAAATTTGCTAATCCGTTGTACCCTTCTGAAAAAATTTGGGCTTCCATCTGATATTTTGTTGTTTAGCTTTGATGTCAAATCATGATGAGAAGTAAATTTTTATGCACAACTCTGCCAAATCTTGAAGCTGTTTTGAAGGTGATGAAGTTGAAATATATTTGCGAAGAATTCTTCACCCCAGGGTCAGCCACCGGGAATGAACAATTGGTCCCACTTCCATTAGTTGGAGATCTTCATTTGCCTCTTCCAAAATGACTGCCCAGCAAATTCGATAAGCATACAACTGGTCAGTACTTAAATCTTCTATGATATCATCCGGTAATGTCACGAAATTGGACAATGGTGTTGACTGGAAATTAGCAATAGGCCATTCCGAAACTGCACTGCCAATTTCTCTTCCAATAGGCCCAGAAAAACTGTCTGGACTTGTTGTATTTCCATCAATTACAGAGAATACGCGTCGAAGAGGTAATTCATTGCAATGAAGCAGACAAACTACCCATTGCAAAAGGCGACCAAGCTGACGTTCTAGGTTTGCTATGCACCCATTCGAGGTCCTTGTGTTTACAAATGTTCCATCACATCCGATTTTTATTTTCATGTTTTGTTCCTAGTTTGAGCCCGACAATATGTATGTAAATGTTTGGCAAGAGTCACGTCTTTGCCATTTTTTGGTGCAAAATGAGTAAGATAGAACTCTTCCGATTCACCTACTACAACGTAGGGTTCTTCCAATTTCGTTGACATATAGGTTTTCCCATTCGATTCTTTAGTTAGGGTCAATGTGGAATCTTTTTTGCCATCAAAATAAACTGCATTAACTTGTTGAAAAAACTCTTACTAATTTGGATCCTGAACTTTTGCTGTTCTCTTCTTAACTTAGATGGGTCGATAAACGTTTGATTGTCCGTAGTGATAAACCCAACGTTTTCAAGAGCACTGTTCGCTATTGCTGCTCCTGCTCTATCAGAAATCAAGTAGCGTTCACATATTTGTGCTAACTTCGGCCAACTTTTTCGATTTTGATTTGCTTGGCCTTCTGCCAGAGGTGTAATCTTCGAGTAAGAGTCTTCTTCTGATGATGAACATTCAGATAATGTTGACGTGATTGATTCACTTTCATGCGATGAGGAAAGAGATGAATGGGCTTCACTGCCAGTATGAACAGTTGGTGAGTCACTGAGCTGCGATACAAATCCATACCTTTTTTTAAATTTGATTTTAGCATCTGTTAAAGGTTCAACAACTGATAAACATTTCTGTTTTCTTGTAGACTTTTGGTCTTCATAAAAACTGAATTCTTTTTCTGTCATTTTTATTCCATGTTGTTTTTCCAACTTATTTTTTGTAGTTTGATCAGAGCAAATTATATCAAACTAACTGTCCATGTCTTCTAAAAACATAGTTTCTTTTGATATGTAACTTTTTCCTTTTCGCTTTGATTTTGGGTATTGACACAGCTTGCTGAATTCGTTCATCATCCCACAAATCCTTTCAGCTACACGTTCATGGTGGGTGGTGTAAATGTTGCACCAATTCCACTGCTCAATTAATTCTTTAGCTACTTTAATAGCAGCAGATTTTTTCAAAAAGTTGTCTTCATCCAGAGTTCTTTCAATGACATTTTTCTTTGTAGGCAAAAAAACAGATTCAAATTTTTTTACTCTACTAAAAACTGTCCCTAAATGCAAAACCTTAGTTTTTTTACAGCTTGACTTCTTCTCTTCATGACTGCAGTGTTCAAATCAAAGCAAAAGCACTTTTGAAGGATACTTAATAATATTATGTGTAGCCTATAAGCCTAAAAATAGCACAACTGTTAGCTTTCGCTTCAAATGAAAAGCACTTTTAAAGTAGAACTAATATTATCTCTAGCCTTTATAAATAGCACAGCTGGTAGCTATATCTATCAAATTTGGCTACGTACAAAAGCTCTACTGATAAAGGTGATAAAATATTATTCAGCCATACCATCTGTGGGAGTACAATTCTTTAACAGCTTTGTATACTAGAGAGTTGAAGCATATGTCACATGTTTTAGAATTATATTAGTTGTGGGAAGTAAAGTTGAACCAAAAAGTTGTTGTTTGAGAATAACTAAAATTCTGTTGGTTTCAGCTCAAACTTTACATTTAACACAGATAGGAACATGCCGCTTCTGAATTGATAGAGCCCAAAATTAGCTTTCTAAGACTTTCAGATCAAAAGTTAGGGCAGTTTTGACCCTCTGCATTTAATACCCCCTCAGGTTGCACGGATAGTTAGGGGGGCAACAACCTAAAAATATCATAGAGCCCGTTTTTGAGTCCTATGCCAGCATTTCAGACACCCTTTTTTTTGAAATTCAAAAATTTTTGTTTTTCACCGCACCCTACCCTGGATCTGCCTCTGACCCACTTAGTAACAGTTGGAACAGAGATTGCAGCACCGCACAAACAACAGATAACTGTTGCTGCAGTGCAGCTGCGTTTTCATTAAAATCTCTCAGAACTCCGTTTATGATGCTATAAATAAGTTTCAATGAGACAACGCAAAATGAAATGTCAGTGCAGTATCGGTACCAAAATTGCAAATTTGCAATTTTTCAATCTACAGTATGACAAAAAATCAAAAGTAGGCTAAACTTCGTTTTGAGAGATTTGAATCAATAAAATGAAAGCACTCAGTTAGTGAACTCGAACTCGATTGTTTTTTTCGAGTTCAAGTTCAAAAAATTTTATTTTTCTAGTTCAAGTTCGAGTTCGGCGAAAACGATTGAGTTCAAGCAAGTTCGAGTTCAAGTTCGAGTTCACAGCATTAGTAGCCAGTATCACTAACTATCCCAGATCTAACCCAAATGATTATTTTTCGTGAAAATGGATTCAAGCAGCTATCATATCGGAAGCAGATGAAGTGACTGGCAATGTTCAATGCCTCAACCTTAGGCCTATTCTTTTGGACCAAAGTAGCGGTATGGTGAAGAAGAATGTCAACATGAAGAAATTGTGTGATAACAATTTTTGCAATTTTTCGTAATAAAACTATTAAAAAATTCCACTTGTGAATGAATTTTTTGTTTTGCATCAGCATTCAGCAATTTAGCACAACCCAATGAAAACTTTAGGAAAATGGTGAAATCAGTTTCTTTAAAGTGCTTGCTACAAACTCTGCTAAGTTCTGTGCATCACAGGCCGTTTTCTTGTTTTATTCACAAAGTTGTTCCATTTTAGTACATTTACAATGTTGTTCTATTTTAGTAAGTTGAAGATCATCTGATAATTTTATTGATGAAGTTTTTGCATGAGCTGGATCGGAAAAGCAGCCATAGACCACACATCTATAGACTAGGCTGGAGCATATTGGTAGCGTGGCAGTTGGCTGGTAGGTAGAGTGATTGGTAATAGGCCTTAGACGAACACACAGATACAGTAGACTAGTGGTACAATTTACTTATAGTTGCATTGACAGATGAGTTCTAAACAGATCACTGAGTCACTTTATAATTTTGCATAAAAGTTTGACCAGATATTATAGACCTGGACCAATGATAATGCAATAGCTGGTTATGAACAGATTAACGCATTTACACGTATAAAAACAGATTAATTGGTACTTTTGTATAATGGCACTAAAGTATACCTGTTAGTTAGGCCTAGCTTGTCAAGTTCACGGCACACAGGTATCAGTTTACGCTGGGTGGTGCAGTGTCGTAGCAGCTGGTGTGTTTCCGTGCACCTATGCCCAGTGAATATTTCCCACTTTCCTCACATCAAAATTTTCTGCAAAAAGGTTATTTGTGTTCTTGGCATGCTCCAGACCAATTTCCCTATCTAACAGTTTCGCATACTTTCAACAAACACGAAAACCTTTTCATTAGAATCACTTACACCATAGTAATCCATGCTAGCAATGAAACCTATTGTCTGGGATGACGTCACTCAAGCGACTCTTCATTTTCATACATATTGAAACCTTATTGACACAGTCGCAAAATTGCAACATTTAAAAAATCCAGCGGCGCTTACGCAGGAATATTTCACCCGCAATTTTTTGCAAAAGTATTTATAATAACTTGCATTATTAAAATAAGTGTCAAAAACGCAAATTCAAACTAACTTCGCTGGCAATTTAAATCTCCAATATTTCACTGTGTTTTTTTGTGCATAAGGTAAATGGCCTACATAAATTAACCCAAACTTTCGGCAAGTTTATTACATTGCAGCTTCTTTCTTGGTAGACTGTGCGATCATTTATCCTTGTTTATAAAAAAATTAATTCTTCATTGTACTCACAGTAGCGTGTAACGAGTGGTGGAGCCCATTTCCGCGGTTAAGCACCTGGGCAACACCGATCCGAGGAAACATTGCAGCGGTGGCGAGCCGCTGGCTACACTGCCGATTTGACCAGCCCAGGAATTGTTTCAATACCTCCTCCACCGATAGCATGCGTTTAACTACTGAGCTAACCAGCCGGTGTCGTTTTTTATCAGCATGTTCAAAAGTCGTTACTAGGTCAGTCATATTGCAGCGTTGGCTGAAGGCTTTTTGCACATAACTTCGTTTTCATTAAATGTGCTCTAGCTGTTTGAGATTGAGCCAAAGTCGATACATCATTCTGAAATGAGTTAAGGCTAAAATAATGCAGAGTAGCAAATAGATCAAATCGATCAGAATGGCTTCAGAGCTCACATTAGTGACGAGAAATTGAAGCGCAAACGGTATTAGTCTTGAGCAAGCCTGTGTTCGCTTTACAATCTTTGTGTCTTTCCTGTGACATGAAGATAAAAATAAAAAAGATGTTGCAAATATGGGAAAGCTGATTTGAAGTCAGGATTTTACTCTTACAAGCTGACTTTTTATGGTGGATGTATTATTATTACAGTATTCTAGTGTAGTATGAAGAGTGAGTGTCCGTTTTAGTTGTCAGCTATATCGCCGACCTATGGCTTAGATGAATTGCTTTATCCAGTGGTTCTCAAACTGGAGCCAAGTGGCTCATGGTAGGATTTTCAATTCCTGGGGGGAAGTTTGTTTCAGGGAGAATTGGAAGGAAAATCTCTAAAAAACCTTTTTTGCTGCCCACTGTTATCCATAATTCAGCACTTCTTAACCAGTGTTAAATTTACCTCTTTGATAAATCTTTGCTTTGGGGGTAAATGAGCTAGCTGTGCTCATATTGGTGTTAGTAATAATAATTTGCTCCGTGACTGCTCAGGTTATGCGTTTCTTCACTGTTTGTACTTCTGAGTTTTTGCTTACCGATAAGTAGTACCCAAGGGCGTCGGTAGAAAATTTTCTAGAGGGGGGGCCAGTCAAGATATTAGGCTATAAAAACTGATATCGGTATAGCACTATTGAAAATGCAGTTAGTAGAAAAAATAGGCAATGCTCCCGTGCTCGCGCCCACAAATATTATTACTGCACTGTTATAACTGCACTTAATCATTCATGTGGAAAGAGAACCAAAGCAGTCTTTCTTTACATGGCTATAATAACGATGTTAGCTTACATTAGGCCTACTGCACGTAGATACTGTACTATTAATTCTATTGCTTTTTGCTTAAAGGCCTTTTCAAACTTGAGCTATGCCAAGCGCAGCCAGGCTTACAAGTAGTTATTATTATTATTATTAACAGCTCAGATGGCCGAGTGGTATGGAGCGTCTGTCTCTTGAGCTGTAGACTCGGGTTTAATTCCGAGTCGGGTCAAACCAATGACTTTAACATTGGTATTCACAGCTTCCCTGCTTGACGCTCAGCATTGAAGGGACAGTGTGGAGAACAAGCCGGCAAGTTTACTTGTTGTGCCGTTGGGAAAGGCACCTAGCGGGATTCCCCCATCTTGGTGTGGTAGACAGATGGCTGGCAACTCCTAAGCGAGCTCGTATAGCGCATTGATCGCTTTCTCGTGATAGGAGGATAAATATGCAACTAAATGAAAAAAAAAAAATATTATTTTATTTTATTTTCCCAGCCGCATAAATGCAGCTAAGGTTTTTTTTAAGCTAGTGAAGTGTGCGCATCTTGGAAGATGATCTAGTTGAGCATCGAATCCACGAAACCAGCTCCGGAGCCCTACTCACCGACCACTCGGCCAACTCCATGTGATTTTAACATGACATTGGTTACATCAGCGGTGGCCAACCAGTCGATCGCGGTCGATCTTTACATGCCTGGCAGTCGATCACGCGCCGATTTGGGATTTGGATAACGAGTTTTGGCAACAACATTTCCAATTCATGGTACACGTCCGAGATTTTTTTGCTCTTCACTGGTGTTTTCAGGGGAATATAGCACATCTGAAAACGTGAAGACCTTTTTTTCGGTAGCTCTCACCTTTACAAATTTATCACACTCGCGGTATTACGCCGAAGCGTATAACAAGTTGCGGGGCTTATTTCCGTGTCTTAGCGCTTGGGCAACACAGCCTCGAACTCCCGTAGAACCGTTGCAATAGTGGCGAGCCATTGGCGACGCTGTGTCTGCGTTGACCAGCTCAAAGACTTCGAACCTTAGATTGCCGCACCGGCGTTGTTGTCTCTCACCAGTAGGCCAAGTCGCCAACCGTCCTGTCTTCACACTAACTTACATCCAAGAACACCCGCTAAATCTTTGAGTTTCAACAGAAACTAGTGCCGTAGCAGCTCAACTTTAAGCTCCCCCAAAAAACCCTTTCAAGAGCCCCTATACTAAGCTTTCTATATGAATTGTTTTAGTTTTTTCCAGGGGTAACAGCTCAGTTTTTCACCACAATACGAATACTGTAGTAAAATCAAAAAACATTAAAACATATAACGCGTTATCACTGTGTAAAAATAAAAGGTGTAATTTTAGGACAAGTTTGTTACACCCAATCCATTTTCCATTAAAATCGTCTAGTTTAGGGTTTTTCTTCCTTTTTTTGCTCATGGCCCACTAAAATGATAAAATATGATGGTGGCCCAATAACTTTTGCTGAAAGGTACAAAGTCAACGTGATGACATGATTAGGGAATGCTGATGTTGCTTTCTAGTTAAGCTCTGTGGCCCACTGAAAACCATGATGTGGCCCGCTGTTGCGCCATGGCCAATAGGTTGAAAACCTCCGGTCTAGCTAGAGCGCACTTTTTCGCACGCAGATGCTCTTATGACAGCATCATAATCTGGAGATCGGACGCATTAACTTTCGATTGACAACATGGCCAGTGAACAACCAATCGGATGGCCGAGTGGACAGAGCGTCTGCTTCTGATCCAGAAGGAGTGAATAGACTGAGGGTTTGATTACGAGTCAAATCAAGCCAATGACTTAAAAATTGGTATTCACAACTTCCCTACTAGACATTCAGCATTAAAGTGATAGTGTTAAGAAAGCCGTCAAGTTTGCTTGTGCCGTTGGGAAAAACACTACACGAGATTCCCCCATCTAAGTGCGGTAGGTAGATAGATGGCGGCAACTCGTAAGGGAGCTCGTGCTTTCCGTGATAGGTGGATAAAAATGCCAACAAATGAAAAATGCAATAATTGTCTGCTGTTCGCCATGTTAGATGTAATAAACGTTTTAATAAGTTTCAGTTTTCTGAAGCTTTGTTCAGCACTGGTAACAGTAACAACGCATTTCGTGAATTCAAGGAGCAAGGCAAGCGAGCACTTATTATTATTGAAATAAAAGTTCAACGGTATTGAAGGGAAAATTCCAAACGAGCTTGTGCCGTTCTAATCAGCAACCATCTGACATAAATATCAAATGCAATAGGCTCCAGCCGTGAATCGAACCCGTCGCGAAGAATCTGAACCTGCGTGCGGTACTGCCAGATCATATTGCTGACAATGACTGTTCATGCACAAAGCTGCTGGATGTAAACAGCAATGCAAAGACAGAAGCGACATCACATGTCAGCTTACAACTTTCTAGTATCGACATAATAGTCTGATCCACCAGTTGTTTCAAAAAGTTTGCTTTGAATCTCTTCCTCAGAAGCTATACAATATGCATTTGCATCGTTATTAAACATTCTCTTTTACTTCTTGCTTGAGGAAGACAGGACCAATGTCCAATTCCTGCGCTATTTCAAAAGCATACGTTGTCAAACTAGCAAATCCTTTTTCAATGGACTTTTGTATTCGGTGTCAGATTATGGTTACTGATACAGAAATAGGGTAGAATTGAATTTAATTAACGATCGGATGGCCGAGTGGATAAAGGATCTGCTTCTAGATTGGTGGACTCTGGGGTTCGATTCCAAGTCCGGTCAAACCAATGACTTGAAAATTGGTATTCACAGCTTTCTTGGTTAACGTTCAGCATAAATGGACAGTGTGAAACAAGCCGGCAAGTTCGCTTGTTGTGCTGTTGGGAAAGGCACTAAACGGGATTACCCCATCTAAGGGTAAAATGCACCAACGCGGATTATCTTCGAGTTCAGTTTATCTCAAAATTACAGTAGAGTTAAGTAAAATTGGTATGCACCAACATGGATTAAAGTTAATCCTAAAATTAAATCCGCCAAAATTGCCAAAAAATTAATCTTCCAACCTTGGTGGATTAAACTCGAGACTAGCGTGCTAGCTTGGAATATGCACAATTGCTAAACCAAACTGCTATTTGTTAGTGGCTAGTACGCAGTTAGGTAGCTGAAGGGAAACTGTTGCGTTTTTTTTTCAGTTCTGGGCCTAGTCGGCAAACTCCAGTGGTTGGTTAATAGGCTTATGACACAACAATATTATTTTTTCAGGTTCAAAATCGCCAGCAGCCCTGCCTTACCAACCAACACAGAATACAAATTCTAATACTATACATATCGACAAAGTTTACAAATCGTTCACATATGTACACTTCGTTGTGTTTAATATGTCACCACTTAATAAATGAATAGACCAGAGGTGACGAACATGCGGCCCGCGGGCCGCATGCGGTCCGCAAACATTTTGGCGAGACCAGTACTTCTAAACATTTTTTTCCCCGTCTAATCTTTGCGATGCGATACCAAAAGCTGAGCCCCTGATTTAATCAAGCGCGTATCACACAGTAGTTATATAAACGCTCGATACAAGTCATCTGTTTCAGGATTCAGCAGTTCATCCATTGTTATGAAATAATAATAACATAACTCGAGTCCGTTGCAGCTTCAGCGTAGTGCAGCAGTTTACGAGTAACTATTCGAGTGAGAGCTTAGCTTGCCTTACAGTAGTAGGAATTATGTAAGTTTGCGGAAATGAATTGGTGAGGTGGCAGTACCATTTATCATATGCAAATTTTACTGCTTTCTTAAGGTATTTGTTATTCTGTTTTTTAATCATTATTTAATTAGCCGCTTGTCTTCAGCGAAAAAACGAAATATTGTAGATGAAAAAAAGAGTATTTCAAAAAGATTGGACCGATATCCGATATGTTTATGACCAGGAGCGTATTCAGAGGAAGGCCATTGTGCCATCCTTCCCCCTTTTTGACTCTGCCTTTTAGTAAAAAAAGAACAAAACCAATGGTGCCAAGTGACTGAAACATGCCAGACTCTTTTGATGGTTTCTGTAGCTTATGGCCAGTGGCTAATCCAAGGGTTAGGATGAGAGGTATGCATCCTCCCACCAGCCATTTTCAAAATAGTTTTTGATGTATACAATTTTTCCATAACTTCGAACCTCTTCGAGAGCGATAAGCCTTACGCCTTAAGCACGCATAATCGAAAATGTGCGCGCCAAATGCATCATATTTGGCAAAGCACTCAGAATCAGGGTCAAAAAATTCAAACAAAATTTGCCTGAGGATTATTCAAAAAGCACTACAAATAGCCATTACAGCATGTAAATTTTCAAAAATTTCCGAGAGAACATGCCACCGGACCCTCCAAGAGCTTTTCTCGTTTCTCAATCATTTTTAAATTTGTTCTGCCGAAAAAAAAAAAACGCTTTAAAGAAATATGGAAATTATGGCTTCCCCCTTTTAAAATTTCTCGCTACGCCACTGTTTATGACTAAAAAGTTATGCGGCCCGCTTGCTTATTGGTAAGTAACAAAGTGGCCCGCGACAGCAAATAATAGGTTCGTCACCCCTGGAATAGACTGAACTGATGCACTGTTAACCTGCTAAAGTCTACGTTGCCGATCCCTTCGCACAATGTATTATATCCAACAGGAATGCAAACTATTTAGTGACTCGAAAGTTGTACAAACAGTAAACGCAAACAGCAATACCACCTGATGCTCCCGCTGCAAACCAAAAGTTCCACGTGTTCAATACTTATGTCTCAACTCAATTTATTTCAAGCAAAAGCACAACTAAGTGCTATCCGGAGCAGTGAAAAGCTATTCAGTAGTCGCAACAAACGAAATCAGTTCTTGCAAACGCACACAAAAATACAAAAAGTTTACCGGTAGTCTACTTGTAACATCTGTAGGGCGAGGTCGCCACATGCTGTAGGGCACTACTCACCTCTACAGCACTCTTCTTGCTTTCTTCTTTTGCTTAACTCACAGCACCCTATTTTAGCCTAGCTGCTATCCTGCAAAAGAACAAGAAGAAGCATTCATTAATGTTGCCACTTAATAATTACAGATTATAATACAGTGTTGCCAATATAGTTTATAAGTGATCATACATTCTAGTGACTAGGTCACTACACATCCCCACATTAAAAAATATACAAATAAAAGCAACTCAAACAGTAAAAATAAATAGCTAGCATAAAAAAAGGTGCTACTTCCCTACCCTCTCCCCTCGTGCACGAACAAGCAAAACAAAATATACCGACTCTAATCAGATATAGAACCCAGTTTCTACAGCTATTGATCTACCACGCTATGCTTTGCGCCCATTCAGCGCGACGTGCCTTCATGCAATTTCTTGCTTTTATCGTTTCTTAGCTGTGACGTCATAGTTTTTAAAACCGTGAAATTAAGTTGATTACTGGCTCTGAAAACATAAATGCGGTTGCGGCATAGTCACAGCAATGACTGTATTCGAAATTTCTGTAAAAATAATCACTTCTTGCTTTTGATGTATGCCAAAAAGACTCGACAAATTTGTGGAACGTTTTCCTTTAATCACTGCTTGGCATTTAATCCAAGGATTGGCAAATCTAGAGATAAATCGAGTTGGCGCGTGCGACTTAACTTTAACTCGAAAGTTAAGTTAATCTAGGTTTAGGTAAGTCACGATTAGCTCTAAAGTAGAGTTAACTTAACTCGCGTTGGTGCATTCTACGTGAAATGTGGTAGGCAACTCCTATCCGTCGCTTTTTCGTGATGGGAGGATGAAATAGCGCATAAATAATAAACCAGAATCCATGCTGGTGAACGCCTGGGTTTAACGTGTCAATTCCCATTCTACGCAAAATCAAATTTAACGAACTTCAGAAATCTTTTGTTTGTGGTACCACAAAACAAAAAACCTCCACCCCTGAAATATATAGAATCTGAGCGCAAAAATTCCCATTCAGCGCGATTCGCAAAGCAAAATTTTGTTTTTGAATTGGTGCAACTTTCGGTCCTTCAAGACGATTCGGGGCCCCTTTTGGCAGTGTAGCCCCCCAAAATTGGGGGTTTGCGGGGCGGCTGCTACGACTCTGACAGAAACCCCTTTTAGGTAGACCGACCGTATCATCATTATCAATGGCAATGGTGTTACGTAATTAATAAATACGATGTAGCGCTCTCTGTTGCTGTTAATACTTCGATACTTGCAATTACTTCTGGTTGAGGGTTCTCATCTAAAAAAGTTCGTATCTAAAAAAGTGACTTCATTTGCCTATTAAGAAGCTTAATTCTAAAGACAAAATGCGCAAAACAAGTACCGGTAGTGCTATTCCATTTTGCAGGGGGGGGGGAGGCTAGCCCCCCCTGCCGACGCCCATGGTAGTACCATATTATTGCGTCACATATAATTATTCTACGCAGTTCCTAAACTTTTGTAAAAATGTCCTTTCGCTGTGTTTTGATTTTATTCTTAAAATAAACTTTAAGTTGTTGTGATGATTATTGTTGGGGAAGAACTGATTGTGTTTGGTTGGTTATATAAGGAAGGATTACAAAAAATACTGGCTTAGCCAACATCTGGGGGGTCATTCCATGCTTTTCGCACTAACACCGAAAATTCGGCGATTGGGAGATTCAGTCTCATGTCTGTGACGTGGTATTCCATGCTGTACGTGCGAAAGATGAATTTTCAATAATGGACAAAAACGTTGGGCATTTGCCAAGAACGTTCGACTTTTGGCAAGAATGATCCGTGTTTAATAAGAGCATAGAATACGTTCGCGCCTCGGTATTCTATGATGTTCTTGTACGAATTTTTCTTTCCGAATCCGAATTTTCCGAATTTTTGTTTACCTGTTAACTGTTGGTAAAAAGTGATAGAAATCCACGATAAAAATCCATGATAAAAATCCCTTTCGGGAGGCGTTCGGTGAAGAGTGTCAAAATGTAGAGTAGGCCTGTTATGATGGCTACAAGGTACTATCCGTTAAATGCAAGCTCTAATGTGATTAGATTTTTGCTGTTCTGTTGGCCTCACTTTTCCATTTTGCTATCTTTTTTTTTTTAAATTGACTTCATGTCAGCCCATTTCTTCTTAGCTTTTTTCACAGTCAAAGGTGATGAGCCCGCACCCAAAGCATTAATTTCATTTAAAATATCCATCCATTTTTGATCTACCATTTGTATTGTTTTGTGTGGCGTTAGTGCGTCAAATAAGAAACCATGATTTTGCTCAATCAAATCAAGTAACTTATTCTTTTCATCTTCGGCCCATTGCCGAATTACCGTTGTTTCATCGCTTTAAAATTCATAAATTCGAAATGTTTGAAGCCAAGAATGTAACTATGCTTTCCTGCATGTAACTTTGCTGAATGCTCAAATTCACTAATTCCGGTAGTTTCGATTGTTTTCTTGTAGCAGCCGCTCACAACTTCTTGCACTCACGCCCCCGGAACATTATGATGTCATAGTCGTAGAAGTACAAGAAAGTCGATAGAAGCAACAATCTAACGCTGCAAAAAGTGATAGAGTTTTTATCGCGCGATCTCCGATCACTCCCGAAAGAAGCGTAGAATATCGACTGCCGAATGTTCGTGCTCCTGATCGGGAGTGTTCTTGCGAACGGTGTCACGAACGCTCTCGAACAAGAACATTCGGCGTTCGCAAAAAGTGAGGTCCCGAACGCAGCAAAGAATACCGACCACCGAACATTTCGGTAGCGTTCTTACGAACGTTCTCACCAACGCTCCCGAACAAGAATTTTCGGCATTCGCACAAACAGCAGAGAATGACCGCCCTGATTCTCGCTCGCATTCATACGTCAAGATTGATGCAAATTCAGTAGTTGTTTCATTGCATGAATATTGTGATTAAGACGCGTTAATGAATTAAGTATTTTATAAGATTGTTGGTCACTCATGTTGTTGAGGATTCTCTGTTTACTTTTATAAAACAATCACATGCTTGTTGAAAATAATCTCATGGATTAGAGAAGTTGCCATCAGATTGGTCACAGGACCATTTGTTTGCATTCAATGTGGACAAAGTTCGTGGATGCAAGCGATGTGGTGCAAGCAATTATCTGAAAATGTGTCACGCATTATGTTGCTGCTTATTTGAGCTATTATTAGTCGTATAATTAAAGTGACTACCGGTATTTCGTAGCTAGTGTTGAAATTTACGCGAAGTTTACCTGTTAACTGTTTATTTTATTTTCATTATTTTATTTATAGTAGTTGTTGTTTTGTAATGCAGAGGAAAGAGGAACGTAGTAAAGCAGTTGAGAAGATAATAATGTTAAAAAAGAACAACGGGGAGCTTGCAAATATCGCTAAGAAACTAGAGGAAAAAGCTCGAAGCCTTCAGGAACAAAATGCCAAGGTTAGTAGTTGGATGTGCGCCCGTACTTAAATTTATCTGAGTTTCCCCACTCACTTGCACATACCTGAGACTCAACGATCAGTTTTTATGGACTGATCACTTTGGGATTGCATTATGTGTTAGGGCAAATATTCAAAGATAATAAAATGAATTTTGAATAGCTAACTCTTTTATGCTTCAACGAAGATGATTTGGAAGTATTTTTACGTTTTTATGCGTGAAGCCAGTTAGTGCACTCCCTACTTTCCTCTATGCTGTTGGTGTGCGGAACACAACTGCACATATTGGGTTAAATTATCGATATGCTACTAATGAAGATGAAATAAGTTTTAATTCCGAGCATTTTCAAAGAAACTCTTGCTTTTATAAAGCTTTGCATTGCGAATTTGTGTGGATGCGTTTTTGCAATCGATATGATGTTGCCTCATGGACGCTGCTGCGTGGTTTTTGATTCCATTTAGTTGTTTCTCTGCTTTTCAACTTTTTAGGTAACGGAAAGTTTGTTATAACTTTTCCCAAAAGTTTCTCAGCATGTGTAGAATTCGAAAAATTACGGGACATGAGTAGTTTCTCCCAATTTTCAGCGTCTTAGTTATTGTTTTGGTATGAGGTTCCCAATGTTTTGCTTGAAGAAGTTTTTCTCGATCTAACAATCCAAAATAAAATTCCACAAAGTTCGAAAAATAATTTTTACTGAGCAAAAAGAATTCGAGTTAGTTGCTTTTACGCTGTGCATGCATATCAGCAAAGAAGTGACGAAGCTGGCAGTATTTCCCGCAAATGTTCTGAACGAAGCGACGATTAATTTCTTTTATTTTTTGATGCAATAAAATGACTGATATGCGGCAAACAAGAATATTTTTAAGCTTACCTCTTTGGATATTTTCATTACTTCGTTCAAATTCTTGCTTTCTGCGTTCATAATGAGATTTTATGTTCCAAGCAGAGATAATTTATATAAGAAAAATAGTTGTAGTAAAAAAAATACTCCGTTTTTACGAACTGCAGCTGTGGCTCATTTCTTTTGACGACGTTTGCCTTAAGCAGTGGTTTCTATTTCACCCCCACCTCCCTCTTACTCTCGACTACGGTCATCAGTGCCACGTAGAACTTCAAAAAATTTTATAATTTCGACATTAATTTTTCGAGAAATTCAGAATTGTTCGGCTTGAACTGGAGCAAGTTCTAATTGTCCTTTTGTTGAAAACAGTGAATTGCTTCTAATTGGGTAAGTCACAAAAACAAATATCGCTTCTCACAATCAGGTGAGCTTTTAGTGGCAGTTTAACACTGCAGGGTAGAAGAAAAACGTATGAATAAGGAATAGATGTTGTGAAAACAGTTACTACATGCCCAACTTTGCAACATACTAACGAATGTTTCAGAGCGCTCGCAAATAAATGCGAGTTTGCAAAAATTTGTCATTTTGCGAATAAACATGGAGAAGAATCGAGGAGGTTACTTGCTAGGCTGTTGGGTGTAGGTTTTTTACAAGAGTCTCTAATTTTATGTCCTTCGTGGACTTTTTTCTACGTTGATTCGTGACAAAGGTAGATCCCTCAAAGTGATTTGATAAATAAATTCTTACAAGTTTTTGGCAATAATTGCTTGCGCGATTAGATGCACCGCGACGAATTTTTTTATTGTTTAGAAAAGTCAGGAAATCTCATTGATCAGCGGCGAGTTGCAGCAACAGAAACGTCATTATCATCGTCACAAAGCTCGATGGGAAGCAGAAATGTCACGTGTTGCTAAGGAATCTAATGATGACGTAAATGACTCCAAAGAACAGGTGGACGATTTGAAGCGAGCACTTCGACTACTGAGACGGGAAAAGTATGCCCAGGTGAGAACTAATCATATTGAGTCAGCTTATAATGATAGGGTATGAAGACCAACATGAGTAATGGACAGTGGTGTTATATAAAACTAAGGTGAATTGGACCTTATGCGATTAGTTGCAAATGAAAGAACAAAGCTATTGACGAGATGGTGGAAAAGTAAGCGGTAGTCACTTATGTTACGTAGGTATTTATGGGCATCATTTTTGCAAAATTTCTTTGGAACTGAGAAAAAGTTTTTCTGTCTGTAATAATAGCGACATCAATACTGATTTCCAAAGTTTTTGTGGCAAGGTGCGGTTTATGATTATTGCATTGCTTAACGATAACGATCAAGCAATTTTTGTCCGTTTGTTTAGAAGCTGAACGAAGGAAGTAGTGATGAGAGTGGAGCGGTGAAACACATGGAAATAATGAGATTACAAAAGCTTGCCGCTGCTTCAAGCTCAAAAGTATTTTCAAATTTCTTATTTTGCAGTATGTAATACGATGCTGTCAGGAGGAATAATGGCGCTTCAAGATAGCTTTGCAGTTTACATGTGCTGTTGTAATCTAGCCACCCTCACTGCAGTAGTAATATCATTGATACGTGAACGAGTAGCGAAAATAACATAGGGTCGACTTTAAGGTTTGGTGTTATCTAGGAACATCATTCTAAAAATGAGTCAAAACTAAAATAATGCTGAGTAGCAAATTGATCAAATAAATCAGAATGGCTTCAAAGCTCGTATTGGTGGGGAGAAATTGAAGTGAAAACGGTATTAGTCTTGAGCGAGCCTGTGTTCGCTTAACACTTTCTGTGTCTTTCCTCTGATCTAGCTAGCTGGTTTCTTTTTTTGCCATGTTTCATTATTGACTTGAAGTCTGTTTGTTTTCGGGACCTCTCATAGGTTGTTATGTATTGATTTACTGATTAAAAGGCAAGATAGCTTTGCTGCTAAAGTGCTAAGGTTACTGACGCATCATTTACGAATTTTTCGCTGCGCATTATTTTTGCGAAAAATGTCTGAAGCAATAGCTGATGAAACCATGGATCTTGCCACTTATTTTTTCGGTCTTACTAGTAAATAGTTTCGCATTGCTGTAACTTCAGGTTAAAATTATTACAACTTATTGGGGATGTAGTGCGGCATGGCTCTGCAGTCATACAATCTGTCGTGTTACGCTTTTTCTTGCAACTTGAATACAGCGTTGGTTGTCTGGTCGACTCTGAATATCCTAGTCTTTCTATTTGTGCTTCCAGATTTGCTTGCTTTTTTAATGACTGTAGTTTAAGTTGTGTTAATGATGCAAGCGTAAATGGTCGTTTTGCGTTACTCTTTGTTTTAATTAAAGATCGAATTATTTTTATGATCAGTAGCATTTGTCTGTCTTTACTTTTGGCGTCAGTCAAGGTGACGTTTGATAGACCTATCTTACGTTGTACAGACACTTCATCGCCTAACATTCATTCACCCCACTGTTAATCACGGAGATTTAATCACTGGACATTTGATATTGTAGATTTTTCATCTCGAGGCTACTTTAGCACCAGACATGCGATCACGCCACGAGATGAAAAATCGTCCCAAACTCCATATCTGCAATTTTCTCAATTCTCACTTTTCAAAAATTTGATAGTACTCGAAAAGTACCTTGTGGTATGTTCAATTTTTCGAAATTCGGTGTGGATCAAATTTTAGAAATTTTAAAATGCCGTATCTGCAATTATTTTTAACCGTTTACAAAGCACGTGCGACGTATCTTCACTTGCGGCCCACAATGTGGTAATTGTTCTTATAACGTCGTCACAATACAATGTAAAAACGCCGTAACTGCACTTACGGGATTATTGCACAACGCAAATACGACGTATCTGCATTTCAGCAAAAGCAAATTAACAGGCAGTTAATGCACACATTGGTAAAATTTTGTGCAAAATAGTTGTCATAAGGCATGTGCTGTAATTTATGTTATGCAATACTGCAATAATTAGCATTACAATAGCATTTTGCAGATACGGCGTTTTTGCTTTCTAACGGTAACGATTTTAGGTGTCAAATACAACGAAAAATACAACTTACTGAATTTTTTTTTTGCTAGGAGGTAAATCTAGTAGTTTTGATTTATGCTCAAAATACAGTACTATCTTAAATCGTGACTATAAAACGATACCAAAATCTTGCTGTTTTCACTGCGATAAAAAAAGGAAAAGCAAAACATGTCAAATCTGCCGTAAGTGATCAGATACGGCGTTTTTACGTTGCAACATGCCTTGCTTTCGTCGAAGATTACAAAGTAAAAACACCCTTATGCAATCAGTTACGTAGCAATGGCTTCTATTGTTAAACATTTCCTGCCACCAATCTCACATGAATTGGGCCCTATTATTTGTCAATTATTTGGAGTTTATCACAGCTTTGCATTATAATCATTGCCTCTTCAAAAATCGAATAGTTTTTCGCGTTTTTCTTGAAATCTATATTTTGCAGATACGGCGTTTTTACTTTGTACGGCAGAGAGATACTTTATCACCCTCACAAGTTTCTCAAGAAAAAAGTCATTATGTAAAACAACCAAACATAAGTGTTTATTTATGCGGTAAATACGCAATACCACGCAACTACTCCAAAATCTCACTACACAAATATCGACCATTGTATTTGCAACTCGCAGTTTTATCGATTGATATTGCTTTGGGGCAAATGGTGTATAGTTGAAAAAACAACGATGGTACCACCTCAAAAGTTTTGTCTGCTAGCCACAATTTAGCTCAGTCAATCCATTACTGGATAATATTCGCACTAGCATGTTTTTGAACTTTCTACATGTTCCATGCAGATATGCGAGGAACTTTGAAGAGTGTGATTTGTCTTCGTTACTTTTCTTCAGGTGATTGTTCGCTCGCTGTCCACGCCCTCAACAGCTCGACAGAAGATTCTAGAGGAATCGAATAAAGATCTCCGGAAACAATTATCTGCTTTGGAGGCGAGACTTGGCGAAGCAGAGATTAAGTTGGAAAGTTTTCATGATGTTGAAGGGAAGTTGGAGGAGTTGAACCAAGAGAAGTGGAAATTTCACGAGGATGCGGAAGGATTAAAGAGCACTGTTATGGTACTGGTAAGTTGAGTGCAAATTGCAGTATCTTTTAATTTTTTGGTCAATTCTGGTTTATTTTAATTGATTGCAACTATTTCTCTGCATGGACTGTTCTGCTTCAACCAACCTTATCTTCGCCATGCAACTTAATAGCAAATTAGTACTATAATATAAAAATATTTAGACAAAGCGTTGCATTAATTAATATTAAGATTCATTTTGAAAAATGATGTAGAGAATCGCTAACTTGCTTGACAATTTCGCAAAAAAATCAAATTGCTGATAGAAATTGCATCTAGAAGGCACAATCATCGATAATTTCTGTGAACACGCAGAAAATAATACAAGTAATAAGATTAAATCTAGTGAGAAAATAGACAATTTAACCTATTGCGGGCAATGTTCATTTGATGGAATATCAAAATACTATTCCCTAAAAAAAGATGGAAGGCAGCAATTTTTGTTTTGTTTTTTCTTTTTCATGAACCTCTTGTCCATTGTATGGAACAAAATTTTACTCATTTTTTGGACGTTTTTACGAGAGAGCTTTCTGACGTCACTGTGCAAGGACGCATAAAAAGGTTTCAAAATATTAGCGTTTTTGAAGGATTGAAGCGTGAAGTTGAGGACATGTTTTTCATTGAAATTTGTTAAAAAATTTTGTGGAGTTGATACTGCGGATTTTTTTGTTTTCACGTTCCCACATTCAAACGTCACTCACCGGGTGCTATGTTTAATTATGGTTATTTCAGCCAAAGCTATGTTACAAAACTTTTTTTTGCACGATACAAGCCAATGCAGATGGTAAATATTTGAAGTTCTACCTGTTTACAATTATCATCTAAATGTTTCACCTATTCAATTTAGACAAAGCTTATTAATTTGTAACAAAAGTTTGCCGTGGCACAGTTTATGTCCTCATTTGTTAGGTGCCACAGTTGTAAAGTGTTTTCACACTGCATGCCAATTCGTTTCTGATACAAACTGTGTCTTTTGTGAGAGTCGAATAGAGTTATTTGCATAGTTTTCCTAAATACGCAACATGAGGCCTTGAGCACAGAAAACAAGTTTTGGAGGGCACGTGCTTTCAAAAATATTTTTGCATCATAAGAAATTTTGGAAACCGGCCGGTTAGCTCAGTTGTTAAGCGCACGCTATTGCTTTTGATTCCCAGGCCGGTCAAATCGGCACAGTGTTGCTTACGGCTCTCCACCATTGCGATGTTTCTTCGGAGCTGTGTTGCCCAGGCGCTAAGCTGCTTAAATGGGCCCCGCCACTCGTTACATGCTTCGGCGTAATACCGCAAGTACAGGGTGATCCGAAAGTAACTCCCTATTCCAAAATAAAAATGGTTTGTTTTTGAAGTGTAATTTCTTCATTTATTAAACATGAGAAAAAAGTGCATTGCATGGACTTCCATTTAAAATTCAATATCTTTTGATTTGTTTATTTAAATGTGGTTGAATTTTTTAAAAATTATTATTCATCACAATTAGTATGTTAATTTACAAAACATAATTTAACTTTATTTCAAATTTAAGTTAAAATTATTAAAATATAGAAACAAGAGCATAGATGTAATTGCCGCAGACTGAGTAACTTACACGCAAAAACTGAGAAAGTTGTCAGTAAATTTGAATAAGCCATAATTATTTTAGAATAGGGAGTTACTTTCGGATCACCCTGTATACTGAAAATTTGATTGGTTTGAAGAAATTTTGGAAAAGCTTACCATGTCTTTGACACATTTTTTCAGAAGCTGTGAACTGTGTGCTGATCTTATTTAAGGCCTGTTCACACGAGCGAGTAAATCGCGCGATTGACTTAAGCGAGTACTTACTCGCAAAAAGTGGTCACACAAGCGAGCTACTCGCGCGAGTTTTAAGCTGCGAGTAACGTTACCGCCCGAAAGTTACCAGGCAACTGTTCGCGCCATTATTATGCGTACTGTGAATCTGATTAATTTGGACACGGCGGTATAATTGATATGTTAGATTATTGTGTACAGCGATATACCAGGAGTTAAGCGCCATGTTGCTAAGCGTTTAATTCGATTAGCTTGCGCCGCAATATCGCAAGATTGCTTGGACAAGCTTGAATTCCAAAGAAAAAGAAAGTGGGTGAAAAGATCGGTGTCTAGAAGGGAAGAATTCGGGGCTTCTGACAATATCTTGAGGGAGTTAGCTGTGCAAGACCCAGCTGGTTACATGAATGTGTTGCGAATGAATATAAATAAGTTCGAGGAATAGTTGGCATTTCTTTAGCAGTAATTTTGATGGCTCGTGTTCCATAAATCCTCAAAATTATGAAAAATTCCAAAAAAATCACAATTTCAGAATTCGACCACTTCATAACGAGCTCTTCCCAACAGCGCTGCAAATTCCAAAAAAATCACAATTTCAGAATTCGACCACTTCATAACAAACCTTCCATTCGTAGTTGCCACTTTTTCTTGACTAAAATAATCCAGTTTGACCTCAAAAATCATCTAGATTCATTTAAATCAGAAAATAAAATATCCAAAAAATTCATCTAAATATAAAATTGTATTATGCTTTATTAAACATTGACAAAACAAGAGGACGCAAAATATAGTACATTTACATTTAAAGGTAGTTCAGAGAATTTTCATAGAACAACCTGCTAAATATCTTTCAAAAAATAAATGTGAATATTATAAAGCATTGCGCCGTATTATAAAGTTATATCAATTAATATGTTATCGGTATCAACAATGAATATGTTATCGATATCAAATGAGGTTCTAATCTACACGAGTAAATTAAATTTTCATGTTAAGAAAAAACAGTTTAAATTAGTTGTTCAATAAAAAAAATCATTATTTAGAAGACCGAAATTCGGAAATTTTTAAACATATAGAATATTATTTTTTTATCAAGTTATCATATTTATTCATAATGAAGTCGTGTGTCATCATCAGCATTTTTATTACTGATGTTGTTTTTCATTATATTAACTAACTTATCACAATTTGCAATGCCACGCTAAAAATTTTAAAACATACCTATTGAGACTTCATTTTTTGATCATGCAATGTTGCCTAAGCATTCAAAAATATCAGTCAATGGTGTAATGTTTCTAGCAAACAATGCAGCTACATGCTTTTTATTTTTAACGTGATTCTTCAAGTCTTGGTACTTTGCTTTCAACTCACAATTACAATAATTATAAGAACTTTTATTATAATTTCCAGGAACTTGCATTATTTAGCTAGTTTTTTAAAGAAACATCATTTAACCATTCTTTTCTAAATTTCTGTTGATACTTTTTAACTATTGGCATATAGAAGAGTCAAGAATTATAAAAAATCAAATGAATTGTAGCAAGTTATTGCTTAGCTTTCACTGCCGTATAATTCCCAAGTTCATAAGTTAAGTCTATACAAATAAATACGGTACTATTTTTAATCACTAGTAATAATTTGTACAAAAATTATGCTTGTTCTAAATTCTTTTTAGAAAGCATGCCTATAAATACTGTAGAAACATCCAAAAAACATCTAGATTTTTTTTACTGTAATCCAAAAAAATATGTAACATCTAGATTGTGTAATCTTACATCTAGGTTGATACAAAAACATCTAAATTTAGATGAAAATAATCCATATTGGCAATTATGCTTCCATTTTACTTTTCCATGCCAGGTTTTCTTTCAAACAATTGCAGCTGCTACGTCATAATGAAGTTTTCTCTTTTTCAAATAATTACAACTATTACGTAATAATAAAGTTTTCTCTTTTTTGAATGATTGCAACTATTGCGTCATGAGTTTAGGTAGCAAACGAGGGTTTTTCTTGCTACTCGCGCGAGTGATTTTTCGTTGCGAGTAGGTGGTCACGCGTAGCGATTAACTCGCGCGATTGACTCGCTAGTGTGACCAGGTCTTTAGTGTAATGTAAGCGTTATTGGAACTGTTCATGTAAACAGATCTGCCTGGACTTCCAGAGCTGCAAAATCATCAAATGAACAACCCAAGAACAATCGAATTGAGGCTTATGTTGTATTACGGATCTGATGGCAAAAATTTTTTTAAACTGTTTTTGATGGAATACTAATACAATCATGTGGTCTACAAAAGGAAACAAGGTCTGATGTCAGAAAATCAAATCCGTATTGCGCATCTAAGATTTTCTTTGAAAAAGTGTATAGTAATTTTTTACAGCGTAGTGCCACCTTCTTTTACCAGCCATACCAGAAACTGTGCCAGGTATGAACTAGTTGTGGATTTTACAATAAACAAAGTGGGTCGCGTCGATGTTAGGAACCGACTTTTAGGTTCTTAAAACTGGGGCATTTGTGAAGAGTGGTGTCGTCAGCCATTTTGATTGCTATGTATTCTACTCCTGCAAAAAGCCTGACAGCTTTTCGACGAGAGATCACTAATTGTTCAACTAACACTTTTTAGCAATTTTTGTTTTGGTCATGCCGATTTTGGCTGTGCGCATACACAGTTTTTTTTTTCGGTCACTTCGTTTTATTTTTCATCGTGTTGTAATTAGGATTAGAAAACGCATTCCCTGTAGAATAAATGATTTTGATCTTGGTGAATGATCTTTATTCAAGAGATTTGCATACAATCAATGTGACTTTAGCATAAACGTTTCTTATTATTTATTGGGTAATTGTAGACACTATATTACAAAAAAAACTTGTAAAACTGTTGCAAATTTCTTTCGATCAACAACTAAAAAGCTTGTTAAATTCTTTAAGAAATATTTATCCGAAGGGATGAGTGATCCTGGCAAGATCATTCGTCCTGGAAGATGAATGTTTCTTACCTGAGGGCAGCTGATGAAGGCTAATAGCCAGAAACAGCGCTGTCTCGCTCTACGGTTTCCTTCGATCATCGTCACCAAACATGCCAAAAAAAAAAAATGTCCGAAAGAAAAGAGCTCTAACATATTTTTTACTACCAAAGGAGGGATAAATCTGAATAAAATACTTAAGGTTAGCAAAAATATAACTTTGAAGGAAATAAACCAGAACCTGAACATCTTTTAGACAACAAAATTGCCTCTGAATCCAACTGACAAAAGTCTGAACTTTTCAGCGATGATGAAAACTAACTTAACATCAAACAAAAAGAAGCCTATCACCTGAAGAAAACTTGTCATTGCCCGTCCATCAAAAATTCGGGCAAAATGTGAAATATGCCAAAAACAAATGAATTTAACCTTGTAAAAGACACATTATGGCACACTAGTGCGGGAGCTCAGGTGTTACCTAGTTTGGAAGGTTATCAATTTTTGATAGTATGGCACCTTCTAGCATGGACTCGCTACCAATGATCTGAAAGTCTGGCGGGTCTGCTGTGGTTGGTATGGGGCCTATTTTAATGGGGCCTCAAAATGGGCTAGATTAGCTGGAATGGTTACCACTTAAAACTACTCCCAATCGATCGTACCCGTCTTGCTCATATTTAAAACATGCATGCCAGACAGTTTCAGTGCGGAAATTGGGCTAGATTAGCTCGCGAAGTCACCACTTCAAACTTGACGCAAAATGTTTATTGCACTCCCAGGTATCATGAATGACCATTGCCAGACTTTTTTTGTGGTGGGTTGGGCTAGCTAGATGCGATTAAAAAGCTCCCATTCCCAATTCTCGATACAACAATACTTTGAAACTGGGGAATGATCGACGTTATAGTGTCGATATAAACGTCAAATTTTCCTCAAACATGCTCCTAGTGCTGTAGATGATGATATGAACAGGAAACAAAATATTTGAATAAGATTAGGATTTCAAAATAATCCTCTTATTGGGTTGTTTAACGACACCTAGCAGCGAATTAACAGATTTAGCGTCATTATTATTTTTTGCGCGCACGCAAAAAAATTAAAGACTACCTGTCCTTTTACGCTAAAAATGGATCTACCTGTGATGATGACCTCAATCTCACTAATTGCGTCACGATGACGTCATCAAAATGTACCGGATTTTCATTTGAAATGAAAATAGTAAAATAGACATGCACCTGTTCAATGGATTCCAATAAGACAGTTTTATACTAAAAAAAGTAAATCAGAGAAATGAAATTCTCTTCTTGCTGTTTGCAGTTATTGACCGTGAAACTACAAACATGTTTGGATATTTTGATAACTACAACCGAGAGTTTATCGCACATACATTTCTCTATACAAAATGAAATTATATTTTATTCACCACATTAGTGACTATCGAACTTGCCAACTAACACTGCGAATTTGAATAATTTTTTGATGGAATTTTGAATAGAAAACGTCGAGCAATAAAATGTTATGTATAATACAAAGTCATTACGTGAGATATCGTTTTATCAATTGAAATTTGATGTTGACGCTCAGCAGGAGTACTTTCCGATCACATTCAGTAATGAATTGTATTAGAATAAACTCGTTAATAAGCCAGAAGCCGCCTTTGCTTAGAAGTATTTTTAAAAGCTTGTGGCAGATTAGTAATTTGTTTGATCCAGGATTAAAATGGACACGAGTGTAGGTCTGCATTACAAAGTTACAGGTTATATTGCTGTATCGGTTAAGAGCGTCTGCTTGGTAGCGGGGAGACTGAGGTTTCATTCCCGGTGGGGTCATATAGTATTCGCAGCTTCTCGCCTGGCATTCGGCACAACCGGAAGTGCGAAGGGTTAAGTGTATGTGTGTTGTTGTTCGTCTTGTATGTTCTCTAACAGTGTTCAATCATTCATGATTGACATTTGTAATGGGCCGCCAATTGAGAATGGCCTACACAATGTGTGCATAGCACCCGCTGTCCCGTGTCTTTACCTTTCAGGTTACGCTTCGTTTTGCTTGTTTTCCGGTGGCGAGGGCAGAGCATACTTTTCTTAAAATTTGGCCAACAGCAAGCGATTAGAAAAAGTTAGTATATGATAGGTTCTTTGTATCAGCTTTTCAGTTGTAGTAAAATGCAAAATTTAGACGAAGAAATAGAAAATGTTGAAGATGATATTTATGATGAATGTGGCCAGCCAGAAGGCAAATTATCACGTGCGTAGCAGGTTCCACAATCCAATTGGTAAGTGTAGATGTAGATACCTTGAGATCACAAAAATTCTGGTCGATTTGATAATTGTCACACTAATTGATTCAACCGTAGAGCGGGACAGCGCTAATTAATTTAGTCATTCTGACGTTTGCCAACAGCTGTAGTGATGATGATGGTATGCTCAGGTTTATTCTCCAGTCACCAGAAAGCGACGGAGGCGCTATACATACTGTACGACGAATCCAGACACGTTTAGGAGTTTCCTTTGTTTTGGAGTTTTCCGGTTGAGTTTTGCTTCTGACTTTTATTTGTTGCTTGTTCACTTATAATTATCGTAAAGCATATTATCCAGGAGCGCTACAACGAGGCTTGGGTGAGTGATGAACCATCAGCCTTGCGATCACGGCCGTCATGAAAACGAAGCTTCGAACCACGCTGCCGACAGAATGGTGCATAAGCTTTCTTTAGCTCTAGACTGCAATACAAAACGTCTGTATTTTGCACAGCATTTATGAGGTACACACGTTATGTAAAAACTATTGTGCTTGTAGGAATCGGAGTCCTTATGTCACCTAATATACCAGAAGGCCAGAAAGACGGCAGTAAATTTAAAGCTGTTAGTGATGAACCATCAGCCTTGCGATCACGGCCGTCGTGAAAACGAAGCTTCGAACCACGCTGCCGACAAAATGGTGCATAAGCTTTCTTTAGCTCTAGACTGCAATACAAAACGTCTGTATTTTGCACAGCATTTATGAGGTACACACGTTATGTAAAAACTATTGTGCTTGTAGGAATCGGAGTCCTTATGTCACCTAATACACCAGAAGGCCAGAAAGACGGCAGTAAATTTAAAGCTGTTAATGAAAAAATATGGGCTTTCTTGCAAAGAGCTGTTGTTTTACGAAAGAACTTGTCGAATGGCAAATTTTTTAATGCTGCGCTAACAATATCGGCAGGTAGTTTCCACGCTCGTCTAATGCAATATGCATTAAGTGGTTGGACGTTTCACAGCAGTCTGCTGAAATGAGTGTTTTCATATGTGAAAATCGTAAAAATTCGTTAGTAACTGGAAGCTCTGCCCCCCGACCCCCGGTTGCGGTCGTACACATCAAGGATGATAGCTATGATAACATTTAGTAGACTGGAGTAGTTTCAAAAGAGCGGCTATGTAAACATTTTTAATGCAGAAAAGTTATGCTATGGGCACATGCACTCATGCAGCTTTTCACTCGAATCCCGTTTTCATGCGAAAAAGGTTTGTAAGCGAAGTAGTCTTAAAAGACAGTTATTTTGACTCTCCTGTCTCTACCCACTGAATTTTGCAAGATACTACGATCTTCTTGTATCCATAAAATTAAGACCCTGGACATACAAAAATAAAGCACCCGTTCGGGGATCTGGGTGGCGAAGCCCCCCCACACGTTGATAAGCTTTTTTAAAAAATTCTCGCCGATTTTCACTCCAGCCGTTTGCATCACTGGTTACTGATGGCAGTAGTATTGAAACTTTTGTTGCCAGATTAGACTATCTTTAGGAAAACTGTTGCATATTTTTTTTTTTTTTTTTGGCAATTATCGAAACATTGATTTTAGACTGACATGGTAGACTTAAGTTCTGTAATAGTGGCTAAAACAGATTAGACTATCTTTAGGAAAACTGTTGCATATTTTTTTTTTTTTTTGGCAATTATCGAAACATTGATTTTAGACTGACATGGTAGACTTAAGTTCTGTAATAGTGGCTAAACATTGATGTTAAACTAAAAAAACGTGTCTGTGTTCAATTTATGACATGGTGAATGTTATCCATCTCAAGCTGTTGAAGAAACAAATGTTGTTGCTTGCCTGGCGGCACAAAGTTTTTGCAGCTCTTTCCAGATAACAGCATTGCGGAATTCTTCCTGAAGAATGGACTAATTTGTTACAACTTGGCAAAATCTTGATGGCAATATTTTCAAAACTTTGACGTATTGTAATTATAACCGCCAAAGGGATTGGTTGTTGTTCTGACGGTTATCTGGGAACTGCTGCTTGAAATTGACGATGCTGTGAGCAGACAATTGAGCTAATCTCAAAACACCTTTATTACAGCAGACTACCAACAGTTCAAGTGATATCGCAACTAGCTAACAGTAAACGAACTGCAAACAAAAAGTACAATTAACGCACAGATTAGACTAGCATTTTGTTCTAAATTTACCGGTACCTTACTTTAGCCTAATCACATGTCAAGAACAACGCAAAAACGTACAGACAGAACTTTCTGGAAGGATCCTACTAGTGGTTAGATTAATTAAATAATAGCAAGGACCTGACATAATATTGGCAGTTACATCCCCTCCGCGTTAAGCGCACTTTAGGGTGCTTAATTCTTCTCCACAAGCAATTACAAGCGAATAAACATAACGTAACGAAATCGTAAGTATGTACATTTTATCAAACGATTATCACAAAAATATCAAATAGGTTCTTGCTCCTGAACAAGCAGCAACACAAGCTTGGTAATAGGGCGCACGAGAACAGTGTCTTTAGTCTTAACCCGTGCTGTGCGAACATGTCCTGACGAGTCTGGGAAAACATCTAAAATCCTACCCATAGGCCAAGTAGCTCTGGGCAAACTGTTATCACATATCAAAACCAGATCCCCGGGGGTCAGATTGGGTTTGGAGCGACCCCATTTCTGTCTAACTTGTAGGGTCAGGGCATATTCTTTTACCCACCTGGACCAAAAAAGATTGGCCAGGTATTGGACTTGCCGCCATAACTTTCGTGAGTGAAGATCCTCCTTTCGAAATACGCCAGGAGGCAGGGAATCAGGTGCTTTGAGTAGCAAAAGATGGTTGGGAGTGAGAGGTTCTAAATCGCAAGCATCGTCCGAAACAGTGGTCAAAGGGCGGCTATTTAAGATAGCCTCCACTTCGCAGGCCAGAGTAGTCAGTGTTTCGTCGGTGAGGACCTGTTCACGGGCAACACCATTGAAGATCTTTCGAAAAGATCTAATTTGCCTCTCATAAACCGCGCCATGATGGGAGGCCCCGGGGGGATTGAAGGCCCAGTCAATGCCCTTGTGCAGCAAAAAATCATGTACTTGATCATTATTCCAGGCATTAATGGCCAAGCGAAGCTCTCGCTCTCCGCCTCTCAAATTGGTTCCGTTGTCGCTTATGATGCGAGTGACCTGTCCTCTTCTTGAGAGGAAACGACGCAGAGCCATAATAAATGATGAGGTGTCGAGGCTGAAGGCTATCTCTATGTGGACAGCGCGTGTACCTAAATATCACTCCGTAGCGTTTGTTGTTGCTACGGCCATGACGAGTGAAAAAAGGGCCAAAATAATCAAGACCCACCCAGGTGAAAGCAGGTTTGTCTGGGGTTAATCTTTCGGCAGGCAATGGTGCCATTTTTTGTGTACATGTGGCGCCGAAGTTTCTTTTGCACTCGACGCAGTTTAGCAACTCTCTGCGTACAGCAGAATTGGCGTTTATGACCCAAAATTTCTCCCTAAGTGTGGAAAGAACGTGTTGTCGTCCTGCATGCCCTAACTGTATGTGAGTGTTCTTAATCAGCAAATTTGTGATAATAGCTTTGTTAGGAAGAATGATGGGGTGTTTGAGAGAGTAAGGAAAGGAAGAATGGTTGATACGTCCTCCGACCCGAATTATACCATCTTGAAGAAAAGGATCAAGCTTGGCCAAACTGCTCGAGGTTTTCACATCTTTATTAGACTTCAAAGCTGATAGCTCTTCTTGATAAGACCCGCTTTGAGTGAATCTAACGAGCGTATTTTCGGCTTCCGAGATTTCACCGACAGAGAGAAGGCGTGGCTTTGCAGAATCCACGTCATTATGGTTTGTTTTCTCTTTTAGAATTGGGAGAAGGAAAGCCTTTTTGGCGCGAATTATCCACGCCACTACTCGGACTAATTTCGTCCAGCAAGAAAATCTAGATATAAGGTCTTGGAGAAGGCTGGGTTGTTGCGTAACAGCAGTTGAGCAAGAGATTGTTGCCTTCTTAAACTCGAGATCTTCATTGTGTTGATTACCGAGAAACGGTTGCTGCGGCCATGACGATTCAGGAAGCCATAAAAATTCAGGACCGGACTTCCATTGTTCGCATGTCAAGAAATCCGGTACATTCATTCCTCGACTTGGGAAATCTGCCGGATTTTGTTTGGTGCTTACGTACTTCCACTGGTTGGGCTCGGACTGGTTGCGAATAGTTTGGACTCTGTTGGCAACGAAAACGTGGAAAGCCCTATCTTCGCAGTTGATGTATTTCAAAACGGTGGTGCTATCCGTCCAAAAGAGGGAAGGCTCAAGATTGTAAGGCAATCTAAGTTCTCTTTGCAGCATGACATCATAGTTGCTTGAAAGAGTTGCTGCACATAGCTCTAGTCTGGGTATAGTTAGCACTTTTAGAGGCGTAAGTTTGGTTTTTGCAAAAAGAAAGGAACAGTGTATGGCGCCTCGATCGTTTATGAGTCTGAGATAAGAGACGTAACCATACGATTTTAGCGAGGCGTCAGAGAAATGATGAATGCGGGCGCTGACTATGTTGTTAAAGTCAGCAGGTTGGTAGCATCTAGGAATTTGAAAAGATGAAAGAAGAGGAAGTTGCTCGAGCCAAGTATTCCATTGTGTTTCAAGTTGGGGAGGAATCGGCTCGTCCCATTCAATTTTAGACTTGCACAAGTTTTGCAAGAGGACTTTGACAGGCTGTATGACTGGAGAACTGAAGCCAAGAGGGTCGTATAGAGAGTGTAAGACAGAAAGGATGCCCCTACGTGTGGCCGTTTTGTGTTTGTGTTTTGTCCTAAAGCACAATGTGTCTGCTTCGGCGTCCCATGTCAGACCCAAAGCGGATTCGTTCGGTAGTGGGTTACAAGAAAGATCAAGGTGAGAAAGCTCTGTAGATCTGTTGTCAGGTGGAACAGAAGAAATGATTTCACGACAGCTGCTGGTCCATTTGGTGAGTTTGAAGCCGCCTCGCGCCAGCAACTCGACAAGTTCGTGAAGAAGTGACTTAGCTTGCTCTATTGTGGATACAGAGGCCAGGCAGTCGTCAACATAAAAGCACTCATTCACAGTCTGTATGGTTGCCTCACTATACTCTGATTGGTTGTCCCTAGCTGTTTGTTGCAATGCGAAGTTCGCACAAGCTGGGCTACACACTGTACCGAACAAGAACATCCCGGTGATGTTCGGCTACCCCCACCATGTGGAACATACTGCGGATGTCGCCTTGAATAGCATACAAACCGCGTCGAAAACGAAAAAGAACACCCAGAAGGGAGTTAGTGATATTGGGTCCTTGCAGCAGACAATCGTTTAGACATATGCCCTTATACTTACTTGAACAATCAAACACGACCCTCAACTTACCTGGTTTATTGGGGTGGTAGACGCCATGGTGTGGTAGATACCACACTCGGCCCTCTTCTTCATCAGGAGTAACGACCTTCTCAGCAAATCCATTATTTATCATGTCGCCCATGAAGCATTTATAGTCTTCAAAGAACTGAACGTTTTTTAGAAATCGACGCTTGAGGTAATTAGCTCGCTGTTCGATTTGTGATTTGTTGTTTGGCAAAGATACGTCGGAATACTTAAGTGGTAGTGCCATTTCATAATGTTGGTCTGGCCGCAACTGAATTGAATCACTCACCAGATTTACAAAACGCATCTCATCTTGGGATTTTGGTACTTCGTCATTTTTGAGGGAGTCGAGTACATCAGTGCAAAGTGCACAGCATGTAGATTGATTGACTTTGGAGTTGGATTTGACGAAGAAACACTTATTACGATGAGCGTCGTTAGAACCCCTTTGTTTGGGACAGTTGAAGATCCACCCAATGCAGGTTTTAATTGCATGATGACCCGTAGAAGAATTGATTATGTCAATGGGCTGGAGAATGTGTCGATTATCGTTACCAATTAAGAGACCGACGTCCGAGTCCACTGCGGGTATCACAAGATTGTCAAATTCTTCGAACGAGGAGATATCTTCTTTTGTCGGAATATCCTCAGGGGATACAGGCAGTCCGTCAACTGAGAGCACGGGCTGCAGGTGTAGGAAATTGGACTCCTCGTAATCGGAAATCTCGAGATTGCGCACCATCGCACACGTTGATTTTTTATCTGTTTGGCTAAGGGTGCTCATCGTCACGTCGACGGTGGGACTTTGGGTAATTAGGAGTTTTTTCATCAACCCCAAGGTGATGAAAGAGCCTGTGCTTCCTGGATCAAGGAAAGCCCGGGTGGCTATTGCTTGACCTGTGTTACCAAGCCGTACCTTAACTGCAAGGACAGGTAGGTGGCCTTCGCTATGGCTGGGGACGTCCGCATAGCCATTTCGAACCTTGACTTCTTCCACCATTTTAACGTCGGGTTCGGCTTGTGCCGGATGGAGAAGAGTCGTGTGCTTTTTGTCTCATCCCTGTTTCCTGCATGGGTGCTCCCTATTGCACTTTTCGGCAGAGTGGCCCGTTTCTAGACAGCTATAGCACAGTTTGTTTTCCTTCACGAATTTCAGGCGCTCAGGCACAGTGAGCTTACGAAAATCCTTGCATTGGTTGAGGTAGTGTGGGGCGTGACAAAGTTTGCACTTGGAGATAGAAAAAGTGGTGTTAGTAGAGGTAGAGAATGATGATTCCTTGCGACCCTTATGCGGTTTAGCAGTGTTTGTAAACTTACTGGTAGACCTTTCTGTGTGTGACCAGTTGCATTTGAAGTTTGTAGCCTGTCGTGTTTTAAGTGACACGTAACTGGCCAAGTGTTTGATACTTGCCTCTTCACCCCTTGTGTGAATGATTGTGTCAAGTTCGGCTTGCCAACCGCCAAGCCAGGAATGAGGCAAACGCTTAACAATTTTCTCCAAAACATCAAAATTATCGATTTTATGCAAATAATTCATGCTCTCTAGAGTGTCCATGCACGAACTTAATTCTGAGGAGAATTGCAACATGGCACTCTTATCGTAGTTATTCAGGCCAGGGCCACTGATGAGAGAGTCGATACATGCTCTGACATTTTGGAATTTCTGTCCGAAAGTAGACTGGAGCAACTCTCTAGCTTTGTAATAACCTCGGTCGCCAGGCATGTACCGACATCCCTTCACCAGTGCATGAGCAGGTCCGGTTGTGTACTGTAGCAAAAAGTACAGTCTACGTTTAGGCTCCGGTACATTAAAAGAAATTAAAGCATCAAATGCATCAATAAAACTGTAATAATTGGCTGGATTGCCATCAAATGGTTGGGGCTCCAAAGTGGGGATTGAGATAGGCGTTAACCCTGGGTGAAGTCCCACGGCAGGCGAGACGGTGTTGATAGGGCCAATAAACTTATTTCCCGCATGACATTGAAACGGTTGAATGCTGGGGTTGTGATGGCTGTAACTCACTTGCCCCGTGGGTTTGGATGCCATTGGAGGATTGACACTTAACGCAGAAGCTTGGTTGATAGATTGGCTGCCAGCTGCAGCAGGTGACATACAATTTAACATACTGTTCGTAGCATTAACAAAAGGGGCAGAAGTATAAGAAACACCAGAAAAAGTTACCAAGTTAGAATTTCCAGACATAGGCCTAGCATCATTTGCAATTGAAGCGACAATGTTATCAGTGACGTCGTAATGGTTTATCAGATTAGAATTTGTAGACATACCAGTAGGCGTAGCATCATTCACAATGGAAGTAATATTATCAATAGCACTAGAATCATTATTGACGTTAAAATTTTCAGATATGGGCCTTACATTATTCACATTTGAAGTAGCAATAGTCGCAGGAGCATAAGGGCTACTGACAAAACTTGGCAAGCTGGTATTAGTAACGTTATCAAGGTTAGAGCTACCAGCCATGAGCACATCAGCATTAGCACAAGCATTTGGACTACTTACAATATTTGATGTACCAGTACAAGTGCCATTTTTGGGCCTAGTACAATTATTAGGGTTTACAACTAGGACTTCTTCATTGTCATTCTCGTTTTCTTCTGCAGCTATTTCTGCCAAAGTCTCATTCAGCTCTGCTTGTAGCTTAGCTTGTGAAAGTTCGTACAGGTGAGCTCTGGCTTGTTCTTCTCGTAGGCAATTTAGTGCCAGTTCCTTCTCTTGTTGTTCTCTTTGTGCCTTCATTAGATTGGATTCAAAGGCATGACGTTCTGCATACTGACGACTTTGAATTTCATTGATTTTGATCTCAGACTGAATCCTTGCTTGTAAGATGGCAGACCGAGTTTTTGCATTAAGACGCGATGATCCAGTTAATTGGCAACTACTCCTTGAAGTATGTGTGGAGCTAGTTTTGTGAGATCTGGACTTAGTTGTCTTAGCCTTTTCATCAGCTCTTGGATTTAGTGACTGATCTGCCTTCTTGTTATCTGACAGACTTGTTGGGGGGGCCATTGCATTTGTTGGTTGGCCCGAGCTTGTTGGATTGTTTGGTTGAGAAGATTCCTCTGCTTGGTCAGCATTAATTGTTGTCGGCAGGTCTTCTTCCTTGTTAATCATCTCCTTAGCTTTTGCTCTTGTGATGACAGAATTCGAAGTGGACATTCTGAGCTAGGCTAACAATATCACAGTAACACCATTGATTGAATTTAGAAACTGCGTTTAATTCTTGATAGACTAGCCTTTTTAGTTGATTTGTTACTTGTTAGTTTCCGACTGTTAACACTTAAACTGTCACTTGAACTCATATAACCGCCAAAGGGATTGGTTGTTGTTCTGACGGTTATCTGGGAACTGCTGCTTGAAATTGACGATGCTGTGAGCAGACAATTGAGCTAATCTCAAAACACCTTTATTACAGCAGACTACCAACAGTTCAAGTGATATCGCAACTAGCTAACAGTAAACGAACTGCAAACAAAAAGTACAATTAACGTACAGATTAGACTAGCATTTTGTTCTAAATTTACCGGTACCTTACTTTAGCCTAATCACATGTCAAGAACAACGCAAAAACGTACAGACAGAACTTTCTGGAAGGATCCTACTAGTGGTTAGATTAATTAAATAATAGCAAGGACCTGACATAATATTGGCAGTTACAGTAATGAAGGATGTCACAGTATTGCAACATACTGCAGACCTTAGAATTACCAAGATCAACACCCTTTTCAAAAAGTGCAATGTGTACACCCTATCACAATCAATGAATAGTCTTTGAGTTCTTTTCAATATTTTCCTTAAGTTTAACATTGCGATGCAACATTTGCCAAATAATGTTTGTAGGTGAGCTATCTTTGTGCTTCATTGTTTTGTGTTTCACAAAGCCTGAATACCATAAAGCAATGTTCATTGTTGCAACAGAGCAAAAAGTATGGGCCAGACCTTGTGCTGTGTATGTGATTAAAATGCATGTTTAAAAGCACAAGATATGATAACTAATCTTAATTCTTGTAAATAGAATTATAATTTTTAAGCAGTGTAAATTTAATACCATAATTCTTACGTGAGGGGTAGGGTGTATCATTTGCCACTTATTTTTGAAATCGATGCTGTCCCTAGTCTTAAAATGTCACAATCCTGAAAAAAATAACATACGAAAAATATTTTTGAAATTGATCAACATTTAGGGGTTGTAATGGTGGTTGACTTGCGATAAAGCTGCTGACGCTCCTTGAAATCATCTGCAATTCATCAATTTGCTCTTGCAATATGCAATGGTTGACAAATCAGTTTCAATCGGTGCTGTAAAAGCTTTTAAAAGGCATCTTTGGTATTTGACATATAAAATGATTCCTCTGGCTCTCATCAGCCCCACCACACCAGGTGAAGAAAAGGCCTGTGTTGCTACATCTCTGCTCAAGTCATGGAGCATCTACAAAGCATTTCTGACACTCGTTTTGGCACCGGGTTTGGAAAACCAGTCTTTCCCAAAATATCACTGCTCAAACGAAATTAGGTGATTTAGTGGGCAACGATTCTTGAAGTTTTTTTAAAAATCTCAACCTTTCCCATGAATTTCGGTTTTTACCAGTTGATGAATGGCAGCACAATGAAATTTACCAAACTTCCATAATTAAAGTCAAAGCTCTTAATGTAGTGAATGACAGTGCTGAAAGATATATCAAGATGTGTCATGACTTCATTGATATGTCAAAATCTGAAGATAAATTGCAGAACATCCTTCAAGTTGCTGAACATAACCGCAAAAGTCAACCTTCAATGAGAATCACACCATAAACTTTAAAAATGAAGCATTACCATTTAAACAGTGCTGCAAAACTTGAAACATCAATGTATATTACATAAGTTTCTTTTTTGAGTTTATGTTTAAGTTTTTATAAGCTTGTTTTTTTACTTTAAGCATGTTGTAGTGCTTAAGCGATTTTGTGTATTTGTCTCAATTTTTGTTGTTATGGGCTAACTGCAGTGCCGAAACTAGCTCCCCCCGAACCCCCCAACCGGGGGGGGAGCCGCACAAAAAGGGGGGCCCCGTAAATAGTCAGTACGTAGTACTATTTAATCAACGTATGATAAAAGTGCCTTAAATAAGCCTATTCTAAGATTCAATATATTTTTGTCTTAACTCGCGGGACGTGGGGCCCCCATACCATATTTATGCTTTTGGCCTTGGGGGCCCCTGCAAATTTTTCGAAAAATAGCAGTCGCAAAAGTAGCATACCTAGGGCCTGGGGCGGATCCAGGGGGGGATGTGGGGCATGCATCCCCCCACCAGCCATTTTCAACAATGCTTTGGATAAATAAAGTTTTTCTATAATTTCGAACCTCTCATAGCCATAGGTGCAAATCCATGGAGGGATGTATCCCCCCAATATTTTCATGTCCCAAAACTGGGCGTCAGCGCAGGTGATGACCTTTTTTTGGCCTTTACTTCATTTTGAGCAAAAAAATTGGCATCTGAGAACGTTATGACCTTTTTTTTTGGTCCTCACTTCATAGTGGGCAAAAAATTGGACATCTGCAGACGTGTCAATTTAGCTAAATCATCTCCCCCAATGCTCAACATAGATTTGCACCCCTGTTCATAACAATAAACCTTAGTCGCATTAAGCACGCATAATCGAAACTGTGCTTACAAAATGCATCATATTTGATAAAGCTCTCAAAGTTAGGGGCCAAAAATATGAACAAACTTTGCCTGAGAGTTGTTCGAAAAGCGCTAAAATGACCATTACAGTATGCAAATTTTCAACAAATTTTCGGGGTAGCATGCCCCCGGACCCCCATAAAGTCGTTTTTGTTACTTAAGTTGTTTGAAATAACTCTACCGGAAAAAAATTGCGCTTGAAAAAGTGACGAAATTTGGTGTCCTCTCCCTGAAAAAAATTCTGAATGCGCCCATTGAAATTACTATTCAAATATCGAACTTATATCGAAATTAACGACCATTCAAATATACTAGTCAGAAGTAGGCAGCTACTAGCATGTTTTAGCCAATCTACTCTGGTGCAAGTAAAAGCCTAGAGCTTTTCCAGCACTACTTGTTATCATCAACTTTAAATTGTTAGAAACACACCTACCAGCATTTATGATTTTTGACACTTTGATGGATGGTTATCCAAAAGTTTGTAAATTTCATCTGGCAATGAGTGCACAGCTGATACAGGCAACTGAAGAAGCATTTAGCAATGTGTATTATATCATCAATTTTCTATTTCCAATGCAAATGCAGCGGCATGTCTAGCAAATATCCCCAAAAGTTTGTAAATTTTGTCTGGCAGTGAGTGCACAGCTGATGCAGGCAACTGAATAAGCCTTGAGCAATGTATATATATTCAATACATGCACAAATTTTTTATTTCCAATGCAAATGCTGCGGCATGCCTTGAAAATACCCCCATAATTTAAAATCCACTTGTATAAATACCGTACCGTAACTTCAGATGCAAGAATTTTTTAAAGTACCGGTAACATACATCGTACCGGTTCTAGTAGAACTTCACAGAGTTACTGGTACATTTATGACAAACTGGTATATATTCACATCACTTGCATTTGAGGTAACATTGTTTCAAAGCCTGTAATCATACGTAAACTTTTAAGTGCTTTTCAATTATAACCATCCATCTTTTTTATTCAAAACAAATAAATAACCGCTAACTTCACTAAACAGCTAAACTGGTCTGCTGAAGGAATGTTAGCCAGCCACACACCATGCCTACGTTTGATTCCCAGCCAGGATGGTACTGAGTCAGAATCATGCTCTAACGCATCTAGGCTAGACGTTAATAAACCTGCAAGTGCACATTAACCTACCCAGGCCTATCCTACACGCAAGGTTTAGGCTACAGTAGCTGCTACACATATCTTGCAAAAATGAATCAAACAGTCAAACCCCTACATATCTGCCAATGCCATGCTTTTTTCATTAAAACAGCATCTGTCACAACTTCCATTACCATACACTGAGCTTTTTCGATGAACAACGTTCTTATGGCAATCCGGAAAAGATAAACTCATTTTACCTTTGCCGTAACGCCGTAAGAACCGGAAAAATCGCTTACGTTACGGTAGGCGTTGGGCTGTGGGAACGCCCAACGCATCCGTAACGGAGTCTTAACCAGTCGTAACCGTAAACCGGATTCTGTGTGAACCAGGCTTTATGCTATTGGAAAATGAGTGATGATGTTGTGCAGAACTGGGCAAGTCCGCAATTCCGGACCAGCAGAAAATGTTGCGGATTTTGGGATTTGCGGATTATCACAGAAAGAATTTCGCACTTGCGGTTGCGGATAAATTGTAATTTTAATCCGCAATGTTATTTGTATCGTTGAACACACCTTCAAGCGGCAGGGTTGAAGTAATTCAACTTTTCCGCTTGAAGCTTTGCAAACTAGCTTAGTCATAAATGAACAGCCGGTGGATAGGGTAGTTAGCAATCGAGTTTATTATGATTTGCTGGTACATGACGACTTTGCAGGATCAGTTGTGGATGGTGTAGGACGACTTTAGTGTTGCCAGTTGGGCGGTTTTCCCGCCCAATTGGGCTGGTTTCGATACGAAGTTGCGGGAAAATGTTAGAGTGTGCAAGTTGCTGGTTCTTGGACTACTTTTTGTTTAAAGCTGCGGGATTTTGGGCTGGTAAAATACTGTAGTTTAATCGAACAACGCTTAGCTGTGAAAAGCTCCGTGGTCTAGCTTTACAGTATGTGCAAAGTCAAATTTGTCGGGTTCCTTCTTAAAAACAAATAGACGTATGGCTTATGGTTCACCCCATTTTCACAAACGCCCCAAGAGGCTCGTTACCGGTATCGGTAGGCTACCAGGTTTTGGCTAGTGATGAGCTACGTCACGTTGGTGATGAATGGTTGTTTGCTCGTTGGTGCGAAGCTTAGTCTTACCATTCAGCATTATACCCGCTACAATTTATGATTAATGCTCTGAGCTTACTATACATTCTTTACATTTTCGTTTAAGGTACCGTACTTTTTTTGTTAATAGCTTATAGACCTATCCGGAGTAACGTCATTGCGTGCGTTGCCGCCAAGCTGCAGTGAAACAAAGGCGAAAGAAAAAAGGCAAAGCGCGTTTCACTGCAGTAAGCAATGCAGGTACTTGCGGAGAGTCCAGTGTTAATACATTCGGCTCTTGTCCGTAGGTTAGGAGTTCGATGCTTACAGCCGTACCTGAATCTGTTACCGCAGGTGTAGTACCTGAAAGCCTGCTCTGGCAAAGGTTAAGTGCTTAATTACTTAATGTTAGTTACGTTTATGGTACCGGTAAGTAAAGGTTAAAGGCTGCTGCTTTTATGTCACTGTTGACACTTTGTGTGTTTTCGTTATTTTTTTGTTAATTTGGTTGAGCGACCATGCATACTTAAACGTAACTTGCATGTCTCGAAGCTTTTTCGCATTTTGTTGCACATTCCTCTTTCTGCGCCTTTGTATTTTAATGTGTTATTTTGACGGTCCTACTAAACACCGCAAGGAACTACAAGGTACTGAAAACAGTGCAAAGAACTACAAGGTGCTACAAGGAACTACAAGATACTTTTAAACGAAGTACAAAGTAGCTGAAAACACTACAAGATACTTTTAAACCAAACAGCACTAGGAACTACAAGGTACTTTTAAACCAAGTACAAAGTAGCTGAATACACTACTAGGAACTACAAGGTACTTTTAAGCCAACTACAAGGGAGCTGAAAACAGCACAAGGAACTACAAGGTGCTTTTAAACCAACTACAAGGTAGTTGAAAACAGCACAAGAAACTACAAGGTACCAAGACTTTTAAGGTAATTTCAAGCCAAGTACAACCTCCCGACCCCAACCCCTCTGACCCCAACCCCCCGACTTCAACCCCCCGACCCCAACCCCCCCGACTCCAACCCTCCCGACTCCAATCCCCCCCGACTCCACCCCCCCAACCCCATCCCCTGGACCCCAACCCCCCCGACCCCAACTCCACCCCCCAACTCCACCCCCCAACTCCAAGCCCCCCAACCCCAAGCCTCGACTCCAACCCCATAACTCCACCCCCCCGACTCCAACCCCCTCGACCCCAACCCCCCTACTCCAACCCTCCCGACCCCAACCCCCCCGACTCCAACCCTCCCGACTCCAAATCCCCCGACCCCAACCATCGACTCCACCCCCCCAACTCCAACCCCCCCGACCCCATCCCCCCGACCCCAATCCCCTTCGACACTAACCCCCCCCGACCCCAACCCTCCCGAATATAACCCCCCGACCACAACCCCCCTACTCCACCCCTCCGACCCCAACCCCCCCCCCCGACTCCAACCCCCCCGATTCCAACCCCCCGACCCCAACCCCTCCAACTCCACCCGCCCGACTCCAACCCCCCAGATTCCACACCCCCTCTGACCCCAACCCCCCCGACTCCACCCCCCCCCCCCCCGACTACAACCCCCCACCCCAATCCCCCCGACTCCAACCCTTGGGATGTTCCTAACGCCCTTGTCGTTAGTTCATAAGTTCCTTGTGGTGTTTTCAACTACCGGTACCTTGTAGTTGGTTTAAAAGTATCTTGTAGTTCCTTGTGGTGTTTTCAAGCGTTTCGTAGATTTAAAAGTACCTAGTAGTTCCTTGTAGTGTTTTCAAGTACCTTGTCGTTGGTTTAAAAGTACCTTGTAGTTCCTTGTAGTGGTTTCAGCTACTTTGTGCTTCGTTTGAAAGTATCTTGTAGTTCCTTGTAGTGTTTTCAGCTACTTTGTGCTTCGTTTGAAAGTATCTTGTAGTTCCTTGTAGTACCTTGTAGTTCTTTGCACTGTTTTCAGTACCTTGTAGTTCCTTGCGGTGTTTAGTAGGACCGGCCCCAGTGCCCTAAATTAACATCCTATTCCTATGACCCATTTATTGCTTCAACCATCCTGTCCTCAGGTCCTTTTGCTCAAAATTAGACCTGAGGCACATTTACGCGGAGGGCCATTCACCTCAAATTCAACTCTTTATATGGGCCCCTTTACAAGCTTTACTGTAGTGCCCCAAACGTCCTATTACCCAGTTCTGCCATACTATACCACAGTGCCTTACTTACTATTCCATACCATGCCATACTCCTGATACTATTCCATAATTGGAGTGTTTTCTATTTATGGAATACGGTAGTATGGCATATTACTGCATTATTCCATAATTAGAGAAACCGTGTACAAGTAGACTAATCCAGAACCAGTACTGCCTAAGCTTGAAGTTTAAACAGATACGACGAATGTCTAAAACCGAAAACAAGTTAGTGAAGTTACGGTACACTGTTACAGTATGAGTACGTGGTCTCCCATTACCAATAAGCTACAGAATAGCCTAAACTGATGAATTGCAATTTAAATCAATACTAGACTACAGACTAACTATTGGTGCCACAAGCCGACTAACCTGAAGACCCAGGACCAGTACCAAATCACTCAGCACTAGACTAGCAGACTAACTCCAAACTACTACAGCTGTAAAGTATGGAAGGTAGGCCTACCGGTACTGTACTGGTACCAATCAATCAATCAGCGGTCCTGCTAAACACCGCAAGGAACTACAAGGTACTGAAAACAGTGCAAAGAACTACAAGGTACTACAAGGAACTACAAGATACTTTCAAACGAAGCACAAAGTAGCTGAAAACACTACAAGGAACTACAAGGTACTTTTAAACCAACGACAAGGTACTTGAAAACACTACAAGGAACTACAAGGTACTTTTAAATCTACGAAACGCTTGAAAATACCGCAACGAACTACAAGGTACTTTTAAACCAACCACAAGGTAGTTGAAAACACCACAAGGAACTTATGGACTAACGACAAGGGCGTTAGGAACATCCCAAGGGTTGGAGTCGGGGGGTTGGGGTGGGGGGTTGTAGTCGGGGGGGGGTGTGGAGTCTGGGGGGTTGGAGTCGGGGGGGTTGGGGTCGGGGGGGGGTTGGGGTCGTTGGAGTAGGGGGGTGGAGTTGGGGTCAGGGGGTTGGAGTCTGGGGGGGGTGGAGTCGGGGGGGTTGGAGTTGGGGTCGAGGGGGTGGAGTCGGGGGGTTGGGGTCGGGGGGTTGGGGTCGAGATGGTTGGGGTCGGGGGGCTTGGGTCGGGGGGATTGGGGTCGGGGGGGTTGGAGTCGGGGGGGATGGGGTGGGGGGTTGGAGTCGGAGGGGTTGGAGTCGGGAGGGTTGGAGTCGGGGGGGTTGGGGTCGGGGGGGTTGGAGTCGGGGAGGTTGAGGGGGTTGGAGTTGGGTTTGGGGTCGGGGGGTGGAGTTGGGGGTTTGGGGTCGGGGGGTTGGAGTTGGGGGGGTGGAGTTGGGGGGTTGGAGTCGGGAGAGTTGGAGTCGAGGGGGGGTTGGGGTCGGGGGGTTGTACTTGGTTTGAAATTACCTTAAAAGTCTTGGTACCTTGTAGTTTCTTGTGCTGTTTTCAACTCCCTTGTAGTTGGTTTAAAAGCATCTTGTAGTTCCTTGTGCTGTTTTCAGCTCCCTTGTAGTTGGCTTAAAAGTACCTTGTAGTTCCTTGTAGTGTTTTCAGCTACTTTGTACTTGGTTTAAAAGTACCTTGTAGTTCCTTAGGCTGTTTTCAACTACCTTGTAGCAGCTATAAAAGCACCTTGTAGTTCCTTGTGCTGTTTTCAACTACCTTGTACTTGGTTTAAAAGTACCTTGTAGTTCCTTGTGTTGTTTTCAACTACCTTGTAATAGCTATAAAAGTACCTAGTAGTTCCTTAAGGTGTTTTCAACCACCTTGTTGTTGGTTTAAAAGTACCTTGTAGTTCCTTGTAGTGTTTTCAGCTACTTTGCACTTGGTTTAAAAGTACCTTGTAGTTCCTTGTGCTGTTTTCAACTACCTTGTAGCAGCTATAAAAGCACCTTGTAGTTCCTTGTGCTGTTTTCAACTACCTTGTAATAGCTATAAAAGTACCTTGTAGTTCCTTGTAGTGTTTTCAACTATCTTGTAGTTGGTTTGAAAGTACCTTTTAGTTCCTTGTAGTGTTTTCAGCTACTTTGCACTTGGTTTAAAAGTACCTTGTAGTTCCTTGTGCTGTTTTCAACTACCTTGTAGCAGCTATAAAAGTTCCTTGTAGTGTTTTCAACTATCTTGTAGTTGGTTTGAAAGTACCTTGTAGTTCCTTGTAGTGTTTTCAACTACTTTGTACCGTACTTGGTTTAAAAGTACCTTGTAGTTCCTTGTGCTGTTTTCAACTACCTTGTAGCAGCTATAAAAGTACCTTGTAGTTCCTTGTAGTGTTTTCAAGCATTTTGAAGGTTTGAAAGTACCTTGTAGCTCCTTGTAGTACCTTGTAGTTCCTTGCGGTTTTTAGTAGGACCCCTACAGGGTTGGGGTCGGGGGGGTTGGAGTTGGGGGGATAGAATCGGGGGAATTGGGGTTGGGGGGGTTGGAGTCAGGGGGGATTGGGGTGGGAAGATTGGGTCGGGGGGTTGGAGTTGGGGGGAATTGGAGTTGGGGGGGTTGGGGTCGGGGGGGGATTGGAGATGGGAGGTGGAGTCAGGGGGGTTGGGGTCGGGGGGGGGTGAAGTTGGGGGGTTGGAGTGGGGTTGTAGTTGGTTTGAAATTACCTTAAAAGTCTTGTAGTTGATTTACAAGTATCTTGTAGTTTCTTGTGCTGTTTTCAACTACCTTGTAGTTGGTTTAGAAGTACCTTGTAGTTCCTTGTGCTGTTTTCAACTACCTTGTAGTTGGTTTAAAAGCACCTTGTAGTTGGTTTAAAAGTACCTTGTAATTCCTTGTAGTGTTTTCAACTACCTTGTAGCAGCTATAAAAGTACCTTGTAATTCCTTGTAGTGTTTTCAACCACCTTGTAGTTGCTATAAAAGTACCTTGTAGTTCCTTGTAGTGTTTTCAGCTACTTTGTACTTGGTTTAAAAGCACCTTGTTGTTCCTTGTGCTGTTTTCAACTATCTTGTAGTAGCTATGAAAGTACCTTGTAGTTCCTTGTAGTATTTTCAACTACCTTGTAGTTGGTTTAAAAGTACCTTGTAGTTCCTTGTAGTGTTTTCAGCTACTTTGTACTTGGTTTTAAAGTACCTTGTAGTTCCTTGTAGTGTTTTTAAGCATTTTGAAGGTTTAAAAGTACCTTGTAGTTTCTTGCGGTGTTTAGTAGGACCATTATTTTGATTAGTAATGTGAGCGTATGAAATAAAAGTCTTTATTGATTGATTGATTGCCGTAGCTAAGTCTACAAGAGCATGTAAATACCTCACTTTATGTTAAAATTGTCCTGTGTGGGTACTTAATTTGTGTTAGTCCTGTAAAAAAAAAGAAAATTGAGCTTGCAGGGTCAACTGTTGTTCTGTTTCGGTTGGTATAAATAGTGATGATGGGCATGATAAACCTTTCTGAACCAAAGCGGTAAAGATAAATCAATAATTTCAAAAGCCCTGGGCGAAACTGATAATCGTTTAATCTTAGTTTCTTCAAGCGATATCGGTAATCAATAAATTTTTCGATAATTGTTGCGGTAAATTTTCAATGTGTCTGATGAATTTTTTTTGTACGTCAAATTGCAAAAATGTATTTTTACATTTTTCAAAAAAAAGAGCAGTTCACAGACTGAAACAAAAAGAGATTTTTTTAATTGCAACAAGAGCTTATGGACACGGTGTATTTTTTCCATAGCGCCATCTCACTAACTCTGAACACTGTGTACATAAAGAATCATTTATCGCGATAATTCATCGGCAATAACAAATATATCTCAGGCGATATCATGCAGTAATCAATGAATTAAAACTATTTTGAGCGATAACAATAAATAATAATCGGTAATAAATAAATGCCTATCTCTGAGCATAAACATGCCGCTGCAGATTTTTTAATGTTTAATTCGTGGTAAAATTTTCGTGAATTTACCGGAAATTTGGCTCTCAGTGGAGATTTGTATTTTAGAATTAATGAATCATGGTGTTGGCAAAAAGTATACAGTACTAGGGGGGAAAGGGGTGATTTGAGATTTGTTAAGTCTTCAACGAATTGATTCTGCTCTGCTTTGCTGTCGTTGCTAGTAGGCGCAAATTTGATGTCGTGGTATTTACTTTTATTTTCGCGATAACGTTACACCACAGCTGAAGAGTAAAATTCAATGTGGCTAATTTCAGCTACAGTAATTCAACTTTTTTCTCAAAATTTATGTTCCTCTGACAAGCTTCATCTGTACAACCAGTTTTCATATGTTCGATACAAACGGCTGCTTCTATTTTAAACAGAAGACCTGCGACATGACTGCACGTTTCTCCTAAACCCGATATGCATGAGCATTGAGCAGTGCGCAAATAAGACTGAATAAACACCAGTTTGGTTTTAGAAGAGACACATCAGCTATTCACTTCATATGCAACATATATGATAAGCTAATAAAAAATATTTTGAAGAACTTGTACACCTGCTGCGTGTTTTTAGACCTAACAAAAGCATTCGACACGGTAAACCATTCTATTTTATTAGAAAAAATGGATAGCAGATTCGGAATTCGTGGCCTATCCCTTAAACTATTTCAGAGTTACTTATCTAACAAAAATTAATAACAACAAGTCGAAATTGAACAAAGTTATCTGTGGTGTTCCTCAGGGATCTTCCCTCGGTCCCCTACTATTCCTCCTATACATGAATGACTTGTCCCTTGTTCATTTGATGCAACCTTATTTGCGGACGATACGTTATATTGCTGATGAAAGTCCTGCCAAATTGCAGTGTAGAGTAAACACAGAGCTTAACAAAATTGATATCTGGCTGCGAAGAAATAAGCTGTCTTTAAATTTCTTGAAAACAAGCTACCGGTTATATGCTAGTTAATAAACAGATTTACTCTCCCTGCAATTTTGACATCAGCTTGTCTCTTCGCTCATTTACTCCAAAAGGAGAGAGAACAGTGAAATACCTAGGGTTGTATATCGATGACTGTTTAAAATGGTCCTCCCATGTACATCACTTGTCTCTCCATTTGGCTAGGTACACTGGCTTGATTTATAGAAATAGAGATTTCGTTCCACAGCAAACTTTATGCATGTTTTATTACAGTTTAATATATTCCAGGATTCAATATGGCTTACTTATATGGGGTACTGCTAAATCGCAACTAAATAAACTTACGGTTCGTCTAAATAACGTCATCTGTACCATTACATATTCGAGTAAATACTGCCCAATGACTGTGCTGTATAAAACCCTAAATTTTTTAAAACTCTCCGACATATAAACTTGAATTAGGAAAATTTATGTATCGGCTTCACCATGATAAACTATCAGAAATGCTCTACGACTCATTAGTAAAAATAGATGAAGTTCACAACCACAATACAAGGCAATTGCAAAAACAAATGTACTATAAACCAAGTATCAGGAAGTGTATTGCAAGTAAACTAATTATACATAGAGGATCAAAACTATGGGGAGAAATTAATGATAGCATCAAAGATTTGAGTTGGTATAGTTTCAAAAAGCATTACAAAAAAACGTTAGTCAATTCTTACGACTTAATCTCTTGAGATAAGTTGTTGCCTCACTCTTTTAACTGAAGTAAAATTGACTATCAGTGGTATTGTATTGTGAAGTGTTTTTGTCGTCATTCGCACTAGTGTGCTTTAGTCTGTTTTGCCCTCTCTGTTTGTTTTTTGCTCTCCCTTGAATTTTTTTTGTCAGTTGTTCCGTTGCAATATTGCACTATTCTGTAGTCTGCCATCACAAACATGACTTTTCCTATAGTTGTATGTCAGGAGCACCTGACTTGATAATCTCCGGGTTTTTCGGTGCTCCTGGCCTGATTGTTTGAATGTTGGCTGTAAATACACGTTCTTTTAATTTTCAGGCTGAATAAACTTATGTTGTTGTGGTTGTTGTTCTTGCTTCTTACGTAGCGCTACCCATGGTACATGCGGGGCAGCATAGACGCGTTGTGAGGGTATTACATCAGCCTTCATCACAATATATTTATCACTAATATCAAGTGATAAATAGTTCTGACCCATCCACTTATGAATAAATTATATGCTTTCAAGCTTTTTCGGTTAGCTGTGGATTTTCTAGTAAAATTGCCCTGTGATTCTATTAAATATTGATACATTTCTGGATGTTCCAAGTTTGGCTTGTAGGCAGGGTTATTTTTCCACAATTCTGTTGGAACTGTGTATGGGCAATTCGCTATCCCAACAATCATCAACTTTTCAGCATAATGTTCCTTACTACTTCCTATAAGAGTACTTCCGCTATACATTTCGATGTTTGAGTTGCAGATTTAATGCAATATCACTAGCAAAAAAGTTAACAATTCACAGAACTCGTTTTTAATTAGACATAACTTACGATTCAATATTTCCAAAGACCAAAACTAAATTTAAACTGTAGCCTAACCTTTTTTGAATCGCAATTAGAAGCAAATGCTTAAGAGGGCGAAAAATATTTTGGAAGAAGTGCAAATTATAATTGTTAATATATCGGCGTACCATGCACATATTAACGGATTGTCTCTAGCGGGAAGGGACAAACAACGAAGTCCCTCTCCCTATGCTTGGTTGTAGTCCAGGTTAAGATATCTGGTACATAGTTGAAACTTCTCTCTGTCACCGTTTTAATCTCTATGGTAGGCATACTTCCTGTTCGATATCCTACTTTTTTTTTCTACTGCACAGAATGTTAAAATATCAACTACCTTCAAGACATTTTGATCGTCTTAATTAACCTTCTGAAGTTGTGAACCTTTTGGTCTTAAGGCCAATACCAATTAAAACTTGGTTTCGACACAAAATTATCAATTTATTAGGCTACCTCACTAATTTATGAGTCAAACTAGGTTTGCAGCTTCTTTCTGCTTTCTTTCACATTGATTGAAAGCGATCTCGGTCCCAGTAGCTTTACCGGCACGTTATGTGGCAGCGTATTTCGCTACTGGCTTTCTTAGCATTTTGGCAGTACACCAAAAATTAACATGCTTTTCCTTATTGATTGCGTAACTAATAAATATGGTGGTACTCATGGCCATGGACCCTGGTAAACATGCAAATGTTTTGCTTACCAGGAAATCTATTAAAATCAGCACTTGTTTCTTCAATTCTTTTTATGCATTCCGAACTAATTTGAAACTAAGCCTACATTTCATGACTTTATATGCACTTTGCAAGTAAGTTTGATAGAAAAAAAGTCTGGAGTAAAGAACGAAATCAGGCTACAAAGTTTTCGCTCAAGGCCGTCGTATCCGGCAGCTTGCAGTCAGTCAATGCATTGATTTAAGCACTGCTGCATGTATTAGCGAGAATTGTTTTCACTGCAGCGGTCGTTGCCATGCGAGCGCCGCTAGTGGTTCGAATAGGTCTATTGGGATGGGTAAATGGGCCAAATATGAGAAATGTTATTGTGACAAATAGATCAGAGATAAAGTTAATAGAGACGAAGTTGAAAGGGCTACCATTGGCAATCACTTGCCATCAATACTTTAAGTGTTAATGTACACTGCATTTGTACAATTCTTCATTTTGCTTGTCACACTGTTTGTGTTAGTTTGCCACACAGTTTAAATTTAGCTTGTCACACTGTTTGTATTTAGCTTGTCACACTGTTTGTATTTAGCTTGCCTCTTTGCTTTCATTTATCTTGCCCCACTATTTATTTAACCTATGGCACTGTTTTTATTTAACTTACCACTTTTTTATTATCTTACTGAACATTGGTATATGTATCTATGCAGGGTTGGAAATATCGATATTCTCTACTTTTTTGTCATGAAATGCAAAAATTCTTTACTTTTTTTTTTTCATTATCAATTGGGGCTTTTCCCTACTTTTTTGTGTGGTAAATCGATATTAATTAATTGATACTTTTTTTCTGAATAAGTTCTTTCAAAAGTTTTTATTTTTTGTTATTTTTAGTAGACCTACCTTATCGGGTTTTTGTGATGTTTGCTGGTAAATGTTTTACTTTACATCCGCACAAGAACAGTTAGCATGCAGAAAATTTCGTAAGCACTTTTATTTTTGATTCCATTCCAAAATATAACTCGAGAAAATGTTTGCTTAACATTCAGTCCCTTGGTATCGCTTTGTAGAAAGCACGCCAGGGCCAGGCAGTCCAATGCATTTGTGAGGCTAATAAAAATGACACAGGCTTTCTGTAAGCTATACGTTGTACCAAATTCAGATATTGCCTGCACAATGCGCGTATTCATTCCGAATTAGGTCTGGGGCGGTATACTGCTTAACTTTTGTGCACTTAACGCAATGTGTTAACTAACGAACAAAGGTAAAGCATTGCGTTAAGTGTAACAAAAGTTGAGCAGTATACCGCCTCTGCTTTCATTGTGTTTTTTGAATTTTTGTTCACCAGCTTTTTTCATTCTACAGTGTTTCTTCTTCATTGCAATCACCAAAAAGGTTTGCGAACAACACCATATTTTCTGAATTATGTGTGTGTGTTTTTCATTACTTTGTTGCCGGTACACTAAGAGTTTTTTTTATTTTTTCATTAGCTTGTTACTTGAACCAAATTCAGATACTGCTATTGACATTCAGTGTTTTTGTAATTTTGTTCACCAGCTTTTTTCATTTGAAAGATTACTGCACATCTGATACTGGTAGGAGTACTTTTGCATTTCAAACATTGTAGAAAAAGGGTTATAGTCAACAGCTAAAGTAGGCCAAGATCAAAGGTAGGAAGTATTTAAAAGAAAAAGTGATCTTTATTCTTTTTTATATGCTGTTGCTGTTAACTAAGTCAGAGAAAAGTATCGATTTGACGTTATCGATTGGTCGATATTCTTTACTTTTTTGGTTATCGATTGTTGGAATTCTCTACTTTTTTCTGAGGTATCGAGTATCTAATTATTCTTTACTTTTTCATTATCGATTTCCAACCCTGTACCTATGCCAGGGTTTTTCAACCTTTTTTGTTCATGGCTCACTAAAATGATAAAATATGATGATGGCCCAACAACTATTACGAAAAAGCACGAAGTTAACATAATGACGTTATTGGAGACTGCTGATGTTGCTTTCTAATCAAGCTCTGTGGCCCACTGAAAACAGTGTCATAACCCACTGCTGGGCCATGGATCATAGGTTAAAAACCTCTGATCTATGCTTTGCACCACCTATTTTTGTTTTAGCTGTTGTGTTGTATTCGACAAAACAGTGGACGCATTAATGTTATGCATTCACAGTGGATTAACCTTGGTGGTTACTATTGGGCTGGTTTTGGGCTAGTTTTTGTCATTGATTGGGCTGAAAAAAAATAATCTGGCAACACTGATCAGACATCAAATTATCCGACAAGACTGTTTAGTGTTTAGTAGCAATACATTAGGGCCGATAATAGCCAAGGTATTGCTCAGCTACAGGTTGTCCCAAACAGTTTAAAAGCTTAGATGGCCAATTGGGTTGAATGTTCTTCTGGCTTGCATAGACTTAAGTTTAATGCCCTGTTAAGTAAGGGAATGAATATTCACAGCTGCATCTGATTTGTGTGTATTTTCCAGATTACACCATTGCAAGTACTAATAAGGTAGGCTAGTCTACTTGTGCAGTGCTAGGCATATTAGTTGCGTAGGCTGTAGTTTACCAGTGCGATACTGGTATTAGTCAAATCAGTAATAGTTGAATGCTTGAAATCAAGATGAATTTTACTATCTGTGGTGGGCATTGGTAAACATACAAAAAAGCATTGGTGTAGCCATGGGGAGGAAGGGGGTTGCAACCCCAGCGTCTCTTTCCGACTTTCTTTTTGAAGCGTTAGATACTGTACTACTCTTTTGCAAGCAAGCATGCCTTTGACTTCCTTACAATAATTGTGCCTTCACTGCCTTCGGTAGCCTATTTTCGGTTTAAAACATCTCTCTTAAATTTGAGGCCATCTTTTGTTATTATACAATATAATATACTTTTGTTATTATTATACAGTATGGTCAAATGTGACGTCATTCTTATACAAAAGAACATATACAAAAAAGTACTATTCCCGTTAGTTCAGTAGGCTACTGGTATGCAGTGATAGGTGCTACTGGTATGCAGTAATCTTAAAACGATATCAGTAATCGATAAATTATTGCTGATGAATGTTGTGGTGAACTTTCATCGTGTTTGACAAAATTTTTTTTGCAGGTCAGATTGCAAAAAGTTTTTTTCTAGATTTTTCAAAAGAGAGCAGTTCACGAACTCTGCCGTGAACTAATTAGAAAACTGAAATGAAACAAAGGGACAATTTTTAGAATTACAATCAGACTTTATAGACACTGTGCATTTTTCCAGAGCGCAAACTCACCAACTTTGAACGCTGTGTACATAAAGAATCGTTAATCACGATAGTTTATTTGCGATAACAAAATATGCTGGTATTACAGAAGCGATATTGGTAGCGTTAATCGATACATCAAAACTAATTTGAGCGATATCAATAATCAGTGATAAATTATCTTGATAAATGCCCATTTGTGTACATGAGTAGGACATGCATTATGCAGTATGGATAGCTTAGTTATCTAGGTATGTGTTTGTGAGCTACAGGTCAGCTGCTATTGTTTAATTTAAAGAAATGCAGATAAAGGGCACAAACAGAATTTTCAATTAATAGGAGAAGACATATCCTGTCAAACAGGTGAATATTTACAGTACCCAGTAACGTAGATACAGCCATCCCAGTGTGTGCGGTTGCCAGTAACTTCGCCACGTGGTAACTTCGCCACACTTTCATACACCAAAAATTTACATTGTCTACACCAAACCAAGACTTTAAATTCCCGGTTGTCGTAAAAAGTTTTCTCAGGCTTTTCCAGTTAAATTTATGAAGGTAGCATCGTCACATGGTAACTTCATCACGTAATCAAAACTGGGGCGTTCGAGATCTGGGGGGAGAGTGCATGGGGTGAGTGGGGAAGTGTGTTGGGGTGTAGGGGTAGGTAAGGAAAGATGTGTGGGGAGGGGTGTGGGGAGGGGTGTGGAGAGTGTATTGGGTGAGTGGGGAAGTGTGTTGGTGTGTGGGGGGAGGTAAGGAGAGATGTGTGGGGTGAGTGGAAAAGTGTGTTGGCGTGTGGGGAGAGGTGTAGGGAAGTGTGTTAGGGTGTGGGACCCCAACACACTTCCTATCACATTTCCCCACATCTCCCTCATTTTTCCCTACATCTCCCCTAACCTCTCCCACACTTTCCTACACCTCTCATACCTATCCCCACGTCTCCCCAGTCCCCTCACCTTCTCAAAGTATGGCGAAGTTACCATGTGGCGAAGTTACTGGCAACCGTGTGTACCAGTATAATTAGACGATGTACCATGTAGACTAATATCACAGTCTGCAAGATTTCAAGTTCGTTCTATATTGTGAGATATAGGAATTTTTGTGGCTCTCTAATGTCCAAGTCGATATTTAAGAGTTTGAGTTTTAATTTACAGTTACTGACAACTGTTTCTACGGAAACGATTTGAGGTGTTCATCGCTTTGTGTGTCAACATTAAAGAACAAGCCTTAGTTATTTACTCCGCACACTGCTTAGCCTTGCGGAAAAACGCCAGAGGCTTTTCCCTATCATGAATGCCTTTCTGTGTAAACCGGCCTTTACTATGCAGCATTTACTGATGGTACTGATAGTGCAAAAACTGAAATCAAATTGTATAAAGTGTTGGCAGTGATGATCGCGACTGGTTTTGACATCTGGCTGCAAATTCTATCAGCAGTTTAATTTTCACTTTATCGTCAGAGTTAAATTGCTTTGAGTATTTTTAATCCTTTCCTAGTCACAATTATACTAAATATTTTTTGACATTTTCCTGCCCAACTTATTGTTGTTGGTTGCAATGGCAGGATTAGAATTTTGTTTTTATAATTTCTGCAGATTGTAATTTATTTTTTTATAATTAGAAAGCTGAACTGGAGCAGGCCAAAGTAGAAACTAGTGACATCAGCTTACAATTGAAAGACTTGAAACATGTTCATGGACAGGTGAGTGTGCTGCGGTAGGGGGGTGGCAAAAGTTTGCCCATGTTTTGTTACAAAGGCACTCCTAGAGACGGCGTGTTTTATGTGCAAGATCACGGTTCCCAATCAGGGTCTCGCAGTCTTTGGGGTGTCATGCAGCATTTCAAGAGCGAGTAACTTTTCAGTTTTTTATGCGTAAAAAGTGCTTGCATTTTCAGTTGATTTATTGTCAATTGTTTCAGCGCTGCCTTATTGCATGTATTGTAATGAGTGTGAAAATGCATTAAAATATTTTGAGGGTGAGGTACATTAATGAGGTTGCAAACCACTGGACTAGAAGTTGACTTGCTTGTTATTTTAAGTGCACATTGTCTGATAGGTTGTTTTATTTATTTATTTTTTTTGAGCAGGTGCAGAACGCGTACAGCACAGTGCATGAGCAGTTGTCTGTAGCGATCCACGAACGAGATGAAGCTGTGCAGAGATGTGTTCAAGAAGGTGCCAAAGTGGCCAACCTGCGAGATCAAATCACGTAACTTGCTAGCACTTAAGTATTATTTCTTCACATTATTGCTCATTTTTTCTACAAGGCTTCGTGCATACATTCTTATTTCACGAGACGTTAGTGAAATGTTACTGCTTTTGTTTTTTGTGTTTTATGCTCACATGAACACCCGTTGTGAAAATTTTGATCTTGCTTTAAATCAACGTTGGTATGGTTTGTCTTGTGTTATTTTGTGACGCCTTCATAGTTTTTTAATATGTTTTTTTTTTGTTTTAATTAATTGTTTATAATATTAGTTGCTTGAAAAACGAGAAAGAAAATGAGGAGAAACGTTGCAACGAGCTGAAGAAGTTAATTGAGTCACAACACAGAACTGCATCTCTGCATTTGCAAGAGAACTCTGCTCTCAAAGTAAGTCACTGCACTGCATATTAATTATATTACCTCTTCTAGAGCAACGAGACTTTTGAAAGTAGTTCAATGTTGGTTGAATGGCAGCTCCAAACACTTATTGTATATCATTGACTAAGAGTTGAATTCACCAACTTCTTGCAGTAACTCGTGAACGGTTACTTAATTGCAAAGTTTACTACCAGTTGAACCGATTAGTTTAGTTTAGTTTATTATTATGTTTTACACAGAAGTACAACACGATAACGCAAATACAATGATGCAAAAAAAATACAATCGTGCAGGAAGCTGCGAAATGACCACTTGTAAGTAGTCTTCAAGTCAAGCAGCCACCTAATAATTGAAACAGTTATTTAAGATTGATGATCAGAGCGTGTTAACCATAAGTCAAATAAACTCTAAAATGAATCCAAAAATAAATAAAAAATACCAATTTAAAATAATTAGAATCCCAAGGAAAGTACCAAGGTGCAGATCAAGAGATTAGATCAAATTTAAAAGAAGCCACCAGAAAAATATGGGTTAATCGTAGGATTGAAATAAATGCTGTCTATACTGATGTACAAACCCATGAAGGGTGCAGCATGTTAAGTCATTAGGGACATCATTCCAAATCTTAACACCTCTGTATCTGATGGATCTTTGGAGGCGGTTAGAGCGAAAATTGGGCAAATAAAGCAACGAGTAATACGAGAATGAATGTTAGACACTTTGGTGAAAAAGGAGGAAAAAATACCAGGTTGCAATTGCGAACCATTCATAAGTTTAAACATGAATTTAGAAGTTTCAAGATTAAGCAGGTCTTCTAGTTTTAAAATATTTAAGTGCTTGTAAATCGGGGTAACTCTGTCGCATCATTTCCTATTAACAATGATTTTAATAGCCTTATTCTGTAGAATGTTCAGAGGTTCTAAATATGATTTGAAAGTAGCGGCCCATATAATGATTCCATAGAGTAAGTGAGGATGGAAAAATGCAAAGTAGAGTTGTTTCAATACATATGCGGGCAAAATATGTTTCAATTTATACATTATTCCAACAGCTCGAGATAGCTTAGTGGAAATCATACTAATGTGTTGCTTGAAGAGCAATTTGGAATCAATTAGTACACCTAAGTATCTGACACAATCAGAAACTTCAATTTTACATGAGTTCATCTGAAAGTTTACTGCTGACGGTATTTCACTGAGCACAGGAGGGACTACTAATGCGTGGGACTTTAAGGGATTCACAGTTAATTTATTTTTTAACATCCAAGTGTAAATTCTAGCTAGTTCTTGATTAACTTTGACTTGAAGTTCCGTAGGGGAACTAGCATCAACTAAAATTGCTGTATCATCTGCAAAGAGCCTAGGAGTGCTAACAGTGCAATTATTTAAATCATTGATATATATCAAGAACAGTAGGGGACCAAGTACAGATCCTTGAGAAACACCCATTTTTACAGTTTTGCAATCAGAACTTACATTATTCTAAGAAACGTATTGAGATCTATTTAATAAATAGGACTCCATAAGTTTAAGCGCAGTTCCTCTTACACCATAATTTTCCAATTTAGTAAGTAGTCTTTCATGACTAACAGTATCAAATGCCTTGGTTAAATCTAAGGTAACCAAAGCTGTGTACTGTTTTATATTAATATTATCATATATGGCAGTAACAATATCAAGAATAGCATGGAGAGTTGATCTATTAGAGCGAAAACCATATTGACAGGAAGCCAAAACAGAATGTTTATCAAAGAAGTGAGACAAACGTTGAAATATAACTTTTTCAAAGATCTTTGAAAAGCAGGACAATAGAGATATGGGACGGTAATTATTTCTGTCTAGCTTGTTGCCAGATTTAAAAAGAGGGATAATTTTGGCAAGTTTTAGGTCATCAGGAAATATACCTAGACTTAATGCCGAATTAACAAAAACAGTAAGAATTGGAATTAAAATTGAAGCAGATATTTTAACGAAGTAAGAGGAAATTTCATCATAGCCCCCTGCTTTCTTTACATTAAGCTCATTAATGATATTGGCAATTTCAGTATCTGTAACAGGATTAAAAAAAACAGAGGAAGATATACGGTTACTCAAATATACTTTAACTTCACAGGGATTGTTGATAGGTAATTTACTAGCAATATTAACGCCAACTTCCGAAAAATGATCATTGAAACTATTAACAATATCATCAAGTTCATTTATGTCTTGACCATCAACGCATAGATTAGTAGGGGTGCGGTTGACATTGAGTTTGGAATGTAGTAAGGAGCTAATTGTTGCCCATGTTTTGTGGGGATTGTTACAGTTAGTTTTAAATATGTTATAGTAAAAATTTCTTTTGGCTTTTCTTATATCTTTATTAAGCTTGTTCGAGTACTTCTTGTAGTGTTGCACTCTATCTGGATCATCCGACTTACGATGGGTTAGATAAAGTTTATGTTTAAGTTTTATTGATTGTAGGAGATCGTTTGTTAACCAGGGATTAGCGTAAAGTTGTCGTTGTTTTCTGGATGCTTGCTTGAGCGGGGCGCTGGAATCTATTCTAAATTTGATTAATGATAAGAATTCTTTAAAGGTGCAATTAAAGTTAACTGCATTGATTTGACTTAGTTTAGGCATGAAATAGTGCATATCCATTTCAAGATTATTCAAATAGTTTGTTAAGTCAAGGTTTTTTACGTCCCTAATCAGTAAATTAGTCTTATTTTTGACAACACAAAGAGAAGTGTTAGGAATTATGCAGTATATAGGGTAGTGATCACTAAGATCATTTTGAATAATGCCGGAATATAGAGGTGAGGAAATACAGCTGGTAAAAATATGGTCAATCAAGGTTGATGATTTATCAGTGACTCGAGTAGGTTTAGTAACTAAAGGAAATAGCCCATTACTGTTCATCATAGAAAGGTAATTGATGGCGGAATTAGAGCGATCATCTCTATTAATATTAACATTAGTATCACCTAGTATAAATACATCATGTGAGTGACAGTTCATCTTACTGATTTTGTTGTTAAGTGCTTCTATAAAATCAGGGACGTCGCCATTGGGATGCCGATAGATTATACCAACTATTAGGTTACGTTGAAGTCCAGGAGGTTTTAAAGAGATCCAGAGGTCTTCACAATTTTTCATTAACTCATTTTTCCCTATTAAGGTGAATGGTATGTCAATAGAAATGTAGAAGCCCACACCTCCCGCAGAAGTCGAAGAATTAGCATGAATGAAAGTATAGTTCGGCAAAGTAACATTTATAAGGGGAATATCTTTAATTCTAGTTTCAGAGATGCCAATTATTTGAGGATAAGAAGGGAGTTGACTCAGGAATTCGCACAAAGAATCAAAGCGTTTTTGCAGGGAAATAACATTAAGATGGCACATAAAGAATGAGTTAGTTAAGTTACATCTATAATCGAAATTTGTGACATCGGTATATACACAATCTTTCACATTATTTAAAATTAACTGGGATAGGTGAAAGTCATTTAAGTTTATTGACTTGTCTGCATCAGGGTCAGGTTCATTTGAGGCAGCTTGACTTGAAGCTAGAAAACGCAGCAAGTCATTGTTTGTTTCACTGCTAGCAGTATTAAGCAATGAAGTAGCCATCGAGAGAAAAAATAAACTCAAAAGCGTTATTAACAGAATTCTGCAGCGCGAAGCATTGACGAAGCAAAAAAGCACAGTAACAATTGTAATCACAGCCATCTCAGAGTTAAGCAACATTGGTTCGATACCATAACAGAACTAACAAGTATTTGTAATTTTGATCAGCTTAGAAGCTTAAGCATTATAAACCCAGTAAAAAATAATATCAAGAGACAGCAGCAATTCCAAACTCGCACTCAACCAGCAATTAATAGATAGAATTACATAGAAGGAATCAATAGAAAAAATAAACGTAAGTAGAATCCAAAAAATCAGAGAGAAAATTTAGATTGAACGAAGTGAACCATATCAAATACAGGAATTCCTGAAGCAACTAGGCTTGTAACGAAGTCACTCGACATCACAAGCACTAAATTTAACATCATCAACATATAGAACATATTCACCTCCTTCGGCTTTTCAGTATGTATTTTGTTTGTTTAGTTTAGCCGATTTAAATTTCGGCAGAAGAGCTTTCTTTTGTTGAAGGAATGCATCTGGCAAGTGCTGGGTAACATACACCGTCTGTTTAGAATTCTTTTTGCGAGCTTCATTGTAGGATTTCAAGCGTTTTAATTCTCGCATTATTCTAGACTTGTCGAAAGCTTGGACAAGCTTCACAATTATTGGTCTTGTCACCTTGGAACCTTGTCTTATAACCGATCTCTGTGGTAAGCGATGAATGTCTGCCAACGAGATCTCTTTCGGGTCAAGTTTCAAGGCCTCGCTTAAGAAGTTATTAAATTTTTCAAGTGTCTGTTGGTGGGTTTCCCAGGGTGAATCCTGATCTTCATCAACCCCATGAATTAGAATGTTCAGTCTTTTACTATAACTCTCTTTCATAAGCGCATCCTTGTCAGTTTCAGTCTTGTTATCTTCCAGTACTTTTATTCTCAACAATAGGCCTTCAATTTTTCCATCGCTAACTGTCTTTAGTTCCTGGTATTTATTGTTGAGCCTAGTTTCAGCAGCTGCCAAGCGTTTATCGAATAAATCTAGCTTCATATCAATAGAATCGACTCTATCAGTTAAAACTTGAACAGCTGTAATTAAAGAATCCAATTTCTGTTCGACTTTAGACATTGTCATTGTGCTGAATTGGCGTTGACACCCGCTGCTTCTCGCTTTCAACAAAACCTCGCACTGCACAAATTTAGAAGACGTCCGTCATCAAGACGAGCAAACAACAACTGATTGTGGCTTGCCAAAACGTTAGCTGTTGGTTTATAATCGTTGACAGGGTTCAAAATTAACGCTTGCCCGCTGGCCTGGGGCCGGTTGAAATGGTCTTGGGCAAGTTAATTTTGTGTCGCACTTGCTAGATGGGCCAGCAGACAAAAAAACTTTCCTCGTTCAGAATACCAGTGGTTCAAAACAAGTACTTGAATCAACTTCACGGCAGCGCGAAAGTTTGATCAAACGCCGTTGCGTAAATCAATTCGACAACAAATCAGTTTACACCTTTGTATTTTCTTTCATGCATTAAAGTACCCTAACGCGCATGATTTTGCCTTTTGGCAGAATTTATCTCTTTTGATGTCGATGCTGTGAGAAATGCTTTCAATCACACGCATACATCAATAAATCAGTTTACATCTTTGTACTTTCTTTTAAGTGTTGCAGCAACACGCAATATATTCTGCGTTTAGAATTTGTCTTCTTCAATGTTCAAGATGTGAGCGGATTGTCGACCACGTAATGCCAATAAATGTAATGATAACACTGGTCAACACACAAATTTTTGCCAAAAATATTTCAACGGATTTAAAGGCAGGGTTTGGTGGAAAAAAATTTTTTAAAAATAGTTAAAATGGGTTTCAACTGACCGAGTAGCGTTGGTCCGATCGCGGAATTCGCTTTGGTTAAGCAGTTATCTTAAAAAGAAAGTCCGAAAAATACTGGCTTGTGATTGCTTAATTTATTTGTGACGTAGTTGAGGGGCAGGTTTGTCCGTTGAGCTATTCAATCAGCCAGCCCTAGTCTAGAAGTGATATAGTTACTGGGTGGTATTTACTGGTAAACCGTGCAAGCCTAGCAGAAAACAGTAAACTCTTTTATTTAAGCAGTGAGAAGTACTATTACCTTGTCCACATGTCCAGTTTTAGTGGGCTTTAGGCCCACGGTTCATGGTTCTAGTTTCTGCATCATAATCAACTTCTTGATGTTAATACTCTCTGTGATGTTTATACTCCCTGCGTCATTTCACTTCTCTGTTGTTTTCCAAGTTTTTAACTTCTCTGATGCTTATACTCTCTGCATCATGGAACTTTTTTATACATACCCAACCCCCTGCAATTGCAGGCTTGGGCATTGAGCGGTTAGTCTAGTTGGCTACCTGCTCAACGCTAAAGCCTGCAGTTGCAGGAGCTTGGATATGGTATAGCAAAAATTGCGTTGTTCATGCTAGAAGCCTGATGGGCGAGTAGTTAAGCAGATAAGCTCTCTATCACTAGGTCCTGGGCTCGAACCTGAGACGACCTGATCGAGTGGCCCAAACTTAAGACTTACAAGATAAACGCTTGCGCTGTAAAAATCAGTTCTATGACTAGTTTTTTATCCCACCATAATATCTATTTATTTTTCATAGGCTATATAGACTGAAATCAGGCCTGCCATTGCCGACATGTGCCAACTAGGCTATCTGCTCAATGCTAAAGCCTGCAGTTTTGCTGGGGCTTGGGTATGTATAGGTAAAATTGCACTGTGGATTATGTAAGCCCAGTGGCCGAATGGATCGGGATGTGAATTATCGTTCACAAGGTCAAAAGTTCAATTCTGAGGAGCATTCAAACCGTCAAATTAGTTGGAAGATTGCTCTCTGCAGCATTTTTATAGTATGTCTTTTTGGCCTACCATGATCTTCACTTAGGCTACACTTTTTTCAACTATAGCATGAAGAAATTAGTTATGATGCAGAAAAAACTGTTAGTTAGGTAATTACTACTAAACTGGTTCATTTTTGTATGGCACCATAGCACCTGGTTATAACTCCATGTTATTTCTGTCTTGGCGCATTGCTAGAATTTAGCAGCTGCCCCTCAATGACGTCAGTTCCTCTCTTGCACCACCTACCACTATTTTTTAAAATTGCAATTGCTGCCTTAGCGAAATCTGTTCGTCAGAGTGAAGTTGGGAAAATGTTTTATGTGACATAACACTTTTTTTTAACTCTTATTTGTTTGCCACCGAACCTCCCCTTTGAGGTATATCAGGTGCGCTAATTCCGAAAATGGCCTTATTTTTGCTGAATTGGCTCTAGTTTTCGAGATAAATGCATTTTTTATGAAAATATTGCTTACGTAGAGAAACAGCATTGCTGTCCGTTTATGCCTGTTTTAAGCAATGCTGTTGGCTTCAATTCTCTTTGCTTAGTGCCGTGAAAAAAAGAATACACTCATTGATATAACTGATGGCAAATAGTGTGTAATCTTGACAAGGATTTTCTTCTATTTTTGAAGATTTGAGATTTCAAAACGTCGTTATGCCATTACAACACCAGCCATATTGACGTTTTGTTGTTTTTCATTCTGACTTTTAAGCTTTGCATATTGCATTTTTAAAACATCTGTTTATGCCATTTTCCATGCAATAGCAGTCATGTTCCATGCTGTCAACAAATCCTGAGTATGATACAAGTATACAAAATATTTAAGGCAGCAATGAAAATTTTATGAAATGCATGTCTTCAGTAGATACCACTTGCGAGAAACAGGTTGCGAAACAATACAAGGCTCAAACTTCGCCTTATCAAGCTTCAGTTACTCATAATAACAAACTGCGCCCCAATGGCGGATCCAGGAGGAGGGCAGTGGGGGCGATAGCAGCGTAAAACAACAGCATTTTTCTAAATTTTCTGGAAAATTTGATAAATTTCAAGCGATGGATCAATTTTTGGGAGCTCGCTCTCTTGAAACGAGTGTCTGGATCCACCCTGCTGCGCAATGCTAAGAAACTTGACAAATCTTTGCAGATGAGAAGCATGCCAGGTTATTTTCAGAGAGGGATTTATTAAGGAGGAAAAGGCATGCATGGTGGAGGTGGCAAAAAGGATAAAGATGGGAAAATTGTAATGAATAAGAGGGATCGAGGGAAGTTATGGAAGGAACATATGGAAAAGATCTTGAATGTGGAAAATGAATGAGGTCAGATGGCAGAAGCAGATATGGTTGAAGGACCAGTTGATAGAGTAACTTATGAGGAGGTGATGAAGGCTATGAACAAGATGAAATTGGGAAAAGCAGCTGGACCTTCAAAAGTAAATATGGACATGATAATATCGAGTGGAAAGTTTGTTGTTATATTAAAGAAGCTTTGCCAGAGAATACTGGATGGTGAAGATGTGTCAGAGGAATGGAAAACGAGTGTTGTTGTTTCAGAAAAGGTGTGATGGATTGTGGAGCATGTAGAAAAGTGAAGTTGTTGGAGCACGCAATGAAAACTGTGGAGAGAGATCTGGAGAACAATATGAGGATTGGTTGCGATAGATGATGTGGAATTTGGCTGTATGTGTGGGAAAGGCACAACTCGTGCATTGTTTATTTTGCGAAGGATATGAGAGGAATTCCGTGGAAAAGAGAAAAAGCTGTGCATGTGTTTTGTAGACTTGGAAAAAGCATTTGATAGGGTTTGTAGAAAAGTGGCGGAATGGGCACCAAGAAAGAAAGGATTGCCGGAAGTGTTGGTGCGAGCAGTGATGAGCTTATATGAGGGTTAAAGACGAAAGTCAGAGGTGGTAGGGTTGTTGGAGGAATTTGGGGTGAGTGTTGGACTGTTGGTGCGCGAGCTTAATTGGCAGTGGTAGAGTGGTAGAACGGAGCAAAAGTCAGAACGATAAGAGCTACAGTTACAATAAGTTTATTTGTTTCACAGTGTTTTGTGCGTTTACTTGTAACGGCTGCATTTACTGACTGTGCAACCAGCGGCACAAGAGAAAAATAACAGCCATGGATTGTCTCTGCGTATAGTTACCCCAATAACTATGAAATACAGAACCTTTTAACAACCATTATTTTTTTGCCCCCTGCAGTATGTTGCGCAGTTTTTGGGCAAGTTGAGATTGACGCGGGCAAGTTAATATTTGCAGTCACTTACTCGATGGGCAAGTGGCTAAAAAAGTTAATTTCGAACACTGGTTGAGTGTAACCAAAAAGTTAACCCACGATGATGGCTGACTAACGTCTGGTTAAATGGCGATGGATATGAAAGAGTGTGTTTTTTTAGGTTACCCTGCTGGGTATGCGGGTAATTCCGTTTTGAAGTGAAGCTAAAACGGTTATCATGCTTTTTGAAGTCCCATAATGTACTTAGCTTAGTTTTTGGTGTAGGTTTACTAACTGTTAAAGCTTAGGTAAATTTAATACGAACGTGGTAGGCTTAGGCCTTTAAGCTATTACTAAAAGGACAGTTACTCGATCTGGCGTTTTGGTAGGTTAGTCATCAATTGCTTTACTTTGTAGGTGGCTCGTATGTCCAAACTAAGGCCTGCAACAACTTGCTTGTTCACCGTAAACCCATTTAATCTGTCAAGCTTTTATCATTTCGCAAATAGTGTTGAAAATATGCTAAAATGATTTATTTTGCAACTCGTAGATTGCTTCGCTCCTTCTTCCATTGGCTTACTTGGAACCAGTTTGAGACCAAGTGTAACCTGCTGGACTAGACTAAGCCAGTCATAAAAATGCAATAGGCTGGCGTCGGCTGAGATTTCCAATGTATCAACAGCGGAAAAAGACCATTGCCCTGCCGTAATACGGATCTTCTTGCGTTTTCCTTTAAATTCAACAATGTACTTCAGCAAATTACTTATAGCTGTAAGCATGGACCACTGCGAAATCTAAATATTTGCTTTGTGAGTCGACAAATTCATTTGCGAAAAGTCAGCTATCCACGACGTAAAAATAGTTGGTGCACACCAATTAACTTATGTGATCTAGAGGTTAGCTAACTGCAGTAAGGTCTTAGCCAGTGGTTTAACTTAGTGCATTCAGTCCATTGTAGGATTGTTGGCAAGTGATATCGACTATCTGAGTAAGAAATGCTTGCTTTGTCCGAATTCCTTATTTTAAGGTTAAGCTTCGTGTTTTTCTTGTTCATTCTTTCAAGCATAGCATGATGTTTTGCTTTTAAAATAAGGGTATACCGGACCGCTGCAATCACATGTGCGGGTTTGATCACAAACCTTGATTAGTAGAGGTTTGCATTGATATTCTTGTTCGGCGTCTTTTGTATTTCAAAACTGTTGTAAGGAGCATATTGATACATTTTTTAAAAATTTTACGCGGATTAAAAGCAGACTTATAGTATCCACGAAGAGTTGCCTCTTGACATTGTCATTGATGGTAAGAAACCCGGTATTGCTCCGGTAATAAGTACCTGGGATATGCTTTAATGGCATTACGTTCCAGGTTTATTTAGATCGCAGCTAAATAGATAAAGAGCATAGTAATATTTTTTTTTAAAGTTTTTGCAGATTGAAAGCAGACTTATAGTATCCACGAAAAGTTACCTCTTGACATTGTCATTGATAGTTATAAACCCTGTATTGCTCCAAGAACTAATACCCGGGATGAGCTTTAATGGCATTACATTCCAGGTTTGTTTAGATCACAGGTAAATGGATAAGCAATATTCTGCTCTGTTTCACAGATTAGTGACCCCCAAACATTCTGTTGCATGAAAGACTGATCATTTATTACATCATCTTTTAATGCTGTGAAACAGTCACTGGCTTAGTTCTGATATTTAATCACGCTTTTTGATTAAAGAAAATAGTAAATCGAAGTCAAAAACGATCATTTTTATTCTTTACTTGTCGACTGCTTTGTATTTCGACAGTCTAAGGGTGTCCTACTCATCACAATCATCTAAAATTTGCGACATTATTGCATTGAAAACATGAAACAGAACTTTCTGTATGAAGAGTATGCTTTTGTGACATGAACATAGAATTTTATGTTTGCATTTTTGGTATGACTTTAAAAATGCTCATTCTTGTAGTGTACCGGAAGGGTCATTCCATGCATAATTTGAAATGGCTTGTCACAGTATGTCAGCAAATGCGAAATTAGGTAATTTAACAAAAATATTATGAAAAATGATGATGCCTAAAAATTAAATTTTTTCAAAAATGTACGATTTTTGAGTTAATGCGATTTCAAATTTTGGCCACTAGAGGGAGATTTTACTGACACGTTTTTTAAAATTTTATTATAATTGTTTTCTTAGGACAGGTAAATGCTCAAAAATTAGTTCACGAGGGTGTTGGGGGTTGAGAAATCCATTTTTGATGTCATATTTGCAAAAACATAACTCCTTTGTGGGGTAAATTCAATTTTTAAATTTTATTTTACGTAAACTTAGCATTAAAATTTTGAGGTGTTGGCGCATTTCTGCAACACAGTTTTTTTTAGATATGTACTACCTTTTGTTCACTTTGACATCATCACTCTGTTTTTTATTTACTTTTAATGCTTAATCACCATTTCTTTAAACTAGGCTATAAGGTTTGTTAAGTAACCATCTAGTTTTGAAGCCCGCTTAATTGGAAAAGCAGGATGTGGAGACTAAAACACGCACTGAGCTGTTTAAACCAACACTGCTTTTTTATTTTAGTAGTAATGCCAGTCAATTACACTTGATAAACCTTATTAATACAATACAATAGTGTTTCACAACCAGAGTCAGCAGACTCAAATGACTTTGCAAGCACTGCAACTATTTTCAAAAATGTAGTTAGTAACACATCCTTCAAATAATTAGAATGTCCCTGTTAGCATTTCTGATTTCAGAACTATGCAATTTGGATATTTTAAACATTTTTCAGCAACCCTGAAGACCAAATGATTTCTAAATTTAGTAGTGCTGCTAAAATATTCGACAATTTTGTTACAACTAAAATTGAATTTAACAAAGCTGAACCAAGGTCACGCAAATGCGTTTGCTGTAGTTGCGATACGAACAGCCAAAATAATCCAAGAAAAAAAGAAACAAGTAAAACAGGGAAATCAGCACAAGATTTTCATGCAACGTTAATGTCCTTCTCGTTCTATTGTCATTTTTTAATACAGCATGTAAAGTCAATTTTTTACTGATTTTACATGATACTACTTTTTTCTGATCTACTATATTCCAAAGATGTTACTAAAAGTGTGGTGTGCGGTAGGTGTTGCAGGCACCCTGACCATCTCAAATTTTGCTCACCTTTCTTTTAAACTGCGTTTAGTCCATTAGAACATGAATATGAAGTTTAGAAAAATTTCATCAACGTTTACCCTACCCGCCAATGCATTTTCAGGACCCACTTTTTGAAAAAAATCAACTTTTTCGTCACTGGAGGGCGCCATGTCAAATGCGCATTGCTGGAAGTGGTTTTAGAAGATGCCCCTTCTTGAGTGAATTGGACCATTAGGTCCAAAGATATGGTCATCTTATGGTCATGTTTTATTCATTACTGCCTCTAGTGGTAATAAGTTGTATTAACTCTAAAACTGCTTTACCAATTGACACAGAATTAGGTACACCTCCGCATTTTCAGGGGTGAGGATTTTATTGATGTCCTTGGTTTGAGTTGGAACTGCCACTGGATGGCAGTAATCTATCTTTTTTCATCGATTGTTGCTTTTTCTCTTTCTTTTTTCATCGGTTGTTTCATGTTTATGTGATGCAATTGTGTTATTGTTGAATAGCAGTACATAGACCTCTGAACAATACATAACAGTAGTTTTCCAAACAAGTAACTTAATTGACACTAAAATTGTTGAGAAATCCAAAACAAGCAACATCAAAGATTGTATTGAATAACAGTACGAAGAACATTAGAAAAATGCATAGCAGTGTTTCCCATAAACAGCTTATTTGAGGCTAAAATTGTTGAGAAATCTCAAAAGAAAAGTAACATAAAAGATTTTGCCAAGTGGGAAAATATTGGACAGTTTTTGCATTTCTTTACAATTTTAGCAACCAAAAAGTTGCACTATACAGCAGCACTACACGTTCATATAAATACTGTACAACAGTACAGTACACCTCGCAGCACCCAGTAAAGTGGAGGTAAAGGTTTTCGAAGGTTAGGGATTTTCCTTCTGTCCTCTTCGACCACCTGCATGTAATTTTGGAGTTTTTTTTCAACTGTAGCTAAATGCAAGAAGTCCGCCACAAGCATCACTCCCCTTTCGGCAGAGTGGTTACATACTTTCAGTCCACTTATGATCTCACTGCCAAGAGCATAGTCCTCATGATCTTCTCACTGCGTCGCAGGCTTTGCTAGAAATGCAGAAGGGATCGAAAGAATCCAGAATAACATAGTGCTATCAGCAGTAGCAAATTGGCTCAACGAAAGGTGTTGCCCAGCTGTGACGTCTGGCAATTTTGGCTTGTCAAATTCATTGCCATATCTTTTTGTGAATTCCATACCGGCACTGCTAGTGCTACACTGAGATGCATTTATTTTAAACTATCGGCCAAAAGATTTTTTCTTCGTAAGTGACATCTTCATCCCACAATTCGCACAAGAGATACCAAGTGTGCCTTGAAAAGGCTTTAAGTGCAGCAGCACTTACAACAGGGTCAACACTCGGAAAGCTCTTGATGTTGTTGACATGTTCCAGGTCCTGATGTGCTAATGTTGATAGGGGACAGTTGTCCCTCCACGAATTAAAAACGAATGTGCAGAAGTTCACAAATCTAGAAATCTTTTGTAACTGAGACTTGTAAGCGATTCCTTGAGAAATATATTCTTGCAGCATTGCCATTTGGTAACAATAGAGCTGTTTCCCCATCCATCGGGCTTTGTGAACAGCACCACATCCCAAGAACTGGAATCATCCTTCCTTAAGTCCAATGCATGCAACAATTTTTTATAATCACCTCTTGGATGTGCTTCCACTTTACGAATGCTGTCAATTAGCACTTTTGAGCTTTGTAGCTTGTGTGATAGCAAATTCCCCTAGCTCATGTGGGTCTCTGGTATGGAGTTTCGCTGCTGTGTATGGATGGAGTTGCTGGAAAATCTTTGTCTCGAAATCTTTTGAAAGCTTCGATGTCTGGTGAACGGAAGGTTTCAATTTTGAGTGCTTCCCACAAATGGGTGAGAAGAACCTCTCCCACATGCTTTCTGCCAGCCAGCCAAGGAAGCGCTCTTCCTAGCTTGCTTTGGAGTGTCATACAGGCAGCAGTAGCATGACCTGTAATAATATGTAAACACATAATGTTACAGTTGCCCTTTGTACAGGGTGTCCCAAAAAATGACACCATTTGAGATGCAAATATCTGCAAAAATTAATAACTCTAAATCAATGAAACTTGGCAGGCATATGAGTTGATTTAATTTATTTTAACAGATATTGTTATTTACGAGTTGTCGGCAGTACAACACACGTACTTATTGATTTTCAGAAATTTTCGCATTTTCAATGTGTGCTCCTCCTGCAACACGGCAAATGTCTAGGTGATAACCGAGTTCATCCCAAACTCCCTGCACCATGTCTTCTGTATGAGTCTCTATCATCAACCAGTTTTAATCCAGTTTTTCTTCGTGTCCGAAGGTGGCTGGATGCACCTCATTCCTTTAGCAATCGCTCCCACTCCATCTCGCGCGATCTGTAGCTTCCTCCACCCTCAACCCAATTTTCTTTATATTCTCTTCGACTTGCTTCTTCCATGTTTGCTTCGGCCGTCCTCGCTTTCATGGTCCATTCACTTCAAACATCATTGCCTACTTCAAAATGCTCTCATCATCCCTCCTAACCACATGTCCATACCATCTTACTCCATTCGCTTTAGCCATTTTAGCTAAAGTTTCCTTCAGACCCAGCATTTTCATCAGCTTCTCAGTATTCTTTCTATCCACTAGTGTTACTCCACACATTGATCTCACCATAGCTCTTTCAGTTCTTCTCAAAATTACCATCTCATTTTCCCTCAAACACCATGTCTCACTTCCATGTAACATTGCTGATCTTACGCAACTACGATACACCATCCCTTTCATTTTCAAAGAAAACCTTCTCGGAAGTAACAACTCTCCGCATTCTCTAAATTTCATCCATCCGATCCTTGCTCTTGCAGTCATTGCAGTTTCACACCCACCACTAGCATTCAGCCTATCTCCAAGATAACAAAAACCCTTCACAGTCTCCACTTCATCACACAATACCTCCACTGGTTCTTCCTTTCCGTCTCCAATATCTTCACATCTTCTACATACAAACTGTTGTGTAAAACTGCAAGATACTTTTTTCATTTTAGTGCATCTCACATGAATCCACTTCTTACAGAGCGTGCACCACACCGCATTAGACATAACTCTTTTCCCACATATTCCACACGGATCCACCCTGCTACGCACAACCTCCCCTTCTGCACCACTCACCATCATCTTAGTCTTTCTAATATTTATTCTCAATCCCTTGCTTTCCAATGCATCTCTCCACCTTTGGAACCTCTCCCTTAGATCCTCCAAATTTTCGCTCATCAGCACAAGATCATCCGCGTACAAAATTTCATTCAATAGTCCTTCTCTTGCATCTCTTGCATGTTCTGACACTGCATCAACCACAAAGCAAATATCAATGGTGATAGCACAGACCCTTGATGCACACCAACTCTTACCCCAAATTCCTCCGAAAAACCCGATCCAACTCTGACTTTCGTCCTTGAGCCCTCATACAAGCTCATTACTGCTTTCACCAACACTTCTGGCAAGCTTTTCTTTCTTAATGCCCATTTCATCACTTTTCTGGGAACCCTATCAAACGCTTTTTCCAAGTCCACAAAACACATGTACAGCTTTTTCTCTTTTCCACGAAACTCCTCTTGCATCCTTCTCAAAATAAACAAAGCATCAGTCGTGCCCTTCCCAGGCATAAAGCCAAATTGCATGTCATCAACCTTCACTAATTCTCTTATTCTGTTCTCTAGCACTCTCTCGACTATCTTCATTGCATGCTCCAGCAGCTTTACTCCTCTATATGCTCCACAATCCATCACATCTCCCTTTCCTTTAAAGATTGGAACAACAACACTTGTTTTCCATTCCTCTGGCATACCTCTATGAGTCTCTAACGCTGAAGAAATTCTCTGCTTCAAATCCACAACGTTTGTGGCATACGAGGGATATAAACCAAACCGTTTACATAGCCCCAAAGAAAAAAATCGCTAGGGGTCAAGTCAGCTGATCACATTTTTAAATTTTTTTGGGGGCTATATTAAAGGTTTGGTTTACGTCCCTCCTCTGCCCTCAAACGTTGTGGAATTAAAGCAGAGAATTTCTTCAGCGTTACAGACTGATACAGAAGACATGGTGCAGGGAGTTTGGGATGAACTCGGTTATCGCCTAGACGTTTGCCGTGTTGCAGGAGCACACATTGAAAATGTGTGAATTTCTGAAAATCAATAAGTACGTGTGTTGTACTGCCGACAACGCGTAAATGACAATATCTTTTAAAATGAATTATATCAACTCGAATGCGTGTCAGGTTTCATTGATTCAGAGTTATAATTTTTGTAGATATTTGCATCTCAAATGGTGTCATTTTTTTGGAACACCCTGTGCTTTAGCAATTCCACAGGTTGTATTTATAAACAATGCTTTCAAGTTTGCATAATAAATAGTAAGCTGTAGTGTTAGGTTGCATACCAGTGTTTGCTGCTGTTGTGTCAAAAACCATAGTTGCTATTTTGTCTGCGCAGATCCATTTTCTGAGCAAACTTATGACGAAATTTACAACCAGGTCACCAGCTGGTTCAGAGCTAACCCCAGGAAGGGCTGGGCACCAAGAAGTTTTACTCCATTTGATCCTAAAGAGTAATATTTAAATTGGTTAACCAGAACAGTAAAGATGGGATATTGTAAAGATGCACACAATGAAGATATTTCTCAAGGAAAGGAAATGATCGAGGAAAGCATTCATATTGCAACCATTATTTATTACCTATGATATACCTGAAACCAATATTGGCAGTCTATCTTCGATTTCGTACTTGTTGGTCAGTGCTTGCATGACTTTGCCATCCCAATGTATACCAGCTGGAGTTGGTGGAGTCCAATTATGCTTAACGATTTCAGCAGAAACTTTTACACGGTATCTACAGATTGAAGTTATTTTAATCAACTATTGTGTGCTATGTAATTCATATATCGTATGAAATACCAAATAAAGTTATGCAGTTAGTATATCAAGGATGCGAAAGTATTGTTATACACCTGTGGGCAGTAGAATGATGCAGATTTATTGCATTTGGATCACCACCACATACAGAAATCAAGGTTTCCAGTGGGCTTGCTGTGGCAGTGGAAGAAAGTTTGTTTCTAGTGTTGCAAGAAACCAATGCTGGGTTCATCAGAACATCATGAGAAATAAAAATGGTTGTGCCCTTCTTCACAACTCGCTTATGTGAACACTGTGAAGATGATCTCATGGTGTTTTCCCCGTTCACTTTCTTGTTCACTACTATCTCTTGAAGACCCAGACTGATTCATAACTGGAGCAGCATCTTCATCCTTTTTTTCCTCATCCATGTTTCTTTTTGAACACTTTTGTTCTCTTTGATTCTTTCTGTGACTGTATCTCTTGCAATGTAGTGCGCTGTTCTATCAGTTTTCATGCTTCTTCAAAACAAAATATCTTCTTCAGTAGCTTCTTTTTCCTGTGATTTGTTTTTATTGTTTCCAATGATCTTCTTTTCAACATTTCTGGGCCAAAATGGCATTGTGAGTTTCAGTTTCTCTTGGAAATCTTTTATCGTCTGGCTTTCTGATCTTTTTCCTGGTTTTGTTTTGAACGAACTGCAGTATTGCAAGTGAAACTTAATGATTTTTTCTTTCATCTTATGTTCATACTCTTGTGTTGGTATGCATGCTTTCGTGTAGTGATACAAAACATCTTTCAATATTAATTTGGCACAAGGTCTTTCCAAGCTTTGTTGCTTCGATTCATCGTTTTTAATATCTCCAGATTAGACAAATAGCAGAAACGAACCAGTTTGTACTAGGAAGTCTACTACCCCGTAATTTTACATCATCTGGTCCAGGAGTTACATGTAATACCGTTAACTTCATATCACTACTTCTTAACGTACCAGTACTCATATTAGGAAGCAATGTAATCAACTATAAGAAAAGCACAAAAAAGTCAGAATTCGCATGAAAAATATTAAGGCTAAAAATAATAAGGCTTTTCCTGAGCCACAAAAAAATAATGGGAGGCTCCTGTCTAGTGCACGTTTCAGCTATACTGTACTCCATATTAACAAACAGTCAATTAACCGTGCTGCTGAGCTGACTTTTGTTGCACTTTAGAGCTTAGTACTGACAATAGTGATACACTTGCTCACTAACTGAACCGAACCTTTTATCAAATCACATACCTTATGTTTATCATGCTAGTTACCTTATTTCCTGAATTTCTCAAAAACCTGGCAACTGATTGCATTATCCTTTATATAAGATGATGCAATGTTTTACACAAAGAAAGCTGATGAAATCACTTTAAACTACTTCACACATTTTAATAACCTGATTCAGTCTAAATTAGTTTGAGAAATTTAGAAAAAAGGTAGTGCACGATGAGTTTAAGCAAGTGATGTGGGACTAAGATGTTCTGAAGCCAATGCACTTTGCACAAGTGTAATAATACCATTCTCAGTAAGCTCTTATAGTGGTGGAATTACGCAGAAGGAAAATCACTGACATTCAAGGCATCCACTTAAGCCGAACTACACTTAACTGCATACTGTATTGTCTATATAGTCGGTTTAACAAAAAATAAAATTGCATCACATAAACATGAAACAACAAAAAAGCAACAATCGATGAAAAAAGATAGATTACTGCCATCCAGTGGCAGTTCCAACTCAAACCAAGAACATCAATAAAATCCTCACCCCTGAAAATGCGGGGGTGCACCAAATTCTGTGTCAATTGGTAAAGCAGTTTTAGAGTTAATACAACTTATTACCACTAGAGGCAGTAATGAATAAAACATGACCATAAGATGACCATATCTTTGGACCTAATCGTCCAATTCACTCATTTTTTTAAAAAATAAGTGTGGAATAAAAAGGGGCATCTTCTAAAACCACTTCCAGCAATGTGCATTTGACATGGCGCCCTCCAGTGACGAAAAAGTTGATTTTTTTCAAAAAGTGGGTCCTGAAAATGCATTGGCGGGTAGGGTAAACGTTGATGAAATTTTTCTAAACTTCATATTCATGTTCTAATGGACTAAACGCAGTTTGAAAGAAAGGTGAGCGAGTTAGGATAAGAATTTCAATTTCATAGGGCGCCTGCAACACCCTAGTGTGTGGTCATCTTTTAAATATATTTTTTATTTATTTTTACGATTTCACTCAAGACATCAAAAGAAATAAATTGTTTCAAGTTGACATTAAAGGCAAGGGAGTCCAAAGCACTATCACAGACAGGGCGAGAGCGATATTGCAGTTGCAAAAGTTCCAAAGATATGGACTTATTTCTCCTCTCCCCTATAAGCACAGATAATGTGAGAGACGTGCGCGACATCACACTCACAATAACGATGGTTAGTATGGCCAAGTAGGCATTAATCCGGCAGGGGCAAGGGGACAGTGCCTCCTCTGGTTTAATACCAAAGGGGCAACATACGTCTGGCCCTGCAGTGTTTTGATAAGCCTATTGAAAGTTACATGCATGCATAGTAGCTAAAGCAGTTTTGAGACAACAGAGTGAAATCACAGTACTGCTTTGTCGCAATTTTATGCTCATGCTATATATAAAGGGAAAAGAAAACTAGTAGCATGTGGTCAGCGATGAAGCTAATAGCATCTCAAAAAATCGTTTTTTTTAACATAGAAAACAAAGTTCTTCTAAACGTTTACACCCCCCCTGCTATCTGCCTTTTTCTTCGAATGAATTGACACCTCTGCAAAGGCCACCAATTATAGTTATGAAGTTGGAAATTGAACAACGTATTAAAATATAATTTTCAAGTTGTGTGTTTTGTTTCTCCTTGTTTTATTGGAATCGCAGAACTTATTGCAGCCACAATAGCTCACATGAAGAAGAATGTGGCTCTAAAATAAATGTTTGCGTCATCATATAGGCTATTGCGAAGCTTGAAACACTATATAAACCAGAAAAAACTGCTTAAGGTATCACAAATTTCTTTGGATCATTGTGACCAAACAGGCCAATAAGAGCTCGGTTATTGGCTAATTGCGAAAAAAATCAGTCAATAATCGAAAAAAACAGCTCAAGATGAACCACGACAATTTAAGGGTTACTAGTTGTTTAGACCCCTCGTTAAAACATGCTGGGGGTGCACCCCTTATCTTGCTACTGCACAATACTACAATCACCACAGCTCTGCCATTAGCAGCTTATTTACCCTGTCCACATCTCCAATTTTGTGTGCTTTAGGCCCACGGTTCTTGGTTTTAGTTTCTGCATCATAATCAACTTCTTGGTGTCATAATCACTTTTTTCACTATGACATCAAAAAATTGATTATAATGCAAAAATTTAAAACCAAGAAACCGCGTGCCTAAAGCCCACCAAAATTGAGCATGTTAACAGGGTAAATACGGACTTGTGCAAAAAGTGTCTAACAAGAAAGGTGCAAAAAAACATTTGGAAATAAAAGTAAATAAAAAACATTATTACTGTGGCATTATGCCAGAATCATAGTATATATATAATTTGAAAAAAATTAAAAATCTAATTTAGACCATCAAAGACATGTATTTCTGCAGATTTGACATCAAAAATGGATTCCTTGACCCCCAAACCTCCCTAAACCAAATTTTTGGACGCTTAGCTCTTCTAAGGAAGCAGTTATAACAAATTTTGGTAAACTCATCAGTAAATAGTAGCTGAAATTTAAAATTGTGATAACTTGAAAAACTGTTCAACATATTTGCTAAAGTTTGTTTTTATTGATTTTGTATTATCGTAAGCTTTAAGATGAAGTACAATTAAGTTAATTTCTGAATGCATGGTTACACAAATAGTTTTAAATTTTGAATTATGCATGGAATGACCTGGAAGGTAAAATCTTGTGCTTTGAACAGTTGACTGTCTGTGACCAAAAAAATTGTTTCTTGAGACACAAACGTTAAGAATCACTACAGTGAACCCAAAAGCACTCCCAAAAAGAGATGTGAAAACTAATGATTCTGTTTATTTCTACTATAATCCTTGCTATTTTAACAGGATAAGGTAATGTACCTGGAAAAGCAGTGTCAAGTAAAGAAAGAAGAAATTCATAAGATGAGTGTTCCTATTCAGTGGTCTGGAAAAGGTGTTGCTGAGTTGTATGGTGAGCAAAATTTTCAATTTTAATTGTAATCGTATTTTACTGACAGGTGAAGATGCAGTTCTTAGCAAAACAACATCTTCAAGTGTTAAATCTTTGCCAGTTGTTCAATCAGATTCCTCTTGTGATGAGTCGATTTCGTCTTTCCATGAAAATAGTAAGTACATCTTATGAATTATGATTCAAATGTTCAACGTATTCGGATTCTGCACACCTGAGCATCTGGACTATTGTTTTTTTTTGGCAGCCTCTCTACAAAAGGATTTAGTACTTTTAAATTTAATTACAGTGTTACATTTGACCTGCGTACATAAGCGTCGATTTTTTTGTGAAAAAGACTAATAGTAGGGGGGCAATAATTTTGATACAAACTTTGTTTTTTATGTATCGCAGTGGTTCTTAAACTGGGTTCGACCGAACCCCAGGGGGGTGAGGCTGTAGCAGGGGTTCGCCCAAGATCAGAGTAAGTTTCCACAAATACGTAAAAAGCATAAAGTTGTACTAAATTAGTATTTCTGTGTGGAATTCATGTTTTGTTTCATTAAATAAAAAGATTTCATGTGCGACAAATCATTATTCAGTGTTGGCTAAAGTTTACACTGAGTGTTTGAATTATAAATTATAACCAGGAGCGGATGCATCTCTCCTCACCAGCCGTTTTCAATGTTATTTTTGATAAATACAATTTTTCCATAATTTTGAACCTCTTTGATAACAATGATCCTTACGCCGTAAACACCCATAAATGGAAAATGTTGGAACAAAATGCATTATATTTGAAGGACTCGGAGTTAGGGGTAAATATAAATTTAAGAAAATTTGTCTTGAAAATTGTTCAAAACGCACTAAAACGTTTTTTCGGGGAAGCATGACCCTGGACCCCCATAGAGCCATATTTTTGTTCCTCAATTTACTTCTAATTAGCTCAGCCAAAAAAAAAACTACGCTTAAAAAGTGTAAAAATTTGATGTCACCCCATAAAAAATTCTGAACACGCCTCTGACATGAAAACATTTTCAAAGGGCTTGCTTACGTCCTTTTCCTGGTCTAAACGTCTAGCGTCTTCGCACTTAGTTAACATTCAACCTAATTCAAAACTACATCCTCCCACCAAAATTTTTTGGATCCACTCCTGGTTATAACTAGGGGTTCGGTGCAAACCTGCACGACACTTGTATGGTACAATATCTCGGACAAGTTTAAGAACCATTGATGTATCGAGTTTCCCTAAAAAAACAACCACTTTTTGTAAAGTATTTTCTCGGTGATTATAAACTCAAAATTATTGAAATTTTATACCCTGGGGTGGGCAATACTGTTCACACGAAGGGCCACATTTGAAAAAATTTTGAAGCCGAGGGCCGCACTGATCGGAAGAGCAAGGTCTACACATCTGCAGACGTCCTATTCTCACCACTAAAGATTGGTGAAGACCAAAAAAAAAAAGATTTACACCATCGCAGAAGTCCTCCTTTTTTTCGCTGACATTCAGAGCGGAGCTAAACAAAAAGAAAAAAAAGTCTTCAGCGTGATTCACGATAGGAGTTCATGTTTCTGTAAGTGCCCATGGGCCGCATAAAATGGTCGCATGAGCTGCACTTTGCCCACTCTTGCGATACACAGTAATCATAGTGCAGTAGGCCTACTGGTTTAATTACTTACACCTTTACATAATTAACTAAAATCACTATAAAACGTAAAAACCACTACAGCCTGTTCCTTTTGTAGTGATTTTATTTAAATAAACAGCTTTAACTAGCCGTAGTTATTGAGCACTTTGCCAGAGGAGATTGAGCCTCATTCAGACTTGTGTACACCTTACATATCTAAAAAATTAGTTGCAAATTATGCGAGGATTGCCAAATTAACAATGATAATTCAAAAAATTCAGTAGCACGAGCAAGTAGTGGTTTATTTCAGTCTATGCTCAATGTGCCCTCCATATACTGCCACAACTAAACAAAGCTGTTTCTTCCAAAAAGAAATGCTCTTGCATTTTTCTTCAATAGATATTATGTTTATTTCGAATATCTGCAGACTTATGGCGTCACAAAGCGCATGCAACAAAGCGCTTTTTAAACTTTTGCTCACATAAATTTCCTTTAATACTAAATTTTTTGAAGCATCATTTTTAATTCGGCAATACTAGCATAACTTGCAACCAAGTTTTTAGATATTATGTGAAAGTGTAAAGAATATACTTGGATTACTGTGTATAGAGTTTTAATAATTTTGAGTTCATAATCATCGAGAAAATACTAAACAAAGAGTGGTTCATTTTTTGGGGACACCCAATATAGTAAGGCGCAATTAGCCCAGGAGTAAATCAGTCGTGTCATAAAAAATATGCAGGCAAAGTGACAATAAAATTATCTGCTTTCCTAAACTTTCATCATCATATTAAAGTGAGTATGTGCGAAGTTATTTGTGTTCAAAACGAGCGGACACAACGGGTCTACTCCCAGTTTTCTGATGCTTTGAAAAAAGCTGAGACGGAATGGGGCTTAAAACGAATTTTCAAGGTTGCCAGGAGCATCGTCGCTGAAAACATGCTGGGACTTTCTTTTTGCCATTTAAATAGCGTGAGCGTAACATTGCGACAAAACATTACTGGTACTACGATTTTGTGTTGTTGCACTTCCGAACTGTTTTAGCTACTGCACATGCATCTAACTTTTAACATAGGTATCAAAACACTGCGGGGCCAGACATATGTCGCCCCCTTCGGTATTAAACCCGAGAGGGCACCGCCTCCCTGTCCCTGCCGGATCCACGCTTATGCTTGCGTATATTGTTTTTTTTTTTTTTTTTTTGAAGAAAAATACCATTTTGCTTCTTGCAAGTTGGTTGATACAACCGCGATTCTGCTGCTGTTGTACCATGGTCCAACTTGTGGAAACTAAATTCAAAAACGCCATAAAGGTCTTGTTTTTACCGCCATCTAGTGACGATGGCTCACCCTGAGTTGGTGCAGTCCAAATCTATGTGGTTGCATTGCATTATTAATGGCAGGGTACCGCCATCTAGTGACGATGGCTCACCCTGAGTTGGTGCAGTCCAAATCTATGTGGTTGCATTGCATTATTAATGGCAGGGTACAAACTGCGGTAGAACTGAAACTGCATGGGACCAAATGGAACCATTTATAAGACCGCATGAGATCTATGGGACCGAAGGATACCACATTGAACCATTTGTAAGACCATATGGGACACCAGAAATCGTTTACGTCCGTTTATATAAGACTGCATCAGATCGAATAGAATTGCAAGAAATCGTTTATGAGACCGCATGGGACCAAATTGGACAATATGGGCTCGTATTGGAGAACTTAATGTTGTTTACAAGACCGTATGTGAACGTATAGGACCGTTTATGTGACCTGTTGGGAATAAATGGTACCCCATGAAAGCATATGTAAGAACAATGAGGCCGTGTAGACAATATGGGATCGTTTCTATGATCATTTTGGGCCCTATGGACCCGTATTGGAAAACATAAATGTGTTTATAAGACCAATGGGCCCGCTGCATGAGACCAAAAGGTGCAGTATGGGACTGCACGGGCCGAAATCAGTTACATATGGTCGTATAAATGATCAAAGGTAACGTGCTGTAACAACTAGTTGTTTACGAACTATGGTTGTACTTGGGCTCATTTTACTCTTAAATCTGGTGAAGTTCACCCATGTTTAAGAATTCTGTGAAAATTTTTGCTCTGGATTTTCGTGGTGATATAAGACATTTGAGATTTGTTTTTGAATGAATGTTCTACGCCAAGTGCTTTACGAAATATTGCGAACTAATGTTTTCATGGCATTTTTCGTCATGGTTCATTGCTTTTGTAGCTTATTCTTCAGCTGAATTCAGATTTGTGCTGAATTCAAAGATGTAGCTCTAACGTGTTTTACAGACCATAAAAACCGCTCTCAAACTGATGAAATTATTTTGCTTAAAGAATGATTTTGTGCTTTTTGTATGAAGTAGGATTTTGATTGTTCTTTAGCTGAGTGCGGTAGCTTATTGAATAAGCATAAATTAAGGCTTGTTTCATTTAGTGCGCCTTATAGGTATATATGAACAAGTAAGCGTTGGAACTATTTATAGATAGTGCGTTTTATTGTCGGTAAAATACGCAAATGTTTTTTTTACTCAATTGGTTTGTACTCAAACATTTTTGATTTGATATTGCATTGTAAATGTCTCATTGCTGCTAGTCGAAAATTTTTTTTTAAACTGATCAACTTTTAGAATAAATTAGGATTGGTATTTTGCATGTATTTGGTGTAAGTCACGTTTTTTAGCATGTGTATTCGATAAACTAGATTTGTACAAAAGCTCAGGGTCCAGGGTTATCAATTTTATTTTACATTAGCAGAATAATTAAACCTGCAGTATCCCAATAAGTTCACACTCATTGAAAGAAATGAAAGAAACATGTCCATGCTTTTTTACATTTAAGTGGTGATTTGAATGAAGCCTTCATGACAATGTTACTGTGTAGCAAGTTTTTTTTGCACTATGTGATGATTTGCTGCTTTGGCGACTACCGTATCAGCGAAATTAGTTGCAGGAATTTGAGCGACAGCAATTCAGTTATGATAAGTTTAGGAGCAAACCTTGAATGAATGTTTGAAATAAAAAAATACGTATTTTTTAAACTTGATTAAGCAAAGCAGTTTATTCCCACAAACTCTTGTCAGCAACTCACAAGATATCAGGCAAAAATTTTAGAAAATAGTTTCATAAACTGTTATAATCATACCAACTTTATCCTTCAGACTTGCTTTTGTTATTATCGTCATAATTTATTCTCCTATCACGAAAAAGTTATCGAGTTGCTATTAGCTCACTAAGGAGAGTTGCCATCCACCTCTGTATCACTCTTTAGGTGAAAAAATCTTCTGAAGTTGCTTTTTCCAAAGACGTAAATAAACTTGCTCGCTTGTTCTCCTTCACTATTCCTTTAATGCTAAATAAATGTCAAGCCAGGAAAGCTATAAATGTCAGTTTTCAAGTGAGTTGTATGACTTGATTTCGAATCACACTTAGGTTTACCGCTACTGAATCGGACACACTATTTACCTGGCCATCTAAGTGATATAATAGATTCGATAATCATTAGTAATGGTAATTTAGATTTCTACAAATTGGCTAATTTTTATGTGCAATGGATCGATAAACTATCAGTTGCTTCTGTTCACTTTCGTGTACAGCGCTTTCTCTATTTCCTGTTCCTCGGTTCATCGTCGTGCAATGATCTGTCCAATGAGTCAGAGAATTTATGAGATTGTAATCAAGTATCTAGACCAGTCCTTCTTAAGCTTTTATGGTTTTTGGCCCCTTTCAAAAAAATGTACCTGTTCCAACGTGTCATGGACGTGGCATGCTCGACCAATATTTGTGCTGAATTTTGTTGCGATATTTTTTTAGTTTGGATGGACTTGATCAAGTGCTGACGCATTTGTCATCACTTGCAGGGAGTGAAGACACTACGCACATTTGTGGTGGATTTTGCTGACTTTTGTGAAGCGAAATATAATGTAGCTGTCACTTCATTTGTAAATTGTAGACAATTGAAACAAAAGCCTGGCTGTAGTGAAATTAATTATAAATCCAACAAAACACCTGTAAATTTTTTTATAATTAATCGGCTTTAATATTTTAGTATTAAAAGTATAAATCTTGTGCTCGTGCTCTCCTTGTAGCGCCAACGGCTCCTTGGTTGGGACTTGTGATTTAGGCTTCATTATTATTAAACTTTGCTTAAGGCTTGTCGTGGTATCATTAGAAAGCTAGTCTGAACTGATGTGACACCATTAGAGTGGCAAAGCAACGATGACTGGCCACAATGAATGTATGGTGTAAACTCACTGAGAAAAATAGCATTGTTATTACACAAACATGCTGAAGAATTACAAAAATTTATGAAATTATTTCTTACTTTAGATTCAAGAAGAAATATGCTGTAGCTGTTGCAGCTTGTTATGCAGTATTTTGCATTTATGTGCATACATATCCTCCTATCACGAGAAAGCGAGCAATGCGCTGTACGAGCTTGCTTAGGAGTTGCCAGCCATGTCTACCACACCAAGATGGGGGAATCTCGCTAAGTGCCATTCCCAACGGCACAACAAGTAAACTTGCCGGCTCGTCCTCCACACTGTCCCTTTAATGCTGAGCATTAAGCAGGGAAGCTGCGAAATCCAATCTTAAAGTCATTGGTTTTACCCGACTTGGAATCAAACCCAAGTCTACGGCTCCCGAGGCAGACACTCTCACCACTCGGCCATGAGCTATTTCAAAAATTTTTGAAGGCCTCATGCCTATTGACCTTTATAATGCAGTGAAATAATGAAATAAAATTTAAAAAATGGTGATATGGAAATAATTGAAGATGTCATTGAAAAATGGCAGCACAGTTCAAAAAGCTAAATTCTTATTTTTGTACCGGATGATTTTTCAATATGCACTGAATCAATGCATCCTATTATGTTTTTACAACATATGTGATTTCCCAAGAGTAGTAATTGCGGTGAAACGATTAAGGTGAGACAAGAAAAATTTTTGTGCACTGCAACTCAAGTCACGTGAAATCATTTAGATTTTGTTAAATATCATTCAGGTCCTTATACTTAGCACTTAACTCATTTCGTAATGAAAACTCCATCCGTGAGCACAGTTGTTTCGTATTTTTGAACCTGAAGTAAAAAATTTGGATAGTTTGCAGCAACCGACACAATTGCACAAAGGTGGTTTAAATATTTGCAAGCAGAGGAAGAAGACACGAGAAGTTGCCAGTATTGAAGAACATTTTGTCATCTGATGTTAAGAACGTAAGTTGGAAGATGTTTGCTTTATTTTACACGAGTAACTTATTGCAGGTGATAATACAAAAGAACAACGAATACTTATGCCAGTCGAGCCTTCTCTCTTGAGTGACGACAACTTGTCAAAGAATGATGGCAAGTGAGTGGTGCTAATATTTTTCTCTTGCCTGCTTGTCTCATTGTCTCATGTTTGACTTTCCAGGAATTCTCATTGTGAAACCATTCCACGTGACCTATTAACAAGCTCCGTGCTGATTGATGACGTGCCACAAAAATCGAATGTGCTACCTTACCCGCAAGATTTACACGTCAGCTTCGTTCCTCCACATAAGCTAGCAATAGGTAAGCGCATTTTTAAGTTTGTGGCAAAAAAAAAGTGTTAAAGATATTACAGAAAATGGCTGTATCATTGGCTCATTGTTTGATCCACCACAAACTAGCGCCTTTGATGCATGTGATGCTGCTAAAATAGTGACAAGTATATTGTGCATGGTGCTATGAAAATATGCCTAATGAGCCTGCGCTGCATTAATGCACAAATTAATTAATTTACCAAAGAGGGTAAAAAGAATTTGCACGTTAGTTGTTTCGTGTTCTCAATTTTTCTGTGTTGTTTATGCGCCTTCGTCTGTGGTAGAACTGTGATATTCATTTTTCCAACTGCATGGCCCATCTCTACTGTGCGCTGGTACTAAATTCTTTTCAATGGGTTTCAATTAATACTATAACCGGTCGAAATAGACACTTATACATGGTAGCTGTTGACTCTAATGAGCACTATCTGACTTCTCTCTTTTCTTCTTCATTGAATTTTCGGTTTGATAATTTGAAGACTACCTCAAGCTCTGGTATTTTTACTTATTTTCTTCGAAATCTCTCCTTGCTGAAATTTGTTCATGATTTTGCATAAATTGAATTCAGTCTATCATTCACACTTTCATAAATTTTTTGTGGATCAGATCAACATTTGTGAAGGCCAAACCATACTGGTAACAGGCATCTTAACCAGGGCGGTCATTCTGTGCTGCTCGTGCGAATGCTGAAAATTCTTGTTCGGGAGCATTCGTGAGAACATTTGCAAGGATGCTCCCGAAATCTTCGCTGGTCGGTATTCTTTGCTGCGTTCGGGACCTCACTTTCTGCGAACGCCAAATGTTCTTGTTTGAGAGCGTTCGTGAAATCGTTTGCAAGAACGCTGCCGAACCAAACAAGAGTGATCGGCGATCGTGTGAACACAAGTATTTCACATTCCGCTTTGTTGGAATGTTGCATTTACTTCTACTGAGTGTGACGTCATAATGCCAATGGCGTGACTCATGCAGAGCGTGAAGTTGTAGTAGCGGCTGTTACAAGGAAACTATCGAAACTTCTTAATACAGTGATACAGTACTTGTCAGTAAATCCAGAAAATTGCATTCGATAATGCATAGTTACACTACTGCTCCCCAACACAATTTCGAATTTGAGAATTTTAGGGCGATGGAAAGAACGGCAATCAGACAATGCGCCGATGATGAAAAGAACAAGTAAATAGATTTGATTGGGCAAAGTTAGGCTGTGTTCTTATTTTAGGGATTATCATCGCATAAAACAAAATAAATGGTAGACCAAAAAGAGTGGGCCATTTTAAAAGAGAGCAAACCAAGCACAACTTTTTACAATATTGCTGGTATTCCGGGAGTTTTTGTGTTGCGTAAATGGGACGCATATTAAAGCATGTTATTCAGACATTGACTTCGTGAATTGCGAAGCGTCTATATTTTGAAAACTTCCACATACGGTACTAAACACTTCAAAGCAAAATGAATTTTTTTCTTCGAACGTTATGTCACGGATGCGGCTGCCTCTACCACCAAGCTCACTTTTAAGAAAGCCAAAAATCTTAAATAATCGGTATTCACTAACAAAATTCCAAGGGATTTGGTCTTGGACGTTCTCTAACCACATTTGAGCCTTCATTTAACAGATAGCACCTTGCAGCCATTCTGAAATGCTTACTCTGCAATATTGTAAGCTCTTGATCAAGCGCCTCCCGAAAGGGTAATGGCTTTCGTGGATTTTTACCAATTTTTACGAAAATTTCGTACAAGAACATCATAGAATACCGAGGCGCGAACGTATTCTATGCTCTTCCTGAAACACCGAACATTCTTGTTGAATGCCAAACGTTCGTGACGAACGCCGAACGTTCTCGTCGATTATCAAAAATTTATCTTTTGCTCGTATAGCATAGAATACCAACTCACAGATATTCGAGCTGAATTCGTCGATTGCCGAATTTCGTTGTTCATACGAAAGGCACAGAATGACCCCCCAGAAGCATATTAAAGGTAGTTTTGCACGGAAAGCTAAAGTTGAGTTGAGTAAGTGTTTTTTTTTTTGTGGTGCCTTGCAGCTAGGCGTAGCAAGTTGATCAAAGTGTAGCCTGATTTGCCTGAATGCATGACATTATGTAATATCAAGAAGAGATCTGATCTTCTCCATTTTTTTACGTCAACCTACCTACTTTGAAGTAACTTGGCACATGAAGTGACAACAATTTCTGCATTGATGTAAATTGTGTTTTTCTGAAGTTAACTGACGTTGAGTAATGTCCTTTCTGGCCTACTGTAAGGGAGTCATGACAACATCCTTTTGTCAAGTCGTAGGCTATAACAGCTCTCCATTACCCACAGTTGCAACGCAACTTCAGTAATAATGTAACCGTAGAACGGGACAGCGGTGTTTTGGACTATTTGCCCTCATCAGCCTCACTCAGGTAAAGTACAATCACCGTTCAGAATGAATGACCTTGCTATGATCAATAATACCTTTCTATGAATATACCAAAAACAGTCTTAACTTTTGTGGTATGTAGACAGCTGTGTCACACTCCAGCTAAATCCTTTTACGTGGCCAGGGTGAAGATAAAAAATTTGGCCATGTAAAAAGAATTTAACTGGATTTTTGATCTTCACCCTGGCCAGTGGTCACGTAAGAAGATTTAACTGGAATGTGACATAGTTGTCTACGCACCACAAAAGTTAGATTCTTTTTGGTATATTTATAGGGAGGGATGAGTGATCCTAGCAAGGTCATTCATTCTGAACGATGAATGTACTTTACCTGAGTGCGGCTGATAAGAGGCTAATAGCCTGAAACAGCACTATCCCGCTCCACAGTTGATGTTGAGTGTTGTTTGGTATGCCAAGATTCGCATATGTTTTATTATTTTTCAGACTGGAAGCCACCGAGCTTGCAAGCTGACGATCACCTCCAGTATTTTGACGTAATATTGAACGGTTGCCTGATGAGCAGAGTGGATCCAGATGTCTGTAAACTTCTTCTGGACGAAACTTGTATTGAAGGCGTGGTAGGGAGGGAATGCAAGAATTACTTTGTTGTGTTTGTTCACGATTCAGTGACACCGAAGGTCTAGGCACAAACAAACATCGTGCAAAACTGCACCAGGACTATTGGCGCCGAAATAAGTTGGCACCAGGCAAGTGAACATCTGATACATGACCCATTTGTCTACTAGTGCCTATTTGTCGTGGTGCCCTCTGCTCAATCAACCTTATTTTTTCGTTGCTTATTGTCCTGTTTCCAGTTGCCATGTAATTGTTGGAAATTGCGACTTCTGTGCCACTTGGTTCAGTGACCTTCAAGCTTAAAGGCACGTTCACTTGAAATTTTTTTCCAGCGCAGTTGAGCGCATTTTTTGTTTGTTTTATTGCTTAACTTCACTTCAATGCGCCGAGCTACACTGCGGCGGTTATCGCTCCTGAGCGATAATTTGTGGTGCAGTTGAGGGAAGAGGGCCGCCAGTATTGGAGGGCCGACCCTAGGCCTTGGTTATTTCTGTGATCAGTGGGAAGGGGTGAGTGCCATAGTTTGGAGGGTTCCAATTATCATGGTCCATAGGCTTACTAAACACTTGCAGTTAAATGAGATTTTGTTTTTTGGCCAGGTAGGTTGCGTTTTTTGCATTTCTTATGTCAGCTTCAGAGCTGGTTGCTGTCAAACAGGCTAGCCAATTAATCATAAGTTTTTGCCTTGGTAAATGTCTACAAAAATGCTTGGTCTAACAAGCCTAATCAAGCAGGCTTATTGGATAGGCTATTACTTTCAAGATATCTTGACTGGAATAAGGCTCTCTCAACCAGTAGGCTAGCAGCATTGCCAGGTTTTGCAGAGTAAAATAAACCAAAATATTCCAAATGATATACCAAAAAGTTGTATCAAAAATATACCAAATATATACCAAAATTTTAAAAAACTCATGAATTTTTCTGCAAAAATTAGAAATAAGCATTACATTTTACAGTTTATGAATGACAACATTAATTACTTGCTCATTCTTCTAACAGAAGTATAATTATTACATTGAGCATATACAAGTGGCATTCTTTAAATACAATGCAATCAGCAATGTGCATGTCATGATACTTGTTAGCAAATTTGATTTTGATGATTTTAACTGGCCGGTTAGCTCAGTTGCTAAGCGCATGCTATTGGTGCAGGAGGTCTGGGGTTCAATTCTCGAGTCGGTCAAATCGGTCAGTTTCACCAACGGCTCGCCACCGTTGCGACGTTTCTTCGAAGCTGTGTAGCCCAGACACTAAGTCGCTGAGATGGTCCCCGCCACTCGTTACACGCTTGGGTGTATTACGGCAAGTATAATGAAGATTTGATTTTAACCTTAAACAGCACTTCTGCTGCAGTTGATAATACGGATTAAATAGACCAAGAAATCAAATCTAAATCTCTCACGCTAAGCGAAAAAACAAGAGTCACTAACGCAACAGTTTAATTGAAATTGAAATGACAATTAACCTACACTCTACAATACTGCGGTAGCAAAAAACAGGCACTACCCCAAAACTCAGTTTGAAATAAATCACCATTCATTAATCGCAATTAAACCAACACTTTACATTCTACAATACTTCGGTAACAAAACATGCAACACCAAACCCGCAGTTTCTAATATATCAACCACCATTCTGCCATTACCTGCAATTAACCAACACTTTACATTGTTACAGCAACTCCGGTTAGAGTCTGCAATACTTTGGTAACCAAAACATGCAACACCAAACTCACAGCATGAAATAAATCAACCACCATTAATACTGCACCAGCAAAAACATGTCCTACGCAAACCTCATGCATTATATCAAAGGCACAAAAACTTAACTCAGGATGGTATAAAGTTGCGACAAGAAAAGACATTAAACCACTTAATTTAACTCTGCATGAAAATTTAACTCGAATTCAGAATTATACCAAATTTTTGAAATATACCAAATGCAAAAAGTCACTGCCAAAAGACATAAAAATATACCAAATTTAAGGACATGTACCAAACCAAAAATTCAGCTACCCAACGGAAAAAAAAATATACCAAATTTATGAAATCTGGTATATAAATATACCAGTTGGCAACCCTGTAGGCCAGTAGCCTGCGTCTTGGGTGATATTCATTCATGTAATTTATTCGTCCAACGATTAAACAGTACAAATACTTGTAGTACACAACAAAAAGTGATATAGGACAGGGAGACTGCGAAGGGACCATCAGGTCTTCGAGTCAAGCAGCCACCCTAAAAACTAAATCAATGGTTTACATTTATTGTTAGTTAACAATGTGCCGTTCTTGGACGATAACAATGGATAATAATCTAAAGAAATTGTGGGCTACTTTACTAGTAACTAACTAATAACTTTTCAAATAAAGATCCTTCAATGATTTTTTGAATTTTTTCAAGTTAAATTTTCTTATTTCTAAAGGAGTTGAATTCCATATTTTTACCCCTTTATATTTGATTGAGCGTTGCAATTTCGAAGATCTATACCTTGGTATGTGATAATTGAGACCACATGCTTGTCTGCAAGTTGCAATAGAGTGACAAGCATTCACGTTTATAGAATAGTTTTGTAAATTAGTACGTAACTTTTTGTTGAAATGACGATAAACAAATAGGGCAGATTGAAGTTTAATCATGTCATCGAGTTTGAGGATACTCAGCGACTTATAACCACTGGAGCTAGAGTGTCTCCAATGTATACCAGCTAGTATTTCAACTGCTTTGTTTTGAAGGATACGAATAGAATTAAGATTGGTTGAAATTGTTGAGGTCCATATTGTGATGCAGTAGAGCAGACGAGAGTTAAACATGGTGTGATAAATTAGAGTTAATACATTTTTAGGAAAAAATTGTCTTTAAACATAATTCCTACAGCCCGAGAGAGTTTATTATGAAGAAGTAGTATGTGGGACTTGAAGTTAAGGTCACTATCAATCTGAACTCCCAGGTACTTCGCTGATTTGCAGACACTGATCTTTTCATTGTTGTACAAAATACCATTCCTAGTAGTTTGCAGGTTAGGTTTACTCGGTATTAACAGTGCAGTTGATTTTTGTGGGTTGATACAAAGTTTGTTAGCTTTCATCCAGAAATAAACTATATTCAGTTTGGTGTTGATGTCATCAATCAATTTAGTTGGACATGAAGCACTAAAACTAAGACAAGTGTCATCTGCAAACAGAATAGATGTAACTGATGTACAGTTGACCAAATCATTAATGTAAAGTAAAAACAATAAAGGACCTAGAGTGGAGCCGTGGGGTACCCCCGTTTTAGTTTGGAAAAGATCCAAATGTTCAATTTCATCCAACGTGACGAATTGTTTTCTGGATCGCAGATATGATTTAAGTAGATCATTAGCAATCCCTCTTATTCCGTAATGTTCAAGCTTTTGAATTAATATATCGCGATTGACTGTGTTGAAAGCCTTTTTAATATCTAGAAAAACTAAACCAGTGTGTAGGTTTGCAAGTATGTTATCATATGCAGTTGTAATGACTTCAGTAACTGCATACATGGTAGAGAGCCCTTTGCAAAAACCATATTGAGTTGAAGCTAGAATCGAATGTTTGCTGATAAAGAAGTCTATTCTAGTAAATATCAATTTTTTGAAGATCTTAGAAAAACACGTCAATAATGAAACAGGTCTATAGTTTGAAGGGTTGCGTTTATCTCCAGATTTGAAAATTGGGACTACTTTGGCAATTTTTAGGCTGTCTGGAAATATTTCTAGTGAAAAAGCCTGGTTTACCAATATTGAGAGCGCTTTGGAAATGATAGAGGCAGACATCTGGACTATTTTAGTCGGAATGAGGTCAACGCCACAACTTTTATTAGATTTTAACGACATAATGGAGGCAAATACTTCAAGCGTATCGGTAGGCTGCATATAGATTGAGTCCGTAACTCTATTTGGTGAATAACGTTTAAATTCGCTTGTATATGATGAGAGACTTGTGTCAACCAAGATAGAGTCGGCAATGTTGCTAAAGTGTTTACAGAATTCATCGACCATAATTTTGGGATTCTGGACAAGAGAGCCGTCGATATCAAGTTCTCTGGGAGTCATTTCGGATTTTTTAGTTGAGTTTGAAGGAATAGTTGTTTTAAGGACTTCCCACATTTTACGTCCGTCGCCTTTACAGTTTGACAATTCTTCAGCAAAATACAATTTTTTTGCCAAACTTTTAACTTTCGTGAGTTTGTTAGCGTAGGTTTTATACATCATTTTGCAGACATTACTGCCTTTTAGAAAGTGCGTTTTGTACATTTTTTGTTTATTTCGAATAGATATTAAGATTCCTTTGGTAATCCAGGGTTTATTGTGAAGACGTTGTTTTTTGCGCGACAAGCATTTTAAAGGGGCATGCAGATCAACAATGCGTTTGTAAGTATTAGTGAAGTAATCAAAGACGTTGTTAAAATTGTCAGCAGTAATTTCAGTTAGATTCTCAAGAAAACGATTGGCAAACTGTTCTACATATGTGTTAAATGTTTCAGATGAGAAGTGACTCATATCTCGGCGCGAAATTTTCATAGGTTGACTTTGTGTGCGTTCAATATTTTTAATGACTAATAATACTGCAAAGTTCAAAGTTTAAAAAGGAATTTGGGTCCATATTGACAAATTTTGGACAGTAGTACCACCCTTTCTTTTCTATATTGAATAGAGTAAACCTATAGCCTAAGGGGAGTTTTCTCAAACAGTGACTGGATTTGCAGATGATTTATTTTGAATGCAAAATTTCGATTAGACCTTTGTCTAGACAAAACTTTATCTGCGGTACTTAGCAAGAAAGGGGTGTTCCTTGGGTGGGTATTTATCTTCATTTAAGTAGAACGTGTTGGGTATAAATAAGCTAATCTACTTTGTTATGGTTGATTTTTTGTTGCTATTATTGATCAGCCTAGGCCTATGCTGTTTTAAGTCCTTGCTAAATTTGTTAAAATGTTGTTTTTTTAATTTATTAGTTTATTAGAGACATCATAGCCTACTGTTTATACCAGTGAAAGCAATATTTATGATGATCTCTTGGTTAATTATTATATTATGTATTATTTTTCAGTTTTCATGCTGGTTTGCTTTACATTTTTTCGGTAAATTTTGCTGTTATTTGAAACTCCCATTTTAAAACTTTGAAATCCAAGAAGGCTTTGCTGGAGAAATTGTTGCAACCATGCAAAAATTAGAGAATGAGGACAAAACTGCTTTTTGTGATGCTTGTGTTGAGAGTCTGAGGTAGCCTATGATTGTAAAGCATGCTGCTATGGGAATTGGAAACAATGATTGCATCATTCAGGGATGCTATGTAAATTTGAAGTTGGCTCACTGAAAGGAATGCAAGCTTGATGAGTTGCTACAATGTGTGAAAAGCAACTGCATTTACAATATTCACAGACGTTTAGGCCTTTCCCAAAGAAAATCACTGCTTTAAACTTTATTCTTTCTTGATTCAGTTGTGTTTTTTTTTGGTCGTGGAGTAAAATTAACCAAACTCTAACTCGAATGTTTCATGAAAATATACGACATGCATTCATTTACGGTTTGGTCATTGATTTTGCTCGTGGGTAAGGGTAGGCTATGTCATGGGCTATATTGATCTGAAAAAATTGTGTATGTGACCTCATGAAATAATTTGAATGGACGACATTATTATGTACTTTTCCATGAACCTCGTAAGCTTGTTAAGGTAATAGTTTTCTTTAGCAAATGACGTGAAGTGGTTTAGTTTAAACAATGCTACGTTTGGCAGGCCTGGCACTGATTCTAAGCTAAAGCTACTGCATGGCGAAACAAGCGCTTTGTGGACTATCACACTTGGTACAATATGTCCAAGCTAGCGTTGTTTTACTTTTTAAGTCATTCATGGATAAGAAAATCTAAAAAGCCAGAAGAATAATTACGTTTTGTAAAAGATGCAACTAAAATAAGTTGTGGAGCCGGCCAAATATCAATAATATGAATTGTAAGCTTGGTTTTGCTGCTCCAAGGCATGCACCAAATTAAATTTTTATCAATTATTAAATTTGGAAACTCCGTCGCCATGACAACGGTAGTAAACTGCCATAATGAGTTGCATCGAGCTGCACTGAAAAAATAGACCGTGTAAACAATTTCTTTGTCAGTTTCACTGCCAAAAAATTTTGTGTAAAAGCATCTTAAGGTATCGTGTAACCTAGTGCTTCTCAAAGTCATGGTTTCTGTCCCCTTCTAGAGACCTCAACACCTGTAGCCCCCTGCTCAGCAATAAAACTTTCCTTCTGTATTTCATTCTTGGTAGCTGCAGCCGTCCGTTACTCTCAAGTGGTTAATTACGGTTAACAGGTTAATAAATCTTGGCTTGCCCCCCCCCCCCCCCCAGTTAATGTAGGTGGCTCCCTAGGAGGCCCATGTTCCCCGGCTGAGAACCCCCAGTGTACATTTGCGCTGGTGTAAGAAACCCCCTGACAAAACATTTGAAAACTCAAATTACCTCTAAAGGTCAAACGTAGGCCTATTGTTTCAAGACATTTTATCTAATGAGATATGTTGTAAATTGTAAATTTAATTCCATGTTTTTTCTCCGAATGCAACTATTTTTACAGGGTGGGTTTGCAGGTCAGATGTTTGATTTTGATCTTCAAATTTTGCTCCTATGATTTATTTGGGCATCACACTTACGGTTTTAAATTTGTTTTGACAGAACGATCAAGTTGTGAGTGTGTGTTGTGTGATGGGAAAGGGAAGGTCGGATCCTGGCCACTGCATTGCTAGCCTAACTTCTCAGCGCGAAAATCTCACCATTCAAGGACTGCTTTGTGAATATACCAGCATAACTAGTAGCCGCATAATGTGGTCTCCTTTTAATAGTTCCTGTTCTTGCAAGATTTCAATTGGCGAAGTGTCAAGCGAATATAATGCAAAGTAAGTTGTTATGGTGATAGCACGCTGTGTAACAACGTTCAAAGCATGAATATTACAAAATGTGTGGATTCAAGTAACTGGACATAATGGTACGGTCAAAAAAAAATCTTCAGTAATGCTCATGATATTACGCCAAAGTGTGTAAGAGTGGCGGGGCTCATTTAGGCGGCATAGTGCTTGGGCAACACAGCTCCGAAAAAACATCGCAGCAGTTGGCGACACTGTCGTGATTTGAACAGCCCCGGGAATCGAACCCCGCACTGATAGCGTGCACTTAACAACTGAGCTAACCAGTTGGTTGTAATGGAATAGTGTTGAAGTGCATTACGTCTTAAGCATTAGAACTTGGTGATGGCAGTAATAATGATGATTTGGTCACGCAAATGCAAAAATTAAATCCTAAGAAAGTAAAAGACTGCTAAGGTATCAGTAACAGTTTTCGAGTCGAGCAGCTCCTACTAGATAAATCAAAAGGCATACAATTGTTTTTAAGGTTAGTTTATGCCCAAAGAAAGAAAAATCAAAAATGAAAAGACTGGTAGACATAGTTTCGAAGTTTGATGTCTCTGAAGCAGTAATTGTTTGTAGATAGTTTTTCAATTTTTTTACTCTTAGTTCAGAAGCTGTGGAATTTCTTATTTAGCTCTTTAAAATTTTTTGATCTTTGGAATCTTGCAGTGGAGTATTTTTGAACATAACGATATTGGATATAGTTAGGGGATGATGAATAGTTGAGATTGGTTTAAAGAGATTTCTATGGAAGGAACTTGCTTAAGGTGTTGATGTGTACATTTGGCTATTTTATTATGTATAAACTGGCAATTTAGAGTATTCCTGGTTTATGTTAATAGGGGTGATGGGTGGTCTTATTTTGTAAATTTTGAAGTTTCAAAAGGCAAGAGAAACAAGTAGAACCAAAAAATTATGTTTTTCCGTTTTATCTTGGGAACGACCGGGGCAACAATTTTGGCTGGGGCTAGAGCTCCAACTGGGGCCGGGGTTTATGCAATGCTTGATATTGTGTCTAGAATACATAGCTAAGCAGGCTTCTCGCATCCTCACTCCTCATGTAAATGCTGTCAATGGTGTTACGTAATGCTTTCGTAATTGTACACACTTTTCATTAGTGCATGACGAACCTCAAAAACGCTTTAAGCATGCACGTTCTTTATTTTTACGCACCAACGCATTTTTTGCATAAAATAATAAAAAATCTTCTTGTAAAAATTAGGGTACGACTTTTATATTGGTTGTATGAGACCACCTTAATTTTTAAGGGTGGGTTTTTGCACTTTAAAGGTCGTTTTATATGCCGGAATGTTTGTTAAATAAATTTGAAATTCAACCCCTGCCAAATTTTATGACCCCCCCAGCCGGAGCCCCGGTCAATCCCTATGGCTATCCTTAATTTCTGACCCACCAACCAGATGTGCACAGATAGAATTCCAAATCAGAATGTCGAAAAAAAGATGGGGGGTACCAGGGTGGATAAATGCAAAGTTAAGCAAAAACAAAGAGAAAACAAAATTTTCCAGCAGCCCAACAGATCTGACCCACTTGTTTTTCTCATTTGTATACGCCATCAAAAATTCAACTTGTTATTAATTATTGGTGTTAGCTTACTCCCAAGATATTTTGATGAATTGCTGCAAATTATTTGAACATAATTACATTCAATGTGCACTTTTTCGATGTTTGCTTATGTTCAGTCTTCAAGAAAAAGATTTTAGAGGCGATTTGTTAAATGGAAGGTATATGTGTTAAGACGGATGTGTTAGGATTGATATGGCATCAGGGATTGATATGAAATCATTATTCCGTCGTTGCAATTCTTAAATGCGTGAATGTTCAAGAAAAACGCTAGATTTTTGTCACTAATCATGAAGCAAGTATCGTAAGTAGGCAGGTGAAGTTTACTTAATGTAGCATTAATGGATCGTTGACACAGATCAGCAAAAGTTTAAGATTCACATTTTGAGTGTTGAGGGACGCTGACATAGTTAGGTTTGAGAGAAGAATTGCAGTTGGTGATGGAAACAAACTGACTGCGAAAACAGTTAACTCTCTATATGAGAGAGCTCGTATCCACGTATGCTGATGTGTTGGAGCTAATGGAGCAGAATTTTATGAGTCACACTATCGACCGCTTTTTACACGTGCATAAGCATTACCACAGTATGATTTTGATTTTGGATCTCATCATCAGCGCTAGTGCTAAAGTCAAGTAAGTAAAGTTTGAGTAAGCTACAGTTGTTTTTTTTTTTTTTTTTTCTTTTTCTGAAAGGGTATTGGGAAGTTCAAATTCCTGCTCATCAAGAAAGTTTTATGATAATTTTTTTGTTAAAAATTTTCAAGGATTGTGGACAAGTTAGGTAGTAGTGAGATAGGCCTACAACTCGAAAGATTTTGTTGGCTGCCTGGTTTGTGGATTAGAATTCTGGTAACTGTGCAGTTTTCAGTTTTTGAAGAAATGTGCCGAGTTCAGTTACAGCACCATAACACAGAGAAGGATTCAGACTTCATCACCCAAATGCAACAAAAAAGCTTTTTGGGGTTTGATGGTAGATTTGATGTTGTAGGAGGTGGTGTAATACAATCGATTGAGCATCAGAGGTGTTTGAAGTAAATAGAAAACAAATCGGGTTTCATACTGCTTTTTCTACGGTTGTTTGCCTAAAAGTGACTTCTGTTCGCAAAATGGTTATGGACTTACTCATTTCTACAAGATTTTTAATTATTTTGTACCTATTGTTGAGATGAAAGTGTTAATTGGTTTCCAGAGATTTTTTAGATTATCTTTTCTTTTGGCTATGGTGGTGCTCAGGGGCACACCCAGGATATTTCAAGGGGGGGGTCTAAAAAAACTCGATTCTGCACTCAGGAGCGAATTCAGAAAATTTTGGTGGGAAGGGTGGATTAAATTTTGATTTAGGTTAAATATTAACTAAATGCAAAGACGTTAGACCCAAAAAAGGTGTCAATAGCCTTTTGAAAAATGTTTCATGTCTGCGGCGTATTTAGAAATGTTTTCAGAGATGGGGCACCAAATTTTGACTTAATTTCAAGCGTAGTTTTCTCTGGCAGAATTATTTTGAAGCATATTGAGAATAAAAAAGGCTCTAGGGGGGTTCGAGAGCATGCCGCCCTGGAAAATTTATGTACTACAGTGGCCATTTTAGTACTTTTTGAACAATTTTTAGGCAAATTTTTTGCCCTTAAGTTGAGTGTTTTACCAAATATTATGCATTTTGTTCATACATTTTCGATTATGCATGCTTAAAGCGTGAGGCTTATTGTTAATTATGGAAAAATTGTATTCATCAAAAACATGTTTGAAAATGGCTGGTGGGGGATGCATCCCCCACATCCCCCCCCCCCCCTAGATCCGCCCCTGTCCGCACTAATAACAATATCTCTTCACTGCGCCAACCAGCCGGTTTGGCTTCAGCATGATTTGGGGCAAATTCTGTCACAGCTGTTTTGAAATAACAGCACGTACTGCACTTGCACTGTTTCGACTTTTCACTTTACAAACAAAGGTTCGGTTTCAAAAGGGAAGGTGGGTTCGATCCCCCAACCCCCCTCCTGGGTGCGCCACTGGCGTATAGTTTCTTAGCAAAGCTTCCAACTCCTGATAATTTGTTAGCACATGTTTTGTGACAAAAATTTTCAAATTTATTCCCAATTGGAAAGCAAGTGCGGTATAGATACTGCTTCTTTTTTTGTACATACGTGTTGCCTCTTGGTCAATCAAGGTTTCAGCTGGATTCGTTTTTATTTTTTTGGATCTGAACTGTACGGCATGCCTGCTGATCACATCGTAAATTTTCAGTCGTGGATTGATTTTTCAATGCACATTACTGCCATTTTTGAAGTACTTATTTTCACTTATTGCCTTAATTGACAATTGTTATTCCCATTTGTTAGTTATACTTTTGTACCCTTTGGTTACGTTTAATTAGAAGATCCCCTGATATCTCTAGTCTCATACACTAGAATATATTGCATTATTTATTTGTCATAATAAGGGAAATGGAAATAGTGTTTCCTCAATTTTAGGTAGATTTGGTAGCAATATTGGATAGGATATTATAAAAGAGTATATGTAATGTATGCAAGAGAAGAACTGTGTATGAACCTTGTATGTATTCATGAGGTGAGATCACATCATGAAAGATAGCACTCTATACACCAGTGGCTTTCAAACTTCATTTAATTTAATAACGTTGTGTTTTTGCAGGCTTACTCAATATGACCGACAAATTCTAGTTCCACGTGCTATGTACAAGCAAGAAATTGATGGATTGAAATCAAATACCACATACGAGGTTGTGGTAAAAGCAACTCTTACATCATTAGACAACATCATTTCGTCCAGACCTCTCAGGCAAGTTTGGCATAATGTTTGAATATTGAACAGCCAGTTGGTATACGAGCACGGAGCAACAATTACAGCTTGTGATTGCGAATTGGTAGGAATATCTGGACAAAACTTTTCTTTCAATCTCATTATTGTAAACTTTCTTGACCATAGTATTCTCAAATTACTTTTGTCTATTCTTCTCAAAAAACTACGATTTGTTGCATGGATTAAATCCATTTCGACATCAGAATAAAACCTTTTAATGTTGTGTCTACGAAGGGTTTCTTAAACTGGGTTGTAAAGATTGGTCAATGTCATAAAACTGTTTAGATTTGTATTTTTTATCTCGAGTACAATGTTTTGCTATTAAGTAATACACTATTAAACTAGATGGCAGCTGCAAGCACCCGCTTATGGCTTCCCGATAAAGCTTTCTAGGGATCCAAACATCTTAGGGAATAGTAGAGTGACTTCGCTTTTGCAACTTGAAAAAAATAATAAAATTGTAGCAAAATATAGGTGGGCATTATCACACATGAAGTAAGTTTAAATTCCTGTAACCTGTACTCCATAAACTTAATATTGCAACGACTTCTTACATTTCTGTAATACAGTGATCGAAATCTCAATAAAACTATTATCCTTAAATTTCTTGACGTGTACAATGATAATGCTACACAAAAAATCAAATCTTCATTATACTCGCCATATTACGCCGAAGCGCGACTCAGCGCCTGGGCTACACAGCTCCTAAGAAACGTCGCAACGGTGGCGAGCCGTTGGCGACACTGTGCCGATTTAACTGACCTGAAAATCGAACCCCCAGACCTCCCTCACTGATAGCGTGCGCTTAGCGACTGAGCTAATCGACCGGTACAATGCTACACAAGTCTGCAGCAAAAAGATCTTGCTTGTCTGACATCTCAAGCAAGCTGGCACATCTTGCAGTAAATTCAAACAAAAAATGCGATGATTCTTGAAGGATTTGTGCAGCTGCAAGGACGACTGCACTCAAACAAAAAGAAATTAAATCATCGAGCTTGTGTTCGATTCTAAGGGCAAGAAATCGCGGCATAAAACTCACTTTTGAAGCAGCGATTGCAGTGCTTAATTTGCGAAAAAATTAAAGGGTGCAATATTTCGCATAAGACTTCGCTCAAGGTATTGCAGATAAATCAATTGAATTCAATAAGGGACGACTTGTTGATAAGTTGAAACTTAGAAGTTAAAACTTAATACATACTTATGAATGGCAACTTTCAAGCAACTTAAAAAGTAAAGCGACTGATAAAGTAAGATTGCTCGCATTACATAAAAGTGCTGTGACTACTTCAACGAAAATTTTGGCACTCATCACGTTACAGCCAAACAGTTTTGAATTTGTCCAGTTACCCAATTACATAAGGCGTGAATGAAATAAAGCAAACAAGTGCTAATTACAATGAATTTCGCTAAACCACAAGCCTGATGATCTGAGAGCGGACTATGCTAGCAATTAATTCAGCAAACTCTTCGCCGCAATGCGAAGACGGTCATGTAGCAACAAAAAAAAATATTTGCCGTTGTGTTGTACCGTATTAAATTGTTTTGATTCTGCTGCTCTCTTTAGATTCGAAGAGATTTTCATTGGTCATTACTAGGGAGGATAAAAGTCATTAAAGTTATTTTTTTTTGTAGGGCAAGAACTTATGAAACCGATAATCGCGAAAAACTGCGTTGGTACGAGGTCTATTTAAGGAGTTATGAAGTCATAAATAGTCATATTTTCTTTTTTAGGTGATAAAATATGACCATTGATTTTTGTTATGAAATACAAATTGTTAAACCCCAGCACCACTGCAGATAAAGTTTCTGTAGACTTTTAACTTGATAATTTTATGCTAAGAAGAGTAATGAAAATTTTCAAGTTTTCATGCCGACTTTCACGAAGCATTTGAAGCGATTTTTTATTATCAGTTTAGAAAAAAGTTGTGCGAAAACCATTGTGGAGACGAGTGGACCAGATATTTCTCCATCATTGCATGCCAATTTGTTAACATACCAGATAGCCTACATATATCAGCATCTGTAGCAGAATGTTCATTTTTGATATTAAAGTCCATGATTCATAAAAACCGAAATTTTAACGATGCACACGTCGCATTCTATCATAAAATTGTGTTCAACAGTAGAATAGCTTACTTGTAAGATGCACATTTGAATTTTTTTTACTGATTTTCAAGTGAATTCTTCGTTCTTTTGAGTATGTTCTTGTTCAAAGTGCATGTTCAGACTTACGTATGAGATGTTAATCACGGAAAAGAGCATAAATTTGCTGTTTTAAAGTTAGAGTCATATAAAGTCATGTGTTTCGAAAAATAAAGTCATATTTTCCGATTTTATAGGTCATAAAAAATCGCCCTAGTCATTACCTAAACGAATACAAGTAACGAATAAAAAGTATCCAATAAGTTTTCCAAAGTTATCACTTGGAACCGTGACTCAAAAGTAACAGTTAAGCACATCTCTAAACTCAATTTTTGGAAGAAAATGACCAGCATGCGACAAGAAAAGAAATGGAGTAACAAGTGACATGTTTATTTTCCTTTTACGAGAAAGCGATCTAAGTGCTATAATGAGCGAGCACATACAATTTTGTCATGCAAAATCCTAATTTTTGCATCACAGTAGCTTTACCTGGCGTCATGCGATGTATCATATAAATTGTCCTACGTGAGCATCGAATTCGCGAAGTTAGGTTAAGCGTTCAATGCACCAACCACTTGGCCAACTCCCATGTGCCCCTTGCTGCTGCTTAAAAATTCAGTTTAAACACGAACTCATATCGCTCACTCACGAATGAAAAAGCTTTACGCTAAAATAGATGAAAATCATGTTTCCCTACTGCGCTCTAATGGATGAGAAAATTTGCTTGAATTTTATCAGGTTTTTTGAATTTTTACGTTTTAACCTTTGACTCCAAACAGGTACTATGGGGTAACCCTTCATTATATTAATTTTTTTGTTACCCACGTTGAGGTTAATATCCTCCAGTAATTTGAAGGTCCTAGCTGTTGCCATTCAAAAGTTATGAGCTTTTGAATATTTTCCTATCATTGACCTTTGACCCCAAACCACTTGACCGTCACCCCCCAAAAGTCGTTAGACACAAGTTTACGTCAAGGTCTATCATCCCTGAAAATTTCAAGCCTCTAGCATCAGCGGTTCAAAAGTCTTAGACTGCACAATATTGGCAACAAGTATCAGATTTTTGATCTTTGACCCCGAGTCACGTAACATAGAGCGTTTATAGTTGGTACAGTGCAAGAACATACCAAGACACACCAATCGTATTAAATTCAAGTTTCCATCTGTTTTCAATCAATAGTTATAAGCCAAACAACATATTTGCTTATTTGACCTTTGACCCCAAGTGACGTCACGCAAAACCAATCACTTTGGGTCCTTTATTACCCTCATTGAGATGCATCTGCTCCATAAATTTGAAGGTCCTACCAGTTGCCATTCACAAGTCATTAGTGTTGGAGCAGATTTCTATTCTTTTTATTTGACTGGCATTTAGCCTTTAACCTGTTGACCGCCACCCCCCCAAAGTGGTTAGACACAAGTTCACATTGAGGTCTATCATCCCTGAAACTTTCAAGTCTCTAGCATCAGCGGTTTAAAAGCCTTAGGCTGCACAAAAAACTCAAGAGATTTGTTCATTTGACCTTTGACCCTAAATGACGTCACAAAAAGATAATTGCATATTTTTGTTCCCCACGTTAATATGCATATACCCTAAAAATTTGAAGGTCCTACCTGTTGTCATTTTAAAGTTCATAGGTTTCGATAAATTTGTTTTTTTGACCTTTAACGTGTTGATCGCCACCCCCCAAAAGTTAATAGGCACAAGTTCCCATTGAGATCTACCATCCCTGAAAATTTCAAGTCTCTAGCATCAATGGTTCAAAAGCCTTAGGCTGCACAAAATTGGTGTTGGAAAAAAAAAATTTTTTTTCTGAGACAAAATGAATTTATTTCTAGAAAGTGGAAGGTTGTTGGGGAATGTTAGGGCGACCGAGGTGTAGTTCGTTCGTTGTTGTTTGGCGGGGCACCTCTTCCAAGACAGATGGAAGGACCAAGGCCGAGGGTTTATCCTTTTAACACCCTGGCCACCAAACTGCTTGGGTCAGATGCTGACTGTAAGGGACTTCAGCCAGCATCTTGTTTCGTCATCCAAAACCATTAGACCAAACATACGTCGGGGTGCTCGATGTATGGGACACTGTGAGATGATGTGGTCTGCGGTTTGTTCACTGGCACCACACCCGCAATTCGCTAGAGGAGCGAGACCTCATTTGTACGTGGACGAACAGAAACGTCCAACACCAGAACGCAGACGGTTGAGCTTGACCCAGGCTGCCCTGGGCAGAATCATACTCAAGAGTCTGGTGCTAGCCTTGGGAATGAAAGCGTAGAGTGACGATGCGTTAGCAGATTACTCCATGTCACATTTCGTGTTTGTCCACTGGGCTGCACGGACGTCCATCTCAGAAAGACTGTCTAGTAATTTCCAAGCAGCAGGTGCAAATGAGTGTCTAGATTTCAATCTCTCCCTACATACGTCCTGTGACTCATGAAACTGGCCATGTAAAATCCGGTCAGGGTGCGATTGGCTAGGGAGAGTGTCGCTCCTTGGCGGCCAAGCTCAGCTGGCTGAATGCCTGAAAGCGTAAATAAGTTGCTCGAGATTCTTGTAGGGAACACAAAGCAAGGAGATCGGACAATAGCTCCTTGGGTCCTCTACAGGTTTCGAAGGCTTTGGGACCGCTATTACTAGTGCTCTTCTCCAGATCTTAGGAATTTTGAGGTGGTGCAGGCAGGAAGATAGGAAGCCATGTAGCCAAGATTTTAAGCCGGCTCCAGCATGGATTATTGGCTCTGGGCAAATGGAATCAGGTCCCAGAGCTTTGCCTGGTTTTAAATGTTGGAGGGCAGCAGCAAACTCTCGATGGGAGAAACTCCCGGAAACATTTGCAGGATGTAATCTAGATGGGATCGAGGTGTGGACCTAGATGGGACACACATTTATACTCTAGGTCACTTTTAAATTGAAACAGTAGTTTAGCAGCTACAGCTGTTAGAAGTGTCAAAAAGTGCAGAAATGGCCAAGTGAAAACAATTTTGCTTCCTTTTCGGGAAGCCATAAAAATCTACGATAATTTCCGGTCAGCAGAAAAACAATACCCGATCCAGGAGAAACTAGGAAATAAAGAAAAGATTATTAATATTCTCGCTCTCAAAAAAAGTGGTGCTTAACTACTTAACCCAGAGCTTCATTTGACGTAGCGCCAAAAAAATAGTGTCTTTGTTACAATAAACCAGCAGGTTGCCAGCTGCTTCAGATGCAGTGTGACTAAAAAGACAATAGGGTTCGCCTGTGACCTAACAATGCCAAACTGTTGCAATTCATCCTGGTAGAATTAGGAAAGACCAGTGCAACTAAGCAGGTATATATTTGATCAAGTGACGTTAAGTAAAAAATAAGTTAATTAATTAACGTAAGAGTGTTTTTCTACGTTTTTGCGACCGCATACTCCCAAAATATTTAAACGCAACCCAAGGAACCCCTTAAAGAAATACTTGACAAGCATTCACAACATGTTTGTCTCTGTATTTACGAACCCCTTTACCCACTTTCGTGGATCGAAGATGAGGAGTATGAGGACCTTTATTTAGTAGAAATATCGTGAATGTGGCCAACCGTTGACAAATTGTGTTGACTGGAGCGAAGTTTAACGCAACTTTCTCCCGACATGGTCGAGGCACGATTTGTGTTCACTGCCCACCTGCCAAAAAACGAAATCTCATGCTTATGACTTCTTAGTGAACTCAGGCTGTCCACTCTCATTTTTTCGCATTTCTTCGTTTGTTTGTTTTTCATTGTTTTAATTGGTTCACATTTTTTTTTTTCAGTTAACGATGACTTAAAGTAAGTCTACACTGAGGCCATGTCAGGCTAAGCAAGGCTTTAACTTTTGTTTGCTGCATCAAGTTTTGCATTACGCATGAGTCAGCATGACATGGCCTCATTCAGCCTGCGTCAGCTGAAAAAAAGCGTTTTGCTTTATTTTGCTCAGCTTGGCGCAACTGCTACTGGTAACATGTTGATGTTTGGAAGAAGTGAGTTTGCAGGTCTTGACTCTTGAGCATAGGTTGAGAGAATTAGGGTTATGAATTTGCAGGTCTGTGACTAGGCTAATAGCTTTTTGACTGGTGGTTGGCGAAAAATGTTTTTTATAGTAAAATAGTCAGGAGATGATTGCAAGATGGTATTATTTGAAATGTCAGTAGACTCTTTAATAATAAAAGCTGTCAGTAGGCCAGAATGGCAGCTAATCCCATTAGACCCAGGCTTGTTTAAAACAAGTTAAGTAGAGTTAGCAAAGATCGGAGAGTTATGCAATTCCGAATTGTTGAGTTAAAAAACCTCACATTGAGTAGTTTGGTGCAAATTCTACTGTTCAACCAGACTACCATTATATAAACTTTCAAGTTGTCTACTAGGGTGTACCAAAAAAACGTTTTTTTTTTTTCTGATGTGGCTGTAGGCTGGCAAAAAGTTACGGTTGGTGTCAAAACTAACTCTTAAACCAAAAATTTTCAAGTTTGGTTGGGGTTTGGCGCCTATTTTCTTGACATTTCCATGGATACGGCCCGAAATTTCAGAAAATTGCTTTAACTCAAAAACTACAAATGGTACAAAGCTCTAATATGCGACGAAAGTTGCAGAACAACGATGTTCCTAACAGTGTTTAATACATTTTAGGGGTCTAGGTAATGTAGTTTTTGAGATAATTCAAATAATGAAATTTTATATATCTACAACAAGAAAATTTAATGCTAATCAGTACTAACTGTTAATCTGTGTTTCAGGGCTAAGCCTGTAAGTAGGTATACCATTATGTGTAATTAACATCAGCTCATAAGCTATGACCACCAGGTTGCGGCAAAAAGTGTAAGAAATGCACTCCTGCATCAGATGAAGATGGAAATTGTGCATTCAAAGGAGCTAACCCACCTACATGTGAAGCTGTATATTTAAATTTTAGGGCATAGCACGATCATTTGCAAACAATTACAAAAAGAAACTTTAAAACATACAATGCAGCAAAGAAGACTGCTTCTGAAGTGATTGAATGGTGGAAGAAAACGGGAATTTTGACAAAACAAATTAGGTCTATAATAGAAATGGTCTATAAGATTCACAAACAATGGGAAAAACTTTACTCCTGCAGAAAATTAAACACCGATTTCAAGCAAAAGGAGCAAAAAGTTTTTTGAAAGCAGAAAGAAATATTTGGGTCTATTGCCCAAAATATGCAGAGACACTTCAACAACCAACTGATCCACGATTGCAAGAAGATCACCAATTTTGGGAAAAACTAAGAAAAAAAAAATTAAGTTGTAATAGGAAAGTTAGATGTGAAGCTTTTAAAGCGTGATAAAAGAAAAGTAAGTAGGGAGGCAAGACTACTGAACCAATCAGTTGAAGTTGATGTTGATGAGCATGATGGATTATCACTTCCATCTTCAACTGATGCAGATACAGACGATGATGGTGATGAATTCACAAGCTCAGCTGTTGTAAAGAAAAATGATAACAAAAAAGGAATCGATGACTGCAAAAGTTAGTGTTTTGGCAGACGAGCATAAGATAAGTGATCGTGCACTTACAGATCTCTTGAATGCAAACGCAAATAGGTATACCGTTAATTGATCAAGGTGTGAACATTGATGAATGTGCTGTATCTGTTTTGTCTGCAAATCGGAAAAGAAAAGAAACTCGAAGTCTTCTTGGCGAAGGGACTGAAGTGAATCAGCAAAAGATAATTTAGGATGAAAACTGTTTTGTGATGCAGCGGGATGGCAAAGTGCTAAAAGGCTTCGAGTTTCTTTTCTCCCACAAAACTCCCACTACCTCTAATCTTTTGTTATTTCATCTTGCTTTGTTACCTTGTGTTGGATTGTACTGCATGAAAATAAATATTTTGATTGATTGATTATAACCAAAACAACTAAAATACACAACAAGCATTTTAGTCCATCACTTGCACAAGATGGCTTCTGCTACAAACAAAAGCAAGAGGATATTTATTGTATACCTGTATTTGTAGACAAGCAACACAAACAGGCATGAGGCATTAAGTCTCAGGTTTAAGTCAATTGAAGAAAGGTTCGCTCGTATAATTTTCGTTTATAGCTTTGTCCAGCACAATCACGAATCAATGTCCAACAATAGTCTGACGTCATGTGAGCGTCCCATCTGCCCTAGTGTCTTTCTTCCATTATCTTGATATCTTGGTGGAACAGTTCCCCTTGTTCTTCGTTAACATCACCTAGATTCTCTGAGAAGTAGTTTAAATGACTAAAGAGAAATTGAAGTTTAATACTCATTCTTGCTCCAAGAGCTTGAAAGTTTCTGAGTATCAGATCCACAAGATGTTGGTAGTTGCTTGCAACTACTGAGGCATATGAGCACCAAGCAGTGCTTTCATCAGCTGTCATATAAGAAGTGAAGGCTTGGTCTTGATCAATTTGCGAATTTGTGGCCCATCAAAAATTCCTGCTTGAGACCAGGAAACTTTTGGACAATAGGGTCATTCTATTACAATACAGTCACACCGTGCAACCCACCCTCTCAGATTTCGTTTATTTTTGGATATGTTATAGTCATGGATGAGAGATGAAAAATGACGTTGGTACCATCAAAATCCATCAAGTGGTTTCGAGATATCGCAAGTGACATTTTCGCCCCTAGTGGCGCTGTTTTTGCTCACCAAAAACAAAAACGCCAATTACGTCCTCATTTCTTTAGGTATTGGTAAAAAAAAAGTATGTATTCCTACAGATTTTGGGGTGGGGATTTCAAATATGAAGTCAAATTTTTGGAAAAAACACAAGAAAGCACTCAAACGTTAGCACAAAAATTTTGGTGGTGCTCGACTTTACCGCGCCATATCCAAAATCTGAAAAAACAAATTTTCCTCCAACCAATGCCAAAATGTTAAGAAAGACACGTTGGTTCATGTGTGTAACTATGGTAAACATGTTTTTTCGCAAACTCGAGTTAATGGACTTCAACTTTTCACCATATTTGGTTAAGTGGCGATTCCGGCACTCGGGCTGAGCTCGAGTTACAAAATGATGCAGAGGCGACTCCGGCACTCGGGCTACTCGGGCTGAGCCTAAGTTACGAAATGATGGAAGGCTTGTTATTATTTAAATTTTAAAAAGTAAGCTTAAAGCTTTTTTTAACTTAATTCGTATCAAGTTCGTTGAAAGAAACAGTCATCGTAAAAAACAATGAAGTGTGCGGTGGCAGTTGCGTTTTTCGCTCAACGATTTGTCTAGCCATAAGCTCTGGCTAGAGGAAAATAGCCCGAGCCGCATTGTGGAGAAAAGAAAGAGACAAACGAGACAAAAGCCTTTTTCCTTATTACTCTTACTCGGGCTCGATCGCATTTGCCTGAGTCAGACAATGCAAACGTTTGTTATGTTGTTTCACACAATTCTTTCCTTAACTTGTTTGTGGAACTCGGGCCCTCGAGAAATAGCCCGAGCTACAATTGGAGAGAGGAATAGAAAAAAGATTTCGTAAGACGCCTGCCATCATGCTGCCATGTAGTAAATGCAGGCTTTTTGTTTGGTCATAAATGTCTGTTCCTCTGTGGCTCACAATGGGTAGCTGATAACAAAGAGCTACACAACAAACTCAGTGTTAGTTTGCCATCAAATTAAGAAGATTAAACTTTATGTATGAATGAAAGTATTTTGCAATAATTTAATTGTTGTGTAAGTTGTTATTTTATTGCTTTTTTTACCGTTTTTTTAACACTGTTTATGTCGAGCCCGAGTAGCCATAAAAAGCTAGAGTCGCCACTGATTTAGTTTATTCTGAAATGATCAAAATAAAGATCACACTCATACTATGCATATGTTTATGATGTCATAGTTGATAGCAGATATGATCTAGAACTAAAAGTTGTTTTTAATTCTTGTATAAACTCATGTTTGAGTTTTGTACTGGTTTATCAGCAATAATAAAAAATTGGAAGTCAAAAATTTTATCATTAATGAATCCATCTTCAGCCCTGAAACTGGGAATTTAACAAAAAGCACAGATATTGATCAAGGTATGATTGGTTTGCTACTGAAACTGGAGAAGATACACCACATTATTGAATTGAAACATTGTGGTAAGGGTTAACAAGTAAGATAAAAAAACTCCTGCAAATTTTTTTGAATTGTTCAGTTTAAATTAAACTCAGCAATCAGAAAGCAAATTACCACTCTAATTCACCAGTAAAAGATTAAACCAAAATTGTGAGAACATAACATTTTGTGATCATCAACACACTTGGAAACATGCAATCGTAATGAATATCTGCACTGCAGTTAAATGGTTTAAAAAGGCACTAAGCTGTACTTGTCTGCATCACTAATAACTAGGGCGATTTTTTTATGACCTATAAAATCGAAAAATATGACTTTACTTTTTGAAACATATGACTTTATTTTTAGAACAACAAATTTTATGCTGTTTTCCGTAATTAACATCTCATATGTAAGTCTAAACATGTATTTTGAACAAGAACATAATACTCAAAAGAACCAAGAATTCAATTGAAAATCAGTAAAAAAATTCAAAAAATTAAAATGTGCCTCTTACAACAAGTAAGAAATTTATAATAGAATGCAACGTGTGCATCAGTAAAATTTCGATTTTCATGAATCATGGATTTTAACATCGAAAATGACCGTTGTACAGATGCTGATGTTGGCTGGTATGTTGACAACTAAACATATATAATGCTGGAGAAATATCTGGTTTGCTCATCGCCAGAATGGTTTCTGCATAATTTTTTTCTAAATTAATATTAAAAAAGTCACTTCAAATGCTTCGTGAAAGTTGGCGTGAAAACGTGAAAATTCTCATTACCCCTTTCAACGTAAAACTATCAAGTTTAAAGTCTACAGGAACTGTATCTACGGTGGTACAGGGTTTAATAATTCGTATTTCATCACAAAAACCAATAGTCATATTTTATGACCTAAAAAAGAAAGTGTGACTTTTACCACACCTCGTATCAACGTGGTTTTTTCGCGATCATTGGTTTCATAAGTTTTTGCGCAACCAAAACAATATATTATAACTTAAATGACTTTTATCCCCCCCACTAATAACTCAGCCACCAAAGCCCAGTCAATGTGAAACATATGACAGTTTCGGCACAAAACCGAATCCGCAGCATCGAATTTTTAAATTCACTAGGATCAGTCACACGCTTTATCTTATTTTCAAGGATACTGTCATATATCAACCTGTTTATCATTCATAAGCAAAGCAATGTATGTCAGTAACTGCACTTTATTCAAAAAGAACTAATAAAAGAACAGCACGATTCAACCTCGTACAGAGAAGATAGATTGCAGTAGAGACCATTTAGCTTCTCCAAATGTTGTCCAGTGCACTTGGACCTCAGCACCGTCACAGTCAGCCCTGCTGCATCCAGATATTCAGATAAATAAAATTTTCCGTCATTTTATCGGAACCCAGATATTCAGATAAATAAAACTTTGCTTATCGAATGCTTTGAGATTCGAATTGCACCTGATTCAATGTTCCACACTGCCCATCCCTAGCCCAGTCACATTAAAGCATCTGGTCCAGCTATAAAAAAATTGTATTAATTTCAAAAGTCACAAAGCAGTTGCAAAGCTGGAGTGGCTGGGCCTTTATTTTCGATGTACTTGCTGGATTTTAAAGAAATTAAAAATACAGTAGCGGTATCGCATTTGCAAGAAGATAAAGTGAGAGTTGCCTCCCCCCCAAAAAATTTTTTTTGATGAACATTTTTCATAGCTGCATGCTAAACAGAAAAAACATCAAAATTGTTTACAAGTCACATCACTGTTTTGTGATGCATTGTTTCAGGGCAGAAATTCATATATATTTCATAAAAACTAAAAGTAATCAAAAAACATATTTTAAAACATTCTTACACACTGAATAATGGTCACATATTGGCTTACTGTTTTTCTTAAAAATTGACTAGCAGGTTTTTTGTAAACTGAGCAAAGCAGCTTTTACTTCTAGAACATTTGTTATCAACTATGACATCCTAAGCATATGCATAGTATGAGTGTGACTTTTGTTTTGATCGTTTCAGAATAAACTAAATATGGTGAAACGTCAAAGTCTACAACTCGAGTTTGCAAGAAAACATGTTAACCCAACTTACACATATAAACTAAGAAGTCTTTCTTAACATTTTGGCATTGGTTGGAGGAAAATTTGTTTTTTTAGATTTTGAATATGGGGCGGTAAAGTCGAGCACCACCAAAATTTTTTTGCTAACGTTTGAGTGCTTTCTTGTGTTTTTTCCAAAAATTTGACTTTATATTTGAAATCCCCACCCCAAAATCTGTAGGAATACATACTTTTTTTTTACCAATACCTAAAGAAATGAGGACGGATTTTGATGGGACCAACGTCATTTTTCATCTCTTATCCATGACTATTAACATATCCAAAAATAAACAAAATCTGAGAGGGTGGGTTACAAAATTTTAAAATTTTGACTGTATTGTATTAATAAAAAAACCCAATATTAATAAAATAACTACCATGCTTATCCAGAGCCTTCACAAATTGTTTCATCAGACCCAATTTTATGTGAAGTGGAGGTAAGATGATGCGGGCCCGATTAACTAGTGGCTCATCTATGACATTTTTATCACCCATCATAAATCTGCTTGTGCTGGCCTATCTTTTTTTACCCAGTGTTGATTAGTTGCTCGACTGTCCCAGTAGCAGAGAAAACAAGGATACTTGGTGTACCCCCCTTGCTGTCCCAACAAAAAGTTAACCATTTTAAAGTCCACACATATGGCTCAGTTATGCTCACTGTAGCACAATTTGTTCAAAATCATCTTCACAATTGGAACACATGTAAAATTGTTGCTTTTATGAAGTAACACGCATTTCAGGCTTGTCAATGAACAATCTCCATTTGTCTGAATTGTAATCTGGGAGACCCATTTTTGCAAGAAGGCCTGGGATGTTATTACAATATACAAAGTCATCTTCCATGGTAAAAAATCAGAGCAGCAAGTCATTCCTGTTGTGGAAAAATGTAATTTTGGTTTTCGAATCCAATATATCATGTTCACTAAGCCGAGATGCTAAAATTTCAGATGATTATCTTCGGAAAGATAAGGGGGCCTAAACCCAAAAATTACTTGCGTTTTTTGATTTTTTCTAGTTAGAGAGAATTTTTTTAAATATTTTGGCACTACTCCCACGTTTCTACAAGCTTTCAATCCTAAGGTATTGAAAAATATGTGAAGTGCATTTTTCTCTAAATCCCCTACCAAAATGAAAAAAGTTTGAATCGTAGTGAATATACGGGACAACTCTGCTTTTGGAGCGTCTGGTAACCAATAGCCACCATAGTGTACCTGTGAGGTAATGACAAATTTAGACCCTAGAACTAGGCCTATGAGATATGTAGACCTGGTAAACACTTGTAATTTGACCTGTTGGCAATTGGCTAGTCAAATGGCTGAACAATATTCCTAAGCTTATGGGAAAAACCTAATCATGAAATAATGGTGAGGTCTTGTTACAGTGTTAAGAAAACACCGTATTTAATATCTATTCCCCTCCCGAACCGTAATCATGAGTGCAGAAGTTTGATGAAATCGATCAAAAATTCCGTCAGCGTTGTGATCTTAACAAGCCACTAATGGTGTTCTGTCACTAGGGTAATCTGCCATTATAACCAAAATGTTTCTGATCTTTCTAGGCCTAGACAACCTGGTTAGCTACTTTTCCTGTTTGTTTTTTCTATTTGCTTGCCTATTCTTGAGATTGTTAAAATAAGCCGAGTACTGGGAGCCTATGCCTAGTCCTCGAAGTATTCAAAACATCTAGAAGATCCAACAAAGTATTGAAATGCTTCAAACATACTGTAATTATCGTATATAGGCCTATACGAATAATAATTTCCCCTCGATTAACCTATTTTGGGTCCCCACCAAAGTATGAAAGCAATCCAAGGTGCTGTTTCGCTTTGTACCGCAGTTCCTTGGGCTACGGCATGCCTAGCGTAAACTATAAACGTAAATAGGTAATGCGACTGACGAAGTCAAAACAGCGGCAGAGAGTTGTGAAAAGTGAAACTCTCGAATCGCGATCAGCTAAATAGTGGAATGGAATAAGAGAAAAAAGGGAAATGAAGAAAAAACGGTTCAAACATAGATTCTTCGAAAATTAGAGAAAAATTGAAGAGAAGAAACGCATGTATCTCCAAATCTACGTTGATTTCATGGTCGAAATTTTCTTGCGTGAATGAGAAAAAATTCTACAATTTTTTGGGGCGAAAGTCAAAAACGAAGGTTTAGGCCCTCTTTAAGATCGCGCGCTAGATCAGTGCTACTCAAACGCCGGTACGCATACCAGTGCCGGTACGCGAGCGCTTGGCTGCCGATACGCGGTCAATTAGGAGAAATCGTAAATTGAATACAATTATTTTTAGGCAACGATAATGATCAATCTGCTTTCCCAGGTATAGACTATTTGGTGGGCTGCTACTATGACATACCAGTTACGTCATAAGAAATGTTATTTCGTATTTTTTATGCACTATTTCAACAAAGTATCGCAACGTTTGATGCGAGATGATTATCCTTTTCGTGTGCTGTGTCCACTCCACGTGCTTGACTATACCTGCTGCGTCCAGTAACGAGTAGAAAAGTAAGAAGCTCAATTGATCGGCCACACTCTGACTTTAAAACATCAGATGATTGTAGAGAGTTGAGCATATTTTTACTATCAATTAAATTATTGGAGCTATCTGCTGACGAGGTTTGCAAAACTTTTTTGAATCAAACTTTCTTGCAAGTTTCTGTATCAAAATAAAAGCAGAATATCAATAACTGAGTGGCATCGCTATTAAAACACTGCTTCCATTTCCTTCCACATATCTACAGTATGTGAAGCCGGCTTTTCTTCCATAAGCTGTTTAAAGGGAAAACACAGAAACGCGTTGGACATCCAATTTTCCATGCTTCTCTTCGAGTGCAGTAGCATTGTCTTCCTTTGAACCCCAATTGGACAAGGTGGTTGCAAATAAGCAGGCACACACTAATTCGCATCAGAATTCAAAAGACATTTAATAAAAGTGTTTGCGACTTGCTTTTACTGTGTATTTGTTACAAAAGTGACAATGACTTTGTTGTTGTTTTTTTCGTATATTGACCAGTACACCAAATGAGGGAAGGTGCTCAGCCGGTACACGGCATAAAAAAGTTAGAGTAGCACTGCACTAGATCATTCAGTTGGCCTTGACTGAAAGGTTTAGGGTTTGGGCTGAGTGAAGATGCTTCAGCAGCCATGCTGATAGACCTGTAGTTATTACAGTTGCTATCAGTATCTTCCATTGCTTCCAGCAGTGTTTCATCTTCAGTAAGGTCGGGTAAGGAAGTAAAAGTAGGAATTGGAACTTCAGCGCAATGTAGAACTGGTTGTCGTGCTGGCTTTATCAAGATAGCACCATTCTTTCTTTCGCGGATTCCATCCAGTCATATCCATCATGCAAAAGTAGCAGTCGTCATGGTGGTTTTTGGGTTCCCGCCATACCATAGGAACCCCAAACCGCATAGAACTAACTTTACCTTTGGTCCATAGGTGCAACGTTTCTGTGCATTGATTGCAGACCTTGTGAGGTGCCCAAGACTTTTTTTGGTCTCATAGCTTTATGCCAAAGTAGGCTTTGTAAGCTTTTTGGTGAAATCTCTCATATTAAAACGGGACTTTTCCAAAACATATTCTCCACAAATGTAGCGAAATACATCTGGATGATTTTGGCATTGCCTTTGTTTAGAACTCATTTTTACTACCTTCTCATTAACAAAATCTGTTGTCTTATTAAAAATACTATAGCTAAATTTTGCTGCAAATAAAAATTGCTTGTTAACTGGCTTGTTCAACATGAATTGACCACTGAAGTATAACACTTATTCTCCATCATATTTTTAAAATTGGGCCTTAAAATTTCATTCCTCACGAGAACTGTAGTTAATTACTTTTGTGCTGTAGCAATATAAACAATGCAATCATATTGAAGATGAGTCTTTCGTTGTCGACTACTAGGAAGTCAGAACGGCTGTGAACTACACCCAGAGTGGCCATCCAGTCTACAAGATCTGGATGATCACTCAGAGGGCCTAACAAGCGGGAATGGCGCTGTCCTCTTTATGAATATAAACGATGTTGCTTTATATGCTTATTAAGGCTCTCAAACTGCTGCAAAACAACACATATTTGTAGTCGTCTGCTGCAAAACAACACATTAGTCAGTTTTCATGTAGTTTTAAATGTCATAACACTCACTAGTCTTAAATATGCAACAAACTGATAGCAGAAACGAATTCCTGACCCTCGAAAACATGGAAATGGACACAAATTTTATTCAAATTGATCAAGTATTTCATGAGATAATACAATTTTTATTTTTACCACTTGGTGGCAGCAGTTTGCTCTCCAAAACAGCAAAATGCTAATTCCTCAGGCCCCAATCACTCTATTTCATTATTTTTTTTTTTTAGCTGATGCAGAATGAAAAGTGGCACCTTTTAAAAGCACTCCGCTAAGCTTGATGATTACACAGTGCCATCTAGTGGCAAAGATACTATTTTGGCGGGAAAAACGCCTCAAATTATGAAATATCTCAAAAAATAGAGCCATTTGAGATGAACAATGCCAATTTTGGGTTCAGCACCCCCAAATTACCCTAAAATGGCTACAAAATGTCGTGCCTTTGGGAAAAATTTTTTTTGTTGGCCTGTGTAATTTACTCAACTTACAATGTAGGCGAATTATCCTATGCCTCCTGCAAATACTAGGCTAATAAGTTTCAGACAAGCATTATCATATTATCTGGAAAGTAATTACGCCAAAAGGCAACAAGGTGTAAACAGCAAATACAATTTTTCCACACTTTTGAATCTTTTTGATAATAATAATAAGACTAGTACACTCGTAAGCACGCATAAATGAATAATGTGCAAGCAGATATGCTTGATATTTGGCAGAAAAGTTGGGATTAGGATCAAAATCCGAAAAGAAAATACTTTGAGAAGTTGTTCAGAAAGCACTGAAATTGCAATTATCGCACGTAATTTTTCAAAAACTTTCCGGGGCAGCATGCCCCCACACCCCCCTAGAACTCCTTTTCTTTCTCACTTTGCTCCGAAACAAGTGGGACTGTTGTTTTTCCCTGTGGAAGTAACTAAGAAAAAATTAGGAGTAGCAAAAACTTGAATAATACACGCTGAGTTTTGCTCCCTTAAAATATTTTTTGTCCCCCTGAACCCAAAGCATTCAGTTTTGTTGCGGCACTGATCATTAAAGATAATTTTTTTCCTTTGCAGTCGGCTTTGAGTTGCTTAATGTGCATTGCTAGTGCAATTATATTTGGGACGGTAAACTTGAAGTTATCAGTTTTGTTGAACATGCGTTGAGACATTGTAGAAGACGTAATATCTGAGTTGGCGGTAAAACATAAAAATGGGACTGCTACCACACTTCTGCTATTTTTATCATTTGTTCCAAGATTTTATTTTTGTTGCAAATAAGTCATTTTTTTGTTGATAGCTGGCTGGACAGCCTGTAAACTGCACTAAAAACGAACTTGATAATTAAGAAATTTACAATATTTGAGAAAAAAGTTATTTTACTTAAATCAAATGCCTCCTGGTCTTTACTGGTGCCAAACGTTTTTTTGTGCGTTACACTTTGCCTCACTCAAAGTATGAAAACTTACTAATCAAACGAATGGAACCTTGGCGTCATGTTCAGCCTCTGGTTAAAAAATTAGAGAAATTTCTCAACTGTAAGAAAATAGTTCTGCTCACTTCTCCACGTCAACACTGTGCGTTCAGTTAACTGCGAAGTGCAGAATGCTTATTTGAAGCAAATTTTTGAAAGATAATGGAGCCTCCATGAATATTAACAATTTCATTGAACGCTTTTTAAAAGTACCAATAGTTGTTTCAGCATTTGGATGATTTGTGAAGTAACGATTTTACGGTCTTCCAAGCCAAAACTACCGATGTTTGAATGTGTTGCGTTGCATTTCATTGGCACATAATTTTGAATTACTGATTTTCTGACTTTTCCTCCTCATCTTCGTGTAAGAAATTTTCTCCAACATGTGGCAAAATCCTCCCATGGGGAGCTCCAGTGGAAAAGCACTCAATAAAGTTGGTTATTTTGTTGTTGCAGATTTAAGACTCCACATGTGGCTCCACCTCCACCCCCTACATGCATACTAATGGAGGAAAGTAGCAAACATGTGATCTTCTCATGGACAATGGAAGGTAATATTAGTTGTCGATCCAAAATAGTTTTTTCAAGGGTCGTGGTTATTCTATTATAATACGTCACACTTTGTAACCCACTCAGTCAGATTGTGTTCGTTTTTGAATATGCTTTAAACAATTAAACATCTATCAAAAATGATAGGCCTGAGAACAATTTCAAACCTTGGTCTACAGTTTTTCTTAGAAGTTGATTGCAGGTTTATTTTGTGTTTTGCATATTTATTCTTTTATCACGAGAAAGCGATCAATGCGCAATACGAGCTCGCTTAGGAGTTGCCGGCCATCTGTCTACCACGCAAAGATGAGCCTTTCCCATTGGCACAACATGTAAACTTGCCGGCTTGTTCTTCACACTGTCCCTTAAATGCTGAGCGTCAAGCAGGGAAGCTGTAAATACCAATTTTAAAGTCATTGGTTGGACCCGACTCGGAATCAAACCCGAGTCTACAGCTCCCGAGGCAGACGCTCTTACTACTCGGCCATCTGAGCTGTTAAATTAGAGATACAGCATGGCAAATTTCAGTTTTTAAAACGTTTTTTATTGACCATGACCATAGGCGTCGATTTTTTGCTGATACAAACGAGTTGCTGGGGGGAGGGAGGCGTGAAAAAAATTCTGAAGGTAAAAAATCTGTTCAAAGCTATGATTTCTGAAAATGTGTGTTGTATTTGCAATAAAAGCAATATTTCGCTATTACGTTTGTTGCTTTTGAACCAGGAATAAGGAAAATATTTACCCTGTCCACGTGCCCAATTTTCGTGGGCCTGAAAATTGGGCATGTGGACAGGGTTTGTTCAGCAAACGGCGGTCGATTGCCTTCCTTCATGTTGCTCTTGCGCTGTGTTTTTTTTTCGACGTTTTTTGGACATTGTATGAATTTTTTGCTCAATGTCCGAAATATTTGGAGCCATTTCGGACAAAGTGTCCGAAAAACTTTTGCTTATAGCACGACTATTGCACGGGCATGTGGCGGCTCCATGCTCATTGGTTCGCATGTTGCAAACAACTCAATCAAAAAGTTGCAGTGGCAACGATTTAGTTGCAGTTCACATGAATGAAATTGTAGTGCGTGGGAAGGCGTTAAAATGTGATAACGAAAATCGTCCGACTGCTATGTTGTTGAGGTTGAAGCAGGGAAGCAGGCATTTTAGATTAGACCTTCAATCTGCTAGGATTGTGTCACGGGGTCTTTGATGTGAACATTAAAGTAGAAAAGAATTTGAGGCCAAGTAAAAGTGATTGTCAGCCGCGGCCCCATTATGTAGGTTGTGGTTATTCCTAGAACGGATTGTTTTCATTGTCTTGACGAAATTCTTAAATTGTTTTAGCGAGCTGATAGCTACGTTTGTTTTGTTTGGCTTCAACCATATTTGACAACATTTAATGGTTTATTATTATTTTGCTTGCAGAAGTTTGCAGCGAAGTTCACGGTTACCACCTGTACATGAACGGCCTTGCGATTGCATTCACTAACACCAATCAGTGCCATGTGGAAAGATATAGATTTGCCCAGAAAGTTGTTGAAATGTTGAAGAAAAGCTTGGAGTGGAGACTCCCTACTGGGGAGTTTCTTTCTATTCCTCCAGTGTGCATTGGTGCACGATCAGTTAGCGATAATGGAAGTGTTTCGGACATTTCCGAACCATTTTTAGTGCCTTCCGTTTATATTCAAACGTTGCTTCGAAATGTTGATGGTCATATTAATATTCCTGATATGTTGCGTGAAGAGATGCTGAGTGTCATCAACCAATCAAGTTTGATTGACGCGGGACGTGGTGCGGTCTCTGAAGGTGTTCAGATGCCATTTTTTGAATCTGGTTTAAAAGGTTTCTCTCCTAAACCAGAGGCCGAGTTTACTTGCTCCGCATCTTTAAGTACCTCTTCGGTGTGTTCACAATCCAACTTGTCAGTGCATTCCTCTCCGTCTGCTTACAATTCTTCTAGCAAGCAATCTTCCCGATCAAGCTTATTTGATGTGGTGGAGAAAACCCCCGACTGGGAAGGTGCCGTTCTTCCTTCATCCAGATCATGTAGTCCCATCGTGGATCCTGTAAACGGTCAGTCATTTGTGCATCATTCACAAGAAACTTGAAGATTGCTTCGTTTTACTAGTTGCTCACCACTACACTATCGAACCACTGATGAAACAAAAGATAATCTCAAAAATTGATACAAATAGTAGTAACATTTACAGTGTGTTAAGAGATGGCAGTTATTTGCATGCGAAAGCAACTAGAAATGATTTATGGACAGGAAGCAACAGCTTCTTGAAAATTAAGTATCTATCTTCAATCCGCCGTGCTTCTTTTCGCTTTCTCTTTTATCTCAGCTGCCTGTATGAACTTTCTAGCCTAGCTGCTTCTCCTCATCAGTTGGGAGTCTTTGTCTTTACATTTCTGTTGCTTTGTGCACGTTGGCGTACCTTTTTTATCAAAACCAAACTTAACTTTTTTCTGAAATTTCTGTACCTTTTTCATTCCACCTGGAATTAAGAGGAATCTTACGTTGTCATCATCTTCTCGTAATCTGATTAATCATTTTGTTTCAATGTTTGTCGTTTTCATCCAAGACCACCCTTAGTTTATTATATGAGCGCATTGCTTCATACTTCAGTAAGTTACAATTTAAGATAGAGTTTTCTGCGTTAATCTGCTGATGATGATATATTACTTTGATTTTTCTCCCAACACACCATTACTGTAATTCGAAAAAAATATCCAATTTTCATTATATTCGCGGTATTATGCCGAAGCGTGTAACGATAGGCGGGATCTCTCCCCGTGGCATAGCGCCTGGGCAACCCAGCTCCGCAGAAACATCGCAGCAGTTGCGAGTGGTTGGCGACATGTGTTCGATTTGACCGGACCAGAAATCGATCTTTGACTGCGGTAATGTTATTTAGAAATAATGATTTAAGCAGTGTTTGATTGGAAAGCCAAATTGCTTTGAAAGAACTATGCGCTTTTTTAACATTACATAATCGATGCAGAATTTTTATCTCATGTAAGAGTTTACCAAATTTGACGTTGTTCTTCCTTTGTTTTCTTGTTATGTACGGTGCAATTTGGTAGTTTATTTAGCCGATTTGATTTCGTTATTTGATACAATATTTGATTTTCTTTTATAGAAAAACCTCAACAGGACTTGGCATATGTGTCAGCATTGGTAAAAAGTAAAAACTTACTTCTGAGTTTTTGCAGAAAAAACTTCATCGGCAGTTGATCATATAGTCGACACCCCACCCAGTCTTGATTGGTTGAATAGTCACACTGATGATGTGGACAGTCGATCTATTGCCATGAGCTGCCAGTCTAACGAGGAAGCGACTAAAGTTAGTGTATTTGGATCAGTGTTAAAAACTACAGCAACTTTTGAATTTTTTTCACTCACACTTTAGACAAATCTTCCGTATTATCGTGGTGGTTGTGTCACCACTACTTCTAACTTCGCAAGGAGGAATGAAGCGCGGATAGTTACTCATTTAGTTGCATTTTTATCTTTCTATCATGAGAAGGCAATCAAAGCACTCTAACGAGCTCGCTTAGAAGTTGCCGGGTATCTGTTAGCCACTCTAAGATAGGGGAATCCCGCGAAGTGCCTTACCCAACTACACGTCAAGGAAACTTGCTGGCTTGTTTTCCACAGTATCCCTTTGATTCAAGCAGGGAAACTGTGAGCACCGGTTTTAAAGTTATTGGTTAGGCTCTATTCGGAATCAAACTTGAGTCTACATCTCGTGAGGTCGACTTTCTGTTCACTGGGCATCTACGCTGAGAAGACGAATACGAGTAACTTGTACAATAGATGCAACTGACATTTGCGTCATAGAACTTTATCCTTAGTAAAAAAGCTTAGGTGGTTAGAGTAACCTGCAAACTTGTTTCAGGACGACTTAAGTGCAAAGCAATTGTTGTTGAATGTTGATGGGCACTTAATAATCTGTGATGGACAATTATCGCTATAATTTATTGTCGTGATCGCTTGAAATAAATATTAATTGATCGCCGTTATCACTTTATGCTTTTTTTTGTTATCATTAAATTGTTGCCATGAACAATTCCATATACGCACACGTTAAAAAGTTTGTGAGTTTGACGCTATGACTAAACATTTTTGCCGATTCGTGCATAACTCAGTTATCATGTATTATGTTTTTATCATAACTCAGTTATCGCGTTTTGTACAGGACTCAGTAATTTATTTGAGAATGTTTTAATATTATAACAGCCTGGGAAGCGCTAAATCCCAGCAAGTTTGGGTCATATTAAAAAATCAAAGAAAAATAATTATTTTTAGCTAAAACATGAGTTAGCTCAGTTGCTAAGCACACGCTATCGGTGCGGGAGGTCTGGGGTTCGGTTCCCGGGCCGGTCGAATCGACACAGTGTTGCCAACGTCTCGCCACCATTGCGACATTTCTTCGGAGCTGTGTTGCTCAGGCGCTAAACCGCGGAGATGGACCCCGCAACTCGCTACACGCTTCGGCGTAATACGGCGAGTACAATGAAGATTTGATTTGATTTTATAACATGGGTAAAAAAAATTTTGATGTGTGATTTTGGGCTAAGCTGATGAATGTGTTGAGTAGCCTATATCATGTTAATAATTTATTTTGACCACGTATACTGTGATTGTAGCATTAACCGTGACAACTTGCTGGTCGTGGCAAAGGCATGGTGGAGCCTATATCCAAATATTCTATTTTTGCTGAAACGAAAGTAGTGCACATAGACGCTGCAATGTGCTACTTAGTAGGCCTACTGGCTACAAGTCTTCTGCTTTTCAAAGACTCCCCTTAACTGCAAAAATGCGCAAGATCAATCTCGCGATTTCTTTTATTTCTCTTAATGCCCGTGCAGCAACTTTCAAAAAAATTGCTTGATAAATTGGGGGTAATTTACCCCCGAGGGGTAATATGTGATTCTTCGGTGGGTAATGTGACAACATTGTCAAAAATATACGCTGAAAACACGTTTTTTTTTGCTCTTCATCTATATCATTGCGAAAACAGGACACCTGTAGACGTGTAGATCTTTTCTTGCTCTTCACCGATATTTTCGCGAAAACAGGACACCTGCAGACGTGTAGACTTTTTTTTTTTGCTCTTCAATATTTTCACGAAACCGGACACTTGCAGAAGTGTAGATCTTTTTTTTGCACCTCATCGATTGATATAACTGAGGTAAGCTTCAGTAATAGATTGTTGTGGGTAATTGAGGATCAGTCACATCAAAAGCGGTTAATGAAGAAAAAAGATTAGGAACCGCTATCATAAAGCAAATTGCAAATGATCCCAAAGTTTGTCTGTTGCTGATATATCTTTTTCAAATTGAGGTTAGTCGGTGCCACTGCATTGCAAAAGCTTTGACGCTTGTCGGAAATTTTTTTTCTATTTCCTGGTCCACTAGTGACTAAATCGCTCCACGCCCTTGAACTTCAAACATATAAATGATTAGCTTGACCTTCGAGCAAATATTGGCGAGCATTCTAATGATAATGTTCAGGAGGAATGCATGGGGAACTTCCCAGGAAAACATTTTTTGTATTAATGCAGTGATTATGCGAGCGCGATTTTGTAGTTGAGGTTAACTACCACTGGTGAAAATAGTTGTGGGTGTTGTTTCAGGTTGATGTAAAAGAAGGAGCAGTTAGTTTTGGTGAAAATAGTTGTGGGTGTTGTTTCAGGTTGATGTAAAAGAAGGAGCAGTTAGTTTGTATGTTGCTTTGTTCGACTACACACCAAGCATCATGTCGCCCAATAATGAATCTTATCAAGATGAACTTGCATTTGTAGAAAGCCAATTGATAAAGGTGGGTTCTGAGCATCGGGTTTTGATGGCTGACTTACTTAGAATGTGATGCAGGTGCATGGAGTTGTAGATGAAGATGGCTTCTTTATGGGCGAAGATCGACATGGTCAAAGCGGTTTGGTTCCCAGTAATATGGTGGTCAATGTAGAGGTGGGCATTTAATTTTTATTAAAATTGAATTTATTTTCACGAGCACAAGTCTAGTCATTACTGACATATCTGATTGATTGATATTTTTATTATTTTGCGAGTAGCCTAATAAAACAACATAACACACAGACAAAAAACCCATGAAGGAATGAATAAATAAATAGAACCATCAGCAGTTTTAATACTCGCAGGGAGACTGCGAATGACCGGTTAAGGTTTTCTAGTCAAGCAGCCACCAAATTATTTGCTTACTTAATTTTAATAGACCAGCTTATCTTTGGGGGATTTGCGAGGGCAGCAGCTTGAGTTGGAGCATCCAAGCATCTCGATCCACTGCGACAAAGGTTGGATGCGCTGGTGAAATGCCAAGGCGAGACCAACCAAGATCTTTGATGTAATCTTGCTTTCAATCTCTGGGATAACCTCTAAACCTCCGACCAATGTTTTTTGAGCACAGCGGTTTTTATCTCTTCTTCCTCAGACGTTCGTGCCTCATATCCATACCAGCGCAGTTGCAATCTTTCCAGTTGGAAAAGCAGCGATTCAATGTTTAAAGATTCACGAATATCTTCGCTTTCAACTTTGTCCAGTAGTAGTAGTAGTAGTCATTTATTGCCGAGCATTAACAAAACAATACAAACACGAAATATAAACCCAGAATAGCACGACGAGGAGAAACGAAAGACCGTAAGGTGTCGCCAAGAAGGCAACTAGGTCGCCGAGTCAGTTCCTCCTCAAAAATTTGTACATATGATATAAAGTACTTCAGCAAAAAAGTTTGTAAATTCTTGGCACAGCAGTTTAAAGAGAGAATTTAGGAAAGGCTTCAAAGAAAACAAAAATAACGACACAGAACACCAGAATTGGGAAAAAAAAATTTCGGTAAAAGTTGTAGGCCTACAATATATTAAAATGAAGTTATCTAAAAGAATTATGACCGTAATAAAAAGTGTTTTTTGAGTATTTTTGAAAAGGTTTTGCAGCAGGAAGTAGCTGCTTTATCTCTGATATAAGACGGTAAACCATTCCATACTTTGACTCGAGATACTTTTAAGAGATCGATTAGTTTTGATATAAGAGGTTCTTTCCACATAAAATTTTTTAGACAGAGCGCTACGGGTGGAGTACATATGGACTGAGGTTAATGCAGAAAAGTTCTTTGAGAAATCTTCTAACAGGCTATTTGAGCTGACTTTAGCCATGAATTTAGCAATTTCTAGTTTGTAGATTCCATTAATATTTAGGATTTCTAGTTCATCGTATAGTGGTTTAAGTCTGGTTTTCCTCCCAAATTTGTTACACAAAATTTTAACTAAGTGATTTTGTTTAACTTGCTGACTTTTTATTAGGGAATTGTTAGCGCTTCCCCAGCAAATAATAGCATATTGTTAGTGCGAATAAGCTAAACTGTAATAAATTGATAGAAGAGCTTTTTTGGGAGTGTATTTATGTAGTTGATACACAGCTCCGGAAGCAGCGGACAGTTTGGATTCAATTAGTTGAATATTTCGTTTCAAAAATCTAGTTTTGTTTCAAAAATTTTGTTCAAAGTAGAGAGAATTGATATCGGACGGTGGTTCTTTAATTCAGAATTGGAACCTCTTCTGTGTAAGGGTATGACTCGTGCAATTTTTAGCTCATCTGGATACAGCCCATTATTTAAGCAGGAATTAAAAATATTGTTAAGGAAAGGAGCAAGGGAGAATTTAGCAGCTTTAATCAACTTTGTTGGAATATCATCATATCCTGGAGCTTTGCTCGGGTTTAATTTGTTAATGATATCTATAATTTCATCTTCACTTGTATCTTCAATATAGATTGAGTTTCCAACAAGGCCAATTTGCTAATTCTTTGCAAGAATCCTTTTTCGGCTGCTTCTACTCAATGTCTCACTTTTTCTAAACCATAATGGGAACGTAGTCGTAGGCTGATGTGAAAATGGGTAGCTTTGCCTTGGTATTAAGCTTCCGTTTCAGAGTCACAGATCGGTGGAGCTAGCGCAGTGCTGCAATTGCTTTTTTGATGCAAATATTCAATGCGCTATTCTGTCTATCATCACGTGTGAATCATACTGAGTATCCACAAACGTGGAGAGTGCACTGCTTTGTTTGTCTGAACAGAGCCCCAAGAGCTTGCTGGAGACTATTATGGGTAGAGTCGAGAAGCACAAGATCTTTCGCTAATAACAGGATTTTTTCAGTTCAATCGCCGATCTTTACTTCACTACAGTACTCACTGGTCTTTACTATTATATCCTTATAAGTATGGAAGAAAAGAAGTAAAACAGCAAGCAATAGAATAGTTGCAGATAGGCTTGAAAAATGCATTTAGGACAGATAAGAAATACAGTAATTCGAATAGTTTTTTTTTGCATTGTCCTATGATGTCACATTTTACCCTGTAAATCAGGAGTGGGCAAAGAGCAGCCCGCGAGACCACTTTATGCGTCCCGCGGGCACTTACAGAAATGTAAACTCCTATCGTGAATCAATCCGAAGACCTTTTTTTTTTTCTGTTTTGTTTTGCAGCTTCGCGCTGAATGTCAGTGAAAAAAGGACATCTGCGGACGTGAAGACCTTTTTTTGTTTTTTGCTCTTCACCTATCTTCAGTGGTAAACATGGGACATCTGCGGACGTGTAGACCTTTTTTTTTTTGCTCTTCATATCAATGCGGCCCTCGGCTTCAAAATTAATCAAAATTTTTTTGAGTGCGGCCCTTCGTGTGAACATACTGTAATTGCCTACTCCTGCTGAAGATCATGCTTACTCATGCGATTTCAAAAAAAGTGAAAAATGTTAACCTTTTCATGGATGTTACACTCACTTCTTGATTTTCAGATTAGTGTAGTTACTCAGCTTTGGATTGTTCTGCCTCTGTATCTTTTTCCCAGTATTAAGTATTTTGAGCTGCTCGTATGTAGGCTAATGGATTTATTTCGATCTGTACAATTTTGTGATTAATGATTGAATATATTCTCCAAACTTGAGATTTGACTTTTCCAAATTGTTATATTTCGCAAGGTCAAACAAACATACTGTAAGTTCAAGTTGCAATGAACTTAGGTGAACTCAGAATGCAGTAAAGCACAGTTGCTTCTATACACAAAAAAGCACGTAATTAGCTAATAATCTCTTGCAAGGCGTGGAAACAAGAAAAGCACGTAATTAAGTAATGATCCCTTGTAAGACGTGGAAACAAAAAAAGCACGTAATTAAATAATAATTTCTTGCAAGGCGTGGAAACAAGAGAAGCTCGTAATGAACTAATAAATCTCTTGCAAGGCGTGGAAACAAGAAAAGCACGTAAAAAACTAATGATCTCTTGCAAGGCGTGGAAACAATTACCAGCACAATGAAGAAAAACAAACGCCTTGCGTAAATTAACTCTGTAGTAATCAGGATGGAAAGATTGCAGCTTGCTGAGCATGCAAAAAAGTACGATGTTGATACGCTAGTTGATTAACTATGAACACCAAACTCCTTTAACAGAAACACATTAACACCTTCCCAACAAAGAATCGACACGCCGAGAAAATCAGTAATTAATCAGTCACAACAACACCAAACATTTCTCAAGGCCTACGTGTCCTTTTGGATCTTCTACGATTGCAAATCGAAACCATCATGAATAACTGCAAGTCACGTGCAATACTTTTTGGTCATGTAGTTGTCAAAACGTGTCCTGTCGTCATAATATTATTCATTTTTTTCGTTATGTCGGTCGTTCTGTGCTCCTTGTCCTCTCTCTCAACTTATCACACATTCGTTTCATCATTATCATTTCAAAATTGTGAGCTCATGTGTACTCGGTGCTTGACTGCCTGCATTAAACATGTCGCACAAGCAGCACTTCTATTTTAATGCACTTCTTGCTGTGTAATATTTCTAATGTTCGACATTCCTTCTTTCCTGTGTTCTCACAGATTCCACCACTCACAACTTCTGTGAAATGATCATAACTCTTCTGAGCGTCCTCGTTCTCCGTGGTCCTTTGTGGACCCTAAGACCTTCAAATCATTTACACCAATCTCGCCAACCTAAAAGAGTATTAACCATCACCGATGTTCGTGGGATTCGCCAGACGTAATGACGGGGCAATGTTTCTGGCATCGGGAAAAAGTTTTTAAGACTTGCTATTTCACATCCAAACATCGAAGACCGTACAGCGTAGTCCTCGTCATTTTTTGCTGAGACTCGCAGCTAGTCAATCCAAGCTTTGTACCAGCTGGGTCTACTTTAAGCAGGAAGCATGGTCTTGCAACGGTTGTGCATGAGCAGCTGAATTAGATTTTGGTCGAACAATCTCGCCAGTGTGGTTGTGCATAGACATGAATGTGAAATTGTCAACAACTACAAACCGTCACCACTGCAAACGTTTGATATTGCAATGTTTCTAAGCTGATGTTCTACAAATTTAAAAGTAGCCTAATCGCTTATTGGACTAAAGGTTATGTGTGACACTTATTTTTCTTCATCACTAGCCCCATAGACTAGCGGGGATGGTTAATTTTCATTCTTCTACAAGACATTGTCAATAACCAGGACATCAAGTAAAAGAAATCAGAAGTGTGGAAGTAGTGATGTTAAAATTTTTAATGAAAATTCAGCAGCAAAGAGCGCAATAAATATCCTGTTATGTTCTTTTTTTTTCAATTTTTTGTTGACATTGTGCATGATTTTTCTTATAACCTAATTTAGTCTCGACTCGTGACTTGCTTACATCATTACGGTATTGAACTTCAAAGCTTGAATTAGTTGAAAATCTGAGCACTTTTTGTTTTAAGACCAGCTCCTCAGGTTATGTATTAATGTCCAAAACCGTAATGACGTAAGTCAAAAGGTTGACAATCACTGACATAGATTATAGACTACATAAGTTTGTTTTTTACTCAGACTGAATTAATGCATTAAAACTAGACTGCAGCATCGTACGTGATATTTCCACGAAGAGTTTTAATGGTAGAGAAAAGTTGATATAAAAAATCCTGTTTGCTGTGACTCGAACGCATCAAATCATTTTCAAGTTTGGTCAAATATTTTTTGATCTTTGCAGTTCAACATGGGGCACATATCATTTTAGTAATGATTAAGCGTTGAATTGTCTTGATCAGTTCCTAAATCGACTCATTAATTTATGGAGGGAAGTTGAATTTGGTTCGTAATTTCTTTTATGTATGGAGATTAAAATAAATGAAAAAGTTGGAAGGCTAGTCTTTTTTTTTCATAGAGGTTTGTGTTTACATTATTTATTTTACCGATACTAAAAGCTGGCTTACACTTGAAAGATTTAGGTGGTAGTGTACTTCGTAGCTCTCTACTTACCAGAACGGTTTTAATTCTCTTAGGTGCCTTAATCTTGACGCATGATTGTTAGTCTTCAAGTTTTGTCATTTTGAAGCCCCAAGTACCTTTTTCTGAGTAAGGCTAATGATGACTGATTTCCCGGAACAGCGTTGTCTCGCTCTTGGGATTTGGTAACTTTGTGAATGTACTGTGAGAAATATTTTAAACATTTGAGTTTCTCCAATTTGACTTTAAGCATCTGCAAGTTTGAACTAAATGGTGTCCTTCTGCGGTTTTGATTTGCTGCTGGCTTACATTGTTTGCAGGTGGACGACTTCACGATGTTGGAAACATTGTTTGAACGCGGATTTCTTTCCACAACATCTCCGCATTCTTTGACGTCAAGTCACGATGATGCATGGAACTCGTCATCGCCTGGTGAGCTTTTTTTCAGTGTAGTTTGCGGTAAGCTGCTTAAAATGATGATCCCATGCAGTGCTCCAGCACTCATTACTTGCAATACAGACAGCACTTAACGGAACGTAGTGCTCTTGTGGCTCTCTTTGTTCTTGTAGTGCCAGAGTGAATCTATTTCCACCAAATTAAATTTCAGCCCATTCAGGAAAGGTATGTTATTACCTCGAGGACAAAGTCAGGCACTTGTTATTGATTTTGCAATTAAATTTCTTCAAAGTTATTGTAATTGATCTTTTGCCAAACTTTACTTTCATAAGAACGAGCCGGGGTGTAGGCTAGCTCCTTTATGTTTTAGAAGTAATTCATGAATTATGATTTGAAGCCATGGGTTTTGTACTTTTTCAATTTTCGAGCAGGCAGACTGGCAGAACTTTTTTACTGGCTGTTCCAATATTGAAAAGTAGCTGGCCTACAGTTCAAAGGTGTGTCTCACTTGAGGACACACCAACTTTCCCTACAATCCCCACTTGCTGGAAAAAATTATTGGTCCAAAAGTAAAATTTTTAACTTTTTTTATTCAACACTTTTTTTTGTTTAGCCTAAGGCTTTGAACTACTGCTAGAGACTTGAAAAATTTTTCGCGGATGTTAAGTTCTCAATGTAAACTTGTTCCTCGTAACTTTGGAATGTAAGAGTCAGGTGACTCAGGGCCGAAAAAGTAATTTTTTTTCAACAGCTGATAAATTTTGAGTGGCAAAAGTTAGGACGTCTAATTTTTCGTAGCACATGTATCTCAATGTGGGTGAACAAAAAAGTTCTGTCATATAATTGAAAAAGTGAATAAAACGCTTCAATCTCAAGCATCTCAATGTGGGTGAACAAAAAAGTACTGTCATATAATTGAAAAAGTGAGTAAAACGCGTGATTGTAATGCAGAAAGCCCATCGAATTTTTGCCTCTTATCTGGACACGTGTCTGGGTATATGTCGTCTTCCTTTTTCCTATGCATACTTCAGGTAAAAATTTATTGAAATATATGAAAGCTCATAGAGTCTAAAACCGGTATATGGATGCGCTCTTATAATGTAGTCGTACTTTTTTCTATGTTAGGGCATTCAAGGTCACGTGACATGATATGAGGTAAAAGATCAAAAAATATATACAAAGGAACATAAAATTGAAATTGGTATTGATAAAAACTTACCACTTTCAGCATGTGTACCTACGATGAATTTTTTAAATGACAAGACTAAGTTTTTCAATTGGGATCAGAGGTCAAATAAACAAGTTTTTGAAGCCGCTGGGAAGATCAGCGGGGAATCGGTTGCTTGCTACTGCAGTGTCTAATTTGCTTACAACTTTTGATTGAGAGATGTCTTATTATGTTCTTGCACTGTATCAATAATAGTAACAATCAGAAAACTTCTGAAGTTTACGAAAGCTTATAAAATCTAATTAAAATTATGAAGAAACTTCCAACTTTTCGTATGCCTGTGTTACACTGCAATAGTAAAGTTACATGACGTGGGGTCAAAGTTTAAAAAACTGTAAAAATTTACGAAACTTTGTATGATGGAGACTATACAATTATGGGAAATGGTTGCTTCCAGTAACAAAAGGGCTCAATGACCAAGGTCAGAGCATATATATTTATTTATTTATTTATATTTAATTCTGAGCATATATATTTAATTCTACTTGAATGAGATACCTCCTGATGATCCGCTGAGGTGAAACAGTCTGTAGAGGTTTTTCTTTTTTACTTTGTGTTTTAAAAATAAATATGATGGAGACTCTATTTATATCTAAACTTTCCAAAGATTCCATTAACCTTGCTTTGTTTGATCAAGTGTTATGTTGACTGTGTGCTACAACATGAAAAGTTGAGTTTTAAATTTACCATTTTTTTTTAACCTTTCATTCTACTTCAGCTTTGAAACTTTTGGACAAAGACAACTCATACGAATGGCCTTGGAACCAAATATAATTGCTATTGTATCACCAAACGTTATACGCCGGCTACGGGCCTCTTCTTGTATGGGTAGTAGTCGCAGTACTGTGTACACAGTAACAGAGTTATTAAGAAAACATCAACATCATCGGAAGTCGATGTTTTCATTTTCAATAAAGTAGCCTGTTTTTTTTGTCGAACATGATTTCATCATTGGCAGTGTTTGCCATGGAATGTTCGAAAATGTTCCCCCGTCATTATCAGTGTGATAGTATTCCGCCAATGTGTGTTTATTGCGTCACATTTCGTAGTAGGGATGGCCATAGCCGAACCTTAGCTGATTCCGAATCGAATCCGAATCACAAATGTCGAATCCAGAATTTCGAATCTTCATTTCGAATCCAAAATTTGGGAGGCTAACAAAATGAGCACAATGCAATGCTGCAAAATCGTCAGCAAGTGTACTTCAAAAAAATGCACCAAATACACTAACAGATAAGCCTATTTGCAACACATCTTCATTCATATAAAGAAAGTTTATGGCCTCCACATGTTCGCCTGTCGTCTATTTCGTAATTTTGTTACGGTAAGGTTGGCGCTTGAAAAAGCTCTCTCTGACGGAGCTGAGGAAGCCGGTACAAAGGTGCGTTTACGAATACGCGGCAATGCGATTACCATTACAAATCATACTAGCCTACTATTAACGCGATATAAAATTTGCTGGCCTGCGTCAAGCAAGCTGATTGTTCAATGATGTCATAACGATCAAACGTGCATTATCTCACTCCCGTCGTCAAGGTTATTTCAAATATTTTTTGATACCGCGAATGAAGCGGTAAAAATTGTACAGGTACAATTCCTTGATATCGCGTCGTTTTTATTGCTTTGCCGTGCCAAAATTCAACGTCAAAATGAAATTAACAAAAAACTAGGTAGTCGCGTTGCCGCTAGCCGCGTATCGGTAAACACGCCTTATGGCGCGTTTACCGATACGCGACAAAAATTTTTCGCACCTTGTTTGTTTTATTTTACTGTACACCGATCACGCGAAAACCTGCGAAATCCTTCTACATTTACTTACATTATGATTTTAGTCGCGTGTCGCATTGCCGCATGTCGGTAAACGCGCCTTTAATACGCACGATCGTCACAAACAGCCATCAGACATTGGCGATTGCGTGTGTTTGTTGCATAAGCTTGCGCAGTAGGTGTGTGCAGTTTACTCGCGTGTGTGCATCACCGCTATCTACGATATCAGCGCACTCTGGTCCCTGTTTAAACACGCGTGTACACCACTGCGCTGTTGCTGTTATAGTGCAAATGCGTGACTGTTTTTATACTATTAATTCTCCGAGATAAGTGACGCAACTGCATCGCATTGTTATGTTTTTTTCATTTCGAATCGGCAGTATCAAATTTGAGTAATCGGCAGAGATTCGGTAAGGGACATCCCTATTTCGTAGTAATCGTAATGTTTTGGTGAAACGGTGTTTCATTCTTATCCGATTGCTTTTCAGTTGCAGTGGATATACCTGTCGATCAGTCGGGTCCGCCTCACCACGCCGTGCTATACCGGGCACTCTACGACTACGATCCTCGCCAGACTTCTCCAAACATTGATTCCGAAGTTGAGCTGACATTTGCGCGCGGAGACCTGATCAAAATTTATGGCCCCCCCGACGAGGACGGATTTTTTCGGGTAACGTGCACACGATGTTATAATTTTGCTTGTTTTAAAATGCTTTAGAAATTGCTGTTTTACCATTTTATGATGTAGTTTCCAAAGCTAGCGTTACATGGAAGTGACGTTAGTAACTCAAATTGTCTTGTACAACTTTGCGTAGTGACTTGGATGTTTAGCAAATTTGCGTTGCAGGGCGAGCTGCATGGTCAGTATGGCTTAATCCCTTCAAATTTTGTTCATCGAGATTTATCTTCCAACTCATCAGGCGAACATTGTGTGGTGACCTCATCTACAAAGAGCAGCTCTGTGAAGTCTGTCGGCAAGGTTTGAAAGTTCGCATTTGGTATAATGGTGGTTTTGGTTAGTTCGCATTTGGTGTAATCGTCGTTTTGGTTAGTGGCGGCTCGTGGATGAGAAAAACGGTGGTGTAGCGATATGTATAAGCTAACAAAGTCTAACGGTTTAATAGTGGCATGGTACCAGCAGAGCAGTACCACAAAATTATGACGTCACGAGATCAAAAATTGTGAATTTTACAATACTTTGGCTGCCTATTTATTAACATTCCAGGACAAACAAAATTTAATGGCTGTCATCGTAAGTGCAGTGTTTGTCTGATATCAAAGTTCTGCCAAGATAAACTCTCCGTAATCGATTAATTTTATTCTTCCAGAACTGACGTTACATTAACATGAGACTCCTCGACTGAACGTCAAAAACTAAGGCTTATTTTTCTTAGTTACTGTTAATCTTAGCATGTAAAGATAGGTCTTTGCCACTGACAGATATACCAGCTGCGAACAAGTTAACTCTTCATGGAAGTGTCAAGCTTTGTAATTCTGGATAATGTACTGGTTTTAGCAATTCAGGAACAACTATACTTCGCTATCAGCATACTCTGGTTCTAGTACTCTTACGTTGCAATTTTTGTTACGTATTATCACGTTTTTCCCATTAAGCTGCAAATTTCACTTCCAGCTTTCCAAGCCAAACAAAAAGGCGAAGCATGTTTCTATTTCAAACTGGAAGCTTTTTATTTTAGTGGCCTAATGAAAAAATCAAAAAATTATTTTCCAAAACAGCTGGGGGTGAGGCAACAGCGCAGCCCTTCCTCCGGTCCTGCTTAACACCACAGCACCTTAAGGTCCGCCGACCCTGCTTGCTGGTTGCTTATAGTTTCCGAACTTTACGGAATTGCTTTCATTCTTTTTTTTTTTCGTACGTAAGACGTACAATCTGTTCGACACATACGAGCAAGCGAGCTGCCGCTCGTGATTTTTGTGGTTTCAGAGCACGTTGTTTCGATAACTCTAAAATAAATTACTATTAAGTCAGCGCCTACTGAAAAGCTAAAAACGAAGCAGCAACTATGGACCATGTAAGAAGCATTATGAACAAACTCGATGAAGTTCTAAAAGCCGTTAACAAATTAAACCAAAGAATAGATTAAGTTGAATCTTAAATAGACGGTTTCAATTGACGTCTTGATAATGTTGAGCTTAAAATAAACGCCGAGCTAAACCTGCCTATTTTCCAAGATCAAAAAAGTGTTGCTGCCATTCTCTAAAGAAGCTCGGCGTGAAGGTCAAAAAACTCGCTGAGGAGTTGTTGATGCCGAATACTCATTATTCATCGACAACAAAAAATGTAAATTGCCCAAGACTACTTCCGATCAATTTTGTCCCGATTCCAGGGACCTGTGGTAGAAATTTGCTGCTGATTAATTCACTTTTGCGCGTAGTAACTCTTTTTTATTAATTATTTTGTCTCGGTTCCGGTCACTAAGTTATGGTCCAATTGTCTGTAATATTGTATGAAACCATCTATATTAATTCAAAATTTTAATATCTTAGCCAGGGACAAGAACTTCTCTAACCCTCGTCTTTGTAACGCCTACAAAAAGTCGCAACTTGATCAAGTGAATTTATTTGCATTCCCACTTACTTCGTTGCTAAATCTTGCATCTTGTTATGCACCGGCGCCGAGGTCATTGTAGGTCAACGGATTTACGAACTGGCGCTATCAAACGTAGCAGTCGAAACTATCGTGAGTTCTGAATTCGTCTCGATCTGTTTGTTCTATATAACCGCTTGTTCTACAGTATATAACACCTCACTAATTTGTAATTTTGTGTGTTATTGTTTGGTTTGTGTCTGTTTGCCAGTTTGCTTGTTTTTTCATGGTGCTTGATTCTGACATGGAATTAGTTGAATTCCTTTTGGATTTCTCAACAATTTTAGTCTCAAATAAGTTGCTTGTTCGGAACACTAGTCGTTAGAGTGCTGCAGGCGCCCCAACCATCTCAGATTTTGCTCACCTTTTTTTCAAACTGCGTTTAGTCCAGTAGACATAAATATGAAGTTTCGAAACGTTTAGTCCAGTAGACATAAATATGAAGTTTCGAAAAATTTCATCGACGTTTACCCTACCCACCGTTTTTTTCAGGACCCACATTTTCAGAACCCACATTTTCAGGACCCACTTTTTGAAAAAAAATCAACTTTTTCGTCGCTGGAGGACTCATTACTGCCTCTAGTGGTAAAGTTAAGTTTCATTAACTCAAAAACTGCTTAACCAATTGACACAGAATTTGGTGCACCCCCGCATTTTCAGGGGTGAGGATTTCATTTATGTCCTTGGTTTAAGTTGGAACTGCCACTGGATGGCAGTAATCTATCTTTTTTCATCGATTGTTGCTTTTTCATTGCTTCATGTTTATGTGATGCAATTGTGTTATTGTTAAATAGCAGTACATAGACCCCTGAACAGTGCATAACACTAGTGTTCCGAACAAGCAACTTATTTGAGACTAAAATTGTTGAGAAATCCAAAACAAGCAACATCAAAGGTTTTATAACAGCACAAAGAATATTTGAAAAGTGCATAGCAGTGTTTCCCATAAGCAACTTATTCGAGGCTAAAATTGTTGATCTCAAAAGAAAAGTAACATCAAAGATTTTGCCAAGTGGGAAAATATTGGACAGTTTTTGCATTTCTTTACAATTTTAGCAACCAAAAAGTTGCACTATACAGCAGTACTGTACTTTTATATAAACACTGTACAACAGTACAGTACACCACACAGTGAAGTGGAAGTAAAGGGGCGTTTTCGAAGGTTAGGGATTTTCCTTCTGTCCTCTTCGACCACCTGTATGTAATTTTGGAGGTTTTTTTCAACTGTAGCTAAATGCAAGAAGTCCGCCACAAGCATCACTCCCCTTTCGGCAGAGTGGTTACATACTTTCAGTCCACACTGCCGAGAGCATAGTCCTCATGATCTTCACACTGCGTCGCAGGCTTTGCTAGAAAAGCAGAAGGGATCGAAAGAATCCAGAATAACATAATGCTATCAGCAGTAGCAAATTGGCTTAACGAAAGGTGTTGCCCAACTGTGACGTCTGGCAATTCTGGCTTGCCAAATTCATTGCTATATCTTTTTGTGAATTCCATACCGGCACTGCTAGTGCTACACTGAGATGCATTTACACTGTCGGCTAAAAGATTTTTTCTTCGTAAGTGACATCTTCATCCCACGAGGCTAAGGGAATTAATTCGCACGAGAGATACCAAGTGTGCCTTGAAAAGGCTTTAAGTCACTTACAACAGGGTCAACACTCGGAAAGCTCTTGATGTTGTTGACATGTTCCAGGTCCTGATGTGCTAATGTTGATAGGGGACAGTTGTCCCTCCACGAATTAAAAACGAATGTGCAGAAGTTCACAAATCTAGAAATCTTTTGTAACTGAGACTTGTAAGCGATTCCTTGAGAAATATATTCTTGCAGCATTGCCATTTGGTAACAATAGAGCTGTTTCCCCATCCATCGGGCTTTGTGAACAGCACCACATCCCAAGAACTGGAATTGTCCGTCATTAAGTCCAACAATTCTTTATAATCACGTTTTGAATATGCTTCCACTTTACGAATGCTGTCAATTAGCACTTTGAGCTTTGAAGCTGTGAGCTTTATGATTGCAAATTCCCTTAAAACTTTATGTTATATTGATGATACTCTCGATTTCACCAAATAACGAAACTTAAAGCTTTAAAAAAATTGTATTTTTTCAAGGAACTTAAAATAACTAAAACGATCTTCGAAAAACGTGAGATATCATTTGTTTTGCCCTTCCTGCTTTTTCTAAGCGTTCTGCTGACACACCGCAATCACTAAAAATTAACAAATGTCGCACAACTGATCCGCAAAAAATAGCTGATCATTTTAACTAATTCTTTAGTTCCGTCGATGCAAACTTGGCTAACACTGTTGTTAACTTCGACCCTAATTTCTTCCTTAAATACCTCAGTCAACGAGTTTCTCCTTCAATTTATCTTCATACTCCCGATTTCACCGAAGTTTACTACGCTATCAACTCGCCAAATATCAACAAAGCCTTTGGATATGATAATGCACCTGCTCTTTTTCTCCGTATAGCATCATCCGTTATTACGCCTTATCTTGAAATCTTTATCGACTTCTGCTTCACCAATGGAGTAACTGCACGATAGCTAAAATTGTTTCCACATTTAGAAGAGGTAACCGTGAAGATCCCTCTAACTATCGCCCTATATCTATTACCTGCTACTCTAAAATCTTCGAAAGAATAATGTGCAATACAATTATTAGCTTTTTGAATAAACACAAGGTCATGCAAAACACCCAGTATGGATTTCGAAGCGAAGTATCAACCAATCATGCTCTCATTGATGTGGTAACAAATAGATATGATAATATCAATAGTAATGAGTATGAAGGCTTGATTTTTTTTGACCTAACCAAAGCTTTTGATACTGTTAACCATGATATTGCTAAACTAGCGCATTGCGGTATCCGGGGCCAAGCAAATAATTCAATTTGTTCATTCTTAAATAGAAAGCAATACGTGTCTATCAATGAAGCAACTTCTCTGTTAACTAACAGCTTTGGGGTTCCACAAGGATCAGGACCATTATTGTTCTTACTGTATAATGATGACTTACCCTCATCCGTTAATTGTACGCCTAGGCTTTTTGCCGACGATACTTGTCTAGCTCTCATAGACAGAAACCTAACATCTTCATCTTCCCTAATCAATAATAATCTTGATAACATATCCGATTGGTTCAGAGCCAATTTACTGACAGTAAACCCTTCAAAATCTCATGCATTAGTTATTACGCCGAAACTCAACAAACCATTTCCTGCTATTGAAATCTCAATGAACAACTCACTTATTTCTTGAGAAATAATGTCAAGCACTTAGGAGTAACAATTGACTTGAGCCTAAAATTCGACACCCACATCTCAATCATAGCACACAAAACTTCCAGAGCCGTAGGTATAATTTCAAAACTTCGTCATTACATGCCCACAAACGCATTACTAAAAATTTATTACTGCCTCATCCACTCGCAACTGCTTCACGGTTTTCCGGTGTGGGGTTCTGCCTATACATCTCACATTAACAAACTAATCACTATCCAAAACAAGGCGTTAAAACTAGTAGGTGAAGGTCGTTTATTAGACAGCCCCGATCTTTATAATTTTGAAATTGGCAAACTTGTCCACGCCCATTTTAGTAATAAACTGCCATCCTCACTCTCCAATTATTTACCAGCCAGGTATCCCACAAAAGTACAAGATCAACCCAAACCCCAAAAAAAACTTTTATACATACCTCGCTACTCAACCAATCGGCGTCAAAGAAATATAAAGGAGTAAAAATTTGGAATGACATTTCTTTTGACATTCAAAATTCTTCGGCAAAATTATTCAAGAAATATCTCGTTCAAAACTACGACTGGCTTACCATTTAAAATTTATGACAGGACAATACGCTTTTGCTGATTACTAATTGGTCTTCAACAAACATTAAGAACCATCAAAAAATCTCTTCTGATCGACTTAAGGGTGGCAACTGACTCGATGACCGAAGGGTCCACTCGTCTCCCTGCGGCCTTATACTGTATCTGTATACTTTTATTTATCCGCAAGTAAGCTAAGCTACTGCTGAACTATGAGACGCAACGGTTTTCGAGAAGTATCGGGTTGCCGTATAAAAGTTCGTTAAACAAAAACTCTGTATTTTAGTAGCATAAAGCACTGCTTGATCCATACATTAGGCACACGAAAAATTTTCGAGAAAAAAATATGAAGTGCGCCTTGTGGTACATAAAATACGGTAAGCCAAATTTGTTTCACTCAGTTTGGTAGATGATGTTATAATTTAGCAGCAGTTTTAAATAGTGTGTACTCCTCTTACTCCCACGGTCGGTTTCAAGCCGATTTGACCGATTTCATCAAATTCGACCTCCGCACGTTAAAGGAGCCCCGCGTTAGTAGGGGTCCCTTTCTGTGTTGTGAGATTTAAAATAGGGGAAAGTGCCAAATGTTGAAGCGGTATACAATTACCATGTCCACGTGTCCAATTTCATTCATGCTATTGTAACTATGTATCATTTGTATTTTCTCCTAAATTAATTAATTATAAAAAAATCGGCATGTGGTAACTCGTTAGCTGGTTAAATCAAGCATTGGCAAGGAAATAATTTGCGCAGTTGTTTGATCACGCGGATATGCTGTTTACAAGAAAATACCTGTCGGTAGTTTTGGGATGGTTTCATCTTATTTTCAGCTGTAGCTTTTTAGCGTCTATTTAAGGAAGCATGCTCTGCACCAAAAGCAATTAACACGGAAGTTAAATTGTTGAATATACTATTTAATTAAACCAAAAGCTTTGAGAAGCCTTCAAGATTTATGGTAACATAATCACAATAGTACAGTGCCAAGCTGAGGCAACAGCAGATGAAGTTAATCTGGAGCAATTTAAGGACAAAAATTGCTCTAGGGCGGGGCTACTCAACTATAATCAGGATCGGTTCAGTTAGAACCCTTCATTATTTGCAAATGTTCAGGAAAAAAATTTAAATCGGTTTTGATTCCGGCAAAAAAACGGTACCAGCCGGTTGGCTAAGTGATTAGAGACAATGCTATCTAGGGTTCGATTTCCGGGCTGCCAAACCGTACATGTTACCCTGCTCACATGCCCAGTTAAGCGGCCGCATCTTGTTGCATTCCAAAGGTTCTTGTTGCATTATAATAAATTTTTTGATTTATAGTCAATTTGTATCATACAGGTGATTATGAGATCAACAATTCAAGTGTTATGCAGAAAACCCGTGGGCTTTTGGATCCACTTAAAAAGTTTTGATTAAAATCAAATCTTCACTATTCTCGGGGTATTACGCCTAAGCGTATAACGAGTGGTGGGGTTAATTTCCGCGGCTTAGCGCTTGGGAATATGCTCCGTATAAACATGGCAGCGAGCTGATGGCAACGTAACTAACCCGGTAATCGAACCCAAGAACTGCCACAACGATGACGTATCCTAACCGGCCGATTTGGTTAAGTCCATATCTTTATTGCGTAACCCAATAACCCTTCGATCGCACTCTTAGTAGAAAGTTACAATAGCATGAAGGAAAGCTTCGCCCATTTTTCACGTTTATTCTGTTGTATTTATCATAGTGCTTTGTTGTCAGTTGGAAACTATTTGATATGCTAAAACTTTATTGGGGCCCAACTTCAGCATTCAAAAGGTCCGGATTTGGACCGCGGTCCGCCAGTTGAGTAGCCATGCTCTTCTAAGGGGTCCGGGGGCATGCTTACCCGAAAGTTTTGTTTTAATTTTTACACGGTAGTTGCAATTTTCATGCTTTTTGAAAAACTTTCAAGGTGATTTGTTTATTTTTTGCCTTGGATTTCAGTTCAACTTTTTCACCAAATATGAAGCATTTTTGTTTGCACATTTTCGATGCTTAAGGCATATATAAGCTTATTTGAAGGAGTTCCAAATTAGGAAAAAAATACATTCGCAAATTATGGCATTCGGCATAACCTTCAAGATACAGTAGAATTCGTCTATAACGGCAACTCTAGAGGATTTACAACAACTACCGTTATAGGCGAATTGACGTTATAGCCGAATCGCCCTAAAACTGCCTGTGAGCTGAATTACCTTGCAATCCTGTGACGTGACTGGCCGGTTGGCGCAGTGGTGACGACATCGCTATCGGTGCGGGAGGTCTAGGGTTCGATTCCCTGGCTGATCAAATTGAACACAGTGTTGCCAGCGGCTCGCCACCGCTGCTACGTTTCTTGTGTGTTGCCCAAGCGCAAAGCCGCGGTGGGAGATAACTGTAACACTGCGGTTTCCAATCGTTATTGCACGCTTGTGATGCGCTCGCTACGGTTAATTCCGTGAGTTCTTCGATCTGAATCGCTACTTCAAAGATAAAAGCGATAATAAGAGTTTTATCTCATTTTATGATTGCCTCAAAAGTACCGGAAAGCCGTCTTGTCAACAGAATAACTGTTTTGTCTCAGCGTGATACGTATTACAGTAGAACTCGTCTATAACGGCTTCGGCTATAACGTCAATTCGCTTACAGCGTCTTGGTTCCGGCAAAATTCCTTGTCTTTTGTGTACATTTCAGTTCGCCTGTAACGGCATCGCTTAAAACGTCAGTTGGAATATAACGGCACTCTTTGTTTATCCCCCAGACTATTTAGTTCGCTTTTTATCGGCATTCGATCCCTATCTCGCACAAATGATCAAGCGCTTTCAGTGCGTAAGACGACGGCTATTGGCGTCGCGGCATTTGCAACTTTTAATTACACATTTTTCCCTCTGTCTTGCGACCTAATTTCGCTACTGCAAAGTCGTCAGATAATGCGTTTTGCGCTGAAACAAAACAGTTACTGTTGACAAAACGGTTTTCGATACTTTTGAGGCAATCATAAAACAACTTTCTCGTTTTCATTAAATAATAAACCTTACGGGATTTTTTAAAAAATCAAATCTTCATTATACTCACCGTAATACGCCGAAGCGTGTAACGAGTTTGCGAGGCCCATCTTCGCGGCTTTGCGCTTAGGCAACACACAAAAACGTAGCATCGGTGGCGAGCCGCTGGCAACAGTGTGTCCAATTTGATCAGCCAGGGAATCGAACCCTGGACCTCCCGCACCGATAGCGATGTCGTCACCACTGCGCCAACCGGCCGGTCACGTCACAGGATTGCAAGGTAATTCAGCTAGCAGGCAAGTTTTAGGGCGATTCGGCTATAACGTCAATTCACCTATAACGGTAGTTTCTTTGAATCCTTGAGAAGTGCCTTTATAGACGAATTCTACTGCATCAACTTTGCAATAGCGAAATTAGGACACAAGACAGGGAAAGTGTGTAATTAAAAGTTGCAAATGCCGCGACCCCAATAGGCGTCTTCGCACTGCAAGCGCTTGAACGTTCGTGCGAGATAGGGGTCGAATGCTCCTAAAAGCAAATAAAATAGTCTGGGGGATAAAGAAAAGAGTGCTGTTATATTCGAACTGACGCAAGATTGAAATTTAGCCGGGGCCAAGTGAATAAGTGACGTAAGCGAATTGCGTTACAGTCCAGGCCGTTATGGACGAGTTTTCGTGTATTACCATCATACTTGTCTAAAATTTTTAATTGCCGGATTTGCATTTCTTGATGTTAAAAGTGGAACAATAAAAGCAGGGCTTGTTCTACTAGGGGGGCCTGACCCCCCCAATGTGCAAGCTTACTTTCGAAGACAGCGGCTGTTAAGCAAAATTTTAAACATTCTATGTTTTGTTAAAACAGCTTCGTTCGAACTGTTTTGCGTATCGTTCGAAGAAAACATATCAAATTTGGAAATCGCGTTTGTTAACAACACAACAAACAACTAAGGGTCTTCCACTGCTTTTTTATGTTTTCCAATCTGTAAAACGACGTCAGGTGTTTCTGAATACTTTCACAGAAACGGCATATTTTGTTCAGATCAATGTCAACGCGTTGCAAAGTTTTCGTTGATAAAGAAGATAGTGGCATGAAAATAGCTACCAAGCGTTTTTGCAATTTACAAAATAGATCAGTATTCTCCCAAGTAGACTGCTCTGACGCTGGGTCTGAATAAAAAGCATCCACATTACCTTAAATTTGTTTAATAGCAAGTATTAAATGTTTGCTTTTTTTGGTTCGTATGTATGTTTTGTTTAATGAAATATAAACGCCTATGCATTTTTCTATAAGGAGTAGGGGCCCTGCTATCAGATTTTTAATTGGGCCCCGCAGTTCCTAGCACCGGCCCTGCCCACTTCTGAGACTATCCTTAGGACTGTCATTATTCTTCAGTCTTACTTCAGCCCAGCTCTTCTCAATCTATTGTTGCGTCCATGAGAAACCTCACGGAGTTGCTTCATGTGATCTTTCCTTAAAAACCCGAAGGAGGTGGAAAAACTTCTTGCATTTGCGCATATTTTTGGTAACAGCGTGTTTGCTTTAGGTGAAAAAGAAAAGTGTATTTTCAAAGGGGAAAAAGTTATTGAAGAAAATGAATGACAAGCCTCGCAGATAGCTTTGTCCTTGCAACTTCCCTCTTGTGTGTTTTGCGGTAGTTTTGTTCTTTTTATCAGAAAGTGATTTCTCTTTTGCTGATAGGCTCTATCGCAAGGTATGCTGTGTCGGTGACTGAGGAGAAAATAGTGTGTCCGTGTGAGCAAATCGTTGGAAGTTCTTAGCTCCCACGATGGCGAACCGTCATTATTTCGCGTAGGCCTACTTTAGTTAGCGTTACTTATTTTTTGTAGTTTGAATTACCTATTTCATATGTCTTGATCAAATTGTGTCTGAACGACTGAAAGTAATGTTACCTGAGTATTCACTGTGTAGCTTGAAACATTTATTAGCCAGTGTTGTGTATGATAACTCCACTTCGCCTGTTATGTTATCCACGAAATGAAAATGAAGTATGTGCTGCTGAAATTCGTCGCTTTTCTTATTTCGCTCGTATTTGTTTTAAGCAGGAGCCTGCGGATTTTAGCTTAGTTGAAAACATACAAGATAAATGTTTTGGTCGGAACACGTCAGGCAGTTCGTACAGACTGTAAAAATGTACTTCTCCCGGGTGGTTCTCGGGCGGGGATCGAAAAAGTGGTGTAAAAAACACGTCAACCTAGCCAAAGGTGGAGGCCAAAATTTGCATCACGAGACAGCGATATAACGAGCTCGCTTAGGAGTCGCCGGCATTTGCGTTAATAAATAATCAATCAATGCGATGTCGAGTTAAGCTATTTTAAAGTGTTTACTGGCTAGATGCGCGATCGATGTGCGATAAAAAATCAAACTCTTATCGGGCATTTGACTCTAGGCTACAGTAAGAGTGGAATCCACTTGACTACCACACCAAGATGGGGGAATCCCATTAAGTGCTTTTTCCCAACAAGTAAACTTGCCGGCTTGTTCTTTACTCTGTCCCTTGTAATTGATGCTAAACGTCAAGCAATAAAGCTGTGAATACTCATTTTATAGTCATTGGTTTGACTCGACTCTGAATCAAACCCAAGTCTACAGCTCCAGAGGCAAACGCTCTCATTTGAGCTATCAACTCAAATGAAAGACGCGTCGTAGTGTCACTCGCCCTGAGCAGGGTGTCGGCCTAGCGTTACAAGGGCTACGCAAGCGTGTTCGTCGCGCGGAAAACGCTTGGGCGGGCTTGGCGTGGTCGGCTTATTGTTGTGGACATGCTGCGATTTTGCAGCTTAATTTTTTTCTTTCCTGTGATCTCGAGAGTGCGTGGTCCTTGATTTTCTTTTTCCTTCGCAATTCCGCTTCTCAAACTGATGAGGCAAAGCGAAATTAGGCCTGCCTACATGAAAAAGCATAACGGTCCCAGGTCCAAGCTGGCAGGTTAGAATATTCTCAGTCAAGTACAGACTATTCGTTTGCCCGAAAATGGTCAACGATTCAGTGGCGGCTCGTAGACTACGTTGGAGCTGCAGTTAGAATATGAATTGTAAATGAAATTCCGGTTTTTCAGCTGCTCAGTTTTTTCGTATGCAAATGAGCTAACGGTGACCCAAGTAAGGCTATTGATGACGTTTTTGGACTGGATGTTCGCTTTTTGCATGAGCTGCACCATTGGCAGAACATAGATCGAGGCTAGCTCGGGATCTTCGCAAAACTAGACGGTTTTTTTTTTTCAGTCTTGCAACAGTGAGCATTAGAGTGGAGTGAAAAAATCATTTTGGAAATCGAAAAAAGTGTAGTTCCAATCCTAGCAAATGGTCTAAAACTTGTTGAAAATTTGTTTTTGAGGGGTTGCTTCCATTTTACAGACGGCTACTCCTCAAAATAATATCGCGATTGATGACGCAGGGGTGATTCACATATCTCGGTAACACTGGTCGGAGAGTAATGGTATATGGCTCAAAATTTGCGGAAATACCATGTTCATATCTGTACCAAGAAAAAAATTTTCTACACAAAAAAAGTTACAGCCGAAAAACATAAATTGGACCATTTTTGGAAAATTCACTCGAGTAATTGTGTAAGAAGTGCAGTCGTTTTTGACTGTGAAATTAATTTCTCTCCTACAACTAGCACTGTTTGTGATTTAATGCAGCAATATATGAACGGGTGGTGACTTCCACTTTGGCTGAAATAATATGAGTAGTAAACTAACAATTGCCTCAAATCAGCCAGGACATAAACCCACATCATGAGATGAAGTCATTGAAATAGGCGTCCAGCAAATGATTTCAGTAAATTGATTTCATTTTGATGTGAGATTATTTTTAAATTAAACACAAAAAAAGTGGAACATAATTTGTGGAAGCCGGGTGGTGTCAGCACCGATTTCGCGACAAAGTAATGCAACACAAGATAAAATAAATGGCTGTTTTTGGCAGCCAAATAATGCTGTCAACTTTATAAGGCGTACCGGTAGTTAAGTCAAATTAAAAAATTTGATGCGGTGGTGTACCTATGTGGTGTCAAATAATGTTTTCGTAAGTTTGCGAGATATAATTTTTTTGTCGAATTACCCATCCTGTCGATCAAATCTTTCAACTTGTACAGACGCTTCTGCAACAGATTCGACGTACCGCTCCACAGATTGGCTGTGACTAGAGTCCGTTAAAGTGAAATTTTTTCAGGACCTTATTACGCAATCAAACGTGTACTAACGTTCGTTTCAGATGTTCTGAAGTCTGTTTTGCTCGATTTTATGAGTCAAAATTTTGCATAAGGTCAAACCTTGCCAAATTGTTTTCATTAAAAATTTCCTTGCGAAAATGTCAGAGTGCGGACTGCCCAATGACCACTTTGGTAGGCCAACTTCGGTTACCCTTGTATTAATTTTAAAGAACAAATTAGGGAGCACCCAAGTTTGGTAGGCTTTTGGTCAAGATAGACTCTTCTGCGTCGATTCCGTGATAATGATACGTCACTTACATCCTAGAAGCGAGAATATCTTGCCTTCCCACGATGCACAATTAGAGTTACAGTCAGTGCATGAAGCAACGCAGTTTCGAAAGTAACGGGATATAAGACTTCAAGATTAGGAGAGGGTAGATGACAAGAAAGCATCGCAAAAAATAGCAATGCAGGCAATGGAGTAGCAACCCACGACCGGTTAGAAATTTCTCCTTCATCTCTATGAAACCTACTGTTTCCACTTTAAGCTTTTCGAATGAACAACTAATGCGGTTCGCTGGAAACGGTGAGCTGTATTGCGTGTTATTCTCGATCTTTTACTTTTTCTCAAATCCCTTCACTTCGGTGCCATTTTTGCACCATTTTCCAGCTATATTCACTTGATGAGCTCAAAATAAGAGCGAAACCGGTCGTGGATTGCTACTCCATTCCCTGCATTGCTATTTTTTGCGATGCTTTCTTGTCATCTACCCTCTCCTAATCTTGAAGTCTTATATTCCGTTACTTTCGAAACTGCGTTGCTTCATGCACTGACTGTAACTCTAATTGTGCATCGTGGGAAGGCAAGATATTCTCGCTTCTAGGATGTAAGTGACGCATCATTATCACGGAATCGATGCAGAAGAGTCATCTTGACCAAAAGCCTACCAAACTTGGGCGCTCCCTTATTTGTTTTTACAAAAATGAAAAAACTTTCATTTCTTTTGTATTTCTTTTTTTTAATTTTTGAGCTAGCTGATTACTTTGAAATACAGTTGGTCTAAAACTCGCCTATAACGGCACTTCTAGGGGATTTCAAAAACTACCCTTACAGGCGAATTGACGTTATAGCCATGGGCGTAGGAGCACAAAAAAGTTTGGGGGGCGAAACCACCTTACCCCAAAAAATTTTTGCGACAAAAATTAAAGCACATGCGCAACTTGATGCGACAATTTAGTGCAAGCATATTTAACGTACAGATATGCTGGACACTGGTATATACACGTGCTGTTAAAGCAAAAACTTGTGGTTCTGAGTTATTTTTCATTTGCAAACAAGAAATAGGCCTACCGTTAAAAATAGTTGTTGGAATAGAATTAACTCTAAAACTGCACTATAGGCCTACACATTGAATATTACTATTTCCGAAAAGCATCTGCCCAAAAAGAGTGAGACAAAAGTGTTACACCTCCGACTTGGAAACGAACTCTGGTTTTAGTCTTTCTCCTTGCTATCACATGTTTTTTCTCAGCGCATTTAATTAGCTCGAGCGCTGCACTGTTATTAGTGCGCCGCGAGCAGTTCACTGCTCACTGTAAAAACAGCTCCAAAAAAAAAAACGTGTTGGCGACGTCGAGCTGTTGATACAGACGGGGTCGGGGGATCGGGAATTTGAAGGCTCAAAGCGACGTCTGAATACTTGCTTCTCTCGGGGAAAAACACCACGCCAGTGCGTATAATTTGTATTTGGTCCAAAATATATTGGGATTAAAGCAAAATAGCAATGAATCAATCGAAGCAATTCCAAAATACACTTCAGCTTCAAGTTTCAGTATAATATAACACTGTACTGCATGCACACTGTTTCATTGTAACTAACAACTGTAGGCTACGAACTATTCGTTCTTATTCAAATAGAATCGAGCGTTAATATGGCGTTATCATAATATTAATAATAATTTCTGTGTCTACTATTTCTTAATAGCCTACGTAACTAAATAAACGCACACTTTTTCTTAATTAATAAAATCACATGAAATACTTCAAATATCTCTGCACAACTGCAGTCTGTCGCTCTTTTGCGCATAAAGCGTTCGATAATAGTACACTACAGACAAGTAACTAGACGACTAATGGCATGTCTTCGGCTATTGTTTTTGTTTGGTGCTTTTCTAGTCGTTAAATAAAATAAACTACTACTACGAATAGCGGCGAGCGAACGTAAAAAGCACTCCCCAAATGATGGTTCAAAGCCAAAACAGCGCAGCTACGGTATTAAGAGAAAAAGAATTTATAACATTTTAGTCATTCCGGTTATCATACAGCGAAAGCAAAAATACATTATACAAAACAACCTACACAGAACGCGAATTTTGCAGCTCACAGATCAGTGTGCTAGATAATTCTTTCGTCGTTGATCACGTGGTCTCGTGTGCACTTCTCGTTTTACTGTGTGATCAGTCATGCTTTTTTAATTTCGTTCAGTTCAATTTTAAAAAGGACGTCTCTACGTTCAAAAATGTATCCCTGCACGGCGCAGTTTTTAGTTACCGGTATATTATTTTTATACCCGAGAAACTTTCAGTTGTTTTTTTCCTTTGAAAGACCTGAATCCCTCGCTATTTTACCTGATTTACCTAAACCTATTTACCTTTCCCTACCTATTTCTCCCTTGGTTTTACATCGCCTTGAGAGTTTTAGTTCGATACTGAGTAGGCCTACCAGGAGTAAAAATATCATACACATGACTAAAACATTAAAACAACTTCACTGCACAAGTTTTTACATGACATGTAGACTAACCATAATGAAGAAAGATGCTATGCAACAAACTTCGAAGGTACCGGTAAGTTTAGAACCTGCTAAGTTGGCATTTTATCATGTTGTTATTTGCACGTAAATCGTTAACCCTGCTGAAATGGAAGAAAATTATTTTCAGGGACTCAATAGGCCTAGATCAGAAGATCAAAACTATTTTTCAAGCATTTAAATCATGCCCGAAAAATACCTTACACTGCCCGAAATTAAGCACAATTTGGGTGTAAAGTTAACAGAAAATTTCAGTTGTGTAAGGAACATTCTTCCCTAATACCGGTACCGTTAGTAAGAACATACACAAGACTAAAACGAGTCTCGTCTAGAGTAAGCTGTCTGCGTCTAGAATAACCCGTCCGCCTGCGTAAGGCGACGGAAGACGCAGACGGCTTACTCTAGATGAGACCCGACTAAAACATTATAACAACTTCATACATATTTGCTTTCAAATCACTACACAAAAATCTTTACGGTGCATCACACAGGACAAGTAGACTAGGCTAAACATAATAGAGAAATATGCTAGGCGACAGTGGCGGCTGGTGTTAAAGAGCTGCGGAGCTGCAGCACCCCAAAGTTTTTGCAAAAGATGTCGCAAAAAATAGATATGATATAAAACAAAAAATTTTTAAAAAATTGCATCAAAAAAAATTTTTGTAGAAAACTTTTGTTAATTTTTTATTAAAATTGGAAACTCTACACAACTGAGCTGTATATAAGTGCACACCTCCAGCCGAAAATGAAACAACTGTGAGCAGTCATGCGAATAGCAGTCTGATAGATGCAGATATTCGCCATGGTCGGAGCTGCAAGCAGGCCAGCTCAAGGCAGTTTTGAATTATTTAGAAGAAAAAAAAAACCTGAAATTAGTTCCGGTAGTTTTTTGTTGATAAGACTGGGCTTTCTTACAGTGATATGGGTAAGCCTGTGTAGACTTAGTCTACCATTTTCCTTGATGAGATAATGGTACTGGTAGCGGTAGACTAGACTAAACTATGTGATTGAGTAATAGCCAGTGCGTAGATGAAGTTAAATGCGTTAGGCTACCATTACCCCGTCCACATGTCCAATTTATCAGGGCTTTAGGCCCAAATTGATGTGGGCCCAATGTCATAATCACTTTTTTAAATTAGGCAGTGTCTAGAGCACCGGCCTGTCGGCCCTGTTTCCACAATGAAAACGCCGCTGCACCGGACTGCTTTGTTTGTTTCCACATATGACGTTGCTGTCACGTGCTACCTGAGACCGGTTTGCATATTAATGTAATGTACCCAACACCAGCAGAACCTTCCTTTTTTTCAGACAAAGCGTGGGTTTACTAACGCCATTATTTACTGTGATGGAACGACTTCTCTGTAGCTCAGCTTCAGTGACTTAGAGCGCTGCACTAGTTTTGGGTTCAATTCTAGTCGCTTGTGACCAGAGATGGGCATTGATTGCGATAATTTATCGGCGATAATTTTTTACCAATTATCGTTATCGCTCAAAATTGTTTGGATTTATCGATTATCGATATCGCTTTTGTACAATATTTTGTTATCGCCGATAAATTATCGTGATAAACAATTTTTTATCCACACATTGTTCAAAGTTAGGGAATTGGCGCTATGTCAAAATTCACGGTGTCGATAACGTCTTGCTGCAATTTAAAAAATTTCTCTTTGTTTTATTTAATCCCACGGCAGAGTCCGTGAACTGCTCTCTTTTCTTGAAAAATCTGGAAAATCACTTTTGTGATTTGACTTACAAGAAAAAAAAATACATTAAACACATTGAAAATTTACCGCAACATTTATCGGAAAAATTTATCGGCGATAATTTATCGATTACCGATATCGCTTTAAAAAAATAGGGATTTATCGGTATCGCCCAGAGTATTTTTGAAATTATCGATTGTCGTTATCGCTTTAGTACAGAAAGGTTTATCGTGCCCATCACTGCTTGTGACATGTGGTCAACAATTGGGTTCGTGAAGATGATACAATGGAAATGAAAGTTTTGCTGGTGTTGGTTACATTACATAAATATACAACCGGTTTCCATTGTGACGACCACGTGACCGATAACCACGCCTTCCGCACGCCATTGGTTAATTTGTTTTCTTTTGCCCTCTGTAATTCGTAATTATAATGATATTATTGGTCACATGATTTTTATTTCGCAACTTTGTGTTTTCTTCTGTGTTTGTAAAACGTGATGAGATTGAGATTCCGCTTTGACCACCGTACAAGTCAGACGTCCTCTGTTCAGTAATACAGGCTACAACGGTTGATAATTCTGTTTTTCTGTTTGGAGTCAAGACGGATAAAAAAATAGCTATAGCTAGATAATATTAAAAGAAACAGTAAGGCTGAAACCAGAATAGCTACATTGGTGACCCCGTAAAGAACACCTTCATGCAATAGATAAATTTGGAAGTTTCAAGTTTCTCGTCTCCGAAAGGCAATAGAAAAGTTTCAAAGTCGAAGAAAAAGAGCCCTGAAACAATTACGCATCCATCTACGCTTCCATCTACGCTGTCATCTACACTATCTACACTCGTCGATTACGCATCCATCTACGCTGCATGCTTCATCTGGGGGGCGGCTGATGTGACGACCACGTGACCGATAACCACGCCTTCCGCACGCCATTGGTTAATTTGTTTTCTTTTGCCCTCCGTAATTCGTAATTATAATGATATTATTGGTCACATGATTTTTATTTCGCAACTTTGTGTTTTCTTCTGTGTTTGTAAAACGTGATGAGATTGAGATTCCGCTTTGACCACCGTACAAGTCAGACGTCCTCTGTTCAGTAATACAGGCTACAACGGTTGATAATTCTGTTTTTCTGTTTGGAGTCAAGACAGATAAAAAAATAGCTATAGCTAGATAATATTAAAAGAAACAGTAAGGCTGAAACCAGAATAGCTACACCATTATCAAAACGCTGCTGCACCTGACTGCTTGTTTGTTCCAATCAAAGGTTTGCCGGTGCTTTAGACACTTCCTTTAAATTATGACTTAGACAAATAGACACCTTCTTTAAATTACATTACGTTTACATGAGTAAGAAGTTATTGGGCATACTTGGCTTAGTCTCATTGTCATTAGCATTTGCAGCACCCCCAATCATTTTGGTCACGAACCGTTACTGCTAGGCAACAATTTCATCTAGTCTAGAAACTGCTAAATTGGCATTATATTAACAAGTTGTTATTTGCTCGCAAATCATTAAACCTGCTGAAATGGAAGAAAAGAATTTTCAGGGACACAATAACCAAAAATAAACAATTTTTCGAGCATTCAAATCATGCCCAAAAAAACTTTAACAGTCCCCGAATTTTTAACGCGGCATCTTCAAATTTTACGAATGGGGGGCAGTCGCCCCCTGCACCCCTGTCTCCTACAGCTATGGTTATAGCCGAATCGCCCTAAAGCTGCCTGTTAGCTGAATTACCTTGCAATCCTGTGACGTGACCGGCCGGTTGGCGCAGTGGTGACGACATCGCTATCGGTGCGGGAGGTCCAGGGTTCGATTCCCTGGCTGATCAAATTGGACACACTGTTGCCAGCGGCTCGCCACCGCTGCTACGTTTTTGTGTGTTGCCTAAGCGCAAAGCCGCGAAGATGGGCCTCGCAAACTCGTTACACGCTTCGGCGTATTACGGTGAGTATAATGAAGATTTGATTTTTTAAAAAATCCCGTAAGGTTTATTATTTAATGAAAACAAGAAAGTTGTTTTATGATTGCCTCAGAAGTATACGAAAGCCGTTTCGTCTACAAAAGACCAACTGTTTTGTTTCAGCGCGATACGTATTATCTGACGACTTTGCAGTAGCGAAATTAGGTCGCAACACAGAGGAAAAAATGTAAAATTAAAAGTTGCAAATTAAAGATAGCGCGAACGACACAAACCCTGTTCGCAAACAGCACCGCGCTGCAAAAGTGATGCTGGTGCCCACGTTGCCCCGCAAATACATTATGCAGAGTTTACATCAGGGTTTTCCCTTTCTAGATTTCGGGACGGGAAATTTAAAACTTTTCAATCTTTCTCTCTGCTTTTATGAATACGATACCCACCACCAAACAATTTGCATTGTTGTTTGTAAATTTCCCGTTTCCAGGAAAATTTATGTCGGGATCCCGGGAAATTTTTTTACATTAACCTTTAGGATAGGGACCTGTGAGGCCCGCTTGGAACCAGATTCAGCGCAGATATTTTGTTTTAGATGTTGGAATGTCATGTCTTCTTATAAGCTTCAAATGCTTTATTTTGTTACTCCTGAACAGCAATATTTGGTTCGTGATTATTTTTTTATAATTTTTTTTTTTAGTTTTTAAACCCCCATCCTTAAAGTAGCCTGTAATCAGGGGCCAGAGAGGCCCGGTGGTGTTATTCAGTCAAAAAGTTTTTAGATCATATGCTTTCTCAGGTCCACATTGCACAAAGAAGTAACTATGTTGCTTTTTCGCAAATAGGTGAAAAGTAGTTGATAGTTTAGAGCAAAAAATGGCAAATAGAAATGTTTTTGAGACTATGCAAGCTGAGCTTCATCCTCTACATGACCGCCATGATGTTGAAGAGTATTCAGAAGATAGAAATTACGATTATTAGAGCTATCATATATCATTTTTATGAACGAACACCAATACTTACGCAATTAAAAATAAAGTACTTGAATTGACCCAGAAACTAGAGAAATACCGGTATTAGACTTTTTGTTTTTTGCTGCGGTTGAGTGATTTTATATGGAATTTGGTTATTTACAGCTTAAAACTCGACACTAAACTGTATTATTGGATAAACTTACAGAAGAGCAGAACCTCGGACACCCAGTAAATGTGATTAGAAGACCTTAATTTCCAAGTTTAGAGTAACGCAGGTCAAAATTCTTAATTTTAGTCATGTGCTCCTCGCTTGCTCTTTTCTGGAGCAATCTCAGTACACAATCATATGTAAATACTGTACTGTTAATTTTTTGGCTTTAAAGTAAACAAGGAAGAATAAAAAAGCAAAAACGGGAATTTTTTCACAAACATTTGCTTGTATTAATGGTATGGTATGCAAAGCCTTCAAAATTTGGACCTGTAATTCAATGTTAAAATACCCAAAACCACTCAAGCATGACTAAAATTAAAAATTTTGACAAAATTTTCTCTGAATTTAAACATTAAGATCCTCTAATCACATTTACTTGGTGTCCAAGATTCTGCTCTTCTGTAAGTTTGTCCAATAGTATAGTTTAGTGTCGAGTTTTAAGCTGTAAATAACCAAATTCCATCTAAAATCACTCAACCGGAACAAAAAGCAAGAAACAAAAAGCCTAATACCGGTATTTCTCTAGTTTCTGGGTCAATTCCATTTTTTTTCGTACATTGCGTAAATATTAGTGCTCTTTCATGAAAATGATGTAAGATAGCTCTAATAATCGTAACTCCCAAAGAGCAAACACAAGCATTTATTTTTTTCCTAATTTAGATAAAAACGATGGTCAACTCTCCCCCATAACTTTCCAAAAGTAAAATGGAAAAATTTTTAAAGTTTATTTTCGGAATCAGCAGAAAAAGCTGCGTTGAAAAAAGCCACGAAACAAAAGAAAACGGAAAAGGAGAAGGATCTGGGTGTCCTAATGTGGACCGGGCCTCAAAAGGCCCGGAATTAGTGTTTTAGTCACAAAAAAAATTATACTCCAAAGGTTAATAAGGGTTTCAGAGGTACTGCTATCTATTATCATTCCGACATAAAAAATGCGTTACTGCAAATTTAAAATTTTTTTTTGCTCACTAAAAATTTTTTTTCAAACTTCGAAAAAAATTTTAAGACGAAATGCTTGTAAGATCAAAATTTTTTCTCAGTTTCTCGAAAAAATTGAAAAACTCGAATTAAGTTTGTCAAAACAACATAACAAATTCATGCTAAAAATTAGATCTGAAATGCTGAAAATTATAAAAATGTCAAAATGATCAAGCTCGGGGAAATTTTTCCGGGAATTTCCAAATGCCGAGAATCCCGAGAATTTTCGGGATCTCGGGAAAAAGGAAAACCCTATCAGAATCAGAATGTTTTATTGTTGACGTCAAAAAGCGCAATGCATCATGAGCAAAAACACAAATACACACATACATGTCCTACAAAGAAGATCGACATCAGACATCAAAGGAGGCTGCGAAGGGATCTTAACGGTCTTCGAGTCGAGCAGTCCCCGGGAAAACTGAGCGTTGTAACTTAAAATTTTACGAATAAACGATAAAGAAACAAACGAAGAAAAAGAAAAAAAAAAAAGGGAGGGGTAACAAGATACAGCACAGAAAGGAGAGGAGGTTCATAACCGGATTAAATTTTGATTGATTGTATGGGGCGCCGTTTGGAAAAAAACTATTCGTTTTGTGAACCATGTTTTTTGAGCTTATTTAGACCATAGTTTGTCCGATATGTATATTAGAAATGTCCTACTTACATATCGCACAAAATGTACTCCAAGTCGGACCAAAATACACGCGCAAAATAAGTCGGACAAAAGATTTTGTGACCCCTGTTTTTCGAGCTTATTTGGACTATAATTAGTCCGATATATACATCGGAAATATCCGACTTATATATCGGAGAAACTGTGCTCCAAGTCGGATCAAAAAACACACGCAAAACAAGTCGGATATTTCCGACTTATATATCGGACAAATTCGCCGTTAGGAAAAAAAACGACACGTTTCGTGAACCATGTTTTTTGAGCTTATTTAAACCGTCATTTGTCCGATATGTATGGGGCGCCATTTCGAAAAAACTATACGTTTTGTCAACCATGCTTTTTGAGTCTTAAACAAGTTCAAAAAACATGGTTCACGAAACGTGTCGTTTTTTTTCCTAACGGCGAATTTGTCCGATATATAAGTCGGAAATATCCGACTTGTTTTGCGAGTGTTTTTTGGTCCGACTTCGAGCACAGTTTGTCCGATATATAAATCGGATATTTCCGATGTATATATCTGTTGCAGATTTTGTGCTAATCTGGTTTCGAACCCTGATTTATTATTCAATGCAATCTAAGTGCATTTCTCTTTAGTGCCGTGAGTCTCAGCGCCGACTGTTGTAATTCTGTTGAGACTTGCTTAGTTCACGATTTTCTGAACAATTGGTGTCAGAAGTCGGATAAAGATGGACCCAAACTTAGCAGCGATTGTTAATGTTTTGCAACAGCAGCAAGAACAAATGAAAGCTACGTTAGAAGCATTTGCAAAAACGGAAGCTCGACCTATTCCTGCTACAGTTACCTCAGTTCCGAAATTTGAGCAGTTCGATTGCAGTAACGAAACGTGGGATCAATATTTGCTAAGGTTGAATCAGCACCTTGAGCTTTATGGTGTGACTGAGATGGACAAGAAACGAGCATTTTTATTATCGTGTCTTGGGCCAAAAACATTTTCTCTCCTTCAAAATTTGTTTGGAGAAGCATCGATAATCGAACAACCCTACGCTACTCTCACGGACAAATTATCCACTCACTTCAAGTCTACAACCCACGTTCAAGCTGCCAGATATTCATTTTACAATTGTAAAATGCAGCCGGGGCAATCCTACCTCGACTGGGTAGCTTCTCTTCGCGGGCTTGCAAAGGACTGCCAGTTCAATTGCAAAAGTGAAGCTTGCCATCATCTTAGTTTTGTCGATGATCAAATCAGGGATGTGCTGATCCAGAATACACCTCACGCTGAGGTCAGACGGCAGTGCCTTATTGATCCTAATGCTTCATTAGCAGATGTGTTAAAAAAAGCACAAGTGTATGTACAAACTTTAAAGACTGATCAACTTTTGGCGGGAAGCGAAAGTGGAATGAAGCAATCGGCAAACGTGAATAAAATGTCTTCCGATTACAAAAAAGGATGCGCGGCGACGGCGCCAAAGCAATCGACGTCGCCAAAGCTTCAGCTCTGCAGATTGTACCTGAAGCACCTCAATCTCCAGATACAGAAGTATCGAATTCTGTGAAGGAGTCAAAAATGGAGGCTTTTAAGAACAAATACAGAGACGTATTTGGAGGACAGCTGGGAAAGTGTTCAAAATTGAAAGTATCTATTCCTCTTCGAGATGATGTAACCCCAGTGTTCAACAACGCTCGTCCTATTCCGTTTGCTATCAAGCAGAAAGTGCAAGACGAGTTAAAAAGACTTACTGACATGGGAGTACTACAGAAATTGGAATATTCCGACTGGGCCGCTCCAATAGTGATTGTCAACAAGCCAAACGGCAAAGTGCGGATTTGCGGGGACTTTAAAGCTCTTAACCGTCGGATTCAAGTCGACCAGCATCCAATTCCCACACTTGATTCATTGTTGGATAAGTTGAAAGGAGGGCAGTTTTACTCTAAAATCGACTTGGCGGATGCCTACATGCAATTAGAACTTGACGAAGAAGCAAAGAAGTTGTGTGTTATAAATACACCGTTTGGACTATATCAATACCAAAGGATGTGTTTTGGTGTCGCTTCGAGTCCTGCCAAATTTCAGCGATTGATGGATACTATGACATCTGGATTACCGGGTGTGGCTGTGTACCTGGACGATTTAATCATCACTGGATCAACTGAAGCCCAACATTGGGAAAATCTTGAGAGACTTATTCAAAAGCTGAGTGAGTACGGATTGACGGTAAAGTTGGATAAATCGATTTTTTTCCAAAACTCAGTTGAATATTTGGGCTACATAATCGACAAAAGTGGCAAAAGACCATCCAAGTTATCAGTTGAGTCTATAAAGAATTTGAAGAGACCTGAAAATGTTTCTGAAGTTCAAGCATTTCTGGGGAAAATAAATTATTACCGTGCTTTCGTCAAAAATTTGGCTGAAGTGGCTAGTCCGCTATATGAACTTCTCAAAAAGAACTGTGACTATAAATGGACTGTTAATTGCGAAAACGCGTTTCAAAAATTAAAAAGTGATGTCAATATCGGACTAATTATAGTCCAAATAAGCTCGAAAAACAGGGGTCACAAAATCGTTTTTTTCCAAACGGCGTGTGACGCGCCATTTGGAAAAAAACGATTTTGTCCGACTTATTTTGCGCGTGTATTTTGGTCTGACTTGGAGTACATTCTGTCCGATATATAAGTAGGACATTTCCAATATACATATCGGACAAACTATGGTCTAAATAAGCTCAAAAAACATGGTTCACAAAACGAATAGTTTTTTCCAAACGGCGCCCCATATGATTGATTGACTTGTTCATATTTATCCTCCTGTCACGAGAAAGCGACAGAGGCGTTATGCATAAAACGAATCCAGACTCGCTTAGGAGTTGCCGTTATTTCCAAGTCGTCCGCTTGAAATTTGATTCTGACTTTTTCAATTTACTGCTTGTTAAAAACTGCCAAGCAGAGATAATTGTCGTGAAGCGTCTTAGCCAAGGACACAGCAACGTGACTTCGGTGAGAGTCGAACCACAAGTGTAGGCAAAATCGCTTGTATGTAAACGATTTTTTTGATCTGTTAAATGAACGAAAGCATAACATTCGTCTGTCAAAAATACACATTTCATAAAATATAAGTTGTAGCAACAATATTAACTTGCTATTTCATGCGCCTTGCTTTGAATGAGGTCGTACATGGTAGGTGTGGAAGATTGTAGGATTATTATGGTTTTTGCACAAAAGCATTAGGGGTGTACGCAGTAGGGTGGAGTGAAAAAAAATTTTTTTTTTGAAATCGAAAAAAGTGTAGTTCTCAAATTCTGGCAAATGGTCTAAAACTTCTTGAAAAGTTGGTTTTGGGGGTTGCTCCCATTTTTCAGCCGGCTACCCCCCAAAATGTTATCGCAACTGATGACGCAGGGGGTAATTCTTATATCTTGGTAATCAGTGGTCGTAGAGTAATGGTATATGGCTCAAAATCTGCGGAAATACCATGTTCCTATCTGTGCAAAGAAGAGCGTGTTCTGTATTTTCACCACAAAAAAAGTTACAGCCGAAATACAAAAATTATGACTATTTTTGATAAATTTTTCGGAAAATTCATTTATGAGTTATCGTGTAAGAAGCACAGTCGCTAAATTTTGATCTGTGAAAGTCATTCCTCTCGTATAACTAACACTGTTTGTGATTTAATGCATTAATGAAGGGACGGATGGTGACATCCACTACTGCTGAAATAGGATGAGTAGTAACAATCGCCTCAAATCAGCAAGGACATATTAACCACAAGAGGAAGTCACTGAAATAGGCATACAGCTAATATAGTGATTTTATTAAATTGGTTTTAATTCGATGCGAAATTGTTTTTAAATGAAACACGAAAAAATGTAACATATAAAGGCTGGGTGGTGTCAAGTCTGACTACACAACAAAACAATACAAGATGAAATAAATGGCTGCTCTTGGCAGCCAAACTTGCAGCTTCAAACAATTGGTGGAGATTGTTGCTGGAGGAATCAAAATTGGCTTATTCGTATTAAGCATTTGCTTCAATGTTCAGCGATGGTAAATCGAACAAGCGAATCAAACTGCTGTTCAGTGCATGGGAACACTCGCCATAATTTTGTACTTTCTTCAGCTGATAGTTTTCGATGTGCTAGCACTTTTGCTACTCCTACATTTCTTACACTTTCATTATCATCTCCTAACATCATCACATAATCAGATAACCCATGGATCCAGATCCAGTAACTTTTTCAACTTAGTTCAGATGATTAAGAATTTTTCAAACAAACGTGTTGAAGAAATTACGGCGCTTCGAGTGAATAGTTATTTTGCACACCAAGTATATATGCTTGGATTACGATGTTAGGGGATTATAATAAAAATGTAGGAGAGGCAAAAATGCTAGCACGCCGGAAACAAGTGGCTGAAGAAAATGCAAATAACGATGAGTGCCCCTATGCACCGAACAGCAGTTTAATTCGCTTGTTCGATTTACCATCGCTGAATTTGGAAGTAAATGCTTACTACGAATTAGCCAATTTTGATTCTAACCAGCAAAAGCCTCCGGCAATTGCAAACCTTCAGATACAGAAATAGATGTCTGGAGAAAACTCTGGTATTACACTTCCTACATGTCTTAGCACATGGCCAATCTGTGGAGCAGCTCATCAAACTGGTTGCGGAAGCATGTGCACAAATTGAAAGATTTGATAGGCAAGATGAGTCGTTCGACAAAAAAAATCAAATCCCGCTAACTTACGAAAACATTTGACAGCAAAAAGCAGTTTAAAATAGTGTTTTAGCAAACCGTGCGATCTCTTTTGCAAGCCGGATAGCCAAAATTGATCTCACTGCAGTTGTTTTTGTTCTAAGCTATTTACTTTACCAAATAGGTGCACCACCGCACCAAACTTCTGGAATTTGCTACAACTATCTCTATGAGGTTGACAGCATTTTTTGGCTGCTAAAAACAACCATTTCATCTTGTTATGTATTATTTTTCCGTGAAGTCAGTCTTGACACCACCCAGCCTTTATACGTTACACTTTTTTCGTGTTTCATTTAAAAACAATTTCGCATCGAATTAAAACCAATTTAATAAAATCACTAAATTAGCTGTACGCCTATTTCAGTGACTTTCTCTTGTGGTTAATATGTCCTTGCTGATTTGAGGCAATTGTTACTACTCATCCTATTTCAGCAGTAGTGGATGTCACCATCCGTCCCTTCATTAATGCATTAAATCACAAGCAGTGTTAGTTATACGAGAGGAATGACTTTCACAGATCAAGTTTTTTTTTTTATTTCTGCGCTGTATGTGTGTGTGTGTGCTCTTTTTCTTTATTTGATAAATCTCTATTGTCGGGTGCTGCAACCATGCTTCTTATGTTACTTTTCTTGATCTTCTATTCTCCCCTTGCATGTTACAAGGTTTATCGTTTTGTTGCTTCTTCCCTTTTCTCGTGCTGTCCAATTATACTGTATGTTATTTATGCATATTATTCTTGTGTTGACGGTACGGAAATAAAAGACACTAACTAACTATCAAAATTTAGCGACTGTGCTTCTTACACGATAACTCATAAATGAATTTTCCGAAAAATTTATCAAAAATAGTCATAATTTTTGTTTTTCGGCTGTAACTTTTTTTGTGGTGAAAATACAGAACACGCTCTTCTTTGCACAGATAGGAACATGGTATTTCCGCAGATTTTGAGCCATATACCATTACTCTCCGACCAGTGGTTACCGAGATATAAGAATTACCCCCTGCGTCAACAGTTGCGATAACATTTTGGGGGGTAGCCGGCTGAAAAATGGGAGCAACCCCCAAAACCAACTTTTCAAGAAGTTTTAGACCATTTGCCAGAATTTGAGAACTACACTTTTTTCGATTTAAAAAAAAAAATTTTTTTTCACTGCACCCTATAGTGCGCAGGAGCGTATGTAGGGGAGGGGGGGCTTTTGACTCTTCCTTTTAGTTAAAAGAAAATTTAAATTAATGGTGCCAAGTGACTAAAATATGCCAGACTCTTTTGATGGTTTCTGTAGCTTATGGCCAGGGGCGGATACCGGGGGGTAGGATGAGGAGTATCCATTCTCCCACCAGCCATTTTCTAAAATGTTTTTTATGCGTACAATTTTCCATAATTTCGACTCTCTTCGATAGCGATAAGCCTTACACGCCTTAAGCACGCATAATCGAAAATGTGCGAACACAATGCATCATAATTGGCGAAGCACTCTAAATTTAGGTCAAAAAATTTAAACAAAATTTGGCTTAAAAACTAATCAAAAGGCACTAAAATAGCCATTACAGTACGTAAATTTTCAAAATTTTCCGGGGAAGTGTGCCCCCGGACCCCCTAGAGCTTTCCTTCTTCCTCAATCACCTTTAAATTTGTTCTGCCTAAAAAAAATGTGGAAATTATGCCCCCCCCTTTTTCTTAAAATTTCTCGCTACGCCACTGGGTGTACGACTCCGCAAGCAAAGTGGATCAAAAATGGTTCGTCAAACGGATCGCTAAAAGTTCAAATTTATGACGTATTCTAACTTTTAGTAAGGCCTATTGTTTTTTAAGTACCGGTTATTGCCAAATGGGTAGGTGATTTTCTTGGATACTTTTCTCCTGCTTTTTCCCACGTTATGTCTACAAATGTAAAAGTTTTTTTTTGCCTTTGGCCGAAAAAAAAATATTTTTTTTGCAAATTTTGTTGCAAGCAGGAATACTGATTGAGCTTTGCTATTTCCTGGCTTCTGACAGTAACCCAACCTCCAATGGTTCTTATATCTTCGAAATCTAAGTGCTTATTGAAGCAGTTTTAAGGGTTCCGCGGTGGCCGGTGGGTCATGCTCAGCGGTTACATTTGTGGAAATTATTGGGGGAGACGAATCATTGCATCATCAACTAAAACGTCAAAACCGTGTCAACTTCTGGGGGGCGGAGCCTTTGTTCTTCTTTGCACGTTATCTCGTTTCAAAAGTTTTGAGACTATGAACATGAACTTCTTCAACTATTATGGACTAGAACAATATTTACAAAATAACATGTCGGTACAGAAAATAAGCTGAACGTTTACGGACAAATTGTCAGTCCTTCATTTCAGCATGGTCAGAAATAAAAAGTTAACGCTCGGCAAACTAATAAGCGAAAAGCAAAACAGCAAGGGTACGAGTTGTGTCGTAAATAGAATTAGTTTGCCCTGGGCGCGTTAGCTTTCCATTTTCGATCATGTTCTGATGAAGGACGGCAGCGTGGCCGAGTGGTTCCGAGCGTCGTTTTTACGACGGCCATGATCGCAAGGTTGACGGTTTAACTCCCGCCCAAACCTCGTTGTGGCATTCTTGAATAAGATGATTCATGGCAATTATCTCTGCTTGGAGGAATTTACCAAGACGCAAATTGAAGAAGTCAGAAGCATAATTCAAGCACAAAAATCAGAAACAAGAGCAATTCCTAAGGGAGTCTGGAACTCTGGATTTGTCCTATTCATAGTGTCTCCGTCGCTTTCTCGTGATAGGAGAATAAAAATAAAGAAATCATCATCATCAAGGACGGTGGAGTTGTGTGAAAACGCTTAGCATATTTTCTGCATGTTATTTTCTATTTAAAACCGTCAAACGTTTTGTGTTCTGAACTTATCTGTTGCTACAATATGGATATTAAGTTGGTTAGTTGCATATTTACTCTCCTATCAGTTGGTTGGTGGTACAGAACTTGAAGATAGCCAGAAGCAGAGGTTTCATATTTCCCGAAGCTTTTCGTCTGACACTTGTCAAGGGAATCGTCAGAATAAAGAATGTAGAGCTGAGACCGCTTATAAAAGCGCGAAGAGAGAAAAAAGAAGTAGTTTCTGATTGGACGAAAAGTGTCGACCAATCAAAAACAGAAGCGCTAGTGAGAGATTTTCAGCGTGTAGACAAACTCCTTTTTGTCTACACGCTGAAAATCTCTCACTAGCAAAAGAAGTTTGTCTACACGCTGAAAATCTCTCACTAGCGCTTCTGTTTTTGATTGGTCGACACTTTTCGTCCAATCAGAAACTACTTCTTTTTTCTCTCTTCGCGCTTTTATAAGCGGTCTCAGCTCTACATTCTTTATTCTGACGATTCCCTTGACAAGTGTCAGACGAAAAGCTTCGGGAAATATGACACCTCTGCTTCTGGCTATTCTCCTATCACGAGAAAGCGATCAAAGCGCTGTACGAGCTCGCTTAGGAGTTGCCAGCCATCTGTCTACCACACCAAGATGGGGGAATCCCGCTAAGTGCCTTTCCCAACGGCACAACCAATAAACTTGCCGGCTTGTTCTCCACACTGTCCCTTTAATGCTGAGCGTCAAGCAGGAAAGCTGTGAATACCAATGTTAAAGTCATTGGTTTGACCCGACTCGGAATTAAACCCGAGTCTACAGCTCAAGAGACAGACGCTCTATACCACTCGGCCATCTATTAAAGATCTCTTCTCTCCCAAACTAATATTAGGCGGCGAGCTGATAGCAAAGATAATGCTAATATGCCGACAGCTGCTACGAAAAGTGATGAATGAAATAATATTAATTAATTAAAATGGACACAAATTGTGACGAAACTTTACCTCACAAAAAGCAAATCAATGAAAATGTAATAACCTAATTATTGCCAGATAGTGAAATTGTCAGACGTCATTATTCATGTACTGTGTGGTGACAATAAACAAACTTTTAGATCACAATACCTGATTGCGGTGGTCGGCGACCTTTTTCTAACGCGGCCCAGATCACCCTTTCAATAGCCATTGAAGGCCCACTACATTTAAAACCACGACTACAAAACGAATGAATTATACAACACGACTACAAACTACAAAATGAAGAAACGATGCGTTGTTTTAAAAGCAAAGAAAATGCAAAGCGCGTGCTTTTTTTACTACTCACTCGCTCGCATCAATAGAACTGAAACAAAGCGAGCATCGCATGAAAGATATACAGACACACGGCACCCGTTTTTGTGCATGGTACTACGGGTTTTGCTTTTGTAGCCATGTACCAAAATCAAATCTTCATTATACTCAACGGTATTAAGCCGAAGCGTGTAACGAGTGGCGGAGCCCTGGGCAACACAGCTCCGAAGAAATTTCACAACGGTGGCGAGCTGTTGGCGACACTGTGTCGATTTGACCGGCCCAAGAATCGAAGCCAAGACCTCCCGTACCGATGGCATGCGCTTAATGACTAAGCTAACCGGCCGGTGTAGCCATGTACCGCCGGGAGAAAAATAATCGGATTGTTTTACGCGCAAAGCATCAAAAAGAAGGTTTTTATTATTAGTTGTAGCCTATGGGCTTACTTTTTATTTGCAGCTAGCATGCGGCCCACAAGGACTTTGTAAAACCAAATAGCTCGCGGCCCACGAAAAATTGCTAAAAGATCCACAGTTGGGCCGTGGCTCACAAGTTGCCGACCACTGCCTTATCGGCTTAATCGTACCGGCGCAAGCCACTTGCACGATCTACCAATCGAGCATGGCATGAACAGTTTATGGAGACTGGTAGTTTGTTGCACAGACAGGGAGCTGGCCGACCTCAAATTTCAGAAGAAGAAATTGAATCTGTGCTAGTGGCATATACCAGAAGCCCTAGAAAGTCTATTCGCAGGCTTCTACCCAATTGCAGATCCCACGCTCCACTATTCACAAAGTTTTGCATAGAAATTTGCGACTTTATGCATATACGGTAAAGGACAGTTACTGCAAACCCTTAAGCCAGAAGATAAGCCACGACGAAAAGAATTTGCAGTGACGATGCTACACAGATTAGATTCAGGATTTTTGAAACGTGTTTGTTTCAGTGACGAGTCAACGTTTCACGTTTCTGGATTAATAAACAGACACAACTCAAGAATATGGGGCTCGCAGAATCCGCATGAAACCTATAAGCTTGAACGAGACTCCCCTAAACTAGTTGTGTGGTGTGGAATCATGCATGATAAAATTATTGGTCCGTTTTTCTTCGCTGAGAAATCAATTGCTACTCAAATTTATCTCGACCTTTTGACAGAATATGTGTCACCACAGCTTGAACAGTATCAACCACTAGTTATTTTCCAGCAGGACGGTGCACCCCTTCATTGGAGTCTAGCAGTTCGTCAATTTTTGAATGACACATTTCCAGAAAGATGGATTGGACGTGATGGTCCCATTTCACGGCCGCCACGCTTCCCTGATATCACACCATTGAATTTTTTCCTGTGGGGCTATGTAAAGGATATCGTTTACTGAACCAAAGTCAGATACGTTAGTGATTTGCAACAATGAATAATTTAAGCACTTGATACAGTTACTGTGGATATGTTAGCAAGAACATGGCTAAAAATTGAATATCGATTGGATATCCTACGCGCGACTGATGGTGCTCATGTAGAAGCATACTAAAGCATCTACGTAAACTTGAAGCATTTCCCTTTACTGTGAAACAAACCAATTGAAAATATCTTTATAAGTAAGACTGTGGCGAATTTTTGAAATTGCAACAATAATTTATGGACACCCTGTACAATGACATGTGCGATACTCTGTCATGTTAGTCGTGCGATTTGACACTGATTGCCTTGTTTTATTTTAAAAACAAACTTTTTTTGGTTTTGTCAACTGCAAAGACAAAAAAAAACAAAAAAAAAAAAACAATGGAAAAAAAAAAACAAGCGAAAAAAAAACGTTTTTTTACATCTCTACAAATAGTACACTCTTCAACACTTATTTTATTCGGTAGCTTTGCTTTTTTAGAGGTTGTATGAATCAGTGTTTTAATCACATACCACGTTTTGCGTTGATTTGATTTATTTCTAAAGAGTTCATCTTGACAATAGAGTTGTTTTGATTTAAACTTCACTTGGTAAGTTTATTGGCATAGGCTTTGTAGAATTTTTTTTGGGAAGTGTTACCTACCGTTAATGAGTTTAGTGAATCTTTCGCTTGTTTTTGATAGAAATCATTATTTCTTTGGTAATTCAAGGTTTTAAATTGAGTCTTTTTTTGTTTTCGAGAAACTTTCTTTAAAGGAGCATGCTTAGTAACAGCATCAGCAACATTTTTGAGAAAGTATCAAAAATGCTATTGAAATTACTTGCTGCAATTTCAGGTAGTGTTGATACAAAGTTGGTGAGCAAGCTAAATAAATCTTTACGACAGTTGTCAGCGCAAAATTGTTTCATGTCACGATAGAATGTTTCATTGGCCTACTGATTTTTTGAACTTAGCTTATCGGTAACAGCGCAGAAAACAGGAAGCGGTACGAATGATTTCTGAATTTATTTTACGTTAAGTATCATTAGTTACTATAAGATCAAGAAGAGTAGCCGAACTGGCAGCAACTCGAGTCGGTTTATCAATAACAGAAATTGCAGAATAAGTGGAGAGCACAGTAATAAATTCATTAGATATTGATTCAGATCCCAGCAAATCAGTGGTGGTCATTGACTAGGGGGGGCCCCGGGCAAGACAGGGAAAATGGGCCCCCCTGCGCAACATGTTTTCGCAACTAGAACCAACTGACCACACGAAGTCTGAATTATGGTAGTGGTTATTTGTACGGGCCCATACAAATTAATCCTTTGTTTCTTTTATGCTCTTTCCGGTTCCACAAAGCGTAACGAAGTAATAAAATAAACCAAAAAAGCAAATGTTACGGGTTCGTAAAAATAGCCACTTCCCTGTATTATGGGATCAGCATATTTACTAACGAATTTTACAACTGGTGGTAAATTCCAAAATGAGGAAAATAATATGTAAACTACCAACCGGCACCAAAGAAAAGTTTTAAGATATGGAAGATATATTGCTGAAATGCTGGCAACGCCTTAGGGTTTTAAAAGGAAGAATGACAACATCATGTTTCACAAAACTTTTTGATCTACGCATTATGTCAACTCTATATACCACTAAGCAAAAACAGTGCCATTTTGCTATAGCAGCTGGCTGTACATTGTGTACAATACAGTGGAACCCCACTAACCTGACTACCCATGGGACCGTCATCAAGCGGTCGTGTTAGCGGGGTGGTCGTGTTAACGAATTTTGCTTTGAAGCATCCTGTTTGTAGCAATTGGAATTGGGGTTGTATATTTAAATGCTACTTCGTACGTGTAGGTATGCACAATTCGAAAACGAAATTCGGTTTTTATTTTATGAAGAAAAAATATCAATATGCATGCATTTAATCACAATTATTAAAAAAGTCGCGAATGGATTTTTGTCTTAATGAACTCGTTGACATTTTACAGAGTTCTTTCACATTTCACCGAATGAATTTAAACAACTGTTAGTACTGAAGTTTATCTTATAAGATTCAGTTCTGTTTGCCCCATGGTCAATTATTGCGCAATTGCATTTTCTTTGTGTGTGTGCACGCGCTGATCTAATCTTATTGTTTTGATCACAAAGAAATTTAATCTTATTGTTTTAGTCACAAAAGCAAATTATTTGAGCACGTGTGGTCGCTTTAGCGGAAATAAACCTAAGCAGAAAGAAATTCATAAATAAGCAGCACTGAAAGCCGCACTATTACATAACTGTTGTCTGCAAAACACTGAGAAAGATATGCTACAAACACTTGCTGCTTGGTGGCACTAAGCACTCAGAAGTTAAAACTACAAAGCAGGCAAAATTCAACTTACATCAGTATATATACCAAGTTCTGCTCACTGATATTTGGGTAGCTAGCAACTTGTAAGCATTCAATCACCAGTCACAACACAACTATTACTGCACTCAAATTAATTCTCATCAGGTAGATCTTGAACATTGTAATAGCTTGCAAATTACATAATATTTTAGCTCACAGCAGTAGTTCAGTAATCAGTACACCAAACTGTGCCCCAATCTGCTGTAAGTAGGAAGCACATTATAAGCAGTCAGAGATGGGCAAGATCACGACTTTTGGTGATCTTGAAGATCAAGATCAAGATCTTTTGGTGATCTTGAAGATCAAGATCACCAAAAGTCGTGATCTTGAAGATAAAAATCAGATCACCAAAGCAACGTGATCTTGAAGATCAAGGTCACTTATTACACAGCGTACTAAGTAGAGATTAGTTTACAAGTTAACAATAGCTAATGTAATTACTTGGCTTGATCCAACGTATAAGGCAGTAAAAACATCACTCCCCACTTGTACATGAACATAATTTAGCACATTATGAGAATTGAAAGTTTTACCTTTTACAGTAGTTGATAATAATGGATTAAATTTGTTACTGATTATTTTATTCTGTGTGTACAACTTGTCCCTGACCCTGACTAACAACTCTGATTAGTCGTACACTATGACATTTTGATGTTATCATAAAAAATGATTCTTCACGCTAACCCTGGTGCTGAGCACTAAGCTGGGTAGCTGTGAATACCATTCTTTTAGTCTTTGGTATGACTTGACCGAGTATCAAACCCAGTCTCCCAACTGCACAGCAAACGCTCGAACCACTAGGCCGAGCAGTTAACCAAAACAAAATGAAGCAGGTACATTTCTTTATTTAGCTATTATTCAAATAAACAGTGTCAGTTTGTTACCGGTACCTGCTCCAAGCTCTAACTTGTATCAATCAAACATAAAATCTAGCTTAGCGTCATTAAAATGCTTTTCTCTGCACTGTCCACAAACCATGCTTTGAGTTTGGACAGGATATGATTTTACGATTTATTTAGCAGCCTAATATGTGCGGAGTACACTCCTTTTTTTCCATTCCATTCCATTTATTGCTTGATAATATGAAATTGCGTAAAGATATGATAGCTCAGAACCTACTGCCCTTACCCTTAGTAGAAATGTTTACAACAAACGGTGATCTTGAAGATCAAGATCATGCCCATCTCTGTAAGCAGTCAATCACTAGGCCTACTATTAAAGGCAGGTGCTCAATCGTTGGTATGCAATTGATTAGAAACATTTTTGCTAATTTGCAGTTCCAAGTCAAACCCATTGCACTGAAGACTTAACTTCCACTTCAGTAGAGTACCTGGGTACATTAGTTTGCAAGTTGCAAACCAAAAACACTTACGGTAATATTAGAAAACTTAACGTGACTTCATAATAATTATAATATTTGCATGAGCAAATTAAAATGCTTCTATGAGGTCACCAAGAATAAAATCTAATGATGATGTTTGGGCAGAAATCTTTCTTATAGATGAAATGGCAAAATTGCCAACCTGAGAATCATAAAAAAATTGGACTTTTAAAACCAAATTCACTCCAAAAGCACAAAAAACAAGTGGTTATCTGCTCATTTTCATGTTGTTGGATATGTTAAAAAAAGTGATCGATACTACACAAAAATTATTCCAGAGAAACGTTTGCTATGTTTTCAGTTGTGTCAGAAACTTGGCCTTTGACTGTGATTACACAACACTAAGTTATATACTCCACAAAGATGTTTTGGACAGTTCTAGTGTGAAAAAATGAATTTCTGGACCCCGAAAATGTTAAAATTGACATTTGTTCCATCATTTTATCACCAGATATAAAGATATTCGACAAAATTACTGAGCGCGATCAGTGCTCACAAACGTAAACTACCCCAAGTGGCTGAAATTTCAAATTGCAATAACTCGGAAGCTCGTTAAGATTTTTTCATTTTTTTAATCTTCTTGTCACTTCAAACTCTAAACCATTATCTTCATCACCAAAATATAAAAACAGAACAGAAGCATTTATTCACATCACACAACACTGCGCATAAAAAAAGGACACATCACTAAAGTATTTACATACATTGAAACTGTCTGTGTGATGAAGGGGTAGGAAGGGACATAGTCATTTAATCTCTAAGAAATGATCTGTGATAGTTACAAAGTAAATTAGTTGATTATACATGGAATGACTTTATAAATTGCTACCGGTACATACCGGTTGTACCATAATCTACAGCTTTAAACCGAAACATAGCCTACGGTAGGCCTTTTTTCATCCAAATGGAACCTCATACCCAGTTACCTGCCAGTACGCAATCCAATCCTAAATTTCAACTAACCACAAATTCCAAGCGCTTTTACTTCAACCGAAAGGTTCTAGTTAGTTGCCACCTAGGTCAAATTCAACTAATTCGTACTAGTACTACCAGTGCGTTGCTACACTGTGGGCTAGCTGATAAAAAGAACTAACAAGCTGAAAATTAATTATACCACTGTAACTTACTGACTAGCACTTAAATCAAATACTTTGTTTTTGACTGCCAACGGTTTGGAATAAAAATCAAAACTACAGTACCAAGCAGCAACCACTTCAGAGCAGGACATTGAACAAAAGCAATAAGTCAGGGGTTTTTAAACTGGGGTCCACGAACCCCTAAGGAGACCATGGACAAGTTGTGAAAGGTCCACGAAGACCAAATGAAAAGAAACCATACTGTGAAGACTGAAAGAAAAATTTCTAAAAGGGGTCTATGCGAACAAAAAAAATTGATTTAGGGGTACGTGACAAAAAAAGTTTAACAACCCCAGCAATAAGTGAAGCAAAGATCAGAGAACCAGACAAGATTGCTTGATATCATTAAGTGCATAATAAAATTTGAGGTGGCCATGTTGCGCGTAAACTTTGGTGGGGGAGCCCCGAAGTCACAATCCCGAAGTTGAATTACGATTCATCATATTGTGATGACCGTAAGAGGTCGCAGAATGAAATCGCAATCATCTTGAAAAAACTTGATCATATCTTGATGACCGAGGACAATTTTTTAAATTTTAAAAATTTGTCCACGATCATCACGATTTATTTTTGATTCGTGATAGGTTGTGGTAGTCGTAGTAGACCTCAGCTCAACTTAAGAGGCGTAACAAACCTTCGAAAGGTATCGCAGAAAAACTTGCTGACATTTTGATCATGTTTCGTCAAGGACTACTACGTTTAACTACGTTAACATCAAGTTCAACTACGCAACAACACAATAGATGTCCTAATCACATTTTTTAAATTATGCCATCAAAAATTTAATTGTTGTGCGGTAACTAGAAGAACCGTCGGTCTAAAGCCCACACAAATCGGAAATGTGGACAGGGTAACTGTGTAGCTAAAGTTTATTGTTTTATCAACCCCAACAGCTACTGTAAATACTAAACACAATAACCGTCCATATTGCCTCTACTTGAGCGCCACTATAGGGAAGAATTGAAAAAAAGAGCGCCACCCTCTAACTGAACACCACCTGCAATGCCACTACAGGGGAAGGTGTTGAAAATGACGAGGACGGCTACACACTTTGCACAGGGAACGGCCCGGGAACCGAACCTCAAACCTACCGCAGCGGAAGCGATGTCGTTACCACTACGCCAACCGGCAATTGTTTCCAACTTGGATATTAGTCGGTAATTAATTTAGTTACATCACAAACAAATTTAAATTTTGCAAGCTTAGAAAGTTGGTATTTCGGGGAGTAGACGAAAAAATTTTGCCCCCCCCCCCCGGAGCTCAGTTTCTGGTTATGGGCCTGCAACTGGTCTCGCCAAAATGTTCGCGGGCCGCATGATGTTCTTCTTGAACCTGTTTTCTTATTTATTTTGGATAAAACCACTAATAATCAAGCGACCAATTGAATACAGATTTTGTTTATTACAAGGCAGCAGCACGGAAGGTCACTTGAAATCACTATTGAAAGTACATAGCAATTTGCAACAAGCTACGTGGAAAAACGGCGTACCGCAGAGTAAAAGCAGCAAAGAAGGCAAAATAATACTGTCCAAGCTGACATGCAGCATTTATGCTGGAGATTGCAAGTAGGACGAAGCAATCGCGACTCACGTGCTACAACCTTCCGTCCACTTATTCTGAAACAAAATATGAAATAAAAATATTTTGTAGTCGTCAACTAACGCCATGTTTTTACGGGTCTTCGCAACATCGGTTCACAGTTTTGAGTAAAAGAGTTCTTGACGCGGGTCCAAACCTCAATCCACCGCATGAGAAATTTTAAAGGGGAGGTTCGGTGGCAACAAACAAACAGTTAAAAAAGAATTACGTCACTTAAAACATTTTTTGCCGAGGCAGCAATTGCAATTTTAAAAATAGTGGTAGGTGGCGTAAGAGAGACTATGACGTCATTGTGTGGCAGCGGCCAAAGAACATAACGGCGAGTTGGCTGCAGCAGGTTTGTTGTTAGCACGATTTCATGGAGCGAAATGATCACTGAACACGTGGCTGCTTTTATTCACAGGTGGATCTCTCAATTTCATATTACTGATTCATTTGTTTAACCTTTCCTGATCGCATATTTCGGAATGGTTCTACAGAAAAGATGGGGCTCGATCGAGGTTACTAGAAGCAGAAAAATGTATAGAAAATGGCAACAGCGACGTGGTGCAATGGCCAGTATGCTGGACTGCTAATCATAGGGTCTGTCTGGGTTCGATACTGTTCTAGGTTGCGATTTTATTCTCAACGTACTTAGTTTCTTATACGTAATTCAGGATGGGGTAGAGTGGTGGCAATAAATTAAAAATACTCTGTAAAACCATTCCGAAATATGCTTCCCAATCAGCGAAGGGTAGACGATAATAATGCGCATTATTTCTTTTTGCTCTGTTGCTGCAACCAGTTGCCATACAAAAATGAATCATTTTGGTAGTAACTAACCAACAGTTATCTTTCTACGCGACATACGATAAGTTAAAACACAATATATAGGCCTACTGCTCATTAGAAGACAAACGTAGACTAGCACAGATTGGAGAACAGAAAGCCAGATCTGGCTATCTGCGGTAAATCTCCCCAAATTAGTCCGAGGTCGCATGCCTAATGAAAAAAACAATTATAAATCATAAAACACCTATCCTGCTGCTGCTAGCCGACTGACCAGTTGTTTGTATTTAGAGCATTTAGGCACTGGTCTGGTAGCATAATATGGGTACTGATTAGCTTATGGGACCTAGCATGGAGCCATGGTACACAAATATATATGCCTAATGCAAAACCTCTACTCACTATTGGACAGAATCTGTACTTACCCCGTCCACATGTACCGGTACAATTTTAGTAGGCTTAAGGCCCACGGTTATAGTTTCTACATCATAATTAATTTCTTAATGTCATAGTTAAAAAATGATTATGAAGCAGAAACTCGAACAAAAAAAAACGTGGGCCTAAAGCCCACCAAAATTGGATAACAGGGTAATTGTACCTTCCACTGCTTAAATCAACAAGAGTACTATTTTCTGCTGCGCTTGCACGGTTTACCAGTAAATACCACACAGTAACTACCTCACTGTAGGATTATGCCTAGAGTTTGTACCATCTTTGTGTCGTACTTATGACATCACTATCGCTGCCCTACCGTTGTATTCTGTTATCGCACTGCGTGCTCAGTTGAGCTCAGCGGTTTAGAGTAACCTGCTTTATTAGTTATTGTGTGGCAGCGTAGTTTCGTTAGTTCAGTTATTTATTTATGTTTTTCATTGCAGAGTCGATTCAATCATTTTCGGGTATTATATTCTATGCTCCGAAAATTGGTGATATTTCTTCACTCACTTCTAGGCTATTCTATAGAGATGGCTGATCGAATAACTTAACGGGCAAACCTGCCACACACTTGCGTCACAGAAGAATTGATCAATCACAAGCCAGCATTCCTCGAACTTTATTTTTAACATAATTTTTTTACCAAAGCGAATTCCGCGATTGGACCAACGCTACTCGGTAAACTGAAACTCATTTCAACTAATTTTTGAGTATTTTTTGCCACCAAACCCTGCCTTTGGTCAGAGTCCGTTGTATATAAAAAAACGCAAGCTCGAGATTAAGCGCAACGCAGGAATTTTCGCTCACATGTTAATACAAAGAACACAAATAAATAACTGAACTAACGAAACTACGCTGCCACACAATAACTAATAAAGCAGGTTACTCTTAACCGCTGAGCTCAACTGAGCACGCAGTGCGATAACAGAATATAACGGTAGGGCAGCGATAGTGATGTCATAAGTACGACACAAAGATGGTACAAACTCTAGGCATAATCCTACATTCCCCCCAGTTTGTTACCCCACCCCATGGAGGATATTAAGCCTTTTGGGATCCAACGCCCGCTTGCAGGATCTAGTTCTAAAGCAGGGCGACGAGCACGAGTAGATCGCCTTAAAGAAGGGTTTTCTACGGGAAGTTCCATTGGAAGTTCATCGGTGTCCGCAGGAGGACTGTGGTCTGATGCCAATTCCGTAGAGGGCTCGGGGCAAGATCCTTGGACAGGGTCGTTAAACACAGAGCTGTGATGATAATTGGAAGCAGGTGGGATCGGGCTGGGACCTGGAGCGGTATAGGGTGAAAGGGGTGGCATGTTGGAGGTAGGTTTCTCACATGCGTCGGGGGATGACGATCGAGCTTGGTTTGTCGGAATAAGGCGGAGAAAGCGCCTATTGCGAGTGGTAAGGCGTCCAGATCCGCAAACTTTAACAACATAGCGATCAAAAGTCAAGACTTCCATAATGGTGCCGACCTTATCCCATTTAAGTGGGTAGTTGCCTGCCTGGTTTTGAATGAACACGCGGTCGCCACAGTTCAGGGCGGGCAAGGGATGACTATTTCTTTTTAACGCAACTGCGTTCCGTCCTGCGCGTAAACGGAGTGCATCTTCCTTGGCCTTCCATGTCTCACGCCATGTGCGCCGCACGAAGTGATTGGAATATTTGGCTAAGCGATTCACGAATGGCGTTTAAGTATTTAGGTAGTGGCTCCACAGTTGACTCGGAAATGCGAAAGCCAGCAAAATCTACAGATCGGTTGGCAAATTGAAACTTCTCTGGGTTCAAAACGATTCCTGACTGGCCAACCAGGGTAAGGAATTCCATGGTGCGCCACCAGTGCTGGCTAAGGTCATCATCATAAAAGACTGTGTCATCAACACAACGTTCTTTACGAACAAAATCAGCAAGGATGGAATTAAAGCGGCGGTTGTAACCATCTCCCGACGACAGAAAACCCTGAGGGGCTCCGGTGTATCTCCATTTTCCAAAGGGTGTGATGAAAGTCGTGAGGTGGCGATCAGACTCACGCAGCGGTACACTGTGATAACCATTCCAAGCGTCTGTAACAGTTTTCCAAGTGTTTCTAGGTACGCGGCGAGCAAGGTGGAATGGCGCCTCGGAAGCAAACGTCTCACGCTTGCAGAACTTGTTGAGAGGTGAAAGATCTACGGTGCGGCGAGGGGCGCCATCGTGTTTCCTAGTTATGACCATACGATGACACCATGTAGTAGGATCGCCATGAGGCACTTTCTCCAGAATTCCCAGGGCCTCGTCACGGAGAAGATCTTCACGAACTTTCTCTTGCCAGTGAAGTGGGATGGGGGCAGGTGTATGGCAAGCCACTGGTTTGGCGAGCGGGTCAACATGTATTTCGATAGGGGGTCCTGTCATGCAATGAAGAGCTCGATGTGGACAGGTGTTGAAGGTGGAAGCTGCGTACCGTTTAAGGAGCCACTCTCGCATCTTTGGATTGTTGCCCGGAGTACATGGAAATGGAGGGCTTGAGGGAGGGGTGGAACAGCTGTCCGCTGGGGACAGGTACATGGTTCAGTTTGATGGCTAACGGAGGCACATCCGCCTGTTAACGAACGAGTAGGATTTTGTGAAGGACAGGGAGTGTTGTTGTCTTCATCGGACACACGGTGTTCGCCGATTGAAGGAAAACGTGGGGACAGCACACCCAAGTCTGCTAAGGTTTCCTGCGATAGGTATAGCGTGCTGACGTCGCTGCTGATATAAATCATGGCGTGGCATTGAACACGCTGACCGTCGCGGCTATTCCCCTGTATGACACCGAAGGAAGCCCCATCAATGGAAATGCGTGAGTGGTTGGCGGCCACTAAGTTAGGAGCAGGGAGGAGGATACTGCGTTCAAATCTAGCAGCTAGGAACTCGCGTAGCGACCATACATTGGTCTGAGCGCCGGTGTCTGCGATGGCCACTACATTCTTTGCTATGCGAGGAGGGTGCTTACTGCGGCACCAGGCTTGGTCCATAGAAATGTTTACGGAGATAGTGGGATGTTCTCGCATGTTTGCTTTAACCCATTGATCATTAACGAGGGCGTGGTGGTTATCCTCGGCATCGTTACTCTCAGTAGATGAATTGGTCGGAAGAATTGCTCCTAAGTGGCTGTCATTGTTAATGGGTAAATGACTTCTTTCATTCTGAATGGCAGCTGATGTTGGCGAGGCCTGGTTGTGGTGCTTCTTGCGGCGGCGAGAACGAAAACAGTCAATGCATAGGGTGTGTGGTGTTGAGTTCCATCCACGGGGCCCTTTCGAGTACAAGCTAAATAGTTGTTTGCAGACTGGGCATGGAGACTTCTCTGATCCGTCGTGAGCTACAGGGGCGGTCTTCTGGCGCTTGAAAGCGGACACAGCGGAGACATCCGAAATGGGTGCAGCATTCCGCGCCATCTCCTTGCTCTCGACGAGGGCGATGACATCATTGATAGCGGTAGTAAGTATATTAGCGGTACCTAATACCTCGCGACGGATTTCTACATCGCAGATGCCTTTCAGCAGTGTGTCTCGTATCATGTGGTCAGTATAGTCAACTTTTTGACCACACTGACAATCTGCAGAGAATGCACAGGTGTCAGCTTTTCCACGTACCCGTGCGGCAAAAGATCGAAAGGCTTCGTCGCGCCTTTGGCACATCTGCATGAGGTCTGTCCTCAAAACACCAGTGGCGATGGGGATGACAGCTAAACGCCGCATGGAGGTGAGTAAATCTGTAAGAGGTCGCGAGGCTACGTCGGCGTCAGATTTTAGTAAATTGTCTCCTAATTCCCTGCTGGCACATTGAAACAGCTGTGAGGGGGCTGACGTGTCATCAATGCCAGAGCCTGCTTTAAAAACGTGCCATCGACGCGTAAACACGTTCCACTCTTCCAAGGACACCCCAATACCGATGTGGGGTCTCTCCAGCCTAGGTCCTCGGTTCTCAGTAACAGGGGCAGGAACGGCGGCTTGACCAGCAGATGCCGCCGTCGCGTGACTAAATGAATGACTTTGCAGAAGGGCGCATGCGATGGGTTCTGTCACATCTTCTGACTGGTAGTCGCATCCCGGATAAGCGCAGGATATAACAACCATCTTACTGTACTAGGCCTAACTAGTGATTACTAATCTAGGCTAACCTAGTCGATTCAATCATGAAGAAATATCACCAATTTTCGGAGCATAGAATATAATACCCGAAAATGATTGAATCGACTCTGCAATGAAAAACATAAATAAATAACTGAACTAACGAAACTACGCTGCCACACAATAACTAATAAAGCAGGTTACTCTTAACCGCTGAGCTCAACTGAGCACACAGTGCGATAACAGAATATAACGGTAGGGCAGCGATAGTGATGTCATAAGTACGACACAAAGATGGTACAAACTCTAGGCATAATCCTACAGTGTCTTCTTCGTGATCTTCAGTTAATATTATAATATTAAGAGACAATAATGTGACTGTTTGACTTTCTTCGGCTTTCATCACCTTTACAGCGGTTGCCTGCAGGAAACAGCGAGTGCAATGCGGGGAAAATGACGTAATGAACACGTAAGTACTAAAAGTTACGTTTCTATCCTACGCTATCATCGCCCTTTTCAGTTATCTCAGCTAAAATAACTCACCATCACTTGCATCATATTTCCACAGCATCCAAGTCACGAGAAAAAAACTACCGGAAGTGAAAATTACGAGTCCAAGTCGGACTGAGACTGGAGTCCTACCCAACCCTGCCGGTTCAAGGTTGGAAACAGCTCGACTCTTAGCACTGCCTATTTCATTCCTGTTTTCACACGTGCTTGGATGCAACGATCTCCGCTACAAACAACCAAACGCTCTCCACACTTCAAAACGAGCTGTTACCAAACGCCAGGTTTTGTCAGAGAACGAGTTTGGTAAAAAGGCCAATAAAACTATTAGGCTAACGTTAAAAGGCTGTGAGAAAATAATGCCGGTGTTGCAACTTCGGGATTTACCTCCGACTCCATCTCCTAAATTTTCATAAAATAGGAAGTTTTCGCACTTCGAAAGTATCTTTTACTGTTTTATCATAAAATACAAATGAAGTTCCATTATGGATTTTAAACTCCTGCTCAACTCAAGAAAAGTGATAAAATTAAGTGACTTGCTCAACAGAACAAAAAACTTTTCAGTTTGTCCTTCTCACAGATCTTGTAATGCTGAACGTCAAGCAGGAAAAATGCCACAACCATTTTTTAAGTCATTGCTTTGACTCAACTCGGAATCAATTCCGGGATGTAGAGTCCAGCAATCTGCTAACTCAGCCATCTGAATAGCTTCGCCACTGATCAACCTAACATTTTCAACCGCGCAGTTCTCTGAGTTCAAGAGCTTGCACAAACAAAGCCTTTAGATTGGCTAAAAAATGAAGAACTACTTCAGCTTCCACACTGCTCTGCACATCAACATTCTTTCTGCGCTGCTGCAGTGTAGCTGCTTCAAAATACAATAAGAAGAGGAAAAAGGCTAAGCGTGATGATATCACACAAACCAACCACCACCAACCGTGAGAGTGTCGATTTCTTTCGAAAATTCGTTGATTTGCTGCGTCGTTTGCTCACGAAGCTGAAATCGCAAATTACGTTAGCATAACATTCAATATAAGATCTGTGGTGAGTACACAAAAACAAGCAGACGAATGTCACAATCCGCAAACTTTTCCTCCACAATCTCACTTCAACAATGACATTTTTCAATGACTCAATACGCAACCACCTCTCTGCAATGCACAACACCAAAAACTCTGCTCCTTATTTGTAAAAGACAGTTTGATTTAAATTACTGAATGTTTTCCGATTATGAACCAAGTGATGATTTATCGGAAACAGTTACTTACATACTTAGCATACACCTTACACCTGTCTATTTTTCAGGGAGCTTAAACCAAAAAGCAACGCATTCTCAAACTTCAAAAACACGTACACTCATTCAAACAGCGATCGATCATCACATCGAAAACTTAAATGAGCGTGTGAACGGTGGAATCGTGCTGCAGAGCGCACGCAAATGGCATTTGACGGATTTTATGCGAATCCAAAACGAATGTAACGATTACGATAAAATTTCCAAAAGAGTAGAGTTTGTCGGCATCGTTAACTGATCTTCTATGAGCAGAGGTTCAACCTTAACATGCAGAGAAGCCAACCATGAAGTAAAAACAACGAGGGCTTAGAGCTAAGAATATGAAACATCAATCAAGCTACTCCAAACTAAATACCTACAAAATAGATTTTTCTGCGTCCAGTTCGCTCGTAACAAAAATAAAAATAAAAAGTAGGTTAAGGTGTAACGAGCTCGGACTATCCATCCATTGCACATAGGTGACAACTGTAGCCTGCAATCACGGACTAGCCCAAATACCAGATGAAGGAACTCTGTCCATGATGCAGGCAAACAAGATTGAAACTAGCATGGGCATCTATCAAAACCCAACCACGAAAAATGATAGGATCAAGAAAGATGTAATATTTTTATTGTTGTGATTTGAATATTTCACGTCCTGTAACGCTCGCATTAAATTTTGCAATGCAACTGCTCGATTCCGTTGTTTTCGTCAGTATTCTATACATAAGTTACAATATCTTTCTAGGCCATTGCAGCATAAATCTTCACCAATAGATACCAATGTAAACGCTACTCAACATTTAGCGTGCCGAGAAATTGCAACGCAACAAAGATGGAGACAAATAGCAAGATATTAGTAGTTCAGCCCTAAGTATGCAAGCTGGGTCAAGAATATGTCAACCGAAAATAAAAAAGAGAACAACAAAGTTTACAGCGTGTTTTTGCTCACGAAACAACAAATTATTACGGCACGTTGTTACATGTGCGGATTGTGCGGTCCAGAAAAGTGAGCAGAGATGAAAACAACACGAGAAGTTCGGCTGACAAGCTAAGAATACAATACAACTAATAATTACAAAAAAAGTAATTAGAATAATCAGAAGCAAACAGTGGAAAACTTCTGTAATGTGCCATGTTGTCATCCACAAATATTTCTCCTGCACAGCAGACTGTGAGCATTCGCTCCAATACTCACTATCCAAAACAAGCAGAGTTATATGAAACTCTTTGTAAACAATTTGCGGTTCGATGTAAACAACTTGGTTGTGCAAACAACGATTCACGCAAACGTGCAGGGAAGCGGTTGATGTGAATGTTACAAGATGAACAGTGACGGCAAAAAATTGTTTTAGTGTGATGAGGATAGGAGGGGAAACACTTCGAACAGTTAATTAATGGTACAGAACTTGAAATGGTACAGAGAGAGATTAATGAAATCTGTCATATAGAGATGGTTACGCTTATTAAGAGAATGCTTATCCAGAGAGGTTACACCAAAGAAGACTTTTAAATGAACGAGAAGCGTCGACCAGTCGAACAGTGAGGCGTTAGTGAATGATTTTCAAGCCATTAACAAAATTTTTTTGCCGACACCGGATCAAGTTAAAAGATTTGAAATAAATTGTTCCCAGAACAGAGAGATGGAAAGTCGAGCGACCTATGTAAAGAATGGAAAACCTATTGTGACGATAGAGTACTATACAGCACACAACTGATTCTCACCAAGTATAGTCCGAAGACAGAATCGCAACTCAAATTATAGTGATTGGTCAATTTATACGAGCAATTGAAGACAATGTAATGACGAGAAAATTGACCTGCTCTTTAGATTTGGGAACATGCTGCTTTATTTTCTCACGCAGCCTTTGGAATGTGTGACCCACGTACCGACCTTTCTGGTTGCTGGCCGAAGTCGTCTGGTTGCAAAAACGAAGCAGAGTTCTCTACAGAAGAGTAAAGAAAATTGACCATATACTGTAATTTGAGCTGCGAATCTACACTAAGATAATACTTGGTGAAAATCAATTGTGCGCTGTACACTGTCGCAGCAATAGGTTTTCTGTTCTTCATAGAGGTCGCTCGGTATCACATCTGTCTGTTCTGGAAGCAATTTCAATTAAAATCCTTCAACCAATCATGAGCACAAACTCAAGTCCAAACAAAAATATCAGCAAGAAATATTTACTTTCGCTGCCTCGGGAATTAAAGCAAAAGCAAAGTAAATAAGCGCAGTAAGACTATCATAAACTTTCACACAATGACAAACCTCATTCACAGGCCTATCTTTGGATGTCAAATCATCATCTTCCTGCGCTTTCTGCATTTTTGTTTCCAAAGCAATTCGATGATGTGACATTGTCTTCGAGCTGCGAGATATCGGACACACATACTCGCTACTACCGAACTCCCGAACTGAACTGCCGGGGGAAGCACCGCGAAATCTACCGAAGCCTCCAAATGAACGACGCCCAATCTGATCAAGAGTCATAGATTAGCAGCAGGATTTGTCCAATTCAATTTCGCACGAAGCAACGCACCTTGTACTTGACAGCGATATTGAGAGGCTGCGAACCGGCCTCTTTCAACTTATCGCGCTTCTTTTTCACGCTTTCATTTGGAAGTAGTTCGTCTAATTTTGCCGCTAAATGGCGCCTCAGTAAGCTTTTATTGGCCGGAATGTTCAACAAAGTGGCCAAAGTTTCAGAAGTAAACAGCGGTTCCAAGACCTGCGTAGATTTAACTGTTTGTTATCATCGTCTAGCATGACCATCAAAGAAAATTAGTCACCATTAGAGAGCCATGTACGCCACTTCCACGAAGATTGGGAGCATACTCCGCGAGATCGACCGTGCGCAGCCACTCCATCACCCGATGGTTGGTCCACAGTGACACATCTTCGTCCTTCTGTTAACACAACAGTGGTCATTACTCACATAAAATCTCTTGTTCTAGGCCACTATGCTCTTATATAATTTTAAATTCCACAACGTCCGAGTGGGATGCCAGGTACTAGAGAATGATGTAGAAGTTTTGCGATTTAAATTGTGAAAGAGAATTTGTATAATTAATTATCGTGCGCGAAGTTAAATTTAGAAAAGGTGTGTTTACATAGAATACGACGCAATTTTTCGTACTTAAGTGACGTTGACTACGATTCTACGAAAGAGTTAAAGGTTATGACGTAAAGCTACGACACTTTGCGGGGCATTCTAGAAAACAATCGCAAGGTGTTTGATAAACAGCTAGTAACTGATTGAAAGCAAAATTGTTTGGGTTCGAATTGTGTGGAAGATATTCCCGTCAACTGCTTACGTCAAAAATTGGATGAAATTTCGCACGACGACAAATCGGATTAAAATCGCATTTAGTGTAAACAGACCTTAAAGCAACAGTTCTCAACCATCTTGACATTGTCCCCCACCCTCCAGCGATGATTTACCGCTAAACTCCCCTATTTTCCTAAACATAAAGTGCTGTCTCAATCGCATTGTAGTTCGCTTATAAAATATTTAAGTGCGTTTACCGATATACAATTTTATACATGTTACAACGCAAATACCATCACAAACTGTACTGCCTGCGATTATTGCGCATAAAACTTGCCACCTGCGTCAAGCAAGCTGATTGCTCAATGATGACGTAACAATCCAACGTGCATTGTCTCATTCCCGTAGTCAAGGTTATCTCAAACACTTTTTTGATACCGGGCGATGAAGCGATAAAAATTGTTCAGATATAGCTCGTTGTGTCGCGTTGTCGCGCTCAAGTTCAACGTCAAAATGAAATAAACAATTAGGTAGTCATGTTCTCGCCTATCGGGTATCAGTAAACGCATCGTAATACCTTGGGTAGTCCTTAAGCACTGACAACCAAAAAAAGGCTAACAAATGTTCAAGGATGTGTTGCGAAACAAGTTAAAGTTGGCGCCTCCTTGAAAATTTATGTTTCTTTATTAGTTTAAATAGTCGAGAGCTTGACATCAACCTAGACGACCGAAATTACGAGTTTGATTGCTAGAGTCGTTGAAAAATCAAACCCACAAATGCCGTTAAGCATTCCTAGCTAGCCACAAGCAAGATTGCATTCACCTCTAACAATATCTCTATTTCCCCATTGTTGTAATCAGTTTTCGCAGTAGGCGTTCGGAACCAGGCTGCGCTGAGCCACACTAACCACAAAAAAAAATTTGCGTGAAACATAAATCTTAAAATGTTACTCTTACAAAAACAACAGAGGAGAAAGTTATTCGGAAAAATAAGAATGTAATTCAGTTCGTTCAGTATCGGATGCAAAAGAAATAATCTTTCTAATGGATTAAGTACCACAAACGTAAAATAATTCATTTCAGATAAAAACACCATTTGTGCTAGCACGGCGTCAGTGATGAACACCCAGTCAAAACGAATGCATTATGTGAACAACGGTTAACTGAGACTCTGCCCATTTAGTATAAAGTCTCTACGTGTCATGATATGTTGACACCGCAGATGACGAGCACGTGGCGCATTTATGTATGGCTCGCGAATTGGGCAAGACTACCCAAGTTTTGAACTGTTTTCGCTGTTGGTCGGATTGATTAACGCGTATATCAAGCTGTGTATCTTTAACAAGCCGTTGCTTGAATTTTATCGCGTCTACGTATCAAATGAAGAGTTTACAAACTCAATAGCGAGCGCTCTCATATGGTCATTCGTTCGATAGCAATAAGCCTTAAGCAGGCATAAATTGAAAATACGCGAACACAATGCATCATAAACTTGCAAGGGACAAATTAACACTTCGACTATAACAAAAGTCTCGTCAGCTTGCTTCGCATTGCCAATCCAGGCTACACTTATAGCAGACTGTAAGACTCTGGTTTCATCATTGCTCATCCTAAATATTTCATCTCATTTCTTTTCTAGGTTGTTCCCTCTGATGGCGGAATAGAAACTGTTTGCTAAACTAAAAATTGCTAAAACCAATACTTACTACAGATCGCCGATACAGCAAAAACAATACTTACCAAGATGAAACCCAGCTTATTCGACTGACCGTCAGCTCCGTATGAGAACTAGCCAGCAGCGGTCTATGTATGTGCGGTGAGCATTGCGCATGCATGCGCCTGTCTCTACTCGAACGAAAACACTCCATAACGCAAACGTGTAAAAGAGATTGAGAGTGAAAAGCATAGTGACAAGTCAACGACAGCATATTTAATGAACTAGTCTTGTAGCATTTTCTCTTTTCACGGTTTTTCTACAGCGTCGTAAAAACATTGAACTAAACGTTTGCATACTGATGACGAATTCCCTCATGACACAAATACCGTTCGCATTTTTATTCACATTGAACTTGATTTGATTAAATGATAATGACGACTTCTTTTTTATGCTCTTGTCACGAGAAAGTGTGGAGGCGCTACACATAGGACGAATCGAGACTCGCTTAGGAGCTGCCTCTTTTCCGAGTTTTCTGGTCGATTTTTTTCTTCTGATTTTGTTTAATTAGCTGCTAGTTAGATTCTACCAAGCAGTGATAATAATTATTGTAAAGTATCTTCTCCAAAGACGCAACAACGGGGCTAGGGTGGGAGTTGAACTATCATTCTTGCGATCATCGTTAAAACGACGCTCCTAACCACTACGCCACGTTGCGATCCAAATGCGAAAAAAAAAAAACAACGGGGCTACAAAACGCAGATACCCGTAGTTTCAAAGCTATTTAAGGAGCGTGTAGCTCAGATCACCTGCTTCGCTTCCAAGGCCGGCTGTCTTTGCATTTTCGTATTTAGTTGCATTTTATCCTTAAGCGATGAAAGGCTATAACGAGCTCGCTCTAGGAGTCACCAGCGATTGGTGCACCACACATTAAGCACCACATTAATCCCACTCAGTGCCTTTCCCAACGGCACAATAAGTAAACTTGCCGGCTTGTTCACCACACTGTCCCTTTAGTGCTGAACGTCAAGCAGGGAAGCTGTGAATAGCAATGTTAAAGTTATTGGTTTGACCGAGATCCGAGACCTTAGGTTCACGACCAAAACCGCAACTGGCAGCCATTCGGCCTCTTAAAAATAAATTTATAGCACCATAAATTTCGCTTGTTAACCTGCTTCAAGACTTGCGAGATTGTTTTATTTGCAAGCTGCCGTACCTACGAAGCTTAAAATCTTAGAGTGCAATCATGCATTTTGTTGATACAGCAAAAACAATTACATGGTGTATCAACGACAATGTTCGGTCTGAAGACCAACTTTGAAGGTACGAAAACACCACCGCGCCACCTAGAGACCGAGACCACGAGCCTAAACTCGAGAATGAGACCGCAAAACATCCGTCTCAAGACCGGCCTCAAAACCTACTAACATCACTGGTATAAACCCAATTAACTTTTTCTAAGACGCAACTCACCATATGAGCGAGTGGTCTCCGTTGCAACTGACTAGGATCGAACTGGCAACTTCGCAGTTTCTCGATACCTCTTCGGAAACTGATTAGATGAAAAAGGTTGGTGATCTTGAGTTTCTGCGCATCAGTCACTGTGAGGTGATGCAAAGTTCGACCATCCATGCAAGCTTCGTGGAAAGCATCTAAATAAACGTGTCTACGTTATCTCCAAGCAAAAGCTCAGAATCCATACCTCACTGTCTAATCTACTAGTGCGGTCGCCTTTCTTCTAAAACAGAAACGCTGTCCATCATTTTCATTGCTGCAACGTTTTCGTCCACTGCTTCGGTTTCAATATATTTAGATTCAGCATAGAAAGGAATATTGCTCTGCAGCTAATCCAATCACTAGCATATCCTTGCACCAAGAGTTATCATTCCAAAAGTGTACTGCAAAGTGAGGGATAATAAATGAGTTCAAAGATCCATTAATTCTATAGCTTATGACAGGATACAAAAACTTTTTTAAAAATTTGTCAGGATCAATCATAGGAGCATCATAACGCGCACCTTTATATTGAGGCAGACCGATATCATCGAGCCAGCGTGCCACCCACACTACGTCCATTTGTCCGGTGCCCACCACTTCATCGTCGTCCCCTGCTCCTAGAGACTGAAGGTGAAGCATCAACTTTTTCTTGTGGAGCGGATGACGAATTCCCAGTTCCTGCAAACATCATCTACCAATGAGCACCAATACAACGTGTTTTGGATTTGTTCGGCCCACTACTACCACGTATTCGTGCTTTGGAATATACATAATTATATAGGACATGGACAGCAGTGAAGGTACACGTACCACTCTTAAAAAAATACTCAATAATCCTCTATGCCAGGGCTGGCGAACCTTTTTAAGTAAATGGGACATAGAGGAGACCTTAATCTGAAAAAAATACTAAATGGATTACGGCATAACATGTTTTCTGCTCATTAGAACAAGCTGGTCCTGAACGTAGGCAAAGGCAACTACTAGATAGGTAGCCAATACTGTAACAGGTTTTAATCAGCAAATTACATGGCTCTGCTATCAATCAAGAGAATACGTTTGTTACATCATAAATGTGTAGCTTAACTACAAATAAATCAATCCATGACTTCATCACTGCACAGAACTTTTGTTCCTTTAAGATTCTTACAATTTTTGAAACTGCAAATGGGTTACTGAAATGCCAGGAGTGGGCTACTTCAAGACTTGCAGGCCATTTGTTCGCCATTAGAGTTATTCCTAAAAAAAAAAAAAATTAAAAGCAAAAGTGCAGTGGATAAACATTTTATTATGTCGCAAGAATGCAAAAATGATTATCAAACATTTTAAAAAAAGTTTACCCACTAATGTTAATTTCTGTCCCGCCTATCCCCAATTTTGTGTATTTTTGTTTGCAGTGCTTCACTGGCTCAACCAACATGTCCTTTTTGGAGAATGACCCTTACTCTTACACGAACTTAAAAAAAAAAATTGGTCGAAATCGAGCGATGGGGTCAAGAGATATAAGGCAATTAAGTGATATATAGTTTGATAACACTTTCTCTAGCAGCAGAAATTCAAAATGCTCTATTTTTTGAAGTACCTGGGCGATTTGTGTGAAATTTGTGTCTATCCTGCAATTTCGATGACAATAAATTGAACGGATTTGTTAGTTTTAAAGAACTTTGCCACTAGGGTGTAGCAAACTCGATTTCAACGATATTAGTGATCATATGCTTTAATGGTACCACAAGTTTGTTGCAAATAAATGTTATAGTTTTTGACTTTTTCACGTTTTGACTTTGCTTTCATAATCGCTCTTAAGCTGTTTCCTAGTTGCGAAGTTTTGGTTTGATTAATGACTAGCAAACACTAAATCCTGCCAAGTTCACAGGCACATACTGAATGCGTTTTGATTGTTTTCTTGCTTTCCGTGTGAGAAAACAGGATTTAAATTGGAGCTTCAAAAAAATGTTGATGCACGGACTAATAATCTACCTGCCAAAAGTCCCTCCTTGCAAGAACCCACAAGGCGACATCTGCCAAAGATTGACTGCTTAACTGATTTTGTGCGTATGCCTTTAAAAAAAATTTTACTCGGCCGTTACTACTTTCTGCTGGAGAGCACCAAGTCAAAGAAAAACAGACTTCCAATCGTATGCAAGGAGCTTACTGGTCTTTGGGCAAAACTGAACTCTTCCCTTTTAACAGATAAAGGTGCAATGTATTGCTTAACTTGTCTAATCAAGCAATATGAAAAATATTAGCGCAGACCTACCAGCGAATTTGAAGCAGAGATGTCAAAGATATTTGATATAACAAAACCAGATGAAGAGTAGCCGTGCGAGGAGGACAATTATTCGTATCTAAAATTTGTGACTACCGATAAATTTTGAATTGTGTTTCACGATTTTCTCTCTATTATACTGCTATTCTTAAACTGTGCTCCACTGCTGACTGTTGTTTTTAATAGTTCAATAGTCTAAGATCCAGACCGAACTACAGCATGGAGAAACAGCTTATCTACAGGCAAAAGTAAATGCAAAAAGCGCTTTTTCAAAACTTACAAAAAAATGCCCTGCAAGGTGTAACTTGACTTAAAACTAACGGTCATTCAACTACCAATCTTATGCTATTTTTCGGCAAATTTGCATCCTGAAGATTGATCAAAAAATATTATTAAATGAAATTTTTAAGCAACAAGCACTCGTGAAAATACTAAAATGTTCAGTTCTTGTAGCAAAAACTTTCGTCATCTTTATAGCACATATACCGATATTAATCAAATCATGTTTGCTGTCCCCTAGTGGAAAAATTTTGTAAAACTAACTACTCCTCCCAATTGGTTGTCATCAAAAATGTAGGATTAAACACTAATTTTACTCAAATCACCCAAGTACTTAAAAAAAAGCATTTTGAATTTCTGCCGCTAGAGGGATATTGTGAAACTATAACACTTAATTGCTTATGTCTCTTGACCCCATCGCTCGATTTCGACTAAATTTTTTTCAAGTCCGGGTGATAGTAAGGGTCACCAAAAAGAGTATCTAGCATGTTGTTAGAGCCAGTAAACGAAAAAGCAAAAAATTGGGGGTAGGCGAGCAGAAAATAACATTGGTGGGAAAACTTTTCTCAAAATTTTTAAAAATCATTTTTGCATTCTCGCTATATCATAAAAAGTTCATTTACTGCACTTTTTCTTTTTCTAAATTCTAAAATAAAAATCTTAAGGAATACCCCTATTTGTCACCCCTGCCCTATGATATGCTGACATGAACACTTTTAACCATAACTGCTTTTCACTTAAATCATTGAACTCATGAGCGTGTTCACTATTAATCATTGTCATGTTTATGTTTTGCGGGCTTGGCAGCAGGAGTCTTGAATAAAAGTTGAAAGCACTGCATTAGAATCATAATTTAGCGTCTGAAAAAATACAGCACGTGACGTTCATAAAAGAGTTTAATTGTCAGGAAGATAATGAAGAACTCTTCTCTTGCCCAAAAAAACTTGAACAACGAAGAAACAGAATCTATGCACAACAAAATATAGATGCGAATCCTGATGGATATCCTCTCTACTTTTCAACAAGGGGAGAAATAATACATTCCACACTCTCATTGTAACGATTAACGTTCACGTGTGGGTTAGTTTATTTTAATCATTTTACAACTCTAGTTAAGCAGGTGAAAACCGGGGAACATTTAAGGTTGAAACTTGGAATTGACTTGAACATAACCAGCACACACTTTTTTCGATGAACCTAAAAACTTCTTGGCAACAACAACAAAACCACAACAATACAGCATACTACGCCATCTGGGTACCTACAAACCACAACAATCCAGCATACTACGCCATCAGGCTACCTACAAACCACAACAATCCAGCATACTACGCCATCTGGCTACCTACAAACCACAACAATCCAGCATACTACGCCACCTGGCTACCTACAAACCACAACAATCCAGCATACTACGCCATCTGGCTACCTACAAACCACAACAATCCAGCATACAACGCCATCTGGCTACCTACAAACCACAACAATCCAGCATACTACGCCATCTGGCTACCTACAAACCACAACAATCCAGCATACTACGCCATCTGAATACCTACAAACCACAACAATCCAGCATACCAAGCCATCTGGCTATTTACAAACCCTCTATTGATTCTACGACGCTACGTTACCAACACATCTTTTAGTAGCCTTTCGATGCAAGTAGAATCACAATTGAAATTGAGTTAAAACTGGGACAGAAAAAGCGATTAAACCACCAGTCAATTCCTACCAACCACTTAACTGAAATTAGTAACGAACAACACAGTGACAGAATACGAACATTGATAACTAACATACACAGCTTGAATTTTTCGGCCAAACCCGCTGGAAATTCCTGAAAAAATCCTCGGAAACACTTACAATTCGCTTTCTTACAAAAACAAATTAGGCTTTCCAGAAAAATCTTGGCTGATTTTAGTTCGCTTGCATAATTCTTTTTTATGTGCAGTTCCTTCAAAAACTTTAAAATTAACATGAAAAATGATCTTCGTGACAACTACCAGTAATTCTGAAACGTTATCTCTTTTTTTTACGTATTTAACGTCATATTTTTTGTAGAACCTCACGGTAACTGCCGCTTAAGCGGCTGCAAAACTCTGGGTGGCGGCTTGACTCGAAAACCTTTAAACGGTCACTTCGCAGTCTCCCTCGAGGTTTCAGTTGCATGTGATATTGATTTCAACTTTTATTTTGTGCTTTGATTTGTGTTATTGATCTAAAAAAATTTCCTTATTTTTGCATCTGTTACCTAAATAAATTACCTACCTACCTCCGTATTTTACAGTAAAGATTATAATTAAAAGGAACGTTTTATATAAGATTTAAGGCACTCCCTGGTTTGAAGGAAATTAAACAGAGCGTTGTTCTTCTTGGGTTTAGAACTTGAGTGTCGAAATAGTAAATATCACAAGTTTCTGGTTACTTGTAGTTAGTAATCATCGTTTTGACGTAATACTGAGAACGTCTGTTTTTTAAATTCTCGGTTTGCTTTGCAGCGGCTTGTGCCTTGTCAAATTGGTGCTAGCCAGCAGTCGGTCAGAGCTTAAGTGCTGTATGTTTTTAGAAGTGCAATGATTTGTCAATCTTTTGTTTCAACATGATTTCATATTTATTTCTCATGTTTAATTCATTCTATTTGAATGAGAATAATTGGATAAAATTTAATATTTTGAATGACCTATTGCAAAGAAAAAGCAAGACGGGCGAATACGAACAATCAAACTGTTTTATCCACTCTTTGTGGACCAGTAGTACGTTAAGAATCACCGATTTTGATAAAACCTTTCTCAAAATTTAACCAATTCAAACACACACATACCGGCCACCGCCAGAAGAAATATGTGACGCAGAGACATCATTTGCGAATCTATAAGATATACGACAAAAGGCTATCTTATAGATTCGCAAATATTACATTCACCGTGAATTATTACATTCACCAAGTGGAAATTGTCAGAATGATTGAACAAAAACGACTCATCAGAGAGCGAAGACAATCCTTTTTGTCGGCATAAGATTGGTCGATAGTTACCTCCAAGTGGATAGATGGACTTCATACGAGTGCCGATATTATAGGCAGGCGCACCATGAACTGGCAGGGTGGCCTACCTCCGTTCTTCATTTTTTTCTACGGATTGCATAAGCGATTCGTTATTTTTGTGGACACTCTTTGTAATTTTGCCTCTCTTCCCATGATGTTCTTCTTCGTTACTTTTGACGTGTGTGGCACATTCACAAACGCTCTTGTAAAAAGCGCCAAAAACATCTTTTGATTTTAGGTAGTCTTGAAAAAGACTGTTTTTGAACCAAACATTTTCGTCTCGCTTTCTACGGGGTTCAACGCTAGAGTAACTTGAGAAGGAAGAGGTGGTCTATTATATTATCATCAGCTTCATCGAAAAGACAAAAATTTTGCAACAAGAAAGGAGAAAAAGGAAGAGAGCTGTGATTGGTAGAATATGGATGAATTTAGAATTCAACTATTGAGAATTTGCAGCGAGTAGACAAACTCCTTTTGACGGCACAGAATAGGTTTGAGCGTTTTGATGAAGGTTGCTTTCAGCGTCCCCATGTGAAGTGTTCTAGCTTTTGCTAAAATAGAAAACTGGTCAAAATGACAATGAGAGGCACAGTCAGGATTTTGAATAAAGTGTTGACCAATAGCTGAATCACAGTCTTGTTCATTCAGTGGAATAGTAATTTTGCAGTTACGTTTGGGAAGAACTTTGGTTGGATTTTCTTTATTTCGAATTGATTTTGGAACGTGTTGATTGATTTTATCTTGCAGTCGTAAAGATGTGCGACCCACGTACCGGCAATCCCAGTGGCACACGTATTGGTATACGACCATACTTTGGTGAGTGATGGGCACAGCATCCTTATAGATTGAAGGCAGAATCTTTCTGGTTTGAAAAATGATTCCTGTTTTCAATTACTTCCCAAAGAAGGACTGAAAAAATGCCCTGTGTATGTAAAACTACCCTGGATTGGCAATATTTCTCTTAAATTCGAAAAACAGGTAAAACCTAACGTTCAAAATTGTTTTACAACCGTCAATCCTCGTGTCATTTTCCAAACCAGAAAGATTCTGCCTTCAATCTATAAGGATGTTGTGCCCATCTTTCACCTAAGTATGGTCGTATACCAATACGTGGGCCACTGCGATCGCAGGTACCTAGGTCGCACATCTTTACGACTGCAAGATAAAATCAATCCCAAAATCAATTCGAAACAAAAAAAATCCAACCAAAGTTCTTCCCAAACGTAACTGCAAAATTACTATTCCACGGAATCAATAAGACTGTGATTCAGCTATCGGCCAACACGTAATTCAAAATCCTGATTGTGTCTCTCATTATCATACTGACCAGTTTTCTATTTTAGCAAAAGCTAGATACTTTTTCACTTGGGGACGCTGGAAGCAACCTTCATCAAAACGCTCAAACCTATTCTGTGCCGTCAAAAGGAGTTTGTCCACTCGCTGCAAATTCTCCGATAGTTGGATTCTAAAATCCATCCATATTTGACCAATCACAAGCGTCCTTCAACAACCTATCACGATTAACCAATCACAGCCATCTTCCTTTTTCTTTCTTGTTGCAGATTTTGCGATGAAGCTGATGATAATATAATAGACCACCTCTTCCTTCTCAAGTTACTCTAGCGTTGAACCCTGAAGAAAGCGAGACGAAAATGTTTGGTCTAAAAACAGTCTTTTTCAAGACTACCTAAAATCAAAAGATGTTTTCGGCGCTTTTCGAATCTGTTTTGAAATTCTGTACCACCAAAAAAATTTTCGTAAACGCTCTCGTCGAAGAGATTGTTTAAATCTGCGCAGACGCTTTTCACAATAGCTATCTCACGCATTACCGCGTAATATTTTTTTGCACGAATGCAAACTACCACTTGTTCAGCTGAATTTACTTCCAACAATATTATGTTCCAGCATAATGATGGCGTAATTTCGGGGTTGCCCTTAAAGAAACAGCTCTAGAACAAAAGCAGAAGGACAGTGTTTGAAAATGCTTCATAACGATACAGCAAATACAAAATGCCCGAAAATCACACGTCTTAACAACAAAATTATTGTAAATTTATCTTGCTGAGCACAGTTTCGGCCCGCGACCCCCTGAGCGCTCTGCTTCAGACCACATGAATGACTTCGTCACTTAGAGCTTACCAAGCGACGAAGCTTTTTCAGCAGCTTGTTAAGGATTTGTCTTCACTTTTTTACAAGTTAAGAATGGTTATTGGTCTAGGTCTGCTCAGTAGTCTAAGGCTCGTAGCGATTCACACAGCATAAACATCTTCAAAACACAAGGCAGAAGAAACAGCATTGTCACGCATTTTCACAACCACATCTTTGTCGCGATATTGAAATCTTTAATCCTTAGAATAGAAACGTTATCTATCCCAGAGAACGACGTGAGAGTATCAGTATTATATCCGATGGTCTTTGGAAATCTTGCAATCCACCACTTCAAAAGAAACAGACCACCCTTAATATATAACGAGATCATATATTAAGTAACTCAGAAAATATTCCTCTCTGCGCAATACAAATCACTCTGAAATCTCCGCTAACACTCACTCAAAATAACCCACAAAATACGAAAAGCAGCAACACAGACTTACTTTAAACACATCTAATACCCATCTGAATACAATAACAAATTTCGCTCCTATTTATTGAAAATTTACGACACCAGAAAATTCCAGATAGTTTCATATTATTATGTAATTATGACACAGCAGAAAACGTAGAGGTTAACAATACCATAGATTGCAAAATGTCGATTATGACGTCATAGACAAGATGAAAAAATGCTCAAGAAAAGAAGTTTCTAGAAGATTCCAGCATATCAAAGTAATTTTGATCAAAACTTGCGATAAACAACGAAAGTTCTGGATTTTATCATGCCTCTCGTCACGTGCAACAATTCACACACCAAATGAATGTAACTACAGAACCAGTTCAAATTAGGCAAGTTAGACGGTTTTATCACCAGACTATAAACTCAAAATATATCACTTGATTAATAACGTGACAAACTTAAATCATTAATTGCGCTCCTGCTAGCAAGTGGGCAGCCATACGGAGCTGAAAATAGTATGAAAACCAGAAACTCGATCCAAACTCATGAAAACAAGTCCGCTGCAACAATGACATGAAAGCTTACCCGGTTTAGACTGAGAAATAACAACCTAAGCACTAAGCAAACAAAACATGCACAAAGTACTTCACATCAATCCCTATATCACTTCACCTTTTCAAGTTCATGATTGGTTGCGCGTAGCAAGGTCTCCCCACTTTTCACCCATTTTCGACAAGCTTCTGCGTACATGTGCAGACCGATGTCGGAAAGCCACTGACATACACGGTCGCAATTCCATCTCTGGAAGGGAAGTTCGTCCTCAGATCTGAACACAGCAGCTGGTAAGTGAGCAGTAACATGGGCAGTAACACATGCAACTTAGCGACTCCAATCAATAATAGACCGGGCGCCCGGAGGGTTTATTCAAATGAACGACGGCAAAAGGTTTGACCACATCAAAACTTGCACACTTACGGGTAATTTCAAAATATTTATTGCTGCCGGAGTGGGTCCGGGGATTTTACCCCTAAACTACCCATTTTAGAGGGGTCAAAAATGACATTTATTCAAGTGAACGATGGCAAGGCTAAAAGTTGTGCCAAGTCACGCGTGTTAATGTACTGAACATCGAAATACCAATGACAGCAATTTTATCCGGGGATAACCCCGCGACAGCAACGATTTTATACCCGTGTGACGTCACGACGTAGTCACGTGATATTCTTCTAGTGAGCAATGGCAAGACTAAAAGTTGTGCCAAATCATGCGTATTAATGTACTGAACATCAAAATATCGATGACAGCAATTTTATCCGGGGATAACCCCCCGACATTAATGATTTTGTGCCCCCATGACGTCACGTGATATTGTTCAAGTGAGCGATGGCAAGGCTAAAAGTTGCGCCAAATCACGCGTATTAACGTACTCAACGTCAAAATATCGATGATAGCAATTTTACTCGGGTTTATCTCCTTCAACAAACGAATTTGGAGACAGTAGGGGAACAAAAATGGGCTGATGCGTTTTTATAAACAAAGATGGCAAGATTACATAAATTGTAAAAATCACGCATACGGCACTGAATGTTTAAAATAGCAATTTTGCTTCCTTAGTTATTCTCCCGGCAGCAAAAAAAAATGTCAGTCGTCCTTCCAAAGCAATATTTTTACATCCCCCTAGATTAAGAGGTTTTCTCGAGCCAAAGAATTGGCAACACCCAATTAAAGCAAGACGAATAGGTTACTATTTTAAATCAGAGTGGATTGAGAACATGGAACAGTTAGAATAAGCTACTGTATATCATTAAAATTTTTATCGTTAAATTGTTTTTGCGTGCTCCGACTGATATTCTTTTTAGCAGCGGGAGCATTGATGAAACTAAGTTATTATTTTTTTACTGGAACGTTATCGGAACCAATTAGATGGCCGAGTAGATAAAGTGTCTGTCTCTGGTGTGGTCGATTCAGGTTTGTTTCCGAGTCGAGTCAAACCAATGATCCTATAATTGGTATTGACAGCTTACCGGCTTGACGTTCAGGATTCAAGGAGCAGAGTGAAAAACAAGTCGCCAATTTCGCTCTTTGTGGCGTCGGAAAAGGCAATTACCGGCGACGGGATTCCCCATCTTGGAGTGATAAACAGATGGTCAACAACTCCTAGGCTAGTTTGAAACTATTAAAGGTGAAATATTTCAATTACGTGGTCAATAGTACAAAGCCTGTGTAATAGTATGTATTACTCACGTGATTCAAGCATTAACTGGATGTAGTAGAGTAGGTTTTGCTATTGCACAATAAAAACAAAGCATTCCATGAAGGAACGCAACCAGCAGAAAATGTTAGAGGAAGCATATTTGAACTGGCCCAAAACTTCAGAAATAGGGTCTGTTTAGGTCAGGGCGCTAGGAATGCGTAGATAACATTGTCGTGAAAGAAAGGGGCAGGCCCCGGTGCCAATGCTATTCTTTCCTAATTAGCGTAATAGTTTTATTTATGCAAGCTTTCACTCACATGAAGCTGGTTTAATTAGGTGTCTGCAAAATGCATCAGCATTAGCTATTGTAAGTAAAAGAATAAAATAGACAACGATAAATTAGTTTAATTATAACCAAATGAAATGTAGCTCATGTCTCATACCACCAGGCCCAAGGGAGCTAAAAATGAGTATTACCTCACCCTGGTGGCCCTGATAAGCAGAGCTGTAGTGTCTTGAGACTTGTCTCGGTCTCGAGACACGATTTTTTAAAGTTACGGTCTCGAAGGTGTGAAGTCTCAGTATCGTCTCGCGACCTTAAAGTCTCGTAAAGTGAACGTGTCTCGGGACTATTTTTAAAAGCTCGCTTCAAAATTGAATGAAGTAACTTAAATGAATAAAAACCAACTACCACTGGTATTTCCAACATTTGCAGTAGGCTTACGTACAGTAGAATGAAAACTTACATCATCTGCTCCAATTGAGAGAGGGGTCAAAAATGACATTTCAGAGTCAGCGACATGGCCTAGCGGTACCGCGCGCAGGTGACAGATCCTACGTGACGGGTTCGATTCGCTGCTGGAGCCGATCGCATTTGACATATTTAACGGGTGGCTGCTGACTCGAAAAGCGCAAGCTCACTTCGCAGTCTCCCTCAATTACTGTTGAATTTTCGGTTCAATATAATTTGAAAATAGCCTGAGTTATTTATTTATTTGAGAGAGTATTTAGCTAAGGAGGCATTATTATTCGGCCTCATCGGTCAAGCATGACTTGCAATACGTTAAGTATGCTGACAATCCAGAAATGCAACGAAAATCTTTTGTAAACATCGTTCACCACGAATTTTCATTGCATTTTAGAAATGACGGCATACTCTTAAGTCTGTGAGTTATGTGCAGTAAACAGGCTTGCGACTACAAGCAAATGATTAAGATAGGCAAAAAAGATTTATGCCGGGGCACAAATTAATAGGCTATATTGGTATACACGTAATAATTACTGACTTCTTTCTGCACTAGGCAAATATCTTTTGGAGGAAAGAGTTGGTTGCAGGCCCGGCGGTGACCATGGATTTTATTGCGACGTTTTCTATTTTAAGCTTGTGTCAGAGTACATCTCTTTGTAGCTACTGCCTTTTCTTCGACTTTTCTGTTGTTGGTTTGTGTTTTTGGTCTTGCAAATAAACGGACTCTAAGTTGGATTGCTTTCTCAGATGAGAGGCGGTTTTCATTGAGCTTGTTTTGGTTTAAGTGGTTATTTTAAAACTGTGATTTTCAGCTTTATCCACACAAGAATCCATGTTACTACGCATGATCGTCACACGACTCTCTTTGGAAATTTGATGGTATTGAAAAGACAATTTTGAAGTTAGCAGTACTGGTATTCAAAAATGAATTTTACAAGAATATTTTTTTTTGTAAGCAAAAAAATCAAATTTTCATTGTACTCGTAGTATTACGCCGAGGCGTGTAACGAGTGACGGAGCATGTCTCCGCGGTTGAGCGCCTGGGCTGCAAAGCCTCGCAGCGATGGAGAGTTGACCGACCCGGGAATCGAACCCCAGACCTGCCGCACCAATAGCGATGTCTTAACCACTGACCTAACCGGCCGTTTTTTTCGTAGGCCTACATCGAAAGCTCTCAAGACCCTAGAAAAAAAGGCAAAAGACCCTAAGTCGAAAGCCTATTGTTCTACTTATAGATAGACAAATTTTTTTTGCCTTAAGACGAACAATGTCATCAGTAAACATAAATATCGCGTTTTTCGTTCTCCGTCAAGTAGTACAATAGCAGCTTTTTCTGCGTTTCTATAAGACAACTGTCATGACTTTCCACATCCTGCCGGATGAAAAAATTCGTCGGAATGTCATACATTAACGGTAAAAAAAATTCACAACCTTTTGAGAGCCCCTAATTTCAAAAGTCTCGTGCCCCGTTTCGTTCCAGTCTCGGTCTCGTCTTGACTGTTTGCTTCAAGTCTCGTCTTAATCTCAACAATTTTGGCCCAGACTACAGCTCTGCGGATAAGTGCATGGCGCTGAGTAACAAACTTGCGTTGGAGTTGCCGTTTTTAAGTGCTTTTTCCGACGCCACAAACAGCAAAATTGGCGACTTGTTTTTGACACTGTTCCTCAAGCCTGTAAGATATCAATACCAATTATAGGATCATCGGTTTGACTTGACTTGGAAACAAGCCCGAGTCGACCACACCAGAGACAGACACTTTACCTACTCGGCCATCTAATTGGTTTCGGCAACGTTCCAGTAAAAAATAATAACTTAGTTTCATCAGTGCTACCGCTGCTAGCAATAATTGTTTAATGAAAAAGAGTAGGCCTATATCAATCAAAGCAAGTAAAAACAATGTAACGATAAAAATTTTAATGATATACAGTAGCTTATTCTAACTGTTCCATGTTCTCATTCCACTCTGATTTAAAATAGTAACCTATTCGTCTTGCTTTAATGGGAACTTACCAATTACTTGGCTCGTAATCTAGAGAGATGTAAAAATATTGCTTTGGAAGGACGACTGACATTTTTTTTCCTGCCGAGAGAATAACTAAGGAAGCAAAATTGCTATTTTAAACATTCAGTGCCGTATGCGTGATTTTTACAATTTATGTAGTCTTGCCATCTTTGTTTATAAAAACGCATCAGCCCATTTTTGTTCCCCTACTGTCTCCAAATTCGTTTGTTGAAGGAGATAAACCCGAGTAAAATTGCTATCATCGATATTTTGACGTTGAGTACATTAATACGCGTGATTTGGCGCAACTTTTAGCCTTGCCATCGCTCACTTGAACAATATCACGTGACGTCATGGGGGCACAAAATCATTAATGTCGGGGGGTTATCCCCGGATAAAATTGCTGTCATCGATATTTTGATGTTCAGTACATTAATACGCATGATTTGGCACAACTTTTAGTCTTGCCATTGCTCACTAGAAGAATATCACGTGACTACGTCGTGACGTCACACGGGTACAAAATCGTTGCTGTCGCGGGGTTATCCCCGGATAAAATTGCTGTCATTGGTATTTCGATGTTCAGTACATTAATACGCATGATTTGGCACAACTTTTAGCCTTGCCATTGCTCACTTGAATAAATGTCATTTTTGACCCCCCTAAAATGGGTAATTTAGCGGTGAAATCCCCGGATTTACCCCGGCAGCAATAAATATTTAAAAATTACCGGCAAGTGTGCAAGTTTTGATGTGGTCAAACCTTTTGCCGTCGTTCATTTGAATAAACCCTCTGGGCGCCCGGTCTGATAACTTTTCATTCACATTTGTGCAAAAATAATACTAACCTAAATCCTGACATCTTCACTATAGCTGCTCGCTGGTAAACTAAAAGCAAAATCTTTCCCAACGATTATATTTTATCAGTTTCGTCAGCCTACATCATGTATCTATGTTTAGATGCGTCATAGGGCGTTTTTTACACGATATTGCTCATGACAGCGTTGTCGTATATATAGTACGCGTGCGTGTGAGAAAACGGTCTATAAACACTTAATTTGTCGCAATTTTTTAAGTACTTCTCAAAATGCAATGCAAGCACCATAAATTCACGCAAGTGCGGGAATGACAATCTACAGTACTGCAAATTAGAAACTTCGAAGCTACCTGCAGAGTAGTAAGTAATAACTAACTGATTGATTTCATCGTTTTTATCCTCCTGTCAAGAAAAACGGACTATACATAGGACGAATCCAGATTCGCATAGAAGTTGCATTTGTTTTCCAAGTTTTCCGGTCGAGTTTTTGCTTCCAACTTACAAGGAGAGATACTAGTCGTAAAGCATCTTACCCAAGGACGCAACAACGAGCCTTGATTGGGAGTTGAACAATCAACGTTGCGATCATGGTCGTCGTAAAAACGAAGCTTCGAACCATTCGGCCACGCTGCCGACTAATGCTGCCAACTGCAATAATGTTGGATGCGAACACTCAAAGACTGGAGTAGATAAAGCAGTGCTGCTTCGCATTGTTAATCAAATTTAAAGAAGCATCAACTGTTAGTAACGTTTCTTTAAATTTAATGCATGACATTAACGATAATGACCAAGGTGAACCTAGAAACAATGGCGTTTCAGCTTTATGCGGATAGCTGCTGACGTCACTACATGTGGGCCTATCAGTCACTGACAAGAGAAAACGAGTGGAAGTTTACAGCAGAGCTAAATCAATTACAAAATAATTATAAAACTATCACGTAACTGTAATTATAAACGTAATTGAGATTTTTTGTTATAGTGTGATTGCAATGGCAACTATAATTTAAAAAAATTGTGGGCCAAATTACATTACTTCTTACAAGTTTATCTGCACTTTTTCTTTCCTTTTAACTGTAGCGGTTGTCGTTGGCATCAGCATCAAAGCATGCATATTGTGCTTATACTTCTAGTTAGCGTTCTTATTTTAAGATAGTTTTTCATCACATGTGGGCACTAGGGTGATGCAGTTGCCCCAATGTTATGAAATGACACTGAACCTTTGTCAGGTACTGTGGTTTGGTGACAAAAACATCTTTGCAAAATTTGGTTGAATTTTATCAACATTTAGGTTGGGCAGAAGGGACATCTTTGTACTGCCAGCAAGGTTTCTATTTTTTTACCTGTCGCACAGATTTTAATTTTTTTTTGTATAATCTAAACCTAAAAAGCAAGTGTATTTAAAGCAGTTAGATTGAATTTTATCAAAGTGTAGGTTAGGCTGATGAAACGTCCTTTTTTTCTAGCAGGTTTTCCATTTTTTTTACTTCTAACATAATTTTTGATATACTATAAGCTAAAAAGTAAGTGGAATTGAAGGACATACCAGCATGATAACTTTTCCAGCCTATAGATTGTAAATGCATGCAGCACTCAACTTCAACTCGAGAAGGATAAATTAAAAATTTTCGGCAGCGTGGCCGAATGGTCGTTTTTACGAAGGCCATGATCGCATGGTTGATGGTTCAACTCCCACCAAAGCCTCGTTGTTGCGTCCTTGGATAAGATGCTTCACAATTATCTCTGCTTGGTGGAATCCAACAAGCATCAAATTGAAGAAGTCAGAGGCAAAATTCAAGCAGAAAACTCGGAAATAAGGGCAAATCTTAAGCGAGTTTGGATTCGTCCCATGCACAGCGCCTCCGCCGCTTTCTCGTCACAGGAGGATAAAAATGAAGAAATCAAAAAAAAAAAAAACAGTTGACAATGTATTCAGGTATGCATCAGTTACAATTTCAGAAATCAGCACTTTGACTGACTTCGTCCCTTTCGCTGATTTGGGATGATGTTCCTTTCATTTTCGACCACTTGCAAGATACTCTGCAGATTGCCCTCCTTTTTGGCCGTGCAAATGTAGTCACGGGACAACTTAACCCCCCTTTCAGCACCGTCATTAACAACAGCCAGGCTTGAGATAATCTTTATGCTGTTATTGAAGGTTTCATTGTCCTTCCATAAATCAGCCGATTCCTCAAAAAAGCTTGTGTCAATACCTGCCATAGTAAACAAAGACCAGTTCTTTCAAAAACGAAAGGATTCTATACAGGCGGAAAAGTTGTGAGAATGCAAACCCGAAAGTTTCCTTGTTTGGTGTGTGGAAACGGAGTGGGAAGGAATTCTTTACTAGGTACAAAATGTCAACGTTGGGTGCACAAAAAGTGCTCTGGAATTCAAGGAAAGGTAGCAAGCATAAATGGATTTGTCTGTAAAAGATGCCTAGGTTTGGTGGCTACAAGTATGGAAGAAAATATTACGTTAGATGAAGACGACATAGAGATTGTGGATAAGTTTGCACATCTAGGCGATGTGCTTAGCACGGAGGGAGGAGCTCAAGAAGCTGTGCGTTCAAGGATAAGATCAGGTTGGATGAAATTCAAAGAAGTCTCAAGTGTTTTAGGCAACAAGTACATGTCGCTAAAGATTGGGAGGGCCTTATACAAAAGCGCTCTTACCTACGGGGGTGAATGCTGGGCTTTAGAATAGAAGATGAAAGAAGATTGATAACAACAGAAATGAGGATGCTGCACTTGATATGTGGGAAGACCTTGAAGGACAAAATAAACAATGAGAAAGTTCGCGAATTAACTGGTGTGGATGAAATGAAAGAATTCCTCCGAGGGCAAAGGTTGCGTTGGCTAGGACATGTGGAGAGAATGGATGAAAACAGAGGACCAGCAAAGGCTCTGCATTTTCAAATGGATGGCTCAAAAAAAGGGAAGACCCAAAAATAAGTGGTAAAGGTACTGGAAAAAGATAAGGTTAAAAGGGAGTTGAAAAGAATAGATGCACAAGACCGCGATTTCTGGAAACTTGGCAGCAAAAACCGGCTGACCTATGCGTGCAGAGATGACTCGCCGGGTTCCAGAACAAGAACAAAATTCTACCACTCTGGAGTAAAACGATGATGATAATGATGAGTAAACAAAAACCAGGAGTCTTCTCCGATGAAGTGTGACAGATCTTGCTTTCTCACTATATCATTGATTTGAGGTAAGGTGGTTTTTCATATCCATGACCAAATCGCTTGATACAGACTTTTTTAGGTAGTGTTTTCAGTTTTTCAACCATTTTCTGCTTGGTGCGAGAATCAAACTACTACTGAACAATGCCAAAGGTACAAGTTTTTCAGTCAAATACCACATGTGCAGAGTAAATGTTTTAATAGCAGCACTTCCACATATATCATCTATGGACTTATACTTCAATAGTGTGTTAAACAGCAACAAATCATTGCTTGTGACAAAACAAGGGGACTTTAGTATCATTCAAACTTTATTAGCTTAGAATATCAATTATGTATGCAACTGTAGTCAACAATCATTCAAACTTTAGTAGCTTAGAATATCCATTATGACGTCAAAATTGTATTGTGACAAAACAAGGGTTATTAGAACAGTTCAGCAGACCAAAGCAATCAAGAGCCTCACTTTGCAAAAGTTAATTTGCTCATTCCAGCATTCTGCAGACCCACCAAAGAAGCTGTAAAGTCCAGTCTTTGGATATGACATTGAAACATGGTAACTTGTGAGAGCTGGTCCCTCTGCCTAACTGAAACATTGACCAAACTCTACCAAACTTTGCAGAGGTGTTTTTATCATCAAACCACAGTACCTGACAAAGGTTCAGCTGTTTTACCGAAAAAAAATATTTTTGCGGGGCAACTGCATCACCCTAGTGGGCACACACCGCTAACTGCAGCCCAAATACAGATGAACATGATGGATCTGAACTACCACTCTTCAGCGAAACTGAGTTTAATTTTTCAGATGGCCGAAAAACATAAAAAGAGAAAAGATCATTCAATAAATAAAAAAGTTGCTATTGTCTGAGCAAATTTGAAATACAGTTATAAAAATTTATTTATTATCATTTTTATTTTTGAAAACAGCCAAGCTGATTAAAAAAAACAACATCAGAGGAGCCTTTTTATCAGTGGCATACAGAGGGGGTTAACTACGCATGAGTCCCCCACAGGCCTCTTCCGATAAAAATCAAAGTCTTTATTGCTCAGAAGCTAAAAGAAAAATCGTGGAAAAACTTTACGCTCTCCTCAGATGATTTCTGCGTATGCCCTGCCTTCAACAGCATATACATTGTGACGTGTTAGGGCCACAATGATTTTTTATGGTTCTAAAAACCACTAACAATTTTTGATGCTTAAAAAGCTTGTGAAAAAACGACAATTGGTAATAAATGATGATCGATAGAGTCCAATATGACCACTTCAAGCTCCTGAATGCACAACCTCGTAATTGTTTATCATACCCTATTAAATAGAACAATATCTGTTTCAGTAATTTGTAACTTGACTATTGGCACAAAAACAAAACAGCTATCGCAAGAACTTCCATTGCTCGTTCAATAAAAGTTCAGATTAGCCAACCTTCGCTTTTCGTAGAAAACAAAGCTACTTCTATATAAACTGAAAACTCGTGAACGAATTGGAAACACCGCGTGTAAAACGACGGTTTAAGTTACGAAATTGCTTGTACGCTGTTGCTGCCTAAAGCTGCAATTTTATGATGAATTAAGAATAAATACATAACTCAAAGAATTTATAATAAATAATAATCATGCGCAATAAAATTAACTGATTTCGCATTCTCTTTTCCAAATATGTGATACGTAAATGCAAAATCATCAATTGCATATCTCTACTTGCAATTCACACAAAATGGTTGCGTTACGCAACGATACAGATTGTAGCTGATCCAACTCTTGATTTGCAGCGTTTTCCTACAAATTAGAACACTTGCTTCACCTAATTGAACTACTACCGTTCCACATACTAGTACTGAATAAAAGCTAAGACTGGAAGCTGAGTTATATTTTTCATCAGCAATTGCTATCGCCTATACTGGTACTTGGTTAGATACATAAAATCACAGTAATGATATTACCAGGCTGTCCAGCTAATTATCAACAAAAAAATTATGGCAATTTGCTGGAAAAAATTAAAAAAATGACATATTTACTGTAAAAAATAAAATCCGGAAATGCCCAATTTTCCAAGCAAAATCAAGTGAAGAGCAAAAAAAAGGTCATCACGTTCGCAGAATGATGTCCAATCAATTCTCCACGCAAAAGCATGTGTAGAGCAAAAGAAAGGTCACCACGCCCGCAATGAGAGTGGAGAGCCTGTATTACATGTGATCAGCATGTCAGCAATCGTAACTGCTTCAACAAAATTGCAGAGCAAGTCAAAACAAAACACAAAAAAATTAAATACTGAGACAAAGTTATTGTTGAATTTTGAGAGTGGAAGCGGATACTTTGTTTTACAGCACAAATTGTTCTGAAAGCTGTTCAAACAACCCAAACCATAATGCAACTTTCCACATACCGTATTTTCTGGGTAATAAGCTGACCCGGCGAATAAGCTGAGTACAGTTTTAGCTCTGAAAATGAGAGGTTTTGCGTAGTACCACCTAATAAGCCGAAGCGGAAAATATTGTTAGCTACAAGTAGGTACCTTTTTTCTTTAAGCAACAAGTTCTTTTTTCCTTTTTCGCTCTTTTTTTCCTCTCTCGCTTGTTTTTCACGTCAGTGTATTGCCGCTGCATATTTTTATGCAATTACTTACTGATAGGGGTAGTTGTTATTTGATGATTTCAATGATAAGGATGATGAATTTAATGGATTTTAATCAAATTTTGTAGAAGACGCGTGGATCGAAATCAAAATGCATAAAAGTCCAGCAGTAGTGGGCATTGTCTATAGGCACCCTACGACCTTAACCGGCGATTATGAAACATTTCCTGAACGGCTGTATGATGTATTCTACAATTTACACTGTAATCACATCCCTTTTTATGCTTTAGGTGACTACAATGTTGACTTATTGACTATTAGAAGTAAAAACAATGTTAGGAAATATGTGAATAATCTACAAGCTCTCCATGCAAATGTGTAATTGATGTACCCACTCGCATAAGCGATCATTCAAAAACCCTCCTTGATCACATCTACGTTAATGATGATAAACACTCTTATGTCAGTGGTGCGGTCTTATCTGACTTGAGCGACCATTACGGTACCTTTACAGTAGCTTTGGTGAAAAAAAAATTTCAAGAAACTCTTAAATATTTCAACTTTCGCGACATGTCCACATTTAAAATTGAAGTGTTTTTGCAGGATTTGAAAAATGATTTAAGTGTAGGAAAATTCAACTTTAATGATAATGTTAATGATCAGTTTGGAAAATTTCTGGCTATATTCTGCAAATGCGTTAATAATAGTGCTGCTATAAGAAAAGCCTCTAGAAAAGAAAAAAAGTTACGTGAAAAACCATGGATATCACGTGGCCTGCTCAAATCAATAAAAAAACAAAACAAGTTATTTACTAATTTTCATAAAAACCGAAATGAAGAAAGTTTCATTAACTATAAGCTCTATCGTAATATGGTATACAGAGCAATTAAAACATCGAAGCAAAATCACTATAAAGAAAAAATTGGCGCTAATGCAAACAACCCCGAGATACTGAGGAAAATTGTTAATGATCTTATACGCCAAAAACCTAATACTAAAACGGTTCCCGCTAAACTTGAATTTGACAAAGGAACAGTTGAAGATCCGATTGCTATTTGCAACACGATGAATAATTTCTTTACTGAAATAGGGGAAAAATTAGCTGAATCAATCACTCCCGTAGTAACCGAATCACAAACCACTGCGTCTCCAACAAACATTAAAAATTCTTTTTTTCTTTCTCCATCCACACCTGACGAAGTAGGTTCAATCATTCACGACATAAAACTAAAAAAAGCAGTTCGGGAAAATGACATCGACAATCAATTTCTGAAATATAGCACTCGGGTAATTTTTCCTTACCTCAGTAATTTCTTTAACTGGTGTGTTGAGGAAGGATAGTTTCCTAATGTGCTTAAGATCGCTGAAATTGTGCCTATTTATAAAAGAGGGAATCCCAATTTATGCACTAACTACCGACCAATATCTCTATCTCCTTTTAGTAAAATCTTTTAAAAACTAATTTACTCTCGTCTCTATTTCTACTTGGAAAAATTCAATTTACTGAATAGACACCAGTTTGGTTTTAGAAGAGACGCATCAACCATTCACTCCATATGCAACATATATGATAAGCTAATAAAAAATATTGATAAGAGTTTGTACACCTGCTGCGTGTTTTTAGACCTAACAAAAGCATTTGACACAGTAGACCATTTTATTTTATTGGAAAAAATGGATAGCAGATTCGGAATTCGTGGCCTATTTAACTATTCAACTATTTCAGAGATACTTATCTAATAAATCTCAATATACAAAAATTAATAACAACAAGTCAAAATTGAACAAAGTTATCTGTGGTGTTCCTCCGGGATCCTCCCTCGGTCCCTACTATTCCTCCTATACTATACATAAATGACTTGCCCCTTGTTAGTTCATTTGATACAACCTTATTTGCAGACGATGCGTATCCAATGCTTGCTGATGAAAGTCCTGCCAAATTGCATTGTAGAGTAAACACAGAGTTTAACAAAATTGATATCTGGCTGTGAAGAAATAAGCTATCTTTAAATTTCTTGAAAAGAAGCTACCGGTTACATGCTAATTAATAAACAGCCTTACTCTCCCTGCAATTTTGACATCAGCTTGTCTCTTCGCTCATTTACTCTAAAAAGAGAGAGAACAGTGAAATACCTAGGGTTGTATATCGATGACTGCTTAAAATGGTCCTCCCATGTGCATCACTTGTCTCTCCATTTGGCTAGGTACACTGGCTTGATTTATAGAATTAGAGATTTCCTTAGGCAGCAAACTTTCTGCATGCTTTATTACAGTCTAATATATTCCAGGATTCAATATGGCTTACAGTTTAATATATTCCAGGATTCTTAATATATTCCGCTGCTAAATCGCAACTAAATGAACTTATGGTTCGTCTAAATAACGTCATCTGCACCATTACATAATTCGAGTAAATACTGCCCAATGACTGAGCTGTATAAAACCCTAAATTTTTTAAAACTCTCCGACATACACAAACTTGAATTAGGAAAATTTATGTACCAGCTACACCATGATAAACTACCAGAAATGCTCTAGGACTCATTAGTGAAAATAGATGAAGTTTATAACCACAATACAAGGCAATTGCAAAAACAAGTGCATTATACACCGAGCATCAGGAAGTGCATTGCAAGCAAACTAATTATACATAGAGGATCAAAACTATGGGGAGAAATTGATGATAGCATAAAAGATTTGAGTTGGCATAGTTTCAAAAAGCATTACAAAAAAATGTTAGTCAATTCTTACGACTTAATCTCTTGAGATAAATTGTTGCCTCACTCTTTTAACATTAGCTATCAGTGGTATTGTAATGTGAAGTGGTTTTTGTCGTCGTTCATACTAGTGTGCTTTAGTCTGTTTTGCCCTCTCGTCTGTTTTTTGCTCTCTCTTGAATTTTTGTCAGTTGTTCTGTTGCAATATTGCACTATTCTGTAGTCTGCCATCACAAACATGGCTTTTCCTACAGTTGTATGTCAGGAGTGCCTGACTTGATAACCTCCGGGTTCTTCGGTGCTTCTGACCTGATTGTTGGAATGTTGGCTGTAAATACACGTTCTTTTAATTTTCAGGCTGAATAAACTTATGTTATGTTATGCTGACATGTTTTTATTGTTGTTTACCGTATGCACTTTTACTTACCATTAATACATGTTTTTATGACCAATTTTGTTCGCTGTTGTTTTTGTCCGAAGTTATATCCGGCCAATAAGCCGACCTCAAAAAAATAGGTTAAGAATTTAGGTCCTGAAAATCGGCTTATTAGCCGAAAAATACGGTATTTGTGATAATTCAGCAAGATCACAACTTGTTGCTGCAAACACCGAATAAATTTTGTAATGCGCAATTGTGCATATAACACAGCCAGCAAACTTATTATCATCGGAAAACTTACGTCCAGAGCTGGGCACTCGGTACTTTAAAAGTAACGATGATATCGGTATCAATACTTTGCTGAAAAAGTACCGTCGGTACCGATGACGGTACATTTTTTAAAAAGTAACAACGATATGGTCACTCAGTACCGATTTTCGGTACTTTTGAAACGAAATTTTTTTTCTTGAAAATTTTTGTTTTGGTTTTCGTCTCGCAAAGCAACGAAATTAAAGCCTTTTCAAGCTTTTTGTCGCATTTGGTGCTTGTGTAAGGTCTGAGTTGTAGTCTCACACGAATCTTGATACTGCAAGCGAACACGTCGGTTATATCAACAAGGTGACAGCGGCACGCTTACTAAAACAAGTATTTTCATGTATGGCAACATGTATAATAATCTGTTGGTCTCCTTCATTAGTTATGAGGCTAGGTATAAAGAGTATCATCATCAGAAACTCGCCGTGGAGAGCAGAAACTTTTGTTACACCCCTGCTTATCTGGTTGCATTGCCTCATTCGAACAATACTAAGGACGTGAAAGAGCTTATGGCCTATACACGAAAAAAATGTTGCAAAGGTTCTTGCTGTGTGAATTTCATCGTTGTGTTGAAGGAGAATGTTTTCATTTTTAATGCCACTTTCAATAGAGATTGGTGCTTCAGCCGCAACATACTCGGAACTTCTAGATGAATCAAAATCTACATCTTTCTCAGAATTTGCAGGTCTACAGTTTTACTTTGATTCAATGACACAGAAATAAATTTTTTACATGTAGTCTAGACCAGCGGTATTCAACCTTTCTTATGTAATCCCCCTTTTTGGAAAGTGAGGGTCCAAATTGCCCCCACAAAGCATTGATGAGCAAAAACAAAAAAGTCTAACGTCCGCAGATCTACTATTTTCCCACTGAAAATTGGTGAAGAGCAAAAAAAAAGATCTGCATGCGACCCGCAGTTTGTCCAGCTTTGGCGTTGAGGAATTTTTTTATAATTTTTGTACAATTTCTTTATTTGCAACACATTTGTAAAAGTTTTGGAAAGATCATTAAATAGGTATGCTGCTGACAATTCTAAATTTATTTCTACAAATTTACCACAGTTTAGAAACATCTATAACACCCGACAGTCTGTTTCACCTCATCTTATTCAAATAGAATAGATTTTATTTGAATAAGATACCCCTGATGATCTCTTTTGGATGAAACAGACTGTCGGGTTTTAGATAAATGTTATTAAACTGTGGTGAGTGAATTTGTACATTTGCTCTAACTGAACTCAGTTATCCAGCACTTTTTGAAACACTGATTCGCATCGTTATTGAATTCATTTCTATTCAGAAATGAACTGTTAACAATATTGGTAGTAGAATTCGTCTATAACGGCACCTCTAGGGGATTTAAAAAAACTGCCGTTACAGGCAAATTGACATCATAGGCGCACGCAGAGGGAGGCTACAAAGCCATACCACCCTTTCGCCCTGTAATAAGGTGCTAAAACCGCAAAAATTCGTTGGCGACTGAAATTGCGTCCAACGTTATAAAATGTTTCAAATTCAAAGCATTTATTTTGAAAACGCATACGGACCGATAACAGCCCGGAGGTTGCCGACCACTGATCTACAACAACATAGTTTCACTGAACTTTTCGAAGATGCATTTTGCAGAAAAACCCAGAAAGTTTTCCGCTTTTCCTTTCTTAAGTTTACTCAAAAAAATTACCGAAATATCAAGTAAAACGGTCTAAAAGTAACTACGGTACCAAAAACGATACATCTTTTAAAAGTACCGACGGGACTGATAACGGTACTAAAAAAGTATCGCATTGCAGTACTGTGGTAGTTTTGTACCGCAATAATGCCCAACTCTGCTTATGTCACACCTAATTTTTGCGCCGATGATTCGAAGAATCTGCGAGTTACTAAATGGCGTAAGTTTTCCGATTGCGTACGAACGAATTCTACAAGTTGCACTATTTTACTTGCCGCCGAAACTAGTTTCAATCGTATGCCATTTTCGCCGCGTAATCAAACTGCCGGTACTTCTTATTTTACTGATCGCGAAAAGATTTGCAACGACACCCTTCTTGTTGCAATGCGGTCGAACTTTTTTTGGTGCGAGTTTGTCTTACTATCTGACACAGCGCTAATTTATCCACGAAGTGCAACAAAATCTATTTACAAACGGTACCCAATAACACTAAGGTCAAACTGCGAGCACCGATTGGTTTGTGATGGCGACACAATCTGCACCAAAGGCTTTCTTCTTCAGGTGGAATTCAAAAATCTCTACTCGTCCCTACTAGGGATGTCCATTTCAGAATAATTACGTATTCTAAAATAATTCCGAATCTTTTCTTTCGAATCCAGAATTTCGAATCCTTAACCGAATCCTAAATCTGTAAAATGGCCGTAAGTACTATTTTAATATCAGTTCAGCACACAAACGCTCGACTACTGCAAAACAAAAAAATCAAACACTGGTTTCATTTTTAATGCATTTAAAGCCAGCACAAGGATTACAGCATTATAAATTTGAAGCATATATAGTACACGCAGTGGCGTGGTCATGGAGCCAACAGCGGGCATGCCCCTCTTAAATTTTAAAAACTCATAAGAACATACAACTTCAGTACATATACATTACAAGCGGTACATACAAAACTCATGGCCTCCGACAAATGTTTTACGGCCTCTGACAAATGCCGCATGATCACACACACACGATTACGAACGCGCACTGGCGTTTATGCGCAACGTCTGAAAAGATTTATCACCTGTGTGGCGATTACTTGCTCGTTGGACGTTGCTGGACGTCGCGCAATCTATTTCCCATACGAAATCTGGCTGTTTCTCAACATGCTCCATCGATATTGCAATTTTTTATCTTTTTCCCATCTTTTCCCACGTTTTATTATTTTGTTTATCATCTTCTTCTCAGTCCTGGAACAGGCAGGTTTTTCCGAAATAGAAGGTGTGATTTCCAGCAATCCAACGTGGCAATGCTTGCATTTTGTATTTTTTTGCATTCATTTAAATTCGCGTGCTTGCTCGAAATAAAGACTCATTCGCTCTCATCTGGCTCTCATATCGCTGTGTTACCTTTGAGATCGAGACGCGCTCAACTTAAAACAAACCCGAACTCCAACATTGGTGCCCCGAGTGACATAAAACATCTACGTGAAGAATAAGAAGATTTGGCGTCACTTAGACACAGAAGAAAACCATCTACGTGAAGAATAAGAAGATTTGGTGTCACTTAGACACAGAAGAAAACCATCTACGTGAAGAATAAGAAGACTTAGTGTCACATAGACACAGAAGAATAACAACTACAGGAAGAAAGAAGACACAAAATTCTCAAGAACAATTCCTAAAAAAAATTAAAAACGGTACCGTGATTGTGCTTTATTATTTTTTATTTCTAAATGTTTAATTATTTATTGCTTTTGTTTTATTCTTGTTAAATTCATTCCCGGCATATTAGTTTAAATGAGTGCGCCTGTCTATAATTTAAGAAACAAACCTGGCCGTGGCAAAATGTCTGAACTTTCCTCTTTAAACGACAGGAGGTCAAGCGTTTTTCAAAAAGTAATAAGTTTGTTGATTCCTGGAAATAAGTCTAAAACCGCAAAAGCAATTCTTGCGGGCAGCGTAGCAATTTTCTTGCGGGCAGCGAAGTAATTTTAGATGTTTTGGCATCAAACATATTGCAACTACTTCAAACCTATTGTTTATGTTGTCTGTTTTTGTCGTGTAGTTTAAATTGTGGAATGTACGTCTGCAAATATATTTTTCTTCACCTTGCAAATCTTTAAAAATGAGAGTCATAAAAACCAAAAAAAATAATAGCTTATGCATCATTCTTTTATGAATTTTCCTTATCTTTCGTTTTTTTGCAAAAAATTGTGTGTATAGACTTGAACTTGTTGTTCCGCAATTTTTGTTGTGAAAAATGATCATTCCAACATTTTCATGGAATCATTAATTTGCAAACTATTTTCGTCTATTCTAGATTTCTTCTTCAAGGTCGCCACCGAGCGCTACATGTCTCACTTAGTTAAGAAAAGTGGACGCAATTTCTCATTGGCCTGCGATCATGCTGCAAGTTTACGCCTGATGGCCGGGCTACCTTTCTTGTGTTTTGTGTTTTTATGTCATCATGCATTCATGCTCCGGGCAAATCAGCCTCTCCGGGGAACACCCCCTTATACATACTTTAGCAGCAGCAGCAGCACCCACCGAGGTCGACGTTTTTCAAGACACCTTTTGCTGCCACACTTGTGCGCAACCAGCGCCATACATATTTTTTTCATCACATGCACTTGGTCTTGACCCGCAATATGCAACTTTGAGGCATTACCCGTCTCCGCTAGTCATACCTTTTATGGATGGCTCGGACAGCCTTGTCTGCTACTTGATTTTGACCAGTCATGTTCATTTTTTTTTTATGCAATCCCACCTGGGGAAACCGAGGCTCGACCCTTCACCTCTGGCAAACTGACCCTTCGGCTTTACTTGCCGTGAAAAGCCTCACACGTTGTTTTCACTCATGCAGCAGATGATCGCATGCCAATGCCACCGTTTAATTTTACCCTTCGTGCGCTCTGTTGCCTTCTTGCAACTCTGCATGGTCGACTTTGTTTCTACCAGCTAATTTTTTAAGTCATATTTGAAGCCTAAACGTTTTCAGTGCACCTCTCCTTTTTTTTAAAGTTTTGTTGGTGCAGTCTGCGTCTTCATCAACTTTGTGTAGCTCGTGCTATTTTGATTTTCTTGCTACACTTATTGTTGCATTGTGTTTATCTGTTACTGCTCGCCACCTTTTTGTTGCAGTCGCTTTCTTCGTGTGATGGTCGTTCCTCCAGATCGCCCACCACTCTTCGAAATCTGGGGGGAAGCTTTGTGGCGATTACTTGCTCGTTGGACGTTGCTGGACGTCGTGCAATCTATTTCCCATACGAAATCTGGCTGTTTCTCAACATGCTCCATCGATATTGCAATTTTTTATCTTTTTCCCATCTTTTCCCACGTTTTATTATTTTGTTTATCATATCCTCCTCAGTCCTGGAACAGGCAGGTTTTTCCGAAATAGAAGGTGTGATTTCCAGCAATCCAACGTGGCAATGCTTGCATTTTGTATTTTTTTGCATTCATTTAAATTCGCGTGCTTGCTCGAAATAAAGACTCATTCGCTCTCATCTGGCTCTCATATCGCTGTGTTACCTTTGAGATCGAGACGCGCTCAACTTAGAACAAACTCGAACTCCAACACCTGCAATTTTTCTTCACAATTAAACCGAATCCTAAAAACGGAACCACTTCAAAATAGGAGCCAGTTTCGTAGGATTCGATATTCTGAAAAGGAGATCCCTAGCCCCTACCAATATTTTGAGGTGCATAATCGTATTTTTAGGAGTAAATCAATCAAGTAACTGACACAATAATGCAATAACACTTCATTCAGAGAGATCTCTTTGCCACCTCGTGGGCAAACGTTTTTGTAGGAATACGGGTGAAAAAACCCGGGAAAGAGCGAAGAACATGTTCTTAATATAGACACGAAAAATGGGGAGTCAGGGAGGCTAAACACTTACTAAACTATCAAATCCCCCAGTGGTTTTAAGTCAAAATAGCAAAAGTGAAAGAAAAATAGCTAGCAATTCAATTTACAACGTAATAATGGGCTGGGCAAACTACGTCTCGCGAAAGATCATTTCATGCGACCCGCAGGCACTCACACAATTATAAACTCCTGCCGTCAATCAAGACTTTTTTTGTTTTTTTGTTCTTCACCGATTTTCAGTAGAAAGCAGAATATCTGAGAACGTGTAGGTAAATTATTTTACTGCTTGCTCTTCTAATCAGTGCGGCTCTCGGCTTCAAAATTTTTTCAAATGTGGCCCTTCGTGTGAAAAGTTTGTCCACCCCTGACCACGGCCGGATATTTGTATAGGCTAAGCAGGCTGAAGCCTAGGGATTTGGAGAAAATGAGGGGCCTCATCACGAACAACGAAAACCTTTTTTTTTTTAAATCTTCACCGATATTTGCAGTGAAAACACGACTTCTGCGGACTTAAAGACCTTTTTTATGGTCTTCACCGATTTCTAGCGGAAAAAATGGAAATAGCCTAGGGCCTCTCATTGTCTAAATCCGGTCTTGCCCCTGACATAGTGTGCACTTGGCGCAAATACGAGTGTATTAGACTTTTCAACGTTTTTAAAAACTAATATTCGAGACTGAACAGCTTAAAATTTATTATTGACATTAATGTTCATTGATTTGCACATTTCGCCACGAGTTATAATCAAATATCTTTAACAGTTACCAGTCTTGCGCATTATCTTCATTCGCCAGTAGTGGGCAACTATAAACAAATGGTTTTTTGACTGAAATAGTTTCAGTCCATTATCTGTATCTGTGGCAAGATTTTGATCAGCACTTTTCACATGCTGCACAAAAGTTTTCAAATTTCGACTTCGAGAAGTAGACACAAACACCTTCCCACCCTTTGTAAAAAAAATTGTATATGGCACTCACTTTTTTGCTACTGGTTGATCGTCAATGCTTCTCACACTTTTGTTACTGATTTTCAGCATAAGCTGATAAAGCGCTAAGAAGCCCCGCATAAAATTAGTTTTGAAAATGAACAAGATGAGATAATTCAATTGTAAGATATCAAATGCGAGATACTGCAGCAAAATGAAACGCTTTTTGCAAATAAAACACCAGAAAAACATATAATGGAGTTACATAGTTCGTTTATGAACCCCTGGCTTAGAAATGCGATTTTTAACAGTAGGCTGAGATTCCTGAGCATAATGTTTATTCAAACTGTAAAAAGTTTCAAGAGATAACAATACAGGGCTTCTCAACTCATTTTGGTTCGTGGACCACCATGCCTATTCAGGTACTTTCATAGGCCCCCAAAAAGGTGATAGGTCACCAGTGGCGTAGCTAGAAATTTAGATTGGGGATGCAAACTTCATCGTCCGAACCACAAAAAACACGCTGCTTAAAATTCTCTCTTACCATCAGTGGCGCACCCAGGTTTTGGCAAAGAGAAGGCCAAAACCGGGGGTGTGGGGGCGGTGCCCCAGCTGCCAACCGACTTTTACTGTTTTCGCATAAAAAACGCTCATTTTCGCATAAAATCCAATACGCTGTGGTGGATTGGCAATTTCAATATAATTTTTTTTGCATAGCATGCTTATTAGCAAAGTCATCGCAGCGTGAGATGATTGGTGCGTGTATTGTAGGTTCCATGCAATCCCATTGTAGCCTACCTTATGGAATTGCATACTTTCAAAACACTCCATAAACATATAGGTTCTTCTACTGTGCGGCGTGTGCCCGTAATTTGTTTTGAAACCTGGTGGTGGATGTATGGATATTTATTTGGTACTGGTAAAAGCTTCAACAAGTACCAGTATCATAACATATTTTGGTATCTTTTTCGAACTTCTTTTTTTCGTGATGTTACTCAATGCCAAATACAGCTTTTACAAAAATTATGATCAATATCTGTTTAAGTTGTTACTCGGACCCCTCCAAATTTTCTGGTTGCATGACGCCTCTGGGCCGAACCCCTGAGTCCTCTGGCTATGCCCCTGTAGGTCACCGCTGCAGAAAAAAAAACAAAAAATATTGGAAAAACTTGCATGACCAAAAATAACAAATTCAAGTACCAGGACGTGGACAAGGCCTCGCGGACCGCTTCAGCAGAACGCCACAGACCCCTAGGGATCCATGAACCCTCAGTTGAGAAGCACTGCAACAATACGTTTTAGGCTGCTATGAATAGCCGAGCCACTGATATACACTACATGCAAAAAACAAAATATTGACAACTCTTGTGAAGTGAGCTTGTTCACTGAAAAGAAATAAATCATCAGTAAAATCTTATAGCCGTCAGTTGGCTACAAATTGCACAAAAATCCCTACGTTCATGCAAAAATCCTATGCGAAATCCCTACAGAAGTCAAAAAATCTCTTCTGCAGGGAGAAACCATTGCGAATGTCAACCTTTCCACAAATTCTCACCACTCACTTTGCTCGGACTGTTCGATCACGTGAGTTCCATCCTAGTCTTGGTCCAGCCGTTGCTCGGACACCTCCTCGTTGAAAATTTTCTTTTATGCTGATTGGTGGCTGATTTTCTGCAGCTTCCAGAGAAGTTGAACGACTTCGCCGCAGTTTGAAACTACATACACGACCGCACATCAGCAAGAAAATGTAAAACAAGAAGTACTATTTTGAAACATATGTGAACTGTAAACACTATCACATACATTACAAAAATGGGCAATACCTCGTGAAAAATTTTCGGAATCCGTGTTTTTTGCGATGATGGAAGGGGGAGGAGCGGAGGTTAGTATTGGTAGGAGTCAGATCTGCAGTGCGACAAGTTTCTTGAACTTCCGTTAACGCTAAAAATAATTTCAAAACAAAAAGAAAATCAGTCAGCAAAACTAGCAAGCCAATGGTTCCAGCAATGTTGCAACTACAAACTACAGTACAATGCTTTCGAATCTCTGTCAGTTAATAAACCACTCTAACCGAAGAGGTCCTGCACATACTAGCTAGCTCAAACAGCTCAGCATTAAACTAGGAAAACTGCAGAATTGGACCTACGTAGCCACAACATTGAATATAAGCTGCTTACCGAGATTGGGGGTGCTGCTCGATTTGGGAGCTTTGCCGTCCTGTGGGACAGCTTTAATGGAAGGAGAGGCTTGATTGGAAGTAGACTTTTCAGATGGTTCTAAGCACGTATTCGAGTAAAATTAGAAATGTCAGACAAAAACATTCTCACAAAAAGTTGTGCACTATTCAAGGTGTGATATATGGTATGCACACAAACACACAATTGATTTTGACTTACTGAGAGAAGCACATTCGTTGTAACAATAATAAGCACCAAACAAGACATACGTGTACCTTCATTAATAATGCACAATTAAGACTACAAAGGACTGCATAAAACAAGTATATTCTAGTCAAGCAGCCACCCCAGTCTTTGGGAGTCAACTAAGCGTAACTCGTATTGTTTTGTCAAATAAACATTGCAAACAGTAAGTATCACACCCGTAGAATAAAATATACACATAAGATTTCTGTCAGCGACAGTATAACATCAACAAAAACAACATTCACAGAATGAGCCTCTCAATACCTACCACAAGTTTTTTAGTCACATTCAAAATGCATAAGCGTCGACTCCTAGTGAAAAAATTGCAAGAGAGCGAAATATGTCTGGCCGCTTAAGAATTCACATGTTTTATTGGTTTCAATACACAAATCTTCCGACTGTTAAATGTAGAATAATGCATGTGCGTTTGGTCGCAAGCTCTTTCTTTCGTGTTTTGAGCACAAACGAAAAAGTTATTAAAAGCTTTTTTAATTTCGAAAAAAAAATGCATAAATATTTTGTACTATTGATGTTAAGGCCCGCTTACACATTGATGAAGCACGTTTTCATTTGTTTTTATGTGCCGGGTTCAGCGATGTTAAGGCCCGTTTACACATTGATGAAGCACGTTTTTATTTGTTTTTATGCGCCGGGTTCAGCGATTCGCAAGAGTTTCAGTGAAGTGAAGTGAAGTAAGTATACACCAAGCCACTTTTGATCCTAGGTGCGAGTGTTTCAGTATTTGTCTGTTGCTGCAAAATTGGGAGTATGGGGTCTAATAGTCTGAAATATTATTTTCTAAAGGTTTTGAGCTAGTAAAAAGGCGAGGTTTTTGCGAACAACAGGTTGTCTAAAATTTTTAGTCTGCTGGTTGGTGGCAGAGTGAGTCTAGCAACATACTGGTACTGGTCAGTGCTAGTTGGGCAAAGGTTTTAGTAACCGGTACTAGAGATTACCTATACAGCAGCAGGCTGTGATAAAGCTTAGTACCGTAGTTGACTTATAAACAAATAGACCTCCAGTTTTCCATCACTGAGCTGCTGCAACTCAGAACTGAACACCAACAAAATTTCAAACCTAGGCTATCAAACAGTCTTTAGCAATGTAACCAAAAGCGTGCATTTTCACCTAGTTTGATTGAGCTAATAAAGTAGCAGGTGAAGTGGATAAATTGGAAATTAAAATTAATTCTTTTTTACTGTTCATGTTTACCTTATTGCACCCAGCCTAGTATTGTATATGTAGGCTTAACCTGCCACCAGAAGCATAGAAATACTGATCTAGTTGTCTCATCGCCATAAAAAATAAGCTAGCCTAGCACAGGCCTATTACATGGACAAATTGTGTGTGATATATATGCATCTGCATTGTAGCCTACATAGGCCTACAGATATATGAACTGTGCATGTAGACATGGTAAAATTGCTGATAACACAATGATACTGTTCCAGCACAGCCATTCGATTTCCGAATCGCATTTTGGCTTGGGTTGGTTTCGAGCCCTCACTTCGTTTTTCTTGGTTTTCCTGACACGATTCCTGGCACCATACCTATTCTAGCCACTTCCTGCTTCTGTCTTGTCCTTATATGGTAAAGTCTTGCGTTGCTCACCCACACCTCATAAACGTTAATTACACTTTTTCAATAACACATTAATTACACATTTTCAAAAATCGTTAATTACACATTTTCAAAAATCTGCACCTCTTTATATACGCTTCGGTTTCCTCACCTAGTCCTTTTCAGTATTTGAGTTTGAAGACGCTATGTTTATGTTATTTTAAAGTTGAGTTGATCTCGGTAAGTTTTTGCTTCCTCTAATTTTTACGATTGATTTAAACTTTAAGAAAGCTGAAGATATCGAAGAACTTGAATGTTTTTACATTTTATTTGAAAGAGTAAGTGAAGGTCTTGGCGCTCCGCCCGAGCACTTTAATGTTGGAAAGCCAGTTGAGGTTCTCTAACAGATATCCATAACCATCCTAGCCTTGTAATATTATCAGTAGGAATTAGCATGATTGCGAAGTTATAGCCTTGATAATGATTCCTGTTTGTTGACTAGCTGTTTGACTAGCTGTTTGTGACCCTAAAACAACAAACTGAAACTGAAAAACTGTTTGTGCCTATTGACAAGCAAATTCATGCATAGCCAAAAGTTTGTTGCCATGTAATCACATGTTCAACCTTACATTTTAAAGGTTTATTACTGAGGCTGGTTAGCATAATCAATCAAAGTGACAAGTGGTAAAGCTGTTGATTGTAGCAGTTTTAAAATATCCTTGTCTGTATGACCTCACAAAAAACAAGCACATCAGGCAAAATACCTGGAAAAAATTTCTGATCTTTGTGAATGTTCTATTGAAGGTCAGTCCATTTCATTGGCTTGTGTTTGTTTCTGCTTTACACTGTACAGTGTACATGCTGGATGTATTAGAGCTTGTTTGAAATAAGCTGCAATAATCTGAACTTCTGATTCTAAACCGAAGGCTAAAACTTTGGAATTCCAAACCGAATGATGAGATCCCCGATATTTTCTTTACTTCATTTACTTGTGTTTTCTCAATGAGACTAAGTTTTTGGAATTAAAGAAAATTTTTGGTAAAAAATTATTCTACACAAAATTAGCTTTAGCTTCCAATTCTTGAAACTGAGTTTGGGATATTAGCTTGCAGCAAAGCTTACTTTTTGGTCAGCAATGTCCACCTTCTGTTTGGATGCAACACTGCATTTAATTTGTTAGGCAATGTAGCTTGCAGTTACTCTACACTTTTGAAACAGATTGCAAAACCATTGGGAAAAACTTAAGAACAAAAATTAGTACTGAGGAGAGGTTGGAAAAAAGTAAATCTGGTGATAGCTTTACACCACAAAGAGAAAGTGGAACCTCAACGAAGTCATGACATTTATCCTGCCTCTTCTACAACGCAGAAGGTAAGATTAAAATTAATGGAATTAAATATTAAGCTTTGAAAAATAACTTTTTTATACATATACTCAATTACTCAATACATTCAGTAAATTGACAATGCTTGTACATCACAATGGATAACTGGATATACGGTAGACATGTTTCATGCCATGCACATAGAACATGTCTAATATGCACGGTGATGCACGAGCATTTTCATTTAACTAAATACTGAAAATGGTTATAGATTAATTGATTTCTTCATTTTAATCTTTTAAACGAAGTGACTGTTCGTCTAAGTTTTGCGATTACTATTGTGTTACTTTTATGTTTTATATTTGTGTCATTTCTATGCAACTTGAATAGTGAAACATCTGCGATAGTAAATAAAAGTTTTCATTCTTAAAACTTTTGACTTTTTTCATTATTTTTACTGTCATATTTTCTAGGAGACAAACATTATTTGATTGGTCATTGGTTGTCTAAACATTTCATTCGTGTTTTATGCAGGTCCAAAAGTTTCACGAAAGCAAAAAAAAGGTGATGAAAGCAAATGCGAAGAAGAAGTTGTTACCTCCAAGTTAATAGATTTTTTTGGAAAGCAGCAGAACTAAAGGTAAGTAGTACAAATATTCGAGTAGTTACTATAATGCACAAGCAGTTATTTGTTTGGTATTGGTTATTTATTTGATATTTGTTCAAAAATACCAAATTTTTATTGATTTAAAAATAAATACAAATACCATTATTAACACCTCAGATGGCCGAGTGGTAAGTGCGTCGGTCTTGGTAGCTGTAGACTTGGTTTGATTCCATATCCGGTCAAACCAATGACTTTAAAATTGGTATTCACACCTTCCCTGCTAGACGTTCAGCACTAAAGGGACAGTTTGAAGAACAAGCCGGCAAGTTTACTTGCTGTGCTGTTGGGAAAAGCACGTAGCGATATTCCCCATCTTGGTGTGGTAGACAGATAGCCAGTAACTCCTAAGCGAGCTCGTATAGCGCATTGATCGCTTTCTCGTGATGTCAGGATTAATACGCAACTAAATATAAAATGGAAAAGTTTGTAATTACCGTAACTTAAATACTGCTGGCAACTGACGTTTTGCATATCGGTGAATACTGAATAGCGTCCACTTGGTAGCCAGAACACTGGATGTTATTCTCGGTCGGGTCACCAAATACTTTAAAAATTGTATTCGCAGTTTCCTGCCAGGCGCAATACAATGTGTGTTTAAAGTACCCCCTGTCTCCTGCCTTTACTTTTAGTACAGTATATAGCCTACACTACAATGAGATAAAAGTTTCAAAATTACACAGGATTTAATTTTCATGTCAAAACAGCACAATTAGCCGCACTTAACACTGATTTTTGTTTGCTTTTGCAGAAAATGTCAATGATCCAACTTTTCAATTTTTTTGGAGTATGGCTCAAGAGGCACAGCAATTGCCGAATTAAATAAGATTGCAATTACAGATGAAAGTTACGCAAGCAACTATCGCCGAGGCTGAAGAAGCACGGACGGCTTCTAAAAATGAAGATGTTAGTTGTTAACAATCTTTATTAGTTTGGTATATTAGTCGCGTGGTTGCGAGTATCTCTCTGATATTAAACACAAGCCATTTAGAGTTACTGGTCCTCAGATGATTATACTAGAGCAAAAATTTGCATTACGTTTCTCAAAAACCAAACAGATCATAATGATAATAAACTGATGTTATTTTCAAATTATAGTGACTGAAAATTCAACAGTAATTGAGGGAGACTGCGAAGTGAGCTTGCGCTCTTCGAGTCAGTAGCCAGCCGTTACATATGTCTAATGCCATCAGCTCCAGCTGCGAATCGAACCCATCACGTAGAATCTGCCACCTGCGCGCAGTACTGCTAGACCATGTCGCTGACTAACGAATCCTGCAATATTAGGCCTAATTAGCAAAAATTAAAAATTAATTAGCAAAAACTTACAGAAATTCGGCTGCTCCAGCATCAGATTACGATGGTCGAGTGGTTAAGGCAGTGTCTCTGGTTAAGACTCGTCACAACCATAGGGCTGGTGATACGTCACTAGTCAGTGCGGGCGTGGGTTCGAATTCCACTCATAATCAGATTTTTCTGATTACGTTTGATTTGGCCTTAGACCTTGGTGAGTCAGATTCAAGTTCAATTCATTAATTGAAATTCTATATATTGATTTACAATCTTGAATCACTCTCTTAGCCCATAATAGCTAGACTGGATAGACTTCGGTATACAAGCCTTCATTGCTTAACCTTCATTAATATGGAATAATTACCAGTTGTCACAGTCATAATAGCTTAATAATGCGCTGGCTTCCTATAGTGGAAAGATGAATTAATCTTAACATATGTACGAGAAATTTGGCTGCTCCAGCATCAGATTACGATGGCCGAGTGGTTAAGGTAAGGTAATCAGATTTTTCTGATTACGTTTGATTTGGCCTTAGACCTTGGTGAGTTAGATTCAAGTTCAATTCATTAATTAAAATTCTATAATTAGCAAAAATTACTGATTTTTGTGTTAATAACGTTTTCCGTTTCTGTAAAGCAAACCGTCAAATTGTATTGCATGGAAATATCATCTTTAGTTTCGCTTATTGCGTTAAAGTTTTTTTAACATCTGTCGAACAAGCTAACCTGGCAAACAGACCACTGTTCTAATGTCCTTGTTTGAAAACATGCTGATTGCTGTCAGCGAGAGAACTGTGGTTTTGCAAAATTGTGAAGAGAGATTTCAGATAAGCTCATTCATTTTGTTTCTCATGTATTGAGACAAGTTTCAGATTTTAGTAGAAAATTACATACATTAAAAATTGCTATTTATTTTCACACTTTTTACGAGCTGGCTTTGCACACGACACTTTAATTGGGACGAATGTTGGTGAAGCAGCTATCTTCTGTGGCTAAGTATTACTCAAGCTCTATAATTCACTATTATGACCGTCTTCTTAATTTTATATACACATTTTGTTTAAGCTTTAACACTTCAACTCTATAGTAGTTTCACGAGCATCTGTTCAGCAGTTTTGACGCTGTCCAGAGTTAACCTTCAGATTCTACTCGAAGGATCATCGTAAATTACTAGGCCTACTAGGTACTAATTTCGCTCTTTACGTTTTGCATAAAGTGAACTTTGAGGACATTGCTGTTTTGTATCAGTTCGCAATTTGTTAGCTTAATTCGTTTTTTTTTTTTTTTTTTTTTTTGGGTGTCATGGCCGTGCCCATGCTGTCATTATTTTTTTCTCTCTCATCTTTTCTTTCTTTCGCATGCTTTAATGGTTTTTCCGTTGTGTCGTGTCTTCCTTCTGAATCTCCTCTCAGACGCTGTCGCTCTATCGTAATATTTGCATTTTCAAGCAAGAATAAAAAAAGCATGCATTGATTTATCTGAATAACAATGTATTTTTGATCATAGGCTTATGTAGAGTAATGTGAAAGGTTGCTCTTGCACAACTTTTTTGTCACTGCTTAGGGCGTACTTACAAGCTTTTTTTTTGTGTAACTTTTAACGCTGAAATAAACAAACAGAATGGCAGAACATATTTAGTGCAACGTTGTGGCTGGGGAAGGTGGAGAAAACAATTAGTTTTTGGTAAGTAGAACCTGTTTTGGATCGTAAATAATGCTGAAGTTGTGGCGTGCTTTAATATGAAAGGTTTTCGTGGAAATGAAATAAATTTGAGGGTCCTATTTGAAGTAAAAAATTGAAAGGAGGCTGCAACCATTAATAGTTTTGGCACCGTCAAAAAACTAACTTTACTGCCGAGTCAAAGCGGTTGATTGAAGCAAAGCAAAAATAGAATTTGTATAAGAAGGGAGGTAGAGGGGGGTAGACGGTCCGTTTGAAGGATGAAAATGAACGGCAAGAGCTACACTTTTTTTTTAATTTTTTTTTTTAAAGTAGGACAACAATTTCACCATAGGTCACTCTTTGCACTGCATCTTACAGATTTATAAAAAATCTTTATGCTCTAGTGTTAAAAACAGAAGGCCAATTTAGCAATTTATACCTTGTTGTTGATTCCTTTTACATAGAATGGGGTTAACCCAACAGCTTCGCTTTTTTCGTGCTCTTTCTCCGATTAGATTTTGATTTATTTGCTTTTTTATTGAGCAGGTAGAGACGAACAGCCATCTCAAGTTCAAATGAGTATTTATTTGCGAAAAACACATGTCAATATTTTATCAACTGATTAGTTGTAGCTGGTTGCTACCAGCAACAAAACAACCAAAATCAGCGTCTTATTAATCAGCGAAGCCCTTCACCAATGTGTAAACAGTCACTTGCGCTGCGTGCTACTTAACTTCACTGCGCCTTGCTGAACTTATGTGTAAATGCAGCTTTGAGCTCATAGCGTGCATAGCTCAGAGACCACTTCTTTTGTAGTGGATTTCAGTTTGTCAACTGCCGGACATTCCAGCAAGTCACAACAATAATTAATGCAACAATAATAACAATTTGATATCCGTAGTAAAGCATCCAGTCAATAGCATCCAATAGAAGTTCGAAAGCCAACAAAAAGTGATCAAACGTGCATTGTTTGATTAAACGGGAAATGTTTGCTGGTCTGTCTACAATAGTGATTCCCAACTGGTGGTACGCGAAGGTCAAACAGGTGGTACACGAGTGGATCATATTTTTAAGATAAAAATATTAATTTTTTTATTTCAATTAGTAAGCGTAGTAGGATACATAGTCTGGTTACACAACCTGCCACTTGCTTACGCCTTTCTTGACGTTGTGACCAAATTTGCATTGAGTCATTGTGCGGATTACAATCATCTTTGTTGCAATTGTGATGTTCACACATTAAGACCGTCAATTTCTATCAAAACGGTATATTAAATAAGCATGAGATCTGTGACATAATACAACTTCTTTGCCGTTTGTCAAATCAAAAAAACTTATGAATCGCAGTGAGGAGTGTAGTTGCATGTGCGGCAAGTTTAGTAATTTTGGCAAGCTTCAATCATGTCCGAGCGAAATTATGACCCCAAATACATCCAGCATAGCTTTACCTCAATTGAACATAAAGCAGAAATTCTACAAAAGTGTGCGGTTTGCCTAAAAACGCTTTGTAATGCGGCTATGAAGCCTAGTTTGCTAAAGCCCCATTTGGAAAATAATCACCCGAATAAAATGAATGAAGACGAGAGTTACTTCCAGCGATAGGCTGACAACGTTAAGCGTCAACATATGGATAAAACGGGCCAAATGTGGCAGAAAAGTGCAGACGTTGTTGCGGCCTCTTTTGAAATTGCCATTTTAGTGGCCAAACAAAAACAAACTCATACTATTGCAGAATCTCTTATTCTACCTGGAACTAAAATTTTAGAGGAGCGAGTTTTTGGAGAGCAAGCAGTGGCAAAGTTAAATACTGTTTCCCTTTCGGATAATACGATGAAGCACCAAATTGAGGAAATGTCAGATGATACCGCCGACTAAGTATTAGCAGAAATAAAGGGTTTTAAGTAACTTGGATTTGTAATACAATTGGACGAATCGACAGATATCAGCAATTATTGTCAATTGCTTGTATACGTCCGTTATGCGCAGGCAAATATCATGAAAACTGAATTACTACTGAATCACAAAATTTCCACAACTAGAAAAGGGAAAGATATTTTTGATGTCTTGGATGGATTTTTTAAAAGTGGACTAGACTGAAAAAATGTTGTTGGGTGTACCACAGACGGCACTACCTCAATGCTTGGTCGAAGATCAGGGATTCCGTCGTATGTTAAAGCTGTTTCGCCGAACGTCACGTCCGTTCACTGCTTTATTCACAGGTTCACTCTCTGCACAAAAGTGATGCCAGCACAGTTGTTAACTTGTTTAAAACAAGTGGTGAAAATGATAAATTTTGTTAAGGTATCAGCCTAAAATACCCGGCTTTTCAAGCAGCTGTGTGAAGACCTAGGTTCGAAACATACCAGCCTTCTTTATCACACTAGTTCGGTGGCTTTCTCGCAGGAATGCTACTAAACGTCTGTTGGAAATAAAGAACAAGATACTATTGCTTTTTAAAGAGTTGGGTCATGAGTATTTTAAGGATCTTGAAAACGACGAATTTGTTCAAAGATTAGCATATCTTTCAAGCATTTCTGAAGCTTTCAACTACGTAAATCTGTCGCTTCAAGGACGAAATGGAACAATTGTAGATTTTGTTTCAAAGCTGAGTACTTTTATTTGAAAATTAGATTCGTGGAAGAGAAACACAGAAAACAACCAACTTGGGATGTTCAAATGTTTGTCATTTTTAAAGATGAAGTGTTCTTTCTGTGAGGAAATCGCTAGTCATCTCGTATCACTTAAAGAGGAATTGGAACAGTACTTTCCAGAAGTACCCAGTTGTAAATATGCAACAAATCCTTTTTCAGTTATTTCACATGACTTGGCTGTTGGAACTGGTGAGCAGGAAGAATTAATTGATTTGCAAGAGGATAATGATGCAAAAATAAGACATAGAGATCATCGCGCTATTACCTTCTGGCTTGATGTTGCTGCATCATACCCTACACTGGCCTCTCGTGCTGTTTCACAGTTGTTAGTATTTCCATCAACGTGGGAATGTGAGCAAGGATTTTCGACCTTTCTCAATATCAAGTTGAAGAAGCGAAACCGATTAGTTGCCCCTAAGCATGATTTTCCATGTGCAGTGAGCAAATCTATTAAACTGCATTTCGATCGTTTGATGGACAACAAACAAAGTCAAAAATCGCATTAAATTATTTCGTGTACTGTGGACCTGCCTGGTTTTTATTGTTTAGTGCATTAAAGTTGCTTTTTGCAGGCTTTTAACGTTACTTTTGAGGTGGTTCAACCTAGAATTGATTATGTTTTACACTCTAATCTGATTAAAATAAATTAGTGGTACGCGAATTCAAAGCATAACGTCAGTTTGGTACGCTAAGGCAAAAAGGATGGAAAACACTGATCTACAAATAGTCGGCATAAAAACTCTTCATAACTTTGTTTTCTTATTGAGATTCAGCAGCTACTCTTAATTACTTTGCACACTAAACTAACACACAAACATAGATGGTCCTGAGTCTGAAACGCCACGTGCAGATCAGTAAGAATTTAGAATATAGCTGGGCTTGTCTATACATATGCAAGAGCAAGATGAAGGAATGCAATCGGCCGTGATTTGCCCAACATTATTTCCCTAATTCCTGGTTCAAAGCCAACAAATGTAATTGCGAAATATTGCTTTTACTGAATATAGCACACATGTTCAAAGACCACAGAGAAATTTTTTTGATTTTTAACATTTTTTCACCCACTGAGAGTTCCCTTGCATCAACAAAAAATCAATGCCTATGTCCAGAAGTATTGCCACGCCAGGTGGGACTCAATTTCTTGACACACCAGAGCTTTTTATCAACGGCTTTTACACTGTGCATAAGTTTCAAGATAATATTTGAAATTCTACAACCGTAAAATTGGATGATTGTCGCAAATATGTTGCTACAAAATGAATCACAGATACTAGCAATACATTTCCAAGTGATTGGTAGTCGGCAATTATAAAAAAACACAGCTATTTTATTTTTTATAATTGCCGACTATCAATCACTTGGGAATGTATTGCTTGTATCTGCGATTTTTATTTTCTATTAGTAGCTGCAAAGTTACTAGAATTATTAACGCCAGCAAATCACGCTAATTCATACTAAAAAGTCAAACTCCATAATGTTCTATATAATTCTAATAAAGAAACAAGCGAAAGAAATGAAATCATATGACATGCCAAAATTCACACGCTAACTCAAAGCATTATTGTTGTGTCACAAGCACAAAACTACAGGTGACTAATATTACGAAATACCAAGAAACACCCCGCATATTCTCGAAGTAAACAGTATTATTACATCACAATACAACTAACGAAACCATTCCACTGTAAATTTCAGTAAACAACATATCGGTTTAAAAACTTCTAGAACAGTGCATTAATAAACGACATCACTGTAAATTGTTATATCGTTACAATAATTGAAAAGTTAAAAAGCAATTTCTGTTGTTTATAGCAAATAATAACACTGATCACTGCTCCCTACACCAGTCGACAACCCTCGGCACACGTGCCAATCATGACACGCGACGTGGTTCTGTACTGCACGTGAAGCCGTAAATTTTCCCAAAACATTTTTTAAATGTTACGATAATAATAAAATTACTGTACATTCTACGCGAACCAAGTGGTTAATTCTCTGTGTCTTGTTAAATTGTTTAGGCATCATTAGTCATCATTAGAGCAAGTTTTTGCAACTTTTTTTACAGCTTTCCACAGCTTCGTGAATACTCAGAATTTACGTAGGTCGATGTTTTCGGCTAGGCTGTTTCCAGGAATTTTATACTGCAACTTTTTTCGGTTTTACACGCAACTTTTTACTGCAACTTTTATCAATTATTGTGCAAAATGTGGAAATGTGGTTTAAAACATGCTGTAAAACTATTTTAGTTTGGTTCTATTTTTTTTGATTGTATAATAAATAGCTGTGTTACGAATTATTTGCATTTCAATGTTAAAAATGCTATTCAATGTTTAGCATGCGGGGCAAACTGTTGGCAAAAGATTGCCATTTCTCCCCAAATAATGTTTGCAAATATTTTGTATTACAGTATATGAAAATTGCTGGAGTGAATCGCTGTCGTTTAAAATGCTTGTGCATAAGTGCAACTTTTACTGCAACTTTTCTTAACAATAAACCCAACTTTTACCACAACTTTTCCTAACAATAAATGCAACTTTTACTACAACTTTTCTTAACAATAAATGCAACTTTTACTACAACTTTTCTTAACAATAAATGCAACTTTCGCACGATTTCATTGCAACAAAAACTTGCCCTAGTCATCATCAACATTTTTTTATTACGTCACTGTATTCATTGGCGTTTTATTCGGTTAGTAGCCCTGAAGATAATCGGGATGTATACAGCCAAGAGATCAAAATCAAGTGCGAGACAATTTAAAGAGTCGTGGACAGCAGATGTTGAGTTTGTCTGTCGTAATGAAAGAGCAGTATGAACACTTGTACAAGACGATTCTAAGAATGAGGTTTTAAAAAGGTTGTGTCTTGTTACGAAAATAGAGTAGCATTTCAAAAAAGTCGTTCGCAGTATAAATCAAAATACGGAAAGTAGCCGCAAAATTGCAGAATGCATCACCAAGTGCGGGAAAACTTTCACGTTGTTCTATCACGCAATTTTTTTTTTTTATTGGCACGCAAGCGCATATTTTGACATTAATTTTTTCAAATTGGCACTCTGGAAATAAAACGTTGCTGACCCCTCCTCTACACTTTTAACAATAATAATTTTATAGTTAAGTGCCGTGTTGCGCTAATTATTGCTTTGCACTCATTTAGATTTTGAATTGATCACAGCTCGTCGTCGTCGTCATGTGGTTGGGAATCCTCTTCCTACGGTTTAGATGTTGACGGCGTTGATTTTAAGCCAGCGTTGGGTGTCATCATCCAGGACCAACAGACCTTGTATTCCTTTTGGTGCACGATGTAGGGGGCAAGTTGAAATGATGTGGTCTGCAGTTTGCTCAGAGGCACCACACTCACAATTCGGTGAAGGAGCAACACCCCATTTGCACATGGATGAATGGAATCGCCCTACGCCAGTCCGCAGACGATTCAGTTTTACCTAAGATGTTCTGGGCAAACCCATTCCAAGAGGCTTAGGACTGGCCCTGGGAATAAAAGCATGAAGCCTTAATGCACTTTTCAAGTACTCCATGTTCCATACATAATCCATCCATTGCGCTGCACAAATGTCTGATTTGGTCAGACTATCCAGTAGTTTCTGTGCAGCGGGTGTAAACGGGCGTGTTGATTTGAGCCTTCCCTGGTGCGCATTTTGTTTCCCAACCAGCTGCTCATGTAGAATATGATCAGGGTTAAGGGTGGCGCGGTTAGCCAGGTAGATTGTCGCTCCTCGACGGCGAAGCTCAGCTGGCTGGATGCCTGCGAGGATTGGCAAGCAGTCCGTTGGAGTGGGTCGCAGACATCCAGTGACAATGCACAAGACGTCATTTAAAACACTGTCGATTAGCCGAGTGTGAGCACTATGACACCAAACAGGTGCGCAGTACTCAGCTGTGGAGTAAACCAGGGACAAGGCAGCTGTTCGCAATGTTTTGGCTCCTGCAACCCATCCCGAGCCTGCAAGTCGCCTCAACATTGTGACGCGAGTAGAAAATTTCTTGCGCAATGCCTCTAGGTGATGACGGAAAGTGAGCGACCTGTCCAGCTTTACACCAAGGTAGGTTGGAGTTGGACAGTATGGCAATAGTTTGCTGTTGTTGAAGATTTTGAGCTCACGTTTCGCCTCTCGGTTGTTTAGATGAAAGGCCGTCGTCACTGTCTTAGTGTGGCTGAGCTTCAGCCTCCAAGTCTGGAGATCCGCTGAAAGTGTTGTCATGTCTTGGCTTAGAGTGCCCTCCAAAGTCTTCCAGTCTTTCGAGGTATGCATCCATGCCAGGTCGTCAGCATACGCATACTTCTGGGAAATTGTGGAAGGCAGATCGTATGTGTAGATGTTAAAAAGGAGGGCAGCCAAGACTGATCCCTGTGGGAGGCCATTTCACAAACGTCGTAACCTGCTTCGCTTGCTGTCACCGATGGAAAGGGTGAAACTTCTATTCCGGATAAGTTCCATAATCATTTGGACCATGTGTTTATCAAGAAGGAGTCTCAGCAGCTTACAAATGAGGCCACGATGCCAGACAGTGTCATAAGCAGCTGTTAGATCGACAAAAACAGCACCGACCTTCTTCTTGGTCTCAAATGAGTCCTCGATGTGTTGGGTAAGTAGAACAGTTTGGTCTACTGTGGACCTCCCCAGTAGGAACCCAGCTTGCTCCCGAGGAAGAAGCGGGTCGACAATGGGCTCGATACGAGTGTAAATGAGCCTCTCGAAGATCTTGTTGGGAACATACAGCAAAGAAATGGGGCGATAGTTCTTGGGGTCCTCTACAGGTTTCATTGGTTTGGGGATCGCGACAACCAACGCTCTTCTCCAGATTTTTGGAATTTTGAGGTGGTGCAAACAGGATGAAAGAAAGCCACACAGCCAGGATTTCAGGGCAGCTCCAGCATGGAGCAAAAGCTCAGGGCAGATAGAGTCTGGGCCTGGAGCTTTTCCTGGTTGCAGATGTTTGAGGGCGGCTGCGAATTCTGAGGGAGTAAAGCTTCCACAGACATTCACTGCACTTGTTGTAGAGGCCCTCCAAAGATCAGACACTTCTTGAGACACAAGCCGGGATAATTTGCCATCAATATCCTCATATTTGCCGTTATTGACCAGTACTGATGCGATGGCATTGGCTGAAACTGCACAATGCCGAGGGGAGCGTCGTGATCTACCAGTTAAGTTGTTTAATATGCTCCTTGCTTTACGACTGGAGTGAGAAAAGTCGATGGTTTGGACTGCCTCAGACCATCGGTCCCTGCGTTTTCTGTCAAGCCTGGACAGCAGGGCAGAAGCAGCCCTGCTAGAGTCAGATCCCTCAGGCGATTGCAGGAACATCTGATAGAGGTTCTCACACTCAGCATCCCAACACGGAATGTGGTCGTTTCGTCGACCACGTGGGATATACTTTTTGGCTACTGTGCTGATGGCATTACAGAAGTCCTGGTACGCCTGGTCCACATCAGATATATCAGGTGGCAACAAACTCTTAGCGAGTTGGTTGGTCAGGGCATTGTAATGGCTCCATTTGGCCTTGCAGAAGTTCCATTGCTTAACAGGCATACTCGGAACTGACAGAGTGAGCCTTAGTGGAACAATGAGCGAAGGTCGATGTTGTGACCAAGGAAACTTCTCCAAAATACGCCTGTCAGGTAAACGACTATCAGGACCAACACTAACAAACGCCAGGTCCGGGTTGGTGCCAGTGTTCCAGCGGCCTGAGTGGAAAGTGGCCATGTCCTTTGGGTCATGGAGAGGGACAAGACCATTAAGGCTTGCCCAAGCAACAAGTCACTCTCCATCAGCGCTGTTGCTGCTGTAGCCCCAATTCACATGCTGGCAGTTGAAATCACCCGAGTGTAGGACAGGGTGTGGAAACACTGGTATGTCGGTAGTCTGCAATGGTGTAGGTGGAGATTTGTAAACGTTGACAATTTTATAGCCATCAATGTCTACGCATAACCACTCAGTCTCTGATGTAAATGGGGACTGATCTACTAGGGTCCATTTTAGTTGCTCATGGACAAATGTAGCAAGGCCGTGCATCCTGTTCAAACAGGACCCAGCTAGTGCAAAGCCTGGAATCACAAGCTTGTCGGTAAAAGCACAGTGGGTCTCCTGTAGTAGGATGACGAGTGCCTCAAACTGCACAGCGAGATAGTGAAGGACATTCATCTTGCTTGCAGTGAGACCTTCAATGTTCAGCTGCAGGATTGCTGGCCTTCGGAACTTGTTGACGATGTGCCCTGAAGCAGAGCAAACATCGCGTCGTCCTGAAAAGGACGTTTTCCAGTTAGTAGGCCTTGGCTGAGCATCGGGAAGAGTGGATACCCTTCTGGGTCAGCAGATTTGGTTTCGGTCTGTCATTGTAACTTAGCAAGAGAAAAGCTTTGTATAGACTTAATCATAGCCCGGGCTACATGGAAGCATTTGCCATTCGAGATCACAGCTAATTTGTAGCAACTGGCATGTACTCGTAATGGTATGTTTGATACTAAAGATGGCAATGACGCTGAGATAGTACTTGTTGCCTTAGCACAGAGGTCGGTAAACCACTAGATCAGCAACCCATAAACAAATTCTGACTGCTCTGTTTTTTGTGCTGTTGCACACTTATCCACCTATCATGAGAAAGCAATCAAAGCACAATAATGAAAGCTCGCACAGCAGTTTTCGACCACCTGATAAATATGCTAGATTGGGGAAAGTGCCTTACACATTAAGTAATCTTGCCGGTTTGTTCTCCAAACTCTACCTGTAATGCCGAGAGTCGAGTAGGGAAGCTGTGAATACCTATTTTTTAAGTTATCGGGTTTGACCAGCCTCGCAATTAAACCCGAAACTGCTATTACAGACGCAGATGCCCTATTCACTGTACAATCTAAGCAAGTGTTTTCAACTTGTTTTGAGCCAAGGCACATTTTTTTTCATTAAAAAAATCACGAGGTACACCGCTAGCAGAAAATGTTAAAAAATCAAACTCTGTAGCCTATATTGACAATATAAAGTAATTCTCATCAAAGTGTCTTGAATAGGAATCATTGAAACACACAAAAAAGTATTTAATAATCGTTCAAATTTCTACCCATTCAGTGTGAAACTTGGGCATGTTTATAGGTGAACATAGAGCTGATATCCTGGTAGGAATCTAAGAAAGACACACACGAAGCTCTTCTTCAACAGCTCTCGCAATTGCTTTACGAATTGCCCCTACGGAGTTTTACCTATACATCTTACCTAAACAAACTAATCACAATCCAAAACAAGATGGTAAAACTGATAGGTGGAGGTCGTTTATTATACAGCCCCCTCCCTTCCACATGACCTCTATACGAGGTGTGACAATAAAGAAACCGTACTGTATTGACCACGCTTTTGGCTCAATTCCAAGCGGCAAGCCAATCGTTCACGGCGCAAAGTAGCATCTCACCGCTTTTGTGTTGCAATAATTTTGCGTCAAGTCATTTGGTTTGTTCGTTTTAGATATTTTTGTAAGATAGCATTGGTAAGCCTTGTCAATTCTTTTGTTGCTTGGAGTTGCGCTTATTTGCAGTTAGTGGTGTTGTTTGCTTTGCAAATGTTTCTAGCACAAAAATGGAGCAACGAATCAATTTGAAGTTTTTGGTGAAGCTAAAGAAGACCCCCACTGAGTGTTTAAAACTACTTAAAGAGGTTTATGGTGAAGACATGACGTCAAGGTCACAAATCTTTGAATGGCACAAACGTTTCAAGCATGGACGCGAGGAAGTGGAGGATGACCCAAAGTCAGGACGACCTTCCACATCAAAAAGGGATCGTAACATCGAAAGAGTGAAGCAGCTCGTGCGGAATGATCGCAGATTGACAGTGCGAATGATTGGACAAGAACTCGGCCTCAACAGGGAGTCAGTGCGAAAAATCTTGCAGGATGACCTGGCGATGCGAAAAGTGTGTGCGAAAATGGTACCAAAGATTTTGTCGGAGGAGCAGAAGCAGAGACGAGTCAATTTCTGTAAAGACATGCTGGAGACGATAGCGGGCGATGCAGACATTCTTGGTCAGGTCATCACAGGAGATGAAACGTGGGTCTTCCAATACGACCCTGAAACGAAGAGACAGAGCATGCAGTGGAAAACTGCAACATCACCCAGGCCCAAGAAAGCACGAATGTCAAAATCAAAAATCAAAGTCATGCTGATTGCTTCTTTCGACCAGCGAGGATTGGTTCATCATGAATTTGTGCCTGCGGGTGAAACAGTGAAACAGCATTTCCACCAGCAAGTCATCATTCATCTCTACAACAGAGTTCGACACAGCAGGCGGACACTGTAGAGTGACAAATTATGGCTTCTCCACCATGACAATACACCCGCACACAATGCGATCAGTGTCAGGCAGCTATTAGTCAAAAAAGAAGTCACAACTCTTGACCACCCCCCGTATTCCCCGGATCTAGCACCGTGCGATTTTTGGCTCTTTCCCAGGCTGAAAAGTGTGATGAAAGGAACACATTTTTTGTCTTCGCATGAAATCAAGAGCGCAGTGACGAGGCAGTAAGGAGTTGAAGAGCCTCCAGGAAGAGGAGTTTTCCAGATGTTTTCAAGGGTGGCAGAAACGAATGCAGAAGTGCATTAACTCACAGGGAGAATACTTTGAAGAAGACGATTCGTAATTTTATTGAATAGGTTGTAATAAATTTTTTCTGACAAAAATCCGGTTTCTTTATTGTCACACCTCGTAACCTTGAAATTGACAAACTAGTCTATGCCCATTTTCGTAATAAACTGCCATCCTCACTCTTCAATTATTTTACGCTTACCTACCAGGTATGTCATAGAAGCACAAGATCAACTCAAACCCCCAAAAAACATTGATACATACCTTGCTACTCAACCAATCGGCTTCAAAGATGTATGAAATATCAAGGAGTAGAAATTTAAAATGGCATTCCTTTACCTCAGTGGTTTTCAAACTTTCTTAAAATATTGACTTTACGATCCCCAAAGATTTATTCTATTACTCACGGTCCTTTATTTTTAAACATAAATTCTGGTTCAGCAGCAAGAAGAAGTAGCAGTGCAGCTGATGTTACATACATGGACATTTGAAAGGAAATGCTATTGCGCTAAGCAAACAGGTATTTAGAGCGAGAAAATGAAGTAAGTAACATTCACTAAATTTACAAGCACAACTCAATGGAATGAATTATCAGAAATCCGCAACCTTTTTGTGGTCCCCCTGAAACTGCTTCCTGGACCCCAAGGAGACCGCAGTCCCCAGTTTGAGAACCACTGCTTCAGCCATTTAAAGTTCTTCGTCAAAATCATTTTTAACCAAATTCAAGAAATACCTCATTTAAAACTACGACTAGCTTACCATTTAAAATTATGCCAGGATATTACGCTGTTGCTGATGTACAAGTTGGTCTTCAGCAAAAATTAACAGAACTATAAAAGAAAACTTCCTACACTGGCTCATTGCACAAGAGATCCTAAAAATTTCTTCTGATTGACAAAAGGGTGGCAGCTGACTAGATGACCAAAAGGTCCACTCGCTGTCTCCCTGCAGTTATCCACAGTTACAGCACTTCTATTTATCCGCAAAATAAACTAAACTCTCAGTCCCTCTGTTTTCAGTCTTTAGAGCAGTCAGGCTTGAAAAGGTCACCTCACAAAAATATATCGTGGAAAATGAGAGCAATGTCAAAATAGCTTTGTTTGCCAGAATGGGGAACTCCTTGGCAGTAGCCAAGCAAAAACTGTCCATCTGTGATGTCTTCTCTGTCTCAAATTACAAAGACATTACTACCTGCTGCCACCAACTGATATAGAAGAGTATTACATGGTTACTCGGCCGATCATTAGGCAGCACAGACACTCGACAACGGGATATTATTTGTGAATAATAACTAATTTGTTTTCAAAAAATATTTTTTAGACCAATTAGAAATTAGATAATTTCTCACGACACACCAGACAATATCCCATGATACACCAGTGTGTTGCGGCAGTGGTTAAAAAACATTGATCTAAGCTATGTAAAACATCGTAAAATTCTCTAAATATAAAGGGAAAGAACAAGCTACTTTATATGTCTGCAACGCTGCATGCTTGCAACTATTCTGAAAGATTGATGATTATGGTGGCCAGTGCATAATGCATAATCTTGTGTAAATATGCTCAATTTGCCAATGACTTGCCAATAGCTGAAAAAATTGAGCCGTAAGACCCTAAAAAATATACTAACAAATAGGGATGTACCGATGCCGATGTTTAACATCGGAATAACCAATGTATCAGCAGTTTCACTGATGCATCGGCATCAGTAATTTTAAGCCGATGCATTGGCTGATGTCAAGTAACTACATTGCATCCAAAATGTTGAGAACACGACAGCACACATTTAAAGTTTTTCACAAAGTTAAACTTGTCCTTTGATCTGCCATCAATAAAATTGAACTCTTTCTGCACTGATACAAAGTTCCAATTCTCATATAATGATTTAACCAACAGAATACCATTTTACAACGCTTTTTTTAATTGTAATTTCTTGTTTTTTCAATGTTAACCAAATGATTGTTTAACATATATCTAAACTTATAGTTTGCCGGATCGGTCTACATACTGTATGTGTCAAGTGCGATCTAGTTGCATTTGAATCTTAAAGGGGCAATAAACCCTAAATTTTTACTTTGGCTTCAAAAACTTCAAAAAAATCATGTTTTTGAATGGTGTTTGATTTACTGTACATCCAAAAACGCTTACTTTCAAAAGTTATTGCAGCTTTACGACCTCCATGGAATGCATAGTCCCTTGAGGATGGTTTCGGCAGCCATTTTGTTTTTGGATTTGCTCTTTTAGTGTGACCATCACTATGGTAACCATGATCGTTTGGTCTAGCTAGCCTTATCAAGCTAAGTACTGAAGTACTGTAGGATAGACTATTACTGTACTTCCAGCACACCCTAACTGGCGTAGGCTCTCTCAACCTGTATCTCTTGGTTGATACACTAATAAGACTGCAAATTCTAAACTGCAAAGTTTAAAAAGGAATTTTGGTCCATATTTACACATTTTGGACAGTATAGCACCATCCTTTTTTTCCAGTTTTCTACACTGATCAAAGTACACCCTGCCTAAGGAGAATTTTCTCAAACAGTGACTGGGTTTGCAGATGATTTATTTTGAATGCAAAATTTTGATTGGACCTTACACTAGCTAAAACTTTATCCATTTAGCCAGAAAAGCATATTCTTAGGTGGGAATTTATCTCTATTTGAGTTGAATGTGTTTGGCATAAACAGATAAATAGGCTAATTCACATTTTTCATGGTTGATTTTTTGTTGCTATTATTGATAAGCGTCGTCCTATGCTGTATTAAGTCCTGGCCAAATTTGTAAAATGTTGTTTTAATTTATTGGTTTATCACAAAAGACATCATAGCCTACTGTTTATGCTAGTCTAAGCAAAATTTATGATGATCTCTTGATTAATTATACATTTATACTATTTTTCAGCTTTCATGCTTGTTTGCTAATAAAATTTTTCTATAAATTTCGCTGTTACTTGAAACTTCCATTTTCAAACTCTGAAATCCAGAAGTTTTTGCTGGACAAAATGACACAACCATGCAAAAATTAGATATTTATTCCAAACACTTGCATGAAAACCACTTTACAAAGAGGAGGACAGAACTGCAGTCTGTGATGCTTGCATGAAAAGTCTGAGGTAAATTATTGCAAAGCATGCAGCTATGGGATGTGGAAACAATGATTGCATCATTCAGGGATGCTGTGTAAATTTGCAGCTGGCTCACAAGAAGGAATGCAAGCTTGATGATTTGGAACAGTGCGTGAAAAGCAACAACATTTACAATATTCATAGTCGTTGAAGACTTCTCCAAATATAATCACTGCTTTCAGTTAGGCTATTATTCTTTCTTGATTTAGTATTGTGTTTTTGGTCGTGGAATAAAATAAACTCAAAATCAAATGCTTCATGAAAGTTTATGTCACGCATTCATTAACGTTCTATTCGCGGAATATGTTGGCAGCCTAGGCCTTCAAAAATGCCATGGCTATGTAGGCAGATTCCAGATACACAGACTCCAGCTCAAACGCCGCTACAGGTCAGCTCAAAAGCTAACGCTAGCGTTTTACCTGCCTACATTGTTCATTCATTTTCGGCCATAAGCAGCTGCTTCTCGCAATCTGCTTAGACTCTCACATTAAAAAAATTCAATATTTTCAAAATTACGCAATTAAAATGCCATCATATGGATATGATAATGGCAAGCGGAAAGTTTGGTGTGGGAGTACTAAAGAAGCTGTGCCAGAGAGTTCTGGATGGAAAAGGTATGCCAGAGGAATGGAAAACAAGTGTTGTTGTTCCAATCTTTAAAGGAAAGGGAGATGTGATGGATTGTGGAGCATATAGAGGAGTAAAGCTGCTGGAGCATGCAATGAAGATAGTCGAGAGAGTGCTAGAGAAGAGAATAAGAGAATCAGTGAAGGTTGATGACATTCAATTTGTTTATTTTGAGAAGGATACAAGAGGAGTTTCGTGGAAAAGAGAAAAAGCTGTACACGTGTTTTGTGGACTTGGAAAAAGCGCTTGATAGGGTTCCCAGAAAAGTGATGAAATGGGCATTAAGAAAGAAAAGCTTGCCAGAAGTGTTGGTGAAAGCAGTAATGAGCTTGTATGAGGACTCAAGGACGAAAGTCAGAGTTGGATCGGGTTTTTCGGAGGAATTTGGGGTAAGAGTTGGTGTGCATCAAGGGTCTGTGCTATCACCATTGATATTTGCTATTGTGGTTGATGCAGTGTCAGAACATGCAAGAGAGGGACTATTGAATGAAATTTTGTACGCGGATGATCTTGTGCTGATGAGCGAAAATTTGGAGGATCTAAGGGAGAGGTTCCAAAGGTGGAGAAATGCATTGGAAAGCAAGGGATTGAGAATAAATATTAGAAAGACGAAGATGATGGTGAGTGGTGCAGAAAGGGAGGTTGTGCGTAGCAGGGTGGATCCGTGTGGAATATGTGGGAAAAGAGTTATGTCTAACGCGGTGTGGTGCACGCTCTGTAAGAAGTGGATTCATGCGAGATGCACCAAAATGAAAAAAGTATCTTGCAGTTTTGCACAACAGTTTGTATGTAGAAGATGTGAAGATATTGGAGATGGAAAGGAAGAACCAGTGGAGGTATTGTGTGATGAAGTGGAGACTGTGAAGGGTTTTTGTTATCTTGGAGATAGGCTGAATGCTAGTGGTGGGTGTGAAACTGCAGTGACTGCAAGAGTAAGGATCGGATGGATGAAATTTAGAGAATGTGGAGAGTTGTTACTTCCGAGAAGGTTTTCTTTGAAAATGAAAGGGATGGTGTATCGTAGTTGCGTAAGATCAGCAATGTTACATGGAAGTGAGACATGGTGTTTGAGGGAAAATGAGATGGTAATTTTGAGAAGAACTGAAAGAGCTATGGTGAGATCAATGTGTGGAGTAAAACTAGTGGATAGAAAGAGTACTGAGGAGCTGATGAAAATGCTGGGTCTGAAGGAAACTTTAGATAAAATGGCTAAAGCGAATGGAGTAACATGGTATGGACATGTGGTTAGGAGGGATGATGAAAGCATTTTGAAGAAGGCAATGATGTTTGAAGTGAATGGACCACGAAAGCTAGGACGGCCGAAGCAAACATGGAAGAAACAAGTCGAGGAGAATATAAAGAAGATTGGGTTGAGGGTGGAGGAAGCTACAGATCGCGCGAGATGGAGAGAGGGAGTGGGAGCGATTGCTGAAGGAATGAAGTGCATCCAGCCACCTTCGGACACGAGGAAAAACCGGATTAAAATTGGACGATGATGATGAAAATGCACCAGGTCAACGTGAAAAATTTTTAATAATTTTTCTCTAACAATTTGTTTCATAAAATAAACAACGATTCTGACTTTAGGCTATTACTAATTCTTAATGTTTAATTGAGGTATTTATTTCTCATGTGCATTCTATTTGCGTAAGAACAAGTTTTGAAATTAATCGAGTTACTGTAAAACGGAAACTTATCAATTCGCGCTGGCTAATTGTTATGCACTACAGCCTATTGCACTAATAGTCAGTAAGTATTTTCCTTTTGAGATTTGAAATTTGTGAATTCAATTTTGTTGTTTATAGTTTTTCTTCATTTGTACAAAACGGCGTTTATGCTATATGGATAAACGATTGTGGATCACCGCATTAAAAACTGTCACCCCAAACTGCAAGCAAAAAGCGTAGACGTTGTCCGTTGATTAAGCGACAGCTAATCAAATTTTCCCAGCAACGACAGCACTAATAATCGCCAGAGAAATATGTGATTACACCCACCCAATTACATATGGATCATCACCGCTTTCAAATGCAGAAAAAGTCTGCAAATTCTCCTGCTTTCAAAGCCAAATAAGTAATGACTTTCTGACTTAACAGATGATCGCTTTGGCTTCAAAAGCCAAATTAGTGACAGGCTTAAAGTGGGAGGTTACCCTACCCTAAGCATTAGGTTAGAGCAACCCTAGCCTCACAAACCTAACCCTAACCTAACCCTAAGGTTAGAATACTTGCCGAAGCTGCCGGTACTAGACCAACCTAACCCGCATCACTAATGTGGCTTTCAAAGCCGAAACGATCATCAGTAAAGACAGAAAGTCATTACTTTTTTCGCATTGAAAGCGGGAGGATTTGCAGACTTATTCTGCATTTGAAAGCGGTGATCCATAAATAATCGGATGTTCCACTGATTATAAAAAAATTAAAAAGAAGCTATTCCACCCAGCGTCAAGTAGAAGAGGGTAAAACTAACGATGTACGCCTTTATATGTGTTCCACACAAGAAAGCGCTTGTCTTTTTTGAAGTACCAGTAAAATCAAAGCTGCAATGATAAGAGCAAAGTAGAAGTGACAGACCTAAGAGAAGTTCAAAGTTTATGACAAAATCGGTTAGATCTACGCATCTTCTCATAGGAAATTCTTCCTATTAACACCTGTAAGCGACTTTAATCAAAGCGTTAAAGTGGGCTTTGAAGTTCGAGGTTGCGTGCATTGCTGTAATTGATCTACATTTTAGCCAAGCGCAATTAACCCTGATGAAAACGGTAAAGTGACTTTGCAATTGCGTGAATTTTACAAGCACGATAAAACAGCTGTAGCAGAATTTTAAATATCAACTTTGCATTGCGTAAAACGCGCGTTCTACAACCAGAACATACATAGCCATTTATTATCATGCGAATAAAGTGTATTATAAAGAGGAAGCTTCTCATGAACGCTTCATAGCCACATCTTGATGAAGTCATATTACAGACCAGTGTGTCTTTATTTGTTTAAAACATAAATTACTGATTTTGTGAGAGGTCATGAAATTTCAGAAACATCAACCGATGCATCGGCTTACGCCGATGAAAAACCAATACATCAGCATCGGTAAAAACTGGCATCGGTACATCACGATTAACAAGTGACATGGAATATGTTTGGGTGTTGCATGTAATGGATATTTTGCCTTTTTCCAAGCACGGCGATGGAAAAACTCAGTACCAAGAAGTCATGTCTCATTTTTTTCCGAGTCTTAATTTTTTATTTGTTCATATTTCTATACTTAGTTATATCTAAAGATTTGATTCTAATTTACTTGACGTTAATGGCTTCATCTTTGAAAACAGCCTACGCATCAAGGGCATACATTCCCGGGGGGGATGCATCCGGGAATGTATGCCCTTGATGCGTAGGCTGTTTTCAAAGATGAAGCCATTAACCCAAATATTTCAAGAATAAAGAATAAATCCCCAAATATTTTTTGAGGGGAAGATGATAATGCATTTATCATCCCCAATATTAGAAAAAATTGTTACGTGAGTGCTATAAAACATTCAATGTCAGGTGACGGTTGGCAGAGGAGGGAGTAATCAGCAAGCAATCGCAGCAAGTGCACCGGTACGATTAAGCCGATAAGGTGTTGTGATCTAAGATTTTGTTGATTGTCACTAAACAGTACATGAATAATGACGTCCGACAACTTTACTATCTAGTAATAATTAGGTTACCACTATTACGTTTCCATTGATTTGCTTTTTTGTGAGGTAAAAGTTTCGTCACAATTAGTGACCATTTTAATTTTAATCAATATTACTTAATTCATCACTTTTCGTAGAAGCTATCAGCATATTAGCTTTATTTTTGCAATCAGCTCGTATCCTAACATAACTTTGGGAGATAGGAGATCTTTAATGTTTGTGTTGTAGCAACAGATAAATAAGTTCAAAACATTGAACCTTTTTAATTAGAAAATAACATGCAGAAAATATGCTAAGCGTTTTCGAACAACTCCACCATCCTTGATGATGATGATGATTTATTCATTTTTATCTTCCAGTCACAAGAAAGCTACGAAGGCGCTATGCATAAGACGAATCCAGATTCGCTTAGAAATTGCCCTTGTTTCCTATTTTTCTGCTTGAATTTTGCTTCTGACTTGAGATAATTGCCATGAAGCATCTTATCCAAAGCTTGGGTGGGAGTTGAACCATCAACCTTGTGATCAGTAGCGTAGCGAGAAATTTTAAAGGGGGGGGGGGGGCACAATTTACCCATTTTTTTTCAAGCTTGCGTATTTTTTTTTTGGCAGAACAAATTTGAAGCTGATTGAGAAACAAGAAAAGTTGTAGAGATTGAGAAACAAGAAAAGTTGTAGAGATTTACAGGCTGTAATGGCTATTTTAGTGCTTTTTGAATAATTTTCAAGCAAATTTTATTTAAATTTTTTGACCTCAATTCTGATGCATTTTGTTCGCTAATTTTCGATTGTGAGTGCCTATCCTGATCCTAAAAGGCGTAAGGCTTATTGCTATCAAAGAGATTCGAAATTATGTAAAAAAATCGCATACGTCAAAAATATTTTTGAAAATGGCTAGTGGGAGGATGCATAGGCCTATACCCCACATCCTATCCCCCTGGGATCACCCCGGGCCATAAGCTACAAAAACTATCAAAAGAGTCTGGCATGCTTCAGTGCCTCCCCTTAAATACGCACCTGCTTGCCATCATGGTCGTTGCAAAAACGACACTCTGAACCACTCGGCCATGCTGCCGTTTTTTATCAGAACATGATCCATGATCAAAAATGGAAAGCTAACGTGCCCAGGGCATACTAATTCAAGTGAAAAGCAAAACAGCAAGGGTACGACTCGTATTCTTGCTGTTTTGCTTTTCGCTTATATTAGTTTGCCATTGGTTAACTTTTGATTCCTGATCGTGCTGTAATAAAGGACTGTCGATTTGTCCAAAAACGTTTAGCTTATTTTTTGTACCGGCATGGTATTTTGTAAATATTGTTCAGTCTATAATAGTTGAAGAAGTTCATGTTCATGGTCTCAAAACTTTTGAAACGAGGTAACAGTAACGTGCAGAGAAGAACAGCGGTATGGGGTCTGGGGGAGAAGCCCCCAGAAGTTAACACGATCTTGACGTTTTGTTGATGGTGCAATAATTCATCACCCTCAATAATTTTCACAAATGCACGCCACTGCTACATATTACAACACATATTAACATCGTAATATATCAATGCCAAAATCTCGTTAAGTAGATCAAAGCTTTGAAAAATAGAGTCTGAGCATGCTCTAAAAATTCAAGTAAAAATACTATGCCTAAAAATCACACGTTTTATCAGTGAACTTGTAATCAGAAATTTACTATGGCCCAACAAACTTTTGTTGGGCTCAGTTTTGGTTTCCGCTTGGAAAAAGTTACAGAGCTTGTCGTTTAGTCAAATGTAATCACAGTTTTATGAATACTTGTGGGTAGCGTTCTACTTGTTGTCTCTTTAAAACACAACATGAATCATAACAAATTGGTGCAAAATATACCTGAAGCAGCGAAGTTCGCATTCAGTCTGTCGACACTCTGAAACAAAATTATTAGTTATACATTGGATGCGCAAATATCCATGCGCGCGTGTACCTGACCAACTATTGGACGATGACTGGGGCTAGCGTCTGGCGACGATAAGCCATCCTCTTGCAATTCTTTCTTTTGAGAACTGCAAACAACATTGGTGTAAAATCATCGGAATAAAAGAAACAAAATCAACCAACCTTCGTTCGCTTCCTGACGTATCGGCTTGGTTGGTGATTGGGGTGGAAGTGGCGAAAGGAGCGGGCATACGAAGTTGAAGTGTATGTGGATTCTGAACAAATTCAATAAGATGCATACTCGAACATACCTAGTCAAAGCTTACCTTGCATATGTCATCAGTGACGATTCCTTCATCTGGTGACATCACCACTTGGTCAGCTGGAAAACATGATACCATGATTAATATGTGAAACAAGTTTGCCACGCAGTTTGCTCAAATTAACTTTTTCAAAAAACTTTTATTCGATACAAACGGAGTTTTAGGTTGTACAAAATAAAATTAACCAGAGGAAGTTGGTGGTAATCCACTAGCTTTCGTATTCTGTTCTAACATTAATGATAAAATCTCTATGTGTGGTCTGCAGTTCAAAATTTCACCAAATAGGATAAATTTATTGACGTTGATCGGCTCTCCTCGGCTTCGATACTCCTTTAAACATCTTCGCTGTCTTTTCTTTCTGCAATGCATGTAACATTCCTAATTTTCCAGATCTTTAAGGGGAGACGAAAACCGTTGGAACAAACCCACTATATTTTCTTACCGTAAAACTACTGCTAAGTCAACACAGTGCTATCGAGAAAGCAGTCAGCAGCTGCATGCAAGGCGCTAGCCATAGTGGCACCTAAATATGGTATTTGGTCAGCAAGAGTCAAAAACACTACCTAGTGATGACATGCATAAACTAACAACAGGTAAATGCACGCTAGAGAAACATTTCGCACTAAAGTATTATCCAACAGTTCAGCACCGACAAGAGAAAACTGGTTAATGCATAAAACAAATAACTGAGGTCATTTTCAAATTATATTGAACAGAAAATTCAACAGTAATTGAAGGAGACTGCGAAGTGAGCTTGCGCTCTTCAACTCAGCAGTAAAGTGGGCCAAAAAACCCTTTTTTTGAAAAGTTATGCTGCAAACGCATTTTCCCGTTACACTTCATTAAAAATCACCCCTGCAAAATTTCAGCAAAAAATATTATTGCTTACCCTATGCGCAACTTGTTTCAAATTTTTAACCAATTTTTTCGATAATTAAGGGATTCTCCAATGTTTCAACATGCTGTTATATATGCATCACAAGCTTCACAAAATTACAATCACTAGTCAGACTTGAGCTATTATATATGCATAGTTTAGTTTATGCAAAGACAATTGCTATATATCAGTTAATAGTGTAAGTTTTTTATGTGGGGACACAAAGATTGTTCCCTAATTGTTGACCCAATGCGTAAGCACCTGGGAAATTCCCAAGTGATCATCTAAATACCGCAACAATACTTGTATTTGAGTTTGTATGATGTGCACATCGTGTAAATTATTCTGATCATCACTCAAATAATGGTTTAAAAACATTATGAAACATGTTTCAACTGATAAACAGACAGGGGCGCTCCCAGGAATTTGAAAGGGGGGGGGGGGGGGGGGTGCAATTTAAAGCCGTCAGTTTTCCGCCCAAGGTCAAGCAAAGAGCAAAAAAAGTCAACACGTCCGCAGATGTTCAATTTTCCGCTCTAAGTCAAGTGAAGAGCAAAAAAAGGTCATCACGCCTTCAGATTGTCCTTTATTCCTATATATCACCTTTACACGACGAAAGTTTTGAGTTTTGTGCATCAAGTCGGCGGGGGGGGGGGGGGGGGGGGGGGGCGCCACCCCAGCGCCTTCCTCCACTGGATATGCCCCTGATAGATATTGGTTAGCAGTAAATGCATTGATTGGCTAATCCCTCGTTGAGCTGTAATCAGCAGCTGCTTTGTTTATATTACACAAAAAATACAAATTGACAAGTTTATTATAATTTTTTCAATTCGATAATAAGAATCAAGAAGTCAGTAGTAATTATGGATTAGGTAATAAAAAAACAGCATATTGACCAAAGTAGTGTTGGTACGCTGTAAGTTTTCTAATGGGACGAGAGCAAGCACTGTTGAATGAAGCATTAATTGGATAAAGACAGTATGCAGTTGCTACATGCTCAGTATTGCACAGCTTTTCTGAAGCGCTAATAAATATTAATATCCTGCATTATAACAAGTTTGTCTTAAATAGCGGTGTTGTATTGCTCCAAATCTATCAGTCGTCGTCTCAGTGATATATCTGAAAAAGATTGCTTTTTAGTCATGACTTTGGTTTCGCAATGTTGCTCTACACTTTGAAGCAAGTTGTCGCGCTCTGCATCATCATTTGTGATTCTTCCACATGCAATAGTCTTGGATGAGCTTGATTGATCATTCTGCTACATCATTCACCACATTTAGAGTCTTTACAACGTAATGCGTGGTGTTGTATAAATAAATTCAAGTTATTTATACAACCATTAACGGCATAAACAACCATTAAATTTAAAGGCATGCCTGCTATCAATGTTGACAACAATTTGAATTTATGTGGTTGCTTTGACGTAAAATTTGGCTTTTTACAAAGTTTTAAAGAAATGGAATTCCTTATTAGCTAAACCAATTGATCAATGGCCAGATGATGAAGGCTACAACACAACGCATCGTGTTGTAAAGACTCTAAAGGTGGTGAATGATGTAGCAGAACGATCAATCAAGCTCATCCAAATCTACTGTGGAAGAATTACGCAAGATGATGCAGAGCGCGATGACTTGTTTCAAAGTGTAGAGCCACATCGAAAAACCAAAGTCATGACTAGGGAGGATAAAAGTCATTAAAGTTATATTTATTTTGGTAGCGCAAAAACTTATGAAACTGATAATCGCAAAAAAACTACGATGATATGAGGTCTATTTAAGAAGTTAGTCATGTTTTCTCTTTTAGGTCATAAAATATGACCATTGATTTTTGTTATGAAATACAAATTATCAAACCACAGTACCACCGTCTATACAGTTCCTGTAAACTTTAAATTTGATAATTTTATGTCAAAAGGGGCAATGAGAATTATTAAGTTTTCGCGCCGACTTTCACGTAGCATGTTAAGCGAATTTTTTTTTTTAGTTTAGAAAAATATTAGGCAAAAACCATTGTGGGGAAGTGTAGACCAAGATACTTCTCCAGCACTGTATGCCAAGTAGTTAACATACCAGCCTACATCAGCATCTGTAGAACGGTCACTTTCGATGTTAAAATCCATGATTCATGAAAATCGAAATTTTACCGATGCTCACGTCGCATTTTATCATAAAATTCTATTCAACAGTTAAAAACTTTAGTCGTTGTAAGAGGCACATTTGAATTTTTTTTACTGATTTTCTAGTGAATTGTTTGTTCTTTTGAGTATATTTTTGTTCAAAATACTTGTTTAGACTTACATATGAAATGTTAATTACAGAAAACAGCATAAATTTGCTGCTGTAAAAATAAAGTCATATGTTTTTAAAAAATAAAGTCATATTTTTCCATTTTAAAAGTCATACAAAAATCGCCCCAGTCGTGAATAAGCAGCAATCTTTTTCAGATATATCACTATGCTCCGAATGGCAGATACTTTCCTGTAGCCCGGAACGTTACTCTGTCTACGCTATTCAAATCTGGCTGACAGAAACCGAATCTGCCTTAACAGAGGGACACCTAACGATGTTCCAGCTGGGCAATGGCAAACGTCTTTTTCAGAACGGGGCGATGCGCATCTTCGACGCACCGCCAACAAGTTCCAAAGGCCCAGCATTCTCCAACTGAACATCGAAGGCCTCACTGCAAGCAAGATGAGCGTGTTGCATCATCTTGCGATACAGTATGAGGCACTTGTCATCCTCTTACTGGAAACCCATTGCACCTCGGTAGAAAAGTTAGTTCTTCCGAGCTACCATCTAGCTGGGTTTTCCTTGAGCAGGAAGCATGGTTTTGCTACGTTTGTCCATGAGCGTCTGAAGTGGATCCTAATCGACCAGTCTCCACCAACATCGAAGATCGAGTGGGTGTGTGTGGATGTTGATAACTATAAAATAATCAACGTCTACAAGCTAGAGCTTGACCGATAAATTATCGGCAATCAACAAAAACGTCTTATTTACGATTTTGCTAATAAATGCAAGGTTTTACGGTGCTTTTGCGTGTGCAGTTAGTTATCAACAACAACGTCTTATTTACGATTTTGCTAATAAATGCAAGGTTTTACGGTGCTTTTGCGTGTGCAGTTTAGAAAGAGCGTGCGTACACTCAAATGACAAGTAGGACCTTCAAATTTTTAGAGTATATGCATATCAATGTGTGGAACAAAAATATGCCCAATAATTGTCTTCGACCTATGACCTGGGGTCAAAGGTCGAATAAACTAATCTCAACAGTTTTTTGTGCAGCCCAAGGCTTTTGAACCGCTGATGCTAGAGACTTCAAATTTTCAGGGATGATAGCCCTTAATGTGAACTTGTGTCTAACAAATTTCGGGGGATGGCAGTCAACAGGTTAAAGGTCAAGAAAAAATTTGAAAAGAAATCTTTCCAAACGCCAATAACTTGTGATTGGAAACAGGTAGAACCTTTAAATTTATCAAGTACACGCAATGCATCTCGATAAGGGTAAAATAATATTCACCGTGAATATCTTCATGTGACGTCACTTGGGGTCAAAGATCAAATACAGATTAAGAAAATATGTTGTTTGAGTTATAACCATTGATTAAAAACAGATAGGAACTTGAAACTTACAGGATTGGTGTTTCTTACCAGGTTCTTGCATTGTACCAACTGTAAACGCTTTATGTCACGTGACTCGGAGTAAAAGGTCAAAAAACTGATAAAATTTTCCAATATTGTGCAGTCTAAGGCTTTTGCACTGCTGCAGCCGGAGATTTGAAATTTTCAGGGATGGTAGATTTCAATGTGAACTTGGGTCTAACAACTTTTGTAAGTGGCGGTCAACAGGTTAAAGGTCAAAAAACAAATTTTATCAAAACAGAAGCGAAGTCTTCAGATATTGGTTATCGGTATCGGTCTTTAAATTTTAAATATATCGGTATCAGCTAAAAAAATTCTTATCGATCGAGCTCTACTACAAACCCCCTCCAACACGGATGCAAGCATCTGATCTTCCAGCATTCCCACATCCCTGCCTCTATGCTGGCGACTTCAACTGCCACCATGTTGACTGGGGCTATGATAATAGCAATCCAGATGGTGAATGCCTGGCTGGCTGGGCCAGTGCCAACAACTTCACCTTGCTATACAGCCCCAAGAAGGCCACCAGTTTCCACTCTAGCCGCTGGAAAACAGACACCAACCCAGATCTTGCATTTGCCAGTGTCGATTTGGACAGTCGCTTACCTGACAGATGTATCTTTGGAAAGTTCCCAAGATCACAACACCGACCCTCGCTTATAAGTCCACCCAAACTTGCTCATCCAAAACCGAGCAAGCCTGTAAAGCGATGGAACTTCCGCAAGACCAACTGGAACCACTATTCTAACCTAACCAGTAAACAGGCCAAGAGTTTACCGCCACCTGAATCTGAAAATATCGATCAGGCTTACCAGTGCTTTTGCAAGGTAATAAGCACTGCGGCGAAGAAATGCATCTTTTGTGGTCGACGATCAAATCACATACCTAGCTGGGATGCAGAGTGTGAAGACCTCTATCAGCATTTCCTGCAGTCACCTGAGGGCCCTGATTCGGATAGGGCTGCCACAGCTCTACTCACAAGGCTCGACGAGAAGCGGAGAAATCACTTCATTGACTTTTCGCACTCCAGCCGGCTGGCATGGAATACTATAAACAGCTTGACTGGTAGGTCACGACAGTCCCCTTGTCAATGTCCTGTTTCAGCTGATGCTATTGCTTCTCAGCTGGTTAAAAACGGGAAATACGAAGGTGTGAATCGGCGCTCATCTCGGCTTGTTTTACAGGAAGCGTCTGACCTTTGGAGGGCTGATCCATTACATCCTGCAAATGTCTCCGGGAGTTTTTCCCATCGGGAGTTCACTGCTGCCCTCCAACATTTAAAACCAGAAAAAGCTACAGGACCTGATTCCATTTGCCCGCTAATCCATGCTGGAGCCGGCTTAAAATCTTGGCTACGTGGCTTCCTATCTTCCTGCCTGCACCACCTCAAAATTCCTAAGATCTGGAGAAGAGCGCTAGTTGTAGCAGTCCCAAAGCCTCCAAAACTTGTAGAGGACCCAAGGAGCTATTGTACGATCTCCTTGCTTTGTGTTCCCCACAAGATTCTCTAGCAACTTATCTACACCCATGTCAAACCTCTTACTGACCCTCTGCTCCCACGGGAACAGGCGGGTTTTCGACGCGGAAGATTCAGTGTGGATCAAGTCACTTTGCTCACGCAAAGCATTGAGAATGCATGCGAAACGAAAAAGAAGGCCGGTGCTGTCTTTATCCACCTGACAGCTGCCTATGACACTGTCTGGCAACGTGACCTCACCTGCAAGCTGTTGCGGCTTCTGCCGAACAAGCACATGGTCCCATTGATTATGGAGCTTATCCGCAACAAAAGCTTTACCCTTACAATTGGCGACAGCAAGCCTAGCAGGTTACGACGCCTGAGAAACGGCGTCCCCCAGGGATCGGTTCTGGCCCTCTTCCTTTTCAACATCTATACATATAATGTCCCCTCCATAACCTCAAGAAGTTCGCCTATGCTGACGACCTGGCGATACTTTATACATCTGGAGATTGGAAGGAGTTGGAAAGGACTATAAGCCAGGATATGACTACACTCTCGAAATATCTCAAGACCTGGCGACTGAAGCTTAGTCACACTAAAACAATGACGGCGACCTTTCACCTCCACAATCGAAAAGCCAAGCGTAAGCTTAAGGTCTGTAATATCGGTAAGACCTTACCTTTCTGCCCAGTTCCCACTTATCTTGGGGTCAAACTGAACAGATTGCTCACATATCGTCCTCACCTGCAAGCATTGCGCAAGAAGCTATGTGCTCAAGTCTCACTGTTGAGGCGACTTGCGAGAACAGGTTGGGGTGCTAGTGCCAAAACATTGAGCATAGCTGCCCTGTTTTTGGTCTACTCGATTGCCGAGTAGTGTGCACCAGTCTGGTGCCGCAGCGCGCACACATGCCTCATCGACAGTGTATTAAATGATGCCTTGCGCATTGTCACTGGATGCCTGCATCCCACTCCATCAGTCTACCTTCCGGTTCTTTCAGGCATCCAGCCAGCTGAGCTTCGCTGCCAAGGAGCGACACTCTCCCTAGCAAACTGCAGCTCCCTGAACCCTGACCACATTTTACATGGCCAGTTTCATAAGTCACAGGACGTATGCAGAGAAAGATCGAAATCTAGACGCTCATTTGTCCTGCTGCTCGTAAATTACTAGACAGTCTTTCTGAGATGGATGTCCGTGCAGCCCAGTGGACGAACACGAAATGGGACATGGAGTACTCTGCTAACGCATCGCCACTCCATGCTTTCATTCCCAAGGCTAGCACCAGACCCTTGGGTATGGGTCTGCCCAGGGCAGCCTGGGTCAAGCTCAACCATCTGCGTTCTGGTGTTGGATGTTTCTGTTCGTCCATGTACAAATGCGGTCTCGATTGGAGTGCTAGCGCCAAAACGTGTACAAATGTATCGTTCCTAAACAAATGGGGTCTCGCTCCTCTAACGAATTGTGAGTGTGGTGCCAGTGAACAAACCGCAAACCACATCATCTCACTGTGTCCCATACATCGGGCACCCCGAGGTATGTTTGGTCTAACGGTTTTGGATGACGAAACAAGATGCTGGCTGAAGTTCCTTACAGTAAGCATCTGACCCAAGCAGTTTGGTGGCCAGGGTGGTAAAAGGATAAATCCTTGGCCTTAGTCCTTCCATCTGTCTTGGAAGAGATGCCCCGCCAAACGACGATGACGACTGATAGATTTGGAGCAATACAACACCGCTATTAAAGACAAACTTGTTATAATGCAGGATATTAATATTTATTAGCGCTTCAGAAAAGCTGTGCAATACTGAGCATGTAGCAACTGCATACTGTCTTTATCCAATTAATGCTTCATTCAACAGTGCTTGCTCTCGTCCCATTAGAAAACTTACAGCGTACCAACACTACTTTGGTCAATATGCTGTTTTTTTATTACCTAATCCATAATTACTACTGACTTCTTGATTCTTATTATCGAATTGAAAAAATTATAATAAACTTGTCAATTTGTATTTTTTGTGTAATATAAACAAAGCAACTGCTGATTACAGCTCAACGAGGGATTAGCCAATCAATGCATTTACTGCTAACCAATATCTATATATCAGTTGAAACATGTTTCATAATGTTTTTAAACCATTATTTGTGTTATGATCAGAATAATTTACAAGATGTGCACATCATACAAACTCAAATACAAGTATTGTTGCGGTATTAGATGATCACTTGAAAATTTCCCAGGTGCTTACGCATTGGGTCAACAATTAGGGAACAATCTTTGTGTCCCCACATAAAAAACTTACACTATTAACTGATATATAGCAATTGTCTTTGCATAAACTAAACTATGCATATATAACAGCATGTTGAAACATTGGGAATCCCTTAATTATCGAAAAAACTGGTTAAAAATTTAAAACGAATTGCGCATAGGGTAAGCGATAATATTTTTTGCTGAAATTTTGCAGGGGTGATTTTTAATGAAGTGTAACGAGAATATGCGTTTGCAGCATAACTTTTCAAAAAAAGTGTTTTTGTTGGCCTACCCTAGTCGGCAGTCACTCGATACGTCAAATGCGATCGACTCCAGCTGTGAATCGAACCCGTTACATAGGATCTGCACCTGTGCGCGGTGCCGCTAGGCCATGTCGCTTACATTTATTTTAATTTAGCCACAAGGGAAGCACCTGGGCACTGCCTCGCTTTTTTGGTTAATTGGAAGTTGCCATGTAAAGAGAAACTCCTAATTTAACCAAGTGACCAAGAATCAGGTGTAAATGCAGTGTTATACATTTTACAGAATACCGGAAACCCAAGAAATGAACCCCAGCTAAATTTGCCTCTCAAGCCAGTAAATAAATTGCCGCCTGGCAAGATGAGCTAAGATATTATCATTACACTTTCAAATTAAAAGTTCCACTTAAAAGTTGCCCTCTTCACGTCAATGATGTAGTTATACTTGACGATTAAGAAATGAGAAGCTTTTTTAGTAAGCACAACACTGAGATCATATATTAAAGCTGCAATTTATGTTAAATAGCCTCCCATCTTTCTTTTCCTCGCTACCAGACCAGCTTGCTGTAATTCCACAAAACTAAAAAGTACTCTGGGTATCCACAATCGCAGCCAGGGGGATTAGGGGGACCAGTCCCCCCCTTTTCCAAGTAAAAAAAATATTAAACAATGGTATGCCGTTTCAAATACTATTTAACTTGATAACTGACCAGAAACATTTTCATTGGATTACACACAGCAAGGTGCATCACCTCAAGCTGAAATATTTATGCGCATCCACAAACCTAAATATGCCTAATCTTATTTTCTTCGAGTAGCCTCTTAGGGCATCACGCCCACCATCAGACATCTCTGAAGAAACCACAACCTTGATCCAAATATTTACTCAGTAACATTGCCAAGGTTATCACAATCCACAAACCGGTCTTCGTTGTTATTGCAACTCATCAGATGAATGAGTGAGAACCTTAACAATCCAATGAAATGAACCTTAACAATCTTAATAATGAATATCTTAAGAATAATCTTAATAATTAATAACAATGAACCTTAATAATCCAATGAGTGTAATCCAATGAAAATGTTTCTGCTCAGTTATGAAGAAATCCAAATGACTCTGTGTCGACAACCTGCCATGTTGTATATATTGCCATTGCGTTGAACTGACTGCCCTCAACACTTTACACAACCAAACGCAACAAATGATCAATGGCTGTCATATGCTTTCTGCTTAAACTGCGTATTAGCGAAGTAATAACCAGCCAGCAATCAACAAAAAATTTTATTGACCAAAAATAAAACGATGTAAATTGTAAATCATTTGTTTTTCTATACAAAAAAAGAAAGCGGTACGCAATAGAGATTTTTTCTCGAAAGAAATATCTTTTGTAAGGTGAAAAACAAAGCTCAATTAGGCCTACCCTTCGTTTTCAGGTCTTTATTCAAAAATTCTATTTGAATAAGGAACTGAGGATCACCATTTTCCCCATAAGCTTGGATAGAGCTGGGTAAACTACAGCTCGTGGGCTGCATCTGCTCGGCGAGACCACTTAATGCGACTCGCGAGCACTTACAGAAATATAAACTCTTACCGTAAAACAAGTCGAAGGCCCTAATTTTTGCCCCTTACTGATATTGAGTGGGATAAAGAACAAGTGCGGACGTGATAACCTATTTTTTTTTCTTTTTTGTCCTTCACTTGATATTGCTGTAGGTGAAATATTAGACATCTGTGGAAATGCTGACCTTGTTTTTGTTCTTCCAATTCGTGCGGCCCTCGACTTCAATTTTTTTTCCAATGCAAACCTTCATGTGAAAAGTTTGCCCAACCCTGAGCTAGGAGATCGCTTTCATCATCACCGTCAATCCAGTTTTAATTTGGTGTTTTCCTCGTCTCCGAAGGTGGCCAAATACACCTCATCCCCTCCATGATCGCTCTCACTCCTTCCCTCCATCTCGTTCGATCTGCAGCTTCTTCGATCTTTAACCCGACTTTCTTCACACTCTCTTCCATCTGCCTCTTCCATGTCATTTTTGGCCATGTCATTTTTTTTTCATTTTAATGTCATTTCCATGTCATTTTTTTCATTTTTGGTGATGATGCGAAGAAGATTGCTTTGTTCTTTAAAAACAAATGTTTAAGCCTAAATGAAGCAAGTGATCATTAGCTACACTACCTGCTTCAGTCTAGATCGTAACTCAAAACTTTAAAACTAAGCAAGAATCTATTTCACGGGGTGCGATTGATAGCTGCAGTCTGCAAGCACTGCTCGAGTCATGTCTGCGATGAAAGCCATGTTCATTGTTTACATTAAACATTAGACCTGCAACTGTGAGAAACACAGCATCAGGCAGTTGGTGGTATCAGCGCAGTTGCACACGTGCAGAAGAGCGGCAAGAAAAAAAAGCAGGCAATTTTTGGGTTCTTCCCAGAGAAACCAGAGCGCAGTTATTAAAAAAAGTATACCTTAATTAACACTCCATAGTGGGGAAAATTTCGTTGGACTTGTATACCGGGCATCGTAGTCTAGGCTAGCTAGGCTAACTCAAGTTAGCAGTCTAGGCTAAACAAGATTAACTCAAAAGCAGTCTAGCAGTCTAGGCTAGCCTAAATTAACTCAAGTTAGCAGTCTAAGTCGGTAGTCTAGGCTAGAGATGTAAAAAAACGTTGTTTTTTTTTCGCTTGTTTTTTTTTCTGTTGTTTTTTTACGTTCTTTTTTATTTTTTATTTTTTTGTCTATGCACTTGACAAAACCAAAAAAAGTTTGTTTTTAAAATAAAACAAGGCATTCAGCGTCAAATCGCACGACTAACATGACAGAGTATCGCACATGTCATTGTATAGGGTGTCCATAAATTATTGCTACAATTTCAAAAATTCGCCACAGTCTTACTTTTAAAGATATTTTCAATTGATTTGTTTTATAGTAAAGGAAAATCCTTCAAGTTTACGTAGATGCTTTAGTATACTTCTACATGTGCACCATTAGTCGCACCACGTAGGATATCCAATCGATATTCAATTTCTAGCCATGTTCTTGCTAACATATCCACAGTAACTGTATCAAATGCATAAATTATTCATTGTTGCAAATGACTAACGGATTTGACTTTGGTTCGGTAAACGATATCCTTTAAATAGCCCCACATGAAAAAATCCAATGGTGTGATATCAGGGAAGCGTGGCGGCCATAAAATGGGACCATCACGTCCAATCCATCTTTCTGGAAATGTGTCATTCAAAAATTGACAAACTGCTAGACCCCAATGAAGGGGTGCACCATCCTGCTGGAAAATAACTAGTGGTTACTGTTCAAGCTGTGGTGACACATATTCTGTCAAAAGGTCGAGATAAATTTGAGCTGTAGTTGATTTCTCAGCGAAGAAAAACGGACCAATAATTTTATCATGCATGATTCCACACCACACAACTAGTTTAGGGGAGTCTCGTTCAAGCTTATAGGTTTCATGCGGATTCTGCGAGCCCCATATTCTTGAGTTGTGTCTGTTTATTAATCCAGAAACGTGAAATGTTGACTCGTCACTGAAACAAACACGTTTCAAAAATCCTGTATCTGAATCTACTCTGTGTAGCATCGTCACTGCAAATTCTTTTCGTCGTGGCTTATCTTCTGGCTTAAGGGCTTGCAGTAACTGCACTTTACTGTATAAGCCTACGCATAAAATCGCAAATTTTTTAAGCAAAACTTTGTGAAGAGTGGAGCGTGGGATCTGCAATTGGGTAGAAGCCTGCGAATAGACTTTCTAGGGCTTCTGGTATATGCCACTCGCACAGATTCAATTTTTTCTTCTGATATTTGAGGTCAGCCAGCTCCCTGTCTCTGCAACACACTACCAGTCTCCATAAACTGTTCATGCCATGCTCGAATGGTAGATCATGCAAGTGGCTTGCACCGGTACGATTAAGCTGATAAGGCAGTGGTCGACAACCTGTGGGCCACAGCCCAACTGTGGACCTTTTAGCAATTTTTCGTGGGCCGGGAGCTATTTGGTTTTACAAAGTCCTCGTGGGCCGCATGCTAGCTGCAAATAAAAAGTAAGCCCACAGGCTACAACTAATAATAAAAACCTTCTTGTTGATGCTTTGCGCGTAAAACAATCCAATTCTTTTTCTCCCGGCGGTACATGGCTACACCGGCCGGTTAGTTCAGCCGTTAAGCGCATGCCATCGGTACGGGAGGTCTTGGGTTCGATTTTCGGGTCGGTTAAATTGGCACAGTGTCGTCAAGGACTCGCCACCATTGTGAAATTTCTTCAGAGCTGTGTTGCCCAGGCGCTAAGCAGCGGAGATGGGCCCCACCACTCGGCGTAATACCGCGAGTACAATGAAGATTTGTTTTTGGTACATGGCTACAAAAGCAAAACCCGTAGTACCATGCACAAAAACGGGTGCCGTGTGTCTGTATATCTTTCATGCGATGCTCGCTTTGTTTCAGTTCTATTGATGCGAGCGAGTGAGTAGTAAAAAAAGCACGCGCTTTGCATTTTCTTTGCTTTTAAAACAACGCATCGTTTCTTCATTTTGTAGTTTGTAGTCGTGTTGTATAATTCATTCGTTTTGTAGTCGTGGATTTAAATGTAGTGGGCCTTCAATGGCTATTGAAAGGGTGATCTGGGCCGCGTTAAAAAAAGGTCGCCGATCACTGTGATCAGGTATTGTAATCTAAAATTTTGTTTATTGTCACTACACAGTACATGAATAATGACGTCCGACAATTTCACTATCTGGTAGTAATTAGGTTATTACATTTCCATTGATTTGCTTTTCGTGAGGTAAAGTTTCGTCACAATTTGTGTCCATTTTAATTAATTAATATTATTTCATTCATCACTTTTCGTAGCAGCTGTCAGCAAATTAGCATTATCTTTGCTATCAGCTCGCAGCCTAATATAAGTTTGGGAGAAAGGAGATATTTAATATCCATATTGTAGCAACAAATAATAAGTTCAGAACATAAAACATTTAACGTTTTTAAATAGAATAAATATAACATGCAGAAAACATGCTAAGCGTTTTCTAACAGCTCCACCGTTCTTGATGATGATGATTTCTTTATTTTTATCCTCCTATCACGAGAAAACGACGGAGATGCTATGAATAGGACGAATCCAGATTTCCAGACTCGCTTAGAAGTTGCCCTTGTTTCCGATTTTTCCGCTTGAATTATGTTTCTGACTTCTTCAATTTGCGTCTTGTTAAATTCCTCCAAGCAGAGATAATTGTCATGAAGCATCTTATTCAAGAATGCAACGAGGCTTCGGTGCCAGTTAAACCGTCAACCTTGCGATCATGGCCGTTGTAAAAACGACGCTTGGAACCACTCAATCACGCTCCCGTTCTTCATCAGAACATGATTGAAAATGGAAAGCTAACGCGCCCAGGGAAAACTAATTCAAGCAAAAAGCAAAACCGTACTCTTGCTGTTTTGCTTTTCGCTTATTTAGTTTGCCGTGCATTAACTTTTTATTTCTGATCATGCTGTAATGAAGGACTGATGATTTGTGCGAAAACGTTCAGCTTATTTTCTGTACCGACATGTTACTTTGTATACATTGTTCAAGTCTATAATAGTTGAAGAAGTTCATGTTTATAGTCTCAAAACTTTTAAAATTAGATAACGTGCAAAGAAGAACAGAGGTGGGGGTCTGGGGGGCGGAGCCCCCCAGAAGTTGACACGGTCTTGACGTTTTAGTTGATGGTGCAATGATTCATCACCCCCAATAATTTCCACAAATGTAACCACTGAGCATGACCCACCGACCACCACAGAACCCTTAAAACTGCTTCAATAAGCACTTAGATTTCGAAGATATAAGAACCATTGGAGAAGGGATTACTGTCAGAAGCCAGGAAATAGCAAAGTACAATCAGTATTCCCCTTTGCAACAAAATTTGCAAAAAAAAAACAAAAACCAAAAAAACATTTACATGTCTAGTCTAGGCTAGCAGGTTACTACGTTTTACTGTTCACGACTTGGGTTGATTTCCTTCCCAGGTCACTATATTTTCTGATGAAGCTTGGTGTTCATTGCCAAGCGAAACGTTAAAAATAAAATTGGCTAATAGATTTTTCTGTCTCCGTTTTGTTACCATACCAGAAGAACAAACAGTGCAGAACCTTAATTAACACTTGAGCATTTACAGTTCCATTGTTGCAGAGGCATAAAGAACTTTTGAATTACTTAAAGCGCAACAATGGAATCAAATCGCTTACTCTTCAATATAATCTGATAAGCCTGACTGAAACCTCACTACCAGTAATTCAATAGAAAAAATTCCCCCCCCTCTTGTTCTTTATGTGTGGCTGCGCCGACGTGGGTACCCACTACCCCTTCATCTTACCAGCAAAACAAACTTGATGAATGTCCGCACATATGCAGGCCGATTGGCGTTGTGGTTGGAGGGATCGATCGTTACAAATGCAGTAGGCCTAGGCCCTAGGAACAAATTACCGACCGTTCTAACACAGTGCCATCAACTGCTCACCATCGCTGCCACGTTTTTTCGCAACTGTATTGCCCAGGCGCTAAGACGCGGAGGGCTCCGCCACTTGTTACATACTTCGTCATGGCATAATACCACAAGAATAATAAAGATTTGAATCTGTTTTGTCCGCACACATACTACAGAGCATATTACAGATACGTCACAAACACTAGAACTTACATTGCAAAACACGAAGTTGATCACGTAACTCGCGAACTTCTTGATTTTTCTCTTCTAGTTGTTGCAGCAATGCTTCAACAGTTTGCTGAAAACAGCGCAATCATAATGGCAGGCACTAGACAATCAACAAAAAGAGCAAGGCAAATCAACTGCACATACACAAGTAACGATAAATTTGTGCAACAAAAAAGATGGCCTCTGTCAACAGTGAGATAGACGTAAGGGGATCAGGTTACTGCCCCCTTTCTTGATGTATAAAAACCTTTTTTTGTACAAATCTATTACTAAGGGCAAACGAAAATGGAAGCTCTCACTGTCCAAACCCCTAACTATTTTGTTGGCTCAGCTCTAACTGTCAAGGTTCAAATCTGCGGCTACTTTCACAGAGCACGTCGAAAAGGATGATTCTTGCAAACACTGCAAACCTGTCAGTGCAAGACAGACCCTATAGATCACATCAGAAAAGGTTTGGGGGAAGAATGCGTCTGGGCTTAGCTGCACAATACACATCACACATAAATCATAGACCCTACAATCGAGTCAGCAAACTGCATAGAAGAGCTTTCAAGGTGTCCATCTACGCCACCTGTCGGTGGAAGAATTTCGGAATTAAGTTAAACTTTTAGATATGACAGCAGCTCTACACAGCAGGCAAGCGAATAATGTTTACGTGGTTGGAGAACGAATTGCACGTGAAAATCTTGCAAATGGTAACAAAATATATCGGGCATTAGAGAAGAAACAGGCAGATAGGCGATTTCAGTGCTGGAAGTGTGACGGGTATTTTAATGAGTTCACTAACCACAACACAGCATATAATGGGATTCATGTCATCAGCCTACTCGTGGCAAATCTCGAAAACAGAAACTACATGGCTCCTGGCGAATGATGACTATATCAGGAAGCTTCCAGGGTGGAAAAGGAATAGACCCTCGGCCCCGGAGGCAAACGCAAAGTGGCAAACTTGCAGATGCTAGCTGCGTGCAACCCTTGCACAATACACGGCAGCTGAACATCAAGGGCCTCCAGCAGAGCAAGATCTGAGTTATCAGTCAGTAGGCCACCACGCATAGGGCTATTGCCATTCTTCTACAAGGCGACTCACAGCACCATGCCGGATCAGCTAATGATACCAAACTTTAAACTAGCTGGCTGGAATAGGAGCAGGAAGCATAGCCTTGCTACATTTGTTCATGAGGGACTCGGCTGGACTCTTGCAGATCAATCTCTGGACAGATCAGTTGTTGAGTGGCTCTCTGTGGATGTTGATGGCGTGAAAATCGTCAATGTCTATGAGCCACCACATCGCGAATGATATCATCAGCCATCCCAGTGTTTCCACACCCCCGTCTCCACGCAGGTGATTTTAACTGCCAGCATGTAGACTGCGGCTATAGCACCACCAGTCCAGATTGAGAATCTTTGGTTGATTGGGCGACCAAGAGCAATCTTGCTTTGTTGCATAATCCTAAAGACGCTCCCAGCCTCTTCTCTAGATGCTGGAACACCGGTACCAACCCAGGCTAGGCCCTGGCGAGCAATGGTCATCTCTGCTGGCAACTGGACAGACACATCCCGGAAAAGTTCCCTAGGTCTCAACACCGACCATCGCTGATTAAGAGCTCCACAACAAAGGTTTCACTTCCAAGTGATGCAACTTTTGGAAAGCCAAATGAAAAAAGTACACGCGCATCACCAACAGGCTAGCTTGGGACCTTCCACCTCTGGACACTACCTGTGTTGATGAGGTCTACCAAAACTTCTGCAACATCAACCCACGCAGTGAAAAAATCAATTCTACACGCACCGACGCAGCCAGGGGAGGGAATTAGGAAAACCAGTCCGCCCCCTCCCCCCCCCCTTCTCAAAGTACAAATTTAAAAAAGTTATTCAACTGTGGTATCCCCGTTTAAAAAGTTTTTAGTCTGAGCATGATCAAATTGCCAGAAATGCAGAGGGAGATGAATAATTTGTTTAATGATCAATTTAATTATAATTTTCGTACATAACCATAGGTTGTAGTAAGAATAATGTCGGTGTGTCGGTAACTTGCAGTATTGTACTGCCATTGCGTTAAACTGACTACCTCCAATACTTCAGACAACCGAATGCAACATATGATAAATCGCTGCTACATTCTTTCTATTTAAAGAGTGCATTAGCGCCCTGCCCCTGAAAACTAATAATCCAGGATGAAACCTTCTTAGTTGCGGTACGATAATTCGATGAAAAAAATTGTCCCCCCCCCCTTTTTTTTTATTTCTGGCTGCGCCAGTGTCCACGCAGTCGTAGGAAAAACTGCAAACCATGCTGGGATGCAGAGTGCAAGGCCCTCCACTAGGGTTGTGCTGGATACTGGATGTATATCCGGTATCCAGCACTATCCAGCGCTTTTTGAGGTATCCGGCCAGATAGTACTTCGCTATCCGGCCGGATACCAGATATTTTCAAAGTTCAGGGAAATTGCGTGGAGTAGACTCGGTAAAAATAAGATTTACCTTTTTGATCTATGGGAAAAAATTTGGTACAAGTTGGAAAACTTTAATTTTGTTTTAACTCTCCACAAAAAGTAGAACAGAGTCCAAACCGTACACTGCGTTGGTAATTTTTTATATCAAGTGGATTTAAATTTAGTTTACAAGTTTATTTTTTCAACGCTGCGAGTTTTGTCATGAGGAAAGCCACTTCAATGGTGTAGTAGTAGGCAGTAACCAATCGGCATTAAACCGAGACGGTATAATTTCGATGATCACCACCGTTGTCTCCTGTGAAGACCAAGCAAATAATTTACGTTTAAAAGCCCGTCATCTGTTCTATAACTTGCACGTTCGTTTTTTGTTCGAAATGAAAAAAACAAACGCAATGCGCAGCCGACATACGTGGTAATTTTTTCTCGAAGGCAAACGGCAAGGGGTAGAAAATTTTTATAGAAACTTTGTTTTCAACGTTCAAAAAACGACGTTTCAAGGTACCAGATGCATTGTAATGGATGTGCTTCTGCTTTTAAATGTTGTGCGATTTTGTAACACTAAGTAAGTTGAAGTCTTTAATTCAACGTCCTTAGTTCATCAATTGAGTGTTTGTGTGAAAAGTTTGAACTAATTCACCCATCATCGCAGATTTACGGCAGGATCGATTTTTTGCAGCAATTTTATGGTGTTTATAAACTATAAACCTTCCTTTTTTTAGTAGCTCTGGTTTGCAAGTGCTTGCTTTGCAAGTGAAAATTCAAATTCAAACTTGCCTTTTACCAAACGCTTAGCGTATTGGTTAAAAACATCGCTATCAGTGTGGGAGGCTCGCCACTGTTGCGACGTTGCTTTTTTTTTGAGTTCGAAATTGCGTTGCACAGGCGCAGAGATGGGCTCCGCCACTCGTTACATGCTTCGGTGTAATACCGCGAGTATAATGACAATTTGAACTTTTTTGAAGTTTGCTTTTGATGGGTATCACAAATTGCTCACAAGCGCAAAACCGCAAAAATCAACATAATGAGTGGTAATTGTTAACTTGATTGCTTTACTTGTAAAATCACGCCGCTGACGCAGGCCACAGTTTTCCTCTTGACAGTTTTCCTCTCCCTTTATATATAGCAGGGATGGCAAACCTTTTTACGTGGTGGGTCAAATATACGGTCGTAGACCAAAAAAAAAGTGGGTCACGGATGTAATGATATTGAACTAGGAAAGCAAAAAACAAAATAAAAAAGGTCTTTGCGCCTTCTGATGTTCCGAATTCCGCCAAAATTTATGCGAAGAGCAAAAAAAAGATCTTCACCTCATAAATTCCCAGCTTTTCGCAAATATGCTATTGGATGTGAACAGCAAATAAAAAGATCTTCAATGCCACAGCATAGGCAGATAAACTTTTCTTCATTACGTAAATGTTCGTTACCTTTTTCCTACAGTTTTTAAAACTACTAGTGGGTCACTGAAATCTGCAAGTGGTTCACTTAGTGACCCGCTGGTCAGTGGTTCGCCATCACTGATACATAGCATGAGCGCAAAATTTCATGAAAACAATGCTAAGATTTTGCGCTGTTACATTTTGGAAGTGTTTTAGCTACCTTGCAATGTGCATGCAGTCAACTTTTAATGTAATAATGAAAACACCCCGGAGGCCGGATATATGCTGCCTCCCTTGGTATTAGACCTGAGGATGTACTGTTCCTGCTCCCGATGATTAGACGCCTATGGTGGCTGACTGACTTGGCGTCCGATTTTCGGCGCACTCTTCACCAAAATCCACATTTATAACATGATTCTTCTTACTTGAAAATAAAGCCCAGCATTGAAAACGTGTTGATACACAAACGTAGTGTAGTGGATCGGAGGTGAATCAAAAGCAATCAATAAAATGGTCATTATATCAACTGAGCTCCTGCAGCTCGACCGAGTTGCTGATTTGGCCAACTTGGAGTAATGAAGTCCATTCTTAATGACTCAATGCTTTTGAAAGTTTCCAGTGTGTCACATGACCTCATGCAACAGTTTCATGGCTCGCTAGTCGAGCAAAACAATAGTGAGGAGCCATGAACAAAAACATCCAAATATTAATTTTGGCTTAGTGCTACCTGGTATCCGGCCGGATAGTGACGCACCGGATATCCGGTAAGTTAGATTTGCCGGATATCCGGTATCCGGCAAATTTGCTATTCGGCACATCCCTACCCTCCACTAGGCATTTCTTAAGAGCATGGCAGATCGCACGGTGAAAGCTCTAACACAGCTGCCTCTGCCTTGCTTGCCAGACTTGATAAAAGGCAAAGGAAACGCTGGTCAGAGGCAGTTAATGCCATCGACCTTACGCACTTCAGCCAGCTGGCATGGAATGCTATAAACAATCTGACTGGCAGGACCAGACAATCCCATCGTCCTTGTCCCATTTCGGCCAACTCAATTGCTTTACAGCTGGTTATGAATGGGACATATAAGACGATTGACCGTGAGTTTACCAGACTCGTGCTCAAGAAAGTGTCTGAGCTTCGGAGGATACCAACACTGGCTGACAAATGTATCTCCGATGACTTTTCCTTAGAAGAATTTGCCAGGTCCCTTCAAATGCTAAAGCCAGGCTACGCTCCAGGCCCAGATTCCATATGCTCGGAGCTGATAATCCATGCCAGTGCTGCCCTGAAGTCTTGGCTAAACAATTTCCTTTCTTCCTGCATGCACCAACTAAAACTTCCAAAAATATGGAAAAGAGTGTTAGTGGTTGCCATACCAAAGCCAATGAAGCCACCAAGGGAGGCAAAGAGTTACAGACCTATCTCTTTGCTATGTATCCTCTTTAAAATCATGAAGAGACTCATATACGCCCGTATTAAACCGATCGTCAATTCCCAGCTTCCTCAAGAGCAAGCTGGATTTCGACGTGGTAGGTTAATTACGGACCAGGCTACTCTCTTGACTCAAGGAATTGAGGATAGCTTCTCGGCAAAAAAGAAGGCTGGTGCTGTATTCGTGGACCTTACAACTGCCCATGACACTGTATGGCACTGTGGCCTCACCTGCAAGCTTTTGTGCAAAGCAGGTTGCGACGTCTGAAAAACAACATCCCTCAAGGATCAATCCTGGCTCCCCTCCTTTTTAACATCTACACCCATGGTCTTCTGCGGCGTCTAGCAGATCAAGCTGGGGGGCTGGTGCCAGAACATTGTGCATAGCTACCTTGGGCTTGATCCACTCTGCTGAAGAGTACTGTGCTCCTAATTGAAGTGGAAGTGCTCACACGCGCCTCATTGACAAGCCCACCAACAACGCTTTGTGCCTGGTGACTGGATGCATGTGTCCCATACCAACGAACAACCTATTTGTCCTATCAGGCATCGCACCGACTAAACCGCATAGGAAGAGAGCCACACTATCTTTGGCTTGTCGTGCCCAGGAGCCTGGTCATCTTCTCCATGGTCGGCTCACGTCCCACTTGGGTTATTTTTTTTTAATTTGACTTTGGTCCATTGACCTAACTGTGTTTAAAAATTTCTGCCATTTCAATTTTTTTCGATCATGTTTGCAGTAACAAGACGTTGAATGAAATATACACCTTCTCCTTTGTAATCGCAGCACAAATAAAAACAACCTTGATCAGTTTGATGTCTGTTAAACCTGACACTGTGACACCAGGAGTCTGTTTGTAATTGTTCCTACATATTAACAAGATATTTACTTCGATCAATTGACCGAAATGGCTTTAATTTTTCGGTTTTCATGAATTTAATTTGGACTATGACAGAAATTTTACCCAAAAAAAACTAGCGTCCCACCCACCCTTACGGAGGGCATCGACAGCTTAAGTCAAGACACCTTCTGTGCCTGCTTCTTTGGAACTGCTCAGAGATGCAAGCGAAGTGGGCACCAGTGCAACAAGATGGGCGGACCACAGGCAGAGCATTGGGTGGCAGGAGAGCACTTCTCATCTGCATTTATTATTGGATGATGTACATGCCCTTTCACCTGGGGGCTTCCCAGCCCCGCATGGGCGGTTGCGTAGGGAGAAGATTTAAAAGGGGGGGGGGGGGCATAATTCAACAAAATTATCAATAATATCAAAATATCAACAAAATTCAAGTTCAGCAAAATTGCATTGTAAAGATTAACACAAAATCATCTTTTATCAGAACAAAACTCAATCCTTTATATAAAAAACTAAACTTGCTAAATTTAAGCAACATTTATAAATTAAAAATTCTAAAATTAATGAGTAAATATCAGAACAATTCTCTACCGAATTGTTTCAATGATTTTTTTGCATTGCCTTCCAAACTGCACTCCTATCCAACCAGATTTGCTACTGGTGAAACTTATGCTATAGCACGATTTAACATATCAAATTCGCAATGCTCGATTCGATATCTAGGACCAGTGTTTTGGAATGAACTATACCAACTAAAACTAAAAATTTTGCTTGTATAACTACGAACAATTTTGTAAAACATGTGAAGGAATTTGTTTATTTAAACCAGAAATAAGTCCTTATATGCGTACAGTTACTTAAAATCGTAATGACACTATGTTCCCTTTTCACTGTGATATTGGCGTTATTATTACCTCTGCTTGCGATAATTACAGCTGTTTAGGCTACGTGAATGATAGTTTTCCTATGCTGTAAGAAACTGAGAGAGGCTGCAGACTCGACGACCTTGCCAATTTCACCTGGGATAGGCCTAAGTCATTTCGCAGTCTCTCACAGGATGGAGGATACTGCCTGATATGAAAATTAAACTGTTGATATTTTTTTCATTGTATTGTGTCTTTCCAATCAAAAATAAATGCACTCTCTCTCTCTCTGTCAAAGCATTTGAATTTGAATCCCTAAAAAAGATCTGGAAGTGGCGTGTCTTAGTTGTGTAAGAGAAGGGGTCTCTTTCACAATTGAATGCAACACTTCAGAACACACTCTTGCTGCATGTCTTAATCAAGCTGGACAACCAGTAGCCCTCCATTCTCGCACGTTTTCACCAAGCGAAAATCAATATTCTATAGCAGAAAAGGATGCTACAGCCATTATTGATGCCGTTCGCAAATGGAATCATTATTTGCATGGCCATAAGTTTTTCTTAGTTGCTGATTAACAAGAGGTGGTAAAAGTTTAACAATCCGAATTGAGCTGGTAAAAGCTATGGATTTGGCGATCAGAATTGGGGAACTATAATTGTCAGATTACACATAAACGAGGAAAAGAAAATGTTGTTGATGACACTTTTTCAAGAGTATGCTTCAAAATGTGCCAAGAATTAAACCTCGTTTAAATTCATGAGCAACTAGGCCATCCAGACGCCACTTAGTTGTTGCACTTTGAAAAACAAAAAACTTTCTGTTTTCTGCAAATAATGTAAAGTCGATTTGTTCAAATTGTGAAGTATGTGTGAAAGTAAAACCAAGATTTTACAACAAACCTACTGAATCTTTAATTAAAGCATTGCGCCCTTGGGAAAGGATAAGCATTGATTTTAAAGGGTCGTTGGAGGGTCAAAATAAATACAATCTTTTTGTCATGGATGAGTATAGCATCATCTATTTGCGTTTCTGTGTTAAGACTTGACAACTAGCACAGTAATCCACTGCCTTACGCAATTGTTTTGTTTGTTAGGGTTGCCACTTTTTGTGCACAGTGATCGTGGGGCAAGTTTTGTTTCTCAAGAATTAAAATTATATGTAACCATTCGTGGTATAGCAATGCGCCACAGTATACTATATCACCCTACAGGAAACTTACAATGCAAAAAAAAAAATTAATTAAACAGTGTGGAAAACTGTTAAACTAATGCCAAGAAGTTACCGAAAATCTGAAAGTTCATGGAAAGCAGTTTTACCGAAAGCTTTGCATTCTGCCTGGTCATTGTAGTGCACGGCCACAAACTCTACACCCCACGAGCAATTTTTGAATTTTGATTGACGTAGCATGCTGGGACGCACCTTACCAAATTGGTAAGGTTACCAAATTATATCGGTCAGACGATATTTATCGATCGATAACGAAGTTAGCCGATATATCGTATCGACTGTTTTCTACCAATAAATTAGCGGCAATCAACAAAAACGTCTTACTTACGATTTTGCTAATTAACGCAAAGTTTTTCGGCGTTTATACAAGCACAGTTATGCACACATTCAAGCACAAAAATGACGCTTTAGAAAAAGTGTGCAAGCACACTCCAAAGCCAGCCAGACAGTGCGTGTGCGTTGCAATGCAGAAAGCGTGCTTGCGCTCTTGATTTCTGGATCTTCTAAAAGAAAACATAAGCTCCAGATTTTGCAACTTTTAAGGTACGTTTACTGATACGCGACGCGCGATGATGCAACTAAAATTATAATGCAAGTAAATGTAGAAGGATTTCGCAGATTTTCGCATGAACAGTAAAATAAAGCAAACAACTGGGTATCAATAAACGCGCCTTTAGATGCTTATATTTTATTGATCATTGTCCTTTATTATTACATTTTTTGCTGTTAGAAATGATTTTCCTAAATTAATTTCGTTACCGTACTCATTTATTGTGTGTTTTTACATCGGAAATTCGGATTGGGCATAGTGTCACCTATCAAATTGTACCAATACACAGGGCATTGAAATTTTGTTAGAGCAGTTTTTAGGTGGATGTAAAGTCTTAAGATATTGATTATTGGTATCGGCCTTTAAATTTTTAATATATCGGTATTGGCTAAAAAAATTCATATCGATGGAGCTCTAACTCCCATCAACACTGCAACTATACATCCATCAATCAAACATAATCATCATGACATAAACATCTTATCCAAGGGCGGCCCAGGCAGGCATTGAACCACCACTCGCCAATTATGACAGTTGTCAAAACATCACTCTAATGTAAATTTGATGCGAATGATTATCCAATGAACTGACAAACACTGCAATTTCTTTTACTTTTCCCCTCATGACAACCAGAAAAAATGCAAACTCGTTTTAAGTTCCTATTTTGACGGCTTTTGATTGTTTGACCTACCTCTGCTTGTCGGTGCTGTTGCGCCATGCTAATCTTGCAGTTTGATACTTCATTCAGGAGTTGCAACTTTTGGGTTTCAAGGCTCGTTTTCGCAGCAACTTCCTGAAAAGATGTGACGATTGACTAAGTCCATGACCAGGTACAAAATTTTGATTTAACAAAAAGTGACACAAGTGTTGTGCTTTGTTTCAAGCATAAGCAAGCAGTCACCGACGACACATTCTATTTCTGATCTCTCAAGCAGTTTGCAACATTTGAGTGCAGGAACAGAGACATCAGAGTGCAAACCGAGTTTAGCACATGTTTAGCAACTTTTTGTTAGGTTATGAAAATACATTTCTCACAGGCTGTTTTTTGAAATTGAAGAAAAAAATATTTTTTGTTAGCAACAATCTTTGTGCATGCTTTAGCTTACCTAAATTGATGAATTATTGCAGGCAACAAGTTACTAATTTATGAGATACGTAGACCTTTCTGAAATAATGTCATGAAAAAAGATATATGCGAAGTTAAACCAAGTTAGCAATAAACGAAAACTCATTTTTCACCAATTATCCCGCAGAAAAAAAAGGCAATATAATCAATCGGCAAAGAAAACAATGTAGTCTGTAAGCTGAAAATTCTACGAGCTTTAAAACAGGAGTTCGTTCCGAATTTCTAGGGGCTACTTTTAGAAAGAAAATTATTAAAGAGTATGGTCACACAAACTTTTTGTAAAAAGTTCTCCAAAAAATATCCTGCAGTATTTTAGTGATTTAACCTTCAAGAAATTGCGCATGAATACAAACGTTAGAGTTGAGTCGACTGACGTGCAACACGCTTATCCAATGAAAAAAAAGAACACTTTAGGGCATTCCCCATATTTCCAAGGAAACCAAACGCCAAAGCGATTGGCGATAATAGTAATCCGTAAGTATAGGTCCAAGTTAATCAAAGCAAATTTGATTTGAATCGATTTTGATTCGAAGCCATTTTATAACTTACATTTCAAGACTTATATCAAGCTCAAAAAGTGATATGGGGCATAGTAGGCGACAGAGAAGATACTGATGGGGTTGGATAAAACAAATCTTTCGAAGTTCGTCGTTACTATTTGACCAAGCGTTCATTCCATATCAAGTCCCAGCAACTCTGAGGCCAAACATCTATCCTTTCACCACCTCAGTTCTAAGTAGTAAATTTAAAGTGCTCTTCAATAAGCATTAATCCAAAAATCTAGATGCAAAGGTATGGCTGTGCATTTACTCGATTGGATCTTGCGTTTACGCAAGAGGTTTAATCAACGTAAATCAGTTCAGTTCAAATACATCTATTACTTGACATTGAAAATTTTATTTATTTACGGTATTTTATTTGTTTAAATCAGGCACAACGATGCGGTATGCATTCACAGAACACAAACATACCCAAAAAATAATAATACGGTACTGGTAATAATAATAACATAAGCAAATTTAACGTGACTGAACCACAACATTGTTTTAACGTGACTGAAAATTTTAAAGCGAACTAACACATCCGAATTAGCAATAATTCGTCGATAGAAACCATAAACACTCTTACGCATATGAGCATCAAAGGTGGAATATTGGCATTAACTTAACACAATCTTGTGCTGACATACCTTGGTATACCGTGCAATGAACGAAAAGCATTGTTACACGCGACTCGAATCTTGTTATTGCTTGACCTTAATTAATTACACTACAAATGAGCTAAGTACATATCCGCGCAAAATGTGACATTTTTCACTAGTTAAGACCATACATGGAATTGAGATCTAATGGTGTTAGCAGCACTATATAAATAAGGAGCTTGCCTGGTAATGTCAGCATCATTTTATACTTTAATTACATCAGTAACAAATTTAATAGCACAGTTATCCAACTTGATGTTAGGTTGGAAGTCTAATAAGCAAAGGAGAAGAAGAAAGCATACCCACAGTCTTATCAGGATTAAATTTAATTTCATGAGTCAGAGCATATTTCTCGCACACCTGCAGCATTTTGCATAGTCTCTTAACACTCCCAAGAGAAGTTACAAAGGTCATCAGCAAACATTAGGTGATTTATTTATACGGTTACCAATGTAGCAACCAGCTCTGATCTGATTTAATGCAGAAGACAGGCTATTAGTATGTAGAGCATACAAATAAGGAATCAAAGTACCACCACGTCTTATGCAACGTTACTGAGCGTAAAAAAGATAAAAAAACAAGTTCCCCATTTTACAACCATTTGTAATGTGACAACTAAAAACTAAGCAAACAAAACAGAGAGGGGCATTACGTTCAATTGAATTATGAAATTAAATATTGTGACTAACTTGATCCAAGCTTTCGACGAATCAACAAAGACAGAAAACACTGGACTAACTCGTTCATTATAATGGCCAACAACCTGTTTTAAAGCAAAAACACACAAGTCAGTACCATGCTTTTCTTTAAAGCCAAATTGGTTGTCACACATAGAAAGAAAAGCAATTTAGTAGAATCCAAAGTGACACGTAGAATGTTGGTTCATGTGCAGATGCTGACACATTTGCAAAATGAAATACTGGCACTGAAAAATTATCAGTCGTTATAAAGTACTGCAAGAATCAAAAGATGCACATGGGCTAAACTACACAATAAATTCAGAGGTTAAGTTTACTTGCAATTAATGTACAATAAATCTGATCACACAAACCTCCATCAATAGTTCAAAAGGTTTCATTTGACTACTAGATCTTAATTCTCTTGAAGATGATATCATTTGGGAAATAGTGGGATCAGCATTTCCAATTCGTTTTCTGTGTTGTTGTAATCTTTTGTTGTCAATAAACCGCTTGTAAGAGACGTTCTGATAAGTAGATGTTCATTCTTAGACTATATCATTGTGCAAAACTTTTGGTTCGAAAAATAAGCATCAGCATTTTGAAAAACTCACTCCTTTTCTGTTTCTGTTAGGTTAAACTCTTTCCACTCATCACATTTGGTTTTCAAAGTTTTCAGCCGAATGGCCGTCAGCTCCTTGACAACACTGTTTGTACTGGTATCTAAACTCTCATAGTGAACTATGTACGTTTGACCAATAAGGCTAAACTGAAGATTACAATTGCTGTGTTGCATTGTTACAAAGCAAAATTCTGCAATAGTAATTAAACACACGATACTGTTTAAAAATCACATTACCACCACACGCAAGCATAGAATAATCTGAGTTAAACAACCATAACGAGTCTTGTCTAGAGTAAGCCGTCTGCGTAAGGCGATGAAAGGTGTGGACGGCTTACTCTAGATGTGACCCAACCTAACTACAGTTATGGCCAACTAGTAGGGAGTACCGGCAATTGAAATGTGCTTTACACTTGCATTATATGGTAAACTAGCTTAAAAGTATATACTTTTCAGTTTCATTTAACATGCCCTTAAACAATTAAAAATGAACCCCGCAAAAGAACTGATAATCACTACTGGTACCTAAGCCTAGTACTGTACAAAACTTTTATTTTGCCAGTGACTTAAATGCCGGTATATATGTATATAAAATATAAAGGGTTTTCCAATACTCTAGACACTTCCTTAAAAAAACACTGCTGGCAGTTTATCTAACAGCTTTAACAGTTTAAGGTGCCTTTCACCACCACATTTAGTTGGCAAATCTACTGGTTTAAAGTTGGATGTGGTAATGGTGAATAAGACTAAAGTGATTTTTTGATAAACCTACTAATAGAAATAGCATGATTTAACTGAATACACCTGAACAAAGACTAGTCTATACCAGTACCGGTATGATTGGCTTGCTCGTAGTCTAGAGCAGTTGCACAGTGTATCATTCGTAGGCAAGGTACACTAGCTACCTGGATTCCCTTGTCTTCCTGCTTATTCATTTTGTTCTTAATTTTAAACAGCATGAAAGTGGCCTTGATCGATTTAAGTTCGTTTCTGCTTTCTTTCAACCTAAGCTTAGTGTAATTGACTTCATATTCTTGCACTTTTGCAAGCCGAGTTGATTACTAGTTCCACAGAAACCAAGGGGAAACGCCCTAACTGCACATTATTTCATTGGACAAGCGCTTTGTTACGTCGTTAAAACGTCATTGGTACAAACAAAAATGTTTGTATTCATCCGCATAGTTTAAAGTAAGATTGTAAAAATACTGCAGGAATTTAAGTGGAGAACTTTTAAATTTAAGTTATTCACACAATTTTGTACATAGTTGTTGAAAAAATAATTAGCCCCTCGCTAGCCGGAACGAAGTGACAAGTTACAGCTTTCAGCTTACAGACTAATGAAAGTTTTGGATTTACACAAAAGTTGTCAAAATAACAGAGGATGATACAATGCAAAGATTACTTCATTGTTTACCACAGGTAATATTTGCAACAATTTGAAATTAAAGTGAACCCACGTTTGACAGAACAAAAAACTTATGAGAAAGTCCTACGTATTTGTTTTAGATTGATTAATTACCTTTTTATAATAAGATTTGTTTTTACAACAAACTGTCTTACTTCTCATCAGAACTTCACGACAATAATCACTAAGTGATAAGCTTGTTGCATTAGCCTTATTTTGTATTTGTAATAAGTTTCATATTTATCCTCCCATCACAAGAAAGCGATCAAAGCAACCAAGGTTATTTCAACGCATTTACGTCTTTCAAGTAAATTGCAACAATAACATTCTCAATTAGATTTTTTTTGGAAGTTTAACTTTAAAGACTAAAAATCAATACTTGCGAGCACCTGATTTTATCCTTTAATCTCCTTGAGCAGTCTCTCTAAATCTGTGAAAGCAATTGTACAGGTCTATACTATGTTATTCTAACTGCTTAAGCTAGTAAGCTCTAGAGAACTGTTTTTTAGCTGTTACTTCGAATCACTAACAGCCAGGTCCTATAAATCAAGTATTAAGTTTGTTATCTAATTTGTGTGCTTTTTGACATTGATCCAGCTGAACATTCGCACAAAAAACGATATTTTCACTCTGCAGCAAGGTGTAATAAAATGAAGGTTATTCCACAATTTGCAACAAACATCGCCAGGCACAAACACCAAAAAGTCACGCTAATGAACGTAATTAAAATCATCCATTTAACATAAAAATTCAAGTAGCAACATTATCAATTCATTCTAGCATAATTCGCATCAAGTAAACTTTGCAGAATCGATATCACTCGGCCACATTGAAAAAAAAAACGAGTTTACTTCGAACTGACTTTAACTGCTTTTATGTAACCTGGTAACTCTAATTTCTAAACCGTAATTTGCTAATTGTTATGGATAGACCCTAGACTGCTTGCTTTTTTCATTTTCAACTTATCCGTTTTTTCTTGACTGTGATTTGTGGTGAGACAACTCGCTTTTTCCATCTTCATGTTATCTGTTCTTTCTTAACTGTGATTCAGGAACTGTTACGGATAGACCTTAGACCATGGGTTCCCAACAGGTGGGGAATTTTAGATTTTTAGGCGAAGAGTCACGATATCTACCACCTGAAGATATCACCTTCTTCTTTTGGCCTTTTTTCTATTCGGGGTTGCCCCAGTGCGAAAATCTTCTCCATTAGACTCAGTCAACTTCATCTCCCTCCCTTGCTCCAACCATCTCTATGTCTTTTTTCACCAAATCTATTCATGTTCTCTAAGTCTTCCTCTCTTTCTTTTACCAGGTATTGCCATCTCTATCATTCTTTTCCCAGCGTAACCTTCTACTATCCTCTTCATGTTAACCTTCTTCTATCCTCTACCAATGTAACCTTGTGGCCCAAAGTTAGTCTCCCAGCTTTGCAATTCTTGCCGTCCCTCTCACGTACTCGTTCTCAGATTTGGGATGTATTATGCATTTAAAATACGTATTTGAAATACAAAATACTGTATTTTGTGCATGTATTTGAATACATTAATTTTAATGTATTTTGTATTTGTACTTAAATACTTTTTACAAGTATTTGTATTTTACATTTTAAGTACATTCGTTCCACGCAATGGATAACAAATAATGCTACACCAAGCTGCCGCCCCAAATAAAAACGCCGCATCTGGAACTTTGTTGATTTTCACTTTTATCCATATTTTAATACTACTCAAAAAGCTATATCTGGCAGTGTTTTCGAATTTCCAAAATTCGCTTTGGTTCAAATGTTTTTTGTTTTTCGTAAAAGTATTTTAAAATGTATTTAAACAAATCGTTAAAGTATTTGTATTTTGTATGAAGCATTGTGTATTATTCCAATATCAAGGTCTTTACCACTCTATATTCAGCTGTTAAATGATTGTTGTCCCAAGTCGAAGCATTTCTTTTCCCGTAATGTCGATCTGCTCTACCTCTCACAAGATCACCTTCTAGGTGCAGCGGCCATGCTAACTAAACTTTTTTTTACTTGTGTTATAAACATGTCTTAACGTAGGCCTATATCGCTTTGCCGCTGTTTCCCAATTTTTTGCCTCGCTGTGATTTGTGTTTGTTTGTTTGTTATTTTATGTTTTTTATTTTATTTTATGTTAATGTTTGTTATTTTATGGCCGAAAACAGAAATTTACTACTCCAGTGCACAATTGGATCTATTCTTATTTGTGAATTTCTAAATTTATATTTACATTGCTTGACTTAAAAAAAAACTAAATTCAAATTCATTGGCTTTGAAAGAACAAAATTTAAACTCATTGACTTTGCAAAACTGATTTTTTGTACGTGTTATTTTTTGTATTTAGTTGCATATTTATCTTCCTATCACGAGAAAGCGATCAATGTGCTATACGAGCTCGCGTAGGAGTTGCCGGCCATCTGTCTACCACACCAATATGGGGGAATCCCGCTAAGTGCCTTTGCCAATAGCACAACAAGTGAACTTGCCGGCTTGTTCTTCACACTGTCCCTTTAATGCTGAGCGTCAAGCAGGGAAACTGTGAATACCAATTTTGAAGTGATTGGTTTGACCCGACTCGAAATCAAACCCAAGTGTACAGCTCCAAAGGCGAACACTCTCACCACTTGGCCATCTGAGCTGTTTAAATTTCACCGTTTTAAAATTCATAAAACTTCACAATTAAAACTTCTCACCATTTGATAAATCAAATATCAGATACCAGGCTTGAAAAAAGATATTTTTGAATAGTTGTAGCGAGGCGAGGTGTTTTAAAATATTTTTACTCTAGAGTAACCGTAAAATCAAGAAGGCTAAGTCTGTAAGTAACAGCAAAGAGGTCAGTAACAGAAGCAAAAAATCATAACTTTTAGCAAAAAAACATGAAGACATGAAAGGGATGGAAAGTTAACTCTTGCAAAACCAACAGCAAAGCACGTAGAAGTGTCACATTTTCCTTGGCGATTGTTCTGTTGCTACTTTGCTTGACAAACTTTACGGATAGTTTGCAATACAGTGACATAATAAACCAGTAGCAAACAAAACCATACTTTACCCTAAAGTAGTTGACAAAAAATCTAAATTCATCGAATCTTTAATTAAGAAATCAAATTTAATGACTTCAAAAAAGGCGCTTAAATTCTCATTTATCAACTTTTGAAAACCCACGTTCAAATTCATCAATCACTTGGGAGTAAAATTAAATTCAACCCAACCCTGCTCCCATGCATGCGATCATAATTTCAAATGCCAAACTCACAGTGTTAGCAAGTTGATAAATATGCTACACTATTCTTAAAGATTGCATTGGCTAACAAACTTTTTTTGCTGTCTACGCAATTTTGTAGTTGACGTGTATACCAACTAGTTGATGAGTATACCAATTACCAACGCGACAAAAAGTGAGCACTTTACTGCCCAAATGTCCCTGCTGTCAAGTTAAACTCAAATGTGTGGTTTTGCCTTCATGTCACTCAGCAATACGAATCAGAGTAGGCAATAATCAATTAAAACATGTAATTACATTCACACACACACTGATGTAAATGAACTAAATATATGCAAACGCGATAAAATATATTAAATACACGAGCCACCACATGCATTGCAAAATTATCCAACAATGAAGCTGGAAGTTATTTACGCAATTCTCATCTGCTATATTTCTATCCGTCCTCCTGTAACGTCACAATACGCATTCTGCTGGTGCTCCTACCTCCTGCAATCTACTGTCTGCTCCTTCCAATCTAGTCAGAGCATTTTCAAATCGTGATTGAATTTCATCAAGTTTTTCAGCTTGAAGTTCGACCTGATCACTCAGCACGTTCACCTGCAAATTACAAATGCTTCTATAAAAATGTCATCGAAATGGAAACATCCCCTAGAAATTGCAGTACCTTCAAATCTGACTCATTTTTGCAATCACTGTGTATAGTCATTCCTCGAATGTGCAACGTTTTTTACAAACTTTGTTATATTATTCTTATTGAACAAAATTTTAATTTTTTTTTGTAAAAAATGAAACTCACATAACCATGGTTTATTCGCAAAAAAATTCAGAAAAATCGGCCGAGTATTTTGATGGGAAAAATTGGGGAAATAATATGCGCATTGCAGGAAAATATTTCAATGCACGATCGCGCATTCGGTAAAGCGCAGTAGCTATGCACAAAATGTTTACTCCGCACGAAATATTCTCTTTTTATATCATGAATTGAATACTTTTGCTGAATATGGATGACTGAAGATGCTAAGCGACAAAAGGTAAGTTTGGTGAGACTGTGCAAATATTTGCGTCACTGATGACGTCATAATGAGCGATTAAACTTTGATGACGTCACGCTTACCTTTCATTTTTTTTTAATATCATGTGTTACGGCCAAATTATCCTTTCCTTACATGTTAGATATGTTTTGATTTGATTGGGCGCCCCTGGTGGCTTCGTGCACGTGGTGTTTCCGCCTGACCTACTTTGGGCTCTATAAAAGCTGCTGCACGCCACGTATTCTTCCTTTTTTCATGAGCGACAACTCTAGTAAACGAACAGTTGCAGCGTAACTAGAGTTTAGTCACAAAGACTTAATTGGTGAGTTGGAGTTTGATAGAAATTATGTGGGCTTTGTAGATCTTCAAAAATTGCTTATATACATATTCTAATTTTAGATTCGAACTCCGAGAAAACTATTATTGTCGTTTGTATTAATCACGTGCTGCATGCTAAAACATTTGTTGGTGGACTGCTCATCTTGGGTTGGGCAGGCGCGAGTGTATGTACCGTTTACTGTATTAAACTTAATTCTCGCATTCCCTCGTGCTTTTCGCAAGCGGTGCGTATTTAGGGGTATAATTGTGAGGAGCCGCTTGCAGCTGTTCAACGTAGGACGTTGACAGCTGATGTAGAGTTTGCTCGGCGCGACCACTACATATATAATAGTTTTGCTTTGTTGAGTTTTTGCATCGCACTTACGGCAAAAGCTTCATTTTGGGCTTGCTGCTCTAGTTGCGTAATTACAGATTCTCATTCGCCTATTAGGTATTGTTTCACGTATTTACTCTATGGAGAGCAAGGTCGGTCCCTTCGCTTCAAAGTGCTTTTCTAGGTTAACACAAGGTGATAAGAATAAAGCCGCAATGGGTCCTTTTAAAAGTCGTTCGTTGACACAGTTCTCAGAAAGAAGAGCACCTTTCAATCATTGAAAAGCCAGTTTGATTCTTTAGGGTCAGTAGGAAATGAATTGTGCAAGATGAGTTGTAAATCTGTCGAAAGTCGTGTGAATTTATCACCTGGTACATATGTTGTCACTGATAGCTGGCCACAGGCCCCCCTTAGACCCACAACTAGCACTGGCACCCCCTCGAGTTATGGGGTGAACCCTCATAAGCTTAAACATCCTGACCCTCAGGTTACCTGGAATATGTGTTCGCGTAGCCCCCCTCCTCCGCCAGGGTTTGCTGTTATAAGCGCCGACAGGATGGCTCAACCGCTGCCTGGGTTTGGTGCATTTAAACGTAGTGAGGTTGAGTAACAGCTCAATCAAGAAGCGCAGAACCCTGGGTTTCAACTGTCATCTCCGTTCACAGGAAAACATGCTGCACAGGATCTATCACCGTCGTGGTACCTGAATAGTAATAATGCTAATCGCAAATACCAGCCCTTTCGGTACAATAGTGGTGCCGAAGCTTACGAAAGATTTAGAGGTGAACGACTTGGGCCAGATTCAGATGTCGCCTATAGCGATAGGTTTTGTCAAAGTGTTGATGGAAGTCGGGGACCCCTAAATTTTGTTAAGGAACAGAATGAGAAAAGTGACATTCAGAGCTTAATAGAGGCTATGCATGCCATGACCAGTGAGATTAATCGTAGGAACGCTCCACCTTTATCAAAAGAGGACTTATTCAGTGGGAACCCTTTGACATACAGGCGCTTCATTAAGCATTTTGACGCATACACTGCCAAGGGCGTAGCGGATATGGTCGAGCGTCTGGTCTTACTTCTATCATCGTGTATGGGAGAGGCTCGTGCAAATATTTCTGATTGCATTATGGTCCGCAGTCCAAAACTAGGTTATTTTGAAGCTCGTAGGATTTTAGAAAGCCTGTATGGGCAAGAGCACACAATTGTAAACACTTATGTCAACAAACTCCTTGAAGGACCACCTCTAAAAGCCAACGATCGCAGCGGGTTGTCGACATTGTCTCGAGACATGCGCAATTGCCTCATTGCATGTGGTAATTTGAGCTGCGCTGGGCTAGACAAGCAACAAACAGTCTCAGGCATTTTCAAGCGCCTTCCTAGGCACTTGCAAGATAAATTCATGGCTTCGGTTAGCTCGCACTTACAACTGGGCCGCCCTGTCACTTTCGCTATGCTGGCCGACTTCCTGGAGGAAAGGGCGATGGTAAAAGCGAGTTTCTTGGGACAAATTGTTAGTCAACGTAGCGATAGGCGATGGCAAGATAGAGTTACGCGTGAACAGTCACAGGTGCGCAAAGTTTCAATTAACACTGTTCAAGGGGGTTCAGGACAGCAGGATAGGTCTGGTGCGACTGCAGTGAAGTGTGGGTTTTGCTCGCAATCGCACCCTTTGTGGAAGTGTTCTGGGTTTTCCAAACAATCTGTAAAGGAGCGTTGGGCCTTTGCTAAGATGGAAAAGCTTTGCTTTAATTGTTTAGGTTCACACTTCGCTAAGGCGTGTAAATCCAAGGGTAAGTGCGGGAAATGTGAAAGAAATCACCACACTCTACTACACCGTGAAACCGAGAAAGTAAATCACAGTCAGGAACCAGGGGCAGGATCTGGCAGTGTAAGCGGGGATGGAAATGGGGCTGGCGATGATATACAGGTGATGTCAGTCTCGGTAAGCCCAGACCATCGTTGCGAGACTGATGACCGAGACTGCTTGCAGGCATCTAACGAACTCAATGCATCAGGAAAGGTTGAGATGGCAAGCAAGATTCAAAATCGGCATGTCAGGCTGCGAGTTGTTCCTGTTAAGGTGTGGGGACAAGGGAAGAGGCTGATAGAAACATATGCCTTCTTAGACGAAGGCTCGAACACTACGCTGTGCACTGAGCAGCTTCTTGATAAGCTTCAGGTAAAAGGTCAACGGGTGCAATCTTCACTCGCCACCGTTAATGGCATGGAGATCCGAGCAGGCCGTCAAGCTGATTTGGACATTCAGGGAGTAGGAGAACAAGCTGTTAATCAGTTACCTAATGTCATTTCTGTACCTCCTGCAATGTTTCTGAGTTATAAAGCATATCCTCCAATTTAAAGGTTTAATGAACAAAATACTAGTTAGTCTAAACAGAAAAGTAAATGTCAAATAAAAGCTGAAACTAAGTAAAATCTTATACATATTGTACAATCAACTTTACTCTGCGTTGTAACAACACAACTGTAACTCTAATCTTGTCAACAAGTAGAGATCACGTGAGCGTGCACTAAAGGCAGTAAATAATAATAATCAACGCGCTTGCTTCGTGTAGCAGTGTTTGCAATAAATAATACTACACCTGCCTTGCTCGAGTTGCATTCAAGCATCCCTAACAGTGAGGACTGCAGTATGTACCCGGAGGTTCTCGAAGGGATTGTCTTTCCCAATTTCCAGAATGGTGTGGAACTTTTAATCGGAGCGGACGTGCCAAGAGCACATCGTACGATAGAATACCGGATAAATCACTCAGAGGGTCCGAATGCTGTAAAATGCGCCCTTTGTTGGACTTTGGTGGGTCCCGTAAACTGGCCGGGATGTTCTGATGGTCCTGATGCAAGCCACATAAATTTTGTACAGACAGACAACGTAGCTTTACACGGGTTAATGCAAAAAATGTATGAAAAGGACTTTGTGGATAAGGACGATGGCATAGGTTTGGGAGCATCTCTTGAGGATAGAAGGGCCTTACGTATAATGGAAAAATCGATTGTTAAGGTAGACGGCCATTACCAAATTGCTTTACCTTGGAAATTAAAAAGCGCAAAACTCCCTAACAATCGGGCTATGGCAGAGAAACGCTTGGGGTATCTTAGAAACCGGCTCATTAGGGATCCAGAATTACATCGCAAGTACAAGGATAAAATGAAAGAATATTTGAGAAATGGTCATGCTCGCAGGATACCAGAAAATTCCCTGGCCCCATCACCTAAAACATGGTACGTTCCTCACCATGCCACTGGTGGGAAATTTAGAATAGCATTCGATTGTGCGGCTAGATTTCGGGGCACCTCCCTTAATGAGAACCTACTACAAGGACCAGATCACACGAGCAATTTAGTTGGAGTGCTTTCAAGATTCAGAAGTCGGCGGGTGGCAGGTATGGCAGATATTAAGGGAATGTTTCACCAAGTCAAGGTGCCCCCAAGGATTGCGATTGTCTGCGGTTTCTCTGGTGGCCTGAAGGGAATGTTGATGCACCTCCCGAAGAATATCAAATGGTAGTGCATTTATTCGGAGCTATGTCGTCCCCCAGTGTCTGTGGCTACGCGCTTCAACGTGTGGCCATTGATAACGAAGGCCATGGGTCGGATAGAGTCTTGCAAGCCATCAGCCATAACTTCTATGTTATATGATTTGCTAATCTCGTTCCAGAGCGGGAGTGAGGCGGCGCAAGTTATCGAGGATTTGAGAAACTTATTGTTTAGTTGTGGGTTTCACCTTACAAAGTTTGTCAGCAACAATGCAGAGGCGCTGTCCACTCTTCCTGAAGATGAGATGAGAGAAGGTCAAGTTGAGGTGGACCTAGACTGTCCTAAGAAAGAAAAGGCTCTGGGCGTAAGTTGGGACCCACGGTTAGACGAGTTCGTTTTAGGGTTCATTTGGTAAAGAAGGCAAGTACTAGAAGGGGCATACTATCCACAGTTGGACAATGTTACGATCCTTTGGGGATGATTCAGCCGGCTCTTTTGCCAGCCATGAAACTTTTACAGGAGCTTTGCGCTAGTGGTATAGGTTGGGATGACCCTATCAAGCGTGAGAACAATGAATGGTGGGAGGCGTATTTGAAGTCGCTAAAAGCTTTGAGCAACATTGGTATCCCACGTTGTTACCGCCCGTTGCATTTTGACCCGGTAGAGGCACAGCTCCACCGCTTTTGCGATGCCAGTCAAGTAGGTTATGGGGTCGTTTTGCATCTTAGATTTCTTGGGCCCGAGGGCCAAGTGCACTGCAGTTTTGTTATGGGTAGATCAAGGGTTGCTCCTCTCAGACCTACCACCATACCCAGACTAGAACTTGTTGCAGCTGTAATAGGAACAGAACTCACTAGTTTTGTGCGTAAAGATCTAGGTTTTGATGTGGGCAAAGTCACGTTTTGGACAGATTCTACATCTGTTCTTGGGTATATACGCAGTACAGCCATGCGGTATCGAACATTCGTGGCCAACCGCATCGCTATGATTCAATCTGCCTCGTCCCCAGATCAATGGATGCATGTGGATACTGCTGAGAATCCAGCGGATATTTCCTCGCGGGGATGTACGCCCGATCAGTTACCTGACCACACGTTGTGGTTTAGAGGTCCGAAATTTCTTTGGCTTCCAGACACGTGGTGTTTCGTGCATGTGGTGTTTCCGCCTGACCTACTTTGGGCTCTATAAAAGCTGCTGCACGCCACGTATTCTTCCTTTTTTCACGAGCGACAACTCTAGTAAACGAACAGTTGCAGCGTAACTAGAGTTTAGTCACAAAGACTTAATTGGTGAGTTGGAGTTTGATAGAAATTATGTGGGCTTTGTAGATCTTCAAAAATTGCTTATATACATATTCTAATTTTAGATTCGAACTCTGAGAAAACTATTATTGTCCATTCGTATTAATCACGTGCTGCATGCTAAAACATTTGTTGGTGGACTGCTCATCTTGGGTTGGGCAGGCGCGAGTGTATGTACCGTTTACTGTATTAAACTTAATTCTCGCATTCCCTCGTGCTTTTCGCAAGCGGTGCGTATTTAGGGCGTATAAATGTGAGGAGCCGCTTGCAGCTGTTCAACGTAGGATGTTGACAGCTGATGTAGAGTTTGCTGGGCGCGACCACTACATCATGTGCTAAATATTTTTGCTAAATATGGGTGACTGAAGATGCTCGGCGACAGAGGGCAAGTTTGGTGAGACTGTACAAATATTTGCGCCACTGATGACGTCATAAAGAAAGCTACAATATAGATGACATCACACTATGTTTTTTGAAAAACGGATTAATCTAAATGTGTAAGCATGACTCTCAACAAAATTTTTAAAGGTGCGCAGCGATATTAGTCAATTTGTTACAAATACTGATGTCATTGATGACGTCATCGAAAATGTAGCGTTGTTCATGACGTCATATCATAAAATTTTTTTGTCTTTAGTGGCGATGACTGAAAGCGTGCAGCTGTGGTAACGCAAGTTTGATGTCACAAAAAGAATCTAAACGGCACTGGTGACGTCACACTAAGTGTTGCGCTGTTGATGACGTCACATCGCGGTTTCCTTCTGATAGATGATCCAACTTCTCAAGCGTAAAAACGTTTAGGCCTATTTGCTTTTCATGATTTTGGTGGTTTTCATTCAAAATAACAAAATAGCAAATGCATGGGCAAATTGGGCCTGATCTGAATGGTCCAAGAATCGAACCCCAGATCTTTTCTTGCACTGAAAACGATGCCGCTACCTACGAACACCCAATTACGCCGAAGCTGATTTTCCGGAAAAGCCAACCACCCCTGCAGTATTCCTCTCCTAAATGTGCCATAGATCTAGGATCTTAATGGGATTATTCAAAACCCTCCTCTTCCAACGTATCGGTTATGCGTATTTCTCTGTCTAAAGTGAGTATAGGCTATACACTCCAATTAAACGAAGTTTTATTAAATTCCATTGACAAAAAATCGTGAAATGAAGTGATTTTAACTTATTTTTTGTATAGTCTAACAGACCTATGCAAAGAATTTCGGCAGCGTCGGACGGTAGGCAATAGGTAGGAGCAACAATAGCTTCAGGCCAGAAACCCTCCGCCCCTCTCTACTTGGAAAAAATTTTGACCTGCCTCAAAAAATCAGTTATTGGTACGTGTACCTACCTAAAAATTTCTCGCCTTATTGGCAAAAAATTTTGTCCCTTCTAGCGTTTTTTTCTGGTTGCGGGCTTGGATAGCAGCCTACTTTCACGGATGGTTAATTAATCATAACAACACCAACTCGTTGCTTTTGAATTGCCCTTAACTTTTGATCGTTGCTACGTCCAAGATTTAGTGCTTTGCATTGATTGTTTCTGCTTTCAAAAAGTTACGAAGCACCTACGAGCAAATCTATAATGTCTCTTAACCTTTCCCGCTTTTAGCTTAACTTAGCCTACCTTTTACCTGCATTATGGCGATTAAAACAAACAGATGGAATGCAATATTATGGCATGATGGAATGCGTTATGGCGATTAAAACAAATAGATGGAATTAAAACAAACAGATGGAAAAACTCCGTACTACATCCTGAAAATTAAATTTTAACTCTCAAAATTCAGCATTACATCATAGAAATATGCAATCCTAAAATTCCCGTAAAGCGCGAAAATTTTCTCGCATCGTGCAAAATTATCTTTACACCACTGCTAGGTCAATTTTTTTCCTTTTTTTGCTTCCAAATGACGCACTAAGTTCCACTGAATCCAACGATGTGTTAGTCGACCTGATAAATCATCGAGGCTAGGAGAAATGGAAAAGTTACGAAGAGCTGTTTCAAAGTTTGAAAGTGCAAAAAATAGGCTAGTGTAGAACAAGTAAGTAAGATTGAGCAGAATCTTAGTTTAAAATAGAGTAGGCGATCGATTTTTGGTCTGAGAGTGTTGTACAGGGCGCTTTTTGTACCTGCTCAATAATGTTTGAGATGGAGGCTATATTACCGGAAATATCGTTAGTCCTACGCATTAGGGGAATTACCAGCTGCGCAATATTTAGGGGAATGACTATATGTTTAAGTAACAAACAGGCAATATTATCAAACCACTGCTTGCGTGGCCAAGTGAAATTTTTATTTAAGGGTAAATGAAATGAAAAATTACTCTTCCTCCACACGTGTTAAAAAATACAACGAATCTAAAACTGCCATTAAAAGATTTTAAATGTTTTTGGTTACAAAATATCGGCGTTTAAAATTTAAGATTTTGACATATAAGTGTACGTTTTACCCATTGAAGCATGCAAAAGTTCTATCGACAGTGCTAGTCAACTAAAATTGCTTTGCCTAACCAAAGGTCGAATATTGCTGCTGTAACTTTTGCACACTTCAATGGGAAAAATGTACACTTTTATGTCATGATCTCAAATTTTAAATGCCGATTTTTTATTATTTATAAGTGAAAGCTTTTAATGGAATTTTTAAACTAGCTGTATTTTGTAACTTGTCTGGAGAAACAATAATTTTTCACTGCAGTTCCTTTGTAAATAACAAAATGCAAGGAAATTACTGCATACACAAGACATTAACTAGAACACTGGTAATGGTAAGAAATACCGTCTGAAGTGTAATGAAACAAACTGCTGAGTTTACCAATATCAAATCAAAGAAGGTCTATTTAAAGAAAACAAAGACAACTTTGTTAAACATGTTGCCTATATACAAGGAGTTTCTGTAGCGGGGGGGGGGGGAACAATTTTTCACCATGCATGCAAAACATCATCGATGGATTAAGTAACAGAAACGAAATGGATCAAGTTCATATAACTAATTCAGTTGATACTACAGCTTGACTGATATCAATTTTCCTGGCTGATACCGATGTATTAAGAACGTAAAGGCTGATACCGATAACCTATATCTCAAGACTTCACTTCAACCTAAAAATTGCTTGAACAAAAATTGCAAAACCTGATGTATTGGTACAAATTAATAGTGATACAATGCCAAAAAAAAAAATGCATTCCGAATTCCAGATGTAAAACACACCTAACAAACGAGTAATCGCACTAATTCAAGTGCATGCAAGTGTTTTTTTCATGCTTGAACGCTGTTATTAAAAGGACAGTGCAGAGAACAAGCCAACAGGTTTACTGGTTGTGCTGTTGGGAAAGATACATAACTGGATTCCCCCATCCTAGATTGGTAGATAGGTGGTGGCTACTCATAAGCGAATGTGTTATAGTGCTTTGATCACTTTCTTGTGATAGGAGGATAATGTAACTAAATACAAAACTAACGATAGATTTAGTAAAACTCCTTTATTAAGTGCATGTGCAGATGCGTTATAGCGGCTGGACAATTTTTGCTTGTTGTAGCACAATGCTTCCAAACTTTTTTAAGAGTTTATTTTGATGCAACATGGAGAAAATTACGATTGTTAGGGTGGTTGAGAGACATGACACTCAAAAAAAATTTTTTTTTAAGTTACATGCTATGCTAAATTGCGATTTTAGTGTCGTTCAAACAACTTTTAAAACTACCTTTGTTTAAACTTTTTGCCCCCTATTCTGACTACTTCCCCAAGTACGATGCATTTTTGCATAGGCACATTATGATTTATGAGTAAGCTTAAGTGTACTTGGGCATGATCATAAAAACCCACATTGGCACATTATCAAAGAGGTTCAAATTTTTCGAAAAAATTATCTGCACTTTAGAGCTCTTTGGCATAGCTAACAATAGTCACAAATGCTAGCTAGAATTTACAAATTGAATACGATTTATGGTATTGCTGTGGGAACCTCTCAATACAATGGCAAAGTTCCTGTATGCATGCCCCAACTAAACCAGCTTTGCAGCCCTGTCGTTTAGAAGTGCTGTTATAGCAGAGTAGGCTCAGATTATTTTTATTTGTCCACGAAGACGAAAGAAAATAATGTAGCAGCAAAAACAAATATTGCATAAGGTACGGAGCAACGTGGACCAGGAAGCAGCAAACAACCCAGGAGGTTATCTACTATCTAGTTGAGCTACTTTCTGGAGCAATCTCAATAACAATAATGCCGCAAAATAAATACACAAAAAAGATAGAAAAACAAAAACAGTAGATAGGCAAACTACATTGCTATTGAGGATTTTTAAAATTTTTGTTTAACAGTTTAAAAAGCTAGGCATTTTAAAATTGCAAGATTTATATATAGTAAAAATAGGATATCTAATCAAAACAATGGATTTTTTTAAACCTACACACAGTTTTTCTGCCTGTTCCACCAGCCTCCCCTACATAAAAATTTTCACTGTCAATTCCTTGATTTAAACCGCAAAACTACAGCACAGTATAAAATAGGTTGGAGCTCAAATTGAGAACTCTATTCCTGATAGAGTGACAAATCTACCGAAATCAACAAAAATCTCCTAACAACTTATCAGAGTTGGACAGGCACTACTTAAATAGTAGCGCTGCCACTACTGCTACTTGAATTAAATAAGTAGCATGGCTTCTGCTGCCGCTACTGCTTGCAAAAATAGCCAGTGCTGCCCTGTTTTCAAAATGTAGAAACTGATGTTTTTGTCAAAAGCTATCACTGACATCAAGAGGTCTTGAAAAATCATCTCATAAAACTTTCTGGATTATTGTCAGAGCTTTTGTCCAAAATATTGTGGTGAAAAAAGCTACTGCTTTGCGCCCACCGGCGCAGCCAGGGGAGGGGGTTAGGGGGACCAGTTCCCCCCTCTTTTCAAGGTACAGATTTTAAAAAGTTGTTAAACCATAATATCCACGTTTAAAATATTTTTAGCCAGCACATAACCAAATTGCCAGAAACGCAGAGGAAGGTGAATACTTTGTTTAATGATCAATTTTATTATAATTTTTGTACACAAACATGCTGCTGTAATGACAATAATGCCGTTGTGTCAAAAATTTGCCATATTGCATTGCCATTGCATTGAACTGACTGCCCCCAATCCTTCAGACAACCAAACGCAACGTATGATCAATTGCTTTTACATTCTTTCTCCTTAAAGAGTGCATTAGCGCCCTCCCCCTGAAAAGTGTGCCATCAAGCCATCTACGATGCTTACTGCTCATTTGCACATGTCATCAGTTGCATACTTGCAGAAAAGTAACAAGAAAAAAAGTGGGCGATTTTACTTCCTGTAGAGAGCCGGCGCCAGAGCAGTCGACTTAGGGGGCCAAGCACTTATCAGGGAAAGCCAAAATTTGAAATTAAGCACAAAAGCCACTCTCTTCAAAAGAGTGAGCTTGTTAATTGGGGGGGCAAGCATGTTGATTGGGGGGATTAGGCCCCCCCTTGTTCCCGTATTAATCAGTGTGCAGTGGCTAGCAGCAACAATTCTAGTTTTGCAGTGGCACAAAAAATTTCTGAATTATGGTCTGACTGCGGCGCAACAATGGAATCAAATCACTCATTCTTCAACATAAACTAATAGGCCTGGCTGAAACCTTCTTAATAGCGATATGATAATTCAACCGAAAATATTGTCCCCCTCCTTTTTTTATTTCTGGCGACACCGATGTTTGCACCAATATTTTTTTAATTTGGTTTCTTGTGATATCAATTGATGCTTTAATTTCCAATCCCAGCAAGGATGGCAATAGCATCGAAAAGATTCTGTGATACTTTATAAAGACAGTCAAATTGTGTTACGATGTGATACTTAGCACAAGTTATGAGTGCGATGGTAAGCATCATAAAGCAAGTTTAATTTACCACATCCCAAAGACTACATTCAGAGAGAAAACACTAGTCGCTCTGCATTTATTTCTGCAGCAGTTTAAGACATCACTATTGGTGGGTTGCATCTACTGCGGCGTTTCTTTGGGGTTGTGTTGCCCAGGTGCTAAGCAGAGGAAACGAGCCTCGCCAGTCATTGCACGCTTTGCTGTAATAAGTCAAGTATAATGAAGATTTGATTTTGCAATTTGAACCATTGCAAAAAACAAAAAAATGGGATCAGTAACTCTTAATTGCCCACTTTCTGTCTAGTGTCAACTTCTTCACGTTGTGTGAGTTCACAATGCAATTTGCACCTCAAAGTATTCATTACGCAAGATTACAATCAAAGCAATTACAACTAGAGTTATATTGAATTTGAATCTACTCACGAGTTCTTCATGAATTTGAATTTCGTTTTTTTAAAGTCAATGAATTTGAATTTCGTTTTTTCAAAGTCAATGAATTTGAATGTTTTGATTAAACCATTGACGAACTTTGAGTTTTTCGATTTAAACCATACAAAGCAAATATAGCAATTTGTAACTGGTTTATGTCAGTTAATGTTGCAAACGTTCCATAAAATTTTATCAAGCCAACAGAAAGTTTATGATGGCAATTATGACGCTGCAAGGCGCTTTGAAGTTGTTTTTGGGCTACAGTTACCTACCTTGTGCACCTGCTGGAGAATAGATTTTACACTCAATTGCTCGGATTTCATATCTTTAAAGGTTTTTATAGCATTTTAACTTGAAGTGAAGTTGCCGAGAATGAAATTTGTCTTTACGTCAGCAATTTTCCACATGAGATCAATAAAGCTTATTTATTTCACCAACAGGCGAGCGAAAGAAAAGATACGAAGTTTCAACTCCAAACTGTTTTTGTAAAATTAATTATAAGTACAAGATAAGAACGATTTACAGTAGCTTATTAATATAAAGGTCGGATGGCCGGACAATGCTTTCTCCTCTCATGTATAGTAGAATGCACATTTGTGCGCAGCGATCTTGAATGTGAAATAGCTGTGTTTGATCTACAGTATGGTTTCAATAGTAGTGGTTTCACTAGGCTCGGTCTATGGTTTCACTAGGCGCGGAGACGTTTCAGAGGCTGTTGCTTATAAAATGCAATGACAATGTTTTGTAGTTGTTAAAAATTTGTTCGTGTGCTTAGTTTATCTCTTCGATTTCGTTAATTGTTCTTTGTGTTTTCTAACAAAAGTTATGTTTTTTTGCATCTTGTACTGTCATTTTTGAAGTTAGCTACACTTTTACTTCATTTTACGCATTTCTTGAGTGAATCTATTTTGAAGAGAATTTAGAGAGAGAGTTTACTATTATTTTTGCTCGCTTCAATAAAAAAACACAAGCGTAAAATACCCATATTATTATTGACAATCTTGAAGTCAGCAGGGAGCATTGAATAACTGTAAGGTTTTCAAGTCAAGATGCTCCCTGTTGTGTGAAAAGACGAGAAGTTTATTAATAAACAAACTCAAGCATAATCATATATAACATAGTACAACATTTACAAATGAAAAACATAAACAAATCAGCGGGACAAAGGAAAGTGCAGTAGTGAAAAAACAACTGAAGACACACACACCGCGAGTAGTGCAACCCAATCAAATTTACCAAACGCTTTCAATATTTACTCAATAAAGCGTTTTTATATTGGGTTTTGAACAAGTTGCTACTCGCTAAACCTACAGTACTTGAAAATATTTGTTTTAAACGCATAATTATAATAATCTGGCTGACCAAGTATGGAATTAGTAGAGGTGGCTGATGAGTGGCAACACTGGTGAGTATACTGGTGACTGGTAAGTTGGATTGAATTTGTATTCGCTTACAAATTCTTCATGAATTTGAATTTCGTTTTGTCAAAGTCAATTAATTTGAATTTTGTTTTTTCAAAGTCAATGAATTTGAATTTCGTTTTTTCAAAGTTAATGAATTTGAATTTCAAAATTAGAAAAAAATGAATGGATCCAACCCTAATTACAACGCTGTAAAATGGAAATCGTTCTCGAAGTGAAGCAGAATTGAGCAATATCATAAGTGTAAAAATTCTTTCATCACAAGTTGCAGGACGACGCCAGTTTTGGAAAAAATTTTGTGTGATTGACTGCTTGGTTTTGTGAGTGAGCTGCTAAATTAATTAATTTCACTGTGACAAAATGGTTCCTCTACTCTTTGAAACAGTGGGACTTGGAAACATTAGACCTACGAAAATGCAGATTGTTTTCATGCGATAATTTTTTTTTGTTTTTTTGATGCGATATTTTAGGGAAAAAAAATGCAATTCAATTGCTATCCCTTAATCATGCCAGAGTAAACACCGCTAATAAAAATACACACAAATGCTTTCGTGAAGTTGGATCCATTTTCAGTTGTTGTCATTATCACTTTTTCTTTGTATGTGTTTCAATGCTTTGGCAAGAATATCAAATGTGTTCCGATTCTAATGCACAATCTTTTTATTTACTCGCCTTGCCACAGTCTCCAACTCCCTTTCCAAAATTGATCTTTAAATGCAGTCAAGTATGCTGTAGTCATTGCGATAGGCACTTCACACCTCACATACTTTTAATCAATTTCAACCTGTATGCGTGATTTCTGCACGTGATCAATTTAATTTCTAGTTTTGCACAAAGCACATTTTGAATTAAACTTCATTCACCACTCTTTTTCTTTCGATCAGTTGTTCTCATGCACAGCGCTGTTTCTGGCTATTAGCCTTCATCAGCCGCCCTCAGGTAAGAAACATTCATCTTCTAGGACGAATGATCTTGCCAGGATCACTCATCCCTTTGCATAACTATTTCTTAAAGAATTTAACCTTTGTGGTACGTAATCCACTCGTGTGGCTACGTCACCATTCCAGTCAAACTCTCTCGCTCTACGGTACGATTTACTGGAGTGCTCTGCACTGTTGGTGATGGAGTGCTGTTATAGCCTCTAACCCAACAAGAGGAAGTCGTCATGACTTCCTGTACGGTAGGCCAGGAAGGACATTGCTTTTTAATTGGTGTTCTCATGCAGTTGAGCAATCAAGATGTTTTATTTTTCAAGACATATTTTTTAGTTCAAGCAAGTGGCTGGAGTAGAAATTATATCGGTTTAACCTTCATTAATATTTGCTCTCGCTGGTATCATTTTGTTGGTCAATATAAGAAAACTTTATTTTCAGCTAATCAAATCTTCCCAGCACCGACAGCGATAATAATCAGCACAAAAGTACGCCATTACAACAATCATAAAAAAAGTAAAAACAGACTATTTCACCTGACATCTTCTAACGAATGATAGAAAATAGTGTAAAACTAATAAAGAAAGTACGTCTTTACTGTATATGGGTTGCATACGAGAAGAGCACTTGTGTTTTTTGCAGTAAAATTAAAGCTGCAATGATAAGAGCTAATTCTGCAAGAATTGAGATGACAGACCTAACAAAAGTTCAAAGTTCATGATAAAATCGGTTAGATCTACGCGTCTTTTCTTAGGAAATCTTTTTCCTATTATTAACATCTGTAAGTGGATGCTGGTGGCTGTAAGTGGATCAATCTGATGGCTGCTTGACTCGAAAACCTCCCGTGGTCCCTTCGCAGTCCCCTGTCGAAAACAGTTTTCATGCTTTTTTATTCATGACTGTTGATATTGTAACGTATTGTATATTGTACCTAGGGATGTCTATTACCGAATCTCGAATTGAGTCGAATCCGAATCCTAAATGATTCGAAATCGTTTTTTGATACTGCCAATTCGAAATGAAAAAAACATAACAATGCGATGCAGTTGCGTCACTTATCTCAGAGAATTAATAGTATAAACACAGTCACGCATTTGCACTATAACAGCAACAGCGCAGTGGTGTACACGCGTGTTTAAACAGGGACCAGAGTGCGCTGATATTGTGGATAGCGGTGATGCACACACACAAGTAAACTTCACACACCTACTGCGCAAGCTTATGCGACAAACACACGCAATTGCCAATGACTGATGGCTGTTTGTGATGATCGTGCGTATTAAAGGCGTGTTTACCGACACGCGACTAAAATTATAATGTAAGTAAATGTAAAAGGATTTCGCAGGTTTTCACATGATTGGTGTACAGTAAAATAAAAACAAGGTGCGAAAATTTTTTGTCATTTAGCCTATCGGTAAACGCGCCTTAAGGCGTGTTTACCGATACGCAGCTAGCGGCAACGCGACTACCTAGTTTTTTGTCTATTTCATTTTGACGTTGAATTTTGGTACGGCAACGCAATAAAAACGACGCAATATCAAGGAATTGTACCTGTATGATTTTAACCGCTTCATCGCCCGGTATCAAAAAATATTTTAACCGCTTCATCGCCCAGTATCAAAAAATATTTGAAATAACCTTGACAACGGGAGTGAGACAATGCACGTTTGATCATTACGACATCATTGAACAATCAGCTTGCTTGACGCAGGCTAGCAAATTTTATATTGTGTTAATAGCAGGCCAGTATGATTTGTAATGGTAATCGCATTGCCGCGTATTTGTAAACGCACCTTTGTACCTGCTTCCTCAGCTCCGTTAGAGAGAGCTTTTTCAAGCACCAGCCTTACCGTAGCAAAATTACGAAACAGACTGACAGGCGAACATGTGGAGGCCATAAACTTTCTTCATATGAATGAAGATGTGTTGCAAATAGGCTTATCTGTTAGTGTGTTTTGTGCATTTTTTCAAGTACACTTGCTGATGATTTTGCAGCATTGCATTGAGCTCATTTTGTTAGCCTCCCAAATTTTGCATTCGAAATGAAGATTCGAAATTCTGGATTCGACATTTGTGATTCGGATTCGATTTGGAATCAGCTAAGGTTTGGCTATGGCCAACCTTAATTGTACCTCGACCAATAAAACTGCACTCTCAGTGGCTTTACTCAAAGCTGTCAAAGCGAGTTTTGAAGTTCGAGGTTGTGTGTATTGCTGTAATTGATCTACATTTGAATCAAGCGCAATTAACACTGATCAAAACGTTTATATAAAGTGGCAAATTGCAATTGTGTGAATGTTACTAACACAATAAATTAAGTGTAGCAGACTTTTAAATACCAACTTTGCCTTGCGTAAAGCGCATATTCCAAAGCGAGAACATACTGTACATGGTCATTTATTATCATGCGAACAAAGTGTATTAAAAAGAGGAAGATTCTTATGAACTCTTCATAGCCATGTCTAGGGAAAGTCATATTAAGTAGACTAGTGTGACTTTATTTGCTTAAAACATAAATTGCTGATTTTGTGAAAGGTCATGAAATGTCAGTAACATCGGCCGACCCAATGCCAATGTTAAGAAAAGATAATACATTGGCATTTGTAACATCAATAAAAACCGCCATTGGTACATCACTAATTAGTAATCATGTCCTAAAAATTCTACACTGCGAGCACCAATAACACGTTTTGATGGCTTAATGGTCACTCCCACATCACAAAAACGTTCAAAAAAACAACTTAGGGTGGAATGCACCAACGCAGATTATCTTCGAGTTTAAAGTAGAGTCAAAGTAAAATTGGTATGCACCAACATGGATTAAAGTTAATCCAAAGACTAAATCCACCAAAATTGCCAAAAAGTTAATCCTCCAACCTTGGTGGATTCAACTCGAGTTAACTTTTGCTAGACTAGCCAGCTAGCTTGTAATATGCACAATTGCTAAACCAAACTGCTTTTTGTGAGTGGCTGGTATGCAGTCACGTATAGCTGAAGAAAAACTGTTAGCGTTTTTTTGAGTTTTGGGCCTAGTCGGCTAACTCCAGTGGTTGGTTAACAGGCTTCGGGTGGAATGCACCAACAGGTGTTAAATGAATTCTAGATAAGAGCTAATCGTGAGTTACCTGAACCTAGATTAACTTAACTCACGAGTTAAAGTTAACTCGCATGCACCAACTAGATTTATCTACAGATTTGCCAATCCTCGAATTAAATGCAAAGCAATTATTAAAGGGAAACGTTCCGCAAATTTGACAAGCTTTTCTGGCACACATTAAACATTAGAATTGATTATTTTTACAGAAATTTCGAATACAGTCTCTATTGTGACTACGCCACAACCGTATTTATGTTCTCAGAGCCAGTAATCAGTTTAATTTCACAGTTCAAGAAACTGTGACGTCACAGATCTCAGACTATAGAACTGAGAAATTGTCAGGCATTTCCTCTAGCTGCGATGGCACAAAGAGAAGTGTTGTGAAATAGTAATTGTAGAAGTTGAGTGCGATACCTGCTCAGGTGTCACTCATTTCGCTTCGCTTTCTTGTGCAGGAGTGGATAGGGTAGTGTTTTTTAATTGTTTGGGTTGCTTTCATTTACGTTTTCTTGCTGTGGGGCATGACGGGTAATCTTTATGTACCGGCACCGTATTCTTTGTGAGCATTTGCAAAAGCTTATCATCATCATCAACATTTATTGGCGGTTAGCACAAAATATGTACAGTTTAAGAAAAAGGAAACACATGACCGCAGGGAGACGGCAAATAAACCTTTTGGTCACCTAGTCAGCTGCCACCCAGTTGTCCATTCCTTGAATGGATGCGTGATCACTTTAAGATAAAAATTTGTCAGGGTACCAATTTTATTTGAGTGTGAATCAGTCATTTGCGTAAAAACTACTTCAAGATTTCACACCAGTGAATGTTCACTTGCAGGTTTGAAGTGCTTTTTGAACCGAATTTTAAAAGAATTATATGAAGAGTTTTCTTTTTAAAAAAACTCGAAGGAGATCGTTTGCTTGACCCTGTATACCATAATGGTCTAATTTAAGCAGAAGAATTTCATGACTTACTGTGTCGAAAGCTTTCGTAAGGTCAAAAAATATCAAGCCTATATATACATTTTTATTAATGTTTCCAAAAGAGTTGGTAATTACGTCAATAAGAGCATGATTGGTTGATCTATTACTTTGAAAGCCAAACTGAGTGTCAAGTATCACTTTATGTTTATTCAGAAAAGTGATCAGACGTTTGTAAATGATTCGTTCAAAAATTTTAGCAAAGCTGGTAAGCATGGAAATGGGACGATAGTTGGTAGGGTTATCGCGTTCACCTTTTTTAAATATTGGAGCTATTTTAGCTGTGGTAGCATTTTCGGGGAAAATATCATTGGCAAAGCAGCAGTCAATGAAAACCTGGATGTAGGGAGCTAATGTTGTTGAGGCAGTACGTAGAAAGAAGGGGGATATATGTGGGTTATGATAGTAAGGGAGTTAATTACGTTGATAATTTCCGTGAGATTGGGAACGTCCAAATATAGGGAGGAGAGACCTGACGTTTAAAGAATCTCGAGAAGGAGCTAGGTGCAGAATTGTCAAATTTACTTGCTAAGTTAGTACCTATAGAGCAAAAAAACTCATTAAATTGTTCAGAAATTAACTGCTGGTCAGATACAGTACGACCATTAATTTTCAAGAAATGTAGAGCCACGGAGGCTCGTTTGGAAGAAGCAGGGAGAACAGTGCGCATAATTTTCCACATTTTACGTGGGTCTTTTTGATTTTCTTTTTACTCAGTAATGAAGTACGATTTTTTTGATAAAGCTTTAATTTTGGTTAACTTGTAGGTAGATTTTTCAAAAAAAAGTTTTTTGTCATCGTTATCGCTCAAAATATGGGATCTAAACATTGCTCTTTTTTTCTTAATGGAAATCAGAATGCCTTTAGTTATCCACGGTTTCTGGGAAAGTTTTCTTTGTTTTCTTGACAATGGTTTTAAGGGGACATGAGTGTCGATGGTGGTAAGAACAATGCGAGAAAAGAGATTAAACATCTCATTGAAATTTTTTGTTAGTTAGTTCAGGTTGGTGCGAAAAAGCGTTGCAGTAGTCAGCTTGTAGGTCATTATGGATGAAATCAGCAGAAAATGATGATTTATCCCAGTAGAACGTTTTGATAAAATTGGGAATTGAATATCTAGGTTTGTTGACTGTACAGAGAATAGGGTAATGGTCAGTTATATCAGTTTCTATCACGGTTGGGCTGATCACTTGGTCCATATTATTGGTGATAATATGGTCAAGTAGAGTGGACAAAGTTGCAGTTACCCTGGTTGGGATCGTTATTATGGGAGCAGCACTGTTCCTGATAATCAAGTTAATGTAATCGTTAGCACATTTTGACTGGTTTTCTTGCATTATGTTGATATTAAAGTCACCAAGGATGTAAAAGACTTTTTTAGAATTAGAGAGGCTTAGTAGACAGTTGGAAAAACTTTCCAAGAATTTATTGAAGTTGGTTTGCACAGGGTGGCGGTATACTACACCAACGATGAATATAGATTTGCGAATGTTTTCGGATACTTCGAGCCATAAGCACTCGGATGAGGTCAATTTATATTGTACAAGGCAAGGTTTGCATTGAAATTCATTTGAAATATAAATGGCAACGCCCCCTGCCGCTGTAGTTGTATCTACGTGCAAGAACTTATAATGAGGTAGTTCGATATTGATCAGCGGTTTACTTTTAAGTCGTGTTTCGGTTAAGCAAATTATATCCGAACTAAAATTTAAAGTGACAAAAAATTCATGGAGTAGTTCAAAATTTTTGTGTAGGGAGCGAATATTAACATGTAAGAGGATCAAGGAGTAATTTTTATCAATCTTCAAATGTAAATCAAAATATTTGTATTTTTTGATACTGTTTGTCATCAAATAAAATAAATTATCGCATAATTCACCGGGAAAGTGATCATGGACTGTCTGAGTGGCAGTTTGACTAGGTTCAAGAAAGTCAAAAAACTCTTGATCAGCGTCAGGCGCCATGTCAGTATTACGCGGAAGCAATGTAAGTGTATAACACACACAAGCACACTATAAAATGCACAGAGTCAGTTAATGGTCTAAAATTGAATATGCACAAATTGACAGGAGTTTATCAAGAATATAAATAATAATGGGCCAAAGGTATTATGAAGTGATGCCAACAACTCCAAATAAACAATAGGTTTGTGGTACAGAATTTTAGTATAGCTAAGTATAATGATTTCATCTCGAAGCTTTTCGTCTGACACTCCTCGGGAGAAGATTGTCAGAAATCAGGAAACTAAAATTCGCGTTCTGTAATGCTTCGAGTAAGCAGCTAAAACTGACTGCAGTGGATTTCAGTTACTGGTCAAACAGCATTATAGGCAGTTTAGCTACAGTACTTTACTAGCTAATCATTCAAACTCAGCACTGGTAGAACAGAAAATGAAATTAGAAGCAAAGATTGATTTAATTCTTGAAAAGTTGGATTTTATCGAAAAAACACTTGACGAAATTGACTCAAAATAAAACCATCTCAGCTCGAGAATTGATGATTTAGAAGAAAAAGCTAAACTCAGGAACTTAAAAGTTGATCAATTACTCTCAACAAAGCCTGACTCAGAAAACCTTCAACTATTGAAAGACAAAGTTGCAACCCTTGAAAATTTTATATTATATTATCAAAAAACGACCGTTATGCTGGAATCTTATGCCAAGCGATTAGATATCCTAATTCACGGCATAAAGGAAGACCACCCTTGGGAAAAAAAAAAGAAACTGTTACTAAATTTCAAAATATATTGAAAGACGGACTAAAAATAGACGAACCCGACGACATACAATTTGTGGATATCCACAGACTTCCACAACATCCAATATCAAGTAAAGGAAAAGCTATTAACCGACCAATAATCGTCAAGTTGCTGACCTACTGAGCATCTGCCTAAAAAGTTCCAGGAACAACGTAAGCTCTTACTGCCGTACTACAAAGAAGCAAAATTGAAAAAACATAAAACTTTCTGGAAAGCGTTGGACAGTAATTATGTTTTATAATTTGCAAATGGCGAAAAGGTTGAGATACCACAGTAAAAGTCTCTATAAACGTAATGATCAAATTGATCGATATTATAGATAATGAGGTATTTCACCGCTGTGTTTTTTTTGAGAAATTGACTGTATATCAAAGGTCCTAATAGACACGCTACTCAGCGCTTAAATAGTAAGCACTCTAATCATTCACCTCAAAGCGCTTGTAATTTGTGGAAGTCGATTTAACTCGTATGTGCGTACTGGAAGTAAACCAACCCAAACTGTTTTGGAAGTAATGCGCGCAGCTACAATTGTTCAAACAATGGTGGTAAAGTTAGCGATGCCCATAATTTTACCTCCCATTCCAAACCCCGGGTTCGATACTGTTAAATGATTTTTATGAATTAGAATCAACAGATATGCCTCGTACACCTTCAACTGCGCACGATTCTCTGGTGATACCTCCGCTATTTCTTTAGTCGCACATCAATTATTATTTTAATTATTTACCTCCCTTTTATATAACTATAACTTAAAGATTCGAATTCTTACTTCAACCCGTTGTTAATCATTCATAATAATTATGTATACTTTAAGCTATAGCATGACTTCTTAATTGATTGCATTTCCTCTTCCAACTCTCCCTTACACTGAGATTAGATGAATATGAAGTCATGCGACCTTTGACCTATTTTCATGAAGTCAAAAATACCTTTGGCCTATAATCTCATTGTTGGGATTTCTGATATCATGTGTATATTTAATTATTTAGACCACTTTAACTGACTCTATGCAATTGTACTGTGTTGGGTTTGTAGACTAGTCTCTTGAGTTATATTATCGCGTACTACTGTCATGGCGCCTGACACGGACAAAGAGTTTTCTGACTTTCTCGACCCTAGTCAAGCTGCCACTCAGATAGTCGATGACCACTTTTCTGATCAATTATGTGACAATGTATTTGATTTAATGACAAATAATATTAAAAAAATGCAAATATTTCGATCTAAACTTGAACCATTTGAAGGTTGATAAAAATCACTCCTTGATCCTTTTACATGTAAATATTCGTTCCCTCCACAAAAATTTCGAACTATTCCATGAATTTTTAGTCACACTAAATTTCAATCCCGATATAATTTGCTTAACCGAAACACGACTTAAAAATGAACCACTGATCAATATCGAACTACCTCATCATAAATTCGTTCACGTTGATACGACTACTGCGACTGGGGGTGTGGCCATTTATATTTCAGATAAACTTCAATACGAACCCAGCCCTATTCAGTATAAATTGAGCTCATCTGAGTGCTTGTGGCTTGAAGTTTCCGAAATTAGTCAAAAATCTAAATTTATTGTAGGGGTAGTATACCGTCACCCTGTACAAACCCATTTAAATGAATTCTTGGAAAGTTTTTCCCACTGTCTATTCAACCTTTCAAATTCTAAAAAAGTTCACTACATACTTGGAGACTTTAATATCAACTTAATGCCAAGAAAATCGGTCAAGCTTTGCTAACGAATACATTAACTTGATTGTCAGTAACGATGCTGTTCCCGTGATAACCATTCCAACCAGGGTAACTGCAACTTCGGCCACTCTGCTCGACCACATTATTACCAATAATATGGACCAAGTGATTAATCCAGCCGTGATCAAAGCTGATGTAACTGACCACTATCCTATCCTCTGCACAGTCCATAAACCGAAATACTCAACTACCAAAAATCCAAAATGTTTTACAGAGATAAGTCATCTTTTTGTGCTGACTCCTTCCGCAATGACCTGCAGGCTGACCTTTGTGACGTTTTTGCGCACCAACCTGAACTAACCAACGAAAACTTCAACGAAATGTTTAATCTCTTTTCACATACTGTTCTCTCTACCATAAACATTCATGCCCCCCTAAAACCACTTTCAAGAAAACAAAAGAAACTCTTCTAGAAACCATGGATAACCAAAGGCATTCTGACTTCCATAAAGAAAAAAAGAGCTGTGTTCAAATCCCACTTTTTGAGCGATAACCATGAAAAACAAATTTATTTTAAAAAATATATGAATAAGTTAACCAAAATTAAAGCGTTATCCAAAAAATCGTACTTCTCTACTGAGTTGAAAATAAACTAAAAAGACCCTCGTAAAATATGGAATATTCTGCGTTCTGTCCTCCCTGCTTCTTCTAAACAAGCCCAGTAACATCCTTGAAAATTAACGGTCGTATTGTTTCTAATCAGCAGGTAATCACCGAACAATTTAATGAACTTGGCAAGCAAATTTGGCAACTCGGCTCATAGCTCCTACTACAAATATCTTAAACGCCGTGTTTCACCCTCCATATACTTGGATGTACCTGAACTTTCAGAAATTATCAATGCAATTAATGACCTCAATATTAACAAAGCAATAGGTTATGATCACATATCCCCATATTTCCTTCGAATTGGCTCAACAATACTAGCTCCCTACATTCAGGTTTTCATTGATTATTCCTTCACCAACGGTATATTTCCCGAAAATGGCACCACTGCAAAAGTTGTTCCAATTTTCAAAAAAGGTAAACGTGACAACCCTACCAACTATCGCCCTATTTCAATACTAACCTGCTTTGCTAAAATATTTGAACGAAAAATTTATAAACGTCTGTTCACCTTTCTGAAAAAACATAATGTGATACTAGACTCTCAATATGGCTTTCAAAGTAATAGATCTACTAATCATGCCCTTATTGACATAATAACCAACTCATTCGATAACATCAATGATAAATTGTATACAGGACTGATATTCCTTGACCTCACAAAAGCCTTCGGTACAGTAAATCATGAAATCCTTCTGCTTAAATTAGATCATTATGGTATTCGGGGCCAGGCAAATGATCTCCTGCGTGCATTTTTAAAAAGAAAACACATCGTTTCTATCAATAGCCACGAGTCTTCTTTACTATGCAATGACTTTGGGGTTGCTCAAGGTTCAACCCTTGGACCCTTACTATTCTTATTATACATCAATGATTTACCATCATCCGTTAACTGTATTCCCTGACTTTTCGCAGACAATACTTGCTTATTGTTTTCAGCCTCAAACCCATCTAAACTACGTTCCCACATGCAGAAAGATCTAAACAATATAACTGAGTGGTTTAAGGCCAACAAACTAACAGTTAATCCTTCCAAATCTAATGTCCTAATTATCGCTCCAAAGTCAAATAAACCCCATCCTGATATGGATCTTTCCATCAACAATTCGCCCCTTCCTATCTGTCAAAGTGCCAAGTACCTAAGCGTTACCATAGACAAGCAACCAAATTTTGACAACCACTTATCAACGGTCGAACATAAAATATCTAGAGCTGTTGAAATTATTTCCAAGCTACGTCATTATTTACCAACAAGCGCAATTTTACAAATTCACTATTCTCTTATACATACGCATCTGTTATATGGACTAATAGTATGGGGTTATACCTATAAATCTAAACTTAAAAAACTGTTATCCCTTCAAAACAAAGCGGTAAAGTCAATTGGCGGTGGTCCCTCAAGAGATTCAGTTACTCCCCTTTATTACCAACATGGCATTCTTAAACTTCCAGATCTATTTAAATTTGAAATCGGAAAATTTGTTCATGCTCATTTGAAGAACAATCTACCTCCCGCAATTTCTAATTTTTTTTTATTGACCAGTGTAATGTCTCAAAAAAATACTAGATCTACCCAGCCTCAAAGAAACTGTTTATATATACCTCGCTATACAACTAATCGGTTGCAAAAATGTATAAAATACCAAGGAGTTAATATCTGGAATGATATTCCAACGAATATCCAGAACTCTTCGTTTAATTTCTTTAAAATTCCGTTCAAAAAACATTTGCTTCAAACGTACAATAATTGAACTTTAGACCTACTTGTGTGAAATGTGGAAATAGTTTCATGCAAATCACTACCTCGTAGTCCTGAATTTAAATTATGTTCATCTGTTAACCAATACATGTAAATGTGATCACATGTCCATTCATGAAATCGACAATGGGGTGGCAGCTGACTAGATGACCGAAAGGTCTATTTGCCGTCTCCCTGCGGTCATGTTTGTTTGTCTATTTCTTTAAGTGTATTATTTTGTGCCACTTTACCGCTAATAAATGTTGATGATGATGATGATAAAATGCAAGTCTTATGTATCAAGAGAGAGAAAGAAAGAGAAAAAGAAAAGAGAAAAGGAAAAAAAGCAGGCAGAAAAGCAATGATTGGCCAGTCTGATCAGCTGTTTTGACGCGTCAATCAGCGATAGATCTTAAGACTGTAAACAAATTCATTTCGCCTGCAAAGGTCGGGGTTTGATGTTCTAATAAAAATAGTTAATAAAAATAGTAAATCTATTTAAAATAAAAATAGTAAATCTAATAAAAATAGTAAATCTATTTTGAAATAGTAAATCTATTTTCATTTAAACATCAAACCCCGACCTTTGCAGGCAAAAAGAATTTGTTTACAGTCTTTCGCTGATCTATCGCTTATTGACGATTCGAAACAGCTGATCAGACTGGCCAATCAGTGCTTTTCCACCTCCTTTTTTTCCTTTTCTCTTTTCTTTTTCTCTTTCTTTCTCTCTCTTGATACATAAGACTTGCATTTTAGTTTCCTGATTACTGACGATCTTCTCCCGATGAGTGTCAGACGAAAAGCTTCGAGATGAAATCACTATACTCAGCTAAACTCCAAATAAGAGGGAATGTTTATACATCTATATTAATTACCATTTTTGGCAAAGATTAACAAAGGTACCACAATTGCGAATCGAACTGAGTTGCGATGCAAGAAGGGCATATTTCTTGATTCAATTTAACGAAAGAAAAAAAATAAAAATGCGAGAGTATCGAACACAGGGTTTGAAATGGGAAGTAGTTTTATCGGTAGTCCAACATACATTCGTTTAAACAACTTGAATTGCAGTATTCAAGCGTTTACACAAAAAGTTCAAATGCAGACTGTTTACGCGCTGATTAGCGTGTCTGCTGTCTAATAAGTGCCAGATTTGTCTGTCAAATTTGTTTTACAACATTAAATAAAAAAGTTACAAACCTACAGTAAGCCTGTCGGTTATATAGTCACTGCGTTTGCAGTGACTTTCATTAAGACATCTCAACCATTTTGCCATTAACGAATAAAACATAATTACCGTCCATTGTTTTCCAGAGAGTTTTCTGTTTTTTTATTTTTGCTTCTTTGTAGAACAGCAGAAGCTTTCGTTGTTCCTGGAACTTTTTAGGCAGGTGTTCAGTAACGTAGATGGGAGCAGAGGTGTCATCATCACGTTTACATTTTTCGTTGTAGGCTTTCAGTATTCGAATCGATTTAAAAATTGAGCTTTTGTCTTCCATGGTTAGTAGCTTCACAATTATTGGTCGGTCAACTGCTTTGCTCTTAGTTGATATGGGGTGTTGTGGAAGTCTGTGGATATCCACGAATTCAATATTGTCAGGTTCGTCTAGCTTTAGCCCGTCTTTCAAAAAGTTTTTAAAATTTAGTCACAGTTTCTTCTCTTTTTTCCCAAGGGTGGTCTTCCTTTATGCCATGCACAAGGATATTCAAGCGCTTGGCATAAGACTCCTGCATAACTGTCATTTTATCGTAAGCCAACTCCAATTTTTCAAGAGTTGATATATTTTCATTTAATTTTTGAATAGTTTCTGAGTCCGGATTTCGTTAATAGATTATTTCGTTTGTTGGGACAACCGAATGGTTTTTCACTGCTCCACAATTGTGCTTTTGCTTGAAACAAATTGAGTTGAGACATAAGGATTGAACATGCGGAACTTTCGGTTTGCAGCAGGAGAGGCAGATGGTAAAGTATATTTGCGTTTACCAGTTCACTCTTTTTAACAACTTTTCAGTTCAGAGTTGCTGCATGAATACTGAAAAGAATAGTTTACATTCCTGCTAATGTGCACAGTGCAAAAGTACAGGTATTGCATTTATTGGCCATGTAGACCTTCGCAGGTTAACAGTGTATCGATTCCTAACTTTGTCAGACAGACAGACAGTTTGTTTTTATTTTCCGTTGACAAAAGCACACGACTAACTGAAAGAATGAAGTTCACACAAAAAACAATAACGGAGAGGAGAATGCGAAGTGATGCAAAGTCTTCAAGTCGAGCGACCACCTAAACGCAACTGAGCAGTGTTTAGCTCTCATATGAGTAGGCAGAAAAATCTGCTACACAATTTGTTAAAGTCAACAGAAAGCGGATTAACTATTAGATAAATATACGATCAATTTACTTGTATTTTTGAATTAAAAAGTGTTTGTATTTATCAACGAATTTTCTTTTTGGTAATTTTCGAAACGATAGAGGGATAGAATTCCATACAATCGTTCCTTGGTATTTGATTGAATTCTGAGTTTTAGAAGACTTAAACAAAGGAGTTTTCAGGTTTCCTTTAGTTTTAGATCTGGTATTTCTATTGGAGATAATCTTAAGATCTGCAAAATAGTTTATTAAAGAGGGTGGCAAAGATTGAGAAACCAAGCTGTGCATAAATTTTGCCAGTTCAAGTTTGTACATATCTTCAACCTTCAAAATCTCATATCTTTGGTACAAAGGTGTTGCACTCTCACTCCAACCGACCCCACTAATAGCTCTCATTGCTTTGTTTTGAAGAACTTTTAATTTTGAAAGATATGTTTTAAATGTAGATCCCCAAATTATAATGCCATAGGATAAATGCGAATGGATCAGTGAATAGTAAACACACAGTAGAGCAGAAGATGGTAAAAAATTTTTTAATTTGTAAAGAATACCTACACCACGAGAAATCTTGGATTCAATAAAAGAAATATGATGCTTAAAATCAAGACGTCGATCAATATAAATTCCCAAATACTTAACCAAGTCTGTAATATTTATTGCAAGGTTATCAAAAGGTATGCTTGTGAATGAAAGAAGGCTCGTATCGCGGAAGGAGGGAATAAGTGAAATAACATTCGATTTAGATGCGTTCAAAGTTAATTTGTTTGAATCCAACCAAGATTTGAGATTTTGTAGATCAGATTTGGAATTTAGGTGTAAATTTATAGGATTAAAATCAGATAAGAGAAGACACGTATCATCCGCAAATAGGTGTGCTGTCGAGAAATCAAGGGCATTCTGTATATCATTAACATATAATATAAAAAGAAGAGGACCCAAAACGGAGCCTTGAGGTACACCCACTTTGACAATGGACGTGTAGGAAACTTCATTTTTAATGTGGACAGCTTGCTGTCTATTTGATAAGTAGCTTTTACACATATCATTGCATATACCACGAATTCCATAAAATTCTAATTTTTTCAAGAGAATACGATGATTTACGGTGTCAAAAGCTTTAGTAAGATCAATAGTAATAAAGTTAGTAAATTTCTTGTCTGAAATATTATCATAACACCTTGTTACAACATCAAGGATGGCAAGAATGGTATTACGATTTTTCCGAAACCCGTATTGGCGGTCATATAAAATATTATATTTATTTAAGAAACATAGCAATCTTGATACTAACAACTTTTCAAGGATTTTTGAAATTGAATTTAAGACAGAGATGGGCTGTAATTGTTAACTTTAGATTTATCACCTGATTTGTGAATAGGAATAACTTTAGTAACTTTCAACACATCAGGAAAAATTCCAAATTTGAAGCAAGCTTCAAACAATGTCATCAGACAAGGGGAAATATAATTCGCCGAGATTTTTAAAAAGAAAGTTGATATGCCATCTACTCCTGCCGATTTTTTATTTTTTAAGTTTTGAATAGTATTATAAATTTCATTAGTTGTTGGTGCAAAAAAGGCCATAGAGTTGGAATTTTTTTGTTTAAGAAGGAATTAAAATTGAAATTAGAATTAATATGCTGAGCTAATTTTTCACCAATTTCTGAAAAATGTTTATTGAAAGCATCAGCTATATCTTTTGAAGATGTATAACATTTAGAATTACTTTCAATGCAAGTAGGCACATCATTATTTTTTTTGGAAGAAATAATCTCATGTAAAATTTGCCAAGTTGTATGAGAGGTATTGTTTCCATTTGCGAGTCTTTCTTTGTAGTACAAGCGCTTAGCAACATTTTTTAGTTTGGTTAATAAATTCGAGTACTTCTTGTAATAAGTAATGGACGAAGAATTACCTGACAGGAAATGAGATTTATAAAGTTTTTGCTTTTTGCGAATAGAGGTGAAGACACCCCTCGTTATCCATGGTTTACTCTTAAGTTTAAGTTGACGCCTGGAAAATTTAGTAATAGGGGCATGTAAGTTTGTTACTTGCGTAAAAATGTTGACAAATTTGGAAAAAACGTCATTCACATTCAAGTTGTTTATCAAAGGTATTTCCGAAAAGAGTTTATCAAAGGCGATGTCTAAATCCTTGCAGTATATATCAGGACGAAAGTATTTCATTGATCGATATAAGGTTGATTCAGGGTAAGGATCTACCTTTTTCGTTTTCTTTAAAGTCAAAACTATAGGTAAATGATCGCTTAAGTCCGTATACTCAATCACGCCAGGAATTATTGCTGATTTATGAACGTTTGTTATAAAATGATCAATGGTCGTTTTTGAGACATTGGTTACACGTGTTGGTTTATTAACCAGTTGAACAAAAGAATAACTGTTTAGCAAGTTAATATAGTCTGATACATGGGAAGATAGATTAGGTTCACTTACGTTTAAGTTTATATCGCCTAAAATTATACACTTGCAATTTTGTGTAGTCATATTGCATAACAGATCACCTAGTTTATCCCGAAAATTTGATGAGTCAGGGGTCAGTTTGTAGTCTAGGCTATAGTATTAGAGTTTGTGCCCTGTGTTGGTTGGTTGGTTACGTAGTCGACCACGGCTGCTGGCAATTTTCAGCCTAAAAAATAATATTGTCATGAGTAGCCTTATTAACCAACCACTGAGTCTGGACTTTGCCGGTTAGGCCCAAAACTCAAAAAAACGCAAATAGTTTTTCTTTAGCTAGTCCACTTAACTGCATACTAGCCCTGAGCCACTAACAAAAAGCAGTTTGGTTTAGCAATTGTGCATATTACAAGCCAGCAGGCTAGTCTAGAAAAAGTTAACTCGAACTTAATCCACCAGTGTTGGAGGATTAATTTTTTGGCAATTATTAACTTTAATCCATGTTGGTGCATACCAATTTTTAACTCCACTTTAATCTTGAGATAAATTTAACTCGAAGATAATCCGCCTTGGTGCATTCCACTCCTATTCACAACAATATTATTTTTTCAGGTTCAAAATCGCCAGCAGTCCTGCCTAACTAACCAACACAGAATACAAATTCTAATACTATGCAAATCAACAAAGTTTACAAATCGTTCACACACAAACATTTCGTTGTGTTTAATATGTCGCCACTTAATGCATGAATAGACAGAACTAAACTGATGCATTGTTAACGTGCTAAGGTCTGCATTGCCGATATCTTTGCACAATACACATCAATGTATTACATCCAATAGGAATGCAAACCATTCAGTATTTATACAGCAACTCGAAAGTTGTAAAAACAGTACGCAAACATCCTAACCACCTGACGCTCCCGCTGCAAACCAAAAGTTCCGCGTGTTCAATGCTTATGTCTCATCTCGATTTATTTCCAGCAAAAGCACAACTAAGTGCTATCCGGAGCAGTGAAAAGCCATTCAGTAGTCCCAACAAACAAAATCAGTTTTTGCAAACGCACACAAAAAATACAAAAAGATTACCGGTAGTCTACTTGTAACACCTCCACAGCAAAAAAATATGAATAAAAGCAACTCGAAGAATAAAAATAAATAGCTAGCATAAAAAAAGACGCTACTTCCTCACCCTCTCCCCTCGTGCACGAACAAGCAAAGCAAAATATACAGACCCTAATCAGGTATCGAACCCAGTTTCTACAGCTATTGATCTACCACGCTATGCTTAGCACCCATTCAGCACGACGTGCCTTCATGCAATTTCTTGCTTTTATCGTTTCTTAGCTGTGACGTCATAGTTTTTAAAACCGTGAAATTAAGTTGATTACTGGCTCTGAAAACATAAATACAGTTGCGGCATAGTCACAGCAATGAGTGTATTCGAAATTTCAGTAAAAATAATCACTTCTTGCTTTTGATGCATGCCAAAAATACTCGACAAATTTGCGGAACTTTTCCTTTAATAACTGCTTGGCATTTAATCCAAGGATTGGCAAATCTAGAGAAAAATCGAGTTGGCGCATGCGAGTGAACTCTAAATCCGAGTGAAGTTAATCTAGGTTTAGGTAACTCACGATTAGCTCTAATGTAGTCAATAACATAATAAGTCAGTCGAATCCAACATTTCGAAAACGAAAAATCACTTTGCATTTTGAAAATGCTTTTTAGCTACACACAACTTATGACAAAACTGTCTTAAACAAGCACACATTAGATTTTACTATCCAACAATTTTGTGCTCAAAACATGTTTCAATGAAGCCGAGATACGTTAGCATTACTGTTGTGAAACAAACCATGCGTAAAACAAAAATCTTCGAAAAAAAACTGTCAAATATTTTTTTAACACTGATATGCTATGAAGACTGGCCTAATTTTTACACGAACTGGCGGTTGGAAACCAGTGGTCGAAATCGTCAGCCTGATTAAACTGTCTGATTATTATTCTACGCATGATGAGAAAAAATTGGAGTGCTGACAAGGGCCACACTAAATAGCTTGGCAGGCTCGGTAGTGGCCTGCCCGCCGCCTGTTGCACACCCCTGATTTGGTACATCTTTTTCTCACAACCATAATTCATGTTTAGGTAATAAGTTACTAGTTTATTTATTTGTCTCTAACCACAGCATATGAAAATACAAATACACAGGTGTTAGCTAGACCAGTTGAAAAGGTTAGCTAGACCAGTTGAAAAAGAAAAGATAGCAGGAATAAGGTGACTGCAAAGGGTTTGAAGGTCTTTTAATGAGCAGCCACCTTAAGCAGACATACTTAGAGGGCATTACGGTTAATCAAGATAAGTGAAGTCAAACTTACATAAAATTATGCATTCCATAAAAAGTAGTGATACAAATTACCAATTATCCACGAGCTGAAACATGGAAACATCCACATACTAACACAAGTAACTGCCGAACAAGCACGACTCAAAAAGGAAAACTTGAAAAAACAAACATGATATAAAGTTCGAAAGGCACAAAACTCACATTGAAACATTGATCAGAACCAAACATAGTGAAGTCGAAAAATTCAACAAATTAAGACATTTTAACTTCTCATTTGAAAGTTCGGAAAAATAAAAGGGTAAGTGGGTAATTCCAGGACAGTTCACCCAAGATGGGAACCTCACCATCTTCAAATTTGATAGAATTTGGTACAGTGATAGGCTTTTTTAAGTTATTGAAAAATATCAAGTTTTGTAAACCTACGTCCACTAGGTGGCGTTTTGTGGATTGACAAAAATTTAAAATAACGCAAAATGTCGCAATAGCATACCACCTTAAAACGGCCACATCTCAGGCAGTTCTTGCCCGATTGAACTAATTTTGGTGTCGTTCAATTTGTCTTGGACAGACCTTTCATTTGAGCTACGACTTGATAGAGTTGATTTCGAAAAGTAAATTTAGCCCTAATTCTTTGTTTGTTTTTTATATTATCTTGGGTATTATCTTGGATGCCTATAAAAAATTCGAAAAAATTTTTTTTGAAAAAATATTGGTCTTTTCACATGCTTTGATTCTGTAAAATAAAATTTGTGTATATAAAGTTGTAAAAAGGTGAAATTGTTGGTCAATTGACTCTTTATTCAAATTTTTGTGTTTTTTTGGTTAATTGCATTGTATTAGATTCAGGTGCATTGATCATGTCAATAAGATGTTACTCGTATACAATATTGATAATCAAAAAATACTTCATGGGATTCATAAAACGCTCAGAAACAGCTATTAGTGGTGTTTTTGTTAGGGCCCAATCCATGAACCCAGTCACTAAAAGTATATACACCAAGGCGTCAAACCGAACCGGAACGTAAACCGAAAGCTTGTATTAACTGCTTCCTTTCATTGAACCCGAACCGTAACCTTTATGATTTAATAGAGGTGAACCTAACCTTAACCGGATGTGAACCGTTAAAATGATTTTTGTTTAACCTAAACCTAGAGAGGAGCTAATTTTTGTCTAACCTAAGCCATTTTTGGGGACTGCACTATCATTTTGGAGTGAAAAAGCATTCGCTACAGTAAATCGTGTGTGTTCATGAGAAGATTTTTCTTAAAGAATGATTGTTATGGTAGCTATAACAGCAGTTAAGGACATCTGAAGTTATTTCGGCTGCTGAGGACATTGCTTATGAGCTACAGTAGCTTCAAAAATACAGTCAGTTTAATTACAATGAGTATTTTTGAAAAAAATGCGCACGTAGCTGTGTGCCAGAACATAAGTCGAATTGACGGTTTCAAATTCTTGAACCCAAACCGAATTTGAACCCTTAACCTTTTGCTTCGGCGAACCTGAACCCAATATTTCAAAGTGTTTTTAATTTTAATCGGAACTGAACTCTCAAAATCAAACGACAAAACACCTGAATCGGAGCTAAACCGCCAAAAATGAATTTTGCAAAACCTGAACCCAAATCGGAGCGATATTTCAAACAGTTTGGTGCCCTGATATGCATATATTATATAAATCAAACTATTTTAATAAAGATACAATCAGAATATTATAAAACAAGAATCAAAAAAAGGAAAACCAAAATCAGAAAAAAAGAGCTATATTGATGTAAGAAGACAATTGTTGATTTTATTTGTGACTTGATAGTGTGTTGTACACCAGTGAGTGCAAACAGCTTGCGTAGAAAATTGAATAGATAGTCTAGTGCAGTGGTTCCCAATTCGTTTTAAAGCCCGCACCCCTTCGGCAAGGAAAAATCATTTTCACACCCCTTGCACAGTACTTCACTCACTCGCTGTTTCTGTACAGACAGTGGCGTAGCGAAAAATTTTAAGAGGGGGGAGGGCTATTTTAGTGTTTTTTGAATAATAATTTTCAGGTAAATTTTGTTTTAAATTTTTTGACCCTAATTTTGAGTGCTTCGCCAAATATGATGCATTTTGTTTGCACATTTTCAATTATGCGTCCTTAAGGCGTAAGGCTTGTTGCTATCAAAAAGGTTTGAAATTATGGAAAAATTGTACATATCAAAAGCATTTTTGAAAATGGCTGGTGGGAGGATGCATGTTCCTCATCCTACCCCCTGTATCCGCCACTGGCCATTAACTACAGAAACTGGCCATTTGCTGTTTTCAACAAGTCTTGCTGAAAACAGTAAAGCAGCTAATTGCTAATTATATTTGAAAAGTTAATTTTTAAATAATTTGATGTTAGTTAATCCTAACACTTGCATTTTAGGTCATCGAATTGTTGAATATTGGTAAAAGATAATTAATTTAGAATATCTCAAGTAAGCCACGTCTTACAAAAACAGACGGTCTTACAAAACAGATTAACAGACGGATCACAACACCGCCAGTTCTTCTAAGACATGGCATACTTGAGACATTCTAAATTAATTATCTTTTACCAATATTCAACAATTCGATGACCTAAAATGCAAGCTTTAGGATTAACTAACATCAAATCATTTAAAAATTAACTTTTCAAATATAATTAGCTGCTTTACTGTTTTCAGCAAGACTTGAAATAACCATTTGTTAGGTCTTCTGATGTCTCAGCTTAGCGATCATTTGCAGCATATCAAAGTTGATAAATTTGTCGTTTTGCTGTGTGAGGTTAACTGAACCAGCTGAATACTAATCTCCAGGACTGGAATGTCTTGTCCGGTCAATGATTCAATCGCCCAGAACTACAGATATAAAATAAATTTGATTGTCACATATATCTTGAATTGAAAGATAGGATTTATCACACAACACTTTGAGACTTTTAGCTTGCTTGTTCCGTTATTACCACAAAATGCTTCAATGGGACATCTAAAGTTTAAACAATTACAAGCTTAAAGCAGTTGTACAAATAGTCCTCAACTTAAAATAATTGAAAAGTAAGAAATTAAATAAACCCATTTACATGAAGCCTTGAAAAACATTCTCTAGACTATCTATTCAATTTTTTAGGCAAGTTGTTTGCACTCACTGGTGTACAACACACTATCAAGTCACAAATAAAATCAACAATTGTCTTCTTATATCAATATAGCTCTTTTTTTTCTAATTTTGATTTTCCTTTTTTTGATTCTTGTTTTATAATATTCTGATTGTATCTTCATTAAAATAGTTTGATTTATATAATATATGCATATCAGGGCACCAAACTGTTTGAAATATCGCTCCGATTTGGGTTCAGGTTTTGCAAAATTCATTTTTGGCGGTTTAGCTCCGATTCAGGTGTTTTGTCGTTTGATTTTGAGAGTTCAGTTCCGATTAAAATTAAAAACACTTTGAAATATTGGGTTCAGGTTCGCCGAAGCAAAAGGTTAAGGGTTCAAATTCGGTTTGGGTTCAAGAATTTGAAACCGTCAATTCGACTTATGTTCTGGCACACAGCTACGTGCGCATTTTTTTCAAAAATACTCATTGTAACTAAACTGACTGTATTTTTGAAGCTACTGTAGCTCATAAGCAATGTCCTCAGCAGCCGAAATAACTTCAGATGTCCTTAACTGCTGTTATAGCTACCATAACAATCATTCTTTAAGAAAAATCTTCTCATGAACACACACGATTTACTGTAGCGAATGCTTTTTCAGTCCAAAATGATAGCGCAGTCCAAAAATGGCTTAGGTTAGACAAAAATTAGCTCCTCTCTAGGTTTAGGTTAAACAAAAATCATTTTAACGGTTCACATCCGGTTAAGGTTAGGTTCACCTCTATTAAATCATAAAGGTTACGGTTCGGGTTCAATGAAAGGAAGCAGTTAATACAAGCTTTCGGTTTACGTTCCGGTTCGGTTTGACGCCTTGGTGTATATACTTTTAGTGACTGGGTTCATGGATTGGGCCCTAACAAAAACACCACTAATAGCTGTTTCTGAGCGTTTTATGAATCCCATGAAGTATTTTTTGATTATCAATATTGTATATGAGTAACATCTTATTGACATGATCAATGCACCTGAATCTAATACAATGCAATTAACCAAAAAAACACAAAAATTTGAATAAAGAGTCAATTGACCAACAATTTCACCTTTTTACAACTTTATATACACAAATTTTATTTTACAGAATCAAAGCATGTGAAAAGACCAATATTTTTTCAAAAAAAATTTTTTCGAATTTTTTATAGGCATCCAAGATAATACCCAAGATAATATAAAAAACAAACAAAGAATTAGGGCTAAATTTACTTTTCGAAATCAACTCTATCAAGTCGTAGCTCAAATGAAAGGTCTGTCCAAGACAAATTGAACGACACCAAAATTAGTTCAATCGGGCAAGAACTGCCTGAGATGTGGCCGTTTTAAGGTGGTATGCTATTGCGACATTTTGCGTTATTTTAAATTTTTGTCAATCCACAAAACGCCACCTAGTGGACGTAGGTTTACAAAACTTGATATTTTTCAATAACTTAAAAAAGCCTATCACTGTACCAAATTCTATCAAATTTGAAGATGGTGAGGTTCCCATCTTGGGTGAACTGTCCTGGAATTACCCAAGTGTTACCGGTACTCCTAACTGTTTCAGGGTCAGATTTACCAACAGGCTAGGCAGACTGAAGCCTAGGGCCTCGTAGAAAATGGGGGGCCTCGGAGAAAATGAGGGGCCTCATCACGAACAACAAAAACCTTTTTTTTCGGTCTTCACCAATATTTAGTGCAAAAATAAGAATTAATCTAGAGCCTCTCATTGTCCAAATCCGGTTCTGACTGTTGCGCTTAAAGATAAGTGCAAGTGTACTAAGGAAAGATGGAGCTTTAGCAAGACATTTTCAGAGAGGTAGAATTTTAACTCCTTGAGAATACCCATAGAAAGTAACTTACTTCACCCTTCTAATTTTTCCAAACGCTCATTCAAATTCAATTTATTATCAATGACTACTCCCATGTATTGCTTTGTATACATTTAATCACATTTATTTTGGAGCTAATATTCAGGTCGACAGAAACAGAATTTAGCTTTCACTTAATAATCAGTCATGTGTTTCGATGCATTCAGAAAAAGCCTGGTTGCAAATACCCAACTTTCAACCTTAACTACTTTTGATTTCATACAATTTTTCATGACAATTAGCCAAATTTACGAGGCAAATATTGTCAGCATAAAGGAAGAGGGGAACAAGCTACACTGTTAAAAAAATCAATCATGTATTTCAAAGGTTTTTAACCGGGGATCAAAAGTTAACAATTTAAAGCTGGGTTCACCAATTTCGAAGTTACATCTTCAAATGCTTGTTTTCCTTATGTTCCTGCTTGTCATCACTTTGTTCATACTATCGCAGGAGCACATTTTTAAGTTCGTTTCAGATTCTTTAAACGCCTCAAAAAACAGTGTTACCACCAACCAAAAGAGATGACACCTACCTTAATGTTGAAACAAACAGCTTGTAGGGTATCATACGCGAAACTTTGTTTACTTGCTCATAATACTTTCTTGACATACCTGTAAAGATAAACTCTCATTTTCACACTGAAGGCGGGCAGCAGCACTTTCATCAGTACCAGGTTTCATCTGCAACAACAAATTTGTAAACATTTAACACCGCAAAAACTATTTTGTTGTGTCTTACACAGTTCAAATCAGAACTGGAATAATGACAGCAACACATATCAGTTACTAATATAATTAAAACAACACCTACAATTTTTCAATTACATTCTAATTACAAATACTTAAAAAACTAAATTGTGGCTATAATTGCAAATATTTTGAAACATGTAATTTAATTACCAAGTAAACTTGAGCTGCACAGCAAAATACAGGTGAAAATTATGCTTTATTCGCGTTTCAAACATTAATTTAGCATAAACTTATACCATCTACTTAAAAATAATTTTTTTTTTTTTGGTATTTAGTTGCATATTTATCCTTCGAACATAAGAAAGCAATCAATGTACTATGCCAGCTCGCGTAGCAGTTGCCAGCCATCTGTCAATTACACCAACATGAGGGAATCCCACGGCGTGCCTTTTCCAATGGCACAAAGAGTAAAATTGCTGGCATGTTTTCCACACTGTACCTTTCATGCTGAGCATCAAGCAAGAAAGCAGTAAATATTAATGTTAAAGTTACTGGATTGACCTGACTCGGAATCAAACCCAAGTCTACAGCTCCAGAGGCAGATGCTCTTACTACTGGGCCATCTCAACTGTTGGTTCTCACTAACAGAAAGTCACTCAACATAATATAGTAGCTACAGAACTGCAGATTGAACAAAGGAAATTCAACACATTACAGCAAAGCACACAGATTAGTTCGTTTGCGCAAGGTAGAACCATTTATAAGTCAATTTCCACATGAAATGCAACTTCTTCATTGATCGCCGTGACATCAGCTTTGTCAGTTACACAATTTATTTGTTAAAAGCGTTAACACCAGTTTCTAGAATTGGAAATGATTTGGTTTGCAAAAGTGGTTTTATTTTATCAGAAAAAGGGGGATCCACTAAGAGAAGGACACAGAAAACAAACAATAGCACTAATTAATGATTTCATATTGCTTGGCGCAGCACAGACATTTGGCAAAGGGGCGACAGCATTTCTAGATCTGAAGCGACAGCATTTTTTAGATTTAGATCTGAAATTGCGTACACGATTAAAAGTGCTGTCTGCACAATTTGCGATCGAGCAATTTCAAATACGGTTGGTACACACGTCAAATGGCATTGACCAGTACCAGCGATATTTAAAAATTGAGAGAAAGCAACGAAAAAAGTATGTCAGACTCAGCATTACCACTAAGCGAAGAGCTTACAGCTTTCAGAGATTCATTATACCAACTAACTGATAGCGCTAAGCGACAGTGATAAGTAAATAATAACTTGATCTGTAATCAAAACGTGAAAGCGAAAACGGCATGAAATTAAATTGGGTGGATTTGCTGCATAAGCTAAACTATCCAAAAATTCTACTGACTGTCGCTGGTGAAACGCTGATGTAACCTTTGGAAAGATTTTGCAAGCTTCCTAAAGTCAATAATGTTAAACAAATTAAAACTTGTTCCGTTGATGTTGTGGAGATATTTTGCTACTTTATGAGACCGTCTTGAAGCATTGTGTGTTACTGCAACAATTATAAAAGTCCTTGGCATTCTATATTCGGCTATTAACAGATTGTTATCCAAAGTCGAAGGATTTCTTCTTTTCTGTAACGCCTATCTGCTCTTCCTCTCATAACTCCCGCACATGGAAGGAGCTATTCATATTTTCAGAATTTTTGAATTCAAACACACATTGCTTGACTTAAAAAATACAAAGCTTAAACTTATTGGCCTCGCAAAACTGATTTCAAATTCAAATATCACTACAGAATATTAAAGTTCAAATGTGTAGTCATTAGTCGTACAGTACAATCACCAATTTTTACCGCACCGCAAGACTCGCTGTTCTCAACTATTCCATTCATATAAATAAGGAACAGAATAGGTGAAAAAGAGCAGCCTAGTAGTAGTACCACACTTACTATAGAAAAGTTTTGCCATCATGCTGTTGGCCCGAACACAGACCTTGGAATGGATGTACAGAGACTTAGATCCATTCCGAGGTCTGTGTTCGTGCTAACAGCAATTGGTGTTTGTGCGAACAACAACTGGCATTAAATAACTGGCCATCAATGCCATACTGTAACAGCACCACCCAAAGCTTGTCTCTAAGAATGCGATCATATGCTTTTTCAACATATTCCAACGACTTCTCAAAGATTTGCTGCAAGGCAAAGATCTGGTCCATTGCACTTTGGCCAGGATGAAAGCCACATTGAGCATCCGTTAGTTTCAGCTCAACTGTTACACAGCATTTCTTTTCAAGGCACTTGGCATAGACTTTACCGGGGACATTGATGAAAGATATGCCTCTATAATTGATGCATTTTCTCTTGTCCCCTATCTTGTCAATAGGTATTACCACACTGGTTTGCCATTGCTTCCGTGCTTGCCTAGTCCTACATGCTACCTGACAAACATAAGTCAACTAACGAACACCAGACAAGTTTATTGCTTTCAACATTTCAGGTCTGATATAATTCTCACCTGGTGCGTTTCCAGTTTTCAATGATTTGATAACTGCATTCACATCTGCTTTGGTTATTCGAATATCTTCCCCAATCTTTTCCTTGTAAATTTGTATTAGTGCAGTATCAAATGGGTTTAAAAGATCACTAAAGTATTCTCTCCACTGATTCAAAATAAAATGTTGATCTTTCAGAGTGGCACCATTTGAATCTTCGTTAATGAAAGCGCTGCCGTCATTTGGCAAAACCCATTATCTCCACTTTTACACTTTTCGAGAAAATCACGTTTTAGTTTTCAGGTTTTTTTTAAGAATGTTCCTGATTGTAGATTTTTTTAATTTTTGGTTTGATAAAAGTGCTTGATCGTAAAAGTTTAATCTCAATAATTTTAATCAACGAATGCATAAACAGCGTATGAGATTTGCGTTTGATTTTTATCCAAATTTGCATTAAACTCAATGAGCTATTACGTCACTATTATCAATGTTTCACATTGTTTTGCACAATTTTTTCACTAGTGAGACGAAAATTTTTGAGAAATGCACTGAACTTTGCTTTTGACGCAATAACAGATTAACAATTACGAGTGGAGTTAACAGGTTTTGCCATCTACTTTTTAAATTTTTTGACAACTTTTTGTGCAGAAATGGAGTTAATTGGTTTTGCCACCAGGATAACCCGAAATCGGTTAGGAGTACAAACTCGAAATTTGCACGCAAGAAGGACATTGGAGTAACGATTGAAAAAATGCAAAACAATAAAATTTCAAAATTTCGGAGTTAATGGGTTTTGCCAAATGACAGCAGGGCGGCTTGAGATCATTTTCCACACAAACGGCGAATGGTCTGCCAGAATGCTTTTGTGTGCCATTTTGAAATCATCGTCCAACCTTTTTCCAAATTCCTTCCAGGCCCTTTCCTTAGGCAGTTTAACTTTTGTTACTGCCGCCTTACGTGCTTCAGAGTACCACAAACGAAGTTCAACAGATGACTTATTTGCAAGTCAAGGCTTATTGGCCACTTTTTTCACATGCATCTCTTAACTTCCTGGTTCCACCAAGGAGTTCTTTTCTCGCTACTCTTAGTCTCTCCAATACACTTACGTCCACAACAGTTAGAAGTTATCATAATAACTGCTGTTCGAAACAAACATCACTCACTTTAAGTGTCTTCAGTAGACGTCAATTCTTTGAACTTATGTATGCATGTATGTATGTTGTATTTATTTTACGAAGAAGATCATGCAATCATTAGTCAAAAACATTATAAACGAAGAAAATAAAGCAGATAACGTGAATTCACTCGTGGGGAGACAGCAAAAACAACCGATTAGGGTATTCTAGTCAAGCAGTCACCCTATAATAGTGTTAACATTTATAAATAAAATTTAAGAATTAAATCGTTCAAGAATGAGTTATTTGACTGCAGCCAATTGGAAGACGATGCATATCAATTTAAACTACGTTGGTTGATTTTCGTTTTAGCAGAGTCAGCTATAGTTATTTAATAATAAGTTTTTGAGGCTAACTTTGAATTTTTGGAGGGACAGACTTCTTAATTCAGTTGGGAAGTTATTTCACCCCCTGATACTGAATTCATTTTTGGTAACAATTCGTCAAACTTTAGGGAGGTACAAATCGTTTTTTACAGTGGATCTAGTTCGTCGGTCATGGATATCAGAAATACTGTCAAAAAGATCGGCGAAACAGGAAGGAAGCGACTGAGTAGTAAATTGGTGCATAATTTTAGCAATTTCAAACTGATAGAGGTCAGTAAATTTAAGTATATATACCAAGTTTACGAAGGTTTGGGACAACAGTCGCTCTGCAACTTGAATTAGTTATTATTTGTATAGCTTTGTTTTGAAGATGCTGTATTTAGAGGAAAACGTGTTTCCCTAGAGTGGAAGCCCACACAAAAGATGAGGGTGAAATAGGGCATAGTAGAGTTGAAGTAAGGTCGAGGAAGGAAAAAGGTGACGAAGTTCACTCATAATTCCTATAGCTCTGGACAGCTTGGTTTGAACCAATGCAACATGAAGTTTTTAGGGCTGATTATCAAGTATCACTCCGAGATACTTGGTTGAGTCAGCGCGGGTCAATGTGGAGTTATTATACATTAGATTTACTTGAGGATTGAGTTTTTTTGACTTAGGGGAAAGAGTAGATACGTGGACTTAATGAGATTGATTTGTATTTAATTTGCGAAACACCATTCGTGGAGATTTTTTAATTCCTCGTTATCTTTTGTTTTTAGATTAGTTAATGAGGAGTTGCTTATAAATATGCAAGTATCATCGGCAAAAAGTCAAGGGTCAGAAAAAGTAGCGTTTTGAAGGTCATTTATGTACATGAGAGAGTAGAGGCCCCAAGATAGAAGGTCATTTATGTAACGTTTTGAAGGTCATTTATGTAAATGAGAGAGTAGAGGCCCTAGGGAACACCAATGTTGATAGGTTTGGTTGAGGATTTGATGTTATTTAAAGAGACAACCTGAGCTCGGAAAGTGAGATAACTGTTGATTAAGTCATTAGAAGGGCCTCAAATACCATAGTGATACAATTTATGAAGAAGTATTTTATGTGACACAGTATCGAATGCCTTTTGAAGGTTCATCAAACGCAATGTTGTAAGCAAATACAGTTTGCACCTATTTATCAACCAATGATTCCAACTTCACTCATTAAGTCCTTCGGGGTTGAAAATTCTTTTGTTTTGTCAGGGGTTTCAAAGCTTCCTAAGTGCAGACAACTAGGTGGTGATTAGTAATCTACTCAGCCCCTATTTTATGTCTGCCGAAACGATACAAAAATCCAACAGGGAGCGTTGTCTCAAGGAGTCTTTGTACCAGGTGTACTTATGAATTCTTTTGTGCTGAAAAAATGTGTTCATTATGCAGAGTCTATTGGTGACATAGAACTGCAATAAACACCTTCTGTTCTTGTTAATGTCAGGGTCACCAACACTATGTTGCCCAATAACACTTTTCAGGGTGCATTGTCGATGCCCACATGCACATTGAAATTGCTCAAAAAGATAAGAAACTCTGATGAAGTTGGTTTTTCCAATGCAACCTCAACTTCCTCCAGAAAGGCTTCGCACTGTGATTCTATGTTAAGTGATTACACCTGCAAGACACACAGAGATCGTTCCTGCAGCCTTACCTTTAGAAGACAAACCCTTCCTCCCAGTGGTACACACACTCAGCGATATTGGGGCTCACAAGCAAGCCAACACCAGCTAGAGCAGACACTGCTGAATCAACACCTGAGTAGCAACTTTTCCACCCACAGTTCAACTCCACAGTTCCAGAACGCCGCTGATTTGTCATTAAATTCCCACAATATCAAGGCAATACTGTTGGGCCTCCCAAACAAGCTCCTGTTCCTTTCCTGTCAGTGATAAAACATTCCGGTTCCCGACAGCTAGAACATGGAAGTTTGGTCCAGCTTTAGCAGATTTTCCGTGCGCTGCCTCATTTGCCTCCCAAACACTTAATTACTGGGTTGGTGGGTTTCCAGTGACGATCAGCATGAGGGGGAGACTGTAGCTTATTTTTCGAACGAGTCCCCCTGCCTAAAACTCAAATTCAGGTCCAATGCAGCTTGAATATTGTTGATACAACTTTCCATGTAGCTACAGCTAGGCTAGGCAAACTACGACCCCCTGGCACTCACAGAAATATCAACTCCTGCCTTAAATCAAGACCTTTTCTTTTTTTTTTCTTTTTACTAATTTTAAGTAGAAAAAACGACATCTGAGGACGTGTAGACTTTTTTTGCCCTTCTAATCAGCGCGGTCCTCCGCACCAAAATTTTTTCAAATTTGTCTCTTCGTGTGAAAAGTTTGCCCACCCCTGAGCTACAGCATTAGATTAGTGAATGAAAGTAGGAACCAAAAATAATACTCAATTACTGTCCGCAAAAAGTGCAATTATGTTTGGGAAAGGTACTAACACTTGTAGGCCATCCCGTACATGAGTTAAATTACTAATTAAAACAACACCTGAATTTTCAATAAATTTCGATAAAAAGTCAACGTTTCTGGAGAGACGAATTGCAACAATGCTTCTGAAAAAACTTCTCTTCCTTCTTCATCTTCCACCTCTGCATCAAGTGTTGTTTCAACAGCATTGCGAAGATCTTCCATAAGAAGAGCTACACCTTCCAAGCCACTATTCAATTCCATGTCACCATCGTAAACTTGCTCGGTACTGCCAGCAGCTGAAACATAAACACATGAAAAAATTGCTGTATAAATATAATTAATTTAACGTAGATGATATTACTTCATTTATTTTGCTTTTGAAGATGAAGCAAATGCTCACACAAATACATGAAATAAACGAAGAAAAAGACAAGGATCCATTGACAAAGTGCAATTGTTGGTGAAGAAGCACCAAGATATGACGTTTGGTGTTCAAACACAATAAAAATATTAATATAAGACAAGGGCATCAATTCCACAACCCAAGGGAGCAACACCACTTTAGGCAAAAAATACAAGAAGGCTAAATATGTCTGGACGTTTCAAATTTTCATATTTTACTGCTACGATATGAAAATTTGTCGAATGTTAAATGCAGAAAAATAAACATACGTTTGACCTCAAGCACTCTGCTTTGTGTTTTGAGCTTAAACGAAAAAGTTGTTGACGTCTTTTGTAATTTTATGATTAGATTTCATGATTACATGTTTAATTTAAAAAAAAAATTTGATGCGTAAATACTTTGCAACGCTTTGATGCAATTTAAAAAAAAACAGTATTAACAAGACCAGAGTTTCCCAAACTAGGGTCCGCGGACCCCCAGGGGTCCGCGGACCGCGACGGCGACGACTGCAGAGAGGGTCCATGACAATGTTGCAAAAAAAAAAAACAGAACTTTCAAATGATTTTCAAAACCCATTTAATTACTGTAGTGATTGAAAATCTTATAAAATGTTTTTTTCTTCTACCATCTCTTGATTGTTGAGTAATTAGTAAAATTAGTCATGGACTATGATACTCTTGCCTTTATTGTTTATGAATTGCAATGACAAGTTGAACGCATGAGCGGAGATAATAGACTTATAGATCAGAAAGACCCCGATGCAAGCTTATCAAGATACAAGTTTACAAGATACAAGATGAAAGCTTTAACGGCTTACTTTCTTTTACATCCTATTGGTAGAGCTAAATAATAACTAAAATCATTGCAATTGTGCAAAATAAAAAATCAAATCAAACCTTTATTATACTTGCAGTAATACGCAGAAGTGTGTGACGAGTGGCGGTACCCATCTCCGCGACTGTGATTTTATTAGCGCCTGTGCAATACAGCTTCCACTCCCAAGAACCCTCGAAATGACAAGAAAGTGCTGTTGGCGACGCTGTGTCTGATTTGACTGTCCCAAGGATCGGACCCCAGACCTTGCGCACCGATAATGATATATTTTACAAGTACGCCAAGGGTCAGCAACCTACTGCACTGAAAGAGCCATCTTAACCAATATCCAGGGGTGCAAATCTATGTCGAGTATTGGGGGGATGATTCAGCAAAATTGACAATTTTTTATATTAGGGGTGTGATTTAGCAAAATTGATCATTTTTTGAGGTTTACTATACCGTAAACTGGGGTGGATTGGGACCCTGTGGTGAATGGGGACAAAAAACAGTGTCTTTTTTATTTTTGCAATATTTTTTAAAACAAAATTATTTTTTAGGAGGAAATGGTATGGATTGTTTGATAAGTGCTAGATGTTTGGGCTTAGCCAAAGAAAGGTTCTTTTTGACCCAATTTTCAGCATTTTTTTTCTTTTTATGACATTTTCAAAAAATTGGATTTTTTGAAGTGGTCAAAAACTTTATATCAAAAATCTATATTACGCTTGACACATTACTCATACAAGGTTATTTTTCAGAAGCCCTTCACTAACCAACATATTTACCATATCAGGATTTTGGATAAATCAACTTACCACGATTCTGTGTAATCAACTTTTGAAACATGGGTATGCATGGGGTGAATTGGGACAAAGCCCTTTTTGAATCAAAACTTATTTCTTGGTATTTTAGGTGTTTTAACTTAATATAAGCATCAGTAAAAGTAAAGTAAAAGTGAAAAGTGAATGATAGAATGGGAAATTATGAAAAGGTTGCACATTCGAAGAAGCGCCGTTATGGGAATTTTTCACAGGCATCGCTGCAGAAAGCGATTGTTGCTGTTAAAGGTGGAATGGCACTGCGTGTAGCAGAAGCTGAGTTTGGAGTGCCCAAATCCACCATCAATCGAAAAGTAAGGGGATTGCAGAGAAAACCCCAAGGTGGTCAAACAAGCCTCTCTGTCGAAGAAGAAGAAATGTTTGTAAACCACCTTATTCAACTAGGAGAATGGGGCTTCCCTTTTTCAAGTTTGGATCTTCGGATTACAGTTAAAAACTATTTGGAAAGATCCTGTCGTGTTATTAAGAAGTTTACTAATAACACTCCTGGAGAAGAATGGGCAAGAAATTTCTTGAAACGTCACTCGCACAAGATTCGTCAACGTGCATGCCAAAACATAAAGTCTTCAAGAGCTAATTTGAATTGTGACTCATTCACACAGTATTTCGCTAATCTCAAAGCTGTCGTTAAAGATGTTCCTCCAAGCAACTTACTAAATTATGACGAAACAAATTTGTCTGATGACCCTGGATCAGAAAAGCTAATTTTTAAACGTGGTAAAAAGTATCCGGAGCGAATTATGAATTACACAAAAGGGAACACAAGCATAATGTTCAGTGGAACTGCAGATGGTGAACTCCTTCCCGTGTATGTGGTCTATAAAGCCCAGCACATGTGGAAATCCTGGACACGAGGAGGGCCAAAACGAGCTCGGTATAACAGATCCAGTAGTGGCTGGTTTGATGGCATATGCTTTGATGACTGGTTTAGCACAGTTGTGGTGCCATGGGCCAAAAAGCGAAGTGGAAAGAAGGTTGTGATCGACGATAATCTTTCCAGTCATTTTTCAACGATGGTATTAAAGATGTGTGAAGAATTGAACATCAGTTTTGTTTGCCTTGTGGCTTCCAGCACACATTTGAGTCAGCCACTTGATATTGCCTTTTATGGACCTATGAAACGCAAGTGGAGAAAAATTTTGAAAAGCTGGAAATTGAAAAATCCAGGTAAAACTTCCCTTTTAAAGGATGAATTTCCCATTCTTCTAAAAGAATTATGTGAATGCTTAAACTGCGAAAATCTAACCGCAGGCTTCAGCGCTAGTGGAATCTATCCATTTTGCCCAGATGAACTATACAAAAAGTTGCCTTCTGCAGCAGCTGATGAATCTATAAACAGTGTTTCGGATGCTTTCCTGGATCACCTAAAAAGTTTAAGAAGTCCAAACGAAAAGAGCAAGAGGTGTCAAAAGAGAAAGCGTTTTAATGTGGAAGCTGGAAAAAGTGTTTCTCATGAAGACCTTGAATTGTCTGATGAGGAAGAAGAGAATAAAGAAAAGAGTTGGAGAAAAGAAGAAAATGAAAAGAGTAGGGCTGAAGAGGAAGAATTGAACAATGACATTGAGCAAGATGCTGCTAGTGCCAGTACCAGTACTACCTGCATGAAAGAGATGAAATATGAAGAAATCAAGGTTGGCCAATGGGTGAAAGTAATTTATGAAGAAGAAACTTTCATTGGAAAAGTGGTGGAAAAGAAGAATGGCGAATCAAGAGTTCAGTGTCTCCAAAAACCATTTGGCATAAAGTTGCCACAACAAATGGAAAGGGATGAGGAAGCAGTTTTTTATGAACATGTTTTCTTTTGCAAGTGCCGACCCAAATTGCAGAAATTTGGTCGTTGTTGGAAGTATATTTATTAGCCACAACATTGTGATACTTGTCAGCTTATTTCGTTTTTGTTGTTTGATATTTGCATTGGCGTACAAGCATGTGAGGTGCTCGCACTCATTCTGCTCATTTTTTTTTAATGTTAATGCTGTCCAGTTATTAATCCCACTATGATTTGCCTTACAGTATTGTCTTTTTTTTATGTTTATTACACTGCAAGTGCTGGTATTTTTTACGAAACTCGCTTTCTGAGAGTGCTTTTGTGTTGATGCTTCTTTTTCCGTGCTTTTGTGCTCTCAATGCCAGTTTTTCATTTTTTTAATGAATGATAGTGTTTTGAGTTCTTACACTGCCAATAATGTTAAGTTGTTTATTATGCATTATGTTCAGTTTTGTGTTTAACACTACCAATTTCGTTTGTTTTTTGTCTACTTAAAACAATTGTTTCTGGATGATATGCTGTGTGATGCTTTTTCAGACAAACATTCTTTTTACAGTTGACCGCCATTATTTTTTTTGAACAAAAATTGTCCCAATTCACTCCAATAGCATCCCAATTCAACCAATGTCCTTTTAACTTGGGTTATACTATAAAATCACCATTGGTCCCAATTCACCCCTTTGCGGGGTGAATTGGGACAAACAGATTTTATAAAAAAAAAGTGGCTTTGTAGTCAGTTATTCAAGTTATTCTCTTTTGGGATGAATAACGCTCTAAGTGATGGAACTAACTGAGGGAAGTTTAGTTTGACCACATGATACTGTGTGCTGTAGCTAGCAACGAAAGTTAAAAAGTGTCCCAATTGACCCCGGTTTACGGTACATGGTATAGGGAATTTTCCACTAGCGTGAAAAATATTGGTGGGTATGCTGGCGGATTATTGGAGGGGATACATTCCCCATCCCCTCCTGGATTTGCACCCATGCCAATATCCCGAAATATTAAACACACTGTGAGCAGCAAAAAAACTGCGGCAATCAAAAAATTTAAAAAGATCTTTGTTTCCCCCTCTCCCATAAAAGATCTTCATTTATCTCCACAAAAAGCCGCAACCTGAGAATCAAAGAACCGCAGGTTAACGCCAATCGCTTGATCTAAATGTAGGCTACAATTTACGTACAAATATTTGAAACAAAAGCTGTGAAAAGCAACCCCATCCACCCCACTCATGCGATTCATATGTGTTGGTAAAAATGAAATTTTGTTTAAGCACAATCTATTTTCGTTTTGCATTTTATGCTTTTATAGCAGTAGGGTGAAAAATTAACGCTTAAAAGTGGGGTCCACGGTAAATTTGATTTGCAAAAATGGGTCTGTGACACAAGAAAGTTTGGGAAACCCTGACTTAGACAATATGTTGTTGGATTGCTACACTGCTAAAAATGTTTAGTTCAATGCAAGAACACACGTGATGACAAAATTTTGCAATAGGTTACAATTAGTAGTGTCGTCAGCAACGATCAGAGGATCCCACAGCAAGTTTGCAACAATGCACAAGTCGAATTTTTTAAAGCTCTCGTTTTGGCCAAGTGGAAAACTTCAAATCGACATGGTAATTTGGAAAACCCAAAAAGTCGAACGCTTAGTGAGGACTTAAGATTTTGTTTGAATTTCAAACCGTGATACATTAAGTTTCGATTTGACACCCTTAAAAACTTTTCTTCGTGCTTCACAAGAAACTTTTTTTTAAACATTTAAAAATATTTGAACATTTTTTTAAAACATTCGTTTTTTGAAAAGACATTTTAGCTTAAAAAGTAGCTCCAACACTAGAATTTAATAAAAGATTGTTCCTTAAGTGAAAAACACTTTTTTCAAAAATTTCAAAAGATCAACTATAGTACAAAAAGGAAAGTTTTTGAGGTGATACGGTACTTATTTTATGTGAAAATGGTAGAAAATGAAATGCTAATCTGCAATAAGTGAGTTGCTATTAGCTAGAAAACTGACAGAAAAAGAGAAAAATTGCAATGTGTTAACGGTAAATGCCTGCCTATAAATACGTCAACTCAACACAAAAAACCTTCATAGCTTTGTTTTCTTACTGAAGTTCAGCAGCTATGCTCAATTATTACTTAGCACACTAAACCACAATACACAAACAAAGAAGCTAGGGGCATGACTAGCAAAAAATGCAGAAAGGGGCAAATAACAAAAGGCTTAAGATTATGATATCTCATGAGATTTTTTTAAGCAGAGCTTTTTTCAAAAAAGGGTTGTGCCCAATGCCCAAGTGCTCTCCTCCTGGCTATGCCACTGAAAAGAAAATCATAATGATATGAGTTGATCTGTTAGAGCAAGATGAAGAAGTGCAATTGACTCATCATCATCATCATCATCAACCAGTTTTAATCCGGTTTTTCCTCGTGTCCGAAGGTGGCCGGATGCACCTCATTCCTTCAGCAATTGCTCTCACTCCCTCTCTCCATCTCGCGCAATCTGTAGCTTCCTCCACCTTCAACCCAATCTTCTTTATATTCTCTTCGACTTGTTTCTTCCACGTTTGCTTCGGCCGTCCTCGCTGTCGTGGTCCATTTACTTCAAACATCATTGCCTTCTTCAAAATGCTCTCATCATCCCTCCTAACCACATGTCCATACCATCTTACTCCATTCCCTTTAGCCATTTTATCTAAAGTTTCCTTCAGACCCAGCATTTTCATCAGCTCCTCAGTATTCTTTCTATCCACTAGTTTTACTCCACACATTGATCTCACCATAGCTCTTTCAGTTCTTCTCAAAACTACCATCTCATTTTCCCTCAAACACGATGTCTCACTTCCATGTAATATTGCTGATCTTACTGCTTTCACCAACACTTCCGGCAAGCTTTTCTCTCTTAATGCCCATTTCATCACTTTTCTGGGAACCCTATCAAACGCTTTTTCCAAGTCCACAAAACACATGTACAGCTTTTTCTCTTTTCCACGAAACTCCTCTTGCATCCTTCTCAAAATAAACAAAGCATCAGTCATGCCCTTCCCAGGCATAAAGCCAAATTGCATGTCATCAACCTTCACTAATTCTCTTATTCTCTTCTCTAGCACTCTCTCAACTATCTTCATTGCATGCTCCAGCAGCTTTACTCCTCTATATGCTCCACAATCCATCACATCTCCCTTTCCTTTAAAGATTGGAACAACAACACTTGTTTTCCATTCCTCTGGCATACCTTTTCCATCCAGAACTCTCTGACACAGCTTCTTTAGTACTCCAACACCAAACTTTCCGCTCGCCATTATCATATCCATATTTACTTCAGAGGGACCAGCTGCTTTTCCCAATTTCATCTTATTCATAGCCTTAATCACCTCCTCATAAGTGACTTCTTCAACTGGTCCTTCAACCATATCTGCTTCTGCCATCTGATCCCATTCGTTTTCCACATCCATGACCTTTTCCATATGATCCTTCCATAATTTTCCACGATCTTTTTCACTAACCACAAGTCTCCCATTTTTATCCTTAATGCAACCTCCACCAACCGTCCTTTCCATCCCTTCTCATGTACTTCACTAACTTAAAAACATCGTTTGATTTGTTATATAGCACTTTCATTTCCTCTTCAGCCGCCTGCTTCATGGCTTTTGCAACCACTTTCCTTGTCCAATTTCTTGCTTTTCTATAATTACTTTTATTTTCCGCTGTTCGATTCTTGCACCATGTTTTAAATGCTTTCTTTTTCCGATCTATCGCTTCTTTTACTTGCTCATTCCACCACCATGTGTTTCCCTGATCTCTTCTCCCTTTCGTCTTTCCACATAAATCATCACAAGCCTTTAAAACACCATTCTTGTAGGACTCCCACAAATCCACTGCTTCAGCATCCACTAATTCTGCTACTCTTCGTTCAAATTCCTCTTTGATCTCTTTTTCCTGCAGCTTCCATACCCTCCATCTCACCCTTTTACTCTTCTTTACTGACTTCTTCAGTTTGCGTTCCTCCACATCAACCACCACAAGCCTGTGCTGCAATTCCCCAGGGATAACTTTCACATCTCGTAGATACTTTCTCTTTTCCTTTCCTACCAGAACAAAGTCTATTTCTGTATCATTTCCACCTGAACTATAAGTCACCTTCCTTTCATCTCTCTTCTTGTACCACGTATTTGCAACACATAACTCTTTTTGGACGCAGAAATCTAGTAACATTCTTCCTTCAACATTTCTTTTCCCTATTCCATACCCTCCATGCATACCTTCAAATCCTTCTGCACATTTCCCCACATGGCCATTGAAATCTCCCAATCCCAACACCATTTCATTTGCATTCGCCATACTACACTCACGCGCCATTTCCTCATAAAATAACTCTTTCTCTGAATCTGGCTTTCCACTCTGTGGTGCATAAGCACAAATCACTCGCACCACCTCTTCTCCAAAGACTAATCCAATTCCCATAACTCTGTCACACCTTCTTCTGACCTCTACCACCTTCTCACAGAGTTCTTCTTTAACCAATATACCCACGCCCCCGGTTTTATCGTCATTTCCGCACCACCACAGTTTGTACCTCCTTCCCTTGACACCAATAAAGCGAGCTCCTTCACCTCTCCATCTCACTTCCTGCAAACAACATACATCCACCTTTCGCTTCCTCAGTTCTTCGCACACCTCCGTCCCTCTGCCAGATATACTCCCAACATTCCAGCTTCCGAATCTAACCCCAAGCCGTTTTTCAACTTTTTTTTTAGCAACTTTGAACCCGGAGATTCTTAGCACCCCCTGCCCATTTAAGGGCTGCTGGGGACTGGGGGCCAAAATTTTATTTTGTGTCATCATGAGGTTTTTGTTGGAGCAAGTATTTTATGGCCGCATGCTTTTGCTGACGCCAACCACAGTTATAAGCAGTGGACCTAGCCTTTGCCTAAAAAGGCATACCCTGCAAGGCAACAGGGTTGCTGAAGTAGTTGAGCCGGCCAGTCAAGACCGTTGCCCGTGTGGCGCCACTAGGAGGCACTACCCAGCTAGCATAGACATTGGGACTAGTATGCATGTACACCAGATTTCTCTGGTCGACTGTACAAAACACAAAAGTACTACCCATACATCTACACATACAATGACTGTGGTTTGTAAAAAATTATTTTCCTTATATCTGGAGCAAAACCAAGAAACGTAATTGCAAAATATCACTTTTAGTGTAAACATAGCAGCACACATTTTAAAAGATTGTAGCTTTATGAAAATTTTCCATTTGAAACAACTTCTTTCGCACAGCAAAAATTCACTTACATCAACAAAAAATTCAGGCCTCTGACTATAGGCATAAGTTTCCACAGATTGTAAGAACAGGGTGAAGAGTAAAGTGCAATACTGTGCACAGAAAAGCAAATAAAGAACCTTAACAATTTGTTAAGATACAGTAAAATGGGGGGACTTGAGCTACATCTCCGTTTCTTTTCATAACTTTTGCAATTAAAAGTAAATTTGCTTGGCACAAGTATTACATTGTGTGGATTTTTCCTCTCTGCAAAATTAAACTGCGTTGAAAAGCAAATGTCTGCTTTCTTAGGCAGTTTATTCTACATTTGCTGGGTGGCAAAATCAACCCGTTAGTGTCACTAAACCAGGTTTACTTTTCCATTGTATCGCAAGATGCTTACAATAAAATGATTTCATACAGTTGGCTAGCAGAAGCCATTCCAAAGCAACACACAAAAAAAGGTAAGTGGTTATGATGTACATAAACCATTTCGCAGATGTTTATGCAAACTGTCGTTAGCTTTAGGTACAATTGCAATTAAATGAATTGAACTTGAATCTAACCCACCAAAACCTGAGGCTAAATCAAACGTAATTAGAAAAATCTGATTACAAGTGGGATTCGAACCCACGCACCAGCCCAATGGCTGTGGCAGCAAGTCTTTGCAGGCGACATTGCTTAATTTCAATTTTCCAAACATATTTATGACCCTGTATTGGCAAATTAAATCCTAACTTATCGCTTGATAGCACTTTCACACAACTACTTTTCTACTGCTCCAACACTAGAATTTTCCGTTTCTAAGGCACCATCTCATGATTTAAATGTTTTTTCATATTATTGTAACCCAGCAATTCCCAAACTGTGAGTCGTGACCACAACTGGGGTCACAATTTCCTAGGGGTTACCTAAAGGTTAGAAAAATAACAGCCAACATGCAAAGCCACCCCCCAACAAATTTTGGAACGAGAGTTTGCAGTCACATCAGGTTCCGACTGAGATTGCTTTGTGCCTAACTCTTCCTTTTCCAACATTTAACATACTTTGTAAAACAAGCTTTCAAGCTTGTTGGTTAACAAATTTAGTCAAAAAAAATAACTGGATTTTCTAGGCCCACTAATTCTTGGGGGGCCATGAGAACAACTGCTCGAGTTGGAGCCTTCAAACACCTCAAACTGTCGGGATACTGGACGCTCTGCCGAGATACAAAGGCGAAACCAACTAAGATCTTCAATGTAATCTCGCCATCAAGTTATGAGACAGCTTCTAGGCCTTTGACCAACTGAAGTTGAACACAAAAAAATCTTTAGTTATTCTTTCCAGAAACACTTACGTCCCAAGTCCATTACGGTGCATTAAATTTTTATCATGTCTCAAAAAAAATATGGTTCAGTGATATTCTTGTTCTCTAGTCAAAAAAATGATGACATGTGAATTTTGGGGGTGATCGATCACCCCTAGACCTCCCTCGCTGCACCCCAACTCTTGCAGCACCCCCAAATATGAAAAGCTGTGTTTTGCATTGGTTTTACTAGATAAATAGGTCATCTTTGGTATCAAATTGATCAGCATTCTACCAGCTATCACACAAAAGCATTTCGAACACAAAATATTGCCATTTCATTTTTGCCCTATTTTCAAGCACACCAAAAGCCTAAGATATTAAAAACTTTTTCCATTAAACAAAAAACAGGCCAGCTGATATTAGACATAGTGTTATGATATGTACGTGTTTAAGATCCATCACAGAATCAAGAAATACCTTTCATGAAACTAGACGGACATGGAAATTAGAGTTGTGTAGTAGCAAACTAAAAATAGGGCACTATCTGATAGGTACGTTTAGATGAACGTGATCATTGGGCAGCATTAATTCGCAATGCAGATTGCAGTAAGCAAACTGTAGTTACTTTTGTAATTTGGTTTGTCTTTTCTTTTGCAGTTCGGGGTAGTCTTAGCGGTTTTTTCCAACAACCTGTGAAGTGTTGCTCAAACTAGAGCTTTTTTTAGCAGTGTCAGCAAAGTTAGATACCAATTTAACTCCTCTCTCAGCACAGTCATTGACCAAGTTTCAATCTTTGCCCGATGGTTTTTGAGGTGCGATATGTTTCACTTGTATTCCACTCTTCAACAGGTTCGTCGAAAAAAGATGCATCAATGTTGAGGAGGTTAGAAAAACACCAGGAATCTGGGTCGATTAAAGATGCAAGGGCTGTGGTATTGAGGACAGAAAATATTGGCTTTCCAAATGTTCGTCCATGTGGGACTATGTTCACACACTTTCAAATGGACTCCAAAGCTTTTGTGTTTTTTGTGATTCATGCGTACTTGCCTTGGTGGTTTACTTCTTCATCAGCTATTAGCCTAATGCTCCAACTGACGATTTAAGATTATTCAAGAAACTTCATACCTACAAAACGATAAATCAAAAAATTGCTGATGTTGCCATACAACTTTCATTCGACACCTTTGGTACTTGTGTGAAGAGTATGTTCCGATTTCACTGTTGAATGACAAAGTCAATGACATGGACAAAAAAGCTGTGGTGTCCAGTAAGAAAGTGTGTGAACATAGTCTGACATCTTTTCCGATAAAAAGACATGGACGAACATTTGGAAAGCCAATATTTTCTGTCCTCAATACCACTATAATCCTTGCATCTTTAATCGGCCCAGATTCCTGGTGTTTTTCTAACCTCCTCAACATTGATGCATCTTTTTTAGACGAACCTGTTGAAGAGTGGAATACAAGTGAAACATATCGCATTTCAAAAACCATCGGGCAAAGATTAAACGTGGTCAATGACTGTGCTGAGAGAGGAGTTAAATTGGTATCTAACTTTGCTGACACTGCTGAAAAAAGCTCTAGTTTGAGCAACACTTCACAGGTTGTTGGAAAAAACCGCTAAGACTACCCCGAACTGCAAAAGAAAAGACAAACCAAATTACAAAAGTAACTACAGTTTGCTTACTGCAATCTGCATTGCGAATTAATGCTGCCCAATGATCACGTTCATCTAAACGTACCTATCAGATAGTGCCCTATTTTTAGTTTGCTACTACACAACTCTAATTTCCATGTCCGTCTAGTTTCATGAAAGATATTTCTTGATTCTGTGATGGATCTTAAACACGTACATATCATAACACTATGTCTAATATTAGCTAGCCTGTTTTTTTTTTAATGGAAAAAGTTTTCAATATCTTAGGCTTTTGGTGTGCTTGAAAATAGGGCAAAAATGAAATGGCAATATTTTGTGTTCGAAATGCTTTTGTGTGATAGCTGGTAGAATGCTGATCAATTTGATACCAAAGATGACCTATTTATCTAGTAAAACCAATGCAAAACACAACTTTTCATATTTGGGGGTGCTGCAAGAAATGGGTTGCAGCGAGGGGGGTCTAGGGGTGATCGATCACCCCCAAAATTCACATGTCATCATTTTTTTGACTAGAGAACAAGAATATCACTGAACCATATTTTTTTTGAGACATGATAAAAATTTAATGCACCTTAATGTCCATACCAGCGCAGTTGCGATCTTTCTAATCAGAGAAGAAATGATTTGATGTTCATAAATTCACAAATATCTGCACTTTTAACCTTGATCCAACTAATGATTCTTTCCAAGAATCCCATTTTGGTTGCATGAACTGGTAATATCTCACTTTCTCATTCATGATCCAAAACACTTGGCCACAAGTCAGAATAAGAACATAAACTGATCCAAAGATGGATAATTTTGCCTTGACGCAAAGCTCCCATTTCAGTACCACAGATCAATAAAGCTGGCGCATTACTGCACTAGCTTTTTCAATGTGGACATCCAATTCACTATATTGTCTGCATCACTAGTGAATGAGAAGCCGAGGTCGAATCTCTCTGAACCATCAACTTGAGAGAGCACTGCTTTGGTTGTCTGGACAGGCACATGGTTTCTGTTTTGGCTGTAACAATTTTCATAACGACAACAGAGAATGCATCTGAAAACCTGCCAAGAGCTTGTTGAGACCAATTTGGGTAAAGTCAAGTAGTACAAGATCATCTGCAAATAACAGACGTTGTACAGAGCAATCACCGACCTTTAACCAAGCACAAGACTCACTGTTTTTAACTATTCCATCCATAATAACTGCGGAGTGGACAGGTGATTTTTTTAACTGATATGCTGAAGTGAATACTATTTCATCCATATACATAAGGAGCACAATAGGTGGAAAAGAGCAGCCTTGCCGTACTCCCACACTTACTCTGAATGGTTTCATCGTCACGCTGTTAACTTGAACATGGAGCTTGAAATGCATGTACAGCGATTTAAAACAGCAGTTAATAACTGGCCATCAATGTGATACTGTAACAACACTGTAACTCTAATATACTGTAACTGATATGCTGAAGCTTGTCACTAGGAATGTGATCATACGTTTTATCAAGATCAACAAAACATGCATTGACCTCTTTTGCACATTCCCACAATTTCCCAAAGATTCGCTGTAAGGCAAAGACCTGGTCTATAGTGCTTTGGCCAATATGAAAACCACACTGCGCAATGCGCATCTGTCAGTTTTGGCTCGCCTACTTCACATTCCTTCTCAAGACACTTGACATAGACCTTACCAGGGACACTGATGAAAGGTATGCCCCTATATTTGGTGTGTTTTCTCCGGTCTCTTTTCTTGTGGATAGGTCTTACCACACTGGTTTGTCATTGCTTTGTTGCTTGACCAGTCTTCCATGCTACCTGACAAACATGAGTCAGCCAACGAACACCTGACAAGTTCATTACTTTCAACATTTCAAGTCTGATATCATCCTCACCTGCTGCTTTTTCAGTATTTAATGATTTGTTAACTGCATTCATATCTGCTTCAGTTGCCTGAATATCTTCCCCAACCTGTTCCTCGTGAATTTGAGTCAGTGTAGCATCAACTGGGTTTAAAAGTCCAGAAATATTTTTGTTTTTTGAGCTCCAACAAAATGCAGTAATAAAGCGAGGTTTAATAGCAGCCGAAGGGAGACTGCGAACGGACCGATTAAGGTCTTCAAGTCAAGCAGCCACCAAGAGACTAAACCCATCGTTAGGAAAACAAACAGTTGAACCCGCTTACAGAGCATTAAGCATCAACTGGGTTTAAAAGTCAGATAGAAATATTTTTATTTTTCGAGCTCCAACAAAATGCAGTAATAAAGCGAGGTTTAATAGCAGCCGAAGGGAGACTGCGAATAGACTGATTAAAGTTTTCGAGTCAAGCAGCCACCCAGAGACTAAACCCATCGTTTGGAAAAACGAACAGTTGAACTTGCTTCTAGAGCATTGAGTAAAATCGAGTGCTTATTCGCAATATGTATCAAGAATTTGTTTTTTTATACTGGTCTTATATTTGCTAAATAATGAAACTTGATGGACCTTTGACAACAAGTTGAGTATTTCGCAGGGTAGAGGTTGTTTTGTGATTGGGACCTTGTTGCTCGACTATGAATTATTGAGATGGAAATAAATATATCAAGAAAGCGATGGGAGAAAGATTTTTTTTTGAGTGGAGATACATTAGTTTACTAATTTCAGAGGGATACAGATCGCGTATTTTTAAAATTTCTAATTTATGGAAAAGAGGTGTTGCAGAATTAAGTTGTTTACAGTTAAAAATAATACGCAAGGCTTTATTTTGAAAATGCTGTGATTTTTTTAGTATGTAGGAAAAGTACTTCCCCAAAGAGGCAAAATATAAAGAAGATGGGGATGCATGAGAGCATAGTAAAGAAGGATCACAGTGGATTTGGGTAAGAGTAATCGTAGTTTACTTAATATACCAACAGCTTTGGCGACTTTTATTTTAATTTGGTTGATTTGAGGTTGAAAGTGCAATTTAGAGTCAAGGTAAACACCTACATATTTACAAGAGTTTTGGCATACCATCAAGCAATCATTATAATATTTTAAGTTTAAGTCTAGACTAGGTGAAGTTAACTTAATAGGAATAGTTGGCACAGAAGATTTTTGAGGGTTAATTTGAAATTTATTAGCATTGCACCAAATTTTAGGGTTTTTCATTTCCAGATTACAACCTGTTTCAAGAAGGGATGGAGAAGAATTGCTTAGAACTAAGCAGGTATTGTCAGCGAAGAGGCGCGGTTTAGAAGAGGTGGCATTAAATAACTGAGGTTATTTTCAAATTATATTGAACAGAAAATTCAACGGTGATTGAGGGAGACTGCGAAGTGAGCTTGCGCTCTTCGAGTCAGCAGCCACCCGTTAAATACGTCAAATGCGATCAGCTCCAGCCGCGAATCGAACCTGTCACGTAGGATCTGTCACCTGCGCGCGGTACCTCCAGGCCATGTCGCTGGCATTAGAGAGATTGTTAATGTAAACAAGGAAAAGGAGGGGGCCAAATATTGAACCTTGAGGCACCCCAATTTGAATAAGTTTGCATGAAAAATTACAATTGCTTATAGAGATAAATTGTTGCCTTGAATGAAGGTAACTCTCCATAAGTTTATGAGACGGTCCACATATACGACAATGATAACATTTTTGAGGCATTATTTTGTAGAAAACTGTGTCAAAAACTTTTCAAAAGTCCATGAAAAGGAATGCTGAATGTTTTTTGTTCAGAACTGAATTATATTCTAGGAACGATACATCTAACAAAGCATGTAAAACACTGTTCTTCTCAGAAACCGTATTGATAGTTATACAATATATTGTGCTTATCAAAAAAGCAAATCAAGCGATTTTTCACAAGCTTTTCCACAACCTTAGATAAACTTGGGAGTAGGGACATTGGGCGATAATTACTTGTGAAACTTCTATTACCAGATTTAAAAATTGGAATGACTTTGGCCATTTTAAGTATTTGTGGAAAAACACTTTGTTCAAAAACAAATGCAAAATATTCACAAATTATTGGAGCTAATACCTTATTTTCCCTCCTTAAAAATAGAGACAAAATATTGTCGTGGCCGCAGGCTTTCTGTTGATTTAGAAAGTTAATATCATGGAAAATTTTTAGTGGTTCAGGAGACTCTAATACTACACTTAAAGAAATTGCATTGTCCAGAAATTTTAAAAAATCAAAATCACCCAAATTGTCAGCATTATTTGCGATTGATTGGCCAATTTCAACAAAGTAATTATTAAATTGCTTCGAGATATCAACCGGGTCACCAAAAATCTTTTCTTCTAGAATTAATTTTGAGGGATAGGGGCTGTTTGCACGTTTATTGGGAAGAACAGCATTAAAAAATTTCCATAGTTCTTTTGGATGGTTTTTCCTTCCATTTATTGCATCTTTATAATACATTTTTGTGAGAGTAATCAACTCCAGTGAGTTTATTCGCATATTTCTTGATTGGCCAATTTCAACAAAGTAATTATTAAATTGCTTCGAGATATCAACCGGGTCACCAAAAATCAATTAATTTTGAGGGATAGGGGCTGTTTGCACGTTTATTGGGAAGAACAGCATTAAAAAATTTCCATAGTTCTTTTGGATGGTTTTTCCTTCCATTTATTGCATCTTTATAATACATTTTTGTGAGAGTAATCAACTCCAGTGAGTTTATTCGTATATTTCTTGATTGGCCAATTTCAACAAAGTAATTATTAAATTGCTTCGAGATATCAACTGGGTCACCAAAAATCTTTTCTTCTAGAATTAATTTTGAGGGATAGGGGCTGTTTGCACGTTTATTGGGAAGAACAGCATTAAAAAATTTCCACAGTTCGTTTGGATGGTTTTTCCTTCCATTTATTGCATCTTTATAATACATTTTTGTGAGAGTAATCAACTACCAGTGAGTTTATTCGCATATTTCTTATATAATTTTTTTTTCGAAAAAGTACCTCCTAAAAAATGAATTAGATGTAATTTTGTTTATTTTTGATCGAAATTATCAGGCCTTTCATTAGCCTGAGTTTTGAAGAAATCGTTTTTGTTTGCTGGAAGCTTTTTGAATGGGAGCATGCTTGTTGACAATTAAATTTTAGATAAGGCATTCATCAATTCATTAAAATATTCATCAATAAAACTTTCAGTAAAATTATCGACTTTTATGGACTGCCTAAAGTTATTGCAGCCGGGTATAAGACCAACCTCGCCTCCACGCGGTACCCGGTGGAAACAACATGGTTATGTTGGCTAAAGAGGCTCTGGCATTTTTACTTTTTTTTTTCCACTAGTCCAAGCGAAGGCCTACTCGCTGAATTCGCTTCTTGAAGCATTTCGGCTTCTTATCCTAACGGTTGAGAGGTCGAGTTGTGAAGGAAGGAGTGGATAAAGCAAGTTTGGCATTAGCGAAGAGGCTGGTGGTAATCACCAAAGGGTTGTTTAAATTGGACATGTGGGATAACGTGACTGGATTCCGGGAGACTGCGATGGAATCTCATAGATGTAGAGGGTACCAGTCTAAAACACGCTCCGTACCGCGGCCGCAAAATAGTTCAGAGGCCCGCCCGTGATCTAGCCAATTGGGGGGGCTGCCTCCGTCAGCTTGTGGAAATCTCCATGCAATTGTAGCTCCACTTGGCGACTGGGAGGGGGCCTGCAGTTGTATTGGGGGGGCATTCCTGAGGCCACTACACAGAATGACAAGTCCATTGCATATAGTCGCCTGGGTTCAGCTGCGCAACTTATCGTGGCCAAAAATAACCTTTTTTTTTTTTTTATCCTGGTCTTTAGGTTTTTCCCAGTTAAAAAGAAAAACCATACTTAACATGAAATGGAGAATAAAAGAAAGACGAAGACAGTACGGCTTGTTCCCCTAACAAGAGATGAAGCACTGTCGCAGCCAACAGTTCTTGAATTGTTAAGCGGCAGTGTAAGTACTCCTACCAAGGAAGCCTCTACCTCCGAAGGAGGTAGGGTGGAGGGGAGTAGTGAAAAACTGCCTTCTGCCTGGAAATCTCCTTTGTTGAAGGAGAAGTCTTCGGCAGTCAAGGAGGCAAAAATGTCAGCGGCATGGTCGGCTGAAAAGTCAAATACCGCTCAAATTTCTGGAACTCCTCCTCAGAATCCATCAACGTCTATGGACGTTGGTAGCACGTCTGAGTGGCGTCCAGGAAAAAACTATGAAAGAAATCAGAGGAGGAAGCAGTGAAAGAGGTTGCTGAAAGGGATTAAGAGTATTACTCTTGATCCAGGAAGTGATCTCCCAACTGCTTCCAACTTAGTATCTATGAAAAGGTCGAGGGAGTCCTCAAGTACTCAATCGACCCCAACATCAAACCCTAAGCAAAAGCGTGGTCGGGTCGAACCCGAACATGCTGAGCAAAAGGGAACAAAGCAAGCAGAGGTAGCGGGGACTAGCATTACAGCATCATATGCTGGAGCTGTTAGAACCAGCAACCAGAAGCTTGTGGTAACACGGAAAGGATCCAATGGTGATACTCCGATGGAAGAATCTGATTTACGGATAATCCAGGGGGCTATCAATCAGAGGATTCTTAGGACAAAACTAGATTTCTCGGTTCGTATCGAGAGAACATTTATCCATTCGGGTAGAGTTCTCTTGATATGCTATGACGAGAAATCTCTGGAGTGGGCACAAGAAGTTGTGCGGGCAGTGCCTCCACCCTTGATGGATCATCGAGGGTACGAAGCAAGAGGCCCAAAAGATGTAAAAACAGAAACCTTCGGGGTCTGGCTTCCAGACAACGAAGGACTGGAAATCAAAAATGTTCTGGAACTGGTGGACCGGTGCAATTCGGACATCCACCTCAAGGACATTAGATTGAAATATAACGCAAAAGGTTCCGGTGGAATGCTACATGTTGTAGCAGTCCAAGAACCTTCGCTTAAATCACTAGAAAAATGGGACTGGGCACCTTTCGCTGGATTTAGGAGGGTGCAGTTCCAGACACAAAAACAAAGTGAGAAATCAAAGAAAGAGCGGTGTTCAGAAGTACCCACAGAGGTACAGATGGATACCGCATCTCATGTGGCAACACAGAATGAGGATGTCAGTGTTGCTTCAGGAGGAGCTGAGGAGCCTGAGAACCCTAACCAGGGTAGTAAGGAAACCAGCTCCAACTGAAGTAGCATGACAATCAACTCACTAGAGTGAAATTGTTGTATTTCCAAAGTTCATATTTCGTATGAATAATAGACTTACAACAGACATTTCCCCCAGACAAAAACAAATCCCTGTTCATAACATCAAGTCGTTTGGTCTTGAATGCTGGCAAATTAACCTTTACAGAAGTAGGGCAGCAGCAAGCTACAACTTATGTGAAGTAACAAAAAACATTCGTTCAGGTATAGTCCTAATTCAGGAACCCTGGACGTATGGAGGCTCAATCAGAAGTAAACTCAGGGGATGGAAACTCTTTCAAGGTAACACCAAGGATAAACGTCCCCAAGCAGGCATTTATATTACTCCTGATATTATTTGCTCCCTCATGCCACAATTTTCTAACGAAGATGTGGTAGCAGTGAGAGCCCGAAGTGTGAGAAGAGAAGGAGATAGTTTTATCTTTGCATCGACTTACATGGCTCAGGAAGAACCAGCTCCACCAGAAATTCTGAAAGAGCTGGTAGCTTTCAGTGATAAAGAAAAAATTCCTTTAGTGATAGGAACTGACGCAAACGCACATCACACAGTATGGGGTTCCACAAACGTCAATCCCAGAGGTTTGGAACTACTCATGTACTGCGCAAATGCGAATCTATATTTCTGTAATGTGGGCAATAAACCCACTTTCAGAATTAAAACAAGAGAAGAGGTGCTAGATTTGACACTAACTAACCGAAATGCATGGGACTGTATAAGAGATTGGCATGTCAGTGATGTGCCATCCTTTTCAGATCACATGTATATTAGGTTTACAGTTCAAAGTAGTACCAAACAAGCAAAAATGATCAGGAACATTAGACGTACTTCGTGGAATAAGTATGTCAGTGAACTTGAACAGAGATTAAGTGAATTGAATAGAGTACCAGTCAACATATCGTCAATTGATGATATAGAAGCACTGGCAGCAACTGTTCAATCAGAAATAATGAAGTCTTACAATTTGGCTTGTCCAATGCGTAAGGTTAGACGTAAGACGGAAAATATTTGGTGGAATACAGAGTTAGCCGGCCTCCGCAGGGAGGCTCGTACAGCTCAACGTAAAGCCAATAACTATAAACTGGAAAAGGATTGGGAAGCTTTTAAACAGGCCCAATTGCGTTTTAAAAATGCCGTTAGAAAAGCCCAGAAAGATTCCTGGCGTCTCTTTACGGAATCGATGAATAGTCACTGTGCAACCGCTCCGTTGGCTAAAATAATGCGTCGAAACGAAACGGTACGAGTAAGTAACGTTTTAAGACCTAATGGTGAATACACCAAATCAACTGCTGAGACTATAAATTGCCTCTTGGACACCCTAGCACCGGGAAGTCGAGAGGTAAGATGTATTCACTCAGCAGAAGAAATAGATGAAAACATTGAGGTAACAATGGAAGACGAAATTGTTAGCTCCATCTGCTCACTTGAAAAGATGGAAAGAGCAATAAACGACTTTCTGCCTTTTAAGACGCCAGGACCAGACGGTATTTACCCGGTGCTTTTGCAAAAAGGTTGGAATAATATTAAAAACATATACCAAAAGATTTTCCAGACGTGCTTGAAGAACAGTTATGTTCCAAAAGCATGGAAGGAAGGGACTGGTATCTTTATCCCTAAACCCGGAAAAGAAAACTATCATGAAGTTAAGTCTTTCCGGATGATCACTTTAACTTCTTTCCAACTTAAATGGTTGGAGAGGTTATTACTTTATCATTTCAATGATGATCTCAATTTGCAGGCAAGATTTTCTGCGTTCCAATATGGATTCAGAGCAGGAGTTTTGACTGAAACTGCACTGCACGAATTTGTACGACGAATCGAACTTAGCCTAGCAAAGAAAGGAACAGCACTAGGAATATTTTTAGATATTGTTGGTGCTTTTGATAATGTCACATATAAAGGCATTGCCAGTGCACTGCAAGAATTGGAGGTGTCGCCATTTCTCATTCGCTGGATTGAGAACTTATTGAGACACCACACAGTTCAAGTAGAGCTAAATGGTGAGAAGGTTAAAAGAGAAGTAGTAAAGGGGAACCCCCAAGGTGGGATCTTGTCCCCTTTTCTATGGAACTGTGTCTTAAACTCCTTGTTGGTGGATCTACGCAACAGGGGCTTTCACGTATAAGCCTATGCCGATGATGTAGCAATTTTGGTCACTGGCACCAACATGCTGTGGATCAAAGGTAGGGCTCAAAAAGCGCTAAATATTGCAAGTAATTGGGCTCTCAACCAAGAGCTGCAATTCAGCAGTAAAAAGACTGAAATAGTTCTGTTTACTAACAAAAGGAGGCCTGCGTTTGGAACCTTGCGTTTAAACGGACGTCAGCTAGTAATTTCCAAAGAAGCAACACTACTAGGGGTAACCCTAGATAGCAAACTTACTTGGAAACCTCATATAACACGAATTGCTCGCAAGGCGACTGTTGCGTTGTTACAATGCAGACAAATAGTGGGCAGAGCGTGGGGGCTGAATCCAACTAACATGCGATGGATATACACTGCAATGATACGACCTGTCATTACATATGCGTGTGTATCCTGGGTTAGTGGAGTAAAAAAAAAATATCTTGCGAAAAAACTCTCAAAAGTACAAAGACTAGCGTGTCTTATGATTTCTTCAGCATTTCCCAGCACCCCTACAGGAGCTTTAGAGATGCTGCTGAATATCATACCAATTAATGAATTCATTATGTCAGAGGCAGTCAAGGGTTCATACCGGATATCCCGAGTGAAATTTTGGCCTGCCAAGACAATTGGTTCAATAAGAAAGACCAAAAGTCATGTAGACGTATGCAATGAAGCAAAGGAAAATTTGCCGTTGCTGAGTATGCCAGCTGACCTAATTACTAAAACAAAAGTATTTGGAAAATAGTACAAATGCCTTGTTATGGAACGTAAGGATGCAGTGCAGTATGAGAATGCGATGGAGCCAAGCATAATTAGATGCTACACTGACGAATCCAAGATAAATAGAAGAGCCGGTGCGAGTGTTTATATAGAATACGCATCAGGCTATCAAACAGACGAAAATTTTTTCCATCTTGGAAAATATAGCACTGTCTTCCAAGCAGAAGTCTTTGCTATAGCTGAAGTAGCAAAGAAACTGATTATGGAAAAAATCCTAAATGAAAAAATAATAATTTTAGTAGATAGCCAAGCAGCAATTCTGGCAATCCAAAATAATATTGTGAAATCTCACACAGTATTATCGTGCATCAAAAACCTAAATATATTGGGTAAGGACAACGATGTCACTATTGCCTGGACGCCGGGTCATACCGGCATCCAAGGTAATGAGAAGGCGGATGTCTTAGCTAAAGCAGGATCAGCATTAAACTGCTTGGGGCCTGAACCTTTTATTCCAATCCCATATGCTAGTTGTCGCGCAGCTATAAAGGATTGGAGCGTCAAAAGATGGCGAACATCTTGGTTAGAACGAAAGGACTGCTTGAGAACAAAAGAAAATGTAGAGTGGGCTTCGCTCCAGTTAACTCAACGACTTTTGAGGCTCAAAAGACCTAGATTAAATGAAACGTTGCAAGTCCTTACAGGTCACTGCAACTTACAGAAACACAGAAATACCATGGGACATGACGTATCATCGACATGTTCTAAATGTAATCTAAAAGAAGAAACTCCAAATCACCATGTTGGAGAATGCACTTATTACCAAGCACTACGAATGAAGGTTTTTGGTAAAGAAAAAACCACCATAAAGTCAGTGGTCGAAAAACTAAATATAAACCTACTGGCTAAGTATTTGAAGCAGGCCGGAAGACTCGCTGAATACGGCCAGTAGTAAATTAAATAAACGAGAAAGCGGTGAAAATTGTAATGGGCCTAAATAATGGCCTACACAATGTGCCTGAGAAGGTTGAACCTAGTTTCTCTGGCACCACCGCCCCTTAATAATAATAATAATAAAGTTATTGCATATTGGTAAAAGAGTAGACATTAAGTCATTACGAAAATCATTACTGTTGACCGAATCTAACTTTCGATATGTATACTTAGTATGATTCTTTTTGGATGTTTCGAACAAAGGATTAGAAATGGTACAAAAGATAGGATAGTGGTCAGATATATTATAGTTTAAAACTCCAGAAGATAAGGATGAAACACTATCATTTATTAAAATATGATCAATGATAGTACTTGAAGTGTTTGTTACACGAGTAGGTTTGGTTATGAGCGAAACCAAAGCATGGCTTTGTAATTAAAGGAAATAGTCTGATAATGGAGATCGTTCAGGGACAGAATTTAAATCAATATTGATATCCCCAAAAATTGCAACTTTGCTCCCTTTATGGTTTAAAGATTGCATGTTTTGATCTAAAACTTCAAAAAATGCGTTGTAATTATTACAAGGATGTTGGTATATCACGGCAAAAACATAGCTAATTTTACGGCTAGGGAAATCTACATTGATCCAAAAATGTTCACAGCCCACAACGTTTAAGGCGAGATTTTCGTTAATTGGAAAGTTTAAAATTTTTGAAATATAAGCGCCAACACCACCAGCTCTTGTTGGTGAGAGATATTGAACAAAGGTGTAACCAGAAATGTCAAGGTTAATAAGTAGGTTGATGTTAATATGGGTCTCAGATAAGAAAATTATAACAGGAGAATTAGAGAAATCACAAAGAAGTTCATTAAGTTCTCCAAAATGAGATCGCAATGATGAAATATTGGAAGTGCGATTATCGATATCAAAGGATTTTGCATCAAGACTAAAGACTTTGCAAGGTTTGATGTCACTAAGGGATTGAAATAAAATATTAGGCAAGTTGTTTTGATCAATTTTTGAAGCATTTTCTGGGTTGGCTACTTGACAAGCAGCATCAAAAGCATTCAGATTTACAGCCAGAATGGGTATGATAATGTGACCAGCAGCATGGAGAAAAAATCTAAAAAACAACACGACGCTAATTAATTAAACAAAGGTACGACGTTTAAACAAAAGAGCACTAAAGTATTCTCTCCACCGATTCAAAATAGCATCTTGATCTTTCAGAATGACACCATTTGAATCCTTGGTGAAAAAAATGATTCGAGATCTTTTTCAACGCAAATGGCAAACAGCATGCCAGAATGCTTCATTTGCAAGTATTGTCCAGCCTTTCTCCAAACTCCTTCCAGTCTTTTTCCTAAGACAGTTTAACTTTTGTAGCTACAGAGTAACTTGCATAAGAGTACTGCAAACGTAATCCAACTGATGACTTGCACCATAACATAAGTGTTGTTGATAGCTGAGTTGTTTCTGTTGCCTTGGTTGGTCTGACCGTCGTTTTTATCACCTTTCCTTAAATTTTGAAATTTCTGCTCTTGACTAGAGTGCTGTAATCATGCTCAAATGCCCACCCTTATTTTGTTAAACTCCTCTTCTCCAACCTGTACTATATAACATTAATCGTTTTGCTGCTTCTTCCCTTTGTTGAACCATTGTTATATTTCCTTCATGTTATCATATTCTACATCGTGTTGAGCACGCGGAAATAAAGGCACTACTGCTACTATTTGTAAGCTAGCATTACACGTTATTTTTTTTGCATGAACAGCTTCTTTACTTTCCTATTTTCACCAAAGGTTTTTTTTCACTTCTCTTTGTCCTTCCACCACACTTACCTCCGCAACAGCTAGCAGCAGATATAATAACTGCTGTTTAAAACAGAAATTACTTAAGTTTCAATCGAGGTCGAAAGTTCTTATGAACTAAGATGCAATATTGTCTGCAAATGCAGTAGGTACCTCTTTGACAGCCAATGATTTCCACTTGATTTAATAGGTTTTTTGTGGTTGACAAGTCTTTCGTTTTATCGGGAGTTTTAAAGCTGCTGAAAGGCAGCAGACAACTCGGTGGTGATCAGTTGACAGCTCAGCCCCTCCTAACACATTCATAAGATACAGAGGAAAACAAGTCCACCAAAACGAAACAAAAATCAATCAGGGAGTGTTGTCCCAAAAAGTTTACGTACTAGGTGTACTTATGAATTATTTTGCATTGAAAAAATGTGGTCACTATGCACAGAATTGCCATAGTATAAACAACTTCTGTTTTTGTTAATGTTAGTAGGATGATTACGGTGTTTTATAACACCTTTCCAGGTTGCATTGTCAATGCCCACGGGAGGATCTAAACTACCCAAAAGAACAAGGGACTCTGAAGAATTCTTTTGTGTTGAAAAAATGTAGTCATTATGCACAGAACTGCTACAAACACCTACTGTTCTTGTTGACGTCAGGGTGACCACGGTGCTTTATAACACCTTTTCAGGTCACATTGTCAATGCCCACGTGAGGATCGAAACTGCCCAAAAAGACAAGGAACTTTCATGAAGCTTCTTTTCATAATGCAACCTTAAACACCGTGATTCTATGCCAGGTACATACACTTGCAAGACTGACAAGAGATCGCTCCTACAGCCTTAGCTTGAGAAGACAAACCCTTACTTCCACAAGGGAACCTACCAAGTAAACGACGCACTTAGCTATGTTGGGGCTCACAAGTAAGCCAACACCAGCTTTAGCAGACAATGCTGCATCAACATTTGAATAAAAAATCTTCCACCCACCCTTCTACTAGACCAGGGGTCAGAAACTTTTAACATCAAAAGAGCCATTTGAATCCGGTTTCCACAAAAAAAAGTTACTGGGAGCTTCAACTACTTTTTGACATCTAAAATGGGGAAAAAACGCATTTATCATAAAAAAATACATACGCTTATTAGGAATCTGACTACCCTTTTGAAGATGGGCAATAAAGAAAATACTGTATATTGCTGTTTTGACCTAACTTTACACTTTTTATAAACAACTATAGTGTATTGATTATCAAAACCACAAAGTGCTACCGAGAAAATTAAATTAAATATTATCTTGAGCTGCAGCGTGAGGAAAGAGCTGCATGTGGCTTCGAAGCCACAGATTGCTGACTCCTGCACCAGACAATTCCAGAACCACAACACTTTGTTGATGAAATTTCTTTAATATCAATGCTGGTTTTTTTTTTCAGTAAAATTTCGAAGTTCAAATTAAATTCGTCAAAACTGAAAAAATCAAAGCCATTTCGGTCAATTGACCGAAGTAAATATCTTGACTTTATGCAAGCTACAATTACAAACAGACTACCGTTGTCATAGTGTCAGGTTTAACAGACACCACACTGATCAAAGTAGTTTTTATTTGTGTTGTGGTTACGAAGGAGTAGGGGTATATTTCGTTCAATGTCTTGTAACTTTAAAATGACCAAAAAAATTGAAATGACCAAAATTTTTGTAAACAGCTAGGTCAATGGATCGAAGTCAAATTTTGAAAAAAATAACTCAGTATCAAGGAGATTCTGCTTCAGCTTTATTCTCTACTCCACTCTACTTCTACTACTCCAAACTAGCTCCTGCTCCATTTCAGTCAGTTGAGAAACGTTCCAGTTTCCGATTGCTAAATTCTGGCAGTTTGGTTCAACTCGAGTACGTTTTCTGAGCAATCTCCCCATTTGCCCATCCAAATACCTAGCAACTGCGTTGGTGAGTTTCTGGTGACAGTCAGCCTGTGGAGAAGACCGTAACTTGCTTTTCGAACAAGTTTCTCTGTCTAAAACTCAACTGCAGACCTTTTTGTCTTGGACGCCACCTGATGCAGCATGCGTATTGTTATTATTGCACACCATTTAGCTGCAGCATAGGATTGCTGTGTTGTCTGTTTCTCTCCTTTGACATTACTGCCACAGGCAACCTTAGGTAATGAAAGTGATCAAACAGAACAGATGACATTGCTCCAAGAGTGATTGACAACTCAAGCCTCCTCACAACTGTAGTAGTAGTAGTTGTATTTTATTTGTCGCGCACAAAACACAGAAACATGATTCATAAAAAAATAATACTAAAGATGCACAACCAGGCAACTAGAAGGGACCCAAAAGTCATCAGGTCACAGGTGCCTGATAACGTGCAATGCAATCATGCACAAACATTCCGGAACATCTAACTGTGGCTTGCACGACAACTACTACAAGAAAAAACAAAAAGAACACAAAAACAATTTAACTCATAAAACAAAAGTTATGCACGAAACCTGGGAAAGACGATGAAAAGAACTAGAAGTACATTCATCACTTAATCACATTCAATAAAGATTTAACTAGATAAAATGGTTTTGTACTAAGTGAGATTTGAACTCACTTTTGAATTTAGCATAAGTCAAGTCTTTAATCAATTTAGGTATATTGTTCCAGATATTAGCACCTTGAAATTTAAAGGAGTGTTGCAATTTAACAGTTCTGTCTAGGGGAAGCTGCATTGAAGCCACAGAGGCACCTCAAGTAAAATGTTCAGATTGACGAGAAAAGTAAGAAAAAATACTGGAAAATGGAGAAGGTAGTTGATTGCAGTGATATAGATACATAAGTTTAGCAACTTCAAACCAGTAAAGATTATTTATAGTAACTATTCCATACTTTTGATAAGCATCAGCTACTGGAGCATTCCATAAACGACCTTCAATTATTCGCATTACTCTATTTTGTAGAATTTGGAGCTTGTTAATTGATGTTTTGTAAGTTAGGCCCTAAGTTGAAATTCCATACATCAAATGAGATTGTAAGGTGGCAATCTATATTTTGGTTAGTAAATTTATCAAATCAAGATACAATAGCAGACTAGTTGCAAAAGATGATCTACATTCTGCACTCACAAAGGCTGCTCCAAGGATTCCAGATCCAGCAAGAAAAGCAAGTAAGCGCCGCCTTGTACTAACAGTTTTTTTTTGCTAGTCAAACTTTTTTGCTGTCAAAATATAACATTTTGTTGTTTCAAATATAACAATTAAAATAACACACTTTGTTCCACCGCGTGCTTGCAAGTCGCCTATTTCTATCATGGCATGTGATTCAGGAATTGGACTCCATCTTTTCCAAAATTCTTCATGTGCTAAACATTATCACAAAGATCGATTACGCATTCTTGTCAGAGGTCGCTTTAGCTTCCACTTTTCTATTTTAGAAGCTACTTTTATTAAAACATTCAATCCCGACCTGTGCAGGCAAAAAAAAAATGGTCTATAGTTTAAAAATCAGTCACTACCGCAAATTGGCTTGTCAAAATAGCTGGCCGACTTTGTCATCGATACCAGCCAATCAGAGCACTTTTGCTTTCCCTCTCTTTTTTTTCTTCTCTTTTCTATATAACGAGTTGCATTTCCAATTTTCTCTCTTTCCAACGATTTTCTCCTGTAGGGTGTCAGACGAAAAGCTTCGAGACGAAATTACCTTGCAATATCAAAATTTAGTACTGCAAAAACATCTGTTCTAACACTTTGTTGTGTTGAGAAATACCTTATAATTCAATTTTTGAGAATTTGGAAACAAAAAACATTGCTCCAATAAATTTTCGTCTAATTAGCATTCACATATAATCAATATCCCACTAACACTTGCATGTTCTTGGGGTCACTGCAGCTTGGCTTATGTTATCAAGAGTCATGGCAACTAAATGGCTGGGAGTGCTACTCTAATTGTGCAAATTTTAGCAACACTTGCCAAATTGTAAATACCAATACCAACTAAAAATCGTGTAAAACTCGGCAAGGTAATGACAATAATTAGTTAAGCTTATACTTTGGGATGGTTAAGTCATTCCACATATCTAAACAAAGAAAATGTTGCTATTTCGTAATTTTTTGCATCAGCCTGATTGAACTATTGATGGAAAAAAGTTATTTCATCCTTGATGAAATTCTCTACCCTTGCTGAAACTCTGGATTTTTACTTGAAAGGTACCATACAAAAAGTTCACCAAGATAAAAAAATATTAAGTTTTGGTTTTTACTGTCTTTGGCACTACCTGGCAAAAATAACAGTGATTACAATGCAAAATTTATGTTCCAACAGCATCAGGAAAGTGACGAACAAAAGGCAAAGCAAACAGAAGACATAACACTGTATTGGTTTAACCCAGTGGTTTTCAACCTTTTTCAAGTCACGGACCCCAAAGTCAAGTAATTTCTAGTTGCGGACCCCACACAAATCAACGCAAATAAACACAATTCCAATTTTTCGCCCATAATCAAGTGAAGAGCAAAAAAAAAGGTCTTCACGTTCTCAGATTCCTGTTTTCCACTGAAAATATCGGCGAGGAGCTAAAAAAAGAAGTCTATTCTTATATTGTTCACAAACAGATTATTTTTTTAAATACATTAGTAATTAATAAACACCGGTATTGTGGACCCCTTACGAACTCCTTTATGGACCCTTTAGCCCAAGCAGCCCCCTTAAAACCATTTGTGGACCACTTGGGGGTCTGCAGACCCCAGGTTGAAAACCACTGGTTTAACCCACTTGCTAGATAAAACTAATATAGTCAAATGCGTGCAAAACTTAAAATAATTGTATTGCGTGTTTCATTACATAACTTCTAAACTGCATTACTTTCAATCCTCTTTCCTTTTTCATCTTTTTGCACACTTATTCCTCACCAACTTAATAGAATATGAACAAAAATTTTAAGCACGTTTGGCAGTGCCAAAAGTTAAGTGGGAAACACCAAAAATGCGACAAAAAAAGTTTGCGAGTGAATTTTGTAACTTTGCTATTATTTCATCACAGAAGACTAAAACCGAACGTCATTTTGTGCAGTAGGTGTAGTTGATGGCGCATTAGACTGCGATCAAGTTTGGAAAAATTCCAATTTAGTTTCTTCCTGATATTCTACAAAGCCCACATTCAACTCGCAATTTAAAAAAAGTGAAAATGCGCATTGTGGCCAGCAAACATACATTGCTTTCCTTTTGCTTCTTGTTTTTGTGAATTAGTCCGCTTAACTGGTTTCATCCCAGTACCTAGGGTCGTGTGATTTCTGGTCTGCATTGAGGCTATTCTGTGAGGATATTACTATTTGTCATGGAACGAGAGGTGGTAAGAATTTACGCTGATTGCGGTACCACATATATTACTAAATCAAAGTGTATATTTCATCGTGGTTGCATAACCGTTTTTCAGTGAAATAGAAGCTTCCATATATATATATATATACTACATTGCATCATGAAACTTGAATGTGTTGGCCTGATTCACTAACACATAACACGCCTTGGAATGCGCACACTTGTTGTGGTTTAGCCGAAAAACGTCAAATGCGCAATTTTGCCGATAATTGCTGCATAAGTAACTGTAGGAAGTTGGCTATCTAATTCTTTTAGGTAAAGGAGGTTTAAGCATTTATTTAATTTATGATTTATTTGTAGGCGCATATTTGTTTACTTTTCTCTAGTTGAAGCGATGCTCATTGCTCACCTTTTTTTTGCAGAAAAAGTGCACTCATTGCCCTAATTGACTATAGTATGCAAAATAAACCAATTATTCAATATTTAAAATTTTATGCTATCTAAAAACAATTGCGACCCATGTGGGTCATCCTCGGTTAGTCTGTAAAAATAAATCAACGCTCAATCTGAGGCTTAGAAACTATCGCTAAAAAACATGCAAATGGCATGCACAAACCCGACTTGAATAAAACCGTAAGCAACTACATTCTGACCATAAAATAAAATAGTAACTACCTTCTGACTTAAATCACCCGTTAATAGATTTTGTTGGCCCTCGCAATTTGATTGTTCACACTTCATTACTTTTGTGAAACATTAGATTATGCCATAACCCCTGCTGTTTTTGTTTTCCGCTTATATTAGTTTGCCCTGTTTTCACTTTCCATTTCTAATCATGCTCTGATGAAGGACAGTCGATTTGTCCGAAAACGTTCAGCGTATTTCATTTTCCGTACGTTATTTTGTAAATAATGTAAATACACGTTAAATGTTCTCCGATTATTAGCTGTTGCTATTATTTGGATGACGTAGAATTTGTTTTGTGCAGTATGATGACGTAGAATTTGTTTTGTGCAGTATTCATTTGTTGAGATGTCACATGTTGTGCAGTATTTTCTTTGACTTTTTTCAGGTGCTTCGTCATTTTTAATGATCTCTGTGCAGTTTTGGTTTTTCCTCTGTGTTGCATTTTTGCAAAACATGGTTGTGAATTTAAAATTGTATGACTTTGTGCTTTTGTTTTGCTATAAGATTCGACATTCTGAAAAGATAAGGTACTAATCTAGAATATGCAGAACGAATTGCAGATACGGTACACAAAATATATTTTCCAGTGTCATATTTGGTAGTCAAAATCTATCTGTTTTAGCTGAAAAGCTGTAAAAAGTCTTGCTAAGACATTACCTAGATGCATTAACATGGCCCAAAGCACAAAAGTATCCCAGACATTCCGACCAATTCTTTGCCACAAGTGGCTGGGAAAAAGGTCTAGTTTGTATATATCATATAGTCTTTCTTGACTGCACTGTGACTAAGTCTATTCTTTGGAACTGTTTTAACGTCACAAATTCATTATGGTGCATTTTTACTATATTGCATTGAATTGTACCGATATTTCAGTTGCATACACAGGGACTAAGGGTGGCACCCCCTCATGACTAACATTCAAAGGAGCAACATGTGCCTGGCCCCTGCAGTGTTTTGATACTCGATCAGTACCTACATTAAAAGCTAAATGCGCAGCATGCAAAGTAGCTAAAACAATTTTGAAATAATAACAGTGAAAAATCATAGCACTGATATTGCTGTAATTTTCTGCTGCAATTATGCAAAAAGCAAAACTGTATCAGTGTGTGGCTAGCATCAGCAGGGTGATTTTACAAGTAAAGCAATTGAGTTAACAATTACCACATATTGTGCTGACTTTTGTAGTAACGCACTTACAAGCCAGCAATTTGTGAAAGGTATCAAAAAGCAAACTTTAAAAATATCAATTCCATTTCTTTATCATACTAGCAATATTACGTCTAAGCTTTAAACAACAGATGGGGTAACAAGCCCAAACATCAATAAAACGTTGCAGCAATGTAGAGCCATAGGCGACGCTGTGCTCAATTCATCAACGTCGAAAATTAAACCCAGACCTTTCACACCAATAACGATGTCTCGAACCGCTACACCAATCAGCCGGTAAAAGGCAACTTTGAATTACGCATCCATACTGTGTGTTTAGCTATTTTATTAAGATGTCATTACTAATACGGTATCAAATACTCATTGTAATCACTAAAAATAGCAATCATTTATGCATAAAGCATTTTTGATGAGTTTGAAAGCAGTGTGCATCAGAAAACCATAATCATATTTAAGGCTTTTAACCAGGTGTAAGGTCAATAGTTATTTCATCACAAACTTTTGGCAAAAAACGATCCTGACTCATAATTTACTTCTAACATTACAACAAAAAGTCGATTGATAAAATAAGGAAATCAAAATGATGACTGCAACTTTGACAATGCTACAAAACCACATAATTATTAAGCAGTGTCTATTTTGTCATAACTGCAAAATACCGATTGGCTAGTTTTCTCAAACCAGTTGTGCATATAGACACAAGCCAATTAACAGTCATGCATACAGACGCTAACCAATCAGTATTTGCCGATAGACACTGCCCAAATATTAAAAGCAGAAGCACATTAATTACGATGCTACCAGTGCCTTCAAAAAAATCATTTTTCAAACATAAAAAACAAAGTTCTAATTAATCATACTCACTCTCTTTGCTACCAGGTATCAATATTTGTTTTTTCAAGAAAAAGTGGAGGTTTATGTTGCATGTAGATATTTACGGTATAAAATTAAAATCATTATATCAGCATAAATGCTTTTAATTTATTCAGCAATACGGTGAGTTTAATGTACAGATGTTATCTATCCATGATTCTTTACTTTTATTGTTGATTTCAAATTTTGAGCTATTCTTTACCTTTTTGTTAACATTTATGTAAGATATATTGCTTTGTTTTGTCAAACCACAGATTTTGAACTTTGAAAACAACACATTGTCTACCATATTCTGAACAATGTGTACTGCCAGAACAACCTAATTGCCCACTAAAACATTTTTATCACGTCTCCCACAGTCATGTTCTGTGTCAAACAGTTAATTACCCCCTAAACAACTCTTATTTAATTTCCAGGTTTCAGGACAATATTGCCCCATTGCAACAGTGAAACTGAAAATAATATCAGAATTAACAGCTCAGATGGCCAAGTGGTAAGAGCGTCCACCTCGAGAGCTCTGGCATTTTCAGGAAGAACACAACGTGAGCTATTTTGTAGTTTTGAGTAAAATAACATTTTGTTTTCAATTGTTTTGCCAATGTTACACAATAACTGTGATTACTGGATTATTACGGATGCCCAAGTTTTTCCTGACATTGTTTTGCCAATGTTATGCAATAACTGCGATTATTACGCATGCCCTAGTATGTTGTGTTTTACCTAAAAATTTGGGAATAATAACACACAACATTGTGTTTTTTCATTTCATTTTGCTAATATCTCAAAAACTACCAGCAATGGAAATTTGATTTTTACACATAATGAAGAATAGAAGCTGAACATCAAATTTATGCAATAAAAAAATCGAAAATTTGGCCACGTGGTGTTCTTCCTGAAAACGGCAGAACTGTACACTTGGGTTTGGAAGTCGGGTCACACCAATGACTTTTAAATTGGTATTCGCAGCTTCCCTGCTTGACGCTCAGCATTACAGGGACAGTGTGGAGAACAAGCCAGCAAGTTTACTTGTTGTGCCATGAAGAAAGGCACTTAGCGAGATTCCCCCATCTTGGTGTGGTAGACAGATGGCTGGCAACTCCTAAGCGAGCTCGTGTAGCCCATTGATTGCTTTCTCGTGATAGGAGAATATATAAATAAGCAACACAATGTAAAAAAAAATTATTTGAAGCTATGCAGCACATAGGCTATGCCTGCTTTGCAATTTTATCATGGTTGATATAACGATATGCAGGTACTGGACTACTCATACAAGCGATAAACATTTTTGCTCAAGAAAAAATCAGCACTCACAGATGCTGATATCAGTACTTTTCAAAATGCTTAGAAATGACCGGATCTTCACAATGCAATTTTTACCATCTCAAAAACCTCCTATCATACTGTTATACTGGTACCTGTTTAGCGTCCAGCACAAAAAAGCCCAAGCTATTATAAAAACATTCCACGACTGGTCAGTGTGGTGAATGGACGTGCTTTTTTCTGCTAACACTAAATCGAGAAATAAAGTGTAGTCGAACACCTACGTAGTTTAAAATGCCAGGAAAAGCCAAAATGACGAAAGATGATTCAAGCACAAGCACTGAGAAAAGCAATTTTACAGAAGCTGACCGTCACAAGTTAAGCAAAATTTATGATTCGGTTGCAATCCTGATTAAGCAAGTCTCAAAACTACAAAGAAGCCTGAAGAATAGCAACAAGAAAATACAAGAACTAAAAACTGAGAATGAAAAACTCAAGCAAGCCGTTAACTTGAACACCTTAGAAATTGACAACTTGGAGCAGTACTCAAGAAGGGAGAATATAAGAATTCACGGTGTACCTGAGCCTCAGGGTAAGAGAGATGACGGAGAAGTGGTTGTTGAGTTGGCTGAAAAGCTGGGCATCAACATTGAAAACTACGACATTCAAAAGGCCCATCGTCTGGGCAAAAAACGATCACCCAGGGCAAAGCCTCGTCCTATAATTGCAAGGTTTTTGAAATATAAGCATCGAAACGACATTTTGTTCTTGAAATCAAAGCTAAAAGACTGCAACAGCGATAAACTCAAAAATGCGTTCATTACAAAGATTTGACGCTGTTTCGCTCGAAACTTCTCAACAACGAGTAAAAAATGAGTGCAATGGAAAATTCGTTCTCTGCCATACTTATAACGGCAGAATTCGTATGAAAAGATCAGCTCGTGAGCAAGGTGTCATGACTGATGGTGGTAAAGACGAAGGTACTGGCAACTGGATCGTGATTTCGTCCCCAGATGATCTTTTCCGTCATGATGTTGATGTGGACTTTGCCAAAGTAGACTACAAACCAATGCCACAGTGTATTTATATTCTTACAGTGGGTCCACTTAACAAAAAAGCATTGTCACATATGTCCACAAAATTTACAAAAATGCTGTGATGTAATAATTGCTTTTTGAAGAAGTTCATCTGTATTGTTGCCGTTTTCAAAATTTGCTGTTTTTACTTTCTGTTTTTTTAATTTTCAAGGAGAAATTGCAGATTTCTTGACTACGTAGAAGAAATGAAAAAAAGGAACAAGCAGTTCATAGTCTAATAAATGCAATGAAATAGCTCGCCATTATTTTTTTCATTTCTCTGTGTAGGATGGGGCAACACGATTTGAACAGATGAACTCTCAACTCTGACTTTCGTTGCGGACACTGAGCACAGAGAGTGGTTCCACTGTTAGTAATAATGGATACACTGTGCCAATGCTTATTAATGAGGCCGATCACTACAACAGTGAAAACAGTAGTTCAAGCTACGAAAGCGATGACTAGTTTATTTACTACTAGTAAAACTTTCTTTTGAAAATGTAGGCCTAGCCTGGCCTATTTATGTCATGGCAAAATTTGGCAAAATGGAGAACCAATCAATTTGTATGATGTGTGCAAAACCAGCGTAACCACAAACGATTACGTATCATGCACTGATTGCTCACGTACAATGCACAAACGCTGTTCGACTTCTAAAACCAGGGATAATTCCTCTGAAAATAAAATATCTGTCAGCAGTTGTTTGCTATGCAACTCGCGAGTGGTTGATGCGAAACCATAACAACCGCTTTGATTTGACAAAATCTGAAGTACTTAATTTAGGAACCTGTGATGGAAATTCAAATTACTGTGACTTTTTTAGCAGCTGTGTGTCATAATTTTACGTCGTTAAACAATGTGGTAAAGCATAAAAGGAATGACTTATTCATCATGCATTTTAATGTGCACAGTCTGCAAAAAAATATTAACGCACTGACCACCATACTAGCTGATTTTTCTGAAACACCAGATATCACTGCAATATCAGAAACGAAAATTACTTATGGTCAATTACTGGTGAATGTTGGTATTGTTGGATATGATTTCATCCATTGTGATAGCGTAACAAAAGCTGGGGTAGTCGTTTTTTTAGATTTTGTTGAAAACATGTGGATTGAGGTTAAAACCAACAATGGGTCGATAGTGATAGGAGTCATTTATCGACATCCCAATACACTTGTTCATGACTACGAATGCTTTACCACTAATTTATGTAATATTTTTGCTGAACTACGTGCTAGTAACACTCCTGTTCACACTGTCAGAGACTCTAACATTGATTTAATGCAAATTAACTCCAATCAAAACATTCGAAAGTACGTAAATGAAATTCTGAGCATTTCAACCAAGTGTGTCATTGACCTCCCGACTCGCATAACAGATCACTCAAAAACTCTACTCGACCACATTTATGTAAATGATCCAAAATACCCCTACACTAATGGAGTGTTCGTATGCGATTTGAGTGATCATAATATGGCTACATTTGTTTGTATTTCCACTAAAAAGGCTTGTGTTAAGATCTGAAAACAGTATTTAATTCGGGACATGAGAAATTTTAATTTAGAAAAGTTTATAACGGCACTTGGGAGCGATTTAGCTGCTGCCAATCTAGACAGTATCAATTCAGCTCATGATGCTTTTGACATATTCGAAAAAGTGCTTTGCAGCGTGGTAAACAAATGCGCTCCTCTGAAAAATGCTTCAAGAAGAGAAAAAAACTCAGTCTAAAACCATAGCTGTCATGCGAACTGCTGAATTTGATCAAAAAAAACAAACTTTTCAAACAACTTCAAAAGATATTTGATAAAGACATTTTTGAAAAATACAAAAAACAAAGAAATACCTTGAATCGGGAAATCAAACGTGCCAAAGAAAATTATTACAAAGTTTTAATAGATGACAGCAAAGGCAGCTCCAGCTCACTGTGGAAAATTATAGGTGAACTTGCCACTTTGAAAAAAAATAAAAAGACATTTCCCAGTGAGATAGTCACCGGCAACGATGTGATAGAGAGTCTGCAAGAAATTTGTGAAGCTTTCAATGTTCATTTTGCGACTGTTGGAGAAAACATTGGTAAAAAAATTAAATCTAATGAATCAACCTACTATTTATTACCCAATCGTCTTCCTAATTCATTCTTCTTTTCTGCTACTCCCGAAGAGATTTATACACTTACTGGCGATATAAAACCAAGAAAAGCAATCAGAGAAAATGATATAGACATAAAATTATGCAATACCGTAATCTCCCCAACATTATGCAACATTTTTAACTCCTGAATTCAACAAGGAATATTTCCTAATTCCTTGAAGATCGTCGAAGTAGTTCCCGTTATCAAAAAAGGAGATTCAAATTCGCTTACAAACTATTGTCCTACTTCAATTCTTTCCCAAATCAGTAAAATTTTTGAAAAAATGTTATTCAATAGAATCAATGATTATCTCAAAAAATACCATTAAATTTCTGATAAGCAATTTGGATTTCGACAAAATTCTTCCACCTCGCATGCTCTCTGTAATATTTATGAAAAATTGATACAAAACACTGATAAAGGAATGTACACTTGCTGTGTATTTCTCAACCTCACAAAGGCTTTTGATACTGTAAATCATGATGTTTTGCTGCATAAAATGGAAAACTTCTATGGATTTCGGGGACTGGCTTTAAAACTAATGCGAAGTTATAAGCAATAGAAGACAATATACGAAAATGAAAATGTGTAAATCTGAATTGTTAAATATTGAATATGGTGTGCCACTAGAGTCCTCCCTTGGGTCACTGCTTTTTCTCTTGCATATCAACAGTCTGCCTATGGCTAGTCAACTTGACACTATTCTATTTGCTGACGACACATTTTTGGCCAAGTCAGACCACAACCTTTCTAAATTACAAGATAGAGTGAATACTAAAATGAGTAAATCGATCCTTGGATGAAAAATAACAAACTTTAATTGAACTATTCTAAAACTCATCATCTACTGTTTGACAAGCAACTTAATCGCTCATGTTCTAATATTTTCAATGTATCTTTAAATTCAGCTAACATTAAACGAATCAAATCCGTAAAATATTTAGGAATCTATATTGATGAAAACTTGAATTGGTCTTGTCACATCCATCATCTTTTGCTCCAACTAGCTCGTTATTCAGGACTACTATATAAAATTCGAAAATTTTTAGACCGGAAGACTCTCTGTATGTTATATTATTCACTTACTTACAGTCGTATGCAACATGGTATAGTCACATGGGGCACGGCAAACAAAATGTTTATGCAAGAACTGAATGTGAAATTAAACATTATAGTTCGTACAATAACGTATAGTAGCAAATATTGTCCGGTGACGCCTTTGTACAAAACCTTAAATTTTTTAAAATTAGAAGACATTTATCAACTTGAACTGGCTAAATTTATGCATCAGCTTCATCATAAAAAATTTAAAACTGTGCTCAACGACTACTTCGTTGATATTGCCAATATTCACAGTCATAATACTAGAACAAAGCATAACTTGGTATATTTTAAACCTCGAGTACAAACTTCAGGCAGCAAAAAATCTCTGACCAACAGAGGTACTGAATTGTGGGGAAAAATTGATCATAAAGTAAAAGAATTAAGTTGGTTTTCATTTAAAAATATGGCAAAGCAAATAGCTATTCAGCGTTATGCATCAATTTGACCTTCTATTGCTCTAAAATCCGAATTTTCTTTATTTGCTGTTGAAGTAGTGTGTCTTAATTTCTGTTGCCGAATCACTCATTGGGTTAAATGATTGTTTTTTTTTTGTGTGTATGTGGTTTTTTTTTTCTTTCTTTTGTTTTTGGTTTGTTTGTTTTTTAACTTCTGTTGGTTACATTGCCAAGTAACAAGTCAGAAAGCATCTTGATTCAAAAACCTTCGGGTTCTTCGATACTTCCTGGCCTGAAAAAACTGACCATCTGTTGTACTATGTGTGTTTGTTTTTGGTCTTTAGGCGAATAAACTGTTTTCCATCTATCTATCTACCATTTTACCAGTGTATGATTACAGTATTTACTCAAGTATCACTAACAATATGACAACCAGTACCATATTTATTCAAATATCGGTATGCAGTGTAACAAACACTCATGCAAAACACGCACCCCTAATGTTCGACTAAACAGTGGGATATCTTTGCTAACTTCCTTCAGCTAATTCAGCCCTCATAATTATATACCGGTATACGGTACCGCATAACACGCACCCAGACTAGGAGTTTATATTTTGGTAGAAAATCTTGCGCGTTATACCGTACTCGAATAAATACAATCATAATTTGAAAGCCAGGCTCAACACAATCTTAAGATCCATGTTGCTTAGTATGCCTATTGCAACAGTTTTGATATCAGCAGTACCATACATTACGCCTACCTGCATTGTCAATAATATTATCAAAATGATGCAATGCATCTTCCAGCATGTCACTAGCAGCTCGCTTGTTTTGAGGAACATCATCTCTGGCATTTGTCATACCATCACCAGAATTGGTATGATAGCTCATTCCACAAATGTAAAAGTACCGGTACTTTTCAGCTGTTAAATCCAAACCTGTGTGGAAATTGCAACAAATTTATATATATATGTCTATTATTAAGCTGTCACGGCTGCAGCAATGTTACTTTATCATATATATGCAGCTAGTCTAGGCCTTTCCTCCAATATTTTAATCCCACACAGCTACATGTACCCTGTCCACATGTCTATTTTAGTGGGCGTAAGCAGTGTTGCCTCTCTGGAATTTTCAAAATCCCAAGATTTCCCAAGGTATGAAATAACAGCACAAAATCTACTTTTGTCATTACAGCTAGATAGTTTGCTATTTAAAACCTGCAAAAACATCAAGTTTTAACTGATTTATGCAGACTTAGACTATGTAGGTCACTGATTTTTCAAATTTAAAATTAAATATTGTCAGTTGTCATTGTATGACCAAAGGCTTGAATGCATATTTTATACCAATACAACTCTACCGAAACCTCAGGTGATATAACCAAAAAAATAATACAACCAATAAATTCAGGAGCTAACATGAGCACCAATTCTTACAGGCACTGAAAACATTAAGCAAGCTTTCAATGTAGTTTTGCTGCTATGATTTCTTTCTCACACTTGATAATTTCAAAAATCGGTACTTGACACCAAAGCTACAGTGTTGCATTGCATTACTGAATAAACAGCTCCTTGATTAAACAATACTAAACAATAAACATATGCACTCACTAAAGGTTCAACTGACACAAAAATCAATTTGGCAAAACACCTCCACTAGTTTAAAAATTACGTATTGTAAGCTGGGCAAAATCGTTGCAGCACATCAGTGTTTAATAAGATGGGTAAAACCAAATGCTGTGACTCTTTAAAAAATAATTACTGTCAAGCTTCTGCACTGATTGAAGACAACTAAAAACTTGAACACCAACTAACTAACATTAAACTGTAACATTATATGCAGATAATGTAAATGAGAACTGTTAGCTTGTGTAAATATTGTTTACTCTCAAGGTGTTCTTAATTTCTAACTATACACACATAAAACCAATGTCTTTTCTGAATGCTTTTGCACATCACTTGTTGTAAATTGTAAGCACCAGTAAATGTTTATAATGTTAGACTTAACTTTCAATGAGAATGTTACAGTCAGCATTTTCAAGAGAAGAGGCACACCTATTGTGACTTGCACCACTTTTAAGGTCATCAATAAGGTTTGATGATGGCTTCCACATGTAACAAGATGAAGCTCCATTTCTTTCAATAGCTTGTTTTGCCAAAAGCCGGCTACACATATTTGTTGTATGCAGCCAATTGGTAAATTTGTTCTTTACCATATTAACATGTGAAAATATTTGCTCCACGCATGAAGAATGAGGGAGGGTGAACATAGTGCACATAAAATCCGAAAGTAATCCAAACTTTGGCGTGTTATTTTCATCAGTAACTGATTTTATTTGAGGTCAAAATTGATCAGGAGATAGATTCGTCATATGTTGAAGTGTTAATACTGCAGTAGGCAACATTTTCCATTGTTCATGCAATTGATCTAATTGAGATTCTTCTGCAAGCGTAGGAAACTTGGAAGCAATATAAGCAAGAGATTTGGGTCGCCTTTGATTGCTGGCACTCATTGCCACTTTAGGATCAAGTACACACATTTGTGACCAAATACTGGTTTCAGAAAAATCAAATCTTTTTTTTATTTGAGAGCACAGTTCAACCAAAAATCTAAGACAATCCACACGGAAGCGATTTTCTTTATTAAGAAGTGGCTGTTGTGCTAAGAAAGCATCACATCTTCCTCCAAGATTAATGTCATGTGTATCATCTTTGTAGAAATATGGGACTGATGGCTTTATCTGCCACAATGGCATACTTTCAATGAAAGATGACTTCACAAGCAAAGAAAGCAGACACCTACAGCCATCAAATACTGTGGAGTGCACTTTGTGGATTCTAACACTTGCAGACTGATATTCTAAGTTTAAGCTGCCAACTTTCTGCAACACATAGTTAACAAACAATAACATGAGCTTGGTGCAATTATAGATCATTGCCTTGTAAATTGTTTCAGCCCCATTAACTTTAATTTCAAGAGCGTCTGCTTGAAAAAATAAAAGCAATGCATCCCACTGCTCCAGCACTCGACTTACCACTTTCCCTCTAGACAGCCACCTTGTTTGTGACAACTTCAACATGGCATGTTGTGGTAATTTACATGTTTCTTGAAATTGTTCAAACTCATGTCGTCTCTTGCTGCTTCTGCAAAAATAGCTGAAAATATCTTTTAGGAATGTTTCCAGTTACGATGATAGTCATTCAGCTGCATGGTTAGCACAAAGTGCAAATGAATGGCATATGCACCCCAACAAAAACAATGAAGGAAGATCTTTTAGCATGTGTGCTTTAAAGCCATTCAATCCACCCATTATAGTAGCACAGTTATCACAACCAAGACCAATTATATTGTTGATGAAGATATTCTTGCTTGACAGAACTTCTTTTACTTTCTCGTACAAACGTGCACCAATGCTATTTTCCATCTCCACAGTGTCTAGCATAGCATCTGGGTCATTCCATGCCAAACGTCCTGGACCCTTAAGCTTGACCCTCTTAGATTTTGCTCAAATTGAAACCAAGTGTTTTACACCATGATTGAGCTACATTTTGAAAATTTTAGCTCAATATCTATTGTAGCTTTTGAAATATGGTCGTTTGAAATTGGGTATACGCAGAAACTGATGTACGCTCGGTCATTTTCGGCCATTTTTGAACCAGCATATCTCCAGTGTTAAAACTGGTAGGAAGTTCATTTTTGATATAAGAACACACTTTTAGGTATGTTACATGAATTCAATGTCAAAATAGAACTGACTCTGTGCAAGATCAAAATATGGAGTTTCAAAGTATCACTATTTTGACCGGAAAGCAAAATTTGGAGCATTTTCGGAGAGCTGCAACTGCCATGTGAAACATGACATTGCTTCCATCTTTATCACAGTTACTCACCACCTACTAGTCTACGACTGCACCGAATTTGAAAGCATTGGTTACTTTTATTAAAAAGTTATGGTAACTCAAAATGTGCACCAGCAGCAAAATTGCTAAAAATACGCCATCGTGTGGCTCAAAAATGGCCACGTCAGACACCGTTTTCAAAAAAAAATTTTTTTTGCATGTCAAAGAGCCTTTCATAAGGAACTCACATTCTCAGTTTCAACTTTGTTTCGCGACTGTAAAGGGGTGAGATACAGTGTTAATACTCCCCTACTTCAGAAAAAAAGGGCAGTGGCCATGGTGCCGTTAGCAGCAAAAAAGCTAGTTTTTGAGTTCAAGAATGCATATATTTCTGATGTTGACCTGACAATATCCTAACCTTCCCCAAACCTTACCCTAAACCAGGTAACCGTCCACCAAATACAATTGCCAAACGTTTCCCCAACAAAACCTGAACCCCAAATTTTGCATTGCAGAAACGTTTTTGCTGTAAAATAACGCTATACCATTAACATTAACAGCAAAATTAACACTTTAAAAAAATGTCACTTTTTTTACAAAGATGCTTTTCTGAAGATAGTAGTTCTGAAGTCGGTATTTCTGAAGGCAGTGGCTGCCCCACCACAATTCCTCACAGACCCACACTTCAATGTACAATCACCCCTAGTGCTAGAAAATAGCAAGTTACTTTTGCTTGGAAGCACATATACCAAATACCACTGACTCTCTTTGTTTTTTGCACATACTGGAGCAGCGAAGCAGGAAGTATTGACAAGACAGGCCATTTATTTGAATGACTGAGTATTTCATAATCATCATGTTTTTGAGTTGGATTTTTGGTGTTTATAACTATATATCGATAAGTAATTCTTTGTAAGTTCTGTAGATTTATTGCATTTTGTGAAACTTTAGAAAGGTAGCAGGTTGTTGGCTCAGGATGAGCTAGGGGTGCTTGTAGACATGTGTGCACCCCTTCAGTCTATTTATGTGTGCAATTGTTTTGTGCATTTGACTAAAATGACCGCATTATGATATTAATATTCGTATAGTATTAATTATTACAGTAGAGTTTAGTTGACAGCAGCGCTTGGCAAACATATGTGTTTCCATATAGCACAATGTGTAATCCATTTTTATTTGGCTCTTCTGCAATATTTACTGCATTTTAAGATGACATGTAGTAGTGGTGGTGGTGGTGTCTTTTATTTCCGTATCGTCATAAAAACGAAAAACAGTAGAATGAGCTGAAATCGGAACAATACAAGAAAAGGGAAGATGCAACAAAACGATTAACCTTATGACATGTACTGTGCATGAAGGGAGTGAATTTGGGATTTAAGTGGAAGTACGCATGTTTGATAAACGGAATAACACATCAACTTCATACAGGTACGTGACAGCTTGATATGACTGTATGATGACCTGCTGGGTTCCAAAAACTGGAAGAAAATCAAAATCCTTGTTTTAGGGACAATAAAATGAATGATAATGATGTATAAGCTTGTCTTAATGGATGGGGATAGCATATGACTACCACTCACTGACTCGTGAACTTATGTCTGCAGTTAACTATTGGTATGTATCTTGTCATGTTTCAATAAGGTTTTCCTACAAACGCAGTGCTCTATTTTAGAAAATGCTTAACTGGCTTTATGCATACTTTTACAGTACTAGAATATCATAACAAGTAGAGTTTAATAATCCAAATGCTTCATCACATTCTGGAGTATGATGTCACATTGGGGAATTATTAAAATCCAGTATTGATAAATAATTGGTGTGTAACTATGCTCATATAACTACTAGTCGACACAAGGGTGAGAGTCCGTTTGAAAGGGTTGAGGCTAGAGTAAAGAATGAATTGAGGTTCAGCAACTTAGTTAGGTAGCATCAGGAAAAACTGAAATAGCATGAAGTAGCAATATCTTGGTAAAAATTTTATAGTGCAGTTCTTCTGTATTTTGTAAGCACAAAAATTTTTTATATTTGCTTAAATTTGTGTCTTCGGTAGTAAACTAGTATTGAATACTGAGGAATCTGATTACTGCAATTGAACTTGCACTATCAGAAAATCCCTTAATGAAAAGTGCCACAAAACATTTCATTGCAGAGATAGTGGAGTAATACTAGTAGCAGACTTGCTACCCAAGGACAGAGAATTGTTGGAATGGCGAACAGAACTATTTTGAATGGCGTTATGCATTATCATCATTCATTTTGTTGTCCCTAAAACAAGGATTTTGATTTTCTTCCAGTTTTTGGAACCCAGCAGGTCATCATACAGTCATATCAAGCTGTCACGTACCTGTATGAAGTTGATGTGTTGCTCCGTTTGTCTTAAATTTGGAGTGCTGCAAACATGCATAGTATACTTCCACTTAAATCCCAAACTCATTCCCTTCCTGCATGTCACAAGGTTAACTGTTTTGTTGCATCATCTATTGTTCTTTTCTTTTATAATATTGTTCCGATTTCAGCTCATTCTACTGTTTTTCGTTTTCAGGATGGTGCGGAAATAAAAGACACCACCACCACTACTACATGTCATCTTAAAATGCAGCAAATATTGCAAAAGAGCCAAATAAAAATGGATTACACATTATGCTGTATGGAAACACATGTTTGTCAAGCACCGCTGTTAACTATAACATAATGATTAATATTCTGCAAATATTAATATCATAATTCGGTCATTTTAGTCAAATGCATAAAACAATTGCACACATAAATAGACTGAAGGGGTGCACACGTGTCTACAAGCACCCCTAGCTCATCCTGAGCCAACAACCTGCTACCTTTCTAAAGTTTCACAAAATGCAATAAATCTACAGAACTTACAAAGAATTACTTACCAGTATATAGTTATAAACACCAAAAATCCAACTCAAAAACATGATGCTTTCAAATTCGGTGCAGTCGTAGACTAGTAGGTGGTGAGTAACTGTGATAAAGATGGAAGCAATGTCATGTTTCACATGGCAGTTGCAGCTCTCCGAAAATGCTCCAAATTTTGCTTTCCGGTCAAAATAGTGATACTTTGAAACTCCATATTTTGATCTTGCACAGAGTCAGTTCTATTTTGACATTGAATTCATGTAACATACCTAAAAGTGTGTTCTTATATCAAAAATGAACTTCCTACCAGTTTTAACACTGGAGATATGCTGGTTCAAAAATGGCCGAAAATGACCGAGCGTACATCAGTTTCTGCGTATACCCAATTTCAAACGACCATATTTCAAAAGCTACAATAGATATTGAGTTAAAATTTTCAAAATGTAGCTCAATCATGGAGTAAAACACTTGGTTTCAATTTGAGCAAAATCTAAGGTGGTCGAGCTTGCACTTTGCAAAATATCAGGACGTTTGGCATGGAATGACTCATCTACAACTTGGCTTCGTTTATAGTCAAAATAACGCACAACAATGTCTAGAATCTGGGATATTGAAATGTCTGTAGTTTCATCAATGATAACAGAAAACTTTTGAGACTGTACGATTTTTGCTGGCTCAAATCTTTCTTCTCTTGCAATATCATTAACAATGTAACTTGTTTTGGTTTTACCCATTTTCATGTTTAGGGCAATCATACTATCTGGAAAAAGTTCTTTCAATACTTTCACAAGATGATCGGCTTGAGCAAAAGGCACATGATGTTCTGAAAAATCCACTCAACTTTATTTCAGCAGTTGCTACCTTAGCACTCATATCTGGTCTGGGTTTCGTCAAAAAAGATGGCATAGACAGAGTATCAGATTGTTCATCTTTTTTTCTGATGCTTAGTGCTTTGTACATGTGCTAAAAGTGAAGACTTAATTGGGTTTTTAAGAGTAATGTCACAAACTTTACAGAGTGCATTATATTTGCTTTTTGCATCTTTTTCAAGCCACCCTTTGAGCTTATCATGTTTCAACTAGTCATCATTAAGAGGAGCATTATACCATTTTTTCAATGTTTTTGCTGGTCGTGGAGGCATAGCCATAGATGGGCATTTATCGTGATAATTTATCGGCGATAACTTTTTGTTGATTATTGTTATCGCTCAAAATAGTTTGGATTTATCGATTACCGTCATCGCTTTTGTTATGTATTTTGTTATTGCCGATAACATATCGCGATAAACGATTTTTTATGCACCCAGTGTTACGTTAGTGAGTTGGCACTATGAAAAAAACACGATGTCCATTAAGACTTGTTGTAATTTTTGAAAATTATTTCTATGTTTGGCTTAATATTACGGCAGAGTCTGTGATAGAGAAAAATCTAGAAAAAACATTTTTGCAAATCGACTTAAAAAAAAGGCTTCGTCAAACACATCGAAAATTTACCGCAACATTTATCGGAAAAATTTATCCATGAAAATTTATCGATTATCGATATCGCTTTAAAAAAGATTTATTGATTACACTGTGCAACAAATTTTCAGTTCAAAAAAAACTAAACAAACAGGTGTGCTTTAGAGTAATTTGTGGTCACTGAGTCCGAATTTGAACTTGTTTTTTCACGTAGATGTCAGGATTTTCTGAAAAAAGCATTTGAATTTTTGGTTAAAATAGATGCTTTTTCATTTTTGAACACTATTGCCCATAACAAATTTATTTAATATACCTTCTAATTAGGTCTTTTAATGAGTTGCAACAAGTCTATTGTAGTTTCCCTTGTTTGAAAAAACCTGGCATAATTGCAAAATATTCAAATTTCGACCGAAATGTTTCAGCCACTTAGTAGCATTTTACCCAAGCATTTTAGATATGGTTTATTAGCAACATTGTTAGTCTTTATTATATTCTTTTTTTACTCTTCCACCAACTACAAGTTTCAGCATTATCTAAAATGAAAAAAAAGGAGACCAAGCTTTATCTTGGTCTCCAACCGCGCATCCACAATAAGCATAATACAAATGCTTGATCTTGTCACTTAAATTCCTCAGATATTTTAGCAGAGTCAATTGTCCACAAATACAGTAAAATGTGTCAGGATCATTCTTACAAGATCGTCTCTTTTTTGGCATTTTAGCTTCTTATGGGCAAAATCAATGTTTTACTGTATAATACCTGCATTAGGCTACTATGAGTACACTCGTCTTTTATAGCTTGCTAACAACATACTTACATGCAAAAATAATGATTAAAAGAATATCTGCTGTAGCCAAATCAGTAGGACTGTTGATTTTTAACTACTAGTAAGCAACAGCAACTGTGACAGTCTGTTTCTGTTTAACTGACTAAATCATGGGTGACCAGAATCGCTATTTTTTGTATAGATTTAATGGCTCAGATTGCCGAGTGGTAAGAGCGTCCGGTCAAACCAAAGACTTTAACATTGGTGTTTACAGCTTCCCTGCTTGACGCTCAGCATTAAAGGGACAGTTTGGAGAACAAGCCAGCAAGTTTACTTGTTGTGTCGTTGGGAAATGCACTTGTCGAGATTCCCCCATCTTCGTGTGGTAGACAGATGGCTGGCAACTCCAAGCGAGCTCATTACAGCGCTTGATCGCTTTCTTGTGATAGAATAAATATGCAGCTAAAATACAAAAATATAAAATGCCAGCAATATTGCCAAAGATGACTCATAAATCAAGAAGAGAAATTTCAGGCCTGCGTTTTCAGATTAAAATGTAAAATACTGAAAAAACTCGATGTGCTAGAAAAAAACTAATTGCACATTTGTGTTCAGCGCCCCCGAATTTACTAAAATCAACTCACTTTTTCTTTGAGTTTTTTTTTGTGTTGCACAGTGTTATCAGTATCGCCCAGAGCTTTTTTGAAGTTATCAATTATTGTTATTGCTTTAGTACAGAAAGGTTTATCGTGCCCATCACTGGGTGTACGGTAGCTAATGAATCTGAATTCATGATAAGATAAGGTAGTGTCTATTTTGCCATTAACAGCAAAATAGCTTTTAGGTCTATTTTGGCGTAAGTGACGTCGTGGGTTTTTAAGCGCCATTTTGTGCTAGATTGCCATGACTTCTCAATAGCTTAGTGGATAGAGTGCAGCATATAGTGGGAAGCGCTGCACTAGTTTGGGGTTTGATTCTCATCTCGGCTTTGGTTCGTTTTGCTTCAATGGCTTCAGTTTGGATCGCTTTGATTTGGATTCGTGTGACCTGGGTTTAACAATCGGGTTTGTGAAGACAGTAGAATAGAATAAGATGTAATATTAGTGTGACATGGGGTTATGTAGCTGCAGCAAAATAGAACTAAAAGCTATTATGCCGTTAACATCAAAATAGACACTGCCATAACAGCATAAGATAAGCTGATAAGCCTCGTCCTTAGAAATCTATTTCAGTACCGGTATTTATCAAATTTTTTGATAGTCTGGTCTATGTTACAAAGAGGCAAAAATCTAAAAAAGTAGGCAATCAAAACAGAATATTACAAGAATTTTTACAGTACCTGGTACCACAGGTAACAAATTTTAAAAAATGATTAGCCTACCGGCATAAGCCTATCGTATTTAACTGTTTAAACTGTTCAAGACTGTAGGATTTGGATAACCTAAATAACCCTTAGAGAATTGGTATAATTTGCTAAGACACTAAGCTACGATACATTGATAGATACATTTTTGTTTCTTGATAGATCACCTGTAGCCAAAGTTATGGTTACTGAGGCTGAAACCTATGCCAATGCTTTGTGGTTAAAACTGTACTGGTACGGTACATCAGCCATCAACAGTTCAATATCCTAAGACTGTAAGAGTGTCTGATCCACTGATGTTGGTTACCAGTAAGCCTACCAAATGGCTAGATTTAAGTAGATACCCCAATCCCCACTCCATTCACTGACAAAATCTGAAACAGTAAAAGGCAATACTGCTCTTTGTATTTCTGTATCTACCAGTCTACTGATCTAGGCTAGGCAAAACTTACTTTTCGAGCTCATCAGCTCATAACCCTTTTTAGCATCACTAACTACTGAACTACGCCTAGTCTAGGCTACTAAACTTTTAACAAAAGATGTATTGCTTCTTACACTGCATACCTCCAAAGAAAAGCGCTGGCCACTATTATTGGCCTGGACAGTTACACAGTACACCTAACTTATTGTCTGCTTTATTGGTGTGAATATGACACACCGTATTTTTGGCAATGACTGCCTCTGCTTTGCACAGTTGTACCTGCATTCTGCATGCAAAATATAACAATGACCAAAACTGTGACGTAATACATACGGTTTGTGTCACTGAAAAAGCATAATGATGAGGGTAGATAAGGGAAAAAGGAAAACATTACTCTAACGAAAAATCAAATTGGTTTGTTTTTGAACCAAATACGCAAAATTTGTACAAATTACATGATTTCGTTAAGAAACTTAACTTTTACCTCAAAATCCCAAGATTTGCCAATCAAAAAAAAATTTCCCAAGATCCCAAGGTAGGCCTCAATTTCCCAAGATCTTGGAAAAAATCCCAAGGACAGGCAACGCCGGGCGTAAAGGTCCGATCACACTAACTGAGACGTTGAGACCTTGTGCAGGTTTATCTTATTGTGACATCACATTCCCACAAAGCCATATCACAATAAGATAAACCTGCACAATGTTTCAAAGGTCTCAACGTCTCAGTTACACTGATCGCACCTTAAGGCCCGCAGTTCTTGGCTGTGCTTTCTGCTTCATAAATAATTTTTGATGTCATCCACTGTCATTCTCAATAGCAGTCATGCCCAAAGTGGCGCCACATTAATGTGGCGCCACTTGAGTGCAAAGTGGCGCCACCTTAAGTGCGAAGTGGCGCCACCTCTAAGTGCCAGGGGCGCCACTTGAAGATGCAAGTGGCGCCACTTCAACATTCAAGTGGCGCCACTTCACCGCCACTTTACTGCCACTTCACCACCGCCACTTCATTTTGCAGGTGTAGTAGTAGTAGTATATTTTATTTAGCGACCAGAAAAACACCTAACAAAAACAATGGCCGAAAAACAGGTTACAGCGACAAAACGATATACGTTGAAACGTGCAGGAGTTAAAAAATAAACACAATTTAAAAAAAAAAAAGCACGGTCGCTGCACCTTAGGTTAACTTTTGTTTGCTATAGGCCTACTTAAAAAAAAAAACAATACGCCACGTAAACAGTAATGACCAAAAATAAAAAATGGGTTGCAAAGCAAAATTTACTTGAACGAGAGTTAAGCAGTAAGCCAATTACGATACCGATAGTGGTTCAAAAAATAATAATTATTAACTTTCATCAGTAAATTCACTCAAATTGTTCCAATCAGTTGAATAGGCAACAAAACTGATGCAGATTAAAGAAATGTTTCATACAACGTAGGATTGTTGGGGTTGGAAACTGGAAAACCAAAAAATTTGAAAATGTTCATTGAATGGGAGATGGTTGGAGAAACTCAAATCTGTAAAAGAAAAACTAACAGCAGATACCTGTTTTTGCCTTTTAAATCAATTAAATGAAGCTACATAATGCAATTACGATATGACCTTTTCACTATAAATTTATAAGTTACTGGAGTGGTAGGCTAAACCATGCATGTTTTTTTTAATCGCTTTTTTGAAAGAATTGTGCGATTTGTTTTGCCGAATTCAGCTTATACTTCATAAGCTGAATTAGCTTATACTTCATAAGCTGAATCATAAGCTGAATAGCTTATAAGGTGGTGGCGCCACTTCAGCTTATACTGAATCAGGTTAAAAACGCAAATGGGTGGTGCCACAGGTTATCAGTTTGTAGCATAAGAATGGATTTAGTATAGGTTTTGGCGACAGTTAAAGCTTTAGATATAGTCCTATTTAACAGAGATTACTGTAAAGCAGTGGTTCTCAAACTTGTCGGAAGTATCGAACCCAACAGGTGTCATGCAAGCATACATCGAACCCTTAATTATAACCAGAAGCAGATCCAGAAAATTTTAGAGGGGGATGCAGTTTTGAATTAGGTTGAATGTTAAATGAGTGCAAAGACGTTAGACGTCTAAACTGGAAAAAAGCATAAGCTCTTTGAAAATGTTTCACGTCAGGGGCGTATTCAGAATATTCTTAAGGCAGTGGAGGGTGGCATAAAATTTTTACATTTTTTAAGCGTATTTTTTTCCGGAAAGTTAATTTGAAGCAAATTGAGGAACAAAAATATGACTCTAGGGGGGTCCGGGGGTATGCTTCCCCGGAAAGTTTTCAAAAATTTAGACACTGTAATGGCCATTTTAGAGCTTTTTGAACAATTTTTATGGCAAATTCTGTTTAATTTTTTTGCCTCTAACTCTAAGTCCTTCACCAAATATGATACATTTTGTTCGTACATTTTCGATTTATGCGTGCTTAAGGCGTAAAGACGATTGTTATCAAATAGGTTTGAAATTATGGAAAAATTGTATTCATCAAAAACAGCGTTGCAAGAGAATGGTGGGGGGATGCACCATTCCACGCAGAAATAGTCATTTACTACAACTGTATGCCTTTTTGCAAAAACTTATTCTGATCTTGGCCGAACCCCTGCTACAGCCTCACTGAACCCCTGGGGTTCGGTCGAACCCAGTTTAAGAACCACTGCTGTAGAGTATTAGAGCTGTGGGGGTTGAAATGTGGGAACAGTTTATTCGTTTGTAGCATAAACTACCAGTATGGATGGCAGTTGAATTAATTACAGGTGGTGGTTTAACGGCTTAGATGGCCGAATGGTACTGGTACAGTAGTAAGAGTGTCTGCTTCTGGAGCTGTAGACTCTGGTTTGATTCCGAGTTTGGTCAAACCAAAGACTTAAAAACTGGTACCGGTACGGTAGGTACTTGTACAGTTGTATCATGAAGGAAGTGTGTCATGACGTTAAGGTCAAACCTAATTTAATCCCAATTGATAGCGGCCAAGATTTGACTAACTACCGTTCTTCAAGAGAAGACAATGCGAGGTTGGATGTATCAGGAAGAGGGGTCTTATCCCCATTTGACTGCACCTTTGTTGACATTAGAGTTACCCACCCAAATTGCCAGTCAAACAGGAACCTCCCCCTCCAACAGATATTCAGACAGCATGAAAGAGAAAAAAAAGAGAAGTACATCGAAAGAGTGCAAAACAAAGAAAGGGCCAATTTTACACCACTTGTCTTTATGACCACTGGTGGAATGGGACCAGAGTGTCTTAAGTTTATTAACAGACTTGGAAGCAAAATTTCAGCAAAGAAAAATGAACAATACAATCAAGTAATTCGATGCTTACGCTTAAAGTTGAGATTTGCTCTGCTGAGGTCATGCTTAATTGCACTACCTGGATTCAGGGGTAAACATTACAAAAAAGATGTCCCTATAAGTGAGATAGCGTTTAATATCTTACCACATACAGCTTGGGCCGAGTAGAATCTTGCCATTTCAATATTAGTTGGATTTAGTAATAATTATAATACCAACTTATCTTAAAAGGTGATATCTACATAAAATTTTTTTTTTTTTTGTAATATAACACTTCTATGATAGAAAAAAAAATTTAAAGTAATTGTATTTTTGTAATATTCTTTTTCATGTGCATTTGGAAAATTAAATATTTGACATATCTATAAATGTTTTGTTACCAGTATGTATTATTATCATTAATTGAATGTAAATGCATTTTTGTGCCAATGGAATGGGACCATGGATGATCACAATCCTTCAACAATGAAATATTAACTTTGCAACTGATTATTTACAATACTTCGTACTGTGATCATTCCAATACTTATTGATTATTTGGACAGTGTTTGATGTTGTTTATATTTTTCTATGTTTCCTAATTTTATGTTTTTATCATTTCTGTTGTTTGTATTCAATTTTATTATTTCCATTTTACGTTTCTGTAACTATTTACCTTAATTGTTTATAATATCTGGCGACCTGTATTTTATTAAACTGTTATTTTTTGTTGTAATCATTGGTTAAATGCTTGTACAGTTGTATTGGGTATTCATACTTCACAACTTTATTGCCTATAACCAGTGGTGTAAAGTAACGAAATACTTTTACTTGAGTAGATTACTCGAGTATTTTTTTTCGGTAACGAGTACTTTTTTGAGTAGTTTTTTTTTTTGCTATTTTTACGTTTACTTAAGTACCGTATATACCCGTGTATAAGTCGAGTTTCTGGGACCCGATTTTAAGGTAAAATTTCAGGGGTCGACTTATACACGGGTAATGTTTTTGGACATGTTGCTGATGAATCGAGTTGTACGTGGTATGAAAAGAAAACTCCATTATCACTGGTACTTTATTACCATACATCATTAATACTGGCATACATGCAATATATAAATATGTTAAAGCACACAGTATACGGTAGCAAACACGTGATTGCTTAATGCACGTGTTAAATTGTTCAATCAGTTACCCGATTTGTGCTTCAAGTTACTAGTAATTATTCCAAAATATTCGCAAATTGCGGAGTCGACTTATACTCGGGTAATACCTTTAATGATGCAATTCCTTGTCTTAAAATGCGTATCGACTTATACACGGGGTCGCCTTATACACGGGTATATACGGTACTTGTAGTGTAAAGTAATTCTACTTGGGTAGTTTTTGTTTTAGAAAAGTACGAAGTAATCGTTGAGTTATGTATTAGTCTCACTTAAAATCCCTCGTTGCACCTAAAATCTTGCGTTGCAAAGTTGCGTCGCATGCAATGTCACTTGTTGTCTGTAATTACTGCATGATCGTAATGGCATGACCGCAAGTTACACAAAATGCTTAATATGTTCTATTCCATAAACCTGTAGGCCTAGCAGTAAAACTGTCGCATTTCTCTTTCAACCTTAATTATAGAAAAAAGCAAATTGCAAAGCTAAAATTGAAGTGTTTACAGAAATATGCAGGTTTCCGCTTGAAGTAAATGCTGATTTATTCATATGTTCATTCTTCTTTGTGATAGAGGGCTACAACGAGCTTGCTTAGGAGTTTCGAGCTCTCTGTCTGCCACTACGAGATGGGGAAATCCAAACGTCATGCTGGGAAGCTATAAATATCAACTTTTAAGTCATTGGCTTAACCCTACTCTAAATCAAACCTCGAGTCTACCGTTCCAGAAGCAGACGCTCTATCCACTCGGCCATCTGAGCGGTAATAATTTCTTTTGGTTTACCATTTTGCCACCTTCAGAGCAAGTCATCATTGGCAAATGTGCATTTGACACTTTAACGATTGAGAACGCTATACTTTTACTTGAGTAGTTTTTAAATGACTACTTTTTTACTTTTGCTTAAGTGCTTTTTTTAGTCAATACTTTCTACTTTATTTCGAGTAGTGTTGCCGTCAGTAACAATACTTTTACTTAAGTACAGTTTGAAAATACTTTTTACACCACTGCTTAGAACTATGCTTGACACTCATTATCAAAGGGACAGTGTGAAGGCCAATCTGGCAAGTTTACTCATTGTGACCTCAGTATATCGTGGCTGATCTGCTGATTGCCCAGTAAACTAAGTTCACTGTTCATAAAAATACTTTTGCTTTTCTAATGTGTAGATTTTTATTGGATCGGCTTTTATGATTTTTTTTAGTATAAAAATGCAGTATAGCCAATGCCTAGAATTTGAGCTTTTAGAAACTATAATTGCAAAAGTTTTTGTGCTGTATGTTATCTTGTGCTTGCACAACGCAAAGAAAGAAGCTCTGGGATGTACTGTGCAGAAGATGTTGGGTACTTTCCTATCTGCAAAGAAGAGAACAGTGAGTTAGGGTAGTTTGTGTAATGGATTTGGTAAACTAATGCTTCAATGCAGGACAATAGGTTTTGTTTAGGACTATGCCTTCTAATCACCTCATCTTCAAGTTTCACTCTCGCTAGCATGTCACAACATTGATCGTTTTGTCGCTTCTTCCCTTTTCTGCATCCGTTTGTATTTGAAATCATAGCCTATGTTGCTGTGTTTTATTCATTTTGACGGTGTAGAAACAAAAGACTCTACTACTACTTCTATGGTTTTTGAAAAACATCAATTTTCTTAGATTATCGTAGTTATCGAAATTGAAGGTACATTTTGATTAACCAGTTAAAATGCCACTGCGCCAGAGGTGATTAAAGATATGACTTCTGGTACAGCACTCCAGCAGTATGGTACAGTAGGTCTGCTAGTCTAGGATTCAATTCTTTGGCCATTAAGTTAAAGGCAGTGTCTATTTTGCCGTTAACAGCATAGTAGTTTTTAGGTCTATTTTGCCAGCAACAGCTAAAATTAGTATTAAAATCAGTACCTACCTGTCTACGTCTTATTCTATTCTGTTCTACTGTCTTCACAAAAACGATTGTTAACCACATGTCACACAAAGCCGAATTGAAGCCACCAAATCGAAGCCACCGAACCAAAGCCGCGACAAGAATCGAATGCAAAACTAGTGCAGCGCTTCCCAATATACGCTGCGCTGTATGCCACCGAGCTATCGAGAAGTCGTTACAACCTAGCAAAAAATGGCGCTTAAAAACCACGCTTGTCATGGTCTATTGGTTGTCATAGCAATGAAGGCAAAATAGACCTAAAAATTATTTTGCTGCTAACGGCAAAATAGACACTTCCTAATTTAGATGCAGTTTTACCACCAAGTTGCAACAACTCACCACTCAAGCAGGTGAAGTTTTTTTTTTTTTTTTTTGGAAGTAGTGTCACCAAACAGTAAGTCAATGAGATAGATGCTGCTGCTTGTATTGGTACATGTTTTTGTGCAATATGGCAAGTATAATAATGGCAGATTGGAATTTGATGTTATTCTTATGTTTAAAATTTATCACAACCTTTCTGATTTACCTTTTCACAATTGTATTTTGAACACCGTGATAGAAAGTACAACTTTCGCTCTCATAATTTTAAAATTAAATCCAAATTTTGTGCCAATACTGACCAATATCGCAATTTCTTTTTCATCCGTATTACGAAAGTTTAGATTAATCTGCCTCATGACTTAGTTTCTGCACCCAATATTGTTATGTTCAGAAAGCGTTTGAAAAACTTGAGCCTTTATTCTATTGCATCTCTTACTTTTTAAATTATATATAGTATTACTGTATTACTTGTTGCGCAGTTATCCTCGCTCGTTGTTGATATTTTGCTACTCTGGGAAGTTAATTAACTTAATTTGTGGGTTTACTTGATTTGTCTTGTCTTGATGTTGTGTTATTTACCCTCATTTGTTAGCATGCTTTGGTTTGTGACCTAGCACCATTGTGTTGTATCTTAAATAAATAATGAAAATTTAATTATAATGTTTTATATAATATGTATGTTTCATTAAAGGTAATTACTACCCTCTCCTTCCTCTGGTTCAAGAATGACACTTATCTTATCGATGTTCAATCACTCATTGACTTTTGTGAATTTTTGCATGATACAAAATTACACAAAATGTACATGGCCTCGCAAATTGAGTCACAACTAGCTTATCATGTGAAGGTAAATACTGCTATTAAACATCCTACTCTATTAAGCTTAGAGTTATTAAATTTTTGTAAAATTGGTGCTACTGCTTGTTAATTCATAGGCAGTAGCTATTTGTACGAGCCCATACAAATAAGCATTTTGTTTATTCTATTATCACTAACCCCAATCCCGAGAGCATGACAAAGTAATAAAATGAACAAAGTTTTTTGTGCGGGTCTGTAAGAATAGTCACTTTGTAATTTATAAGCTTTGAAAATCAAAATGTGAATGAAATATCCTTTTAACTAATCTATCACTAATCTTTCATTTAAAAATCAAAATGTGAATGAAATATCCTTTTAACAGTACTAGAAATATTTCTTTAGCAAAGATAGGTGCCCAAGGCTTTACAATTGATGAAATATTATGTCACTCTTAATAAATACCCTTCACAATTTGCTTAAAACTGTATTTAAGATGTAGTAGCCCAGTGCATTAAAATCATTGATGCTGAAAGTTTTGCTGTTAAACACTTAACAATTGTGCTGGATTTATTTTTCCAAAGCTAAATTTCAAAAAATGTTTGTTCATTTCATTTTTTAGTTATGTCATTTAATGACACTCTTAAATGATCCTTAAAACAAAGATAATACAGAAACACAAGATATTGCAGTTTTATGGTAGCTCATGACACTGTACTTAACGCTTGCTCATGTTTTGCTATGTAAGTGAGTGGTGTAATCATTATTTCTAATATCTCAAAAAAGTTAAAAAATTTTTTTTACTAATTTACGTAGAGAGTTTTGAGAAAGGGGTGTAGAAAAAAAAGTTGGCTATAATTGATGAAAGGTCAGGGTTTTTTGTTGAAGCATGGCTTTCATCAATCGTTTCACTCTTAATGCACAATGTGATACATGTGATTGAATTTCATCAAAGACTTTTTCCTGCTGCAAGAGAGCAACATAGGTATTGTCACAACATCATTTGAAATCTGTCACCAACCTTTCTGTTGTTTAAAGGTGAGAGGATTATATCAAGCTCCTCTTCTGAGTTTGAAGAACAGCCTATCTAGATGGTGTTTGTCTGAATACATTTGTGTGCCTTACAGATGATATGGACATAGGACAAATTTCTTTGAATCTTTTTGGGGCCGTCGTAGAAATACAAAATAGGTAAATATGCTTCATATGATTTTGAAAACTTTCTTTGCTTCATTGTTAATCTTGTTTAGTGAAGACAAGTGCATATTGAAACATGTGCAACCAAATTACGAGCCTGCTGATGCAAACGCAACCAAACCAAATCGTATCTTTTCAAACATGTGGATAAATAGTAGTCAAGTTTGGATTTGCACTGTAAATATCATCAATAGAGGCTTTTTTCAGAAGAGCGAATGTTCTTGGCGTCTGCGAGCAATGAAAACTACTGGCCTGAAAAAAATTTGGTTAGTCTTATACGCTCCTGTGACGGCTTACGTTTTGCTTTCACAAGCAATCATCTTGCACCGCATTATTATGCATACTAATCCTTCCAGTTTCTTGAACTTCATCCATCGACGATGTTTTGTGATCATGGTGATAAAGCCTATAAGACATCAAGTTGATATAATCGAAGCACATTGACTGACATCGTAGTACCTTAAATGTAATTTATCGAAAAAATCCCCTAAAATTTTTTTATGGGCGCCGGACCGGTAATAAGAAAGGTTTTGCTTATCTCGAAGGTATAATGGTCATTGGTCATGCACGTCGAACGATAAGTGCATGCATATTGCATAATATCTTATGCAAGTGTTCGTCAAGCGATGCTCCATTTTTATATGTTTTGATAAATTTTTTTGGTCTCTAATATTATTGATTGCTCGTAATTATTTTCATTGATTTTTACTTTTTTCTTCCAGATTGTACAATTGCTTTGATATGGGACATATTGATGTATTAGGAGGTTTATTTCATTAGCGCTTATCAAATTCGGCTCATGTTTATCGGCATTTTGGAACTGGTATGCTTTTTGCAGTCTGGTTTATGCGTTAACAAGTTGATACACAGCACTCAGTGGTATGGCAAGAATTTTCTAAGGGGGGAAACATAATTTCTACATTGTTTTCAAGCGTTTTTTTTTTTTTTTTCAGCAGAACTAATTTGAAGCTCATTGAGAAACAAGAAAGGCTCTAGGGAGGTCCGGGGGCATGCTCCTTCGAAAAATTTTTGAAAACTTTTATGCTCTAATGGCCATTTTAGTGCTTTTTGAATAATTTTGTTTAAATTTTTTGACCCTAATTCTGATTGCTTCGCCAAATGTGATGCATTTTGTTCGCACATTTTCAATTATGCGTGCTTATGGCGTAAGGCTCATTGCTATCGAAGAGGCTCGAAATTATGGAAAATTGTGTGCATCAAAAACATTTGTGAAAATGGCTGGTGGGAAGAGGCATACCCCTCATCCTCCAAAACTTAATAACCTCAATTTTTTCGACGTGCCTGTAATCTCTGTGTAAATCATTTTGCAGGGCTCAAAAGATCCCTTGACTCAAAATTTGCTACTGATCACGATTTTTTCTTCAAAAATGATGACGACGATTTCATTGCACCTGGTAAGGCAGTGACTATGAACTTTGAAATCATAAACACAGGTTTATCATGCCAGTCAGAACATAATGCGTTTTTTTCAGAATCCCATAAAAAGTGGTTGCCTGGAAAATCTGCTACTTTTGATCACCTGTTATTTGACGATGACAATGGCCATTTAAATCCACTCAGTAAGACCTATAAATTTTTATAGTTATTTCTAAAAGTGTGCTAAAGGCGGGAACGCCAACTCGTAAGCATTCGTAATAGACCTGCCTAACATGTCAAGTTCGAGTTCAATAAAAATTTTTAGCCCAGCTTCACTTGAAGCTAAGTTGGTTGCTGGAAAGGTGACGAAAAATCAGGAAAACGTCGATATTGATGTTACTCCTCCTGTTCAGGCACTGATCGGTGAAGATGTTGATACTGCTGGAATGGTGACGAAATTTCAGGAAAACGTCGATATTGATGTTATTCCTCCTGCTCAGGCACTAATCGGTGAAGATGTTGATACTGCTGGAAAGGTGACGAAAAATCAGGAAAACGTCGATGTTGATGTTACTCCTCCTGCTCAGGCACTGATCGGTGGAGTTTTGCCTGAACTGAACGCTTGGAAAAGGAGAAAGTGCCGTTGATATTGACGTTGCTCTTCCTGCTCAGGCACTGATCGGTTGAGTTTTGCCTGAACTGAACGCATGGAAAAAAGAGAAAACATGTTGATATTGACGTTGCTCTTCCTGCTCAGACACTGATCGGTGAAGATGTTACTCCCGCCGCTAATTTACTGAAGAAACTAAATGAAAAAGATGCTTTGGGTAATTGCAATACTACATTTGCGGTAGTACGATTCTACTGGTAGGGACTATTTGAATGCAAAAATAGTTTTGCATCTCGGCGAAGTAACAATATTGTATAGGCTACAAACGAAATTTTTTTAGCGCAACAGCTAGATATCATTCTGAGCCATTTCAACTAAAGCAATTTTTCGGGATGTTTGCAGTTGATGAGAAACACTTGCGTTGTCAATTTGATCGTATCCTTAATCTTTTTGTCAATGATTTGAAGGCGATAAGCCTACTCTATTAAGAATTGCATAAGCACGAGAATGTAGGATAATGCCACTTACCTTATACGTACCGGTACGGTAAAATCCTCTCAGACAATTTTTTCCAAAAACTTTTGACGATCAAAAATCAAGTTCAAATTGTAATTATTCTCGTGGTATTGCGTTAAAGGGAGTGGCAGGGCCCATCTTCAAGATTTGGCGCTTGGGCAGCGCAGCTGCAGAGAAACATCGCAATGGTGTCGAGTCGTTGTTGGCGATACTTTTAGTGGGTTTGCACCAAATTCTTTGATAAGCATTTGTTTTTTTACAAATTGATGCTAAGACTGTCAATAAAGAGAAACCGATGAAAAATCTGAGATTAGATTACTCCAGAAAAGAAAATTTGCATGACAAAGTAAGTATGGCAAATTTGCTTCTAAAACTGTCCTATTCACTTATTGTTGCGTTACTGTGTTCAGGTGCATCGGTTATGGAGTGTAACGCCTCTGGATTAGATGATAGCAACGAAGGATGGGCACATGCTCTTACACTCGTCGTTTTGCTCATTGAAACCCGAAGCATGGCTCGATGGCTCTGTGAGTATTTTAATGTTTTTCAGAGCGATGCTGGATTGCTGGACCGTGGCTTGATTTTTTTTATACATTGCAGGTAATGAACTGTGTTGAACGTTTTAGCTTCACAAAGAAACGACGTGTATATTTTGGATTCATTTGTCTGTACGGCAATTTTAGACGATACTAGCGCTGCAAGGCGGCAGTATCTTAAAAAGGTAAAAATGTGACTGTAATTATATTAAGTTTATCTAAGTGAGATTTTTAATGGATCAAGAATGAAAAGTGTATTTAGAGTATTTCTGCTAAGGATCTGACGTATCCGTTAACCCGAGATATTTTTTTGTTCTTCACGGCATAGGAAGTTCTATATTTATTAGGATATGAATAATATACTCTACATACAGTACAAGTAAACATAGAAAAAGCAATTGCGTTTCATCGTAATTTATGCACGTGATTTACCTTGCATCTGAAAACCGGTATGAAAAATAATCGTTCCATGAACTAGATTTAAAGGAAGGGATAACAATGCAAAGGGGGGCTGGGAAATTCTCATCGCTAAGGCACATCCGTCCGAAGCTGGGCGAGCAAGAGAAATACAACAGATAAGGGAACACAATTTGTACTGAAATTGCAGCATACTCAGCGCAATACAGAATAATACAATTTAATACACAAAACTCATCGAAGCCTCTCCTCGTGTCACGATTTTGGGATCGTACAATTTCAGTACAAATTGTTTTCCCTTATCTGCTGGAAGGGATAACCCATATGCCCTCATGATTCAGAGGAATATCAAAAGGTATTTTTTGCAAAGGCTACATTATTGCGCTTGATTTCTGATCGCATGGAGTAGAAGAAGTTGTAGGCCTCACTTAGTTTTAGTTATGTCCCTAGGCATTGGAGTCTAGGAGAACTTCAAGCAGTTTCTTGCATTTCTTGTTGGATTGCTCATTTTGCATGCGTGTTTGTGTAGGGAGGATTGCCGCAGCTACTTCTAAACCTGCACCCCCTGACCCGCAACAATGGCTTTTAGGAGTTTCTAAATATTTCAGTGATTGGAATTGTACGAAATAGCAAAAAAGCGATAATTGAAGAATACAAATTTGAACTTGTAAAATCTGTTTGGGTTGACATCTCACACCATTAAAAAGCTGCGAAATATTTATTTAGGTAGATCTGTCGTCCAAGCGGATAATTTTGGGATCCTACAACAAAAATGGAAATCATTGGTGTCTCTTGGTAGGCAACTTTTTTTTCTTTAATTAGGCTAGTTTGTGAAAAGTCACTGCTGAGCATTCTTGTATGTTTAGACATTACTGCAGGCGCCACTAATTATGACCAAATTGGTACGGTTCGGAATTTCTCCATTGAAAATTTTCCGTTTAATATGACCAAATTTCGGATAATATGACCAACATGTTCTTCGTATCTCTTATTACGCTACAGTATTTTTTCTTTGCCACACACTTATAACTTCGCCTCGATGCTTTCGCTGAACGAATTTGTATTTTTTTTTTGCGAAAAGATCTTGTTCAACGGGACAGTACCGAGTTTGTTGCATCCAAAAATAAATAACGTAGCCTACGTGCGTAACATGTACAGCAGGCCTACTTAGTTCTACCGTCACTTCAGGGTCGTGGCAAGGAGGGGCAACTGTCCCCCCTACGAAAAATCTTGTCCCCCTTACGAAAATCTTGTCTTTCTCCATTGCTTGACCCCACCTCACGGAAATATCTTGCCTCTAAAATAAATTTATTTTATTATTTAATGATGTGAAAAATAGGCTGCGGCACGTTATTTTTGATTTTAACCAAAAGCGCTTTTCGATTACAATTTTACGACTTCATGAACGTAAATCTAGCAGTATAAGCAGTTCTGAAGTTGTGAAAGACCGATCCGTAACGTAATGGGTTATGACGAAACAAATACAAGAGATTGCGAAATGCCAGATGTGTGGAATTCACTTTATTTCTATCGCCAATAATTGATTTGAAATCATGCTCTGTCAGTGCCGAAACTAGCGCCCCCCGAACCCCCAACCGGGGAGGCCCCGTAAATAGTCAATACGTAGTGCCTACTATATTTTACTCAACGTATGATAAAAGGTGCCTTAAATAGGCTCATTATACAATTCAATATATTTTTTGTCTTAACTCTGGCGAGGTGGGGCCCCCTTGCCATATTTATGCTTTGGGCCATGGGGTGCTCCTGGAAGTTTTTCGAAAAATAGCAGTCGCAAAACTAGCAAACGAACGTTCAGTAGCATAGAAAAGGCCCCCCAGCCTCATGCAAGTAAATGGTGCACAACTGGGCTTTTACAAACATTTTTAGCGTAAGTAGCCTATAGTCAAAAAATTTGCGGGCTTCGCCCGAATTTGTTGGAAGCAAAGTTCTACTTTGGAAGATTAACGTAGACTATTGTATCTAAACCTTAAAGTATTTTGGCACCCAACCAAGAATTTTGAGAGTAAAATCTAATGCCCCTGACAGTAAAGTTCGGTCGCACTAACATACGTTTCGTGTTAAATCTGACCTATTGAAATATCGTTTCTAAAGTATTGAAAGTTCAGACATGAAAAAGGCTGCAGCTGTCTTACGTAGCCGGTAGCCTACTGACTGGAGTAATTCCTAGTAAAACAGACTATTAAACCTTGTTAAACCTGTGGAATTTTAAAAGCTTAGAACGCACAATAAGCCTCCAATATAAGGTCAAATTTCGCAAAAATTTCCTGGGAGGGCATGCCCCCAGATCCCCCTAGCTTGGCATCGCCCCTTCGGGGCTCGCTCTTTTGTATCACCATCCAAGAAAAAATTTTTAGTGGGCCCCGACAGATGATTTCGGGCGGGGCCCCGCATTGCCTAGTTTCGGCCCTGTGCTCTGTAAGATAGTTTTCTGTTTCTTAGAACAATTAAGTCTATCCGATGACACCTGGCTTACATGTGGGAGTTTAAGCCAGGATCTACTCTCGTATTTCCGTCGTCGTAGACATCACTGACAGGTTTGCGCAAGCCCCACCCTAACTGAAACGCATTCGAATCATCATTTTATACGTAACTTACAGAAATTCACTTGGAATTGGGAAAGAGATTGTAAACAAAAGATGTTCCGTTCGGGGGTGTGGGGGGCGAAGCCCCCCAGACTTAGAATTACCATTGTAACTTCTGCTGCCCCCCCATGAGTCAAAGCTTACCCCCCTTTAGGAAGAGGCTGGCTACGCCCCTGCGTCACTTGTACCAGTACGTACTTTGTTTTACTTCCAACGTCACACTGGTACTTCGATTAAACGATGAATTTGATGGTATTAAGGACTTCTTGTGGCTTACGGCGTCAATTCAGGCGCGGTTAAGGCTACTTCGGATTTTATGACCATTCGAGTACTAATTAGGACCGAAATGTTGTGGTCCCAAGGTGGTCATATTAAGCGGCGCCTACTGTAGCTATTATTTTCCTCTTGCCAAGCATATGCCTATCCCAACACACCAAGATTGTAAATGAAGTTAAAAGTATATGACTGCTTTGTTTGAAATGACATAAGTTTGCCCCTTCTCTACCATAGGCCTACGCCTTTTTATGATGCTAAACCTCATGTTAGGAAATAGGAGTGTCACGTTTGGTGTCTTAGTTGTTGACCGGCCTCTATATCAAACCTTAAATACACCGTACCGTTTTACTACCCACTCCGCTACCGGCCCGGCTGTGTGAATTTCAATGTTTTTTCGTTTCCTTACTCTCGTTGTTGATCGCTGCAACCTCTTTATCTACTTTAGATATTAGATATTAAAGCCAAGAAAATTTCATTGTGCGATCCAATGGGAAGTGACATTGAAAGCTCGAAACTCGCTTGCACTACCATAACGTAAGTTAATTTAACGAAAAGGTATGGCATCGTAAGTATAAGCCAGCGATGGCGGAACCATTTTTAAAGTGGGGGGAGGGGGGCAAACGCAGGGACCAGTTTTTCTTCGCGTACCGCGCACATTTTGTAGATAGAGCTTATCGCAGTTTTCTAATTTTTAGTTAGCATCACCATCAGCTATTGCAAATGTGTCACTTATAGTTACGGAAAAAATGCAATTCGTTGTTTTGACACAGGTGACAGTGCGCACATCAAAATCATTCCAAATGTAATTTATTATCATCACCGGCTGCAATTTAACGACAGCACAATTAATGGGTTATTTTTGAGCGAAACCTTCAATTCTTCAACTCAAGATTTAGCTAAATTTGCAATTTAGGTACGATTGTTGTGGAAGTACCACTTGTAGTATTTTAATCCCTAGCATGGCAATTACGGTTTAGTCTACTTAACCGTTTACACTGTAGCCCAACTAAAGCACAAGAGCATATATTCATCTTATATTAACTATCTCGTTTGCGGCCTAAAAGACAGTAGTTCGACAGTGAACGTCTGAAGTCTGAACGTTTTCTTACTTTCCAATTTTAAAAATAGCTGGATCAAACTATTATTATTACGTTTTCATGCAAAATTTCAGAAACTTTCTTAAAAGAAGGAGTTCGAAAGACCTACAAAACATTTCATGGGAGCCAGAAGTACTTGCACATCCCATTCAAAAGGACTCCTGCAACTGTGGGTTTTTTGCCTATGAGTAAAAATATTAAATATGGGTCTACAGGCCATGATTGTTTGAGCTATCATTTTGGATTATGTAGTGATATCCCTTTTCGGTTTGTGTTTGGTGTGCAACCCGGCTCTACGCATTAAGAAACTTTTACCGGAAGGGCATGTGTTGAAATTTTAAATTTCTTATGAGGACAGTGCACTGGAAAGCGCTGTTGGAATCCAAATATAATCATGAATTAAAGTCATTTTTAGACAATGTAGGAACGCACGTTAAACCTTGAACAAATAATCAAGTTGTAAGTCGGATAAATCATTGTTATAATACAGATTGCGGAAACGTTGCTTTCGAAAACTACACTTCCCAAGAAGTGCGCTTTCTCAAGTAGTTTTTCTGCATTGATAAAATTGCGCGTGAAGTACGCTTCATTGAGCTTGTCCTCTACAGGTAAGCCTATTTACCGCAAAGGAGAAGTACCGGTAGCCTATATTCTATCAGAGACAAGAGTCGCACGACCAAGTCTCAAGAGCCTGCGTGTGATGTTAACGGGGTAGGGCGGCGATTACCCTACATCCAAGCTGTGTCAATGACAATCGTCATTTTTTCGCACAGTTCTGTTAACAACTAGGGTTTTTTTGTTCAGAAGTAACTACAGAACTTAGAAAATGTAAAACGATTATGAAAAATCGTTACATAAAAATTCAAAACTGCGACTATAACTCCTCACGTTTGCTTAATTGCTATAATGTGAAATTGCTCAGCATCTACCGATTACCGGTTATAGAAAACGTGTGTGGCGTGTTCGCTTAAAATAAACGAATGAATTAAGTATGAGGAGCAAGTTATGAAATCCGTCCAATGTGCATCTGAAACTGTGTGTTTTGCAGACCATGTGGACCTTTGTGCAATATGTGCCTCAGCTCTTCTTCGTGGCAATGCGCAATGGGTAAATACGAATGCGATTTTGTAAACTTGCAAATGCGTTTGCTAAAACAATTGTTACAAAGTCATTAACGTTCTATCTACTCCTTTTTAATCTGCGCGTGAACATTTTAAATGTTACCAAACCAAATGCAAATTGAACACCTGATTGCTTTTTTAGGTCGCCTGCGACAGTTGCGAAAAGTGGTTTCATTGCCAGTGTGCAGGGGTGGAAGAGAAACAAGTGCGAGAAACAGAGTGGCATTGTCCACTTTATAGCTATTAGGCAACGTCGCATTACACTTCGTATTCATTCTTGTTCTTTTTTATTGAAATATGATGTTGTTCAACTTGTCGTTAACGCTTACTGTTACTAGTCTTACGGTGCTCGCATCGTTAGGGAAAGTGCACAGGATCAGTTCATTTTTTCAACTTCTGCGCTATTTACAATTTTGGCTTATTATTATGAATTGAATCTTCATATGAAACGGTTAATTACGTTTAGAAAAGACTGATGCACAACGAAATGTAATTGGATAATTTTATTCATCTGGACTGACTGAGGAAAGTCACAAAACCAAATATAATTTGCACTTTTATGTGCAAAAGAACAATGGTTAGTTAAAACAGACTAAATGTTGTAGTTTATTCAGCTTTAAACATCAGATAGAAACAGCAGTTACGAAAATAATTATGCTGCATGTCAAGATATGGCAATATGGCACTTCTCAAAAGGAAGCCACACCAAAAGGTGAACACAATTTCACCATTCCACACTTGACTGATTTCGATGTCTTAAGCTTTTAAGTATTATGTTTGATTTGGAAGATAATTGCTATTTTTTTCTAACGTCCATAAATTGCGCAAATGGCAAACAGTTCGACTCGATTTCTTAACCTCATTATAGCCAACATGTTCGTTGCATTTTCTGAAGGTATCTGTACAAATCAAAAGAAACATTGCACGATAAGAACGTAGGCCTAATTAGATATAAATCGTTTCGGTATCCACTTAGTCTTCTACTTATGCAAGCGTACATTACCTGTTCTAATTATAACCACCAATAAGCAGAATATGCTTTTCTCAAGCAAAAAACAATTACCTGCTTGACTTCTAATTTACTTCATTTTAAGACCAAAATGTTGGTATTGTTCACACAAGTGTAAAGCATATACGAAATAGAAATAGTGATTTTTCTTACAAAGAATTTTATAGAATAAACTAAAAACAAGTGAAAAACAACAGTTGTGGGGAAAACCCCAGAAAGACTGGAAACATACAAGATCAGAAAATTCATGCGAGTGGTTTAAGAAATTCAAGAGTTCTTAAAACCATCAGTGGCGTAAAAAGTATTTTCAAACTGTACTTAAGTAAAAGCATTGTTACTGACGGCAACACTACTCGAAATAAAGTAGAAAGTATTGACTAAAAAAAGCACTTAAGCAAAAGTAAAAAAGTAGTCATTTAAAAACTACTCAAGTAAAAGTATAGCGTTCTCAATCGTTAAAGTGTCAAATGCACATTTGCCGATGATGACTTGCTGTGAAGGTGGCAAAATGGTAAACCAAAAGAAATTATTGCCGCTCAGATGGCCGAGTGGATAGAGCGTCTGCTTCTGGAACGGTAGACTCGGGGTTCGATTTAGAGTAGGGTTAAGCCAATGACTTAAAAGTTGATATTTATAGCTTCCCAGCATGACGTTTAGCATCAAAGGCGACAGCGTGAAGAACAAACCCGCAAGTTCATTTGTTGTGCCGTTCGGAACCACGCTTAGCGAGATTTCCCCATCTCGTAGTGGCAGACAGAGAGCTCGAAACTCCTAAGCAAGCTCGTTATAGCCCTCTATCACAAAGAAGAATGAACATATGAATAAATCAGCATTTACTTCAAGCGGAAACCTGCATATTTCTGTAAACACTTCAATTTTAGCTTTGCAATTTGCTTTTTTCTATAATTAAGGTTGAAAGAGAAATGCGACAGTTTTACTGCTAGGCCTACAGGTTTATGGAATAGAACATATTATTGTGAACATATTAAGCATTTTGTGTAACTTGCGATCATGCAGTAATGAGAGACAACAAGTGACATTGCATGCGACGCAACTTTGCAACGCAAGATTTCAGGTGCAACGAGGGATTTTAAGTGAGACTAATACGTAACTCAACGATTACTTTGTACTTTTCTAAAATAAAAACTACCCAAGTAGAATTACTTTACACTAAAAGTACTTAAGTAAACGTAAAAGTAGCAAAAAAAAAAACTACTTAAAAAAGTACTCGTTACCGAAAAAAATACTCGAGTAATCTACTCAAGTAAAAGTATTTCGTTACTTTACACATATATGTTTGAAGAAACTTAGCAGCACCATACCAGTTCGTTTACATACTATAGAATCAGTGAAAAATCACATTCATGAAAATGTGGAACTAAATCATAATGAGCAACATTTACCCTTAATCAGTAGTCTAGCCAACAATATTATATTATATATATCATAATGTCAATATCTGCAATTTTGAAATTTGTAAACATGAAGCCAAAAATACACACTAAATAATCATAAAGTGTAAATGAAATTGAAACAGCCCTCCTAATAGATGGTTTGGGCTTTTGTAAAATAATGTGAAAGCATCGTCAGCTTTGCTAAGCACAGCCAATCCAGATATATTCACCCCAGACTGTAATGACTCACTATTACATTACTCATCCTCAAACTCTGAACTTCATTTTTTACCAAGGTTGTTTCCTCTGAATTCTGATTCCCAAGCAGCCCACCTAAAAAACAGATGATGAAAGCCAAAAATCAACCATAGTTAGCCTAGCTACATCAGGACCTAACGCACCATTGCAGCATTAATCATATCTTTAAACGCTACTAATACTACAACTGGCTGATCAAAATGTACATTAAATCCTGACAAGTATGAGTAATAGTAATAAAATTGAACATTTTTAAACATCAAACTCTTTAACAAAACCTATTGTCTTGCATCCAAGCAACAGTTTACGGTACTAAATCCAATGCATGTGCAATGCATAGCAACAATCACCCTACCTCACAGTTCTCTTCTTTGCAAATAGGAATGAACCCAACATCTCCTGCACAGTGCATCCCAGAGCTTCTTTGCATTGTGCAAGCACAAGTAAAATGCAGTACAAAAAATGTTGCAGTTTTAGTTTGTAGAAGTTCAATTTCTAGGCATTTAACTGTTTAGCATCTCTTTTTATTCTGAAAAAAAAAATCATGGGAGCAAATCCCAGAATTTACACATTATAAAAGCAAAAGCACAGTGAGCCATAAACTGTAAGTAGTTTAACAGTGCACCTCTAAACAAACATGAACAACTGACCACCGCAAACTGACTGCCGTGACAATCGACTGCCCACAACAATACATGTTTCAACCAGGTTCGAAAACAATCACAGCGGGGAGTAAGTCTACAGCGATTTACCCAAATTGATATGTTTTTTGCTGCGCTGCAAAGTTAATTTGAAGTGAAAAAACTTTCAGCTGACTAATAACATTACGTCTTGAATTGCAAAATGTAAATAAGTATAACTAATTTAAGGCTATCCAAATGATTCTCAACCTTCTTTTGGATCATCTTTTGCTTTGCTGACATTACATGAACGCAAGTCACAATTGTATTAGTAATTTTTATTATTGCACTCAACCAGTCAGCAAACACCCGTAAATATATCAAGCGAGATCGACTTCAGCCATGAATCGAACCCGCCACGTAGCATGTGTAAAACCTGAGCACAGTGCAGCAAGCCAATATTAAAAGTTTAAATTAACCTTTTAAAACCCCAGAGAGAAAAGTAGTGGTAATTTGTATTGTCGAATGTTGAGGAGGAACGACCATGAAAATGTCACCTTTTGCGGTTGAACTCCATTCTGCTTGGCAGAAACACTTCCCCACAATAAGATACGATTATTTCAAACAAGCCCCGGTACCTTTACACTGGTGCAGCACAGAGCAAGTCCATATACAATATACACTAGTCTAATCTGTTACCTGTACACTAGCTGATTAGTACTGTAGTAGGCCTACACACCAGTAGCCTACAGTGCCGGTAGTCTACCAGTGCACTTCTAAATGCTTAAAAACTGAAGGAGCTTTAGTCGAACGTAAACAGTTCAAACTGCTTAATGCCCCAGTGTCCCTAATGCTTAGTTAGTTAGTTAGTTGCATATTCATCCTCCTATCACGAGAAAGCGATCAATGCGCTATACGAGCTCGCTTAGGAGTTACCAGCCATCTGTCTACCACACCAAGATGGGGGAATCCCGCTAAGCGCCTTTCCCAACGGCACAACAAGTAAACTCGCTGGCTTGTTCTCCACACTGTCCCTTCAATGCTGAGCGTCAAGTAGGGAAGGTTGTGAATACCAATTTTCAAGTCATTGGTTTGACCCGACCTGGAATCAAACCCGAGTCTACAGCTCAAGAGACAGACGCTCTATACCACTCGGCCATCTGAGCTATAAAGTAATACTATCAAGATAAGCAGTAATACTATCAAGATAAGCTGGGATTTTTACCATAAAACTGTGAAATGAAGCTATTGCAACATCAATTAAACCACTCAGCCTTGTTTAACTTCTGCATAAAAATGCCACCTCTACAGCACTAAACCTCTACCACCATCTGTATCATTTCATAGTAACTGAAGTGGCGGTGGTGAAGTGGCGCCACTTGTATGTTGAAGTGGCGCCACTTGCATCTTGATGTGGCGCTACTTGCATCTTGAAGTGGCGCCACTTGCATCTTGAAGTGGCGCATTGACTTATATAGACTGAAAACTCAGCGCGAGAGGAAAAGGCGTGTACAATAGAAGAAAGAAACTTTGCTCCCGGACGGAGCCTTTTTTCTGGCACGCTCGGTCTGTTTTGTATACTTAATTCGCAAGTCGTTGTCGTTTGGCGGGGCACCTCTTCCAAGACAGATGGAAGGACCAAGGCCGAGGGTTTATCCTTTTACCACCCTGGCCACCAAACTTCTTGGGTCAGATGCTGACTGTAAGGGACTTCAGCTAGCATCATGTTTCATCATCCAAAACCATTAGACCAAACATACCTCGGGGCAGGGGCGGCTCGTAGTGAAGGCTGCAAAGGCTGCAGCCTACCCAGTTTATCACCTCCTTATTTTTTTTTTAAGAAGCAAAATTTTTTTACCTATTCTTGTCTTTCATACAACTATCGACAATATTTTTTTTGAAAAAAATAATTTTTCTACAAAAAATGGCAACACGTAAAGACAGCCACAGCCTTTCGTAGCAAGAACTAACCCTGTAGTGTTACGTCATCAATGCTTCATGGAAGTTTGAATTACGTTCAATGAGACGTGTTAAGGCTGTGTCAAAGCAGCCTTTTTGGTGGATATTGAGGTGTAAAGCTTAGAGATTGGCTCTATTTAGTTGCAATCACATAGAGATACTGGGTTTAATGAAAGATATGGGATGTTACGGGTTGCATACAGCTTAAGCTTGTGATACAGTGGTAAAGGCTAGTAGACTTTAGTTATACCTTATTTGAACTAATAGATTGCGTAAAAAGAAAAACTTTTAAGCTGTTGATTGACCGGTACCGCAGCTTAGCTAGGTTTGTAGACTAGTGGTAGCTTTTTTGTAGCCCACTAGATGTAGTCGACTAGGTACAATAGCAGAGTACCGGTAGTGTACTTAAATAGAAAAATTTGTTTAGGCCAAACTTGTGTTTATTCATGTAGACTACAGGTGCAGGTTACCTAGGCTACAGGTACGCACAGAATCAGCTATTGGTACAGTGGCGTGATAAAAAAAAATTGTAGAGTAATAATAATTCATGGGAAACCTGCCAGTGTTCCTGCAGTTGTGTATAGCCCAAAGCCTACCGCCTTGCTAGTGAAATAAAGAGTTTTTTTTCATTTCAGAGCGAGTATTTATTCTGGCCAGCTTTTCTAATCATGTAGCCTACCTGTTTAAAATAGTCACGAGCCGCCACTGCCTCGGGGTGCCCAATGTATGGGACACTGTGAGATGATGTGATCTGCGGTTTGTTCACTGGCACCACACTCACAATTCGCTAGAGGAGCGAGACCCCATTTGTACATGGACGAACAGAAACGTCCAACACCGGAGCGCAGACGGTTGAGCTTGACCCAGGCTACCCTCAGCAGACCCATACCCAAGGGTCTGGAGCTAGCCTTGGGAATGAAAGCGTGGAGTAGAGGTGTTCAGATTTTGGACATTTTTAAAAAGTGCATGTGCTCAAGGCTTATATGGTGCATTGGACCTTAAAAACATCCCCTGTGCAAAAAAAATTCAAAAATTTTATCTCTACCCTATCGCTCATGGCGGTTTAATAAGTATGCCCATTTTACTTCAAGGGGAATCCCCTTATGACGTCATTTTTGCTTAAAACTATCATAACTTGAGTTTTAAAACAGATACACAATCCAAACCAATTGCATTTTGTTTCTTCGAAGGTGTGGTTGACACTGAGGGTGCAAATGATGACGTCACTTATGTGTATGACGTCATTTTCAGCATTTGTGGGGGAGTCTGCTCTGTGTGGGATAATCTTTCATACTTGGAGCTAAATCAACTGTGTTTTATTTGTTCGAGCGTCGTGTGATTCGCACTGAGTTAAAAGTGATGACGTCACTGATGTATGACGTCATATTTAAAATTAAAGTGTTTCTGCTGATTTACCCACAGCTTTTTATATTCACGCAAATCGTACATAATTATTGCAGTCTTTGTGAATAGTTTTCCAATTTACGTCATGTTCTGGTTATAAGTCAAAATGCAGTCTCAAGCAGTTTTAGTCATAGGCGTATTTCAAAGCATAGTTAAAAGCAAGGTGTGTGAAGAAAAGCATCAATGCAACGTCAAATTTTTGCAAAATAGACTTAAATCGAAAAACATAAACAAATACTACTAGCCATAAAGAGTATCAGATAAGTCCTGATATTCATACATTATTTTGCACTAGAGTGTTCAATTCTAAATTAAATACTGCTCAGAATGGAGCGTGAATTGCACTATTACTTTGCACTGACCAAGCAGAAACAGAAGCAATGTATCAAAATAGTCAAGTCAAGTCAAGTGCATTTATTTTTGTTTGGACAGACGCAACAACAAAGAAATACTAAGAAAAATTTTAGCAGAAAGTAACAAAACATAACATTTCCTTCGCCAAACAATTGTTCCTTGCAAGCATTTAATCTGTAGAAGTAAGGGCTAAAGTTGATTTTTTAAAATCAACGTATTGCTTTCGGCGTTTTTCAACTTCTTGCAGAAGATTTGCTCGCTGTTCTTCATTTTCTGTCAAAATTGCGGCGTAGTCAGAGTGAAGCTTAACTCCTCTCTCAGCTGCATCGTTTACAACTTTAATGTTGGCAACAAACTTTCGGCCCTTCTTGAAAAATTCATTACAACTCCACGACCCCGGGGAGTCGTAAAGCTAGTTCTTATCCAAATCTAAAGCATCAAAAATAAACCACGTTTCTGGTCCAATGAAGTCAATTAGCTTGGAATCCTCATCAATCACCCGTTTAAAAACAGGAATACCCCGGCGGAATTCATCTGGCGGTGACATCGAAAGCAGTCTTAGTGCCATAGATTCTTTGACTTCGTTTGTCAGGTAAGAATGCTGACTAAAGAACGAGAATGCTACTATTTCTTCAGTCAAATACCACTGGTGAGCTGAAAGTTTCATAAAAGCAGCGTCTGCTACAGCTGGATCCTCTTTCTTGTAACGTAACATTTCCTGCAAAAATGTCAAATCGTTTATCGGAGCGTCCAAACCGATGCTGGATTTGAGCCATGCAGGAACATAGAAAAAAGCAATAAACACATTGATTCGTTGAAGCTTTTCCAAAAACTCACTGTCATAAGACAGTTGATCGGCCCACAGAAACATTTTTTGGCAATATAGTACTTGGCCCATCCATCGGGATCTTGAAGTAGCGCCAGGCTTGTGATGAAAGAAATTGAAGGGAACGGCACCTAGTAAGGCAAGTGTGTTTTCTGCACACTGCTTATAGTCTCCTCTTATAAATGATTCTTTTGTTCTTTTTTAATTATCTCTTGGAGCTCATAGATTATCTTCTTCCTGTTTTGAAGAAATTTTGATGAAACGTCTAAGAGACGATAATTTCGAGACTTATCTATTTTTGGCCAACAGGATTTAAAAGATATGAAATTGGCATCTTCTGGTCCTGACGAATCGCCAAACAAGCAGTTATACGCTGCTTCAATAACAAGCTCGTATACGCGGTGACGGCAAGCGTTGTAGAAGGGCTTGTGGTCCAAAAGCTTTTCCAAAGTTTTTGCGGCACCTTGATTCCATCCTGTGTTACTTGCAGTTGTATCAAAAACTAAAGCTTTCACGTTTTCTTTTAAATTCCACACCTCCAATAATTCATAACTTGCCTGTGCTTGCGCTTTTCCAGTTGCTTTTTCTAACTTCTGCACTCCGAATAATTTACCGTCCTTAAAATCCAAAATCCCCGAAATAATCACAGAAAGAGCTTCATGCTTATTGCTATAACGATCTTTAGTTAATTTTCCATCTCAGTGAAGAGCTAGGCAATCTTGTGGCGTTTCAGATATTTGGTGGAAGATTTCACTGGAAATTTGAAGTCTGTTTGCTATACGAGCTCTGTAAGTAGAGGAACGTGATAAACAAAAGTCATTAACATCTCCCTAGCAAGCTTTTACAAACGATGCTATTAACATTGTAGCAGCGTTATCGGCAATCTTAAACCTGTCCAACACCTCGGTGATTTCTGAGCTATTAATCAGGTTTCTGGGTACGCTTAGCGTCACGAAGGAGTTTTGAGAACTCGGACCAGCTTTCTCGCTTGGCTCATATTCAGCAGCCGAACTTGGAGTTGAAACAGTAGAACTTGATTGTTTGAAGACGTCAGAATCAATTTCATCACTGCTAGACTGACCAGAAATAATTAAGCGAGCTTTTCTCTCCTGACGCTTATGGAGACTTTTCTGGAGCATTACATCTTTTCCACTGATAACGCTGTTTCTTGCGTTTCGTTGATCGTCGTAAAAGGCTATTATATCCTCAATTTTTTTCTCTGCAGACAACATTTTATTTTTTTGAATTATTTGAACTGCGTCCGAAGCCCCGATATCCCATAGCTTTGATAAATCTTCCTCAAACATTTCACGTTTTCCACCAGGATCAGATAAACGCATTTTATTCTTGCAGAGCTGTAGCCAAGTGTTATACTCTTTTTGTAGCCTTCTTAATACATTACGTTTAGGCATTGTTTGGATTCTAGCCTTAGACCAAATTAATAACACTTCGTCGATAGCTGCCGAAAAATGATTTTTCAGTGGAGTGGTGCTGGATGATGATTCTTTTAGATGCAAAACATGTTGAAGTACTTGCTTTAATAAAGGCAGTTTGTTTCCACTAATGTGCGGTGTACTTCGTCCAATTAAAAAGTAATCACCTGACGATCGGATTTTTATTTTTTTCGAGATGGTTCAGCCATAGCACTTAATTATACATAGCTTACTATCTCTTGCGAAAAGTAAATATCTGCAAAAATGGTTGGTCATTTCTTCACTGCATATCAAAATATGAAGCATGCTTCTTGCGCAGTCACCTAGTCCTTAATTGAGTTGGGTACCCTCACACTCGTTATTGTCTAAGCTTAAAGTTTAATCAAATTTTAAAATATTCACGAAATGGAAAGAGCACAGCTGCTGCACACTTATAAATGCCTGATTTATTACAGCGTAATCGAACTGTAACTACCGGCATTTCAAAGAAATAATATATTATCAGAGAATAGATAGAAACGGCCTTATCACTACTTCGCTAATTGCTACCGGTTTCCAATAACTTTAAAGCTGCTGACAAACAGAAATCTGCAATCGATCTGCTGACTAACCTAAATTTGACTAACCGAACGGCGATCGTGGTATAGCTATGTTAACGTGAATGAAAAAATGCAGCTAAATCTTAACAAGTTAATAACATTATAAAAAACTAAAGCTCCATGAGTGCCAAATATGACGTCATACATCAGTGACGTCATCACTTTTAACTCAGTGCGAATCACACGGCGCTCGAACAAATAAAACACAGTTGATTTAGCTCCAAGTATTGAAAGATTATCCCACACAGAGCAGACTCCCCTACAAATGCTGAAAATGACGTCATACACATAAGTGACGTCATCATTTGCACCCTCAGTGTCAACCACACCTTCGAAGAAACAAAATGCAATTGGTTTGGATTGTGTATCTGTTTTAAAACTCAAGTTATGATAGTTTTAAACAAAAATGACGTCATAAGGGGATTCCCCTTGAAGTAAAATGGGCATACTTATTAAACCGCCATGAGCGATAGGGTAGAGATAAAATTTTTGAATTTTTTTTGCACAGGGGATGTTTTTAAGGTCCAATGCACCATATAAGCCTTGAGCACATGCACTTTTTAAAAATGTCCAAAATCTGAACACCTCTAGCGTGGAGTGACAATGCGTTGGCAGAGTACTCCATGTCCCATTTCGTGTTCGTCCACTGGGCTGCACGGACGTCCATCTCAGAAAGACTGTCTAGTAATTTCCGAGCAGCAGGTACAAATAAGTGTCTAGATTTCAATCTCTCCCTACATACGTCCTGTGACTCATGAAACTGGCCATGTAAAATGTGGCCAGGGTCCAGGGAGCTGCGGTTGGCTAGGGAGAGTGTCGCTCCTTGTCGGCGAAGCTCAGCTGGCTGGATGTCTGAAAGAACCGGAAGGTAGACCGATGGAGTGGGACGCAGGCACCCAGTGACAATGCGCAAGGCGTCATTTAATACACTGTCGATAAGCCGTATGTGCACGCTGCGGCATCAGACTGGTGCGCAGTACTCGGCAGTCGAGTAGACCAGAGACAGGGCAGCTGTGCGTAATGTCTTAGCGCTAGCACCCCAACCTGTTCCAACAAGTCGCCTAAACAGTGATGCGCTAGTGCTGAATAAGCTCTGTAAAACAATAAGTTATACTGCATAATGTACAAAAATAACAATTAAAATTTAACTGATAATGTTAGTATTTGTGATGACTGGTGTGCGGAGTTCTCTTTATCAGAGCATTGACTTATATAGACGGGAAACTCAGCGCGAGAGAAAAAGGCGTGTATAATAGAAGAAACAATCTTTGCTCCCGGACGGAGCCTTTTTTCTCGCACGCTCGATCTGTTTTGTAAACTTAATTCGCAAGTGCTGAATAAACTCTATAAAACAATAAGTTATACTGCATAATGTGCGAAAATAACAATTAAAATTTAACTGATAATGTTAGTATTTGTGATGACTGGTGTGTGGGAAAGGAGTGACAAAGCTGCAAACAGATCGATGTTGTTTAGTTGATCAAAAAATATAACGTTAATTTTTGTTCCATTCAAAAACAAAATATTTTTAAGCAAAGGCAACGTTAAATTTACGTTTAAAAATTCTAAGAGTTTTGCTGAAACCAGTGGCGTACGCACGGGGGAAGTTTTGGGGGTCAAACCCCCCATTGAAGATTTTAAAAGAAATGAAAACCTTTCTTTTTGGAACAAACCGCCTTTTTTCAAACAGAGATTGCAATCCAACTTGCAATAAAATCTTGAGAAACTTTCATTGTGATGCAATAATAGGCCTACGGGTAATCAAACTTTTCTGGTGCGCTGCGCTTGACGTTGACAATTGCAGAAAAAGCGAAACCTTTCTTTTTTGAAACGAACCGACTTTTCATTGTGCGGAGCTTGCCGAAACTGCTGTCATGTTTTTCCGTTCGGTCCAACTTTCTAATTTAAATTTGAGAAACTTTTATTACCATGCGATGCAACAATACCGGTATTCCAACTTTTCTGATGTGTTTTGCTTGAACTGCATTTTCGTCATTGATGCTGCTGTGAAGCAACTGGTAAGCAGGAGCTTGCTTAAATGCGGTGTACCTGCAGTAACTACGGCCGCGCACAGCATTTTTTTTTTTAATCAAATCTTCACAGTAGGCCAACTCGTTTCACTAACTCGCTGTAGTACCGAAGCGTGGTAGCGAGTGGCGGGGCCCGACCCCGTGGCTTAGCGCCTGGGCAACACAGCTCCGAAGAATCGTCGCACCGGCGGCGAGCCGTTGGTAACACTGTGTCTGATTTGACCTGCCTGGGAATTGAAACTCAGACCTTTCGCATCGATAGCGACGTTTTTAACACTGCGCTATAATCGGCCGGTTTGTTCACAAATTATTAAAATGTAAATACCTAAATTGACACTGCCTTATCAAAGTGCTGAAAACAAAACAAAAATACTGCCAAGGAAGACTAGACCAACAAAAGATTTAGAAAGGCCCAGGGGTGGAACAGGGAGGAGGGAGGCAAAATCGCTTTTACGGACCGTGACTGCCTCAGGAGCTGGAGGGCTCTATTTCCCAGACACCCCGATTATGTGCTTGAGAGTATCTCATGATATTGATGCAGTGATTTGAGTGAAAAATACTTGGATAATATCGACGCTGTTTTTGACCTTAATCACGTGATTAAAGATTTCTCTCGCGCGTAATTTATTGTAATTTAAAAATGTTTCGGTAGGTAGAGCAGTTTTTTCCCATGCTTCACTGTCTCCAGTTTTCAAGACAGGGGAAACTGCCCTTTTCATAATGAGTGCATATTAAATGTTTTTATCAACGTACTTGTGCGTTGTTTATAGCCTATCAATGTTGGTTCTTGAAAAAATTTTTTTGGAGGGAAGCAATTAGCCTACCTGTTTTACCCCCCTGGCTACACCCTGTTTGTGACGTAGCGAAAGCTAGCCTACTTTAGTCAGTTAACAGTAAAAACGAACATCGTCCTTCCTGGCAAATTCGGAGGGGTGTTTGGCTGATCAAGGTCAAGCATTCCAAAGGATGAGTGTACTTTTACCTGAGTGCGTCTGATGAGGGCTAATAGCCCAAAACAGCGCTGTCCCGCTCTATGGTTTAGTCAGTTAACCTTCCTATGGCCCAAAAATGAGGTCAACTAATAGTTTTTCAGTAAATTATCCACGGATTGACAGCTTGAGTTTTTGTGAAACTTTTTCACTCCTAAATGAAGCGCAAAGAATCAAGCAAAGTGTGAAGTAAACATCTGGAGTAAAGTATCTGGATTGTTTTAATAGCTGTGACGTCACTGAAACTTACGTCATAACAATGTGACGTTACTGAACCCCCCCATTGAAAAATCCTGCGTACGCCACTGCCGCACAGTGTATCTATATGACTAACAGTGAAACCACTCTCTGTGCTCAGTGTTCGGAACAAAAATCAAAGCTTAGATGTTGTGTTGCCATTTTTTATTTATTTTTGTTTTCAAATTAAAAAAAAAAAAAAACTTAATATGGGGAAGTGTTAGAGAAGGGATAAGGGTTGTGAGGAACAGTTGGGGGAGGTGTAAAGAAGTGTGGGGGGAGGTGTAAAAAAGTGTGTGGGCACCCCACACTTTTCTACACCTCCCTCACTCTTTTCCACTTGTCCCCACACCCCAACACACTTCCCTACACCCTCCACACTAACCCCATACGCTCTTCCACACTTCTCCACTTCTTCCATATTCCCCCATACTTGACCCAACTCCCCAAACTACCAAAAATTTTCCAATTTTCCCACCATCCATACTCCCCCAAATTCTCTACACTTCTTCATTTCTTTCCCATACTCCCTCATACTTACTTTATCATTTAACCCTTATCAAAATTTCTCACTTTTCTCATTTATTGCCTAATTCAAGGATCTCAAACACGCGGCCCGCGGTAAATTTCAGGATCTCAAAGTAATTGACAATGTGAGAAAACTTTTTTCACATACGATAAAGTGAAATTCACTTTAAAATTGCCTCTAAACCTGAACTTGCTCATCAAACTTCACACCCTGTAGTCTAAAATAAACATTAGCGTACTTGTGTTTATCTTTCGTTGTATTCTTATTATGTTTTCATTGTGAATTGCGGCCTTCAGGTATTTTACACGTCCTTATTTGGCCCTCAGAGCAATTTAAGTGTGAGACCTTTGGCCTAATTAGTCTAGCAATCAAGTACACAAGACGCATAAAAAATTTTGAAAACCAAAATAAAAAATGGCAACACAACATCTAAGCATGTTAAAAAGTTTTGCGTTATTGTGGTCATATGTAACGATGCTTTTTTATTGAGTGCGTCCACTGTAAGAATTATACCCAGGCCTGCAATGTGGCTGTACTCTAAAGCCGCGTCCACACGATTATAGTTAAATTATATTCAAGCCTTTCTCCATAAAACTGTATCAGATCAGTGAAATCGCACTATCAGGACGCTGCCCACAACAACCGTTGAGGCTGAACGGTCATTTTCGTGTGTGAGACGAGTGAAAACTTGGTTACGTTCGGCTATGACCTCCGATCATCTGTCAGGATTGTGCGTGCTTCATTGCCAACAAGATATAGTAGATGAGAAAAGGCCAATCGAATATTAGCAACCATCGCTGGCGAAAAGCGCCGACGAATGGACTTACGAGCGTAATTACGTCAATTGATATCAGCATTGAACTTGAATCAAAACTTAATGAACTTAGATTTCGACTTTATCTTATGTGGTGACCCCATACTAAGTAATCTTATCTATGTTATACGCGCGGTATCTCGTCGCTTTCTAATTTTCAACAAGCAAAATAATATAGGTCTACGCGTTCACAAATGATGATAGATTAGTGTGTCTGGCAGGAGCGTATTTTGGGTAGCATAGTGTCATGCCCCCCTTTAACTCTGCCTTTTAGCAAAAAAGAACAAAACTAATGGTGCCAAGTCACTGAAATATGCCAGACTCTTTTGATGGTTTCTGCAGCTTATGTCCAGGGGCGGATCCAGGAGGTAGGATGAGGGGTAGGCTATGAATCCTCCCACCAGACATTTTCAAAAATGTTTTTGATGTATACAATTTTTCCATAATTTCGAACCTCTTCGATAGCTGTAACTTCCTGCAAGGCTTATTACGCCTTAAGTACGCATAATCGAAAATGTGCGAAAAAATTGCATCATATTTGGTGAAGCACTTAGACTTGGGGTCGAAAAATTTAAACAAAATTTGCGTGAAAATTATTCAAAAAGCAATAAAATAGCCATTACAGCATGGGAATTTTCAGATTTTTTCGGGGGAGCATGCCCTCAAACCCTGGAGCTTTTCTCGTTTCTCAGTCAGCTTTAAGTAAGCCTAGTTATGCCGAAAACAAAAATACGCTTGAAAAAAAAAAATTAGAAATTATGTAGCCTACCCTCCTTTTTTAAACTTCTCGCTACGCCACGGGTGTCTTGGTCAACAGTGTAGTGTGTGACGATTGCCCAGTAAAAATTTATGACCAACTGGCTGTTTGAAAGAAAAAGTTAAAATTTCAGCATAATTTGGCGATCAGTTTACGACTTGGACAGAAATTCCACAAAGTTTATGTTTTCATCGATATGAGGGAAATAGGCTGCATTGCTGCTATAAGTAAATGACGTCAGATTTAAAAGTTACAAAATTTGGCCCCCCTCAATTTTTTTCTGGCTACGCCCTTGGCGGTACGTGCTTGAAAAGCGCAAACTGTCTACACTACAGCATTTGCAATCGTCGTGACGTGCTTTCTAAGCGACGCGATACGCTTCACTCTCATGAACAAAACCATGGCAATGTAATTAGCGCGAAATTTGTCTTTTCTAGTTGCGGATCAGGCGCGAAATAGAAAAGCTAGTTAAGTGTGCTGAAGCTAAGTACTAGGGTTGAATCTATTAATTTTTTAATTTTAAAATTCATTTGGAGCTTGAAAATTTAAATCCAAGCTCATCAAAAACTTGTGAGCAGGTCCAATTTTAATCCAAACATAGCAGGCATTGTTTTTTGTTTTTTTATTTATTTATTTTTTTGCCGCGTTTTATTGCAGCTTAAGTTTTTATTTTAGCGAAGTACATTCTTAGTGCGCGAGCTAGTGTCGAAAAAATATTTTGTCAGCTTCACCATCAATTATTTGGATTCTAACAGCAAGATGCTTTAATAGAAAAAATACAAAAAAACATTTGAAAAGACGCGAGTGACATGCAAAACAATGTGAAAATTAATGAAAATAACGAAATGGAAAAGTACAATTTAAGGCCAAAAAACACACAAAAAGTTTTCATTAAAAGAGCCTGAAAAAATGTTAACTGTCCTCAGCGTCCTTTTCCAAAGCAACGCGAAGCAATCAGAATCACTTTTATTTTCGACGCAAAAACACAATGCTGATAGAACAACAATTGGCCTGCGACAAAGGAAAGGCTGCGAAGGGACCAAAGTGGTCTTCGAGACAAGCAGCCACTTTAAAAGCAGAATAAATGGAAAATCTGTAATTTATATTGTGACAGAAAGCGTATAAAATAAAAACTGCCGAAGAAAAAAACAAAAAAGCAAAGCCCCCCTCCAAAAAAAAAAAATTAAAACAAAAAAAAAACAAATATAAGAGCAAGCTTTAGTTTGGATATTATTTAATTAATGTTTATACTATAATAATGCTGCAGTGTTTAGATAAAATTTAGTAATCATTCAATAATAGAAATTTGTATTTTGTTTTGAATTGGTTTAGTGACTTTAAATTTCTGATTTTTAGATCAATGCTGTTCCGTAATTTAGCACCCTGATATTGAATTGAGTTTTGTAGGCGATTTGTTCTGTAAAACGGAATGAAGTAATTGTTTTGGTTTGCAGTACGTGTACATTTTGTATGAACTTGACTGGTTTCTTGAAATAGATTATTCATACCAGCTGGTAATTTATTAGTGCTATATTTGTACATGAAAATTGCAGTTTCAAGTTTATATACATCTACGATTTTTAGAATTTTGAGTTTTTTGTAAAATGGTGTCGTACGATCTCTCCATTTTCCCCCTCCTATTACTTTAATTGCTTTGTTTTGTAGCACTTTAATTTTGCTAAGATAGGTTTTAGAAGTAGATCCCCAGAGAAGAATGCCATATTGTAAGTGAGAGTGGAAAAAAGAATAATATAATTGAAGCATGCAGGAGGTTGATAAAAAAGGTTTGACTTTTCTCAGTATTCCTAAAGATCGGGATAATTTGCCTTCTAATAATTTAATGTGAGGTTGAAATGAAAGCTTATCATGAAGAATTATACCAAGATATCTTGCTGTGTTGATTATAGGAATAGAAGTGGTTGGATAATTTGAAGAATTATAACAACAGAATTTGTTTAATTTGGGAGAAATAACCAAAATATTTGATTAGGTCATGTTTATAGTGAGTTTGTAAGCATTCATCCATTTGCTGACAGAGCAAATTTCTTCATTAACTTTTTCGATGAGTTTTACATGGCTAGAGTCATTAACAATTAGACAGGTGTCATCAGCAAACAGCCTAGGACTATTAGATGAGCATGAAGAAAGATCATTGACATAAAGCGAAAATAGAAGTGGTCCTAGAACTGAACCTTGTGGTCCTAGAACTGAACCTTGCGGACTCAGTGACTTTCATATCAGATTTAACATTTTCAATTTTTACAAATTGTTTTCTGTCATGAAGGTATGAAGAAAATAAATCATTAGCAATACCTCTAATGCCATAATGCGATAATTTCCGAATAAGAATCGAATGGTTAACCGTATCAAATGCTTTTTTCAGATCTATAAAGATAAGAGCAGTAAAATTATTTTCGTTAATGTTGTTGTATGCTTTATTGACAACATCTAATAGTGCGTGAGTAGTTGAGTGAGAATTGCGAAAACCATACTGCGTAGGAATTAGTATTGAGTTTTTGTTTAAAAAAGAGACAGTTCTAACATAAATAAGTTTTTCCAAAATTTTAGAAAGACAAGATAATATTGATATAGGGCGATAATTTGAAATTTCTTGACGGTCACTTTTTTTCAAAACGGGAATGATCTTTGCAATTTATAATTTATCAGGAAATGTACCAAGAGCAAAACAAGATTTAAAAAGAAGAGTAAGAGGATGCGCTAGGATATCAGCAGCTAAATTTAGGAAGAAGGTGGGTATGTTGTCAAAACCACAAGATTTAGATGAAGATGGCGAACGTATGATATTGAGTATTTCAGGTGGTTGTGGAGAATCTAAAAACATAGAAGAAGCTGAAGGACGTTTCATGTATTTCATGAAAGAGTTACATTGATGATCTGGAAGTTGTTTGGCTAATGCTTTCCCTATATCACAATAATAGTCATTGAATTCACGTACAATGCTTGAAGGATCATCAATCACTGAATTTGAAATTCTGATTTTGGTGACTGTTGATTTTGTTTTAGATTTGGACGGGAGAAGGGATTTGATTAAATTCCAAATTTTTTGTTGATTATGATTAAAGTAAGATAGCTTTTCGCGATAATACATCTGTTTAGAAAGAAACTTCACTTTAGTTAGTTTATTAGAATATTGTTTATATATTTTTTTTTGAAATTCATTTCCATTAACAAAGAAAGATTAATACATTTTTTGCTTGTGTCTAATTGAAACAAAAATACCCCTAGTAATCCATGGTTTGTGGAACAGTTTTCGCTTTTTTCGCGAAAGTTTTGTTACTTGGGCATGAGAGTCAATCTTTGCTAAGATAGTGGTAGTAAAGTCATCAAAAATTTTATTGAAATTTTCAGAAGTAATATCAGGAAGAGCATAAAAAAAATTGCTTAATGTTACATATAAATCGTCACGAAAAGCATCAGCATCAAATTTTTCAAAATCGCGTCTTTGAATTTCATGGTTAATTTTAAGCAATTTTGGCTTCTCAAAACTTGAAATATCAAATATTTTGAAAAAAACGGGAAAATGATCAGAGAGGTCGGTTGTAATTATGCCAGGAAAAACTGAATGGTTGCAGTCGTTAGTTAATATATGATCAATCGTGGTAGCAGAAGTATCTGTAACTCTAGTCTGTTTTGTAATGATTGGGAATACTGCATGAGACGAAAGCATATTTAGGTAGTTACGCGATGAATCGCTTAGTTCACTATTGGAAGATATATATATGTTTATATCACCAACGATGTAAAAGGTATTTTTTTGTAGCAGTGCAAAATTTTGCTCCAAAGAATCATTGAATCATTTGTGATCAGATTTAGGGTGTCGATATATTACACCGAATATTATTTTACACTGTGACAATTGAACCCACAAATCTTCACAATTATCTCAATCAAGATGGAGATGTTGGAGAACTTCAAACTTAATTTCGGAGTTAATATACATGGCAACTCCACCGGCATTAGTTTTAGAATCAGTGTGAATAAATTCATAGTTAGGTATTCCCAACGGTACAGTAATATTTTCACCTTTAATCTTTGTTTCAGATAAGCAAATTATATCTGGTACTGCAGACAACAAATGCAAAAACTCAAGAAGTGAATCAAAGTTTTTGTTGAGTGACCTTATGTTAATGTGTATTATAAATAAAGATTCATTAATGTGGCAGTTATTAATCGATAATAGTTTATCTAGATCATAATATTTCATGATTGTATTTTGAAACTTGATTCTTTTGCTTGAGGTAACTTTTGGCTTCCATAACCACACTTTTAAAGAAAACTTCTGTACGATGTTGTTCACATTCTGGAAAAAACAGCGTAGTGAATTAGGAAGCAAGACGTTGCTGCAGCGGGTCCAGTGGTCTGTCCGTCCCTATAACACCAGTGTGCAGCAGAAACAATTCACACTGAATGTTTAAAAATATTCTTTTTGTTCCGCAATTCCAATCCCAGTTCTTTTCAGCTTTGCAATTTTTTTTTTTGTTTTGCAAAATTACTTGGTATGGTTGCGGCAATGCAAAAGTAGAAGGATTTACTGGTGGCAGTGATCATCAAATCTACAGTACATAAAATCGTGCAAATGCTTAGTAGATATAAAATAATTTACTAATGTTCATTTCCTCCAACAAGTGCTACATTAGTTCTGTAGTGCCAAAATGGTTGACTTCACGCACAACATAATTTGGCACACATTTCTTGCGCCATCTGCTGCCACTGGAAATCTCAGAAAAATTACTTGTGGAAGATACGAAAGCCTTGTACAAAGAGTACAATACACAAAATCAAAGTACAAAGCATCTTACCACAAGAAGAATCTTTGGTTGATTTAATTGCTTCAATAAGAGCATCTGTCTTATCGCCTTCTAAAGCTCTGCATCTTTTCCTTGTTCCTGGTACTAACAAATAGGATATGTCATTTCAATGCAGCAACTAATTTGATGACTAGAAACGCTACGAAGTAAATTCAAATAATTTTGTAACAAGTATGATCGCAAAGTTATGATACCATGCATATTCTGTTGTTTCAACATGAAACGCTGAAAGCATACAGAAAAAGTCCAGTTAAAACATTTTCCGTAAAGCTTGCTATGCAGGTGCTATAGTCCACCTCTAAATTTTAATAATGCACCAACCTTTCCTCTTTTTATTCATAAAAGAATCTGTCTCGTATGCCGTGGAAACGCTTTCGACAAAATACTCCACTTCTTCGGCTTGTAGAACCGAATCTTTTGGGAAGGAGGCTGTGAGTACGTTTCAAGGAAGCCCATTGATTTGTAAAAGCCACATAGGACTTTTTCGGAGCAAGCATCGCCTGATCAGATCATCAACACCTCTTCTTTTTCTATTTTGTATGCACATGTCTTCTGCAAAATATTAGCAGACGATTATTTGCACTTTATTTTACATAGCTTGCAACCAATCATAACTGTGGTTATGCATCTAGCATAGTAAAGTTGTGGCAACGGATGGAAAAATGTTTTTCACATTAACAGAACCTCAATCCTTTTTTATGATAACTTCAAAATGTCGTGATGTGCTACTAATCAGAGTTGTTTGTTAGGGACAAGTTGCACACAAAGAATAAAATAATCAGTATCAAATTTAATCTTTCGTTTAAAAACTACCGGTACTGAAAAGGTAAAACTCTAATTTCTCATAATGTGCTTTGTTGCTGGCTCAAACGTTGGATCAAGCCATGTAATTTCGTTAGTTATTGTTAACTTGTAAACCAATTTTTATTTAGTACGCTGTATAATAAGTGATTATGATCTTAAAACCACGATCTTTTCAAGATTAGCCTACCTCGTTTGGGTGATCTGATTTTGATCTTGCCCATCTCTGCCAACGCGTGAACGCCACTCACTACTTCCTATTTGAATCTTGCACTCGTGAGTCAAGAATACAGCCAAGTTCGTTAAAAAATATTCAAATAAACATAACAGAAACAAATGCCAAAACAACTGCCCAAACCGGTCAACTACCTAGGCTAGGCCCATCGCCAGAAAGCTGCCCGAACGCTGGTAGGCCTCGCGACTTTAGGCCTCAACCTAACCGGTGCGTCCGACAAAAGGAGAAAGAAAAGCTCTGCTGCGTTAGCCAAGAACCAACAAAAGGAGGGTGCCAGCAGATAAGCTAACTAAACACATTAAAGCTTGAGCATAATTTTACCAATGACGTTCATAGAATGGTATGAAACTTGCTTTCTCTTCTTTGTTTCTATATTAACTTACTTTTTTTTCTGTATCTACGCTTCACGCACAGGTTTGACAACCAGGTTTCACCATAGTGAAACCTCTTGCGTTCACACTGAGCGAAAATATGTGTTCACACATGGCGGTTTTCGCCACCAGGAACGAAACCTCAAGCATGTGTGAACGATGAAAAGTCACGAAAACCAGTTTTGAAAACCTGGTTTTCAAACCCGCAAAATCGAAGGTTTCAAAACTAAAAATGCGCGATTGAAAACCTAGGTCCTAGACTAGTCTACTCTATATCAGGCATTTGGGCTGGAGTATTTGATTATTGTCGTTGGGCTGACTTTCTTCTGGTTGAGGAAATAAAAAGGAACTGAAGTAGATCGTGTAAAGGTTTTTCTTAATAGCCCTAGAAACAAGAATTTAAAGTTTTTTAATGGGGCTTAGAGTAAATAGGCAGTGTAAAGATTGGCAGTGGTTTGCAGGTTTATGGGCATGTCCATAGGACATTGAAACACAGAACAAAAAGAAGCTGCTGGATATTGGTGCAAGGCTGGTGTAGACTATAAGGCTATAATTATAGAGAAAGATTTGTCTTGCGTTATCCTAGTAAACTATAAATTTGCATACATTTAGTACGGTACCGGTACCGTATGTTTACATTGATCGTACCGACAATAGGTGATCCTACCGCTGTGCAATATAGACAGTGTCAAAACTAGCGCCCCGCGAACCCCTCAACCGGGGGGGACGCACAAAAAGGGGGGCTCCGTAAATAGTCAGTACGTAGTACTATTTAATTAACGTATGATAAAGGTGCCTTAAATAAGCCTATTCTAAGATTCAATACATTTTTTGTCTTTACTCGCGCGATGTGGGGCCCCCATACCATATTTATGCTTTTGGCCTTGGGGGCCCCTGCAAATTTTTCGAAAAATAGCAGTCGCAAAACTAGCAAACAAACGTTTAGTAGCATACCAAGGGCCAGGGGCGGATCCAGGGGGGGAGATGTGGGGGATGCATCCCCCCACCAGCCATTTTCAACAATGCTTTGGATAAATAAAGTTTTTCTATAATTTCGAACCTCTCATAACCATGGGTGCAAATCCATGGAGGGATGTATCCCCCCAATAATCCGGCAGCACCCCCCCCCAATATTTTCATGTCCCAAAACTTGGCGTCAGCGCAGGTGATGACCTTTTTTTAGCCTTCACGTCATTTTGGGCAAAAAAATTGGCATCTGGGAACGTTATGACCTTTTTTTTTTGGTCTTCACTTCATAGTGGGCAAAAAATTTGGACATCTGCAGACGTGTCAATTTAGCTAAATCATCCCCCCCAATATCTAAAAATGGTCGATTTTGCTAAATCATCTCCCCCAATGCTCAACATAGATTTGCACCTCTGTTCATAACTATAAATCTTAGTCGTCTTAAGCACGCATAATCGAAACTGTGCTTACAAAATGCATCATATTTGATAAAGCACTCAAAGTTAGGGGCCAAAAATATGAACAAACTTTGCCTGAGAATTGTTTGAAAAGCGCTAAAATGACCATTACAGTATGCAAATTTTCAAACATTTTTCGGGGTAGCATGCCCCCGGACCCCCCTAAAGTCTTCTACTTCTGCTTCTGGGGGCCCCGTTCATTCAAATCTATGTTAAACACTGAACTCCAAGTGTATACATAGCCACAGTTAAGGGCATCTATACATTACATAAGTCAAATGTGTGTAAGCAACACAAACTTTTTCTTTTTTTAATCTTTTTCAGCAAAGCATTTCACTTATGTCACTTTTTTGGTAGTTTTGTTCCGGTAAAGAACTGACTGCTTGAACAAGTTTTTTTGGTGAAATCGTCCTTGTTTATTCGGTTTGCATGTGTAAAAGGTTTATGGAAGATTAGCAGCAGTTTGTAAAAACGCTCTAGTTTAAGGTTTAAGTAAATACAGTAGTAGGCCTGCAGGTAACTATGTTGTTGTACGCACATGAATACCAGAGAAGCTGAAGGCAGCTGTCCTCGTCAATCGCAAATACACAGCTCCAATGTCTCCTTTGGTAGCCAGCCTTTGGGAAAAAAATCGTCATTTACTTCCCAAAGAAGACTACTTACGGAATGAAATCTGGGAACGTGAAAAAAGTCCCGAAAAACTGATGGCCAACTTTTCTACACATTTTTCTGATGCAATTGCATTTGTTTGTGAATGCGCTACATCTTTTCAATGTTTTACAGTTACTTTCCTTTTTCAGTTTTGGAGTATTTTACTGAATTTTTGGTGTGAATTTCGTTTTACAGAATTCATTGTTTTAACGCATTTGCAGGAACCGGTATTATTGTCTCGATTGCTTTTATTTTTACTGATTTTTTTGCGTTGATTTGATATTAATAGTTTTTTTGCATGTGTTATAGCTTTTCGTTACCTTTTAATATACAAAAACCGAAACTAACCATGTGTAGAGCATTTATACCTAGCACCTCCATCGTATTTTAACAACTTCTTGACACGATCCTCAACGCCTGATAAAAGCTTTGCAAACAATGGTGTCACCCAAAGTTGTCGGTACTCAAAACAATATATTACTCCAGAAAAACAACACAAACCAAATTCAGCAAACTATAAAACAATTGTTTGATAAGATTTCTCGCTCGCATTCCAGCCTCATTGTTCGAGTCGTCCTCGTCAAGTTGGAGACCCAGTTGACCATGAGTCGCAGCTGGTCCTTCACCGGTCTGGATATCTTCCACAAAAAAGTCACCTCGACATTCACACACATTGTGCAATGAGCAGTGTTGCCCACGCTCCAATTAGGCTATCGGCATTTTCTACGCCTGCGTCACACCGTTTTAATAAGCATTCAATACGCAGCGATGCGTAAGTCTTCCAAAAGCTTCCTCCACCATCTGACGGGCCGAACTCAGTTTTTGCAATAAAATAGTAGGCTACGAGTAGTTACTAATACTGTAGATCAATTAAAAAGCTTGAATGCCAAACATTATTTAATAAATCATCATAACGGTCGTGGTCATAACAACACTCCCGAAACTAGTTACAAAGGACTCTCAAGAGTCAGTAAAACCATGTTCGCAGCCGGTGAGATAACACCCTCACTAATCTGAATACAAGGCTGCACTGACTATGCTGTTAACTGGAATCATGCATGCAAAAATGCCAGATGACCGGTTAGAGCAGGGGTTCTTAACCTATTTTCGTCTCGTTCACCCTTTGCCAAATAAAAGAAGTACAATTTAGTGCCAGTGCAACACTCACTTTCTAAATACTGCAAACTGAAGTTTGCTTCAATTTATAATATAGTAAATTTACCCCAGGCGACAAATTTACCCCTGGTTAAAAACCGTTGAATCAGATCATATACACTAAACCATGGGCGTACCCACGTAGGGGCAAGGAGGGTCAGTTAACCCCCCTGGAAAAATTATACGAATTTTAAAATGCAAAGAAACGTCCAAAAACGAGTAGTATGACATGATGGGTGTGGGAGGGGCGTCAGCTGCGTGCAGTAGGCCTACTAGCACTACTAGGCGATCTCACTAGTCACAGCTCAATAGCGCGGTACTACACAAACGAAAGATGTCGAAACAGCAGCTATTAAAGTGGGGTGCAGATATCGTTTTAAAATTTTTAGAAATATACAACAGCTATGAGGTTTTATGGGACACGAGCCATGAAAATGATTTCAAAAATGCAAGGGGACACAATTTAGGAAAACTGTTCCTTGAACTTCAAAACGCCGGACCAGAATTTCAAATTCCCGAAGAAGAAACTGTAAAAGGAAAAATCAAAAGTATTAAAACTGTTACCGAATCGAACTCCACAAAATTAAACGATAAAAAAAACAAAAAACTATCCAATCTCTTACCCACTTCCTTTTCTTTTTAAAATAAAATTCTCTTATTACCCCTTGACTAAGTTCGACACATGCTAGCCCTGTTAACGAAAGTTCGTATACGGACTTAGCTATTAACGAAAGTCCGTATACGGACTTTGCTATTAACCTGTTTCAAAACTTTCGCTGCCCTTAGATTTGCTGTAGGTTTAGAAACAATTACTACTTACTACCCGTATTCGCTAGCTGCGAATGCATTATTTTATTTGCTTTGTGTGACCAGCATTCGAAGTTAATATGAGCCAGCTAATATTAGAAGCGAGTAAAAGCAGCGAATAAATTAGCCTAGCGTGACTTCGGCTTTAGCTATAAGGCAACGCATATATTTTGAGTTTTGACCTTCCCTAGCCAAAATCCTTGTGACGCTCATGCAATAAACCATCAAATTCTTGCATTACACACTTAAAAGCATACCAGGTCTACCTTGTTAAAAAGTATTTCACTAGTAGTAGTTTCTTGTAATGTAGCTAAGGTCTCATCAACCATGGTCGCAGTGGCTACGCACTGTCACCTATTATGCAATAGGGAAAAGTCGTGTTCAGGCTCCCAGGAATCTGTAAAAAAAGCATACAAGTTAAGATCATGCTACATGTGCATTAATACACCCCAATGTCCTAGTCTTTGGCAAAACCTCACACATGTAATTGGCAGTGTTAGCGAAAACCTATGGCTTTCTTGCTAGTTTATGATGAAGAAACACAATATTGACAAGCACTACAGTTCGATAATGCACAATATTTACAGCTAATACATCATTGCTTCATTTATGAGAGCTTCATGTTTTTACAGATGTACACCATGTTAGTACCGTACTGTACCGCAGTACTTTTTTAGTACCGGTACCGTCGGTACTTTGGAAAAAAAGTACCGCAGTGCCGGTACTTTTGTTTCTCAATTTTTAGGCGATACTCGGTACTTTTGCAAAATCTTCTGTAATAAAAAAAAAAATAATAAAAAAACTTAAAGTCTGCACAATTGCCCCTGTATACCTTCCACAGCAATTGTTTGAAAGATTTGTTTTTAGAATACAATGCTGCCAACCCGTCAAGCGCGGCAATAGAAAGGTTCTTTTCCCAGGAAAAGGTATTTTGAAGCAGAAGAGGAGTGATCTTTCAGACGACCATTTCCAAATGCTTTGAAGGCAATTCAGAATAAAAGTTTTTCAATAATTTTGTCTGCTCTTTTTGCGTCACCGTCTGTTGATAAGGTTGTAACTGAAGAGAAATTCTTAAGACCTGGGTAGATTTCTTATAGCCTGCGTACAACATGGTTTAAGTAGGCTGATGTTAAACAGAGTTGCGCAATGCGTAGCCCTAGGAAAATGGATGCGCCCTCCGAAATGTTTTTCTTCTCGTTCAATACGGTTCAGGAATGTTTACTTTATCTCTGAAGGCTCAAGGATTTGATTGGTTGATTTTTACGTATTTCAATGCAACTCAAAACCTAAACTTTACTATGAGAACAAGGACGACAAAAAATTTGAAGTAGTTTTAAGACGTTTTTTGGAGATTTCAAAAATAATTTTTTCGACTTTGACTCGCAAATATGCTTTTTCTAGATATTCCACCGACTTACAACTCTCCTTAATACAGCTTGTTTCTCTAGTAAATCTTAAAAAGGTGCAAAAATATAACATAATTGTGTATTTTTTTTTTTTAATCCGATCGATGTAGACCTTATTATTAGAAAGCGGAAATCAATTTCATTTTTTAAAGGCCTACATCCTAAACATTACCGCCCTGAGGCCTACTTTAACAGCATACCACATTTTCGATAGTGGTATTGCATTTTCTCGTGTCAACTCGACGAGTAGGCCTATTTATAATGTTTCAAAACAATCGTAGCTGATTATGACCGACTATTGCATCAGCTCTTCCCGTTTTACTTTGAAGCTTATTCGCTTTCTGTTAGTCCCGTTATGAGATTTAATCCTCACTCCTAACGCGCATATGCATTTTTGCTCCAACTAACTTAATGGCATGCTATCTCACAAAGCAAAACGTGTCTTCGCACTGACGCGACCCCATCTTTAAAAATGTCTACATACGGTGTACGCCTCTCTTAAAACTTGTTTCCTGATAAGGGGGTGATGAAAGTCTCTAATTTCCAAAAGGAAGTGGTCGAACAAAGATGTTTGAGGATCACTGCTCTACACCCAGGGTCTCCAGTCTCGCGATGAGTTTTCATATTGTCCTCGTCCATGGTCGCACAAAGTATTGTCCATTATTATGATCACATGAATCTAACTTACAACTTTGAGTGCTTTCTGATAATCGCAGACACGAAAAAGCGCCCTGAAAAAGTTAGAACGATTTACTCTAAGTGATGATCCGGTGTGCAACAAGTTTCAAAAAACAGCGAAGCATGCCACTAAATGTTATTGGCCCTCGGCTCCTCGAGCACTTTTACTCTATCAAATCTGGTATTATACTTCTGAAAAAATAATTGGATACCCCGCAGCTCTACACACTTCGATGTTAAAAACCTGTTTTTATTTAAATGACTTCCCTAAAAGGTTGACGTCATTACGATTTATGACGAACTCTTGCAATTGAAAACTCCTTTAAGCGCCATTTTGTACTAGAACTATACATTACATAAGTCAACTGTTAATCTGACGATAGTCGTTGTTACAAGCTGATCTGCTGATCAGTGATCGCTGCCAGCATACGACAAATCAATGTGTCATGTCAGAGCATAGCAGAGCTAACAGTGGAGTCTAGACATCAATCCTCTTAAATGTCAATAGCCTAGTGTATGTAACCTAGATTTCTCACCTTTTTCACCCCCACTTTGTAAAAGCGTTGCTTCCACAGCCACATTCAGACATATGGCAACAAAATAGACTAGACTAACACTTACAGTATATCAGTAATCAGAGATGGGCATTTATCGCGATAATTTATCGGTGATAGTTATCGGCGATAACTTTTTACCGATTGTCGTTATCGCTCAAAATAGTTTGGATTTATCGATTACCGTTATCGCTTTTGTTATACATGTTGTTATCGCCGATGAATTATCGCGATAAACGATTTTTTATGCACGCAGTGTTTAAACTTCAAAGTTAGTTGGCGCTATGGAAAAAACACACGGTGTCCATAAAGACCGTTGTAATTTTAAAAAATTATTTCTTTGTTTTGCTTAATTTCACGGCAGAGTCCGTGAACTTTTTTTTTGAAAAATCTAAAAAAAACATTTTTGCAATTCGACTTACAAAAAAAAACTTTGTCACACACATTGAAAATTTACCGCAACAATTATTGGAAAAATTTATCGGCGATAATTCATCGATTACCGATATTGCTTCAAGAAATTGAGATTTATCGATTATCGGTATCGCCCAGGGCTTTTTTGAAGTTATCGATTATCGTTATCGCTTTAGTACAGAAAGGTTTATCGTGCCCATCACTGTCAGTAATCAAGATACTGTAGGCTCACCTGATAAAAGTTCGGTTAAAAAAAATTCCACCACATTTCAATAAAACTTGTTTTATTGAAGCTAGTCTACAGTACGCTATAAGCTATGGTTATAAACCTAAAACTTATACATTACTCACTTTTTTGTTAAAGCCTAGTCGGTACAAACAGAATCTAGCACTTATGTAGGCTACAAAAGCCTGACACAATACCATCAGCGTTATGATTACAATTACTTTTTTGCACAGCCTAGTCTAGCACTTATGTATCAAAACCTGAAGCAAAACCATCAGCGTTCACACAGGGTTTCGCAACTAGTTGCGTTCACACTCGCAATCTGATTGTGAAAACCTCTCAATTACACGAGGCGCGAAACCTGGTTTCACGACGCGAAAATGCGTTCACACTGGCCAAAGTTTTCGTTCCTGGTGGTGAAAACCGCCATGTGTGAACGCAGCCTTATTGTGAGTCAGGAACTAGTAATGGCGGTACAGTTTAGACGTATGAGAAAAAACTTACCAAGCTTTTTATTTAGGCAGAACAAAACTTTAAAATAATAAAACTATATTTCAAGCACGTCACTGCTATTCGTTTCTAACTTTAACTTTGGAATGATTTCGCTTTAGTAGTCGCGTTTTTGATGGGCTGACCGTTGACTTACCGCCTTTTCATCGGGATTTTACTTGATGGTCGAGACCTTTCCGTAATTTCGCATTTTGTGATAAGTAGTTTCGTTAGTGCTAAAAGTAACAAGTCTTATGTCACTGTGTTCACGAATGACAAGTTAAGGCGTGACTCGGTGGTAAAGGCATTGCATGGCTGCTGACTAAAAGATCTTACCGATTTTGTCACCGTCTGCTCGATGCCTGTCATTTTGCTTATGCATCCACATTGTTGGTTATTTTATTTTCTTTGCTGTGTATGTGTAGGCCCTATATGACAACAAATATCAATTAATTTAACAAGATCCCTTGAAAGCTTTTTTGTGAGCTACTGAGAAAACGTTGGAGCCACAAAAGTTAACTTGTACAGCCCAGGGCGTACGGAAAAAAACTGTCTGAGGGGGGCGGCGCGCGAAGAATTTTTTTCACATTAAGGTGCGATTTTTCTGGCAGCATCTGAGCGACGCAGGCTTCTAATATATATCGGAGAAGGCCTGAGGGGGCGCGGGCATAGGAACTCCTGCGTACAGCTACCAACACAAAATCATATTGTGCAGAAAGCAATTTAATAATAATAGCCTAATAATAAAACAGTATTTACATACCGCTCTACATCCAGAAACCACCTTAGGATCTCAAAACGGTTTAACCAGAGTTCTCTTTATCAGAGTTGTCCGACTCTTTCTCATTTTCGTTTCTTTATTATAATGGTCACGTTTCAATACTAATAGATCAATTGTCTCAAAGAAACGTTATAGTGCATAAATTACAGTAGCAGCAGCGGAAAAATGCAGCAATGCAGTCTTGTAGCTTGCAGCAGCATTTTTTTTTCTTGCAGCAGAAATCACGATATGAAGCGCATGAATTTGTTTTTAAAAACTTTAAAACTTAGTGCCAACCCACTACCTAAGCTCTGCTACTACGCTAAAGAAAAGGTAACTTGTAGCCTACCCTATTATTTAGCCGCTACTTTTCTTAGCATATTTAGCAAAAAATGCTTTACACAGGCAGGCTTATATTAGCTTTTTCGATAACGAGTAGGCCTAGCATTTTTGATAACGAGTATATTTAGCATAAGCAACGCTACCTCAGCAGTTTTTACTGCAAAAAGCTAAAAAGTAGTTTAGTTTCAAAATTTTAGCCGCAATGTCGATTTCTTTGGTTAAAAGAAATAAAAATTACGCTGGATAATTTTGAGATTTTAAGAAGCTTGCACAGCACACAACATTAATATTTGACGAGCGCGTCACGAAACGCTTCTGAGATGCATCAGCTTTTTTCAAAGCTAGAATATTGATGGTAGAGGTTTTTCCTAATGCGAAAACAGCTTTTTTCAAAGCTATTCCAATTTTCCCGCACCGATAACCCATTATTCAAACACTAATATTTCATTTGCACTGGGAGCGATGGGCACGATAAAATTTTCTGTACTTAAGCAAAAGCGATAACCGATAATTTCAAAACATCCCTGGGCGATACCAATCATAATCGATAAATCTCAATTTCTTAAAGCCATATCGGTAATCGATAAATTTTTTCGATATATGTTGCGTTAAATTTTCGATGCGTTTGACGAAGTTTTTTTGAAAGTTAAATTGCAAAAAAATTTTTCTAGATTTTTTTAGGAAAAAGAGCAGTTCATGGACTCTGCCGTGGCAACAAAACAAAGAGACATTTTTTTAAAAATTGCAACAAGACTTTGTGGACACCGTGTATTTTTCCACAGCGCCAACTCACTGACTTTGAACACTGTGTGCATGAAGAATCGTTTATCTCGATAATTTGTCGGCGATGACAAAATGTATTACAAAAGCGATATCGGTAATCAACAAATCAAAACTATATCACCGATAAATGCCCGTCTCTGTGCACTGGTGGTTAAGCGAGTCTACAACAGTATTAAGATTTTATCATTTGAATAAACATTCGTTCGTTTTCCGATTGCAGCAACAATTTTTAGGAAACATTTGCAATTACTTTAACTCACTTAATTATGCAGCGCTCGGAAGGTCACGACTTTATTGATAAAAGGTCCCCGTGGGGACGTTTGAGTGACATTTTTTAACTGCAAATAAATTTACCGTGAGCATTGCGCATTTTTTCGTTTTGGTACAGAAGAGTTTTATCACAAAATAAAGTCCAAAAAAATCAAGCCGTCATTATACTCGCGGTATTCCGCCGAAGCGTGTAACAAGTAGCGGTGCCCATTTCCGCCGCTGAGCGCCCAGGCAACACAGCTTCGAAGTTCGAAGAAAACAGCCGTGGTGGCGAGTCGCTGGCGATACTGTGTCCAGTTTGACCGGCCCAGGGCACGAACCCCAGACCTCCCGCACCGATAACGATGTCGTTACAACCAGGGTTGCCTTGGTGGGGGAGCCCGGGAGACTAGGCCCCCTATTTCTAAAAGAACTGGTTGTCGGGGGAGCCCAAGGGGGCTCTTAAATTTGGCCAAGTCCTTGTGAACGTATTTTGTAAAAAGGTTGCAAGAAGGGCGTGAGCATGGCAGTAACTTAATGCTTGAATGTGCATTTTCAAATCTTTTTTTCGTCAAACATCAAAACTTGTTTCCCCAAAACAGCTACATCCTTCCCATCAAGTCGATTAAGACATTGCAAATAAATTGTTACATTTTCTGCATATTTTTTGAAGCGTGGTAGGCAGTGCCGTATCAAGGCATCGCCAAAGTTCGGTTCCGCCGGTTGGGGGAGGGGAGTATTTGTAGGGGCCCCACAATATTGTTGTATAAGACTCGCAATTAGAGACACAAAAAATTTAAAGAAAATTTTGTCAAAAAGTTGCTGCAAAAGCACTATAGTCAGTTGTCAGTCTTCTCTATGACAACTCAGTTGTCAGTCTTCAATAAGATGGAATGGGCTAACAGGTGGAATTGGCTGAAATAAACACAAGAAATGAGTCCTATGAGAAAAAAAAACAGAAGTTATAGTCAAGTAGTCAACAATGAAAATTCGTTCAACGAAGATGACAGAAAAAATTTAATCGAAGTAAACAATACGATGAAACTCTTACTGCAAGAGATACAAGAAATAAAAAATGAACTCTCAGAAAGTAAAGAAAAGCTAAAAAAGCTTCAGCACGAGAACGGTGTACTGAAGCAAGCTATGAATTTGTCTGTCACGAAAATGGACGAACTCGAGCAATGTGGCAGGCGTGAAAATATTAGAATACATAGGGTGAGAGAAAAGAATGGAAACAAAGATGACGGCGAAGAAGTACTGCTGGACTTGGCAAAACAACTGAAAATAGAGCTTAATCCCAATGATGTTCAACGAGTTCACCGTCTCGGAAGAAAAAGGTCAACTATGTCAGCTCGTCCTAGACCAGGGTTTCTTAACCAGGGGTGCTCGCACCACCAAGGGGTGCGAGAACTGTTCCTAGGGGGTGCGGGGATGTTGAATCATTAAGATTGGTTAGGTCCACTCTATATAAATACAAAAACTCATTTCATATATTGCTTTGGAAATTTGCAAGAGCAGCAAGTGCTTTTGAACTGCCTCTGTGATAAAAAGTATTTTCTCACTGTAGTAGTGAATCAGCGTTTTTTATCTCCTACCTTATAATCGAACAATAGCCTTTGTGACGTGATTAGAGCTCGTGTTATATTTTCACCTACTGAATTATTCGACTATTTTTGTACCGAGTCTAGGCAGATACACTTTACAGGAGTTGCTTATTTACTTCGTTGAATGAAAACTTTATTTCAGTTACTTTTGATTAAGAAAGGTTGTCAGAAGGGCTGGTTAGAATTTTTGTTTTGGACTAAACTTTAATACCACAAAGCTTTCTTCTAACATGCCCAAAAAGCGAAAATGGAATGATAGCTATGTCCAGTATGGCTTTACTTTTATTACCGAAAAAGATGGTACACAACGTCCGCAGTGTGTTCTTTGCTGCACTACGTTCTCAAATGCAAACTTGAAACCATCAAAACTTGATGAACATTTCCAGAACAGACATGGTGGCAAGACCGCAGGAAATGACATTGCGACATTACAAGTCAAGAAAGCTAGATTTGATCGTGCCGGCACGTTACCTTCGTATGGATTTTCACCACCAGAAAAGCCACTATTGAGAGCCTCTTATGAAGCTACATATCAAATTGCTAAGTCAAAGAAGCCCCATACGGTTGGGGAGGAATTGATCAAGCCATGTATTCTTAGAATGGCAGATATTGTTCTTGGCAAGGAAGCTGTAAAAAAGCTGCAACAAGTATCTTTATCAAATGATGTTACTCACAATCGAATCGTCGATATGAGTGAAGATATCCTGGAGCAGATTATTTCTGACATCAACGCAAGTCCTGTAAAGATTTCACTGCAGGTTGATGAATCAACTGACGTGTCAAACTGCAGTCAGCTAATAGCGGTAGTCCGATATGTGAAAAAAAAGGAAATTGAAGAGAGTTTTTTGTTTTGTCAGTCGCTGAAAACTACATCGCAAGCCAAAGACGTATTTGATATGATAAAAGAATTCTTCCTGAAGCACAAAATTCACTTAGACAAGATTGGTTCTATATGCACTGATGGAACACCAGCCATGTTGGGCAACCGTTCAGGATTTGCTGCATTACTAAGAAAAGAAATTCCAAACTTGAAAAGTACCCATTGCTTTCTTCATCGGCACGCCCTTGCAGCAAAAACATTGCCTCTCAAACTAAAGAAAGCTTTGCAAATTTGCGTGAAGGTTGTGAACACAATTCGTGGCCGTGCACTGAATCACCGATTGTTTCGATTGTTTTGTGAAGAGTTGGGTAAGGAACACACCGTGCTTTTATATCACACCGAAGTAAGGTGGCTGTCACGTGGTCGTGTGCTGTCTCGTCTGTTTGAATTACGAGATGAAATTAAGGAGTTCCTCTGCACAATGGGAAATGAAATGGCTGAATATTTTGAAACAACTGAATTTATTCAAAACCTTGCCTATTTGGCTGATGTGTTCACAGCACTCAATGAGCTCAACCGCTCTTTGCAGGGACAAGGAATCAGCGTAATTCACGCATGTGATAAGCTGTCTGCATTTAAAGAAAAGCTTCAGCTGTGGATTAGACGTGTAAAACAAGGAAACTTCGTAAATTTTCCTTCCCTTCAAGAAACACTCAAGGAAAGTGCTACCTTGCATACAGACCTTGTTTCAACAATAGCTGAACATTTGCAAATACTTAGTACTGCATTTGATGGCTACTTCTCGTGTGGAGAGTCACAAACCTGTGACTATTGGATCCGTCATCCTTTCAAGGTGAAATTGGAAGATATTGATGACAGTAACGACATTATGGAAGATCTCATTGATATGAGAAGCAATACCGCAATTAAAATGGAATTTACCGATGATAGTCTGGAGCACTTTTGGGCTTCTCAATTAGAAACATATCCTGTTTTGGCAAAAAAGGCTCTTACTGTGTTGGTGGCTTTTGCAACAACTTATTTGTGTGAAACAGGATTTTCTTGCCTGGTTCATATTAAAACAAAAACCAGAAATCGTTTGGATCCTCAGCACGATATACGAGTAGCACTTAGCACCAAGACACCGAGATTTGATGTCATTTTAAATGAGAAGCAACAACAAAAAAGTCACTGAGACACAGTAAATGTATTACTGCAATGTATGTTTTTTCCGAGTTAAATGTTATCAGTTACTTGAATAAAAATCAAATTACAATGGTTTTGTTATTTAAGCAATTCTAGAAGGGGGTGCGAGAATTGGTTGGTGATTTGAAAGTGGTGCAACAAGAAAAAAGGTTAAGAACCACTGTCCTAGACCTATAATAGCGCGTTTTGTGAATTACAAGAAGCGCAATGAATTTATCTATGCCAAATCGAAGTTGAAAGATCTGGAAAGTTACACTAATGCTTTTATCACTGAAGACTTAACACCGCTGAGATCTAAGTTGCTTCACTACATCAAGACAAATTGCGAAAACTTCGTTTTGGCTCATAAAATAAATGGGAAAATAAGAGTAAAAAAATCTGCAACCTGTAGAGGAAGAATCTAGTCGGAAGGCGAAAAAGATGAAGGTATGGGGAATTGGATTAGTATTAACTCTCCTGAGGACTAAGCAAAGCAGGGAGAAAATATTGACTTTAAATCATTAAATTATTACCCTTTGATGTTTAACGACGACCTAAATGTTAGTTCGCCATGTTATAACTTAGTCAATGATGATTAACTACGGTTCGTTAATTATCTTATCATACTGATATTGGTTTGTTTGTCTAACAAAAATGACATAAATGACATCATGTGTTAAATTGCTCTGCTTTAATTGCTCTAAACCTGTGTCTAACGATTTTGTGACTTGCACGAATTGCCTTAAACCATGGCACGTGACCTGTACCATAGACCTTTCAAGCTGCAATTCTTGCAACAACAAAAAAATAATTGACAACTTTACTTGCCGTGATTGCTCGCTCACGGAATTATCGCCTATTGACTGCTCAATACTTGAGACCTACGACTCAAATGAACCGACCAGTGGTTCGGTTCCTCACATGAGTGACACCAAAAATTATTCAGCAGAAAATAATTACGATGAATTCTCTAATCGCTCGATGTATTATCGTATAAATTCTCTTAATAATAGTCTGAAATACCATAAAAAAAATATTGATAATTTGTTTATCATGCATTTTAACATACGTAGTCTTCAAAGGAACTTCGATCAAAAGCATGAGTTTTTATCGAAATTGAGCGTACAACCTGATATCTTTGCCCTTACTGAAACAAAATTATCTGGTAATTCTGTTTACTCAAACATCGAGCTTAGTGGCTATGATTTTCTACACGCTGACAGTGAGACTCTAGTAGGCGGTGGAGGTTTATATATTCAAAACAAACTACATTACAGTGTAAATTTCGAAATCAATTGCGAGTTTAACTATGTAGAAAATATTTGGATTAAAACTCAAACCAAAAATGACACTCTCATGATCGGCGTCGTTTACAGACACCTAGTAACTTACGTTGAGGACATTGAAAATTTTTCTAATGCAATGAGTGACATTCTCCACGAATTTAATCATAAAAAGTATTCATACATGGTGGTTGGGGACTTTAATTTAGATCTGATGAAAGTTTGCAGCAACAATAACAACAGAAAGTATGCAAATAACTTAATAAGCTGCTCTTGTAAATGTCTTATTGATGCGCCAACTAGAGTAACTAAATCCTCCAAAACCCTTCTGGACCACGTATATGAGTCTACTAATGACGCACCGCATCACACCCTAGGCGGAATTGTGCTCTCCGACATAACTGATCACTTACCTGTATTTGCGATTAAGTCATCAAAAACGAAGAAGTCAAAACTGAGTAACGACTATCATTTTCGTGACATGACAAATTTTGATCCTGAAATTTTTGCAGATGAAATGCACTTTGAAATAAATAACCTTATGCTTCTAGACAATTGCGATATTAATGCAAAATTGGATGAGTTCAATCAAATACTTGGAAAAGTAATTAACAAATTTGCTCCATTAAAAAAAGCTTCGCGGAAACAAAAAAGATGGAAAAAAACCGTGGCTTTCCTTTTCCTTAGTTAAATCAATGCAACGAAAAAACCAGTGGTTCAAAAAACTTATGAAATTACCTCAAATTGATTCCGAGTCTTACAGGAACTACAAAGCTTATCGGAATACATTAAACAGGGCGATTGTTAATGCTAAACGCATTTACTACAATAATCTTTGTTGTAAAAACAGCAACGATCAAAAAGCTATGTGGAATACGGTGTATGAAATAGTTAATCCTGATAAAATAAAATCTAGTCCCCCAACGAAGTTAAAAACTAAGTAGGGTCATGTAACTTCGGATCCCCAAGTAATTGCAGATACTTTAAACCAATTTTTTACAGACATAGGTCCCAATATGGCAAATTCAATTTCCCCAAGCTCACAATCCTTCGAAAAATTTCTACATTTTCGCAATATCAAGAAGTCATTGTTTTTGTCACCTTCTACCCCTGACGAACTAGTCACCATTATCTCATCACTCAAAGATAAAAAAAGCAATTAGAAAATATGATTACGAAACCAAATTCATTAAACTAGCAAAAATTTCCATCGCTGAATTTCTCAGCAAACTATCTAATTTATGTTTAACCCGAGGAGATTTTCCAGAAGCTTTAAAAATTGCTGAAATAGTTCCGATATACAAAAAGGGCAATGTCTGCGAGCCTACCAATTATCGTCCAATCTCTTTATTGTCTCAATTTAGTAAGATATTTGAAAAACTTTTGTTTAATCGCGTCATCGAATATCTAGAAAAATTCAAAGTATTATCAACACGTCAATATGGTTTTCGCAAAAACTCTTCAACTATCCACGCCATTGCTGATATTCATAACAATCTCATGACAACCGCATACAAAAGATTGTACAACTGTTGCTTATTTTTAGACTTATCAAAAGCTTTCGATACGGTCGATCATAAAATTTTACTCTGGAAACTCGAAAGGTACTTTGGATTTAGAGGCCCGTCCTTAAATCTTTTCAGAGATTATTTCAACAATCGATTTCAATACACTAAAATAGCTAATTGCGAGTCTAATTTGTTAAATGTCGCTTGTGGTGTACCGCAAGGTTCCTCACTGGGTCATTTACTATTCCTAATGTACATCAATCACCTGCCCTCAGCTTCAGAGTTCTCCGCAAGTCTATTTGCGGATGATACGTATTTAAACATGTCTGACGCCAATCTGGAATCGCTTCAGTCTAGGGTTAATTGTGAGCTTAATAAAATTAATAACTGGTGTAGTCGGAACAAACTATCATTAAATTATCAAAAATCCAATTATGTACTAATCAATAAAGTTCCGCAAAAATCTATCTCGGCCCCTTCACATTGATACTTAGGATTATACATCGATGAAAACTTAAGCTGGTCGTTACATATCAAAGAGTGGTCACTGCAGCTTGCAAGAAGTTCTGGGATATTTTACAAATTAAGAAAATTTGTGTCAATTGATACTTTACGCACTGTACTTTGTGCTCTTGTTTATAGTCGCTTGCAATATGGTATCATTGTCTGGGGCACAGCGCATAAATATCTATTGCAAGAAATTAATTTGAGATTAAACAAATTGATTCGTATTTGTACATCAAATACAAAATTCTGCCGAATATCCCCATTGTACAAGAATCTGAAATTATTAAAGCTTACAGATCTATATAATTTTGAACTCGCTAAGTTCTTCTATCTGCTTGTACACGACGGGTTGCCGTCGGGAATTTAGGAAAACTTTGCAAAAATTCAACAAATTCATGATCATAATACAAGAAGATCTAAAGAAATTGTATATTTCGTACCTCGGTTTTCAAAATCACTTGGTCAAAATCACATCTTACACAGAGGCACTAAGCTATGGAACGAACTCGATAAAAATTTGAAGAAAATGCACTTTATAGCTTTCAAAAAGATTTATAAAAACTGCCTTGATGCAAGTTACTAGATTCAATATTACCGATTGACTGTAGGCCTATATGAATCTAAATTTTTCTTGTTTTATGTTTTAATTATTCGATTATTTTGTTTGTCTGTTTTCGCTTATTTCCTTAAAATGTGCTTATATTTAGTGTATTCATTTTCTTTTTTCTCTTTTTTTGTAAAAATCACAACCCAATCCATCTTCTAATTTTCGAGCACTTAGTTTGGTTTGTCCTTATGTAATACGTATATTCCAGTCAGGGGGCACCTCGACTTGAAAACCTAAAGGTTCTTCGGTGCTTCCTGGCCATTATTATTATTTAATTCTAATACTTCGATTATTTAATAGTAATTACGGCGAAATAAACGAATTTGTCTTGTCTTAAGAGTTGCCAGCCATCTGCCTACACACTAAGATGGTGGAATTCCGTTAAGTGCCTTTCCCGACGGCACATTAAGTAAACTTGTCAGCTTTCTCCACATTTTCTCTTAAATGCTGAACGTCAAGCAGGGAAGCTGTAAGCATCAAGTTTTAAATCATTGGTTTGACCCGACTCGGAATCGAACCCCAAGTCTACCGATCCAGAAGCAGACGTTCTATACCACTCGGCCATCTGATCGGTTGTTTAGATCAGTTTTTGCTAACTAGGCTACATAATCACTAAAAATTCCCTAGCAGATGTCTTCAAAACTATCCTTCACGTAATTGAGATCAGTTTTAGCTAATTTGTTAGACTAACTCGGGCGTTTGAACGCCATGCGTCACTTTTCACAATGCAATCTGATTGTAGTCAGCTGAAATCGATCTATAAGTCTATAAGTATTCTTGCGTAAAACGAGATCACGTGATAGAGTCGGACAACTCTAATAAAGAGAACTCTGCTTTAACAGAAAGCAACATGAAACAGTGTGATGCGAAAAGCACAGTGCAAAGCAATTGAACACTTCAAAACTTAAAAATTTAAGCAAGCTAAAGTAAGTAACGAGAAGAACGAACTTTTTAATTGGAAAGGGGGACTTGCCCCCAATCTACGCAACAAATCAAGATTATCTCGCTCCAGAAAATATTTTTGATTGTAACGTGAACGTGTGCAGCAATGTTTATTTTCAATATGTGAGCCCATTAAATGATCAGGTAGAGAGAGCGTCTGCCTCCGGGAGGTAGACTCAAGTTCAATACTCAAGCGGATAAAACCACGCTAAGACTTTACAATCAGTACTCACGGCTCCCCTGCTTGACGACACTGACGCCAAGGGACAGTGTGGAGCAAGCCGGCAAGCGCGCTTTAGTGCTGTTGGGAAAAGCACTTAACGTGATTTTCCCAGATGGCCGGCAAATCTTATGCGAGCTAGTTATAGCGCCTCCCTCCCTTTCTTGAAAATAGGATAAAAACGCAAATAAAAAGGTTTGTTCTTGACTTCGCAGTATTGTTGACGAGGCAGCCCAACCAGAATGACTTAACACTGTTTATTTATCAGTAATGTAGCCACTGAAAAAACGAAAAGCAAACCACAGCAGTAATTGAAATAAAGGCGATTAGTAGCATTCATCGCCTTGAGTTTTATTAACTTATCTTTTCAAGCAATGGTTTGGCTATCACTTGTTTCGCTGAAAGCCTGGCCTTTTGATATACAGTATTTCTGCTCTAAAATAAACTTGCGATTAGTTTCAAGCGCATAGGCTGCTGCATCCAAGTCCAACATATAAATGCAACGTCACCAATCTTGATGTTCGTAATTGTATTCCACAGGCCTATAATTGTCCAAACTGAGATGCTGTCAAAACTGTAGCTCAAGATATGCAAGGATTACGACTTTCGCATTCGTCTTCTAGAAGAAGCATTAAAGAGGGACCACAATTTGCTGCTGAAATTTTTTGATTTTTTAATTGATCCCAAATATGTCGCTCTTCTTTCGTTGTAGCCTCCTTTTTCCAATTTTATTAAAATAGAGCAATCAACGTACGAAATACGTGATTGATTATCTAAATCTTCTTATTTAGTGACCGTATCTCTTTCGCTTCTTCATTTTTTTCTCTAAAGCGCAAACACACAGTTAAATCTTTATCCAAGTATGAGAGCTTATACCGGCCGGTTTACGTGGTGGAATTGGCATCGTTTTAGTTGCGATAAGTCTAGGGTTTAATTCACGGGCTGGTCAAATCGGCCGAAGTTCTCGGTGACCCACTACCCCAACGACGTTTCGGAGTTCGAAAATATGTTGCCCAGGCGCTTAACCGCGAGATTTGCTTTGTACACAGCAACTCGTTATGCTCATTGGTGTTATACCATAAAGATTAAAGCTTTATCTGTGCGCGACAACAGAAATACCAAAAAGGCCAAAGTTACCACAGAAAAGTTTATTGCAAAATTGTAAGAAAAATTCGCTGGTAAGATTTGTCAATTGAATGCTTTAAAAGGGACACAGCACTGCAGCAGGTACTACTGCTCTTATCATCCGTATTGACTTATGCTTTGGAGTTTCAGCGAATTATTGTCGAAGCAAATATACTCGTATAACTTTCATAATCTTGCGGTTGGGATATATAATGAGCGGTGCCGGTATGCCCCAGGATTAGATTTCAGATTGAATTTCACATAAACAAAATAGTCTAATCGTCGGCAGCGTGGCGCAGTGGTTTGGAGCGTCATTTGTTACCACGACCATGATCGCAAGATTAGCGGTTCAACCCGATCCCAACCTAGTCTCGTTGTTGCGTCCTTGGATAAGATGCTTCACGATGATTATTGATTATCTCTGCTTGGTGGAATCTGGCAAGCAGCAAATTAAAGAAGTTAGAAGCAAAATTCATCCGGAAAACTTGGAAAAAAGGCAACTCCTTAGCAAGTCTAAGCATAGCGCCTCCGCCGTTTTCTCATGATAGTAGGATAAAGATGAAGAAATCAATTAATCACTTTGCAATCATGTAGCCTACAACTGCTCAAAAGGCGTATCTCACAAACGTATCGAAGAGCTTTTTGTGAATTTTACGGCTGATACACGACGTCGTACAAAACAAGGTAAGCAAAAACTCATGTTTTGATTTACGTTCTTGGAATATTTTGTTTTGGTTTGCAGCAAAATGAAAGTTTCCAACATAATATCGGCAAATGACTACTCCTGGAAAATATTAAAGTCCTTCCACATTTTTCTCATGGATTTCGACTGTAGCTGAAACGCGTAATGTGAAATTAAATATCAATACACCAGAAAATAACAAGTTCTTACATTAACTGATATGCGCAAGGTGGCGTTGTGGTAAGCGGCATCACTATCAGTAGGGAAGGTCAGCGGTTCAAACCTCGGGCCGTCAAATCGGACACAGCTTCGCCAAAGGCTTGGCACCGTTGCGACGGTTCTTCGAAGTTCGCAACTGCATAATTATGCCAGCATGCAATACTAGCTAGTAGTCTCAAACAAAACTAATAGTGATGAATTTTATCTAATCTACTTACTTGCTTTTACAATTACAATATGAAGATATTTCCAAATTGTTGCTCACAGTTTTCTTTCCGTCTCAAAATGATAACACTGTAAAATCTCCCTAAAATTATCCACCCCTTCCTTTTATAGGCTACACAAATTTTTTTGGTTGATATGGAGAAATGATGTTGAGAGGTGAGGCAGAATTGTTACAAAAAGTACACAGCACTTCAGCGTGACTCAGAATACTCTAGCTATACAGACGATGCAAACAGTTCTTAACAAAATAAAACCGTTAGGCTACAGATACAGCATTTCAGAACAGTGGCGTTGCAAGCAATGTTGACACCCAGGGCGGAACTTTATGGTGTCACCCGTCTTGCAGGAAGCAATAAACAATTCAACGTTTAAAGGCTGGAGACCAGTGGAGAGTATAAGCCATTTTGCTTATCAAATTATGTATTGCAAGATAGACATTGCGAACTCGAAGTAGGGGCGAATTGAAAAAAAGCTGTTTTGTTATTATAGACTAATTAGCGCTAGCAGTTTGCTGGGCTGGCATATCTCACGATAATATGTCGAAGGGCACTCTAACAAGTTTTGGGGGCCCATTTCCGCGGGTTCACATTTCAGGAACACCGCATCAAACCCACAAAAAATGAGCTAGCGGTGGCGAGCCGGGCCACCAGTCACATTCTATCCTATATAATTAACCCTGGAATCATACCTCAGCTATAGCTTACAGTAAGACTTCACGTTCCGAATCCCTATCACTCCGGCTGTGTTACTCAAAATCAATCTGTTTGTTTATTCACCAAGTGATACAGAACGTGCAGTAGCAGCAAAATCAAAACGTAATAACGCAATTTACAGTGTAGATGTGTTCACTCTAATTATGTCATTGGTTCACTTGGCCAGGAGACAGCGAATATACCGTGCGGTCATCGAATCTACCGCCACCTGCTCAACAAAACAACATCACAAGTAATCGCAACAACTACTAAAGAAAGAACAAACGAAAAATAAATAAAATAAAATCACCGAAGAGTCTGATGAACAATATTAATTCGATTGTGTATTTTTCTTTTAAATTTCAAGGGGATTCAAAACAAAAAAAATTCTTGAAGCTTTGAATTTAGAAGTTACTCAATACAAATAGTTTCCAAGACAAAAGATGTTTCTAATATTTGCTGATGAGGATATTTTTGAGTTGCTTAGAGAATAGGTATTTTGAATGCAACTTGACATGAAGGGGAATTTCGTTCCTATTTGTCACGCCAACATAGTTTAATGCAGATTGTTCAGACTGCGAGTGCATTCTTTGCAAAAAATAATTTTTATTAGCAATGGATCTTGTATTGTGACTATGTTGAGTTGCCACAGATGTGTAGTAGCTGTCAAATATCCATGGCAGATTGCCATAATGAAATGAATGCATAAACTTAGCCACCTCAATTTCAAAAATATCTTTAACTTGCAGAATTTTTATGTCCTTGTAAAAAGTCGACATTTTTACGCGGTCTTTTAATCATTTAAAATTGATAATTCTAAGAATTTTGTTTTGTGCTACTTGGACCTTTTGCAACAAAGTTTTCCTGCTGTTACCCCACGCTATTATACCATATTTGAGGTAAGGATATACAAAGCTATAATACAATTTCACTAAAGTAACTTTACTCACGTAATGCCGAACCTTAAACAGTATTCTAGAGGCTTTAGCTAATTTATTGATAATGGAATTAACGTGATTGCTCCAAGTTAATTGCTTGTCAATCATTACTTCCAAATATTTAGCCGATTCTAAGCATGGTATGGTATGATCGCCGACATTAACACAGAAACTAATCGTAGAATTTTGTTTATGCTTTGTGGTTGAAATAAAGAAGGAAGATTTTAAGAAATTCAAAGACAGGCGATTACATCTCATCCAATTATCAACATTTAGGCCTTGTTACGCTATCAAAAAAAAACGCCTAGAAAATGGATTTCGTGATACCCAACGAAGAACTGAATAAAACTTCGTAAATTTGAAGATTAAGAAATGCTGAATTTAAATCTCGTGTCTTCCGTGTCCAACAGGTGCCGTTACGTCATAAAGACAAAAATAGCTCTTTCAAAGATGCTGAACTTCCACACACTTAAAAGCATCTAAACTTTTTTGTGAGTGATGTAAATGCATCAGATCACTTTCAAAGTAATCTTTGATTGACAAACTATGTCCATGCCAAACTGTGACGTCATAAGTTGATGAAGTCATGACCCACAAGTAAAAGATTTTGTAAAAACAATTATTTTTTCTGGATGGGGTGTATACAGTTCCTCATAACTTCGGTTGTAATACGTTTAACAAGCTGAAAATCGGTGTGAAAAATCCACATATACATATTACCACATCTGCAAAATTTCGACCAGTTTTATTCAGCAGTTTTTTTGCTATTGACCTACGATGATTAGATATTAACCATATGCTTAAACCGCAACTAGACCAAAAAATAAATAATCGTATCGAGTAATTGCTTCCAACTTCTTGTGTTAGTAATACAAACACTTTAGAATTGTTTGGAGACATCTCTAGTCAATAATTTGCCACTATTTCAAATACTGACGTCATAAGTTGATGACGTCATTTTACCCACAAGTAAAAACTTTCTCTGAACAGAGTGTACATAAATTTTTTTTAACCACAATTTTCATTGAAAAATAATGTGAAACTTGACGTGGTTGAATTATGTATACGGTACATACTGGCACACCTGCAAATTTTGTCCAGTTTTATCAAATACTTTCTAGGTTACGAGACGATTTTCCTACTCTCTAACAGATAACTGTACAATACTTCAAGTATTTCAACGACTGCATCAAGTTAACGCTAAGGAGTTCAATTGGTATGAATTAAGTACTTCAAAGTATTTTTTTAATGTAACCAGAAACAACATACCGGTACCCTTTGTGTCAGTTTTGTGCAATTAAATAATGGCATCATAATTCAAGAAAGAAATATATTTTACGAACAAGAACTTTATTGGATCAGCGAATTAATTTTATTAGTTACTGTTTGTTGCTGCCAATCTACTTTAAAAAGATGTTAATATAAATTTTTACGCCGTAATATATTTTCATTGACTAAATTTCGTATCTAGCTAAAACACCTAGGCTACATCGATAAGCAGGTCTTATTACTTGAAAAACAAAGAGAAATTTGGTTTGAATAAGCTATATTAAATTTCGTTACATTAAAATAATACCTTTAGTTACGACAAACACATTTCAACATTTTTCAACTAGCTACAAATTGGTTGTCATCACTATCATCGTCGTCACTGACATCATTCAATAGTTCTACTTCAATTACGGTCTCAGAATCATTTTCACAAACAACGCAAGAGCAGAGTTCGGTGCATGATACGCCGTTTCCAACGCAAGAACACTGATTGTTGGAACATTCGGATTTTTTACAATTGCAAGACTAATTTTACAGCAATTCTGACGGGGCTTGCTCCTGGGTCATCCAACGGACCAAAACTTTGTTGTTTACAGCAATCATCTAACCATTACCGTTTGGACTTGGAGCATTAATATTAGTTTAAAGTGCTTTCCGCCAAATAGCCGCATGATTATTAGCTCGTTTGATATGATGTACCAGGGCATTGCGGCAGAGAGGCAAACTCACCTCACTCAAAGTCTTTGTACAAAAAAAGTTGTACCGTGCTTCGTTGATGTCATGGCCAGAATGCCAGTAAAGCTTGCACACAAAACGTCCCACATTTGCCCAAGACGTTGAAATCCTCTTTGGAACTGTAGCCTACATATTGCTTGAACAGTGCAAATGCTTTCTTTTTTCCTTTTCCAACGAAAGCACTAGCTGAATCAATCCCGGTAAAAATATGCAGCCCCAAAAGCCCTACGGTAGTGCGACTTTCCATCTCTTGCCCTAGCAACGAAATGTTACTGATGCGTTTCTGGATTCCTAAACATGAAATATAAATAGTTTAAGTTGGAGCATCTGTTAATTGTCAATACAATTAGTAAAAGTAGGAAAAATTACTATACAGCAACCCATGCGCGCTGTATTTAAAACATTAGACTTCATCAAGTTAGTAACAACATCAGGTAATAAAAAAAAAACAAACTTTTTTGAATGCCTAATAACTTCGCTTTGTACTTACCATACTCCAAATAAATGGTAGCTGGTAGCTTTTGGGCCAGAAAAAGACCAATTACAAAAACATCTGAGTCAGCACTGGACAAAAAAGTATTTGAATACTTTTCGATAGCGTGCATAGAATTCAAAAACAACCGAGTGTCAGCTTCGGTGTGATCACAGTGAAGCTCCGGAACTTGCACTGTTTTTCCACTACAATAAAGTAACATCACAAGAAGCTCCATGCGTAACGAATAAATCAAAAAAGAAATTTGCCCCTTTTAGTAGTTCTCGATAGAGGTAAGCGGAAAGCTCTTCTTTATTGGGATGGTGACGAAAAAATTCCTTCCACTGTTTTGGTAACTGCTGCTCTGAGCTAATAATTCTGCGAAGAGGTGATGAGACTTTTTGGATGTTATGGCCTAAACGACGGGCATGTTCAAGACCGTAGATGGAAATAACTGAATAAGTGTCAAATACTATATCAACTCTGAAAGCATTAAAGCGAAGACCCATTTTTGTAACTAGAGTTAAAATGCAAGCAGCAAATTCCATAAATGTTTTCGGAAGTCTAGACGGAAGAAAACTGTGAACCAAGCACATTGCATCAATAAGAAATCGCAATTCGGCATCGCGCCGATAGATTTTTCTTCTACGGGCCAATTGCTCAGGACCAAATAAACTATGACAGATTCGGGCGTTTTAGCTAGAAAACCATCAGAACTTGCCCGGGAATATGACACTGGTCTAAGGGTATAAGTATGTACTTCTTGAAGCTTGACTCGATCTTGTTTTACCAGAATGATGAGTCGAGTAAACAGCTTTCTATTCGATAAATACTTTCCTTTTTTATCCTTTTTAGGCTTTACATCAGTTTTAAATGTGTGCAAGTTCATTTTTCCCAAGGTAGGATGAAGTTCTTTCGGATCAGAGATAAACCGGCCAGTAAAATGATGCTCTGCTTCTTTTCCGCATTCATAAGCTTTCATGAAATCTTCTTGACAAATAGGGGATGCAACAATTCCCTGAGTAGATGCTGATTAACTCAGATCTTTCATAATCAAAAGGATTAATCATAGCTTCAACAACATCAATAACGCTATCGACCCCAGCTGTGTTTCGAGCACGACGTTAAGGATCAAGGATCTTTTCTACACCGATCTGCTGCATCTTGTTCAGCGTATTTTCGACACAACTGGGTCATAGCTAATCGCTGTGACTGAGAAAGAGTCGATTCAGCAACAGCATTAGGTCGCGTTGTAATTCCAACTATTCCACCAGCTGATTTATTGTCTCTGTTAACAGTCTGCTCAATCACTTGATCTGCAGCTGTTGCGAACAATACATAGCGATCTTGTTGCTGAATAGCAAATTCACCAGCACGTAAATGCTCATGAGCAAATGGGTGTGTTTTTTCGAATTCACGCATTTCATGCAAATAGACAGGAACGTAGCGAGAATAATTCATACGATCGCAGGCAAGCAGCCAAGGAGTTTTCTTCTCCAAAGTATTCAAATGACCTTCCCAATCTAATCTACGGGTACAGCTAATAAAGTAGACACCATATACTGTAGCTGCAACAGGGCAAAAGTAGGGAAAGCAGAGGCTTGCGTAGCACAGAACCATCAGAACTTGCTTACAAAATATTGAATTGCTTACTTACAAAATATTGAATTGCTTACAAAATATTGAAAGACTGCTTACAAAATATTGCTTATAAAAATATTGAAAGACATCTTCCTGGAGTGGATGGAAAAGCAGAGATCATCGCCTCTGCCAAGTCACTGATTTCTTTTTTCACAAATGTTGAATAAACTTGATGACCGCAACGCTTGTATGGACAAACTTTCAATTCTTTCAGGAGAATCATCTTCTGGAAATTTCTTTTAGAATTCGAACATGGGCATACGCGCCTTTCAATACTTCTTTCATTGGTAAATCGAAAATAGCATTATTGATGAAAACCATGCTTATGGGCGCTCGGTGACAGATCAGTTAATGAATTCATATCCCATAATTGTAAATTTTTAGCAGCAATAACTTTTTCAGTGCAATCCAAACTAAACCATTTAAAAGCACATTACTTTAGAGTGTTGAAACTTGTTGCAGTTAACTTTTTTGAATCACTTTCATAGACGTCATCATGGTGAACAATTACGTATTCTATTGATTCTTTAATTATTACTCACCGATAAATGAAAATGATAAGCGTCAAGCTGAATAAGATCTATTAGCACCAATAGTATTGGTGAAGTATTTTTGTATTTAGTTGCATCTTTATCCTCCTATCACGAGAAAGCGATCAATGCGCTATACGAGCTCGCTGAGGAGTTGCCGGCCATCCGTCAACAACACCAAGATGGGGGGATCCCGCTAAGTGCCTTTCCAAACGGCACAACAAGTAAACTTGCCAACTTGTTCTCCACACTGTCCGTTTAATGCTGAGCGTCAAGCAGGGAAGCTGTGAATACCAATTTTATAGTCATTGGTTTGACCCGACCTGGAATCAAACCCAAGTCTACAACTCCCGAGGCGGACGTTCTAATCACTCGCCCATCTGAGCAGCTTAGAAAACTAGTCTGTCCGTAGGAATTGCACCCAGATACTGGATTACCACAAAAAGTACGTAACTGTAGCCTGACTTTTTATCATCATTTCCTCACAAACCTATCCAGCAACAGAGTATACAGATACGTAGGTTACATGACTTTTCTGCAAGTAAACCTATTACTCATTTCGATAGACTTTTAAAAAGGTTTAATAATACCGCTTCAACTTTTTAATTTTACCTATCTCTACATTTCAGCAGTTAAACCTACCTAAGTTTGTGCCACTAGCACTTGTAGACTGCCAGTTCCACTATTTCGTTGTTTTACCTTGATCAGCTGTTTGGCGTAACTATGACAAAACAGCTGATAAGAACATGTTTCCAAATTTTAACTTGCGTAAATTAATTTTTTATGAGTTGCAATGCTGTCACTTCATTTAAAAATTAAACAAAAATAATTAAATTCAGCTTACAATTTAACTTAAAAATCAATGTATAAGATATTTTTTTTATTTCAGTTTAAAATGTTATCGAACACTGAGCAAGAAACATATAGAAACTATACACGGCAACACCTAATGACGAAAAAGCAGTGATGCGCTTAAGCGCAATAATAATCATTCGCTTAAATTTTTCAATATTCAAACAGTTATATCTCAAAAACGGCACCTGCTTGCACGGGAAGACATTCCAGTTTCGATCTACTACCATAATTATATTTACAGACAATTTTTTACATAGTTCTTCGTTAGGTATCACGAGACGACAAGATAGAGCACTGTGTAACAAGGTCTAATCACAGAGCTCTTGATTAACTGCTATCAGAAGATTGTTGATATTTTTATCTTTCATCATCAGTACAGTGTCATCTGTAAAAAGATGAACATGAAACTTAGTGTGCAATGGCAAATCGTTCATGTATAAAAAAAATAATAAAGGGCCCAAGGTGGAACGTTGTGGCACCCCACACAACACCATCTTTAAGTCAGATTTTACACTATTACATTCCGTGTATTGCTTACGATTATTCAAATAGCTACAAAGAAGTTGGTGCATGTTACTTCTGATGCCATATTTTTCTAGTTCATTCAACAGAATATCATGATTAACTGAGTCGAATGCCTTCGACAAATCTAAAAATATGCAGCAAGTGAGATAACCATCATCATTATTTCTTTGCAACATGCTATAGAGATCGGCAACAGCCATATCCGTTGAGTAACCTTGACGAAACCCAAACTGGTGTTTAGTAATTGCATTATTTCGTCTGAGGAACTTTTCAAGTCTAACATATAACAATTTTTCAAAAACCTTAGATATTGTAGATAATAGAGAAATCGGCCTGTAGTTATTCATTGTGTATCTAGTGCCAGATTTGTGTAAAGGATCAATTTTTGCACATTTTAAGACAGCAGGAAAATATCCGCTCTCGTAACAAGCATTAAAGATATTACTCAAATATTGAAATAATTTGAGCCGATGTAAGCCTATGTTATACGAAATACAACTGGATAAATGGTAGGCCTTGAAGACTTACTAAATAAACGCTGTAAAAACCAATACTACGACTAGTTTCGCGGTTTGACCGTTCATCAGGTAGACTCAGGTTTTGAACCCAGGACCTTGTGATTGAGAGTTTTACCTCTCTAACCACTCGGCTGACAGCGTTTTCAATGCAATTTTCAGCTATACATACTCAAGCCCCTGCAACTGCAGGCCTGATTTTGTAAGCATTGAAATAATTGGAGCCGATGTAAGCCTATATTATATGAAATACAACTGGATAAATGGTAGGCCTTGAAGACTTACTAAATAAACGCTGTAAAAACCAATACTACGACTAGTTTCGCGGTTTGACCGCTCATCAGGTAGACTCAGGTTTTGAACCCAGGACCTTGTGATTGAGAGTTTTACCTCTCTAACCACTCGGCTGACAGCGTTTTCAATGCAATTTTCAGCTATACATACTCAAGCCCCTGCAACTGCAGGCCTGATTTTTGTAAGCATTGAAATAATTGGAGCCGATGTAAGCCTATATTATATGAAATACAACTGGATAAATGGTAGGCCTTGAAGACTTACTAAATAAACGCTGTAAAAACCAATACTACGACTAGTTTCGCGGTTTGACCGCTCATCAGGTAGACTCAGGTTTTGAACCCAGGACCTTGTGATTGAGAGTTCTACCTCTCTAACCACTCGGCTGACAGCGTTTTCAATGCAATTTTCAGCAATACATACTCAAGCCGTATACATAATCAGCCATACATAATCAGCTATACATAACCAGGCCTGCCATTGCCGGCAATTGCCAACTAGGCTAACTGCTCAATGCTAAGCCTACAGTTGCAGGGGCTTGAGTATGTATTGCTGAAAATTGCATTGAAAACGCTATCAGCCCGGTGGCCGAGTGGTTAAAGAGGTAAAACTCTCAATCACAAGGTCCTGGGTTCAAAACCTGAGTCTACCTGATGAGCAGTCAAACCGCGAAAGAAGTCGTAGTATTGGTTTTTACAGCGTTTATTTAGTAAGTCTTCAAGGCCCCAGCATTATCCAATCATTTTTCAATGAGCCAGTTGTATTACTCAAATAGGGAGACATTATTGGCGCTAATAACTTGTAGAATTTATTCGGCACATTTTCAGGTCCACTAGCTTTGAAAGCATTTATTTGACGAAATTGCATCAACACTTCTTCAGATGTGATTGGCTCATAGAAAAATGATTGGACAATGCTGGGGACATTACATTTTTTAATTCCTGTTCGAGAGATTTTGGAATCTAATGAGGTGCCAACATTTGTAAAAAACTCATTAAATAAGTTAGCAATCTTAACTTTATCAGTAATATTGCATTTGTGATGATCCGTTAACATACTAATTACCTCTTTACTTGCCTTTTTGTGACAAATTATCTCATTCATAATTTTCCATTGTTTTGCTAAATCACCTCTGTGTGTAGCTAGTTCGTTCTCATAATAGTTTTTCTTCGCAATTTCCTTAATCTTAGTTAATGTGTTTAAGTATGACTTATGTTTAGCAACTAAAAAAGGATTGCTTTGTTTGTAGCACTGTTGGAACAACTTATTTTTTGTCGAGATAAATTTAACTAAGCGTGTGGTAATCCAAGGTTTCGATTTTAATTTCATCTCTTTTCTAGATAGTTTTCTTAAAGGTGCATGCTTATTTGTAGCATCTATGATGATTTGAAGAAGCTTTTTTATTGCCAAATCTGGATCATCGGTATATACCAGCTGCTGTAAATTCAGAGCTGTCTCCTCAGCAAAAAACTCTGGATTAAAATGTTTCACATCTCGAATCATTCTGACACAATCAAAAGCTCGAGTTTTTTGGCAATTATTCTTAATTAAACAAAAGGTTGGCAGATGATCTGATATATCAAGTATTAAAACTCCTGATCTGCAAAGATTTTGAATTGCGTTAGTGTAAATACGATTTAGATTAGTAGCAGAAGTTGAGGTAAATCTAGTAGGTTTAGTAATTAATGAATAGCCTCCAGTGGAGTATACTTTACTTAGATAATCATTAACCTTGAAATCATTATTCTGTTTAGCTAAATCAATATTATAATCTCCCAATAAAACAAAAGGTGTGTTGCATTGGTTAAGCATAATTTATGCATTACGTTGCAGAAATTTTTTTGAAATAAGGAGTAAGAATTACCAGGATGCCTATAGACTACCCCAACTACTATCTTTTTAAGCTTTTTTTTACTAGGTTTACTTGAAATTTCAATAAATAAGTTTTCACAATCTTCGCTCTCTACAGACATTGCAGGTTTTATCACAAAATTTAGATCATTTCTTACATAGAGACCAACTCCTCCAGCATTAGATGTCGAGTCTTTATGTGCAAATTGATAATTTTCCAAATCAGTTTGAAGTAAATTAGATTTCAAATTTAACTTTCTTTCGGTCACAGCTATCACTTCTGGCAATGTAGGTATGTGCATTAAAAAAGTTTGAACTTCGGACTTATTTTTAATTAAAGATCGTAAGTTAAAATGCACTATGGCTAGTTCACTTTTTGCTTTTGATTTTAAAACATCAGCATATTCAGAAATGTTAAAGTACTTACAACCTGCAGTGAAATTAGTGCCAGTAATTTGAAGATGTTCATTCAAGTCATTAATGGTATTAATTAGGTTCATCACGTATATGGCTCCAAATCCAGCCAAATAAAATAAGCAAAAACAAAACTACAAAATTAGAAAATACAATATAATAACAATGGACCAGTAAATAAATCTATCGTGGTACTAATAGACTTGCAGTGTTACTCTCTAAGAGTTAATCAGAGAGTTTAGAACAGAGACTTTTCCAAATCTGGTGACATGACAAAACTGTGCACTAGTTTCAATGCTGTTTGGCTTCTTTTTCCTCAAAAATTGCTGAAGATTCAGGATTTGAAATAACCAGTTCAATCTTCTTTTTAGGGTATGTTGATAAGGTGTAAAAGAGCTTTCCATCAAAAGACCAGCATGCTGTAATTTTACCTTCTTAGTTTTTCCAGCTTCTTCATAAAAAACAGCCTTCTAGTAGATAGAGATTCTGTAACCACCATGCCAGTCTTTTTTAGTTTTCTTTTGTTACTGTAAATCAGATTTTTTGTATTGTGTCTCGTAAATTTTATAATGATGGGCCCATTTTTGCTTTTTAATCTGTGAGATCTATCTACATCCTGATAAGAGAGAGATATTCCAATGCGTGTCTGAATGGTGCTTAAAGCAACCTCATCAGTATTTTCACCAGCACTGGCAGGGGTGCCGTGAATCAGTAAACAGTTTCTGCGAGAGTATTGTTCTCGCTCTTCTAACTTATCTTCCAATTGTTTGTTACAATTTTTTAGCTCAGCTGCTTCGTTTTTCAATTCCTCAAATTGATTTTGGAATTGTAGTGACAGGGAATCACATACAATTTGGCAAAAATGATTCGTTTTATATAATGTATTCACAGACTTTTGAGAATACCAACTCAAGCCATTTTTCATCAGATTTCAAATTTTGCAGAAGTTTTGGTAAAAGTGAGGTATTTGAAGATGAAGTTGAACAGGAAGGTATTAATTCTTCAAGAATGTTTGAGTCAGCAAGAACGTTTTTAACAACATCCTTGATGATTTTAGCATTGCTTAGCTCATTAGAATTGGATCTGTTTCCAGTCTTGACAGAATTGTTTTTCTTTCCAAGCATGGTTCCAATAAAAGCCAAAAAGTGTTAATAAAATTTACACAGTTAATCACCTAATTTTTTAACTAACCTACTTATAGACCTAGGTTCATCTTATTTAAATAGAATTCAACTTATCAAAACCCATGCCGCCAAAACGCACCTTGCAATTCATTGCACATTTCGGCACAATACCGCTAGGCAAATCTTATGGCGAAAACATTGAAATAAACGAACAAAATAAAAAATGACTCTGACCAAAAATAGATCTTCGTTTCGCCAACACATGCAGTTTCAATTTTTATCAAATACAGATTTCTCTCTAGCTAAGACAGACCCTCATGACTCGTATAACGAATAAGTCGGATCACAACCGAGAAAAAAGAAAAAAATATTCGACGATTCAAAAGAGTGTTTGGCCTACCATCGGCTGTTTTCTTTGACAGCGATACCGGTACTTTGTTTTTTACTCACTGGATAGTTAGCCCAAATAGCTTCAGATCACACAGGTGATTTGCTTTCATAAACATTAAGCACAAAAAGAAATAAATAAACATAAATTAGTTTTTTTACATGTTATGAAGATATAGATGTCCAGTAATTAAACAAAATAGCCTAGGCCAGGGGTGGGCAAACTTTTCACACGAAGGGCTGCATTGGAAAAAATTTTGAAGCCGAGGGCCGCACTGATTTGAAGAGCAAAATAAAAAAGGTCATCACGACCGCAGATGTCTTATTTTCCACTCCAAATCTAGTGAAAAAATAAGGCCATCACGTCCGCAAATGTGATATATTCCACTTAATATCAGTAAGGACTAGGAGCAAGGGTATATTTTTGTAATGGCCCGCGGGCAGCATGCGGCCCGCGGGCCGTAGTTTGCCCACCCCTGGCCTAGACTATGTTATCACAGCCAAGCCTCTGGTACTAAATTACATCGCCCTATATAAGCATGTTTATAGGCTGGACAATCGACAAAGTTGGACAACCTTACCCAAGCTCACACACTGACCGACTTGAACGAGGAGGATATAGTAGGCCTATACATTGCATTTAAAACCGAGCACTTTTACTTTTTGCATAGGCGAAATCATTGATGACTACGTCAAAGTTAGTGATATCAGCTGCTTCACGTTCAATGCTCAAAAGTGCAAGATCACGAAGTCGTGATTGTACCACTGTTGATCGTAGATAATGCTTTATTTTTTGATCATTTTTTGATCACACTGTTGATCATTTTTCGATGCAAGTTGTTGTCGAGAACAGACGTGTTTCAATGAGCTCTAGCTGAGAAAAAGCGGCAAGGTCTGCGCAGCAGTAAACGTGCGTGCTCGCTGCAAAAATTGAAAACTGAGCAAACAGTAACTGAGTTGTGTCTGAGCTGTAAACTAAATTCAACTATAAGTTAAACAATCTTCAAAATGAATAATATCGAAAACAAACTTGATGAAATATTAAGCATCATGAAAAGCTTGGATCAAAGACTAAAAAAATTAGAAAATCTGGAAAAAAAATTCGAGAACTTAGAAACCAAGATGCAAGAATATGACACTAAATTTGAAGAGATCGAAAGTGAACAAGACCATCAAGATGAAAAAATCACTAAATTAGAAGATGATATCGAAGAGCTGAAAGAGGAAAATAATCAACTGAGAAAAGAAGCTGAAACTCAAAGATTAAGTAAAGAACTTTACAGTAAACGCCTTCACTACTTTATTCACGGAATTCCAGAGAATGACTCGAATCCATGGGAAACCCGTAAACAAACGGAAACTGCATTTAAAAAATTTATTAAAGAGGGTCTCAATATCACAGACACGAGCTCAATCTCTTTAGCCGATATACACAGACTCCCACAGTACCCTATCTATGATAAGAGACATCGTAAAATAACGAGGCCGATTATTATCAAATTTAGCACAATATTTGACAAGCAAAAATTCACTCAAAACCTGAAACATCTTAAGCAATATAATTTGAAGAACAGAGAAGCATGCAGTGCTACAGAATATGTCTATGCTACGGAACATCTTCCAAAAGAGCTGCAAGAGCAAAAAAAGAGACTACTTCCTTTCTACAAAGATGCTAGAAACAACAAGACAAAAACTGTATGGAAAATCCAAAATTGTGAATATTGTTTGTTTGTGGATGACGTACGAGTGTATCCAGAACATTAATTCGACATACAATACCATACTCACGGCATTAATCACAAAGGAACACTGATGACCTGTATGTATTATGTTAATTAACTGTAACAAGGTGTAAGCTATCTAAAAGCTGTCAATGCTCTCTATGTATGGTTAGTACGATTATCTGTGTAGCAGCAGCGCGGTCTCATGCGCAGGTTTAACGCTGCTGCTTCCTAGAGTCTGTTGTCTTTCTTTTAGTTTTTGTTTTTCACTGTGTTATGAAGTGTAACAAATTTATTGATAAGTACTGCACTTTTGATGATAACCTGGATTTTCTTCGCCCTGATCAAACAACCCCTGATGATGAAACTGATAAAATTTTTAAATTGTATGAACACTCTGCTGACTGCAACTATTACCCACCTGACCACTCAATATTTCCTTCTAGACCACCAAACTCTCTTTTTATTTTACATTTAAACATTCGATCACTTACTAAAAATTTTGAATCTCTCTATGAATTTTTACAACCGCTTTCCAATCCTCCTGAGGTCATATGTATTTCCGAAACGTGGATAAGATCACATCCTATAATGAACATAACTATACCCGGGTACGAATTTTTTCACTCTCCCTCTAAGAGCAGAGCTGGTGGAGTTGCAATGTACATTTCCAATAAGTTTCAAACTGAAGTTGTCAACGATTTTAACATTAAATGTGAAGACTGCGAAGACTTGTGGATTAATATAACTCACTCTAAAACTAACCTCAAATATGTAGTAGGAGTTGTATACCGCCATCCTACAAATCAACATGAAAATTTTATTAATGCCCTCAATGACAGCATTATGAATGTAATCAATACGAATCGCATTTTCTATCTGTCGGGAGACTTTAATATTAATTTAGACCCAAACACCTCGAGCCAAGCGGCACAATCGCTTTTGCACATGCTGCTGAGCAATCATACCTTCCCCTTAATACAAAAACCTACTCGAGTTACAAACACCTCAAAAACAATAATTGATAATATTCTAACGAATGATGTTAAACTTAAATTACCTGGTGTCATAAAATCAGACATAAGTGACCACTATATTATTTTCTCTTTTACCTTAAACTTGACGAATCAACCTCTTGACTACTTACCATTTCAATTCAGAGATAAAAGCAATTTTAATGCTGAATCTTTTTGCTCTCAATTAGAAACAAACCTGGACTCCCTAAACGAACATTTTATAAATGTCTCACCGGAGAACTTTAACCAACTGTTTACTGATTTTGTTACGATTTTCAAAAATACTATCGAAATGCATGCGCCATTAAAGATTCTTTCACGCAGACAAAAAAAGCTTCAAACCAAACCGTGGTTAACCAAAGGAATCTTGATTTCAATTCGTCGCAAACGTCTGCTACATAAAACATATTTCCTGGAGGGTAATCAAGAACAAAAGCGTTTTTACAAAAAATATCAAAACAAACTAACCAAAGTTAAGCACCTGGCAAAAAAAATTTTTTATAAAGAACAATTTACTCTCAATAAAGGAAATCCTCGTAAAACTTGGGATCTAATCAACTCTGCACTTTCGGCTACCAAACAGAAAAGAAAGAAGTCTGCAATTGATCGGCTTGTACTTGACAACAAAGTTATATCTGATAGTAACGGCATAACCGATACTTTTAATAGGCATTTTGCTTCTATTGGAAAAAAACTGGCCTCTCAAGTCTCCTCCCCAAATTCATGTAAAAACTTCCTCAAATCGAAAATATTATCTTCAATATTCTTAGAGCCTCCTAGATATAACGAGGTGTATAATCTTATTCATTCACTAGGACTACGTAGAGCTGCGGGGAATGATGGCATTGACTCTTATTTTATTCGCATATCATGCGATGTAATAACACCCTATATCACGCAACTGTACTCCCTCTCCTTCGATTTCGGCATCTATCCAGAATGTCTGAAAACAGCGAAAATCATCCCCATCTTTAAAGCAGGCCTCAAAACAGAAGTAAATAACTACCGACCAATATCCCTTCTATCAAATTTTTCAAAAATTGTAGAAAAACTTATTTACTCACGACTAACCAAATTTCTTGAAAAGCATAAAATACTACACGATAACCAATATGGCTTTCGCGAAAATCTCTCTACTACACATGCTATGCTTGATATTATGAATAAAATAAGTTGCAACATTAAAAACAAAAATATTACTGGATTAATTTTTTTAGATCTCAAAAAAGCGTTCGACACGGTGCCTCATGATATCCTCTTACTAAAATTAGACCATTATGGTATCCGTGGCAACGCATATAATTTATTAAAAACTTATCTAACGGGACGTAAACAGTTTGTGTCAATTAACGAAGCAATTTCATCCACTGCCGACATAGAATATGGCGTACCTCAAGGTTCGAATTTAGGTCCCATTCTTTTCTCGATATACGTCAATGACTTTTTCAATACTTATGACTCTGCACCAGTTCTATATGCTGATGACACGTGTATAAAAGTGGAAGCTGAAACAACTGATGATTTAGAACTTTTGTTAAATCAGGCAATTGAAAAAGCCAGCAACTGGATGAAAGCTAACAAATTAACAATTAATGCGGCAAAATCAAATATTATGATAATTAATTCAACCACAAAAAACGAAACTCAATACCTTGATGTCAGGCATGAAGGACAACTTATAGAACAAACTCAAAATGTCAAATACCTTGGACTATGGATTGACGACAAATTAAAATTCAATGTACATATAAAAAATATCGAAAGAAAAATTGCTTGCGCTGTTGGCATACTTTATAAGCTAAGTTCCTTTTTTCCTACGGAAGTACTTGTGCAACTCTACCATGCTCTAATATATCCTCATTTACTGTATGCTATTCCGATATGGGGATCAACATATAATACTTATCTCCACAAAATCGTTGCTCTACAAAATAAGGCTGTAAAACTCATATCTCGAGTGAAATGGGAGACTAGTGCAATACCTTGTTACGAAACTCTTGATATCTTAAAGTTAGACGAATTGTATAATTTTGAAGTTGCTAAAATTATGTATCATATTTATCACAAAGCTCATCCTCCCAATCTTACCCGTGATTTTATTAAAGTTAACCAACGGCACTCTCTAGTTACCCGCAGATCCAACTCTCATATGTTTACCACACCGCTTCTTAAAACGACCAGGTTGCAACAATCGTTTCTATTCCAGGGGGTAAAAGTATGGAATTCCATTCCGCAAGACATTAAAAAATGTTCTTTTAGAAAATTTAAATCAAATTATAAAAAATTTCTTTTAAATAAAGTTTAAGATAGGGGGCAAGGGTGGTTTTAAAAGTCGAAAATCAAATACACTTCTACTGTTTCTACTGTCTATTCTTTTTGTTAATTTTATTTCCGTTGTCACTGTTAATTCCATTCAGTACAAAATGCACTCGATTTACCTTGCAAATTCGGGTTGCTCTTTGTTGAGCTGCCTGAATAACCGTTGGGGGCTGCTCGGCCAGACGACTGTAATAGTCCCTTCGCAGCCTCCAGTCGAAGTACCGTATAATTGTTTCAAATGCTTTATTTGTTTACTTTGTAATATAGCTAGCGACGAATAATAATTGAACTGAACTGAACTATTAGTTTCAACTTTGAAAAGCTTCGCACACATGAAGCAACAGAAACACAAACAATGAGACAGAGCCGGCGGCAGAGCAGTCGACTTAGGGGGCCAAAGTTCAAAATTAAGCACGAAGGCCGCTGTCTTCAAAGTAAATTAAGCTTGTTAATTGGGGCCAAGCATGTCGATTATGGGGGGCAGCCCCTGCAGTGAGAAAAAATTTTAAGCTTAATGCAAGATTCGGTAGAGATTCTGTAAAATTCCATTTTCTAATAAAAGTCAAAAAACCCAACGCTTATCCCAGCTCTGCTTCATCTAAAATGTTTAATAGGCGTCTTCTTAATCTTGATTTTGCTTCAATAACGTGTTACGTGTCAAGCCTAACGTGCATTACAACTGATGGTTCGCATCGACTTTTCAAAGATTCTGCGCATGTCGGATAATTTCGATTCCCAGCATTTTAGGGGGGATTTTAAGCATACTAATGATACCGTAGGCCTACCCAAGTCATGGTAAAGCGGCGGCTTTGATGACAAATTGAGTTTTAGTGTTAAAAATCTTCTGTTGATTGTTTTTTGATGCTTTTCAACGCATGAAAAAGTCACTTTTGGCTGCGAAAGCTTTTATGCATTTGAACGCATGAAGCTTACCTTGACGCTTGCAACAACGTCTTTAATAGCAATTTTATACTGTTTTCATCGGGAAATAGTGTCACCCCAAAATGGTGGCACCCGGAGCGGGCCGCCCCCCCCCCCCCCCCTAGTAATGTTACTGTTTCAGATTGACACAGAATACTCTAGCATTACAGACGATGTAAAGTTCTTAACAAAATAAGAAAGTTAGGCTACAGATCCACAAGCAAAACTCTAAAAAAACTGCTTATCTCATGTATAAATAATCACATATATAACCTCATTTATAATTCGTTTCTATCACTGACTTGATTGCTGCTTAACCAACTTTTAATTCGCAGTCACAACCTTTTTACTGGCACCATAGATTACTTAGTGGATTGAACCCTGCATTGTGACGTAAAAAGTTCAGTCACGCTTGAACGATAGTGCCAATTTTTTTTCAGCTACAATGGAAAAGTGCATATCTGATGCTTAAAAATGCCAGAAGAGTCTTTATCTTCATGCATATTGCATCTTAGTTCAAATCTTTTTAGCATATTTGAGTCTAAGATTGCCGTAATGTTCAGGCACACCGAGCTTAAACTTACGAGCTTTGCAAGGTTACGATAAGCGAGGGAATATCATCGTAAACCGTAGCGTAGACCTTCCGGTTGAACCGTACAACTATTTTACAGGTTTTCACTGTTGCGTAGCGTAATAGGCTATAGTAGTTTAACCAGTACAATACAAATTTTACCTACGTTTTCGACACTCTCTTGCCCGTTTAAAAATGGAACTCTGGGAGGACATGTCGCAAGAAGAATTGGATTTATGTTTCATCATTATCGAGACGGTAGGCTACATTATACTGATGGCAGAGTTTTGGTTAATGCAAGTTGCAGAAAATTTGGCCATATCGATAAAGATAATAGTAGTAGTAGTATACGTTAGTAGTAGTAGTTTATTTTTATTTAACGGCCAGAGAAAAACTCAAAAAAAAACAAAAACAGTGGCCGAAAAGAAGGCTACAGCAACAAAACGATATACGTTATAGGCTACCATGCGTAAATAAAAATAGACACAGCCTGAAAAATAAAAAATGCACGGTCGCTGCACCTAGTTGCTCCTTAAACTTAATTCCATTGAAAACCAATTAAGATTTTTAGATTTTTCTTTAAAAAGCCACAGATCTCTTATTAAAATACCGGTGCTTGTTGGCAATGTGTACGCAAGGTTATGGGTTCAATTTCCGCGTCGGTCAAGTCGGACACACTTCTCGCCACTGCTACGCATATTTTTCGCAGTTTGAAGTTGTGGCTCAGGCATCAACTTAGCCGCGGAGATAGGCTCAACCCGCAAGTAGACGTATAATGATGGATTAGAGTTTAAAAGAAAATCAATTTTACGGATTTGTGCCCACCTTTGGTTATCAAGCCTAAAAACCAGTCACTTTTAACCCAATAAACCATACCTAGATACTTAATGTTACTTATAAACAATGTTTTGCCCATATACAAATCCATTAGTCCCCTTAAAGTGCTTGATGTGCTGCAGAAGGCTAAACAACCCTCAATTACTACCTGCAGACCAGCATCAGACTAGCATTTTCAATGGTAGCTGAAGAGAAATTGGCACCATCACTCAAGCGTGACTGAACTTTTTGCAAAATTTCACTGTTGTTTTTGAACTTTTTTAGCTACGCCTATTTGTATAAACAAAAATTACTAAAAATAATTAAAAATCAATAAATGACTATGTTAAAAATTTTATGCAAATTGGTTTCCAAACAACAGAGTAATAGCATGCTAAAAAAGTGAAATCACTGATGCGTAACGCCTCTTCCTATCCACTAAGTAATCTATGCTGGCACCTTCCTTATTGCTTTTGCACTTCGCGCTAGCATTTTAGCAAAAAGTGAGTGCATGCACTGAAGCGTGACCGATGAAACACAAAATGCTCTATTTTGGCGCAGTTTCATATAATTCTACTGTATATATGTCATTGATTTAAGCAATCGGTTTACGACTTAGCCGACTCTTGAAGGTATTGAAAGTGCTGAAAATATAAAATAGCAAACCATTATTATTGTAAAATACCTACCTTCGCCACCACCAGAGATGGGCAAGATCACGAGTTTTAGTGATGTCAAAGATCAAGCAGAGAAGGCGGAACCGCCCCCCGAAACCCCCGGTTGGGGGGACCCAGGCCTGGTCATTTTCCCCGTCCTGAACACCGCGGCGTTTTTTTTCTTGGAAATGATTTTAATACGTGTTACCACGCAACATTAATTTGTTTGTGTGTGTGTGTGTGTAGAAAGGTGCTGACGGGGGGAGGGGGTGTTGAAGAATGTTGAACTCCAATTGCGCTTCTCTTGTTTGAAAATAATGTTGGCTACTGTAGGCAAAATTGCTTGTATGTGAACGATTTTTTTGATCTGTTGAATGAAAGAAAGCATAATTTTCTTCTGTCAAAAATACACATTTTATTAAATATAAGATATAGCAACAATATTAACTTCCTATTTCATGTGTCTGAATTGCTTCGAATGAGGTCGTACATGGTAGGTGTTTAGAAGATTGTAGGTTTACCATGGTTATTTCACAAAAGCATTAGGGCCTTTAAGGGTCTGCGACTCCGCAAGCAAAGTGGATCAAAATTGGTTCGTCAAACGGATCGCTAAATTTTTCAGGTTTATGACGTATAGCTTTATGTAAGGCCTACTTTAAACTTCAGTTGTTCTTTTAAGTACCGGTTATTGCCAAATGGATTGATAATTTTTTTTTGATACTTCTCTCCTGCTTTTTCCCTTGTCATGTCACACCGTGCTGGGCCGTTTGTCATTATTTTTAGTTTATTATTGTGACGCTTAATAGCGCACAAAAAACAGCCAGTAGTTCAAGTGTTAAAACGATTTTAGCAGGGTTGCTTTAGTGGGGATGGGGTGGGGGGCCGGGGGGCTCGGCTCTCTAGTTCTAAAAAAAATGTTTGTAGGGGGGGCCCAGGGGGGCTCTTAAATTTGGCCAAGTCCTTGTGAACATATTTCGTTAAAAGTTTGCAAGGGGGGTGTGATCATAGCAATCACTTAATGATTGAACGAGTATTTTAAAATCTTTTTTTCGTTTAGCATTAAAACTTGTTTCCCCAAAACAGCTGCATCCTTCCCATTAAGTCGGTTAAGGCATTGCAAATAAATTGTTACATTTTCTGCATGTTTTTTGAAGCATGGTGGGAAGTGCCGTATCAAGGCATCTCCGAAGTTTGGTCCCCCGACATTTGTAGGGGCCCCACAATATTGTTGTAGCCTATAAGACTCACAATTAGAGGCAAAAAAATTTTAAAGAAACTTTCGTCAAAAGTTGCTGAAAAAGCACTATAATTGCAATTACATGATGTAAAATTGCAATTAAATTTTCAAAAATTTTCCGGGGGAGCATGCCTCCGGACCTCCCTGGAGTCATCATTGATTTTTTTTCTGCTTCAAATTTGCTCTGATTTTGCCACCCATCGAAAAAAACTGCGTGTTCGAAAGTTTGGGGCGCCCTTCCTGAGAAAATTTCTGGATATGTCCCATCAAATAATGCAGCTAATGAAGAAAGTTAGTAACCGAGTCAAAAAAGCGCGAAACTGCCCAAATGCTTGTAGATATCAAAAGGTCCCATGTGGAGCTTTTTTGGGAGAAGGAGCAACAGTCTTCACACGGCACTAATGGTGAGGCGTGAACAAAAATAACTAACGCCAAAGGGGGCGTGACTAAAAAAGTTTAAGAAGACCTGGTATAAAATAATTATTTTTTTGCATTATACTGGGCCCCCCTAGTTTGAATTTTACCAAGGCACCCCTGGATTTTAGGTAAAACATTTGCCGGTAATCCGGTAAACGCATGCTCTGTGGAACCAGAGAGTGTTCTTAAGAATAGAATTTAATAAACATGAGTATTCTTCACGCACCAGTTATACACAGGGATTCTATATTATTTCAAAGATTTGTCCTTTATTTTGAGAATCTACATCTTAGAAAATAATATTGTCCTTCCTTTTATAAATGTCCTTATTTTTGGCTTGCGTCCTTATTTTGTCGACCAATATGGTCGCAGAAAAAAATTAGAGCGCAGAGAAAACGTAACGACCTCGACCAATATGGTCGCAGAGAAAACCTAGAGTTTTATGGAATTTCCGTAACAGAAAACGAAAACACCAACGACATTGTGAAAAAAATGGCGTCTTTGCTTGATCTTAATCCTGATGACCGTCAAATTTCTACTTCGCACCAATTTCAAGCATTTGAAAATTCCAATACAAGTAGGCCTATCCAGTCCAAAGCGGCCCAATGTCACTCACCCCCTAATAATTGCTCGTTTTGCCAATAGAGGCATTAGAAATTCTTTCTTTACAAAGATAAGGTTGCTCAAAGACTGCTCCTCTGAACTGGTCTCAACATTTGGAAACCCAAATATCACTCTTAAAAGAAAATCTAACTCCATACCGCAAAAATCTCTATCTCGCTGCTAAGAAAGCAAACCAGTTCCCAAATTTTAAATATCTTTGGTCTACCCAAGGTCAGATTCGCCTCAGGCGTGATTCCAACAGCAGAGTTATTAACATCAACTCATTCTTCGACCTGTCAAGACCATAGGCTATTCTGGACCAAATAAATCGAAGAGCGACAAACCCTGCAACTCTGATACACAATACTTCAAAAATTTGAACAATGATTAATTCATAACTTGAATTGTTTCGACTTGCTGTTTTAAAACCATTCCGATGATAAAAACATTTACGATAATAAGTAGGGCCATTTTTTTTTTGATTAAAAAAATATATTTTTGACTTTATTTTAGTAAAATTTTGACTTTATTTTGACTCAACCGCTTCCGCGCATTATTTATGTCTTGTTGCACTTTATTAATTAAATATGTTTTATAATCTGCAATTTACATAAATTTTTAAAGAAAAAGGTAACCTGCTTCAAACATTTTCTCAATTACTCAGTGTTGAAGCTAATGCAACAAAGCGACGCATGACGTTAAAACCTAGGATAACGAGCCATTGTGTGTACCGGTATCAATTAGTGTGTAATACAAAAATTGCGTTGCTATCGCAACTGTACTGTGCACTAACAGTATGTCTATGATTTTTTTAACGAAAGCCACGCAGCATGATTATAAGGACGTTTTATAGTAATACAGCATCATATATTTTTTTGCGTTCTTAACATCAAAATTTCTGTCTTTTCTCAGTAATTTATTGAGCATAGAAAACGATCTCTCAACAGCAGCAGAGGTTGGCTGGGCTTTTTGCAATAGTGCGTAGCTTGTTGGGTCAATTGTCAAGTTGGTACAGTTTATTATTGTTTCTAAATCAGAGTTGGATATTCGTTTGTTAATGTAGTCTTTAATTGCGCAAGGATCATCATCGAATTGCATATTTTTCAGCAGTCCGTATGCTTTGGTTATTGTGCAGGCACTTCCTTCTAAGAACTCTACGTTGGCTGCTAGAATCCGGTATTGATTTATTTTAACCAAGTCCGACACCAAACCTTCCACATTGATAGCGTCTTTTGCTCCGCTGACTAAGAGGCCTGCACTTGTCCGATTGTTGACAATGGTGCGAACAGCTGGAAGGTTCTCGCTATAATATAAGGCAGCTCTAAGCCAAGTTGCCCATCTTGTAATTACAGGGTCAGGAGGAGATGGCAGACCAGCATCATGAAAATCTTTCTTGCGATCTTTGTTTTTGATTGTTGCTGCCTTGATCGTTGCTATTACTTCAACAATATTTTTAAAATGAGCACGCACACGCATAGCGCAGTTATGTAGTAAGTGCGCAACGCAGGTGACATGCATCAAAATAGGGTATAATTCCTTTAATGTCTTTCCAGTCGAAGACATGTACCGAGCAGCATCAGTCAAGAACAACGAAAAATTCTCGCGTTATATTTCAAGTTGTCGCAATATGTCATCCACAGTGTGCAGAATAATACTGCTATTAACATTGCGACCGCTGTCAAGTGGATGGCAATTAACGAGGAATGTCTGATTTGGAGCATCTAAGCTACCCACAAGCACACTAGTATACTTTAGTTTAGCAACCTCTGCTTCATCCACAATCAAAAAAACATTTTTGTCACGAAGTAATTCTTGAATTTGTTCCTCTTTTTGGGATGCCAATTTAGCAACACATGCCCGGGCTGCAGTGTCCGAAGGCAACACTTTTCCCATTCTAGCAAACAGACTTTAAAGAAGGATGGCCCTGTTCCTTGAAGTTTACTTGATCGAAATGTAAAAAGGTTTGCTTACTTTGAGATTTGCTCTTCGTCTCCAATTTTCCTTGGTGTTGCTTACTTTTTCGGTGGCTTTCCACAAAAAACTTTTAGTCGCATTTGACTAACACGTCGCAAAGGTTGCATCGCAAGTCGCCGGCAGGAGTTGCCGAAAACTCATCCGGATATTCCTGGCAAGTTTGGCTAACTTTCGCTATAGAAGATTTGGCTTGTTTTGGCATTCTTTGCTTTGCAAGCTACAACTTGAAAGACCACGTGTAAAGAGCACAAGGCTTTTATAGGATTAGATTAATTGTCTACCAATTATGCATTTATGCATCAACAATGACGTTTCATGCATAATAAGTGCTATTTTCTTCTCAATTACCGCACGCGTTATTGTGACGATAGTGCAAATATTGCAACTATTTCAAAAGTTTGAAATCAAATAAAACTGCGCATAAAATTTTAATAGCAGCTCAAAAATTCAAAAAAATATTAAAAAAATATAAATTTGTTCGTTTTTGTAAGGGAATTTTTGATTAAGACAATTTTGACAAATTTTGACTTTATTTTGGCTTATAAAATCTACCAAAACAGACCCCTGAACACCTGAAACGAACGTTAGTACACATTTGATCATGTAACAAGGTCCTGAAGAAATTTTGACTTTATTGACTCTAGCGGGCCCTAATAATAAGTAACTTTACTAAAAATAAGTAATCTTGCAAAGTTGACCATGTATTATAGATTTAAACTGGATTTCTTCCTGTGCTGTAGCTCAAAGCTCGTTTGGATAATATTTAGTTATTATTCACGGTGAAATGAATGATGTTTATACTAGTACAGAATCATTATTTCCTTTTTTTGCAGTGTCTGATTTTAAGTTTAAAGCTTTAACATCTTGCTCTGTTACTAATGGCAGATATGATGATTACTATCCTCCCCCCTCCATGCTGGCAAATTTAAGCAATAATTTACAAATGATTTTTTTCTTATTTATTTTAACGTTAGAAGCTTATCCAAAAACAAAGACTAAATTGAAGAATGTTTATACGATATGATTAGATTACCAGATGCAATTGCCATCTCTGAAACTAAACTAACTTCTACTAATTCTTCAAATATTGATATTCCTAACTACCATTTTTTTCATAACGATTCTCCTTCTATGGCCGGTGGGGTTGGAATATATCTAAAAAACACCCTTAGGTATCGTCCGCGTAACGACCTTTCTCTCAAAACTCCTATTTGTGACGATCTCTGGATCGAGGTTGAAAGTGAAATATCAAATTTTTGTCTCGGTGTTGCTTATCGTCATCCTAAAAATTTTTTTTCCGTATTTCAAAATAAGCTTTACCTTCAATTGCATGATTTTGAAACAAACAATATAAACTATGTAGTTTGCGGAGATTTTAATATTAACTTTCTACTAAATAACACAAAAATATCTGAATATATAGCCGCTCTGAATTCGATTGGTTGCTACCAAAAGGTTGATGTTCCCTCCAGATTTGCAAATAATTGTAAATCTTCTGTATTAGACCATATTTATACAAATATTACCAAAGAATCTTATTGCGGAGTGTGTCTATATGAAGTATCTGATCATTTACCAACTTTTTTCATCGTCCCTAAGTTTAAATGTTGTTTGATAAACAAACAGAGATTGATACGCTGCATGAAAAATTTTAATCTTGAAGACTTTCTAGTCGATATGAAAAGAAATCTGTCCAAAATGGATTTTGATTCTCCAAATTCTAACCTTAATAATGATGTTTGCAATCTAATAACTACCTTTAAAACAGTTCTCAATAAACATGTGCCTCTGAGAACTATGACCAAAAAAGAAAAAAATTAAGTGAAAAACCCTGGATAACAAAAGGCATTCTGGTTTCTATCAAAATGAAAAATAAATTTGCGATCTTTGAGCCTGTTTTAAAAGTAATAACGCTGATAAAAAAGTTTTTTATAAAAAATATCGTAGTAAACTGACTCACATTAAATACCATGCCAAGTGAAACTACTAGGAAAACTTAATTAAATCTAATAACCGAAACCCTTCTCAGATATAGTCTGTCGTAAAAGAAATTATCGAATGTAAAAAATCTTCCTAGAAATCCAAACTGCCTTCTGTTATGTTGATTGAAAATCAAATGATACATACTGATTCTCATGTATTTCTAACCAAATTATGTGAATATTTTGCAAATATTGGTACTAAATTGGCAAATAATATTCTAAAAACTAACAATTCTTTCGAAATATTTGCTAGTAGCTGCGTGTAGTCATTTGCTCTTCAAGAAATATGTGAAGAAGATGTCATTTCTTGCATTGACAATGTTAAATCTGACATCGCACCAGAATCACATAAAACCCCTCCAAAATTGATAAAACTTTCAAAATGCATTTTAGCTCCTTTATTAACCAAGCTGTTTAGCAAATGTATTAAACAAGAAATTTTCCCGGATTCCTTCAAACTTGTTTATGCAATCCCAATTTCAAAAATATCCAACTCAAAATCTTTTGATGATCTGCGCCCTATTTCTCTACTTCCAGTTTTTGCAAAAATCTTTGAAAAAATTTTAGAACGCAATATGACTAAATTTTTAAACAAAAATGACATTATTACGCCTTCTCAAATTGACTTCAGAATTAATAGTTCCACCAAATTAGCAATAACTACGCTTTATAATAAACTGTTAAATAATTTAAATGAAAACAAGGTTACCCTTTCATTCTTTCTTGATTTGAAAAAAGCATTCGACTCGGTTAGCCATCAACTTCTGCTGAAAAAGCTTTACCATTACGGATTTCGCGGACCAGTTTTTACCTTATTACAATCTTACCTCAGCGATCGAAGTATTTGCACAAAGTTAGAAGGAAAAATTTCTGATTTGTACAATGTAAATTATGGAGTACCACAAGGTTCGGTTTTAGGACCGCTCTTATTTTTGCTGTATGTCAATGACCTACCCATGCTTCTAAATTTGAAACTACGTTATTTGCTGGCGATACTAATCTACATCTCTCACATAATAATATTAATTCTCTTCTAACTCAAGCAGAACATGAGACAATTAAAATCAATAACTGGGTAAATATCAACAAATGAACTGCTAATTACAAAAAGAATTATTCATGATCGTGGGGAACAAAAATGCAGCTGTATCTAGTTTTAAGCTTTCCATAAATCACAATTTAATTGAAGAGACAGACAACGCTAAATATCTCGGCGTTCATCTGGACAATAAGCTTTCTCGGAAAATTCATATTGATATGTTAACGCGCAAACTTTCAAAAGTTTGTGGAGTAATGTACAAATTAAGACGTTATGTTTCTTTTTCTGCTTTTAAATTAGTGTACTACACTATGTTTCACTACCATCTCCAGTACTCGTTATAATCAATTGGGGTAGAGCGTGCGAAAGTCACTATCACAATTTTGTCATTCTTCAAAACAAAATCTTAAGAGCTAGTTTTTTTCTTCCAATGCACCATCCAACAAACTTGCTATTCACTAAGTTTTGTGTACTGAAACTTGATGATATGATAGAAATGGAACTCGCTAAGCTTATGTTCAAATTTAACAACAAAATGCTTCCAAATTCTTTCAACAACTACTTCCTAAGGCTAGATAAAATACATAAATATGATACAAGGCAAAAAAACGTAATGAATTTTTCAATCTTTCGTGAGTTCAGAAGCAGGGAGGAGGGCGCTTTGTCACATCTGCCTAAAATTATGGAAAGATATTCCGCAGGGATTCAGGCACTGTTTGTTACGAAACCGCGATCTCTCTCGGTGTATTTCAGATTGCCCTGCGAAAAACTTTTAATAACGCTAACTTGAAAGAAAACTTGAAAGAAACAAACACAGTCTGAATAGGTGCTATTCTGGCAACATCTCGTAAAACATATTCGATTTCACCAGAACCCGTATTTTTAAGTACTGCAATAGTGGCCCGGCGAACGCTTTTCTTTCCCTGCCTAATCTGTGGGTGGACTGCATGAATTCTCTCCAGGCGACAAACGCCACGTTTAGCAAGATGTTCAGCGTCTCCCACCAAAGCCAGTTCGTGAAATGCGCTAACGGGCGTGTAAAGATGGGTTTACACAGTATCCGTTCTGCGTTTAACGTCGTCAATTGACGGCGTTTGTGACGGCGTTAATTAACGGCGTGTTGACGCGCTGAAACAGATCCGTCTTTTTCTTGCGTTTTTGATATACACAGTATCCGTCGAGAATTTTAAGACGCGCGTCGCACAGTCACAAAGTTATAGTTATAAATATGAATCGTCAGATAGCACAGATTGCGACATCAATCCTGTATCATGTGCTTTTATGCCTTGTGATAATTTCACAAGAATGACGATGGTGAGTTTTGATTGGATATTTTTTTTGTCCCTTATCTTCGGCTACCGGTTCGCTGGCTATTTAGTGATTTAATACAGACAGCGTAATTTTATAAGCTGCAGCAGTTCTGCCTAAAGTCTTAATTATTATCAGTGGCCTATTAACTACAGTCTCTAGCCTGCAGTCAGGGGTGGATGTGGGGAATGCTGCGTATGCATCCCCCCACCAGCCATTTTCAACAATGCTTTATAAAAATTTTCCGCAGTTTCAAACTTTTTTATAACAATATGCCTGAGTCGCCTTATGGACGCATAATCGAAACTGTGCGAACACAATGCATCGTATTTGGTAATCAAAATTAGGAGCCAAAAACATAAGCAAAATTGCCTAAAAATTGTTCAAAAAGTACTGAAGTGGCGTTTACAGCATATGTCAATTTTCAAAAAATTTCCGGGGGAGTAAGCCTCCGGACCCCCCTAGAGTCGCTTTTGAAACTTAAATTGCTTAAAATTAACTCTGGCGGGAAAAACTACGCTTGAAAAGTAACGAAATTTGATGCCCCTTCCCTGATAAAAACATTTCTGAATACGCCATTGACATGAAACAATTTCAAAGGGTTTATTTATGCCCGTTTCTGGGTCTAAACGTCTTTGCAAGCTTATTTAGTTAACATTCAACCTAATTCAAAATTACATCCCCCCCATCAAAAGTTTCTGGATTCGCCCCTGCCTGCTGCAGGCCCATGTTATCCGACCGATGTGCTTTGTTCTTGAGTGTGTTCTTTATTTTCTACCTACTATGAGTGTATGTTTGTGTTGTTGGTGACGTTGTAGTAGTAAAAGCGAACAGTAGCAATTCATCAAGGTTTTTCTCCAAAGTACATTAAAGCTATCGCTCGAATCCTCATTGAGTAATTTGCATTCGGCACTCCCAACACAAATGAATAGCTTTTCAGTGTTTTTTAATGAGTTAGTGTATAAACTAGCGCAATGTTGACAGTTTTAACGAAATAGAAAAAATGCAATACATTAAAAGCTGCATACGAAAACAAAATCAAAAGTAACAACTTCTCACAATAAGAACTTACTGCAACGTACAGTCAGCATCTTCAGAAAGCAGAGTTGAAACTTTAACGAAATAAAAACACAAGGCATTAAAATAGCATAAAAAAGATAAAATCGAAGTTGGTCACTTTACTACAGTTGGAATTCCGTTCATATATTGAGACTACTCAGCGATCGCGAACTACGATTCTTCATGCGTTATGCCACAGTTACCTTTCCCACATGTCCAGTTTAAGCGTAGCAAAATCCCAAGAGTTGTGTAGTGTAGTGTCTTTATCACAATCAAACTCCTGGTGGTCATAATAATTGGAAAAGTAATTGCCACATTAATAATGATGCAGAAATAATGCATACTTTTGGCTTACTTAAACCTGGACATTCGTAAAGTGTATATTTGAACGACTAGTACCGTAACCCAAATAATGAAGACTTTAAAAACACTTCAAGCAAAATTAGACTGGGTAGTGGGCACACAGTTTACTTCAGATAGAACAGTAGAGAATCCATACAAAATAAATACATTTAAAAATCAAACGAAGTGAAACGAAAGCAGGTAAAACAAATCTAAACGGTAAAAAGTTAAAACATATACGATATTAATCGCCTTCTATTTCATATAGAAGCAGCAACAGTTTCGGGAAAGCCTTGGACGCTTTTTTTTCTCCGAGGCTATGAAGTCTTACATTTCCATAGTCTTTAAAAATGCCGCCGATATCTTTAGAAGCTACCGATTCTATCATTTTCGAAATGCTGGATATACTCTGCTCAATCACATGGACCAGTGAATCCTGTGAAGAAGTTTGTTGTTAGCCACTATTTGGGTGCTTTTCATTTACGAATAAAAGTCGGCACGCATTGCACTCAACCTATAACATTACAGACTGGAACAACTCGCTTCTATGTTTTAAAAAAGCGGTTCTTAACCTTTCTAGTTCCGGACCCCTCTTCCTAAAGATATTGGCTTTGAATACTCCTTCCTTGTACAAACACTACAACCTGTTTGGGCCGTTGTTAATGCGGTTTCGCACTCCTTCTAGGGACATTTAGAACTTCCATTGAGGACCTTGTGAAAAGCCACTGTTTTAAAACATGCCTCGAGTCTTCCGTGATATAAGGTAGTGTCTTTCCGTGACTAGAAGCGTAGGTTGATGATGGGATGATTTTCTGTTTTTACTTATGCAAACCCCTCATTTTTACGGCATTCCGGTGTTAAAAACAATAGAAAACAAACCTGAATTATAGCCAATATTTGCCTTCGCTAATTAGGAGAGAATTTCTTTCGCTCTGCCTTCAGAACAGGTGCTATCTTTTCAGTAGACCGTGAGCTTGCTGGCGCATCAAGTGGTAGAGCAGAGGTGGATACAATGTCGGAACTAACAAAATTTTCATCAAGGTAGACTTGATGCTCGAAGTTTCCTACAAAAGCGTATTCGTAAACGCAACGAAACTTGTATAATCAAATACTAATGCAATTACGGGAAATCAATGAAAAATTATCAATACTAGGTTATTTTTAGCAGGGCATGAAACCGCGTGAAATATCGCTCCGGTTTCGATTCAGGTTTCGCAAAATTTGTTTTTAGCGGTTTACCTCCGGTTCAGGTTTTTCGTTTTTCGATTTTGTAGGTTTAGTTCCGGTTAAAATTAAAAATACTTGGAATAATCGGGTTCAGGTTCGCAGAAGCAAAAATTTATAGGTTCAAATTCGGTTCGGGTTCTAGAATTTGAAACCGTCAATTCGGCTTATGTTGGCACACAGCTACAGGCGCAATTTTTTCAAAAATACTTGTATTTAGGCTGATTGTGCTTTTTAAGATGATACTGTAGCTCATAAAGGATGTCCTCAGCGGCAAAAATAACCTCAGATTAACTTCAGATGTCCTTAACCGCTGTTATAGCCACCATAACAAGCATTCTTAAAAAAAATTCATAAGCACACACCCCATTTAACGTAACGTATGTTTTTTTAGTCCAAAAAACAACAAAACTTCCGCAGACTTTGGGTTAGACAAGCTTTGCATTAGATAAATATCTTTTAACGGTTCAAATCCGGTTAAGGTTCAAGAATTTTCATAACCTTGGGTTCAGGTTCGGTTTACCTCCATTAAATAATAAAGGCTACGATTCGGTTCGGGTTCAGTGAAAGGAAGCACTTAATACGGGTTTTCGGTTTGCGTTTCGGTTCGGTTCGACGCCCTGATTTTTACAGCGTTAAGCAAGGTGAGAAGACTGCCAAACGAGCATATGCTTTTCAAGTTAGCAAATCATAACGTTAAATGTATAACATCCTTTCATTTGGGTTTAGGCAAAAGTTCAATTTTTTAATAAGTTAATAATTGTTTGAGCTAGACTACAGCGATTGATCACAAAAGTTTCTAATGTGAAGAAGTGCTTTGCAAAGAATTTTTTAATCAACAATCGAAAGTTTTTGAAAACCAGATAAATGCATGATCACATCTACAGCTCAAATGGCCAAGTGGTAAGAACGTCACGGGTTTAATTCCGAATCACGTCAGACCAATAACTATAAAATTTGTATTTTCAGCTTCCATGCTGAACGCTCAGCATTAAAGGGATGTAAAAAACAAGCCAGCAACTCTACTTTTTTTTTGGAAAAAGCACTAGACGGGATTCCCCCATCTTGGTGTGGTGGACAAATGGCCGGCAACTCCTAAGCGAGCTCATTATAGCGCTACGATCGCTTTCTCGCGATAGGAGGATAGGCCTAAATACAAAAATACATACTGAAAAAGCAAATGCAGCACAAATTCTAAAAAGTAAATTGAATGGTTGTAATGCATTTACCTCATTTGTTCGAGAACAGAGAATGATTTAGTTATCAGCAGATCTGAATTCAACAATTTTACACTTCTGATACCAACGATAAGACTCGGACATGCCATTCGTTTATGCTGATACAGCTTATTAAAGTCGACGATAGAACTCTGCCATGCACTTCGTTTATGCTGATGCAGCATATTAAAGTAAATTCACAAAACAAACCGCTGTTTTCTTAGTCCTTACTGAATAGACTGAGCTGCACTGTAACATTAGAGGAGTTAAATGAATTCACTTAAAAAACTAAGATTACTCTCAGAGACACAATATCACAATAATGTTCCGAATTCTCCTCACTTGTCATATCAATGATGTTCGAGGGTTCCAGCAAGCCATTATCTTTAGGCAAATCCATTCAATCTTTCAAAGGAAAGTTGAGAACTTTCAGTTCTAAATTAACAATACAAAACAAATTAAACACAAAACCTAAAAATACTGCAAAAACACTCGGTTCTGATGTTCAATAGAGTCATCCAGCCATCGCAAGCTGTCACAAAGATGACACGACGAGACTCTCCGCATTGCATCTGCTCCATTTCCTTGGGCTGCTGTTAAGGAACGTTTCTTTCTCATATATAAAGGTCTCTGTGATGTTCTGCAATTTTTTTTTGTCTTTTTCAGCCACAAACAATATTCAGGTCTCAGGTATTTTAAAAAACATGACCAAGATTGACAAAAAAATAGTTTATATCATTTAACCAAGCAACATTAAATGCACATATACATTTATTTTTGTATAACAAACTACAGGTATGATCAAGGTTACTACCGGACCACACCAAAAAATAAGCACGCTGCAGTTAGGTAACCAAAAAGTCAATAGCTCTTTATTGTGAATCCACTAAAAACCGGTGAAGACTAAAAAAAGGTCTTCACGTCAACAAAGACCTGTTTTTTCACTAAAAATTGGTGAAGACTAAAAAAAAAAGTCTTCACGTCAACAAAGTCTGTTTTTCCACTAAAAGTTGGTGGAGACTACAAAAAAAAGGTCTTCACGTCAACAAAGTCCTGTTTTTCCACTAAAAATCGGTGAAGACCAAAAAAAAAAGATCTTCACGTTCGCAGTATCCCATTTTTTCCATAAAAAATCAAAAATAAGCACGAGACTCAAAAATAAGCACATTCACGTTTTCTAAGACATTGCCCTTGAAAATAAGCACAAATCTTAGAAATAAGCACGAAATGGTAACTCTGGGTATGATACTAGAAATATTGAAAAAAAGGGATTTTTATGAAACAATGAATACAAAAATGGAATAATCCATATCATAACAAATAGCTCCTCAATTTACTAATAGCACAGTGATACATGTTATGAACTACAAATGCAAAACAAATGTTAAAAAGCGGCTAAAATGGTACATAAACTAGTATGTTACAGAAAAAAGCGTCAAAGCATAAATATACAGTATCGAAAAGAAAGAAGTTAACACTAACCATGACGTCCTGATTCTTCAACAATTTCTTTCCATTTAATCATTTCGCACTGTTAGCCAGTTCTAGTGATCAGGATGCTTGGGGTTAAACAAAAGTGGTTTGCATCTGACCAGCTCCATAATTTTTTCACTTGCCATTTCAGTAGGTTATTTATCCTTTGGTATAAATTACCACAAATTGAAAGCTGTAACTGAAGTAAGGTTAATTAAGGGCTATGCCAAGCAAAAAACATCATTTCTATGACATTTTGCTCTTCTGAATTACTTCAATTTCTTTTAAAAAATGGTCTACAACATGCTGCCTCTATCACATTGCCACAAGGAAGGCAACCCTGTTATGAATTGGGTGCCTCAAGGAAAAAAAAATCACTATTCACTAATTTCAAACTTTACATACACATTAACTTTTGCTGCCTTGAAGGTATTGAAATAAAGTTTGAACTACTGGAAGAAAAAGATGTAGGCCTATTAGGTAAATGTTGCATCAGAGAGCTCAAACCATCTGGTGAGCAACGTACTATGCTACGATACACACGACAGGTTCCCAAGAGTGCTCAAACCCTTGAGAGTGAGCATTATCATTCAAGATAAAACCTGAGCCATCCTGTTTCGGAATTCCATCCCTCATCAGTAATAACAATCAGGAAGAACCATATCAAAAACCACACAACAAAATGGCTCAATCTGGCATTTGGGCATTCAATATTGTGAAAAGAATAGCAGTTGCAAAAAAGAAAACGTAAAGACCTAACAAATGTCCAAGAGAAACATAGACAACTTTACAAATGTTGCTGCGGATAGAAACAGTAATCCATAATCAGTTTTGCTCTCATTATGAGCTCATCAGGTGAATATAGCTAATAGAAAATGGAAGTGTTTATTTCGTTGAATTCGGCTCCCCTACTTTGATTTTCAAACTTCGGGAACCGTTTTCCGGTTACCGAGCCATGATTTTTGTTTTCCGGTTAACGAGCCATGATTTTTGCAATAGAGGAACCGGAAAATGGTTCCCGAGTTTTGAAAGTCAAAGCAGGGGCACCGAATGCAGTTCTTGAATTTTGAAAATTAAAGTAGCGGAATCGAAAGCATGGTTATGGTAGTTTGATAAAGCAAGAAGGCGAATCAAAAGCACAGGAATGGTAGTTTGATAATGAAATAAGGAAACTGTTGAGTAGCCAGTAGCTTGGAGCTAGGGTTGTTGGGGTGGGTGGTGGGTGGGTCAGGGGGGTTAGGGTCAAGGGGTTTGGGTCAGGGGGGTTCAGGTCGGGGGAGTTGAGGTCAATAACCGAAAAGAACTGTCTATTACGATGTTGCATGTACAAGTTTCAAGTGATCAGAAAAATGGTTCCACTACTGCAAAACTTAAACTACAGTAACCAAACGTTATGCCAAATATGGTAAAATTTCCGGTTACCGTAGTTTGAAAACCGTAGTTGAGTAACCTTTTTCTGGTGAAATAGAAGCTTCCATAGAAAACTGAGCAAAAAGATATCGTACAGAAACATATCGAAGAAACACAAAAGAAATAGATAAATAATATATACAAGATAATTTATATCAGATGGCTAAGATAACATATAAAATTTTACAGCGCCAGTACCAGTTCATCACTATCACTAGTCACATTGATATGCTGTGTGGGCTACTGGGGGTCTCATCTAGATTAAGCCGCCTGTGTCTTTCGTTGCCTTACACGAATGAGTTATTCTAGTTGTGGACGGCTTACTCTAGATAAGACCCGGCTACTGGTACCACATGCAGGGTCGCACCAAAAATGTTTCAAGCCTGGGGATTCTAAAAAAACTACTGGTAATGTAGCTAAACAGCAATCTTAAATCACAATAGTAGAAAAGCCTAGGCCTATTTTAAGTTATGAATTATGTAGTGAATACTGGCAGGTTTAAATTTAGATTTTCTACACCAGCACTGTCTGCAAGTTGGAAAAATGTACCAGAACCGCTAGGTTCCTTAGTGGACTAGGCTATCATTGGCAAATAAAAAATTTTTCAAAACCTTCCATACAGTACCCGGTACATGCAATATGATAGACTACTGGACGTACCAGACTACCAGTATATAGTCTATATACTTACCATAGGATAACGTCTAATATCAGCCCCCAGGTTTGGTTAGGGTTAGCTGGTTAGGTTTGGTTAGGATTAGGTTCGGTTAGGGTTGTAACTGAATCGAACCTTAACCAAATTTAACCCTAACCAAACTTAATCCTAACCAAATCTAACCCTAACCGAACCTGGGGACTGATAATGACACTAGATGTTACCCCTAACTTTATACCGGTACTAACCAGTATCGGTAATTAGCCATTGGCACACTTTCTTCAAAACATGATTATACAAGTCCTAAAAAGCCTATAACATGTCTAGAATAGATTACTAAACTGCAAATTCAACTCAAGGTTGAACTAAAGACGCTGTCCACAGCCCAGCAAAGTTTACCTAAATACAATACTGCTAGACCAGCCATCCAGTTTCTCAATTGACGCACGTAATTTGTCGCAAAAGTAGAACTCGGCTCTACTCGAAAACGCACTAAAATTGACGGAGCGTTTTGTCGTGCGTTTGCAAAAAATCGCGTTGACGGATACTGTGTATATCAAAAAACGGATCAAAAAAACGCTGCGTCTGACGCATTGCGTCAAAACGCGTAAAAACGCGCAAAAACGGATACTGTGTAAATCGACCTTAAGGCGAAAACTGCTGCCCCAAAAAACACGACGGTGTCAAAGGTGCCAAATCATTAGGTTTACTGCTTACCGACGTCAGAGGGCGTTTATTGACAATTCGAACAGCGTCTGAGAAAAAAGTTTGTAATTAAATTACATTAGGTAGACGCCGTACCTCACCCATATCCCGGTTTAGAACCCCTTTGAAGAGTTTGACAAGTGACTCCCAGCTTCCACTTTGACTCGGGGCATAGGGTGGAATATTTACCCAATTTATATTCTTTTTCCGAAGGGAATTCATTAGAGTTTAATAATTGGGGGAGCAGATCAGCAGCTGCTTTAAATGTCGAAGCATTATCTGGAAACATTGTGTCAACTGATCCTCGCAAATTTGTGAATCGTGTAAAGGCAAGTAAAAAACTGTCCAAGTTTAAACTAGTCACCAATTCAACTGCAATGCAACGAGTGCAAAAGCAAACAAACAAAATGCTCCAAGCCTTGCACTCGCTCCGATTCTGCCGAAACAAAACAGGACCAAAATAGCCGACTCCACAGAACTTAAAGGGCTTGTACGTAGCCGTGACGCTGCAAGCCGGCAAGTCTGCCATTAACTGGCGGGCAGGCGACGCCCTACGGCGAGCACAAACACTGCAATCGGATAAGTAGTGTTTTACGCTTGAAACACCAATGGCTATCCAAAATCGCTGGCGAGTTCTCATAAGCGTGTATGCAGGCCCAGCATGTCCAGCTTCAACGTGCTCAAAAAGAATAATCAATCTTGTGAGTGCGTGTCGACTTGGCAGAATGAGAGGGTGCTTTGCTTCAACAGGAAGCTCGACATTCTCTAAGCGGCCGTCTATTCGCAGCAAAGAACCAAGAGTCTACGCAAGGGCGTAGCCGGCGCAGTGTTTTCAGTTCTGCTATCCGTCGAAAGTCTTCAGCACTGACGGCCTTTTCACTTAGCTTTTTCAATATCAATTCAAAGGCGTCTGGGGACTTCTCTTGTAGCAATTTGACTGCGGCCCCAAAATAAAGAGATTGAACATACGTAATAATGTCAACAAAAGCAGCTTCCAAAAACCTAGCATCAATGGCAGTTTTACCACAAGAATTATTTTTTACCTTGGCAATGAAAAAAGATTTAAATAATTTTAAGTATGCTACACGTTTTTTAAGCACATACACATCAGGCGAAACACAAATTAAGTTATTCCGACTTGTGCATTCATCACTCAGCAGTTCATCACTGGCACTCACTCTCCGCACAACTACCGAGGCAGAATTAGCCTCCAATTCGTTCACTTAACAAAAACTCCGGTCCACAATACCCAAGTAATTAACTGTCAGACTTTTTAACACAACTCTCGCGAGTGCCCACATCAGCCGGATTTATGCCAGTGTTAACATAGTTCCATGCCTCAGGAGGTGCCACAAGACAAATCTTATCCACGCGTCTTTTTACAAATCGAGGTAAGTGAAGGTCGGGGTTAATAATCCATTTTAAAACAACTTGAGAATCCGACCAAAAACGTATGCTGCAACCATGAATTACTTAATGGATTGGACACTGCATTGTGACGGAAAAAGTTCAGTCACACTTTACTTAAGGTGCCAAAGTTCTCGATAACCCATGTATTGATGCTCGTATAATGCATCTGGGCAGACACAAATTTGGGCTTATTTTGATCTCAATGGCTAATTAAGCGAATTTGGGAGATTAGAGATATCGCTACTGGCGCGGGAGGTCACGGGTAGGTTCGATTCCCGGGCTGGTCCATTGTATGCCCAGGCGCTAAACAGGGGACAGTCCACGCACATTGCAACCAAGTATAGGGTTTTGCTAGCATGTTTGAGGGTAAGATTGTTAGACAAAATTAGCTGACCGAGCTTGAACTTATAAACTTAGCAAGCCTAACGATATGCTATGAAATGCTAAAGCAAACCGCAGGGTAGACCTCTACATAATGTTGAATCGCTTTAACGATTTTACATCTTTTTGTTTTAAGTCATGACGAAGCTTCTATACTGCAAAAAACATTACGGAACGAGAAGGAACAGCACTATATTTTGCAATTAACCCCTAAAATTGTCTGCTTTGTAAATTAGGGATTAGGGTTTTATTTTCCACCGAAGCAGTAGCTATTTCAAACTTTCGCGGAATTCGCGCCACGACTCCTTTAAGTTTGGTCAAGTGCAAACTTATTTTGTCAGTGGCTTCTGTAAATTACAACTAATAATCAACATAATACTTTCTAGGAATCGATGAGTATATTGTAGGGTATGCCTTGAGAAAAACGAAACATAAATTTCCGAACAATGAAAACGACAACGCAGCGTTATGCAATGAAGAAGCAACTTTTGAATTTGGTCAAAGTGTGCAAAGAATTCAAGATCGCCTGAATTACGGAACTCTTCTTTAAGTTTTAAGCCACCGCTTTGCGAAATATCTGTTGAATCAATTTCAAAAAAACACATCAAAATGCACAAACAGCTTACGGGCAGGTTTGAATCAAACCTGAGCCGACGAAGCAATAGCAACTGCAAGCAGTGACGACTCCAGCTTTTTATGTCTACTCGGACCCGTTACCGACAAAAACTGCAAAACATTGCAAAAACAGTAAAAAGCACCAACAAGAAACAGCAAGCTATTCCTGGTGGGCGCGAGTTACGCAAATAAATTAAACCAAAAATTGTGATAAACTACGTAATCAACGTTCGCATTGTTAGAGCCAGGCAAATGCACTCGAGCCAGAGTAAGACTTGATTATAAAAAAATGCTTGTATCTCGTTTCTCTCTTTTATTTCTATGCAAGGCGTGTCGGGCTATCTTCCTTTAGCCCAGGCCTGCCCAACCTTTTACTCACCGAAGGCCAATTTTTTGCGCTGAATGACTTCGCGGGCCGCAGTTGCAACAAAAATATAGGCTTAGTAAGGACCAAAAGGAATGTTTCGATAGTCGTTTTGATTTTGATAAGTGACCCGATCAGAGCGGTATTTCGGATAATATCATTGTAGCGTTATTTTCAAAGCAGTTATTTTTAAAAAACATTTTATCCTCGTAACCAGCTTAGTGTGCAAAAAATTGTCAGTGAGAAGACTGGCATTGTTTTTCTTGCATCAAGCGTTCAATATAGGGTTCTAAATATGTTGCCGTTCAGGGGCGCAACCAGGATTTTGTCAAGGGTGGGGGCTGACTGAAACCCTATTCTTCTTAGCAACGTTCAATACGCACTGACGCACCACAACGAGGGAAACTATCGGGAGTCTAAGGGTGGAGACCCCCAGCCGCCAGGGGCTATGAGGGCGTAGTTCCCCAGACGACAACGAGTTTTACGGTTTTCACTTAAAAAATGCACGCTTTTTACAGAAAAAGGACATAGTGGTACCTGCAGGGACAGCAGTCACTGTAGACACCTCATAATATTTTAGTAGCTAATGTCTAGAAGCAGAAACTTGGCTAAACAAATGAAAAGAAGCCGAAAATTGTCGCATTTGATTGGATAACGAAGCACAACAAAAAGCATAACCTCTCGTTTACATTTAGACTAAAAATGTGCTTTTAATATTTATTTCCGGGCCAATTGTGACGGGTCGGTGGGCCGCATGTGGCCCGCGGGTTGGGCGCCCTTGCTTTAGCTCGAGCTAGACAAACCGCTGAGCACAAAAACGCAACAGCCGTCACACAAACAAGGAATTTATGCGATAACTGTTTCTCTCATTAAACTTGACATGATTCTAGTTCAAAAATTGTAAACTGATTTTGCAGAATTTAAATCTAACAAAGCTTTCCATTCAAGGGTGGAAACCTGGCTACTTGGCGTTAGGGTGTCAGTTTCAGTTTTGGTGTGTTGAAACCCAGATGTCAGGTTTCAGTTTTGGTTTGGTTTCACAGCTGTTGAAAAATAGATTTTAGTTTCGGTTTCAGTTTTGCTTACGCACAGCTTCGGTTTCTGAGTTTTAGCTTCGGTTTAAGTTTATCCAAGAAAGCTCTTTTATTTTGAATACGGATTACTTAAGTGCTCTACTTTTTAGCGTTTTTGTTATATTACGATAATAAGTAGTAGGTCAGATGGCCGCCTGAGTAGAGCAATTGCTTCAGAAGTTGTCGACTTGGGTATAATTCCGAGTCCGGTGAAACCAAAGAGTCAAAAATTAGTATTCACAGCTTCTCTTTGACGCTCAGCATTAAAAAAACTGTTCTGGTAATGATGGTGATGACAATTTTTAACCCTTTCATGCCTGTGGTATTTTGCACCCCTTTCACAAAGATAATAATGCGGTCAAGTTGTCATTTGACTATCAAATAGCAGATTTTGCGCAAAGTTTCTATTATAAATTTTATAGTTTTGGGGGTGAAAATATATCTACATTTGGGGACATTGGTCGTTTGCGGCAAGAAAAATATAAAAACTCATTTCAATTTTCGCAAATTTTTTTCGGTATTGCTAAAACCTACAGGAACACAAGGAGCGCATGGATCACAAGGACCGCCCCTCGCAAGAGCACAAGGACCGCTGGAGACGCAAGTGAGTTATTACTAGAAGTTAGTTAGGCTAGGGTAGGCCTTAACCCTTAGTAATAACTCACTTGCGCCCCTAGCGGTCCTTGTGCTCTAGCGAAGGGCCCTAACCCCTAGTAATAGCTCACTTGCGCAACTAGCGGTCCTTGTGCTCTTGCGAGGGGCGGTCCATGTAATCCTCCAGGTTTTAGCAGCACCCATTTTTTGCAAAATTTACACATTCTATTGCTGTCAATGAAGATATAATCAATTTTACAGAAAAAATACTGAAACAGCAGTAAACAAAGCAATATTCGACTTTGGTACCAGTACTTTAGACTATCAAAATTTATTGACGAAGTTTCCTTAAGATCCCATTGTCCACTTTTGAGGACATATGTCATTTCACCTACTAAGTAACTTTTATGCACTTATTGTCAAAATATTAGTTCTCTACCATAATAAAAAGAATGAAATTATATTTTTATAAAAAAAAGTTTCGAAAAATTAATAGTTTTGCAATTAAAATCTTATAGACTAGCTCCACACTGAGACGTAATCCTTGAACTAAAAGCTCTTTTCACGACAAAGGCAGACAGAGTTGCCACACACGTGTTTTTTGTTTTCAATATTGCTTTTATGGTACTCGGAAGAAAAATTTATTTAAAACAAAGCAAGAATTGCTTAGTAAATGCAATTTCAAATTCGTCCTTTTTTGTGGACACTAGGCACTAAAGGGTTAAAACCCAAAACCTCAGAAAACTTTGAACAAGTTTTAGTTCCAGTTGCGGTTTTGACGTTTCAAGAAAAAACGGTTTTGGTGTAAGTTTAGGTTTTCAAAAATTTGGCTGCGTCGATGTCAGCTTCAGTTTGGGTTTCAAAAATTTCCTTTAGAACCGGGTTTTTAGGTTTAAGGTTTAGGTTTGGGTTTCCACCCTTGCTTCCATTATTTCGTAACTAGGGCTCAGCCAGAGTGCCGGAGTCGCCACTGACAACAAGTCTAAAAGCAAAAACACACACGAGGAAGTAAATAAACCAACTTAGTCACTGCTTTTCTTTTTTTTTTTTGTAGAGGCTCGCTACAAACGCTTTTCCACGGATTCGATTTTCCAAAAGTCGTGGCACCACCTTTAATTTTTTTAATGACTTTTCTTTGTGATATATTTCTTAATGAAAGTCCAACTTGTTTAACATCTGGATTTGCATCACGATGCAAGCATGTTCTTTAAATAAAATCACATATGCAATGTTCTACATGCAAATTTGTCCTCTTTTTAAGAAAAAAGGAGTGGACGTTAAAGAACTTGCTTATGCGTTGCTAAAAACCTGCCTGTCACTCCAGACTAGAAAATGACCTTATATGCCTTTTCCAACCGCACAAAAAATGAACTTTTCAACGGCAGAAAATGCTTTTCGCAAGGAAACTGCGCTGAATTTTTTATATTTTCTATTAAACTAGCGTTTGCTGCAGATTAACTTTGACTGGCACATAGCTAATTCTAAAGCTAAATGCGGGGCCGAAAACTTGCAACAACTTATTTTTAATAGGAATAGAACAAAACATCAGATGCAATGTGAAATACAAAAGTAAGATGCAAATCAATTAAGGCTGCTTTATTGTAACAGAAAAATGAAGTGATTAAGCCAATTTCACTTACCAGATTGCAGAATAAAGCCTCCAGGACGTCCTGTGTTACAATGAGTACACAAACTTTCTCAGCGCCTTAAGCAAGTAGGTACTTCGCTAGCGCGATGAGGTATGTTGTACTAAATATCAACCCTTCAAAAGTGGGCTTCGATATTATCCGCTTTTTCTCTACCGGACAAAATAACTCCACTTCATTCTGCATGAAAAGTTCAGTTATAATTACGAAGCCGTGATTGAAAGGCAAATCATTCAGCTGTCAAAAAATAGGCAAAATTGGGCTGTTTTCAGTTTTTATTTTAGTTTAACAATTTTAAAAGTATGAATTTAATTTTAGTTTCTTGTATTCATTGCTTACCTTCCAATCCAATAAATATTGCACAAACACCTTTTCCAACCACAGCAACCTTTCATTGTCAGGGCTAGAGGTAAGATGCGATGGGCCATACGTAACAATTTCAAACCACCTTAACATATACCAAATTGCAAAGCAAAACTTAAAACCAAAACGTATGTGATAACTTTTGTCTGGTAATGCCAGATTTACGATGCGAGCAGGGCTTTAAGCCTTTCAACACGCTTTTATTTACACCAAACTCTTAAAAAAACAAATTACTTGTAAAACATTTCAATATATAACGCAGTTCATTGGATCTGGGTACATCTTGTCGCAATGCCTGGGCGACATTCCAAGGCAGAGTGGTTTTTGCAATTGCCACTTTGAAAAGTGCAATTTACAGTTAGTAAAATGCAAGTAAAACTACTCACCAAGAAAGCTGGTTAAGGTCGAATATTTGAATGCAAAATATCTTCTAAATTGATTTCCCATCCAAAAAAAGAAATGGATGACAGAGACATCTTCTCCAAAACAAATACTAGAAAAGGATAAAATTCAATGATTAAGTTTTATTTCAGTTATTGGAAAAACTACCGGTATAATCACATCATCACAAAACTACTTCCAGAAAAGTGCTTACCGAATTTTGGGACAAATCCAGTTTCTTTTGGGTAGCATTCCAAAATCAGATTTCCAAAACGACTTACCCAAGACCATCTACCTGTAAACAAAATCTGCTTCATGAAGTCATCACACTGATAAGTGCTGATGAATCATGCATAACCAAATCATGATAACTACTTGTAACAATTACAGAAATTCAGGAAAATGAAAAATGCATAGTTTTAGCAAGCAGAGAATATTTTACCACAAATGCTTGCTTCAACAATATTTTTAAGCAATTTAGAAATCAACTTAAACTTAATCTATTTCCAAGGGCATAGATAGAAGCTCTTCTGCAGTTGTTCACAAGAGGAATGTCTAACTGGGGGTGGCGGTGAATGACGAACCAATGGAGTTTTTCGTTTCTAAAAAACAATAACCGAGAACAATGAAAAAATTCTTTTATAATTTAGTGTTCTGTGTTTAAAACAAAGTAAATATCACACTAATTTACACACCTTTATTTCTTTAACCTTTTTTTGGCAAATCTTCCCTCGGAACTGCCCCTATTCCCAATTGCTTTTTGGATCCTCGCACAACAATGTCATCATGATTAAACTGACGTTCACATATACAGTTTCTTGAGTAGGTAGAAGTTCTTTTATTTTGTCACCTTTCTGATAATCCCAAACTTTTAACGGAAAGCTAGTGAGATTTTGATAGCGACCTCTTTCTTCGTCAGATTTTTTTTTCACAAATCAGGACGAAGAATTATAAATATTACTCTTTTCGTATCAGTACCAGGATTTTTGGTGTTATGTGATTAATTACATCCAAGAATGTCACACCAACTCATTGCAAATGTATATCAAATCAACAATCTTGCTTGTCTACCAGTCTACAATAGCTAGCAGTAGCAACACTAAAAAAAAATTTTGTCAAACCATTGACCTAGCATGCCATACTACACATTATAATGAAATCTTACCGGTATGCATGACTTCACTTACTAACTGCGCATAAATAAATAAATACAATCACATATATATACCGGTACTACATTAGTTATAACAGTGGTCTACTCAGTACAAGGCTGATACTCTTAAAACTGCTAAAGTTATGCTGCACTGTAGGCTATGTAACCAGTGTTAACCACAATACAACAAATTCATAAGCAAGAAAAAGAATTTTAACTGTCATGCAATGAACAAAGTTTTAACAATGATGAAAAAAGTACCGGTAGGCTTACCATTCTTTCAAAAGCTACGGCATGGTATATTAATTAAAAGTACCGGTACTGGTATATAAATATGTCTGGTTGAACAAGCAATTTAAGCCATTAAATGTACCTGAAATACGCTGCAGTTAAACATTTTGCTGCCAAGCAATCTCCACTTACTGACCTACCAGTAGACTATACCAGACTGTACCGGTGCTACACAGTTGTTGTGCACACAGCTACTACCGATACCAGTACTGTAGCAAGCCATCGATAGCCGGCAACCATTAACAATTAATAGAATGTGATTGCACGATGACCTGTGATATTGGTAACTAGTGCAGACCAACTGGTATAAACACAGTAGGCCAACTGGTAACAGTGCTAAACTGCTGTACTGGTAAGGACTGGGGAAGGTCTATTCTAACAGCAACCATACTCAAACTTAATATTTTCACCTTTTTACTGTCCTGGGATTAATATAAACTAAAGAAGCATCTAAATTACCTCTCATCCTATCCTAGTCTGCCAACGGCGGGCCAAATCCTACCGGCAAATGTGCTAATGGGTGGATATTATTCAGTGTAAAAACCAATCTGGCAAGTTTCGGTAACTAGCCTACCTAATAACCTCTCTAAGCCGACAAAAGTTTCGTAGCTGGTTAAATTCAGTAAAGAATAATCAACTTTTGCCATTACGCAACACCATTAATCCCCTCACCCCCCAACAGTGCTTAATTTGCAACGAAAGTCCAAACAGGCCTCAATACCACCAGCAAAACCGAATTGATATTCTGCATCAAACCCGCAAAATTGGCACCTCAACTGAAGCGTGACTGAACTTTTCGGCAACTTCGCCAACATTTCAGCTGGTATTTTGAACTTTTTTAGCAATGCTTATTTGTAAACAAATTTAAAAATCAATAAAAAGCTATTTTGCAAATTTTATTTTAATTGGTCCCCAAATAACAGAGTAATCACATTTTGAAAATATTGCAATCAGTGATGCGTGACGCCTATTGCAATCCACTAAGTAATCTATGATGCAACCAAGATGTCGCAGTGAGTCGCGAATAGCAACCATCAACATGGCACACATCCAGGCGGCCTCTAATTCCTTTCGAGAAATTACCCAACTAACCTGGTTAACCGTGATAATTTTAGATTTTCCTTGCACAAACGCCACGTTCGAGCTTCCTCGAGATGTCCGACGGAGATAGACCACACAAGAAATCGCACAGTTGGATGCATCGCAAAACCCGTGAAGCTGATACACCGCATTAGTATCTGGTACACAATTTAAAGGGAAAAAACATCGGTTAATTGAAAATTTAGCAACAGGTTTCATTAAATCCACCCAGGCATTCCAGTCTTTCAAAATGTTTTCAGGTAGTTTATCGTCCCAGTCGCAACCAAGTTTAGTTGCATTATGAAAAATCAACTTTCCTTCCAATAGCCAAGGCGCAAGAAAATCCAAAGGGTCAAACCGACTAGCAAATGCCCAGAACATTTTTCGTCTGGTGGAAACACTGCCTAGTGGTTGTCTTGAAAACACCCTCAACTTATCGTCTTCTACATCTCAAACCAAACCCAAAGCTTTGGAGTCTGGCATGGGCTGCGTCCCAAGATCGACTTCTCTGAGGCTGGAACCCAAGTTAGAAGGAGGCACACCAGACAGAACAGACTTAGAACAGCCATTAACGACCCACTTACGCAGCCAGAACCCACGGCTTTGAAACAAGGACTTTGCCTCTCGGGAGATGATCGTAAGTTCATCAATAGAGTCAGCTGACTATAACAAGTCATCCATGTAGTGGTTATTCTCCACGGCTTTTGAAGTCACGCAACAAGCGTTAGTGCAATTTTCCGACACCAGACGCTCGATAGCGAGCAAGGCAATGTAAGGACTGGAGTTAATGCCCCATACGTGCCTTGTAAACTGGAAGACCTGAGTTTTACTCTCATCAAGGTCGTTATTCTTGTAGGCCTACCATCCTAAACGCAGCAAGTCTCGCTGATTTTCCGGTACTGACCCCTGAAAAAAGCATTTGCTCAGGACAGCCATGCACGCATAACGTCCCGTTCGAAAACGTGTAAGCACTTTCACTAAATCGTTCAACAAATTAACTCCAGACCAAACCACCTGATTTAAAGACATCCCGCCAAAGGTAGCGGCGCCATCAAAGACAACCCGCGGTTTGTCTTGCCTAGTGACGAAGAACGGCAAATACCAGCATGGTGAGTTATTCACATTAGTTTCGTCAAAGGGGAGCATCCATCCTTTCGTTATCATTTCCTGAAACGTAGCTGTTAACATAAGTTTCATTTCAACGTTTTTCAACGCACTTCGCCGCAAGGATTCAGTGCGCCCCACTGCACTAGCAAAGTTTTTAGCTAATTTATCAATTATTTCGCATCTCAAAGGCATAGGTATTTCGTAGCGACCTTCCACTACTTTCACCTTAGTCTCCACCAGTTCTCTGACCTTTACTTCAGTTTGGGACGGCTGGACGACTTTGTCCTCCAACTCAAGCTCTCTCAAGGTTTGTTTCAAACTCGAAACTTCCCTCTCAAGCTGCTCACATTGGCACGAGTTGCCAGTTTCGTCAATCTGAACCTTTAAGGAGTTAATAGCCGGAGATTCAGACTTAACCTGGCCTCCACTGCCCATAGGTCAGAGTCTGGTAAGAACGCAGTTCGTTTCTTTGGCGTTCAAGCTTTCACGTTCTTCAATGACAGCAAGCAGGCTTTTATCACTTTGCCCAATTAAATTATCAATCGTTTTTCGGTTAAAAATAGTGGGAATTTTACACCCTTGAGGTGCTTTAGATTTTCAACATTTACTGCGGGAGGAAGGATTTTTTCATCTTCTTCAAAATAGGAACAACAAGTGCACTATTAACAGCAAAAACTTCATCAGTGGCAAAAGATTGTGGTTTAAAACTAGTGCAACCACTACTCTTCGAGGTTTGCTCAGCCAAGGTTCGAATTCTAACCTTCCGATTTGTATTAACGTTAAGTCCCACTTCATTTTTTAATTGCTAAGAAATAAGTGTTGGTTGCCTGAGAAGCGGTGTCATGCTGAGCGTAAGCTAACGTGCACTTATTGGTATAAGGATTAAAAACTCTGACAGCGCAAGTTCGCAATAACACAGTCGCACAGTAATTAGGAGCCAATTTCCGCAAAGTAGGAGGTTCATTGTCATCAGACGTTTCATACCCTTCTGTATCACTGGAGTGAGAGACTTCAGCGCGTCTAACATTAACAGCCCCAAAGTCATTAGAACCAGACTGCGCAAACTAACTGTGTAACGCAGCAGCATGTTTATTTTTGACTCAAGCCCACACAATTTGCATTTCGATCCTTTTGGGCAATTTTTGGCAATATGGTCAGTTGCCAAGCAGTTAAAACATCTTACGGCGTAACTGCTCGGCGTTTATTTTCATTATTTAAGGTCTGAAACTTTTTGCACTCGCCCAAATAATGCCTCAATTTAGGATCGTTGCATACCAAACAAATAGGGCTGGGTCTTCCCGAGTTTTGAGTCTCGCCCGAATTGGAACGGCCACGTTTAGCATTCTCACTGTTACGTGGTAATTTTGCGGAACTCACAACCGCAGAACGGACTCTTACCGCAAAGCCATGCCCAATTACAGCTCCATGATCACGTGATGTTTCAGTTTGATCGTTTTTGAAAAAGGATTGTGCATAGTCAGACGTAATCACGCTTAATTCATGCACTATGAATTCACGCAGAGAGTCAAACCCAGGTCGATTATGGTCGAGTCGTTTATGCGAAAGATGATCGAGATAACGTCTTTTTAAGACGCTAGGCAAGCGGTTAGCAACGTCCATAAGTAATTGACCTGACAATTTCTCAACCTCATTGTGCCATAAGCAAAGACTTTTATGGTATTTAAGTCCTCGTTGAACAGTTTTAATGAGGTCGCATTAAAGCTTATTTTGGAACCATTTCGAATAGCTCCAACCAGCGGCTCGGTGGTTAAGCCACCAGAGACCCCATATCGCTGCCTCAAGCGATCGAGAGCTTTTTCGAATCGCTCAGACGTTGACAGGTTTCTCATCCGCGCCAAAAACAAATTAACAGTTTCACGAGATTGTCCACTTGCCCACTACAAGAAGCTCGCAAAATTTCAAGTCGACGCTCTTGGCATGGACTTTCAGCCGTAAGTGCGCGGATTTGATTTTCATAAAATATAAAGGCGATGTTATGACCATCATGGCCAATTTGACTAGCTAGATTTACATACTCATTTCTAGCTTGGCGTTCAAGGTAGGCCTAGGTCGTAAACGCAGATTCGCAGCATTATACTTATCGTTCGAACCTGAGTTATTTACAGGTATCGGTAATTTAAATGTCATAGCAGGTTTCGTATAATCTCCGGCATTTAAGTCGGGTGCCCCTCTACTAGGCTTGAAGAATTGCTCCGGTCTCGACGCCGTGCCACCACCACCTACAACAACAAGGTTGGGTTCAGTTCCATGTCGAACATTTTTCTCAATTTTAGGAGCATTGCGCTGGGCAGCATAAGTTTCACCGTGATTGTGAGCGTGCACATCTACGCCACCAGCAAAACAACCACGTCCCGAAGAATCGTCGGGATAGGTACCGACCAAGGGAAAATCCTTATCCAATATCATACCTCTTTTGTGTTTTGAAAGACCACGAAGCGAAGCCGTCCCAGAGCGAGTCTCAAGTTCACGTCTCCTCAAATCGCTGACCGCAGATCCACACTCCGGCAACGACAGGAACCGCTCCTCAGCCTTCAATTTAGCCTTTTCAACACAAAATTGAGCATCGGCTTCCGCAACTGCTTTAGCCTCAGCTGCTTCCGCAACTGCCTTAGCTCTAGCCAGGTCACGCGAGGCCTCAAGTTCAATACGCTGGTATTCTAACTCGATTTGGCGTGCCTTAAATGCACTCGAAGTTGATCTCGAGCGTCTCGTGGTCTGAGACGCGCTATCACTGGAGTCTAGCGTATCTTCCAGGTTAAGCCCGGAGCAAGCATTCGAACTAGCATTAAATTTATCATACAGTACGTGGCATTGTTCATAAAGATCAGCGATCCCATCTATCACATCTGTCATTAAATCGGGAACCTCAAAGTTGCCTAAAACCCGTTTAAATTCATGGTAAGATGACTTAATTTCATGAAATTTTGACACGACGTCAGCAAGCCCAGGCTTTTTAGTGCTTTTCAGCTTATCAATAAAATGTATTAAATCAATAGTTAACCGTCGTTTTTGGGACAACAGCTTCCGAATTATACCCTACCGATTGGGCTGGAAAGTTTCATTACGATTATCAGACCCAGAAAACGTAGGGCCCCTTGAAAGGCTACTGTTCCCTTCAATATTAGAAGCATTAGCTTCAACAAAAATATCATTTTGACTGATGCCAGCAACTCCAGCACCATCGCTACCTGTTGCGTAACCGACTGCAAAATAAGAGCCCGGAGGAATCCCAAGGCCTTACTAGCAAAGCATCTGACGTTTCAACCAAACTTAAAATATCTTGAATTTATTCTTAAATCTTTCTGACAAGGCCAAACTTGAATCCAAAACAAAAACAGTTTCACGGAAACAAAGGGTCAATAACAGTGGCGATTCTAGCACCCAAAAAGTGGGGGGGCTACTTTAGGGCCAAGATAGACTTAGGTGAGGCCACTGAAAACTGTGTTTGAAAGAAAAAGAGTAAGTTCAAAGAGATTTGCAACCGCACTTAAATGACACACTATATACATTTATGATTGACATTTACTACAACATAAGATGGCAAAATGGTCAGAGCGTCTGTTTCTGAAGCGGTAGACTCAAGGTCTGACTCCGAGACGAGTCAAACTGGTTGCCTAGCCTAAAAATTAGTATTCACAGTTTTCCTGCTATTCGCTCGACTTTGACATTAAAAGAATAGTATCGACAACAAGCTGGCAAGTTCGCTAGTTACAATACCCTTGGAAAAGGCACTTAAACGTAATTCCTCCATCTCTAACGGTTAATGCAAAAGGCACTTAACGTAATTCCTCCATCTCTAACTGCAAACGGTTAATGAATCCCTACATTCTACCTCTCGTAAAAATATGTTCTCCATAGTAAAAATATGTTCTCGCCAGTGAAAAAATATTCTCCGTAAAAAGCTTGAACCCCACTCGGCTGGTGGCAGTGTTAAGGCCAGGGAGGGCGCAACCGTCCCCCCTGTTCTCCGACCGGGGGGTGGGGGGCACGCGTTTTTGGGGTCCCAATCCGGTGCTTGGGGGCATACTTTCGTTACCTGAAGCCCTTTTTTTTAGTTTTCAATTCTGCGTGGAGATAAAAAGTATTCTTTTGGGCACAAAAACTTTTGCCAGTGGGACCTCGCGTTGAGTTCCAGGAGGGAGTGTGAAGGGTTACGATAGGCTAGCATTGGCACTCGATAAGATTTCAGTAGCGTCTTAGCTCACTCGGCCATCATGCTTCAAGATAAACATATTGCAATTTTCGCTATTTACATCAGTCGCCTAACAACCACAGGCTGAATAATGGTGAGGCAAAGAAGGTCGACTGCTTTATAACTTAATGATTTTGTAATTTCAAAAACGATGATAAAACAAGGCAACACTGTTGTTGCCTATAGAACCAGTCCACACTCAACCAAGGTCTCCCGCTCCAAACTCCACAGCCATCATCAAATGACGCATTAAAGCCAAGTTTACTTAGCACTGGCTGCTGTGGCTTTTAATAATACCATTATTACGTCTGCCAATGCTGCCACAATGCACATTGCTGTCTTTCCTCTTTAGTGCTTGCTGATTAGGCTTCAACAAAAAAATATAAAAAATACCGGTACATGACTAACTAGGCTGCAAAAAATTCAAAATGTCACTTTTACTTCGATTAGCCACTACCAAAGACACGATACGTAAAATTTTGTTCTAATTGGTTCTTTATTCCTCGTCACAGCTTCACCCGTCACTAACAGCTTCTTCGATCTGCGCAGGCTGCTTTATGACTTAACCGCTTGTGAAAGCGATTTTACGATTTAGACCAGGAGTGGGCAAACTTTTCACACGAAGGACCAGATTTGAAAAAACTGTTGAAGCCGCGGGCCTCACACTGATTGGAAAACAAGGTGAACCCCTTATTTTTTTTGGAGATCACGATCCACGTGCGAATGTAATCTCCAAAAAAAGAGGTTTTCACCTCGTTTTTTTATTCCAATTTTGCACCTTTCAGGCTTAATTTTTGAAAATTATTGCCATCCATGCTCTCTAAAGAAAAAAAAAGGTCTTCCGCTAAATTCACGGTGAGAATTTAAGTTTGTGTAAGTGCCGGCGGGCCAGAATAAAAGGACCGGCGGGCCGGACTTGGCCCGCGGGCCGTAGTTTGCCCATGTCTGATTTAGACGGAACTGTGAGATGCAATAAAAGCTCTACTTTACTGAAAAGCGAAGACAAAGACCGAAGAAAATTATGCAGCATGCAAGTTTCACATAGCCTAGTAAACTGAAAAGCAAAGACAATGAATGCCTAACTCTAAGGTTGGGCAATCGATTAGTATATTTTCATATCCTGTCATAGGCTACATAAGCTTGTTAAAACTGGGGGGGCCAACCTGGGGGCCAAGCAAAAATCTTGGGGGCCCATTGCCCCCTCTGGCCCCCCCGTAGAATCGCCACTGGTCAATAACAATGGATAAAATTACTTTGCCAACTGCAGGCTTTGCTTGTAATAAAACTGAGATTTCTTCTCTCGATAAAATGGCGAATTTAAAATAATAAGTTAAAATTGGTCCGAACCACAACTGAACAATAACGAATCTGAGGATTAAAGGTGCTATGTGCTACAAGAAAACAAATCACGTGAACAGTTGCGCAACACATTGTTAGGGCGTTTCTTAGAATTGCAATAAAATTAAAAACTGTGGAGACACAAAATGATTATCTGCTAGCCAAAGGCGATGACTAGCGGCAATTCAAACCAATTAACAGGAGACACACATGTTGGATCGAACCCAGCCCAGGTCCAGATGACGAAAATAGCAAAGCCGGTGCGTGAACACTACCTTTAGAATCATCCTTAGACATTTAAAAACAACAATATACAATATAAAAAATAAAAAACAAGATCACACTAGCCAAATATCAAGATCGTTTGCGAACACTCGGACAGTTCTTTCGGAATTCTTCAAGATGAGCCTTCGGAAATACTTCGATTGACAAGATCGTACACAGTCAGTTATATTGGAATTCTGCCAGGTGAGGAATTCGGAAATATTTCGTTGAGCAGTATTGCAGTGGAAATCAGTGCGAGGACGTGATTTTGAATCTTCGCGCAAGGAAAGGATTGAGTCGTTGACGTCACGGTGCAATCAAAATGCTGACTGGTCGGGCAGTTTGAACGCTGACTCCTGAACTCTTAACGAATCGAAGACACAGACACTGCAACTTTTTTGGTCTTAGCTTGTCGAAATTTCTTCAAAAACTTTTGGCAAGGTGTTACTTTTTCGGTGAATTTTTTTTATGTTACAAAACCGCCCTTACATCCGTGACTGGTGTTATCGCGGGTAGAATCTAGCTTCGTCACACAAAAAGAAATTGTTGCTCAGGGAGAACTCCAAAACCTTCACTAGCTTTCCCTCAAATCAAATAAACCACTTCTTGAAAGTAAAATATAACTGATTTAACACATAAAATAAGGATTACTAGCAAAAATTCACCGAGGTTGACTCCAAACTAAAACTTCCTATAAAATCAAACTGTAACGGAAACTCAACTTAAAACAACGTCTTATCACCAACTGATACAAATCATGAATGAAACAGTGAACGAAGTGCACGTGTAATTCGGTATCAAATCGTTGCTAATCCCAACAACCGGTGTACCTGATCAATTAGTGACTTGCTGCCAAGGGTTTAAAACGCAAACGAAGTTGCGAAATTACACCGCGTCGCAGTGCATTCGGCGTCTTCGATGAAAACTTAACAAACTAAATGCCAGTGCAGAGTGAAGTCGAGTAATATGAAGGCGCACGATTGAAACCCACTGATGCCGAGCTTAATGTGAAATTTATAGCAACGCCGTGCTGGAACATTGTTCTTTCTATAGATTTAAGATTTTTTTAAAAACAAATATTCTGAAAACGTATGTCAGTACTGAAGAGTAAACAACAATGCATTTTATGACTTTTTTAATGACTTATGCTTTTCTTGATGATATTGCAGTCCTCTTCTTCAGGTCCAATTGTTGATATGCAGTATAGGCCTATTGGGTGGTCCATGCTCCATGCAATCTCAACCAATTACTAGTTGATTACTTGCTGGACTTTCAATTTACTTATTAATTATTTACTATTTTTTATTTTTTTCCCTTTTTCGTTAATTTAATATTCCGACTCATAAATGCCGGTGTCTTACTTTGGTAATCCCAGATACTGTTGGAAGGTGTGCCCACTGTGTTGTTTTAAATCTGTGTGTGATACGCTAGTTAATGTGTTTTTATGTCATGTCGTAAGTTGTTGCATTCGGGAGCAGCAGACTTTGTTGGTCTTTCGCTGCTTCCCTACTGCGCTATTTTGTGTCATGGTAAATAACAGTTGAGTTGAGTTTGTTTTGGTGGGACTTCATAAACCAAGCTTTGTGTTATTGTCTTGCCTTACTTTTTGTCTTACCGTCAAAGCTTTATTGTGACATCATAAAAGCAACACAATCTTATTTGGAACACAAAGAAGCAAGGCATAGATAGACATTCAGGCCAATCTACACTAGGTTACATGGGAAGGTGTTGCATCTTCAGCTCAATAATACCCACGCAATTTACTATTTTTCCAGTCGTTCTGCCTTATTTGGGGTTCCAGATTCATGGAATCCTTTCGACCAGTAATTGCTTTAAGGAGGCTTTACACAGAATACAATGAAATTTACGTAAGCAAATTACATACGAAAATGTATCAAAATGCGGGCGTAGATTTCAACCTGGGGTACGTAGATGCAAAATTGGACGCAATTGCATTTTGCGTAAAGACATATCCGTCAGGTATGTTCATCCAAAATCGTACGAATATGCATGAAATGCAAAATCGGATGAAAATCGCATTCTGTGTAAAACCACCTTTACCTTTCATTTTGCTTGCGGATAAAGGGGGCCTCACGTGAAGTTTTCGGGGGGCCTCAGTTGAGCTAGCGCCGGCACTAATATCAAGATCACCAAAACTCGTGATCTTGAAGATCAAGATCACTTATTTTACAGCGTACTAAATAGAAATGGTTTACAAGTTAATAATAACTAATGTAATTACATGGCTTGATCCAACGTTTGAGGCAGCAAAAAAGCACATTACGAGAATTGAGAGTTTTGCCACTTCAGTAGTTTTTAAACGAAAGATTAAAACTTGTTACTGATTATTTTATTCTTTGAGTACAACTTGTCCCAGACTAAGAGGCGATAACTGTTCACCCTATTTGCACTATGTTTTTTTACATATTTATACCAACGCAAAAACAAACAGCCGAACGCAAAAATAAATAAGCTGACGCAAAAGCAAATAAGCTAACGCAAAAATAAACAGTCAAACGCAAAAATAAAGAATCAAACGCAAAAATAATTGATTAAAACGATTGTACATTTGGTTCAGTCCAATTTTTTTGTGCGAATAGCCAAACGCAAAAATAAATATACAAACACAAAATAAATAGTCAAAAAGTTTGTACAGATTTGTATATTTAGTTCAGATCCAAAATTTTTTTCAACAGATTGGTTGTCAATGGTCACGTGGTTTAGCATTGGACTGTCTTCCCGCAATTTCATATTCGATGCAGAGCTTTCAGGCAGAGGATAAGACTTTTTGGTTAGTCTATTATGATCTCGACCGTTGATATGGACAAATGCATGTGCGATATCATAAAGTGTAAAGAGTACCAAAGCGAGCGGTATATATTAGGCCTGACCCAACTTTTTCAAAATGACTTGCGATGTGATAAAATCAAATATTTTGATAAAGACTACGGTATAAAAAGTAGGAGCTTGTTTGAATTAAGATGCATCTTATTACAGGCGGATATATCACAAGCACAAGGACCGCTAGAGGCGTTAATGAGTTATTAGTAGGGGTTAGGGCCTAACCCCAAACAACGGCTTAATTCCAACAAGCCCCAAAAGTACCGGTATCGCACCGGTACTGGTTACGGTAAAGATGCTGGATGATAAAGGCAATAGTACCGGTAAAAAAGTCCAATGTTTAAAAGTCCCCAAATACAAAAATAGGCTCCTGTCCCCAAAATAGACTAAGTGGTACAACCAGGCCGTGGTGTAGAAAGTAGTCCAGAAATCTAGTTAAGTAAAAGTATTGTTACTGATGGCGGAAACTACTTGAAGTAGAGTAAAAAGTAACCAAGTAAAAGTAAAAAGTACCAGCGATTTGAAGCTACTTAAGTAAAAAGTAGCGTTTGCAAAACCAAGGCCATAAAGTTGAGTTTTGACAAAAGATAATTTGCTCACTTCCAACCTTGACATATATTTTTCCAATGCTTAAGTATATTTAGGATAATTAGCACATTTATTTGACGAAAATAAAAAAGTGAAGTGTGTCATAATCTGCAAAATGCAACCTCATTGTCCACGCCAAACACAAACAACAAAAGACCACTTAATATCACGAAATTGTAAAACTTCAAATTAAATCTTCATTATACTCGCGGTAATACGCCGAAGCTTATAACGATTGGCGGGGCTCATTTCCGCGGCTTAACGCCTGGGCAGCACAGCTCCGAAGAAACATCGCAGCGGTGGCGAGTCGCTGGCGACACTGTGCCGATTTGCTCGGCCTGGGTGTCGAACCCCAGACCACCCGCTCCGATAACGTGCGCTCAACAGCTGAGCTAACTGGCCGGATATTGTAAAACTTATTATATAAAATAAAACAATGCACCTAATCAGGGGCGTTCGAAGTACTTTTAAGTAGGGGGGCTGAAATTTGTGTTGCCATACCAACGTCTAGGGGGCTTTGACTCCCAGACCCCCTCCTTGTTATCGCAACATACGTCATACGTACCACGCACTTTACTTTAGTAAATGTCACGGAGGCAGCTTGATAAACTTAAGCTTTCCTCTAGCTAGCATAGCAGACAGTAGCCAGATCGACGCTTGTAAACATGTTAACCTCCTTTAAATGAACTTATTATCCGTTCACAAGCGTCTAGTCTCAGGCTCTTAGGCAAGAGCGTATTTGGGCGAGAGCTTATTTGGAAGGTGGGGCTGGAAGGTGGGGCTTTAGCCCCTCCCTATACTGAAAAAAATATAGGGGGGGGGGGGCTGAAGCCCCACCTTCCAACGCCCTTGCACCTAATGCTAATGTTACTTATTTTATTATCAAGCATAATTATTTATCATTTGCGTCATACATTGCTTAATATTAACTACTTATTATTTTTAAAGCCACTTAAATAGCGTTACTTTCTGATTAAACTACGTAAGTAAAAGTAGAAGTGGTCGAAATTTAAATCACTTAAGTAAGTACTAATTACCAAGCAATAATACCTAAGTAATCTACTTAAGTAAAACTACTTCATTACTTTACACCACTGCAACCAGGGTTACCGCCGGTTCATTGAATGATTTTCAGATTAGACATGCCGATTTTTCAGTTGGACCTTCAACAGTAATCACTGCAGTTTTGTAGATGGCAACAAACAGGTATTTCTTTCAAACCAAGTTTTGGAATAACAAAAAGTACTATCATAATAATTAACTATTCTTCAAAAAGGCTTTGTTAAAGTTGCAAATATTGTTTCTGCACTGTAGTAGTTGATTTAGTATGGATCGTGTTGATTTAACATTTGTTTTAGCTTATGTAACTTATCTTTGACGTTAAAGTAATGATGTTCAAGTAATGATTGAGAGAAAGTCGTCATGATTTCCCGTCCGGTAGGCCAGGAAGGACATTGCTTTTTAGTTTGTTGATCTTCACCCTGGCCACGTAAAGAGTTTCACTGGAATGGTGACGTAACCACACGAGTGGATATGCGTACCACAAAGGTTAAATTCTTTAAGAAATATTTATGCGAAGGGATGAGTGATCCTGGCAAGATCATTCGTCCTGCAAGATGAATATTCCTTACCTGAGGGCGCCTGATGAAGGCTAATAGACTGAAACAGCGCTGTCTCGCTCTGCGGTACGTTTTTCTGGAGTGCGTTGCACCGTTGGTGATGGAGTGCTGATATAGCTTCTGACCCGACAAGAGGAAGTCGTCATGATTTACCGTCCGGTAGGCCAGGAAGGACATTGCTTCTTAGATTGATATATCTTTGATGTTTAGATTTATTTGTGGATTGGATTGCTTGGGTCTCTTGAGTGAAGTTGGGAAATCTTCTAACGAATATGAAAAGATTTTCCTATACCGCAACAACCAGTTAACCGCCTGTGTTTTCTGACATTCAAATGGCGGAAAGTGGTAGCAACGTTCGAACCAAGCAAAATGACGTGGTCTGCTATTGGAAAGACTACGTGTTTGATGTTGAAGGCATGTTCTGTCATGCAAACAACGCTTGCTTCGGTATCTCGATCATATACGCCGCCCCTTTCTATTTGCCCGAAAATCTGTTGGCCAAGTAGCTTGTGCCCAATTCCAAATGATCAGCATACAATAACTTCATTTTTTTTTATAGCGAATGATGCTCTTTGTAAGCTGAAAGACATTCTTATCTTTGCTACGGGAGCCGATCAAATTCCACCTATGGGATTGGATTTGTGCTGACTCCGAGCGCAACCTTCGACGCTTCCACGCGCTTTCCAATGGCCAACACCTGCGCCAATGCGCTCATCCTTCCGTTAAATGCCGGAGATGAAAACTATTCCACTTTCAAAGAAAAAATGGATACGGCTATTCTTGGTAGCTCGGGTTTTGATGTTGCTTGATATGCTAAACATTGATCTCTTTTTTTTTGTTCGTTTGACCGTGTTGTTTTTTTTTTTTGCGCTAGACACTGTTGTGTTTTCCGCTAGACCTTGTGGCTTTTTTTGCTTAACACTGTTGTTTTTGTTTTTTTTTGCCAGACCTTGTTGCTTTTATTTTTTCGCTAGACGCTGTTGTTTTTTTGTTGGACCCCTTTTTTTAGTACACCCTGTTGCTTTTTTTTCTTCTTAACACTGTTTCTTTTTTTTTTTTTTCAATACATTTGAATGATCATGCAAGCCTGTTGGCTGGACAGTGGACATGCTATTTTGATGTAATGGTATTTGCTGCAATAGAAAAGTTTTGTGCATAAGCGGATTAGGGGGTATGTTTTGGGGCAACCTAGGCCATTAGAGCGTCACAGGTTACTACCATTCGACGGTAAGACCTTTGCATGCACAAGTAAACCAATTTGCATTTATGCAAAATCTTGCTACTATTTTAAATCTTTTAGCTGCAAGTACAACACTTCAGCAGCATTATCATAGAGATAGAAAAGTATATTTCACTGCAAACACGTCACAGATATCGTTAAAAAAAACGAAGAGACGATAGCTGGTAAACCTTCCCAAAATTTTTAGTTACCGGTACAACTTTTTCCCGTTGGTATTCCAATGATTTACTACAAACATTGTAAAGTTAAGCAAGTGTGAAGGTATTTTTGCAGAGTGTAACCAGAGTTATGACATCTGATTTTCAGCAGCCTTTGCGTCTGCTTAAAGACGATTTGAACGTGCTCAGCACTCCACATTAGTGTTTCCTACCCGGATATACCCGAGGCCAAAATCCGGTTTTTCTTTGGCTATTTTTTACTACCCAAAACCCGGGTTTTGAAATCAAACATTTCAGACTCGCTCATGAGCATTAACTGCAATTTGAGCTGCCTCAGTGTAGGAAGTCGGATTTTGGAATCGTGAAAAACACTGACAGCGTTAATTCCAGTGCACTTGTCCCGATTAAAAAGACGTCGATAGAGTAGGCTATTGGCTTCCCATAAAAGTAAAGCTATACAAAATCATTGAGACTGAGAACTGTTCTTAAAAACGATCATGGAGACAGAGCTGTTTTTGCCGATCAGATGGCCAAGTGGTTTATAGCGTCTGCTTCTGAATCGGTAGACTTGGGGTTCAATTCCAAGTCGGGTCAAACTAATGACTTAAAAATAGGTATTCACAGCTTTCCTGCTTGACGTTCAGCATTTAAGGGACAGTGTAGAGAAAGCCGGCAAGTTTACTTGTTGTGCCGTTGGGAAAGGCACTTAACGGAATTCCACTATCTTAGTGTGGTAGACAGATGGCCGGCAACTCCTAAGCGAGCTCGTACAAAAAAATATGGATGAGGAGCAATAAAAAAGGTACTCACGTCTTCAGATGTCCTGTATTCCAGTAAAACCATCGGTGAAGAGCAGAGAGAGGAAAAAAGTCTTCACGTCTTCAGATGTCCTGCATTCCAGTGAAAACATCGGTGAAGAGCAAAAAGAAAAAAAAAGGTCTTTAGATGTCCTGTATTTTAGTGAAAACGTCGGTGAAAAGCAAAAAAATATCTCCACGTCCACTGTTCCCTTTAAGACTTTGGCAAATGTGAATTTGCCCAAATAATAAATTTTAATAGAAATTTGCCCAAAGTTTTGTAAGACTAAAAGGAGGTTTGATGTTAGTTTTTGCCCTGAATTTGAATTTGCAGGGTAAGATACTTTCATTTTACACCAAAACATTGAATATTTTACTTCAAATTCGGCTAAAAATCTTAAATCCAGTTAGCAATCTCAAGAAAAATGGCCTAAAATTTTTCACTTTTTTCAAATATTGCACTTTAGAGAAAACAGTGTACACGTCTTCAGATTCATTGTATTCCAGTGCTGGGAACGGTGTTACTTTTGTGGGGGGTCTTTAATTTAGAATTCCCCACCGGTTGGGAACCAGTGGCTTATCGAATTAAATTAGCCTGTTTTCATGTCCACTCAAAATGTAGGCTTTCTAAACGTGGGCCAAGTTCAAAGTAAGCTTTTTCAGCCCACTTTTTCCAAAAGCCCTTCCTTATTAAAACCAGCCATTTACTTGCATCTAAGAAAACCCACGATTTTGCTGAAACTGTGAAATTAGCACCTTAAACGCGGAACCTTGAAAACACCTGACTAGATGAAAGCCCGCAGGCCCAAAGCCCACGCTTTTAGAACATGGAAACAGGCTAAATGATATCTAAGCAAAAATACCGTACCATTAGCCTAACCACTAACACTCCAACTTCTTACGTACTGGTACCGTAAAATGCACTGCTACAGTCTACTGACCTTTGCTGTTCGATTGTTATTATGCCTAGTCACCAAATTGCCACTTTGTAACCGTTCGGTACCAGTATATAAGCTATATATATACCGGTACTTAGTTTTTATGCACATACTAATACAGTTTTCACCACTCACAGCTCACAAGTATACATCTATAGACTACTTGTGTATGAAGCCACATGATAACCTACCAGTAGTTATACCTGTTGTAGTAGTGACTCATCCGATTGCTTCTACTCAGGAATAAGCAAATAAATTCCAGGCTATACCTATTGTATATGCCAAATTACAAGCTTAGCAAGATATCAGTTCCAGTACCGTTGCCTTTATCATACAGTATCTTTCGCTGATACAGACCATATGCTTAACATCCTTTACCGTGAAACTGAGAAATATACCGGTATATAGCAGCGTAGCAAGGTTGCAAGTATGCCAACTCAGCAGAATTATATTGCATTAAGCTGATCACAGGATCAGGGTACCTGGGTACCACAACCAGTACCGTACCGGAACCGGTACTGCAGTGGGCTACTTTTTATAGCCTTTATCATAAGATTTATCACATCACAAGTCATTTGAAAAAGTTGGGTCAGGCCTAATTAACTAATATCTACCGCTCCCTTTGGTTCTCTTAATATTTCGTGATATAGCACATGCATTTGTCCATAACAACGGTCGAGATCATAATTATATATTAACACACTAACCAAAAAGTCTTGTAAACCTAGGGTGGCCATCGCTTGATGATGAAAACGGAGGACGCTGATGTCTCAAAATGATTCACGCGAAAGTTTACAAAATTAACCAAATTGGTTATACACCGTAGACCTATCAGGAGTTTAGTTGACTGTATCATATTTTCAACACATAGTTGTATTTTCGAAAGCACTTGAGTTACCCGAATTTAACAAAAATAATAGGCCTATTAGCAACATCAATATTTCAAATAAACTCCTAATAGCTAATGCTAATCTAATCTAATGGAACAGCGACGAAGTTTGGCGTGGGGCGGAGCATGCTACACGTGTTCCTAGGTAGGGGCAAAACATGTTATCATGACCCGATTGAACTTTCCAATCTAATGAACAATATCTTCAAAATGACGCGGTGAAAATGCATCAAATTTATTTCTTAACGAATTCTCGCATAGAACCAAAAACAATTTAAAGTCTTCGTTAGCACAACAAAGTTACTTTAGGACGATCACGACCTCACGAGAAATGTTACATTAGCGAGGCCAGATGTGAAAGAGCAGTTAGTTATATTTTAGCCCTTTTCTGGATATATTCAATAATTGTTTGTTCTTGAGCAAACGTTTGAACATCTGAGGACATTCGTCAGTGAAGTTGCAGCATACTTGAAGTTCTGCTTTTACGGTAGCAACTTTCATGCGATTCCTCTCGTCTCTCCATGCCGTGTTCATTAGTGAGAATACTCGTTCAGTGTGTGCATTGCTGCAGGGTATTGAAAAGATAAAGGAACTCACTTTCATTAAATTTTTCAATGGAGCTGCTGCCATTTCGAAAAATCTTATATACCGATCTTGAACGCTGATACTCTCGAAGTCAGAGCTTTTCACTGCTTTCTCTATGATTGCAAACTCTTCATATAATTCGTCCATATTTATATTTTCGAGATTGCAATGCTTCACGGCTGAGCTAAATTCAGAAAATGATAAACCGCTTTCCAGACTCAGCTTTGCAATTCTCGCGTGAAAACTTTGCTCAGAAAAGTCATAGCGTTCTGAAACATATTTTAATGCCCTTTTATAAAACTCAACGAAATCCGAAGTACACTTCCGGTTGAGGTCAGGATGCAGTTGCTCCAATTTGCTTACAGTTGCAAACCCGAAATAAGAATCAGCTATTCTTCTCTCAATCTTTGCTTTTAAATCAGAGAGAGCTGCATGCACTGTTGTAACAGAAAACGATTTCAATTCTTATAAGCGAATTGCGTCAGCAAAGATTTTCAGAGCATGGCTGAGAAATAAAAAATAAATTTCATGTACTTCAATAGCTTGGTCATTACCAAAACACTGCCACAGAGCATTAGGGCAATTATCCTCACCCAAACTTTGAAAATAGCTTTTCAAGGCACTCCAAAAGCTTATTACTCTTTCAATTGCAGGCAGAAGTGATAGCCACCTGGTAATCACGTGTCGAAGTAAATTGCATCGGTCACTGTCTACAAATTCACAAAAATCCTGCAGCACAGCAGTTCGTTTCGCAGATACACTGAAGTGGCTAAAGATTTTCATTACCGTGTTTTCTACGTCAACCTTAAGTTTCAAAGAAGCGTGTCTGCTAGCATTATGTAATACGTGAGCAAGGCAATTGGCAGGAATAATGCTAGGATTAGCATTCTTGAGCCTTCGAAAAACACTGTTGTGCTTTCCGTAATTCACACTCGCGTTATCTGCGGTGTAAGCCGACACATTTTGCAACGAAAGGCCATGTTTTTCTAGCTTAGTGACCAATTGCTTGCTAATAGCTTCCGAAGATTCGTCACTGTCATCATAAAAGTCAAGCAGAACATGCTGAACTCCTTCATCATACCGAAAGTACTGCAGGAGAATGGGAAAGCACTTCACTTTACCTCTGTTTGAAGCGTCAGATGCTAACGAGAAAGCGGAGTCGTTCTGGATAATGTAGTCCAAGTGACACTTCAACGAGTACGGGGCGAGCACATTTTCGCACAAACATTTTGCTTTTGTCCTACCGCAAGTGATGCCTTTGGCAACCCCAGAATCTGCATAAACCTCCCTATCCAACTTGATATCGCAGTCAATACAGTAGAATTTGCCTAATTCGTCACCTAAAGGGGATTAGAAAAAAGTGACGAATTAAACAAACTGACCAATTATGCAAACAGGTGAAAACTCTATAATGGCTTGTATACAAGGGGCTTGTTTTGCTGTTAACGCAGTTTGTTACGTCTATTATTGAATACAATGCACTTACACAGAACACAAATCACACAGTACCCAAAAAATAATACAATACACAAAGTCGGTGTAACCAAAATTGCTAACTCGCAAAAAAATGTGTGTAACTTCGCTCTGACAATAATACTGAAATAAAATGCTGAAAGCACAACTATAGTTTAACGGTCCAAACTGTAGTTGCGCAATCTCGCGCGTCAAAGCTATCTCGCACGTGTACAATATGTACTCGCACGCACGTCTAAACGTGCACACATGCGTGCTAACACATGCAGACATTGCTGAGCAACGAAACAAAACGAATGGCCAGACGTTTTGAATTGGATCGAATATGCAAATGACGAATAAGACAAACAAAAGGTCTCTCGGGGATTTAGATAGGTGACGAATTCAGCGAAGTGACGAATTAGACGATGACGAATTAGACGATCTGGAATGCACGTAAAAGATAGGAATTTTGCCGGGACTGACGAAAATGTGACGAACTGAGCAAACTGACCAAATAAACGAAGACGAATTAGACAAATTCTACTGTACTACGATAAGACTGGTGATGTTTTACCGTATGATACACCTTGCAAAGCTCTGCTGCAGCAATCTTATCGCTTAAATTATTTGATTTCTCAGCGCCAAAATAAGTTAGCAGAGAAGCAGAATTTGCACTGCGCACGTTGGATTTATGCTTATCAGAACTAACATGCCTCTCTATAGCTGTCTTTTCTTTGGAAGCTATTTCAATATCGCATTTACATAGTGAGCAAAAAATGTGATTATCACCTTTTTGACTACGTTTAATGAATGGAAACTCCTCCTTCCACACCTCATTAAAACTGGTTTTGCGTTTAGGCATAGTGTTACCTTGTGGCAGCTCCATTACATTATGTGTAGGCTTACTTTAGTCATTGTGCATTGTTACGTCATATTGCGTTTAAGTTGATCTTATGACTGTGTGAGCATAGTTCTCTATAATATGGTTGTACAACTGTGTCACGTGACCCACTCGTCACGCATGAGTTACAAGGTACGCTCTGAATTGCTCCCAAGGAGCACATCAGATTAGCAGTTGAAACAACATGAAGCTAGTGTGGAAGGCCTAGTCGTAGGAGACCTAGGCATAGGGTTAGTCGAAGGAAACAGGAGTGCAGGGAGGGAAAAGGTACTGGGGGTGTAGGAGCGGGGGTGCAAATCTATGTTGAGCAATGGAGGGATGATTTAGCAAAATTGACACGTTCGCAGATGCCCAATTTTTTGTCAAAATAAAGTGAAGACCAAGAAAACAAAAGGTTGCAGATGCCCAATTTTTTGCCCAAAATGAAGTAAAGACCAAAAAAGGTCATCACGTTCGCTGATGCCCAGTTTTGAGTACCGGTAGGCTACTTGGACATTGAAAGTATTGGGGGGATGCTGCCAAATTCTTGGGGGGGATGCATCCCTCATCCTACCTGGATTTGCACCCATGTGTTGGGGGAGGTGTGGGATAGAGTATGGGGTAAGTCTGGGGAGGTGTGGTAGAGTGTACGAGGTGAGTGTTGACAGGTTGAGGTTGAGGGTGTGGGAAAAGGAGTGAAGTGAGTTGGGTTGTGGAGAGGTGTGGAAAAAGGCATAGGCCTAGTCGTAGGAGACAGGGGTGCAGGGAGGGCAGCCACCCTCCATTTGTAAAATTTGAAAATGCCGCGTTAAAAATTCAAGCACTGTAAAATGTTTTTTGGGCATGATTTGAATGCTCAAAATTAGTTTTGACTGATTTTTTGAATTATTGAGTTCCTGAAAATATTTTTTTCCAGTTCAGCAGGTTTAATGATTTGCGAGCAAATAACAACTTGTTGATACAATGCCAGTTTGGCAGTATCTATATTTAATGAGGTGGTTGCCTGGCATATTTTTTCATTATGTTTAGTCTACTTGTCCTGAGTTATGTACAGTGATGGGCATGATACCCTAAATTTGCGTTAAGCGATATCGATATGCGATACATTCAAATTGGGCTAAAGCAATACCAATGCGCTATACTTAAAAATACTACTTTAGCCATACCAATATGTGATACAGTATCGTCGATACTTGTACCTCAATTCATTTTTGTAACAAGTTTTAATTACCTAGTTTGACATCATCATAATGCAGTAGTGATTTTTTTCTCAGCAACCTTAACTTTTCTGTCAAAAGTTGTTTTTTTTTCGATACAATATTCCTATTATGAGCAACAAAGCAATATTAGGGGTATTGCAAAATGAATATTGGTGGGTCGCGTAAAGCAGTGTTCTCTCCAGACATAAAAACTTAAAAAAAAATGCTCACAACTAACAAAATTTGGACAAAAATGCAAGCTATCATAATTTTAAAAATTTGGGGTATTTAAGCTGATCAAAGACCTTTTATGTTTGTTTCATTTTTCACTTTTTTAGGGAATAATTAAAGACCTATTTTTTAGAGACTTGGACAAAAAAGTGGGTCGTCGTAAGCTGTGGTTATAAAAAGTGGGTCCCAACTCTGAGAAGTTTGGGAACCAAGTCTGCTCAATCCGTGTTGTTGCTTTTTTTCAATGCAAGCAGCCTATCCCTACTGTAGCATACTACCCCTACCTCACCTTCACTGTTTACCTACTGACTTAAACTTTTTTGTATTTTTTATTATGGCCTAAAATATTGATTAAAAAAAGAGGCTTTTGCATTCACCCACAGAACTGTTGCACTTTCGTAAGTTTTACTTCTTGTATCTACCTGAACCTCCTTTTGACTTTCAATACTCTAAAAGCAGCTTTTTTCCTAAAATCAAAAAAGTTCAGGATCTGTAGCCTACCGCATGCTGAAATTCAGTTCTTTAATTTTGAAATTGCAGTGTATGGCTTTATGGCTACCAGCTTTCAAAGAACAGTACCTGAACTTTTATTACTTTTGGGGGAGTGTAGATGGTGGGGGAATTGGGAAATTTTTGGTAGTTGGGGCAGTTGGGTCAAGTATGGGGGAAATATGGAAGGAATGGGGAAGTGTATTGGGGTGTGGGGGGAGGTAAGGGAAGGTGTGTTGGGGGTGTGGGAAGTGTGTTGGGGTGTGCGAAAGTATGGGGTGGTGTGGGGAATGGGGGTAGGTGTGTGGAAGTGTGTTTGGGGTGTGGCGAAATGTGTTTGGGATGTGGGGAAAGGTGTGGAAAGGGTTTTGGGGTGGGGTCAAAGTGGGGGGTGCGAGGAAGTGCGGGAAGAAATATGGGACAATCTGGGAGAGCGGGAAAATATGGGGAGAAGGGTAGTGTCACGATTTTGGACCTCAACTCTCCTGACCCCAACCCTCCAACCCCAACCCCCCTGACCACAATTCCTCCGATCCCTAACTTCCCTGACCCCCCGAATCCAACTCCCCCAACCCCAACTTCCCGACTTCAACTCCCTCGACCCAACCCCTTCGACGCCACCCCCCGACTTCAACCTACCTGACCCCAACTTCACTAACCCCAACACCCCCGACCCCAACCCCCCCAACTTCAACCCCCTCGACCCCAACTCTTCTGACCCCACCCTCCAGTCCCCCTAACTCCAACCCCTTGACTTCAATTCCCCCAACCTCAACCTCCTCACTGCCAACTCCCCGATCCCAACTCTTCCGACCCTTAACTCCCCCTACCCCACACCCCGACTCCACCCCCCCAACCCCAACTTTTCTGACCTTACGCCCCAACCACTATTCTGCCGATCCCAAACCCCCAACCACAAATTCTCCTACCCCAGCCCCCCTGACCCCAACCCCCCTACTTCAACCCCCTGACCCCAATTCTCCTGACCCCAACACCCCCGACCCCAACACCCCCGACCCCAACCTCCCAAATCCAACCTCCTCGACCCCAATTCTTCTGACCTCACCCCCCAACCACAACTTCGCCGACCCCAACCCCCCTGACCCCAGTCCCCCTGACTCCAACCCCCTCAATGCCAACCCCTCGATCCCAACTCTTCCAACCCTAAACTCCCCAAACTCACACCCCTGACCCCAACTTTTCTGACCCCACCCCCAACCACAACTCCGCCGGACCCCCAACTCCAAATTCTCCGACCCCAGCCCCCCTAACTCCAACCCCCCTACTTCAACTCCCCCGACTTCAACCCCCCCGACCCCAACACCCCCGACCCCAACCTACCCCCAACTCCAACCTCCTCAACCCCACCTCCCCTGAGGCCCTGACCCCACCCTCCAACCACAACTCTGTCGACCCTAACCTCCCTGATCCTAACTTTCCTGACTCCAACCCCCTGATCCCAACTCCGCCGACCCCAACCCCCTGACTCCACCCTGCGACCCCAACTTTTCTGACCCCACCCCCCAACCACAACTGCCCCAACCTCAAATTTTCCGACTCCAACCCCAGACCTTAACCCCCCCCGACCCCAACCCCCCCAACTCCAACCTACTCGACTTTTGACCCCACCCCCCAATCACAACTTTGCCGACCCCAGTCCTCCCGACTCCAACCCCCCGACCTCAACCCCCAGATCCCAACTTTTTCGACCCCATTCCCCGACCCAACTTTTTTGACCCCACCCCCCAACCACAACTCCGCCGACCCCAAACCCCCAACCCCAAATTCTCCGACCCCAGCCCCCCTGACTCCAACTCCCCCGACTCCAACCCCCCTACTTCAACTCCCCTGACGCCACCCCCCGACTTCAACACCCCCGACTCCAACTTCCCTGACCCAACTCCCCTGACCCCAACCCCCCAAACTTTTCCTCACCTTCCCCAACACTTTCCCACATCTCCCCACACCCCAGCACACTTTTCCACACCTCCCTCAGTACTTCCCCACACATCCCCCCACAACTCTCACTTTCCCCACTTCCCCATATCTCCCTTCACCTTCCCCACACTCCAACACACTTTTCCACACCCCTTCTCACCTCCTCCTGCCCTTCGCCACACCCTCACACCTTTCTCCACATCTCCCTCACCCCCACCCCAACACGTTTTTTACACCTCCCCCACACTTCTCCCACCTCCCTTTACACTTCCCCTCACCCCAACGCACTTCCTCACTCCTCCCCCCACACTTCTTCCTAAAAATTGTTTGTTATTACACCTGTGGTTGCGGCATTACTGTACTAAAATATCGTGGGAATTCTACTTCCGTACCTTCTCATTGAAGCGTGACAAGATAAAAAAGAGAAAAAGAAGAAAAAGAGTTGTACAACCATATTATAGAGAACTATGGTGCGAGCGTTTATCATTCTTTTTGGTTTTGAAGTTTGAGTAGTAAACTAGTTAGTGTAAATAACAAGTTTCTACAACCTATACGTTTGATCTTAATAGCTCAAACTACCTCTTGTTTTGAGAGTTCAGGAGGGAGAATTATGCTCACTAAACTACAAAATTCGGTACTCATAAATAATATTCATATTTAAAATAATTAACTATAGGCCTATTGCGACGTCATAGAGACTAGAGAGCATGAGCATTAAATTGATCATGTGAGGGTTTTGCCATTGATGTCGTAATAATTAATAATAACTACCGCACAGTATATGAGCATGAGTATAAGCATCATTCTGATCTAAGACAAGTCGACAACGCAAAAAAAAAGCAAAATTTTTGAATAAATCTGGGATTTTTATGACAGTGTCAAGCCTAGTAAGCTTACGTAATTGGATTTTATGTCTACACAATGCACATTAACGCAAAAGGAGGACATCTGCACGTCCGGAATTGGATAATGGCGGACAAAGGACGCAAATGCCGGACTGTCCGGCGCAATGCCGGACGTATGGCCACCCTATGTAAACCACGTGACCATTGACGAACCAATCACCAGAAAAATGTTGCACCTAAACTAAATGTACAAAACTGTACAAACTTTTTGACCATTTATATTGCGTTTGTGTATTTAGTTATCATCATAATAGGCTATTATAATATTCGGGGGGGGGAACTGCCCCTTTTGCCCCCCCCCGGGGCTACGCCTCTGGTCACATATGCTCCGATTGGAATCTTGTACTAGTTTTGTGCAAATGACTAGCACCTGGAGAAGCAAAATAAATGCATACAACATAATTCAACGCAATTTGATCAGACAAATATGTCTTGGTATATCAATGTGTTGTATTTTCGCCGCACAGTGATCTCGTGACTCGTCTGATGAGCCCCATTGGGCGAAACAGCTGTCACGAGGAGAGATCTCTGTGCATTCTTTGTTGTGTATTTGTATATATTTCTTTATGGTGTATTTGTATATTTGTCTGATCAAATTGCGTTGAATTATGTTGTATGCATTTATTTTGCTTCTCCAGGTGCTAGTCATTTGCTTAATTGTGTCATTCGATGACGTAGGTTTGACGTGAGTGCGATACTCCATTTGCAGGGTGACGCCTGCCCTTCCTTTTCTTTACTAGTTTTGTGCAAGACAGTCTGAACTTGTACCCGTTGGATCAAATTTATAAAACTTTTAACTATTATAATGATAACATTTCGAATAGATGTGACTTGAAATAAGGTCGGCAGCGTGGCGCAGTGGTTTGGAGCCTCGTTTTTACGACAACCACGATCGCAAGGTCAATGGTTCAACTCCCAACCTAGTCTCGTTGTTGCGTCCTTGGATAAGATGCTTCATGATTATTCTCTCAGCTTGGTGGAATCTGGCAAGCAGCAAATTAAAAAAGTCAAAAGAAAATTCAACCGGAAAACTTGGAACAAAGGCAACTCCTAAGCGAGTCTGGATTCGTCCCACGCATAGCGCCTCCGCCGCTTTCTCGTGATGGAGTATAAAGAAGAAGAAATCAATAAATACCAGTACCTTATTCAAACAGAAGGTACCGGAAGGTACCGGTACCAGCAGTGCAGACTACTGATTATTTTGCACACTCGTACAGCTGGAAAATACAAAAGTCAAACTCAGTAAAAAGTGCATTACCCAGTACCAAAACCTTCAAAAAATTATATACCGGTAATGAATCAGCTTTGGCTGACTTCCTACCAATACTTAGGGTTATACCTGTTAAAAGTGAACAACAACAAAACGAGAATTGTATGGCTGTAGACTTCACTAACCTAGGTCTCATATGAACTTCCAGATGAGTAATTGAATATATACCGATACTTGAAACTGGCCAATTGCTCTTGGCCTAATCTTGAAATTAACCCTTTTGATTGTACTTGCATCTAATTTCACAGCATTCTTATTGCCAAATGGGCTTGAACTGCTACAATGGAGTAGTGTAGCTTAGCTACCAGTGATGTAGTCCTCGAGGATGTCCTTGGCCTCGAGGACAGGTTTGTGAAGTCCTTGGCTTCGGCTCTCCTAGGCCTTGGATTTTGCGCTGTCCTCGGCCAGGACTCGATATTTTTAAAAATTCAACTTTGCGATTGTTTTCGCAAAACGCAAGCTGTTTTAAGAAAAAATAGTCCAAATAAAGATAAGCATCGGTATTTGGTAGATAACGCATGATAAGAAAACCATAAAGTTAAATTGTGAAAAGCAAAATTTTGACAATTCAAGATTTTGTTTCTCACAATCTCTTCTTAAGGTTTTTAAAATGAAATTGTGAGCAACAAACTTTTAATAGAAAATTTAATCTGTGATAATTGGATTCTCAGCGGGAGATCCTTGGGGCTCGAAAACTCGGGTAAAATGATGGGAGAAAGCTACTTTACACTTTTCTTCAAAGCTTCAATCAACTGTTGTTTATTTACTTTTATAATTTGCTTAATAACCATGCAAAGCAGTCTGAAGTAAAGCAGTGATGTAAAGCAGTCTGAAAAAGAGAATGTAGGCCGGCGATGTTATTTGATATTACAGTGTATCTTTGTTAGAGGTGCTAACTGCAGCTGTCTAGTTTTTTTGCTTTCCTGTTTCTCGATGCTGTGAATTTTTCGTTTAGAGCGCTTGCATGTGGACTGAGCTTGTGGTTTAGCATGGCAGTACGATAAGCGTTTTATCATGGGAAGTCATTCTAGTCAGGCTCGTGGTAATTGCTTCTACATATTATAGAACAGATCTACTAGAGTACCCGTACAGCAAAAACTGCAGACTCAGAATGATTAACTTGAACATGTGCCTTCTTTGAAAATTATCACTTTTTTATAAAACGTTTAAGAGTAATAACCATAGGGCCAGTGAAGATTGGAATAGCTTAAAGTACGACCAGTGTAGCAAATAAAAATTGTGGCCTAAGCTTGAATTTTTATGAACATTATATTGCATATGCAGGTTTGCTTAAAAAACGAAGAGCGTTAATACTATTTTACGAAGCCACACATGCAGAGCTAAGGTTTTTATCGGAGTGAAGTATGTGCATTATGGTAGATGGCCCAGCCGGACATCAAACCCGCGAAACCAGCTTCCCAGCCCAATGCGCCGGCCACTCGGTCAGACAAGCTTTGTTTGTAAAACTTGGGTCTCGAACAAATTCACTGAGTTTTGATCTCGGGCTCAGTGGCGTCGGGTCATTGGGGCTCGAGGAGTGAGATGTTTTACTTCTTATAATTTAGAAAATTGAAAATTAAAAAAAATAAAATAATAGCCAGTGCTATTTTGTTTTCATCTTTCAAACTAACCCCATACCCCCGCCCTCTTTCTCATACTATAAATTCCATTGTTTTGTATTTTAATTTTTGCTTCAATCAATCGCTTCGACTCAGGAGTAAAGTTAGTTTGTTGATCTGTGATTAGAATTTAAAAAACATTTTGTATGCATTGCTAAAGATTATAGCCTAGAACACACCTATATACGTCATCCCACAAATGCGTCAAAACTAATAATGATTGCAGCCTGCTTTTATTTATTTTAACCCAGCTTCTGTTTTAAGACATGGGCTATTAAAACATTTTTGCATTGTCTGACACTATAGACTGCACACCACTGCAGGTACTGATATGTCCTTTTTCGACAAGAAAGTGTGCTGAAACGAGTGTTTTTTACGTGAAAACCGTAAAAATCCATTGGCGACTGGGGGCTCTAAGTCCCCAGACTCACCTTGCCTACGGCGGCTGGGGCTTTTCCCCCAACTCCCCTGTAATGTCCTCCACCTTTGCTATATAGTGGGGCCACACTGATTGCGCATGCTGTCGGCAATTCAGAAGCGGTTTGAGTATCAAAATAAATTTCGATTTATTATCCGAAAATTGGGGTATTACGACATATTTTGGTATCTTTTCCTAATTTCCTTTTTTCGTGATGTTACTCAATGCTGAATATGGCTTTCATAAAAGTAAATGAGCAACATCTGTCTAAGTTGTTACTCAGGCCCCTCCAAACTTTTTGGCTGCACGGCGCCTCTGCTCCGGCTCAAAAATATTTTCAAGTTTATAGGGTCTTGGTCTCGAGTTTTTTTTTTTTTTTTCTTGAAGTCTCGGTCACGACTCTCGATCATCAAAACTTGACTCCATCATTAGTTGATAACAAAATCGAAAACTGTTAACGTTGCAGCTTTAGATTGTGAGTAAAATAATTCATTTTCTGCCCAAACTGAGCTGTTTAGCTCATCGGGTGCTACAACTGTTCAAGCATTATCAGCCCTAGTAGAAAGAGATTTTAGCAAAGGGGGATTTATTATGTGAACCCATCGAGCTTGCATTTCGGGGTCTGTGCTTTCCACATTGATTTTTCTTAAGTCTAATTAACACGTTGTGGGGTAGTTCTTTGAGTGTAAATGTGACACGTGAGTGCTTTTCACTGTTTGTTTTGCTTCGTTTTGTGATTTTGATTCTATTATGATCGCTTGCATTTTCGTTGATTTGTTTTTTTTTTTTGGTAAATCGCTTTTTCGTTATAATGGTTGATGTAGGCCTACAAGACGGTGCCGGCCTGGTAGGCAGAACCTCCTTAAACTAAATCTGGCTCACCAAAGGTTGTAGGTAGGAATGGTAATGTACGATGTTGTACCGAAGAATGCGGCTACACCTATGGGAAAGCGAACTGCGGATTGAGTACAGACGTAGAAAATGCGGCTATAGGTTACCTAGCTTGTAAGCACAAAATCCAATAATGGTTCAACAATTTGGTATGCAGTAAGCAGAGCAGTGTCGACCAAAATAGTAATAATTTCAACCATCATTAATGTTTGTTTCCATGCAGATATTACATTTGATTTTAAAAAAACCCAAAATTTTTTGCTTAACTCTGATAAGTTTGCCTGTTACTGGATTAGTGCATGCGTTTTTTCCATATACATTAAACATCTTTCCATTAAATATTAAGGAACTTTATGCTTGATTCATCGGGGTTAGTTTTAGTTTTGTGGCGAGTTTCATCTGGGGCATCTTATATCAATTTATAGCCTTATACCCTGCGCCTAGTAGACCTGACCCTAGATTGTTATCAAATGCGGTATAATATTTTTGTTAACCCTGTAATTTTCGAAAAAGATTGTCGCTGTAAGATATGCAATATTTAGCTATAAATTGTTTGCGAACCATTATTTCATGACCAAATGACCCACATTTTTAGATTTCATACTGAAATCGAAATGCCAGTTGTCCTTGATCCATGTCCTTGGCCTCTACTTGCATGTCCTTGGCTTGTGTGTCCTTGGCCTCGAAAAAATTTTAAAGTCCTTGGACTTGGCCGCGATCTTAAGGTCCTTGGCCTTACTACAACACTGTTAGCTACCACTACAAAACTTGAGAAAAATCACCATGTGATAGACTAGGGTAGGCTAGGCAGCTCTGACCGCTAAGGTGATTGACTAGATTAAAATATTTAACAGCTTAACTCACGTAAGTTGCTTTTCACACTCATTAGCATAGCCCAACTACCAGTAACTTGCAAAAATATCTGCATAACTATCTTATCAGCTTATACTCGCATGCTAAAACCAACTTTCCTATAGAGCAGGGTGGGCAACTTCTTTAGTCGGCTGGCCACATGTGGGAAGACGAAGTCCTTCCCGGGCCGGATTATTAAATGGATCGAGTTCAATATCTTCAACAACTACTATTGTCAGGGTTGCTCTGATTAGAAAGCAAAAAAAAGGTTTACACATCCTCAGATGTCCTGTTTTTCTACGAAGAGCAAAAAAACGTCTACACGTCTTCAGATGTCCTGTTTTGTACCGAAAATATAGGTGAAGCAATGCCGCAGCGAAAAATTTTAAGAGGGGCCATAATTTCCACATTTTTTCAATCTTTTTATTCGGCATAACTACTTTAAAGCTGATTGAGAAACAAGAAAGCTCTAAGGGGTCCGGGGGCATACTCCCCTGGAAAAATTTGGAACATTTGCATGCTGTAATGGCTGTTTTAGTGCTTTTTAAATAATTCTCACGCAAATTTTGTTTTAATTTTTTGACCCTAATTCTGAGCGCTTCGCCAAATATGATGCATTTTGTTTGCACATTTTCGATTATGCCTGCTTAAGACGTGAGACTTATCGCTGTTGAAGAGGTTCGAAATTATGAAAAACTGTATACCGTACATCAAAAGCATTTTTGAAAATGACTGATGGGAGGATGCATACTCCTCATCCTACCCCCTGGCCATAAGCTACAGAAACCATCAAAAGAGTCTGGCATTTTCAGTCACTTGGCACCATTAATTTTGTTATTTTTTTACTAAAAGGCAGAGTCAAAAGGGGGGGGGGGGGGCATGGCACAATGCCCTAAATACGCTCCTGCGGTGAAGAGCAAAAAAGGTCTAGGGGAAAGTGGGGAAAAGCGGACCAGCGGGGTAAAGTGGCACATACCCGTAACTTCTGTATAAAAATGTTTAATGACCTGGTTTCCCCTAAGTTTAATGAAGCGTGACTATAGAACGTTGCAGACGCTATTTTTCAAGGTTTTTTAGAGTAGAAAACTGAAAAAGGCTTTAAAATCGAATTTTGGACCCTTTGATCTAGTAAAAAATACATATTTAAACTAACATTGCATTTTATACTCACATTGGAAAAGTTTTGTTAAATGTGTGGAAGGAGTCTCACTATGTAACGCACAGATAACATGAGTTTCCTCGTGCTAGTCTCTAGCTTAAAGCAGGCTAACTGTCAAAATCGAAAAGTTAGATAAAAGGGTTAAAGCGGACCAGTAGGGCTCCTGCAGCCGCAATGAAAGTAATGCAGATGCTGAGTGCTTTTAGTTACCGTAATGAGATGTGTTCGAAATCGTAAGAAAATGACGGATGGATTCAGTGCTTTAAATGCCTGCGATGGGCCCACGAAGCTTGCGCCGGTTGCGACGAAGAAGACGACAACTTTATACGCGAACCATGTCTTTATTTAAATATGCAAAATGTGCAGCTGGTGAACTATTGTTAGTTGTAAGTAAATGATTTTCGTTGAAAAAATATCACGATTGCTCAAAATTGCTGCGGTCCACTCAGGGCCGGATTTACGGGTAGGCTGAGTCTATAGGCATCATGTTCAAGTGGCTCGGTCTATAGGCATCATGTTCAAGCTAAAACATGTTTTCCCCAAAAAAAACTTACTACAGCTGTACTATGCGCTTATACATCCAATCTTAGCACATGGAATTCTAATCTGGGGGGCGACTTATCCTTCATATCTAAAGAAAATAAAAACATTGCAAAACAAAGCAATGAGAATCATCTCTGGATGTAACTATCTAGATGACGCTATCCCCATCTATAAGAATCTCAAAATATTGCAAATAGAGGATTTATTTAGATATGAAACCGCCAAATTTGTTTTCTCCTGCGTTTCGAAACAAGCTCCAAAGCCTTTTTCTAACTACTTTTTGAATATTAACGACGTTGCTTACAGAACCACGAGACATTCAATTGATAACTTAAATTTATATATTCCACGATATCGAACTAATAGATTACAGAGATGCATAAAGTATCAGGGAGTCAAGGTTTGGAACTCCATTCCAAAAGAATTGAAATCTCTAGAGTTTAAAGCTTTCAAGACCCGTTTGAAAGAATTAATAATTTCAAACTATGATGGTGATTAACACCAATCGAGTTTGTTAATGCAATTTGTAAGGCACATTGTCGCATCCAACGACTTGATTGTAACGTAGCACTTATGTGATCGGCGCTGCTCGCGTCTCCATTTTACGTCTGACGTGGTCGCACACGCATTTGAACAAACTTATGAAATTCATAAATAAAGCAAAATTCTTTTTTATATATTACTGACACTGGGTGGTTGCTTGACTCGATGACCGCAGGGTCCATTCGCAACTTCCCGGTCGCCATACCCTGTACTTGTGTTGTATTAAGTTGCTTTTACCGTATAAACTGACTAAAGGTATGTTTTTGCGACGAAATAAATCTGTTCTGTTCTGTTCTGAAGTCTAGGGCCTTGGAGAAAATGGGGCCTTGGAGAAAATAGGGGCCTTGGAGAAAATAAGAGGCCTCATCACGAACAACAAAGACCTTTTTTTTGCTCTTCATCAATATTTACAGTGAAAACAAGACATCTGACGACGGGTAGACCTTTTATGTGTTTGCTCTTCTAATGAGTGTGACCAAATAGCCTAGGGCCTCTCATTGTCTAAATCCGGTCCTGGGTCCACTTTACCCCTCATGCAAGGGGTAAAGTGGAACATCGGAGGCATTTTTCAATCAAAAAATTTCAAATTAAAAAAACTATTTTGGGGAAAAAGTTTGGTTTTAGAACGAACATATGCTGACGCTTAACCCGCAAAACAAAAAAATCAAATCAGTTACGCGACCTAGGGCTTAGGCGGTCCACTTTTACCCGCTTGTTCTCTGATGTCCTTTAAAAAAATGAAAGGTCTTCGGCTTGATTCGTGATCGGAGCTTATGTTTCTGTAAGTGCCGGCGGGCCGCATAAAATGGTCTCGCGGGGCGTATGTTGCCCATGCCTGCTATAAAGAGACCAATTTATGGTGTAAATTTGACAGTAACTATAAAAGCATACACTGGACTTCTTGTGAAATGAGATTCAAAAAATATCACCTGGATCGTTATTGACATCATTTTAAGATAGGCCTACGGATTTACATTTAATTGCATTTCGAAATATGAAGTAACCTTTTTTTTTACTTACTCTTCCAGAAATGACTGCTATTGCTTTCGTTTGTGTCTTGTACTATCCCTAACTTGTATTGTATTACTTCTATTGTATCGTATTACCACTAACTTGTAATATTTTTTTATTTTTTATCACACTGTTCACTGCATTCGTGACAGGGAGCATCTTGACGTGATAACCTAACGGTTTTTTGGTGCTTCCTGCCATAGTGCACAAATTATTGTATTGTGTGACTGTACTAGGCTATTATTCTGTGTAATCGTTTTTCTGTGAAACGTGTACCGGCAAAAAATAAACTCTCTCTCTACCAGTGTACCGGGACAAAACACCTTACTGCTCTCTTTTACATAAACCATAGACTAGCAACACTTGAGTACTAGCGAATGCCACTAGTTTTACAGCTAAAGTTTTCAGCGAAAGCAAATATTAAGCTATTTTTCAGCGCTTTTTAATGGCTAAGATTTTGTAATGTCAAAAACAATTTGTTTCATGCCACTAGATTGCACTTCACAATTCACTCTTCATTCCAGCTTGTTCAACTGATACGTCATTTTCATTGAAGAGGTTTGGAGTCCGAAATCTCCCGAATACCGCATGGATTTCGTTAAAATTTACGAAATTTTTAGTTAGCCTATGCACTGTGCAAAGCAATAAAAAAATCATTTGACATTTTTCGTGGCACTTGACTTCAGGTTCTCCTGGCGGAAATTGAGTTGCGCATCAATTTATTCAGAAAATGCCCTTCTCTATTCAACGCACAGTAGGATCGAATGTCATGTAATCACAAATGCCGATTTTACCATACGATTTAGTGCTGTGGTAGGCCTATAGCTTTGTGCAAGCGATCCTGTGGCTTTTTCAGAAAAAACATTAAATTTTGAAGAAAGCAGCAACTGATAACGCATTGCAGCACTTGGTCGGCCGAACTCTTGCTGGTACGGTGTGAAACTGCCGTGAGGATGCAAAACTGTCGTGACCTCAAGAGTAAGGATCGGATGGATGAAATTTAGAGAATGCGGAGAGCTGTTACGTGGGAGGTTTTCTTTGAGAATGAAAGGGATGGTTTATTGTAGTTGCGTAAGATCAGCAATGTTATATGGAAGTGAAACATGGTGTTTGAGGAAGAATGAAATGACAATTTTGAAAAGAACCGAAAGAGCAATGGTGAGGTCATTGCGTGGAGTAAAATTAGTGGATAGATAGAATATGGAGGAGCTGATGGAGATGTTGGGTCTAAAGGAAACGTTGGATAGAATGGCAAAGTCGAAATGGAATAAGATGGTATGGACATGTGATTAGAGGAGATGATGACAACAAGGCAATGATGCTAGAAGTGAATGGGCAGCGAGAACGAGGACGGCCAAAAATGACATGGAGGAAGCAGGTGGAAGAGAGTGTGAAGAATGTCGGTGTCGTTATTACGCTACAGTCGGGTTGAAAATCGAAGAAGTTGCAGATCGAACAAGACAGAGGGAAGGTGTGAAAGGATCGCGGAGGGGATGAGGTGCATCCGGCCACCTTCGGTGATGAGGAAAAAAACGGATTGAAACTGGATGATGATGATGAAGGGCAAGGTCCAAATGCGAAGTGAAAAGTGGTCGTTCAAGTACTACACAACAGTTACAACTTGATCAAGGGAATCAGAAGCCATCAACAATTTTTTTCAGGTAGGTCTTGGTTTGGCCATGTAACTTTCATAAAACACAGTCTTCACATATAATGGGAAGAAAAATCAGCCGGCAAACTTAGCATAATGTAAATATGAACAATAAAATAGCGCGAAGATTGCTTTTATCAACAAGCACCGAAGAATTAGCACCACTCCAGCAAGCAACACTCTTTCACTTGAATTTAGAAAGTGAAATCAATGTACGGTAGCCTACTATAAAATAGCATAGTTTTTCTTGCATGCAAAACAATTGCCTAAACTGTGATCAACATACTGCTGCAAAAACATTACTCAAGACAAGAGCGGTTTAAAACTCATCGTGATTCATCAGAAGTTGTTTACCATAATCTGTGGCATCACTTTCAACCCATATATCGTGGTTGTTTAAAATCTCAGATGCCGATAGTCGATTGTCCTTATCTGCATCACACTCAGTCATCAGATGGTCAGCTTCATCATCCGCATCTTCCTTATTGTCCGGATCAATCCATCGAAAAATTTCATCCCCAGCCAGCATTCCATCTCCATCCGTATCAAGTTCAACCTTGAATCGTTCAGTTTCTGATTCAATAAAATCTGTATCATCAGGATCGTGTGCAGCTTCCCGCAAAAACTCTTCCAAGTTTATCGAACCATCTTTGTCAAGGTCATAGAGTTCCATAGTGTCTTCATAAACAATTTGTTTGGTACTGGGGTGACGACGCGGAATGCGAAATGTCACAAACTCAGAAAGATCAAGTTGCTGGTCCTGGTTCATATCAGCTGCAGCGAAAAGTTTTTGATCTTTCTTGAACAAATGAAGATTCTTTGAATCAGCATCTTCTTCCGAAAATTCCTCCCCAAACATATCAGCAACAAACTCCGACCATGATACAATCCCGTCCTTATCTGCATCAATTGTACGAAATTCTTCATACGCATCATCACTTTCGAAAGAATCAAATGCTTTCAAAGACCAGGCCTGCAACTCCTCCAAGTCAACGTACCTGCGAATAGTAAACAAATAAGCCCAATTTCGTTGTCTGCGAACAAAACCGAGTTCTACTTTGTCGTTAGGGCGTCGGGAGTGCTTTGGCTTGGTTTTGTCCGATAATTTTCGGATATATTTAGATTTTGGCTTCAAAATGGTGCATTATATATGCCTAGAATAAAATTGCTTCAAAATGGTGCATTATATATGCCTAGAATAAAATTGCTGATTGCTTATGTGTCGAGTTGGTTTGGATATAAGCTTACAAAGCGCTGTCCAGTAACTTTGAAAGCATTTCAAGCCAGTGGTTGCAATTATGACCAACTAACCAATACTGCACATGAGGCTGAAACTATCACCTAAAACGGTGGATAGTTTACTACATTGAACCGCATTTGTCTTATATACTTCTTGGTCTCGTTGCCAAATAATCTTCAATAACCAGTATGTAATATTTTCAGGATTTCGAAACAATAAAATCAATGGTTGAACACATCTCACTGCCAAAGCATCCTCTGGTATTAGTGAAAGGCAAGTTTTTGAAATTATCAGCTATACACTTAGTTAAATATTGCGCACCTTTTTGTTATTATGTTTTTAAAGTAGTTAAAGTAGTTGCATATTTATCCTCCTATCACGAGAAAGCTATCAAAGCGCTATACGAGCTCGCTTAGGAGTTGCCAGCCATCTGTCTACCACACCAAGATGGGGGAATCTCGCTAAGTGCCTTTCCCAACGGCACAACAAGTAAACTCGCCGACTTGTTCTCCACACTGTCCCTTTAATGCTAAGCGTCAAGCAGGGAAGCTGTGAATACCAATGTTAAAGTCATTGGTTTGACCCGACTCGGAATCAAACCCGAGTCTTCAGCTCAAGAGACAGACGCTCCATACCACTCGGCCATCTGAGACAGACGCTGTATACCACTCGGCCATTTGAATGAATTAGAGTCAGGTATGTTTGCACTGTTACCGTTGTTACTGGGTACATGTGATTAACTGATTATTATCTTATGTAAGCAAAGATGGAGTCGAACTCGCTTGTTAAAATTCTTCATTTTGCTATTGCGTTGATGTATGTAAGTTACCTTGTTCTCGACACGTCACACACATAATTGTTGCTTTCGTCTTTAATTGGTCACGTGTTGCAAAAAGCAGTGATGTCAATGCACTGTCAGTTGTGCTGTTTAAACGCAAATGTACAGCAAGTGCAATGTTGGAGGTTTGCCGTTCCTAGTGTACAAATACTATTGCTGGACAAGTTGCAAGCTAGGAGTGCAAGTTTCTACATGATGAATCATAAAGTGTTTGTTATAGCAGACGTTATATGAAAGCGACGATATTACAATAGTTAGATGCAGATATTTCAAATGACTCATACGTAGATGAATTGCAGATTTGAGATTTTAACGGTTTTTACGGATTTTTATGTTTAAAAATGAAGCGCTCTTAGTCAATTGATAGTAACGTATCCGACCACGCCCTTTATATCAAGGTATGTATTGCAGAGCTTATCTTGCGAACATATTGAATAAGTTAAGCCTCAATTGTCGTTATTAATCTTTTGTGTTTTGTTTAGACGCTTTTGCCGATTTAGACCTCGTTCGTGTGTTGCTGCAGTTCGGGCCTGAAACAGTTAGGTAATGATGATTTTATTTTATCTGCGTTATGTATGCCAGCCCAGCTGATCGTTAACTGCGAATTTTGTTTAATAGAAACCGTTTGACGTTTGGCGATTGACGCTTGATGGTTGGTACCTTGCGTCGTTGAATCTGAACCGCGCAGCTCGCCCGTATTTGAGAAATGACAGGAGACGAGCGGAGAGCTAGCTAACGCGTTGCTGACTAATCCCTGTTGACGTGGAAGATTTTCTGGAACTATCTTGTTACTACGCAACACACTTTATGGCAGCGGTTCCCATTTTTCTTGCAACTATTAATTTATATCCAGATCTTACCAGTTTTTGTGACTGGTTTCTCATGATCTTTAATAGCCAATCATCTGTTGGAAGTGGATATTACAATGAAACGTGTCTTTACTTGCATGGACCGCCTATTAGTCCACCGTCGTATAGTGATGAAGCTGCCGCGAAAGGCATGTTTGAAATGGCTGTCGCCTTTCTCAACTTTTCTGCTTGCGATAGTTTTGTGGTATTAGGTGTTTAATTGTTCATGTTGTTGTTTTCTTCATTTATCCCGTTACATCATTTCTCCATCCCCAAGAAGTGTTCGAAAATAAGACCACCTTTAAGTTATATCAGGAACTTTTATAATACAGTTTTTACCAATTAAATTATCCACTTATGCAGAGTCATGGCTCTTCGCTTAATAAGTGAATCAATGCATTAGACAATTGTGCAATTGGTTACATACACCAAATCAAAAATTTTAATTTCAAAATTCTTAATGTACCTTATCACTCTAATGATGTTGGCCAACAGGGCCAACGAAACATCAAAATAAAAAAATTAACTGATACTATTGCTAGTAGAGGTTAAGATCCTATTACCGGAAGAACGCAAAAAAAAAACGTTAAATCAAAAATTGCAATTTCCAGAATTTCTACTGTATTTGCTTTTCAGTCTTCCCTGAAGAAAATTTCTATGTTGTAATAGAAGACGTTATAATCTTCCAATGCCCATCGTTTTATAGCACCATAGCACATATGTTCGCCTGTTATTATGTATTTGCCATCAAATATCCGAAGGACGGAGAATCCATACTGGAGTTTATGCAAAGGTAAGCGTCTTTGTATGTAATCTTAAATCACCACAAATATTTGAAGACAATTTAATCTTCTTCGTTTGAACTGGACCTTATTTTCCAGGCTACGTAATTATGCGGGAGCCTCTAAGCACTATTTACATGACTTTAGTTATGCTGGGCCACCACCTTCGGGTAGACTGCATGAACTCACCGCCTGTAGCCTATTCCACAAATCCTGCTCAGTGCTTTTCCCATCGCCAGAACGAAAAAAAAATTGCCGGTTTGTTCTCTACATTGTGCCTTCTAAAGCCGGGAAGCTATGTGCACACTGTGCACACAAATTGTCAAGTCATTGGTTTGACCGACCCCGAGTGTACCGTTTCAGAAGCAGACGCTTTATCCACTTAGGCCACTAACGCCGGCCAGCAATGGCAGCCTTTACCCAACAACACCGCGAGTCTGGTGCATTGCTTCAGTAATGCAAAGTAAAAATTCCCTGTTTTCGATAAATATTATGATGCATAACATTAGCCCTTTTCGGCATTAAATTCTGCTGTTAGGCCGGGGAGAGAAACAACTGCTGCTTTTAATCTCCCCTGGATCCGCCAATATCGTTCTGTATAAGGCTGCTAACTGGTAGGCTATTATAATTAATCGATCGCACTCTTTTCTAACTGTATTCGGATGAATGGAACACCGCATTGTTTTCGAAAAAGTCCTGTACTGAGTGGTTACCAATGACCGATTAGTTCGTTCTGTCCATGACCAACAAAACTAAGTATACTTAGTCATGGGGAAGTACTCGATTGATAGTAATTATTGAGTAGTGTTTGCTAATGTTGAAATGAATATATGTCATTCACGAGAACACAGCTGCATAACTAGTATGAAATCTGAACTTATCACTTATGCTCACGTCCTACTCTTCTTTGTAGGTACTTCGCAAGGCTAAATATGAAAAACAGAAATTCATCAAAAAGGTCAAGATGGTCAGTCCACCCAAGAGTGATTAAACTGTGCAACGAAATAACCATGCGTTTAGGCATGGAGCTATAGTATCAATACCATCGATTATGTTTTTCTTTCGTTTTTTTTGGCGTCAAACCAATGATGTGATTGTGTTCAAAGGGGCAAATATTTCACTGCAGTAAAACTCTTCCAAATTTTAGTGCGTTAAGATACGATTTAAACAATTTTGACGTGTTTTTATCGCAATACCTTGTACTTTCTGCCCAAATTCGCACGTTTGTAATTGTTAACAATATAATATTCATCTCAGTTTAAAAATTAAAATTACTGCCCATGTATCTGTTTCTACAATTGCAAATTGCTGTTGTAAAACTGCTGCCAGCGCAAAGATCAGTAACATTACATCAGCTCAGTGAAATTACTATTGCGTAGTAAAATTACTAATATCGGGGCGTTAATAAAATACGTAATTATCGCTGTAAAATTACGAATCTAAATTGTAAGTAGAAATACAAATTATTTCGTAAAAAAACTTTAAAACAAACAGTAACATAAAAGCGAACGTGAAATCAGTAATAAAAAAACAGTTGCGGTTGTGAAACTGCTGGCAACCAAATATCACTAAAATGTTTTAACAGTGTAGCAAAGCGAATGCCGCTACGCATCTCCCTTGGAAACGATCGTATCGCGCGCGGAGTGCATTGCGCGCTGATACAGCGTCATGCCATTGTATCACAATGACATTTCGAAATCGCTAAGCGCTTGGAAATTTTCAATCGTTGTCGTGTCGTTTGCCAGTGTGAATCGGCTTAAGCCTTAGGTAATAGGTATGTACGTGTTACACTGGCACTATGTACGCCTACATAGAATGCTCAACTTATGTTTCCCACTAGACACTAAAGTTTGATTATGGTACTCTGTTTAGGCCTTTTTTTAAAATAAGCTAAATCCCTCAAGCTTCATACTTGCGTAACTTTGGTATTTAAAAAAAGCTGTGCCTGTATTGGCAAATAGAAAAATAGCAAGTCAGCACCTATCTGTAGACTTGAGTTCGATTCTGAGTTGGGTCAAACCAATGACTATAAAATTGGGATTCACAGCCTCCCTGGTTGACGCTCAGCATTAAAGGAACAGTGTGAACAAGCCGGCAAGTTTACTTGTGCCGTTAGAAAAGGCACTTAGCGGGATTCCCCCAACTTGGTGTGATCGACAAATGGCTGGCAACTCTCAAAGCGAGCTTGTACAGCGCATTGATCGCTTTCTCGTGATAGGATAAATATGCAACGGAATACAAAAATACTATTATCAGCAAAGATGTCAAGATGGGAAAAACATTTAAGAGAAAACGTTTCAGAAAAGACACCTACTGTGAATGCAATCAACGCTTTGCAAGCAGTAGGCCTAGACGAAATGTAATTTTCTCAAGAGTCTCAATATTATAAATAAACGGACTTTTGGACCGAGGAGCAAAATCGGCAAAACAGTATTAAAGATTTCAAAGCAGACTTTCCGACAGTGGTGCTAAAATCGGCAGAGCATTTGTAAAGACACCTGCTTCAAATCCAATTACCGCTTTGCAAGCAGTAGACGACATGTAATTACTCCTTTGACGAGCTTTTTCAAACCTTTTCAATATTTTTTTTCAACTTTAATCAAAGTTTATTAAAAACAATAACTTCAATCGTATACGAATTGCGCTTGTGCTCAAAACTGAAAAAATACTTTTGGATTTGGTTGCATATTTAGCCTCCTATCGCGAGAAAGCGATTAATGCATCATACAAACCCAAGTCTACAGCTCCCGAGGCGGACGCTCTTACCACTCGATCATCTGAGCTGTTGAATCTGAGATTTGCGCCGCAAGCATTAAAAAATAATAGCGCCGCAAGCGCTATCGCAAGTAAAATAGTTCCAGCGCAAGTGCCCACCTGTGCCTGTATGTCTTGTACCAGTGAATCGAAATAAAATCTGGAGGGTATTGTGTTGAGGGAACAGAAAATTGGCAGGTCATCAGATCAGCCATAACTAAGAATGCCAATGATCAGTGTTTTAACAGAAATGTTAGTATAAATGTGATCAAGAAGAGTTGAAGAAGTACTGGTGATAACGGTTGGCTTGTCAATCAGATTGTAGCATACTTCTGAATATAGAGAATTCATGTAGTACGTAACCGAATTCATGCTATCATATCCGAGTAAATCAATGTTGAAGTCACCACAAATTAGGTATTCCATTTTGCTCGCAGCATAAATAGAAATAGTTCTGCAAAATGCTTCTTGGAAATCTTATGTGTTAGCTACAGGATGTCTACATTATATCCAAATTACCAGGCCCTTCTTTTTTGAACTACTGCCGGTTTTGTTTGTTTTTCATTTCAACAAATAAGTATTCAGAGTGAGAATTTGCAAAAGACCAATGTTCCATTTTTGAAAACTGTAGGTTATTGGATATGTACAATGCAGCTCTTCCTGCACAGGATAAAGAATTTGTACGTAAAATAATGTAGTCATTCAGAAGAACATGTTGAAGGTTTGTATCATTTAGTTTTGATTCTGAGATGGCAATTATGTCTGGTTTTATACTTAGTAAGTTTAATAATTCTTCAATTTTATTCAAATTTTTGTAAAGGGATCTGGTATTGAAATGAATTATAGATAAATTGGAAGATGCATTTACAAAATTCTTGGAATACCATTCCATACTTCGATATTTACAGTTTACATCATTTATACCATCTTTATTAGACATGTAATCAGTGTGATTAAGCTCGTTAAAGAGAAGTTGATGAATGTTTACTTTATCAATAAATTCAAAATCATTTAGAGCCATGAGTGAAAGATTATCTCTTAGGCATTTATTGCAGTAATAAGGTTGGTTCCAAGTAAGTGGCGAGATCATTAAATTGTTGGTTTGATAATTTAGTGCAGTGTTTTATCGTTTGTCTCAGAGGCCGACTGTTAAGCACGGCCGAAAAATAACGAGGCCTATTATAATCAAGTTGGCCAATGGGCTTGATAAGAAAACAATAATGAACAACCCAAAAGACTTACAATAAGGCAAGACGAAGTGATCAAGATTGTAATTCATCTATAAATATGGCTAATCAACTAGTGCAAAGGCCAGTGAAGAAAATGAATGGGGCCAAATAACAGATGTGGATGTAGTATAGGGACCAATATGAAAAGTTACTGTTGAGTAAGTGATGACTGAGTTGAGAAAAATGAAGTCAGGGAAAGCCACTGGGGCATCATAGGTAGATTCCGAAATGATAGTTGCATCTGGTGATGCAGGGATTAAAGTGATGGTGGAACTTTCTCAATGGGTGTTAGATGGTAGAGCAGAGGTTAGCAACCCCTGGCACGCATGCCAATCGTGGCACGTGACGTGGTTTTCTACGGCACACAAAGTTGTGAAAAATTTCTAAAACCTTTTTTAGCCCAAATGTTGAAACAATAAAAAAATTTTCATTCAGGGCAAACAAGTGGTTAATATGCTGCGTTTTCTTTCACTGCTTAGTCATCAATATTTTTTCATTACTATTATAACGTCACTTTCGTGTATATTTGCGTTTTATGCAGTTAGTAACCCAGAAGTTAACCGCGATGTCTGCGACCAAAAGGTCAAGATCAGATGCGAGACGATTTCAAGAGTCGTGAACTGCAGATGTTTTTTAATTTGTCTGTCGCTGGTTTTTTGTTGTTGTTTTTTTTTTTCGATAAAATTTCTGTCATAGTCCAAATTAAATTTGCAAAAACCAAAAAAATTAAAGCCATTTTGGTCACTTGATCGAAGCAAATATCTTGCCAATATGCAAGCTACATTTACAAACAGACTACCGGTGTCACAGTATCAGGTTTAACTGGCATCAAACTGATTAAAGCAGTTTTTATTTGTGTTGCGGTTACAAAGGAGTAGGTGAATTTTCGTTCAACGTCTTGTTACTTCAAACATGATCGAGAAAAAAATTGAAATAACCAAAACTTTTGTACACAGTTATGTCAATTGACCGAAGTCAAATTTTGAAAAAAATAACCCAGACCTGTAGTGATATAACTTCATAAAAACTTTAGAAAATAATTGCTGAGGTATGAGTTATTAACTTGAATCTTTTAAATTATTCCTAAAGAAACTATTGTGCAAAGAATGATTTCATAAAGTCTGCACTCCTGTGGTCAAAAGGAGACAGGAACCAAAGGTTGCGATACTCAATTTTTGACTTGACTGATATCTATACACAATACTTGAAAATAAAGTTAATCGATACTGATACTTTGAAGAGGTGTTAAATCGATACCAATATCCATACTTGTATCGCCGATACAATATCAGGAAAAAAATGAATTAAAAAAAATTGGTTTACACAACTTTGCTGGAGTCGACCTTGCTGGGTGACCTGCGTCGCTACCTCAGCCAACTACAAAGCAAAGATGCAAACATTTGAATGCATCGATAGTGCATTATTAGTAAAAACAAAATGCCTGCTCAATGCCGAAAATGTAATGACACATTGCAGGTCAATGTTTTGCTTTGTATTACAGCTGTAGAGCACGCTAAGAGAACCAATACTTTCTGCAAAATTTGTATTCGCTGGCAACCACATTTTCTCATTCATTCAAAGGATAAAACTTCCAAGTTAATTATTCTGGATAACATTGCAACACATTTAGTAGGGATGTGCCGGATAGCAAAGTTGCCGGATACAGAATATCCAGCAAAGCTAATTTACCGGATATCCAGTATCCAGCCTGATATCCGGTGCGTTTATCCAGGCGAATCTCAGATAGTAGCACCAAGCCAAAAATACTACTTTGATGGTTTTTGTCTACACTATCGTTTTGCTCGACTAGCGAGCCATGAAACTATTGCATGAGATCATGTGACACACAGAAAACTTGCAAATTATCTTACTGATCGTTTTTGATTCAACTCCGATTCACGACACTACGTTAGTGTAGCAACGCGTTTCCAATGCTGGGCTTTATTTTTTGGGTAAGAATTAAGTTGAAAGGGTGGATTTTGGTCAAGAGTGTGCCAAATTCGGACACTTTCGGTCGGCCGCCATAGACGTTTATTCCACGGGAGCTGGAGCAGTGATTCCTCGCATCTAATACTGAAGGGGGCGACATTATGTCTGATCTTCGAGGTGTTTTCATTATTATACTAAAAGCTGACCTGCATGCACATTGCACAGTAGCCAAAACAGTTCTAAAATGTAACAGAGCAAAATCTTATCATTGTTTTGAAGTAATTTTGCGCTCATGCTATGCATAAAGCGAGAAGAACACTCCATTAAGCTTGTGGCCTGCGTCAGCAGCGTGATTTTATGAGTAAAGCAATCAAGTTAACAATTACCACACATTGTGTTGATTTTTGCGGCTTTGCGCTTGTGAACAATTTGTGATATCCATTGAAAAAGCAAAATTCAAAAAAGATCACATCGTCATTATACTTGCAGTATTACGCAGAAGCATGTAACAAGTAGGGGAGCCCCTCTGCGACTGCCCAACACAATTTCAAATTTCGAAAAAAAAAGTAGCAACGGTGGACAGCCTCCCACACCGACAGCAATGTCTTTGACCACTACGCTAAGCGATCAGTAAAAAGCAAGTTTCAATTTGAATTTTCACATGCTTTGCGCTGTTATTAAAGCCACTAAAAAATGCAAGGTTTACAGGTTATAAATACCAATTACCACAAAATTATTGCAAAAAATCGATCCTGCAATAAATCTGGAATGATGGGTAAATTATTTCAAACGTAAACACAAACAGCCAATTGATAAACTAAGGACGTTGCATTAAAGACTTCAACTTACATAACGTTACAAAACCGCAAATCATTTAAAAGCAAATACACATCCATTACAATGCTACTGGTGCCTTGAAGCGTCATTTTTTGAACGTAGAAAACAAAGTTTCTATAAAAATTCTCTCACCCTGCTGTTTGCCTTCAAGAAAAAACTGACACCTGCTCGTATGTCGGCGGCTCAATGCATTTTTTTTTTCATTTTGAGCAAAAGACGAACATGCCAGTTATAGGACAGAAGACAGGCTTTTAAACGTAAATTTTGCGTGGTCTTTGCAGATGAAACAACGGCGGTGGTCATCGAACTTATACCGTCTCGGTTTGAAGCCGACAGATTACTGCCTTACTGCTACACCATCAAAGTGGTTTTCCTGATGACAAAACTCACGGCGCCAAACGAAAAAAAACTTCTAAACTATATATAAATCCACTAGATATAAAAACTTACCTACGTAGTACAAGGTTTGGACTTGGCTCTACTTTTCGTGGGGAGTTTAAACAAAATTAAAGCTTGCAAACTTGCATCAAATTTTTTCACATAAATCGAAAAGGTAAAACATACTTTTCCGAGTCTACGCAATTTCCATGAACTTTACAAATATCCAGTATCCAGCTGGAAAGAGAAGCACTATCCAGCCGAATACCTCAAAAAGCGCCAAATAGTGCCAGATACCGGATATCTATCTGGCACATCCCTAGCATTTAAGAGTAGTCTGGGCAAGGAAGCAATGAACTTCGAAATTACGCTCTTCATCATTGCATGAACATACTTTGATAATAGAAACAGAGCTATTTTGCTGATGATTGCTGAATTTTATTTATCACAAAAATAAAATCTTTTTTTAATTGACTCAATTTTTAGTGATAGGTTACAACAAAAGCAAAACAATTATTCAAAACACTGTATCAATGCCCTCATGAACAAGTTCAACTTCTCTGAGCAACTTCTCTGGCGTGAATCCAAAATAATTACCTACCTCTGTTCTTTAACAACACTTCTCTTCCTGCCATAAACTCTCAAACATGTACAGTGCACACTAGGGTGCATCAAATTTTTATCAGTTTTCACGAAAGATATGGCTCAGTGATATTCTTGTTCTCTAGCCAAAAAAATGATGACATGTAAAATGGTATGAAGAGCAGCATCGTATGGTATGAAGGTATGAAAACCAAAAAAGGTATGAAGAGCAGCATCTCCAACAAAATGCTGTGTCTGCTGTTGCTGCTGCTGTTGTTGTAAGTGATGAAGCTACTGCTCGGATAATGCAGCTTCAGGAGATGAGCGAAGCAATTCAAAGATTGGAGTTCATGGTTCCCAAACTAGACCAGGATCTCCATTCTGCTGATAGGAAACTAGATAATTTGAAGCAATACGAGAGAAGAAATTGCTTAATTTTACACGGATGCAAAACATCAACTCTTAAAAAGGAAAGGTATTATGAGTTTGAAAGTTTTGTGCTTAATTTTTTGATACAGGGTGACCCAAAAAAAACGGGCCCCGTGTATTTAGAATAATTAGAATTGGGGCCCGTTTTTTTTGGGTCACCCTGGTATTCTTCCTTCTAGACGGAAAGACAGACATCTCAGTATCATAAAGTTTGTTCGTCGTTCAATGCTAGCTCTCACAAAATCTCTCATCAGACGATGCTTCACACTCTTGTCTGATGCTAGAGATGAATTTGGATTTAAGAAATGTGTGGACTCTGAACAGTAACATGTTTTCTTCTTTTGAGGGTAAACGCTACAGTGTAGTTGATTTCAATGACATAGCTAAGATTTGTGGTGGTGGTCCTGCATCAACTGACTGAATAGATTCGCCTATTCGCACCTTTTTTTTTCCATGACTTCCGTAACCTGTTTAGCATGATTCTGCACAAAGTTTTATATGTATATATTGAACTAAAAAATTTTCAAATTATATTGAACTGAAAATTTAACAATAATTGAGGGAGACTGCGAAGTGAGCTTGCGCTCTTCGAGTCAGCAGCCACCCGTTAAATATGTCAAATGCAATCGGCTCCAGCCACGAACCACGAATTGAACCCGTCACATAGGATCTGTCACCTGCGCACGGTACCGCTAAGCCATGTCACTGACTTCTCTTGTGATCACATGTCGTATAATGTCTTCTCACTTTTCTAGTTGTGCTTACCTGATTTGTTTTGAAGATGCCAAGTAATATCATAATTAAATATGCATTTCTATGCCTTAAAGCCTATCACCTTTAAAACTTTCCAAAAGCACAAATTTTTCACGTTTTACTACCTTGATGTCTTCTCAAATTCTTAACACATGCACAATTTGCCTAGAAACATTTCAAAATTTAGAAAAATTTCATACTTGCAAAATTTGTGGTTCTGTAATTCATGCTCAATGTCCAACCTCTGCCACTGGTAAATCTGGAAAAAAATGCAAGTTACCTAATAAACTGTCAAAACCTCATACCTGTTTTCTATGCCAGGATACGTTTCTCTTTCCTTTTGCTTCACTTTCTAATGATCAGTTAGCTAATCAGTTTCAACCAAATGTTAAATCTTGTAACTCTGTGCTTCCTGCTGCTGGTGTACTCAACTCTATCTTTTCTTAATTTTTACCTGATAAACCTGATAGTAGCTGTGATGAAGATGAAAAAACCACAAATTTTTCCTCCCTAGGAACGAAGTACATTGCTTGTAAAAATGCTTTTTCTTTTTAACAAACTGAAGTTAATAATTGCAACTTTTCTACGCTAAATCTCAACATTAGATCTATTAATAACTATAAAAACTTTGCAAAGTTAGAAGGGCTGCTTTCAGCTTTAATATTTTCTCCTACCAGTATATCAGTTTCTGAAACATGGCTTCAACAATCCCAGTCTCGTTACCAACCTATTCTACATGGTTATACTTTTGCTGCTAATTCTACGTCTACGCATAGAGGAGGAGGTGTAGGATTCTTTGTTTAAAACAACATACGATTCTCAATTCACTCAGATTTAAACATAATGCTTGAAAAAGTTTTTGAGTCATTGTTCATCGATGTTGAAATTGGCACTAAAACTTTGACTTGTGGAACAATTTATAGATCCCCAAGCAGAAACCCTGACTCACATTCGACCTTCATATTAAGTTCATTGACTTCTACTTTGACCAAAGTTAAACAGAGTAGGTACTGCTTTTTATTTGGTGTTTTCAACTATAATATGTTAGATATTGAAGATAATCTTACTTCAGAATTCGTTGATTTAATGTTTGAATATGCCAATTTTCCTTCAGATAAGAAACCAACTAGAATTACTAGTACTAATGCAACTCTTCTAGATCACATTTGGACTAATGTCATTTCGTCTCAAAGCATTAAATCAGGGATTCTTACTTACGAGATATCAGACCACCTTCCTATACTACTGTCTCTTGAATTAAGTAATCCTTCCCAGACTCATCATTATAAGTACAAAACGTGCTTCTCAGATACGGTACTCCACTCTAGCAACCCTCACCTCTTGCACCCTCAAGGCCATTTACCCAATTGCAGCTGCAGACGCGTTTCGACCTTTTTAGGTCTCATCAGTGCAGCATAGCAACAACCCCCCTCAAAAAAACCAAATTTCTACTTTCATTCTCCCCAAAATTTCTTGCAACCATTCCTCTGCTAAATCCCCGCTACTATCTTAATTGCTAAGATCCAAACTAAATCCTTGCCACCATCCCCTCCTGCAATTTTCAGACTAATTTCCTGCTACCATCTCCCCTCCCCCCCCCCAAAAAAAACAAAACAACTCTCAATAAAACTAACTCCCTGCTATAATTCCACTGAAAAAAGCCTAGTTATTTCGGGACAAGAGTAAAATCCAACATTTCATGTTTTTTAGGCTCTATGGCATAAACAGAAGGACAATTCAATTTCACGAAAAGTTATTTCACAAAAAGTTCAATTAAAAGTTTCATGAAAAGTTACAATTACAATTTCATGAAAAGTTACGAAAAGTTAAGTTGTTTCAGTTTCACGAAAAGTTAAAATTTCTACACGAAAATTCAAATTCACAAAAAGTTCGAAAAGTTAGTTTCTTTTTTTGAGGCTCTATGATGTAAACAGAAGGACAATTCAATTACACGTGAAAGTAGAAATTTGGTTTTTTGAGGGGGGTTGTTGCTATGCTGCACTGATGAGACCTAAAAAGGTCGAAACGCGTCTGCAGCTGCAATTGGTTAAATGGCCTTGAGGGTGCAAGAGGTGGGGGTTGCTAGAGTGGAATACCGTATTTTTGATCTAACCTAGGCAAATTAATCCTCTAAGAATAGCTTTGAAAAAAGCTGTTTTTGCGTTAGGCTTCAAGAAACCCTCTGTCATAACTCTTTGAGAGCTTTGAGAAAAGCTGGACTTTGAGAAAAGCATGGACTGGGACGAAATTCGAACGTGTTGGACCAGCTTTGACGTGCGACAACACCGCTGCCATCAAGTCACAACTTCAGAAGCGACTCCTTGAACTATTCAAGGCTAAGCTTATTCCTGAAGAAGTTTACCGATTTATACGTCCTACAGGCTCCCAGAGACCCCGGCTGTATGGACTGCCTAAGACACACAAGCCGGAAGTTCCACTGCATCCCATTTTGTCTATGACCGACTCGGCTCACCATGAATTAAGCAGGAGGTTAGCCAGCTTGCTGCAACCGGTATTGGACCATTACACAGCACACTGCGTTTCTGACTCGTTTACGTTAGCCAATTACATTCGAAAACTGAACGGGCAGATCAATAGTTTTATGTGTTCGTTCGATGTAAGCAGCTTGTTTACGAACGTCCCGCTAAATGAAACCATTGAAATATGTGCAGACACGCTGTATAACATCCCTGATTCTCAACCTTGTATTCTAAAAGAGGTATTTGTGGAACTGTTGCACAGTGCCTCAAGTACGGTTGAGTTCAGTTTTGACAATACCATCTACAGGCAAATAGATGGAGTGGCTATGGGTTCACCGCTTGGACCCGCTTTAGCCAACATCTTCGTTGGATATTATGAAGCTGTTTTCTGAAATATCCAAACCTGCCATGTATTTCAGGTATGTCGATGACACTTTTGTCATCTTTCAAAATGAAAAAGAGTCAGAGGAATTTTTAATTAGACTTAACAGTCTACATTCCTCTCTTCAGTTTACTTTTGAAAAGAAGAATAACTCTCTTCCTTTCCTCGACGTCCACGTCGAACACATGAAGGGCTGCTATGAAACAAAAGTTTATCGCAAACCTACATTCACAGGCCTGTACTTACACTGGGAATCCTTTACGTCGATAAAACATAAAGCCAGTTTAGAGTCAATGCTTGTTCATCGTGCCTTGAAGATCTGCTCCAAAAGCCAACTGAAGGAAGAAATCAACCGGATCAAGGAAATCTTACTGGACAATGGATACCCTGAGGATTTTGTTCTAGAACAAATATCCAAAAAGATCACGCAGTTTTCACGCCTAAAGCGGTTTGGCCCTGATAAGTGTCCAGTCTACCTCCGGATCACCTACACTGGCAAGGCGGCACTGACACTAGAAAGGAACCTCCGAATCACTGTTGAAAACTGTTATGGATCCGTGGCTTTATGGAAAAAAACTGTTTTCGCGTTAGGCTTCAAGAAACCCTCTGTCATATTTGTCTCCAGACAAATGCTGCCTGCTAGTCGGAAGGATGTTCTACCTGCCATTCAAAAGAGTTCCTTCACCTATGAGTATAAGTGCCACTGTGACAGTCGGTACGTAGGTAGAACAGCTCTACGACTTCAAGACCGCATCAAGCAGCACATTCCGAAATGGCTACGACAGCACACAGCTTCCCAGCGAGTGCAACCTAACCGAGCGTGCAAGCGTAAACAACCCACTCCAGAATGTGACTCGTCAATTGGACATTTATTAGAAAACAACCAATGTGCTGCCAATTACAACGATGATCAATTCTCTATTCTGGACACTGCGCACAGCCCTTTCCATCTTAGTCTGCTCGAAGCAAGCTACATTAAAGTACAGCGACCTAATCTATGCAAACAGAAAGAGTTTGTCTGTACTCTTAAACTGTTCAAGTAGAATTTAGGTTCGCACGACTTGTCCAATCAGAACTGTGCATGACTTTCCCGCGCTCGATTGGATTCGTTGATGTAACTACCGCTTCGTTACCGTCCGAAACTGATATTTATGAATCGCCAGATTTTGCTTTCTTGTTTCCACTTTGACGTGATTACCCACTGAAGAGTGCGTCACGAAAAGCTTCTGGGACAATGGCTTTTTTCAAAGCTACTCCAAAAGAGTTACTGGGACAACAGCTTTTCTCAAAGCTCTCCAAGAGTTATGACAGAGGGTTTCTTGAAGCCTAACGCGAAAACAGCTTTTTTCAAAGCTATTCTCAAGTTCTGTACCGCCAACCAATTATTAATCCTCTAACCAGTTTATTTGTGGCTTTTCTCCAAGTTCTTTGCCCAAATCATGTCAACTTGAGTAACTTTAGATGTGAGCCTCTTAGCAGACTAAGTAACCTGGAAGTTGGCATATATGAACCTACCTTCAAGTCAATTTGGAGTAGATACCTCCGAGCGACAACCTTTTCAATGTTATTTTAAGCATTTGACATTTTTTGAGTGATCGATCCTATTGAGTTCTTGATCTTCAATGAGGCAATGTCATTATTTAATTTATGTATTGTTGAAGCCAAGTTGGATATCACTCCTATCTGAGTTTCTGATAATTGGAGTCTCATGATTCGCTAAAATTGTTCCTTGCATGTTGTACATTGCTAGGTCAGGGTCAGCTTGAAGAATACGATTAATATTTGTCAAGACCATTGTGAAAAGTTCTATTGCGTTCTTCTGTGAAAAGGGATTTGTAAGGCAATTCACTGCTGAAGAAAAGAAACCAACCCAGCTCCTTATTTGTATGGAAGCACTAGTCCAATTTACCTTGTGCAGGAAGCAACTTTTCGTGAAACTGAATTGTCCTTCTGTTTACGTCATAGAGCCTTAAAAACATGAAATGTGTTAGTTTTATTGAGAGTTGTTTTTTTTTTTGGGGGGGGGAGGGGAGATAGTAGCAGGAAATTAGTCTGAAAATTGCAGGAGGGGATGGTGGCAAGGATTTAGTTTGGATCTTAGCAATTAAGATAGTAGCGGGGATTTAGCAGAGGAATGGTTGCAAGAAATTTTGGGGAGAATGAAAGTAGAAATTTGGTTTTTTTGAGGGGGGTTGTTGCTATGCTGCACTGATGAAACCTAAAAAGGTCGAAACGCATCTGCAGCTGCAATTGGATAGATGGTCTTGTGGGTGCCAGAGGTGGGGGTTGCTAGGGTGTTTTTAGATGTGAGCCTTTTAGCAGACTGAGTAACCTGGAAGTTGGCAAATATCAGCGGTTCCCAATTGGGGGTGCTCGCACCCCCTGGGAGGTGTCAATTGCCAATTCTACCGCTGGAAGAAAATATTGTTGGTATTCTCTAGCTGTGTGTTTGTGACGTCTGAAATGTGCCTGTGTGAGATTGAATATGTTCATCGTCTAAGTTTGTGACGTTGCTTAACGTCTGTCGTGTCATAGTCTTTTCCTTGTGTTTTGTTTTCATGTCTGCGTCTTCGGCCTTGTTCAGTTTAAAATTGGAAGAGAGCGGGTGATGTGTGAGTTGCTATTTGCGCTGAATTTAGGGAGTAGTTTGGGATAGGAGAGTTACGGCTAACTGCCTGGCAGGCTATGTGAGGGAAGTTAATAATGTAACAGCTGTTTTTGTTTCCTATTTGAATAAGTGAAATGCGGCAAGCCTAGTTGTGTAGGTAAAACATTGTTGTAACCGGCTTTGTCAGCCTAATCTGGATTTAATTTGCCTTGGAGGCAAGGTTGGGTGTAGATTCCATTTTGGTTAGTCAATTTATACAGCGGGCTGCGGTAGTTATGGTATAGCGGCTATATCTCAATTTCTCCAGTTCTCTGCTAGATTTGTTTTGCAGTAGTTCATGTACTGGTGATTATTTTTTGATTAATACTTGCGTGGATTTTGTACCTATTGTCATTAGCAATATATAATCAGGAATTATTATCATTCAATTCCTGCAAGGGGTGCGAGAATAATTTTTCCTTGTCCAAGGAGTGCGGGCTTTAAAACGAATCGGGAACCACTGGCATATATGATCCTACCTTCAAGTCAATTTGGAGTAGATACCTAGGCAACCTTTTCAATGCTATTTTAAGCATTTGACATTTTTTGAGTGATCAATCCTATTGAGTTCTTGATATTCAATGAGGCGGTGTCATTATTTAATTTATCTATTTACTTCTGATGCTATTATCTTAATGGTAGATAAAATATCTAAGGTGTTTAATAGAAAGGAAATTACGTTGGCCATATTTCTTGACTTGTCCAAAGCTTTTGATTCAATTAACCACTCCATCCTGCTTCACAAATTAAATCATTTTGGTATCAGGGGCCCTGCCCTTGTCTGGTTTAAAAGCTATTTAAATGGTCGATCTCAAAAAATCATCTGCTCAGTAGTATCTACTAATACCAATAAAATTTAAATGGAAGTGCCCCAGGGTTCTATGTTAGGCTTACTGCTTTTTTTAATTTTAGTTTACGATTTTCAAAATAGCTTAAATTGTTGCAATGCTATCATGTATGCCGATGACACTAGCCTCTACATCAGTGACAAGAATGTTAAAAAACTAGTTGAAAAAAGTAACAAGGAGTTGGCCAGAGTAGATGACTGGCTTATAGCCAATAAGTAAACCTTAAATGTTTCAAAAACTAACTTTATATTACTTCGTCCGCCAAAAGGTAAAGAATTACAAGTAAAGCCAGTTGTGTCAATAAGAGGTAAGCAAATCGAAGTAGTATCATCAACAAAATTCTAGGGCATTAATGTGGACCAGCATCTATCCTGGAAAACTCACATGAAAAACTTGTTAATTAAACTGAGATGTAACTTGGGGGCCGTATGTAAAGTGAAACCCTTAATAAATCGAGATACTTTACTCCAGCTCCATCATTCTTTAGTAGATAGTTATCTTTTATATTGCGTACAAAACTGGTGTTAAGGAAATAAAAGGTTCTTTTAAAAATTGCAGCGAGTTAGTAACAAATTTTTAAGAATTACATTTGGCTTGAGTAAAAGAGATAGCTTTAAGGACGCAATGATTAAACATAAATTATTAAACTTGGATCAGATGACCGTCAAAAGCTTTCACAATATTCATGTTCAAGCAAAATGCTGGCATAAACCTTTCTGCTTTTAATGACTTATTCCTTGCCAAATCATGCCGGTACAATACCAGAAATATATCACAAGTGATCCCTCGGTGTTACTCAACTAAATTAAATCAAAAGTCTATTTCTTTTTGCAGTCCATTTATTTGGAACTCTCTAACCGTCAGCGTAAAAGACAAAAAACAAAGTGTTAAGGTGTTTGCTAAAAAAATCACCAACCACCTAGCCTGTAACCCAAGTAACAACTAAGTTCAAGTAATATATGTCCATTTTTGCTGCTCCCCTTTTGTTTTTCAGGTTCACAAGCAAATCGACGTTTTAGTCACGTTGAGGTTCATCGATCATCATTTGATTCCCGCATTGCTAGTGTCAAGTTCTGTGCTTTCGCTATGCTTGCATTTATTTGTGAAGTAACAAAAATTGTAGGATACACTAATTTCTTTTTCTTCTACGTCTTTGTATGCTTCTGAAACTTCTTTTCCAATGTGACGCATATCCTTCGTATAACACTCAATTCTCATTAATAACAACTGCAGACATTTTTTTTTACCTTATTTTCATTTTTGTTGTTTGCTTTTAATTCATCAAACATTCACCAGCTTTACGTTCTTAAGGTATAGGGTTCAGCAATCTCGCTGTTCTTGCTTGCCAGTGTAAATAGTGCTTATTGTTTTTTCCGTTTAATCATTCATTGATTAGATGGACGTGAAGCGTAAAGGTAAATTATTAGTTCTGCTCCTCATTCAATGTCAGTTTATTCCCATGAATTGTAAAAAAAAACAATGCACATAGGATCGTAACTTTTGTCAGTAAGTCGTTTTTTTTTTTCATTCCTTTCCCTTTTAAGGAAATAGTAACTTTTTGTTTGGTTTCCTTCTGACACTACTACAACAGTTTTCACTTGCATCTGAGTTGTTTTCAGCGCTGTCCAGCGCTCACCTTTAGATCACTTTCCAAGAATGCTCGGAATTCTATGGTTATTAGTTATAAATTTCGCTCTTCCTAGCGATCATAAGATGGGCACTGACAGCGTTTGTTGCTTAGTGTCAATTTGTCTGTTTATTTCGTTTCTTGCGTTCGTTTGTTCGCTTCTGCTTTTGTAGATTTTTTCTTCTCGCATGTCTTAACTGTCTTTTTTCGTTGTGTTGTGTCTTCCTTTTCTTGAGTTTTTTCTTTCTCTGAAACGCTGTCACTCTGTGCTATATTCGTGCTTCAAGAATAAAAGAATTGATTGATTTAACACCAAATCTGGCTAGGCTTCACCCTGCCTTTAAGATTACTTGACTCATGTGCACAAGTGAATGACATCATTTTCAAAAGCCGCATTTCTTCTAAATTACACTGCGCCACACAAAAATATAATGTGAAAGTTACTTTGACCAAACTATTTGTTCTAGATGGAATTGGGGTTGCTGATTCTGAATCTGAACTCCAATTTGCTTTATCACGTCTGGATTTTAAGTTATTTGCATTTTTCTATTTTTAAAATAAGCAAAATAAGAAGAATTGGCACTTATCAAGTTTTCGAGAGGACACTTATTTCTGCAAATGTCCTTGTCTTATCAACTTTATTGTGTACATACCTTTACGTAAGTTATAGTATCTAACCAATACAATGAATTTTAACGCAAATTATTCCGAAACAACTTGCCACATGTGGAGCATGCATTATAATTATTGTACTGTGGTGCATGGCTCATACTACGGCTGTTGCAACCAGAGCAATATTTGTATATGCATTTTATTTAAAAGGGTAGCAAGACCTTTACCAAAAATGACTATTTTAAGGTACCACAAACGCAAAACATTAGTTGATCAATTAAACAAGAAATGCTGGGTCATGAATTGTCTGCAGATTTTATAAGATACAGTATCCACAACAATGAGTAGACCTCAACACTGCTGTGTTACTTATCCTGACAACTTAGTACATTTGTGGAAAGTTTATCCCTCAAGATCTACGCAAATCTATTACTGACAGACTGAAACTTGCTTACAAACTGTATTTCAAGGTTAATTTGGGGGATCAAGATAAGTCCTGGGTCCCATATGTAAGCTGTTTATCTCGTTACTCTCTCCTAATCCAATGGCTAAATGGTAAAAAGAAGATGGCATTTTGGTCTTCAATGGTTTGGCGTGAACAAAAGGAATATTTTACAGATTGTTATTTATGTATGACTAAAATTTCTGGATTTTCGAAGAAAACAAAATCAAAAATCATATACCCTGACTGCGCTTTCGCTAAAGCCCATGCCTCAAAACACTGGACATCCAGTTCCAAACCCTCCAGCTGACATCATGCCATTTCATTCCGAATCAGAAGCAAGTACTGATGTGGGAACAAGTAGTGCTTCTGAATTTGAAGATTGTGCAGAAGAAAGAGCATCAATAAATCCCGATACAAATTGCCATTTTTTATCCCAAGAAGATTTGCAAGATTTGTCAAGAGATTTAAATTAATCAAACGAAAAGTCTGAATTACTTAGATCTAGACTAAAGCAATGGAACTTATTGCAAAAAGGTGTCAGCATTTCATTTTTTCGAAAAAGACACAGTCTTTCGATCAGCAATATAAACCAAGCGAATGGAGACTTTTCATAGATTCAAATAAAACCAGCTTGAAAGCTGTCCTGCTACACAACGGAAACAAAAAACCTTTAGTTCCAATTGCTTATAGCACCAAGACCAAAGAAACATAAGAGAAAATGAAGTAACTGTTAGCATGTATCCGTTAAGACACTCATCAATAGCATGTTTGTTGAGGTCTGAAAGTGATTGGACTGTTGCTAAAGTTGCAGATGGGATATACGAAGTACATGTGCTTCTTATGCTTGTGGAACAGTAGGGTAGTGAAGAACATTATAGTACTCTTGAATGGCCTGCTCGTAACAATCTAACTCCAGGCAGTTTCAATGTGATGCATGTGCCATTTGTCAACCCTAAAAATATTTTTCTACCTCCTCTCCATATCAAGCTTGGCTTGATAAAAAGCTTTGTAAAAGCTATGGATCACTTAGGTGAAAGTTTCAAGCACACATGTAAATTTTTTTTTTTCAACAAAACAGAAGCAAGGAGTTTTTATTGGACCTAAAGTAAGAAAACTATGAAAAGACGAAAACTTTAAAGAAAAATAAAAATCCAAATAAACTAGCTGCCTGGAATGCATTTGAGTCGGTTCTTCAGAACTTTCTGGGGAAGTGCAAAGCTGCTAACCACAAATAAGAGATAGACAAAATGCTTCATGCTTACAAAGAAATGGGGGCACACATGTCACTTACAATGCATTTTTTCATGCTCACCTAGATTTCTTTCCCGAAAACAATGGTGATGTTAGTGATGAGCATGGAAAAAGATTCCACCGGAAAATAAAAATCATCGAAAGAAGATATCAGGGAGATGTCAGTCCTGCCATGATGGCCGATTTTTGTTGGTCTCTTCAAAGAAACATGGATCAAGACCATCGCAGAAAACGAAGATGCCCCAACACTTTTGATATGTCTAAGCTTTATTGGATAAATATTTCTTAAAGAATATTCATCCCTTCGAATAATTATTTTTTAAAGAATTTAACCTTTGTGGTACGCATATCCACTCATGTGGTACGTCATCATTCCAGTCAAACGCTTTACGTGGCCAGGGTGAAGATCAACAAACTAAAAAGCAATGTCCTTCCTGGCCTACCGGACGGGAAATCATGACGACTTCCTCTTTTTTTTAGTTGGTTGATCGTCACCCTGGCCACATAAAGAGTTTCACTGGAATGGTGACGTAACCACACGAGTGGATATGCGTACCACAAAGGTTAAATTCTTTAAGAAATATTTATTCGAAGGGATGAGTGATCCTGGCAAGATCATTCATCCTGGAAGATGAATGCTTCATACCTGAGGGCGGCTGATGAAGACTAATAGCCTGAAACAGCGCTGTCTCGCTCTACGGTACGTTTTACTGGAGTGCATTGCACTGTTGGTGATGGAGTGCTGATATAGCCTCTGACCCAACAAGAGGAAGTCGTCATGATTTACCGTCCGGTAGGCCAGGAAGGACATTGCTTTTTAGTTTGTTGATACTGCATAAGCTTAGTTTTGGCATTTCTGTAACAAAATTATACATATCGGTAAAATAAAAAAATGCAAACAACTTACAATCGTTACGTGATAGAGCAAAACGGAGTTCAGATGTGGAATCGGTAGCCCAAATTCCATCTAGAATAGATGGTTTGGTCAAAGTAACTTTCAGGTCAATTTTTGTGTGACGCAGTGTTAGCCAAAAAACACACTGGGTCAATGCAAATTTTTCACAAAATTATCTCTAGCAATTTCTTTCATACAATTACTATTTTGACATCATTGCTGCTTTGAAGGGACAGCGTGGATAACAAGCTGGCAAGACTGCTTGTTATGCAAGGCACTTAGCCAGATTCCTCCATTTTAAGAGTGGTAAACACATGGCTGGCAACGAGTTCGCTATAGTGGTTTGATTGCAGTAACGATGAGACATTTGTAACAGCATTTTTTTTTTTTTTTGTAAGTTTTCATTAGTTACTGGTACGGTACATTTTATATTTTATGAATTTGTTGTAGCTGGTGCAATATTTTTTTGGGTTAGTGTCAATTTTGCCGCTGTTATTGTGCTGGCAGTACCAGTAGATCATGATTGGCTAATTTACCCAAAACTAGTCATATACAGGGTGATTCGAAAGTAACTCCTTATTTTAAAATAAAAATGATTTGTTTTTGAAGGGTAATTTTTTCATATAATAAAAATGAGAAAAAAGTGCATTGCATGGACTTGCATTTAAAATTCAATATCTTTTCATTTGTTTTTGTAAATGTGGTTGAATTTATTTCAAATTATCATTCATTAAAATTAGTGTGTTAATTTACAAAATACAATCTGAATTTATTTCAAATTAAAATTAAAATTATTAAAATTAAAAACCAAGAGCATAGATGTATCGTCGTCGTCGTGTGGTTGGGCATCCTCTTCCAAAGGTTTAGATGTTGACGGCGTTGATTTTAAGCCAGCGTCGGGTGTCATCATCCAGGACCAACAGACCTTGTATTCCTTTTGGTGCATGATATAGGGGGCATGTAGAAATGATGTGGTCTGCAGTTTGCTCAGAGGCACCACACTCACAATTCGGTGAAGGAGCAACACCCCATTTGTACATGGATGAATGAAATCGCCCTACGCCAGTTTGTAGACGATTCAGTTTTACCCAAGATGTTCTGGGCAAACCCATTCCAAGAGGCTTAGAACTGACCCTGGGAATGAAAGCATGAAGTCTTGATGCACTTTCCAAGTACTCCATGTTCCATACATAATCCATCCATTGTGCTGCATGAATGTTTGATTTGGTCAGACTATCCAGTAGTTTCTGTGCCGGGGGTACAAACGAAAATCTTGATTTGAGCCTTCCCTGGTGCGCATTTTGTTTCCCGACCAGCTGCTCATGTAGAATATGATCAGGGTTAAGGGTGGCGCGATTAGCCAGGAAGAGTGGCGCTCTTCGACGGCGAAGCTCAGCTGGCTGGATGCCTGTGAGAATTGGCAAGCAGTTTGTTGGAGTGGGTTGCAGACATCCAGTGACAATGCGCCAGGCGTCATTTAAAACACTGTCGATTAGGCGAGTGTGAGCACTACGACACCAAACAGGTGCACAGTACTCAACTGTGGAGTAGACCAGGGACAAGGCAGCTGTTTGCAATGTTTTGGCTCCTGCACCCCATCCCGAGCCTGCAAGTCGCCTCAACAGTGTGACGCAAATGGAAAGTTTTTTGCGCCATGCCTCTACGTGACGACGGAAAGTGAGTGACCTGTCCAGCTTTACACCAAGGTAGGTTGGAGTTGGACAGTATGGCAATAGTTTGCCGTTGTTGAAGATTTTGAGCTCACGTTTCACCTCTCGGTTGTTTAAATGAAAGGCCGTTGTCATTGTCTTAGTGTGGCTGAGCTTCAGCCTCAAAGTCTGGAGATACGCTGAAAGTGTTGTCATGTTTTGGCTTAGAGTGCCCTCCAAAGTCTTCCAGTCTTTCAAGGTATGCATCAATGCCAGGTCATCAGCATACGCATACCTCTGGGATATTGTGGAAGGCAGATCGTATGTGTAGATGTTAAAAAGGCCCTTTGGCAATCTCACACACCAGAAAAAAAAATAGAAAAAAATAACCCCATGTCAAAGGCACAGGCGGAAAGGTGCCACAGTGCCATACCTCCCCCCCTTTGGCCCTGTAGTAAGGTGCTAAAACCTACGGTAACTTTCAAGTGCATAATTTTTCACACTAATAATGATTGCAGCCTCCTTTCACTTACTTTAGCCAAGCTTCTTCTTTTAGACAAGAGTTGCAAAAGTATTTTTGCATTGTCCTTAAGCTGCTTAGTGACTGCACTCACAGCATGCCCTTTCTCAATAAAAAAGTGAGCTAAAATTAGTGTTTTTTAAGTAAAAACCTCAATAATTTGGTTGGCTGCTGGAGGCAGAGCCCCCAGACCCCATTAGTTTCTGGGAGCTGGGGGTTTTGCCCATAGACCCCAGTTGTCTTCCTCCCCCTATCTGCCTATTGCCAAATCCTGGGTGCGTCATTGCCCTACATACCAGTAAATTACAAAAGTTCTCATACTTACCCATCATGATTCACATCAATGCGTTTCTCCACTAATTTCTTTAATCTTTCTTTTTGTTCTTCAGTTGTCAAGTTCATAACATCATCTTCATCATAATCATCGTCCTCAAGCAAAATCTCCTTGTCAATCTGACTTTGATCCTTATTTTCCTTATGAGTGACAGAACGTCCAGCACAGAAAGGCACAATCAATACCAACAAGAATACCAATGCTAAATTTTTATGTGAAAGTGAAACCATTTTTGCTGTTTATATACAAGTATACCAGTAGCTTATCCTGTTATTATCACAGTGCAGTGTGTCAGAACAATATCGGTAGTCTACCGCAACCAGAGTTGAGCATGATCTAGATTCTAGAACACTGAACAGTGCATAAATGGGCAAGTTATTGCAATGCAAACCATTGGCTTCATTAACATCCATACTGTAGGCCTATTATACTGTATACCGCAAAACCTCCTAACTTTGGCCTACTTTTGAGAGAGGCCTTGGTAACGTTACCTGAGAAATACGTTGTTTTGCCTGAGAAATACGTTGCAGGGCTGGTTACGTCACCTGAGAAATAACGTTTTGTCCGAGAAATGCGTTGCAGGTCTCGTTTGTCAAAATAATGACTAATTAAGGGGTGCCCTATTTCAGGGTATGACAATCACTGATGCAAAATGATATGTAGCACCCTCTAGTGGCCGAATATATCAAATTATTGTTTTTGAAGAGGAATGAAAAACATGCAAATGTTTATGAATCCATGCAAGCTCTATGATTTCATGTGGGATACGACTATGCATAGGGGCACACGCACTACAATTCTAGCACCCCCTAGCGGCAGAAACCATTACTGTTTTGACTTGGATTAGGATTGTAAAATAAATGGGCACAGGGGCAAATGGTCACTTGGCTATTTGGGGAAAATGGGCACTTGAGAGAAATGGGCGCAATTATAAGGGCAACTAATCACCAGGGCAAATGGGTATTTGGGGCACGTAATTGGGCAAAAAAGAACTTTTGAGGCCGATGGGCATAGGGACAAAGTGGGCGTTGGGGGCAAATGGGCACTTGGGGAAAATGGGCACCAGGAAACATGAGCACCAGGGCAAACAAGTATTTGCGGCAAATGGGCACTTTATAATGGGCACCTTGGGACCGATGGACATTGGGGCTAGTGAGCATGGAGGGAAAATGGGCATTTGGGGCAAATGCACACCAGGAAAAATGAGCACCAGGGCAAATCAGCAATTGAGGCAAATGGGCACTTTGGAGCAAATATGCACCGGTATTTTGGGACTGACGGACATTGGGGCAGATGGACATAGACATTGTTAGGGTCGGGGGGTTAGGGTCTGGGGTTACGGTCGAAGGGGGTTGGGACAGGGAGGTTAGGGTCGGAGGGGTTGGGAAGGTTGGAGTCGGAGGGGTTGGGGACGGGAAGGTTGGGGTGGGAGGGGTTGGGGACGGGGGGGTTGGGGTCGGAGGGGGTTGGGGTCGGAAGAATTGGGGACGGGGGTCCTACTAAAACCTGCGGGAGCACAAGGATTGCTAGTGGCGCAATTGAGCTATTACTATAAGCTGCAGGAACACAAGGAGCGCAAGGAACTCAAACCTAACTGAACCGAACCCTAATGGAAACTAATCTCACAAGTTATAAGGACTTTGGTTCTCTATAATATGGTTGAACAATTTTTTTTCATCTTTTTTATCTTGTCACGCTTCAATAATGAGTTACGGAAGTAAAAATCCCACTATATTTCAGTGCAGCAACCATAGGTGTAATTGTATCGGAACTGTGATGCAGCGGTTCTCAAAGTGGGTGATATAGTAGTAGTAGTAGTTTCTTTTATTTCTGCACCGTCAAAATAAATTAACACTGCAATATAGGATTTCAAAATACAAACGGACACAGAAAAGGGAAGAAGCGAGAAAACGATCAACGTTGTAGCATGCTAGCGAGAGTGAAACTTGAAGATGAGGGGATTAGTAGGCATGGTCGCAACACTCGATTAATCTAAAATAGGGTAAAAAAGAACAAAAAGCAAACATATGACGGCGAGATATAAAGACACTGGAGAGACCACAGTTCCAACACCGCTATGATATAGTGCAATGGTAGGAACCATAACAGTGTACGGCATTTCGAGGTTACTCAATGTCGTCACAGTGCAACTAGAATGAACAAAGAGTCCCAACCTAACCCCATACCAAGCGCCGTTGAGACCATAGAGTAACCACAAAAAGCTAGACAGGCAAAGAAACCTACCTAAAGAAATCCTGTCCAGCATGACCGCAGATTTACGACAACTATCACAAATGAGAAAAAAAAAAAGATTTTATCTCGTAATTGAAATAGTTTTGTTAGGATTTTAACAACGCACTATGACTATGCATCCCATGCAGGAGTGTGTACAGAGATTGTGTAACAAAATTTACAAGATCAAGTTGTTTGCGAATCTGGGGGCAAGACTGTTTCAGGAAACTGGTGGTCTCTCAAGATGGCAAGAGCTAATAAACAACGAAAAATAATAGTAAAAAATAAAAAGAAAAAGAAAAAAGAAAACTGGTATGCTGTTTGAGAGGGAGCCGAAGGCATAGCAAGAAGAACCGAGTACAATTTGGCATGCAATAGATCCTGCCATCTCACCATATCTAGGCCTAAAATAGCTAAATACAAATGTCCAAAAGCGACGGTGGGTTTGAAGTTAGGTGAAGTCACAGGGCTCGACGTAGGTTACCTGAAAAAAAAAACAGAAAGCAGTTTTCTGTTCGAAACAATTTAACCTATGCAGGCAGGGTTAAGGAAGAGCTAGTAACTATTTAAAAGGTGCTGTTTTAATTTTTTCTTAAACGCGGCGATTGTCTTAGATTCTCTAATAGGTAGCAGGATATTATTCCATGTTTTGGGACCAATATATCTAATTGATTGCTGACTGACAGTACTACGACAGCTTATTGGGATTACGCGACTATTGCTTCGAGTTGTAATTGAAGTAGGCTTGGATTGGAAAATAGGATCGAAAGCCGATGGTAGAGTACGGTTATGAAATCTAAACATAAGTACAGCCATTTCATACTTAAATATATCGTTAATTGTTAGTAAGTTGTGCTGTTTCATCAGTGGCAAGACGTCTTCATTACGGCTTATTCCTAAAGTCAGTCGAATAAATTTATTACAAATACCCTGAAGTTGATTTAGGATTGTCGAATTACCATGGTTCCAGTTAATTATACAATAGCGAATACGAGTTATTACCAGAGAATGATAAATCGATAATAAAGAATGTTTATTGAGATAAGGTTTGACTCGAATCACGGCACCCAAGGTAGCACGCAATTTACTCTTTAAGAGCTAGCATATGCTCCTTCCAAGATAAATTTTCATAAATTATTGTTCCTAACACTCGCACTGACGATACTCTTTCAATTGGAATGTTTCTTATTACTAAATTTAGATCACTGGGGGGAGTCTTGGAGTTAGCAATCTTGAAATATACACACTTTGTTTTGTTAGCATTTAGGAAGAGCTTGTTGGCGACCAGCCAATTATCGATATTACAGAGTTCGTCGTTCCCTTTATCAAAAAGCGTTCGGGCCGTTTTGCCACTGATAAAAATACTTGTATCATCCGCAAACGACAAACTAGTTCTGTATTTCAAGCAATTAGGGAAGTCATTGACGTAAATAATAAATAATAAAGGGACAAGAATCGAACCTTGAGGCACCGATAAATTTATCTCATTAATATTGGAAGAAGCAACACCGTTGTAACAAACCTGTTGAATGCGTCCAGTCAGGTAACTCATAAACCAGTTTAAGGCTGTGCCTCTAATGCCATAATGATCAAGTTTATGCAAGAGAATTTTATGGTTAATAGTATCAAAAGCTTTCGAGAGGTCAAGAAAAATTCCGAGAGTACAAAGTTTTTTTTCGAATGCTGCAGCGACTTTGTCAACAAGCAGACAATTAGCATGGGAAGTAGAGTGACCTCTTCTGAACCCAAACTGGGAATTAGAAAACAAGTTGAAGCGATCAAAGAATGAATATAGCCTCCTGTAAACGATTTTTTCGAGAATCTTTGAGAAGCTTGACAACAAACTAATTGGCCTATAATTGTTTAAATTCTGAACATCACCCTTTTTGTGAATTGGCACTACTTTAACGTGTCTGAAAGCGGTGACAAATTTACCCTGAAAAAGGAACAGATTAAAGGTATACGTCAAAGCGTTAATGATATTATCAGGCAAATACTTTAATACAACAGGTGGTATTTCATCCCAGCATGAGCTATGCTTCGGGGATGTTTTGTTAATAATCTGCTTTACTTCATAGGGGGAGGTGGGATAGAAGAAAATGGAAGAAGGATTGGCTGATGCTAGGTATTCTTGAAAGGGTATAGATGGTTTAGGAAGTTGGTTTACGAGATTAATAGCAATATTAGAGAAATAGTCATTAAACTCATTTGCTATTGGTAAAGGGTCACAAGTTTTCTTCCCATTGATAAAAAAGGATGTAGTGGCACTGTTTAAAGACGTTCTACCAAGAAAACTGTTTATATACTGCCACGTTTTCCTTACATTATTATAAAAGTTCTTGAATTTTTTTTGATAAAACTCTTATTTTTTTTATCTGGATAAGATGAAAATACTTATTTCTTATCTTATGATATTGGTTCTTAGAAGTTAGATCACGCCGTAGAAGATATTTTTTATACAATCTATCTTTTTTGAGGATTAGGCGTCTTAGTTCACGATCATACCACTCAGAATGTTTGGTTGTTTTAGAAGATTCTTTTAGAGGAATGAATTTCTCAAATTTTTCAATTAGCAAATCATATAAATTCTTAAAACAGTCATCAGGATTATCTTGATTTTCTACATTGCAAAGGTCAGCATTTTCTAAGGAAGCACTAAATTTTTTAAGGTTACTTAGAGTATAACACCTTACTTTAGAAACCGAGTTGGTTTTGATTTTTCCAAGATTTGATACTTGTATGACTGGTAGATGATCAGCCACACAATGCGCAATTATACCACTTTTGATACTAGTATTTGAGACATTGGTCCATATATGATCAATGGCAGAAGAGCTCGAGTCAGTGATTCTAGCAGGTTTGTTGATCAAGGGGTAGAAGTTGTAATTAAACATGATATCTGTGAATTGTTCAGTCTTTTTATCAGAGAGGTCTAATAAATTAAGGTTAAGGTCTCCCATCAGGAAACATTTACTTTTGGTTTTATTTAGTTCACCTAATACCAGTTTGATAGAATCGAAAAAGCCACTGAGCCCCAAGTTATCATTACGAGGAGGTCTATAAACAGTGCCACATATCAGCCTTTTACCTTCAAAATGTATAGTAACAAATAGAGATTCGAAAAGTTTTTCATGCATGATTGAAAGTTCGGCATAGGGAGTAAAAATTAAGCTTTGTTTAATATACATTCCAACACCACCGCCTCTGCTGGCAACTCTAGGATTAGATAGATAAACATATCCATTTAGATTCATGTGTTGACCAGTAGTATGGGGTTTATCCCATGTTTCATTTACTGCAATTATATGAGGCTGATAATCTAAACCCGCAATCAAACTTTCGAATTCAGTAAAATTGTGAGGATTATTGAGAGATTTAACATTTACACACATAGTGCTAAAGCTACATTCTTCATTCTTTCCAGATAAAAGCTTATGAACTTCTTGAACAGTTAGATAGGAATCCAATTGGTTATTAATTAAAAACATGTTATCAGCGTCATCAAGATCATGATCAAAATGATTAGGCACATTTGACAGTAATCTATTAAGGTCATCAGCAGAAGGTAGTGGTGATTTAGGGTCATGAAACAACTCAAAAAAGTCCTTGTCGGTTAAGGAAAAAAATGGCAAGGTAGCTGCAGCACACGAGATGCATAGGCAATCATTGAAAAAGGGTTTCATTTGAGACGTTATATTCAATTGATTGATACATTTTTGATGAAATTCTGCACTACAGGCACAGCAAGACTGGTACTTCTGTCGTTTTGAAATTGGTGCTTCACAGATTTTACAGAAGGTAATTGAGGATTTTGTTGCTTTGGGCATATAATATATAAGTTAAGTAAACAACCAAAAATTAAAAAAAAAAAAAACACTCACACAAACAGAAATAAATAAAGGAAAACTTTATAACTACAGCAGAACAGTAAGGAAGCCTTTTTGCTGAAGCCAATAAACAAGTTGACGCTGGTACGGTACATGAGCTTCGCCAAAGAAATTTAATATGAATAACCAATAATTTGATTTCTGATGTTAACACAAATCATTGTACAACAACAAAAAAAAAAGTCCAGAAAATTATAGGTGATACTGAAGGTTTAAAATTAAGACCATCCTTAGATTTAAGTACTGAACTAGTCACATTTTACCCAGAAACAGCTCGAGCATAAGCAGGTTTAGACTTAATTTTATTTATATCATCAAAATCATGTATCACTTGTCTTCTGTTGTTGTGGAAGACATAAACATCTCCCTTCATGGTCCACACAGATCTCCATGGAAAGGCACTCCTAGCAGCTTCAAGAAGCTTCAGGCGGCGCTTTGTCAAAGATTCCGTGATGACCAATCCAGAACTCTTCAAGATCTTTTTCTTCGCATAGATGTAGTTGCGTTGAGTTCTCCGGAGGAACTTGATGATTACCGGGGTTCCCTTACCAGCAGGCAAAGGATGGGCAATATCAAGATCATGGACCTGCAATGGTGTTTCCGGTTTAATCTTCTCATTGATTAAGTCACACACAAAATTTTTGCATTCTAGGTACTTCCCCTCTTTTGGAACATCCTTGGCTCCATGGATGATGAGGCAGTTTGATCGACCATGCTGCTCAAGATCATCAATAGATTTTTCAGCACTCTGAATCCTATCCTGGGTAGAACAGACTAGAGCCTTTAAATCATCGACCACAGCGTACAGATCTTGAAGCCGCTTCCATTGCTCTTCCAAGTTGGCAGGCCTACCTGAAACAGAAGGAAAAGCAGCAGCAACTGGGTTTGGTGTTGTATTACATGCTGTTACAAAGTCAGCCTTATACTCATCCAGTTGTTTGTACACTCCATCCATCTTGGTAGCAATCTCATCGAGGAAATGCTGGTGACTCATCGCAATGATTGTTCGTACAGTGGATATAATCAGATAATATTATATTTGAAAGACAAGATAATTAACACTTTAGCAAACTATGAAGCTTATTGATCACAATTTAAGATATTAGGCAACAATCTTTAACAAACCTTACTCCATGTACCTTATTCAAATAGAATCAAATATCGCCTCCTTGGGGGCGAAAAGCGAAATAGGGGCGAAAGTGGGCGATAACTCATAAAACATGTAAGACCATTTTTTGGTCTTCCCTTGATTTTGTGCGTAAAAATGAACGCCTGCGACCGTGAAGACTTTTTTTGGTCTTCCCACGCTTTCCCACACCCCCCACAAAACACTTTTCCACACTCCCGCACCTCTCTTCACATATACTCACATCTTCCGCCACACTTCTCCTCACCTCCCCCAGACCATCCCACACATATCCCCTCCCTCCCCCACACAGCATCTACCCTCTTTCCCCCTCACCTTTCACCACACTTCCCCTCACCCCTGCACATCTCCTCCCACCTCTTTCCGCATTTCCTCCACACCTCCCTACACCCCCCATACTTTTTCCCACATCTCCCCTTACCTTCCCCCACCACCCACATTTCTCTCACCTCTCCCCACATCTCCCCTCATCTCCTTCCATACTTTTCCACATTCCCCAAACCCCCCTTAAATCTTCCCCCACTTCTCTCTTTGCCTACCCCACATCTCAACACACTTCCCCACACCTCTCCTCACCTCCCCCACACAACTCTACACAACTCCACTCACACTTTCTTTCATCTGCCCCCACACCTCAACACACATCCCCACACCTTTCCCAGTCCCCCTACACCTCAACACATTTCCCCACACCTCTCGCCACCATTTGCTTATTTGCCCATTTGCTCCAAACTGCCCGTTTTCCCAAATGTCCATTTGTCCCAATGCTCATTGGTCCCAAAACGCCCCTTTGCCCCAAAGTGCCCTTTTCCCCAAATGTCCATTTGTCCCAGTACCCACTTGCCCTCAATGCCCATTTATCCCATATACCCATTTGCCCCAAAGTGCTCATTTGCTCCAAATGTCCATTTGTCCCAATCCCCACACGCTCTCAATGCTCAATTGTACCATATACCTATATGCCCCCAATGCCCACTTGCCCTAATTACCTATTTTTCCTGGTGCTAATTTTTCCTGGTCCCCATTTGCCCCAAAGTGCCCATTATGCCGCAAATGCCCACTTGCCCCAATGCTCATTGGTCCCAAAGTGCCCATTCATCCAAATTTCCATTTGTCCCAGTCCCCACATGCCCTCAATGCCCATTTGTCCCATATACCTATTTGCCCCAAATGCCCATTTGCTCTGGAGCTCATTTTTCCTGGTGGCCATTTACATTTACCCCAAACTCTCGCCACCATTTGCCATTTATTTACCCCAAGTGCTCATTTGCCCCCAATGCCCACTTGCCCCAATGCTCATCAGTCCCAAATGCCCATTTGCCCCAAAGTGCCCATTTCCCAAAATTTCCATTTGTCCTAGTCCCCACATGCTCCCAACGCCCGTTTGTCCCAAATACCCTTTTTCCCCAAAGTGCCCATTTGCCCCAATTGCCTATTTGCCCTGGTGCTCATTTTTCCTGGTGCCCATTTTCCCCAAGTACGCATTTGCCCCCAATGCCCACTTGGCCCAAAGCTCATCGGTCCTAAAATGCCCATTTGCCCCAAAGTGCCCATTTCCCCAAACATCCATTTGTCTCAGTTTCCACATGCCCATTTGCCCCAAACACTCATTAGCCCAAACTGCTCATTTACCCCAATTGCCCAAAGCCCATTTGCTCTGGTGTTTGTTTCTCCTGGTGCCCATTTTCCCCTAAAGCCCACTTGCCCCAATGTCCATCGGTCCCAAAATACCGATTTGCTTCAAAGTGCCCATTTGCCCCAATTGCTGATTTGCCCTGGTGCTCATTTTTTCTGGTGCCCATTTGCCTTAAATGCCCATTTTCCCCCTATGCTCACTAGCCCCAATGTCCATTATTGGTCTCAAGGTGCCCATTATGCTCCAAAGTGCCCATTTGCCGCAAATACCTGTTTGCCCTGGTGCTCATGTTTCCTGGTGCCCATTTTCCCCAAGTGCCCATTTGCCACCATTGCTTACTTGCCCCAATGCCCATCGGCCTCAAAAGTTCTTTTTTGCCCAATTACGTGCCCCAAATACCTATTTGCCCCGATGATGCCCTTATAATTGCGCCCATTTTTACCGGTGCTCATTTTTCTTAAGTGCCCATTTTCCCCAAATAGCCAAGTGACCATTTGCCCCTGTGCCCATATATTTTACAATCCTAATCCAAGTCAAAACAGTAATGGTTTCTGCCGCTAGGTGGTGCTAGAATTGTAGTGCGTATGCCCTTATGCATAGTCTTACCCCACATGAAATCATAGAGCTTGCATGGATTCATAAACATTTGCATGTTTTTCATTCCTCTTCCAAAACAATAATTTGATATATTCGGCCACTAGAGGGTGCTACATATCATTTTGCATCAGTCATTGTCATACCCCAAAATAGAACGCCCCTTAATTAGTCATTATTTTGACAAACCAGAATAATAAGCAGCTAGCATCACATTGTTAACCATACGCAACGGTATTCCATGTGCTTCGAAAAATTATCGCGCTTCTGTAAATGTGGTTCCGGAGTTAAAGTGCAATCTATTGAGTGCTAGACAGCAACCGCTTTGCTTTGTTTGCACCAACCACTTTTCTCTGTAGCACCTGCTTTGCTTTGTTCATCATTTACTGTTAACTTCTCCATTTATCAAAATGGCCGGGTTGACCTCATTACCATCTCTTTTCTACTTTATATTTCCATTTTGCTCGGTTGCGAGCATTTTCAAACTTTAGTCCAATTTTTACACTATTATCCTCCACCAGTCTTCGCCATATCCTCTTTGGTCATCCTCTTTCTCTTCGGCCCTCGACCTTACATTTCATTGCATCCCTCAAAACATCACCAACTTTTCTTCTCAAAACATATTCTAACCATCTTACTCCACTTGCTTTTGCCATCTTGTTCAATATTTCATCCAATTTTAGCATATGCGTCAGATCGTCAATACCTTAAATGTTTGTCCATCAATTTAACTCCTCACGTCACTCTAACCATATAGCTTTTTCAGTTCTCAAAGTAGCCCACCCTAAACTTTTTTCAAAACAAATTCATCGTAGTTTTGTATTGGGTAGTGTCTAAAAGGACTGTTTAACTCCTTGAAGATTTTTTCCTCCAAATTTCTTCGGAAGGAATTGTTGGATAGCGAACAAAGAAACTCAAACGTGTGGTATCTACAGGCAAAGTGTGCATCGAGACTGGTCCCTGCAGATTGGTCAAAATGAAAAATGAGTAGACAAATTCTTTTCTTTGCTCTTCCTCTTTTCTTTCCATTCGCTCTTCCTCTTTTCTTGATTCTCGCTTTTGAGACTTTAACCCTTATCTTCTACCTTTATTACCTGGCCTCTTCATTCTTGGCGATCTCAGCTGTCATCATGACTTTTGGGATCTCAACATTCCTTCTAACAGTGCTGGTAATGAGCTCTTTGCCTGGCTCTCTTCCTTTTTACAGTACGTCTACTCGGTGCCCAATGGCCATCTTGTCCCGACCCTCCTTCACATATCCACTGGGCACCGTTGTTCTCCCGATGTCTCTTGCTCACAAATGCGTCTGGTCCACACTCCCTGAACTTGGCTCTGACCACCTCCCCATCCACATCAAAATTTCCGTCACCCCAATAATCTACCTCAACATCAGTCCTCCTTCCTTTAACAATAAGAAAGCTTACTAACCTGTCTTTCAGCAACTCGTCGCTGAAAATTGTCCCTCTCCCGAGCTTCCCACTTTCTCTTTCCGTGAGACAGCCTCCACTTTCTCTTCCACTCGTCTCAATGCGGCCAAGGAAGTGAAGCTACGAGGCAGTCAGATTTATGGGGCAGTTGAACCTGAGTGAGACATTAACTGCATTTCCCTCAGGCCCAACTTTTTCTTCTGTCCCAACTGTACCCTTGAACCATTTGTCTCCAGTGACCAACTAACCCCAAAGCTAAATAAATTGTCTCCCAAGCCCATTTTCCCCCAGGCTAAACTGCCTCTCGGGATGAAGTGTCTTCCTCCAAGCTCAACATCCTCCTCTGGTCCATTTGCCCACGAAGAACCTCTTGCTCCCTTTCCCGGCTCAGCTGCACCTCGGCCCATTTGCCCCCAGGGCCCAATAACTCTGAACCTCAATTGCTTCCCAAGCCCAACTGATCCCGAGTTTAACTGCCTCCCTCCAGGCCTAATTAATTGACTCTGGTCTATTTGCCTGTAGGCCCAACTAGCTGCCAGGCTTACAACAACCTCCATCAGGCCCAACTTCCTCTCCTGGCCCATTTGCTCCCAGGGCCCAATTAACTAACCCTAAAGCTTGATTGATACCAGAGTTTAATTGTTCTTACTGTAATATTCTGCACTGAAATATTAGAACAAACTTTATTTTTTACAACTCATAGAATGAATACCGCATAAGAAATTGCAAGTAGTATTACAACAATAATGTGACGTAACAATACGAAATGCTGCAACTATTTACAACAGTAATGTGACGTAAACATGGTACAACTATGATGTTACACCTCCCTTCTTAAGAACAACACCAATAATAACTAGATGGCAGCTGCAAGCACCCGCTTATGGCTTCCCGATCAAGCTTACTAGGGACCCAAACGTCTAAGGGAACAGCACAGCGACTTCGCTTTTACAACTTAAAAAAACAACAAATCCCTGCAAAGTATAGGTGGGCATTATCACACATGAAGTAAGTTTAATTTCCTGCAGCCTGTGCTCCAGAAACTTAATAATATTGTAACGACTTTTTACATTTCTGTAATACAGTCATCGAAATCTCAATAAAACTATTATCCTTAAATTTCTTCACGTGTACAGTGATGATGCTGCACAAAAAATCAAATCTTCATTATACTCGCGATATTACGCTCAAGCGTGTAACGAGTGGCGGAGCCCACCTACGCGGCGCAGCGCTTGGGCTACACAACTCCGAACAAACGTCGCAACGGTGGCGAGCCGTTGGCGACAGTGTGACGATTTGGCCGACCACGCAATTCAACCTCACACCTCCCGCACCGATAGGGTGGGCTTAGCAACTGAGCTAATCGGCCGGCACAATGCTACACAAGTCTGCAGCAAAATCATCTTGTTTGTCTGACATTTCCAACAAGCTGGCAAATCTTGCAGTAAATTCAAACAATAAACGCCATGATTCTTGAAGGATTTGTGCAGCTGCAAGGACGACTGCATTTACACAAAACGAAATTAAATCATGGAGCTTGTGCTCGTTTCTAAGGGCCAAGAAATCGCGGCATAAAATGGGATGTATTATTTTGATATATCAAAAAATGAAGTTACAAAGTAAAAATTACGAGATTTTAAATAAACAGAAATTACGAAAAAAGATCTACATTTACTTGCCATTAACATGTTTTTTATTCAGAAACTCATTAACAACAATTTATTCAAGAATTTTTTGAAAAGGATGGCATACACCGCATTAAAGCAGTTTGAATAAATATAAAAAAAGGATGTTTGACTTTTTCGTCTTTCTGCCGCTCTCAACTAGGGCTTATTTTAAGGGTAGGGCTTACATTAAAATCATCCTCAAAAATCACGCTAGGTTTTATTTTGCGGGTAGGTCTTATTATCGGGGAAACACGGCAATTACAACCAATTTCGCGAAACCACAAGCTTGATAATCTGATAGCGGATTATGCTAGCTATTACTCTAACAAACTCTTCGCCGCAATGCGAACACAGTTTCAATGCGAGGAATCCACAAAGCTAAGTCATGAGTCCAATGCACCAACCACTTGGCCAATTCCCATGTGCCCCTTATTGCTGATTAAAACGTCGCTTTACTCACAAACTCATACGGCTCACTCACGAATGAAAAAGTTTTAAGCCAAAATAGCTCAAAAACATGTTTCCCTACTGCCCTCTAACGGATTACATAAATTTGCTTGACTTTGATGAGGTTTCCTGAAATTTCACGTTTTTTACGTTTGACTCCAAGTCAGGCGCTCTGGAGTAACCCTTCATTATATTGATATTTTACCCACATTGAGATAAATATCCTCCGATAATTTGAAGGTCCTAGCTGTTGTCATTTAACAGTTATGAGCTTGTGAACATTTTCTTATTATTGACTTTTGACCCCAAACCACTTGACTGCCACCCCCGCAAGTTGTGAGACCCAAGTTTACGTCGAGGTCTATCATCCCTGAGCATTTCAAGCCTCTAGCATCAGCGATTCAAATGCCCTAGACTGCGCAAGATTGGCAACATTTATCGGTTTTTTGACCTTTGACCCCGAGTCACGTGACATAGAGCGTTCATGGTTGGTACACTGCAAGAACATATCAAGACACACCAATCCTATCAAAATCAGGTTCTTATGTGTTTTGAATGAATAGTTATACGCCAAACGACATATTTGCGTATTTGACCATTGACCCCAAGTGACGTCACGCAAAACTAATCATTGCTGGTGTTTTTGTACTCTGGTTGAGATGCATCTGCTCCGTAAATTTGAAGGTCCTACCAGTTGCCATTCACAAGTTATTAGCGTTTGATCAAACTATTTGTCAATTTAATTGATTGACGTTTGACCTTTGACCTGTTGACCGCCACCCCCCAAAAGCTGTTAGACACAAGATCACATGGAGGTCTATCATCCCTGGGAATTTCAAGTCTCTAGCATCAGCGGTTCAAAAACCTTCAAATGCACAAAAAACTGCTGAGGTTCGTTGATTTGACCTTTGACCCTAAGTGACGTCACGATCAGGTCATTGTTGTGCATATTTTTGTTCCCCACATTGATATGCATATACTGTAAAAATTTGAAGGTCCTACCTGTAGTCATTCAAAAGATATTAGGTTTTGGTAAATTTGGTTGTTTGACCTTTGACCTTTAACCTGACGACCGCCACCCCCCGCAAGTTGTTAGGCACAAGTTCCCAATAGGATCTACCATCCCTGAACATTTCAAGTCTCTAGCATCCGCGGTTCAAAAGCTTTAGACTGCGCAAGATTGGCAACACTTTTCGGTTTTTTTGACCTTTGACCCCGAGTCACGTGACATAGAACGTTTATACTTGGTACACTGCAAGGACATATCAAGACACACCAACCCTATTAATTTCAAGTTCCTATGTGTTTTCCATCAATAGTTATTTGCCAAACAACATATTTGCGTATTTGACCTTTGACCCCAAGTGACGTCACGCAAAACTAATCACTGTTGGTGCTTTTGTACCCTGGTTGAGATGCATCTGCTCCGTAAACTTGAAGGTCCTACCAGTTGCCATTCACAAGTTATTAGCGTTTGATCAGAATTTTGATCATTTTATTTGATTGACGTTTGACCTTTGACCTGTTGACCGCCACCCCCCAAAAGATGTTAGGCACAAGTTCACATGGAGGTCTATCATCCCTGGGAATTTCAAGTCTCTAGCATCAGCGGTTCAAAAGCCTTAGGCTGCACAAAAATCTGTTAAGATTCGTTGATTTGACCTTTGACCCTAAGTGACGTCACGAACAGGTCATTGTTATGCATATAATTGTTCCCCACATTGATATGCATATACTGTGAAAATGTGAAGGTCCTACCTGTAGTCATTCAAAAGATATTAGGTTTTGGTAAATTTGGTTTTTTGACCTTTGACCTTTAACCTGACGACCGCCACCCCCCAAAAGTTGTTAGGCACAAGTTCCCAATAGGATCTACCATCCCTGAAAATTTCAAGTCTCTAGCATCAGCGGTTCAAAAGCCTTAGGCTGCACAAAATTTGGTGTTGAAAAAAAAAAAAAAAAAAAAAAAAGAAAAAAAAAACTAGATGGCAGCTGCAAGCACCCGCTTATGGCTTCCCGATCAAGCTTACTAGGGACCCAACGTCTAAGGGAACAGGTGATTGACTTCGCTGTTACAACTTAAAAAAACAACAAATCCCTGCAAAGTATAGGTGGGCATTATCACACATGAAGTAAGTTGAATTTCCTGCAGCCTGTGCTCCATAAACTTAATAATATTGTAACGACTTTTTACATTTCTGTAATACAGTCATCGAAATCTCAATAAAACTATTATCCTTAAATTTCTTCACGTGTACAGTGATGATGCTGCACAAAAACTCAAAACTTCATTATACTCGCCATATTACGCCCAAGCGTGTAACGAGTGGCGGAGCCCATTTACGCGGCGCAGCGCTTGGGCCACACAGCTCCGAACAAACGTCGCAACGGTGGCGAGCCGTTGGCGACACTGTGACGATTTGGCCGACCAGGCAATTGAACCTCACACCTCCCGCACCGATAGGGTGGGCTTAGCGACTGAGCTAATCGGCCGGCACAATGCTACACAAGTCTGCAGCAAAATCATCTTGTTTGTCTGACATTTCAAACAAGCTGGCAAATCTTGCAGTAAATTCAAACAATAAACGCCATGATTCTTGAAGGATTTGTGCAGCTGCAAGGACGACTGCATCCACACAAAACGAAATTAAATCATGGAGCTTGTGCTCGTTTCTAAGGGCCAAGAAATCGCGGCATAAAATGGGATGTATTATTTTGATATATCAAAAAACGAAGTTACAACGTATAAATTACGAGATTTTAAATAAACAGAAATTACGAAAAAAGATCTGCATTTACTTGCCATTAACATGTTTTTTATTCAGAAACTCATTAACAACAATTTATTCAAGAATTTTTTGAAAAGGATGGCATACACCGCATTAAAGCAGTTTGAATAAATATATAAAAAAAATGTTTGACTTTTTCGTCTTTCTGCCGCTCTCAACTAGGGCTTATTTTAAGGGTAGGGCTTACATTAAAATCATCCTCAAAAATCACGCTAGGTTTTATTTTGCGGGTAGGTCTTATTATCGGGGAAACACGGCAATTACAACCAATTTCGCGAAACCACAAGCTTGATAATCTGATAGCGGATTATGCTAGCTATTACTCTAACAAACTCTTCGCCGCAATGCGAACACAGTTTCAATGCGAGGAATCCACAAAGCTAAGTCATGAGTCCAATGCACCAACCACTTGGCCAACTTCCATGTGCCCCTTATTGCTGCTTAAAACGTCAGTTTAACCACAAACTCATACGGCTCACTCACGAATGAAAAAGTTTTAAGCCAAAATAGCTCAAAAACATGTTTCCCTACTGCCCTCTAACGGATTACATAAATTTGCTTGACTTTCATGAGGTTTCCTGAAATTTCACGTTTTTTACGTTTGACTCCAAGTCAGGCGCTCTGGAGTAACCCTTCATTATATTGATATTTTACCCACATTGAGATAAATATCCTCCGATAATTTGAAGGTCCTAGCTGTTGTCATTTAACAGTTATGAGCTTGTGAACATTTTCTTATTATTGACTTTTGACCCCAAACCACTTGACTGCCACCCCCCGCAAGTTGTGAGACCCAAGTTTACGTCGAGGTCTATCATCCCTGAACATTTCAAGCCTCTAGCATCAGCGGTTGAAATGCCCTAGACTGCGCAAGATTGGCAACATTTATCGGTTTTTTGACCTTTGATCCCGAGTCACGTGACATAGAGCGTTCATGGTTGGTACACTGCAAGAACATATTAAGACACACCAATCCTATCAAATTCAAGTTCTTATGTGTTTTGATTGAACAGTTAAACGTCAAACGACATATTTGCGTATTTGACCTTTGACCCCAAGTGCCGTCACGCAAAACTAATCATTGCTGGTGTTTTTGTACTCTCGTTGAGATGCATCTGCTACGTAAATTTGAAGGTCCTACCAGTTGCCATTCACAAGTTATTAGCGTTTGATCAAACTATTTGTCAATTTAATTGATTGACGTTTGACCTTTGACCTGTTGACCGCCACCCCCCAAAAGTTGTTAGGCACAAGATCACATAGAGGCCTATCATCCCTGGGAATTTCAAGTATCTAGCATCAGCGGTTCAAAAACCTTCAAATGCACAAAAAACTGCTGAGGTTCGTTGATTTGACCTTTGACCCTAAGTGACGTCACAAACAGATCATTGTTGTGCATATTTTTGTTCCCCACATTGATATGCATATACTGTGAAAATTTGAAGGTCCTACCTGTAGTCATTCAAAAGTTATTAGGTTTTGGTAAATTTGGTTGTTTGACCTTTGACCTTTAACCTGACGACCTCCACCCCCCAAAAGTTGTTAGGCACAAGTTCCCAATAGGATCTACCATCCCTGAACATTTCAAGTCTCTAGCATCAGCGGTTCAAAAGCCTTAAACTGCGCAAGATTGGCAACATTTGCCGATTTTTTTGACCTTTGACCCCGAGTCACGTGACATAGAACGTTTATAGTTGGTACACTGCAAGGATATATCAAGACACACCAACCCTATTAATTTCAAGTTCCTATGTGTTTTCCATCAATAGTTATACGCCAAACGACACATTTGCGTATTTGACCTTTGACCCCAAGTGACGTCACGCAAAACTAATCACTGTTGGTGCTTTTGTACCCTCGTTGGGATGCATCTGCTCCGTAAATTTGAAGGTCCTACCAGTTGCCATTCACAAGTTATTAGCGTTTGATCAGAATTTTGATCATTATATTTGATTGACGTTTGACCTTTGACCTGTTGACCGCCACCCCCCAAAAGCTGTTAGGCACAAGTTCACATGGAGGTCTATCATCCCTGAGAATTTCAAGTCTCTAGCATCAGCGGTTCAAAAGCCTTAGGCTGCACAAAAATCTGTTAAGATTCGTTGATTTGACCTTTGACCCTAAGTGACGTCACGAACAGGTCATTGTTATGCATAGTGTTATTCCCCACATTGATATGCATATACTGTGAAAATTTGAAGGTCCTACCTGTAGTCATTCAAAAGATATTAGGTTTTGGTAAATTTGGTTTTTTGACCTTTGACCTTTAACCTGACGACCGCCACCCCCCAAAAGTTGTTAGGCACAAGTTCCCAATAAGATCTACCATCCCTGAAAATTTCAAGTCTCTAGCATCAGCGGTTCAAAAGCCTTAGGCTGCACAAAATTTGGTGTTGAAAAAAAAAAAAAAATAAAAAAAAAATAAAAAAAAAAAAAAAAAAAAAGAATTTTTCGGAAACAAAATATTTTTTATCTAGAAAGTGGGGGGCTGCCGGGGAAAGTTAGGGCGACCAAGGTGTAGACCTAGGTGGGACACACATTTGAACTCTAGGTCACTTTTGAATTGGAACAGTAGTTTAGCAGCTACAGCTGCTGGAAGTGTCAAAAAGTGCACAAATGGCCAAACAAAAGTAATATGGCTTCCCTTTTCGGGAAGCCATAAAAAAGAATTTTTCGGAAACAAAATATTTTTTTTCTAGAAAGTGGGGGGCTGTCGGGGAAAGTTAGGGCGACCAAGGTGTAGACCTGGGTGGGACACACATTTGAACTCTAGGTCACTTTTGAATTGGAACAGTAGTTTAGCAGCTACAGCTGCTGGAAGTGTCAAAAAGTGCACAAATGGCCAAACAAAAGTAATATGGCTTCCCTTTTCGGGAAGCCATAAAAATAATTAATTAGATTACTCGCACACGTAGTCTCTATACTTTGAGGGAAATCGAATGGGTCTTCCGCTACGTGGGGTACGTGCAGGAGTGACTTCGGGTACAACATTTGTTGGCTGGTTAACAGTGCCATCATGATTTGAGTTTGTAACTGAAGAGCTGCTTGGAGTAGAACTACGATAATGACTAATCTGTCTTTCAACCGATTGCGGACTTAAACTAGTTTTGTACAATTCACGGCGATTACGACGCATACGGCAATGCTCATTACGAATTACATAAGAACGAGGTTCATTACGTACATTAACAACACATGATTTGTTCCACATCTTACTTCTGCGGTAACAAGCTACGTCTCCTCTTTTTAAAGGAGGCAACGATTTTGAATGGCAATCGCAGTAACGCTTCTGACGGGTTTGCATATAAGATCTGCAGAAGCATCCACAGCCTTGGGTGAGAGCAAAGAAGTAGCCACAGGTATCTTAGTGCGTAAACGTCTACTCATGAGCATTTGCGCTGGTGAATATTTCATACCAACAACGGGTGTATTGCGATACTCTAACAAAGCTAAATATGGGTCTTGACTTTGCTCATGAGCTTTTTTGAGCATATTTTTCAATGTTTGCGCATAACGTTCAGCTTGACCATTACTTTGACTGTGAGTGGGGCTTGACGTGGTTGTTTTAATTTCTTAAGCTTTGGCAAAAGTCAAAAATTCTACACTTTGAAACGGCATATTATCACTAACCACTTCAACAGGAATACCGTGACGAGAAAAAACACTCTTGCATTGTTCAACAATAGTACGCGCAGTTTTATCATGCAATGGCAATAACTCAGGGTATTTAGAATAATAATCTACAATCACCAATAAATCCTTACTTTGAAAAGTCAGCACATCCATCCCTACTTTGAAATAACGCTCACTGAAAATTCCGTGAGATAGAAGCAGTTCACGCTGTTGTTTATTTTGAAATTTGATACATAATTCACAATCACCGATAATCCGTTCAATGTCGGCATTCACTTTTGGCCAATAGAGCAACTCGCGAGCTCTGGCTTTGCTTTTTTCAATGCCAAAATGCGACTCGTGAGTTAATTGAAGCATGTAAGCTTGTAAAGATCGAGGTACAACAATGCGCTGATGAGTGAAAACAATATTATCTGCTATGTGTAAAGAATCGCGAATGTGCCAGTGCGGCCGCAACGACAAAGGAACATTTTTTTGGCTGCGTGGCCAGGTCGTCTGGCAATAGTGTATAATCTTTTGAAGAAGTTCATCATTGGCGGTGGCTTGTTAGATTTGATACCAAAGGCATCAAAAATATCTCTTACTTTCTCACCTGCGCAATTTAACAAAATGGCGACTTGCGTGTCACGACTTTTAGCCTTCAATTCAGCAGCTGTAAAGTAATTTTGAAATGACTTTTCCCGTCGGCGCCACTCTTCTGCTAAGTTATCTGCATCTGTGTTAAGCTCTCTAGACGCATGTAATTGACTCATACTTCATTAGAAAAAATATGAACTCACTTCTGACACCATGTAATATTCTGCACTGCAGTGGCGGCTCGTGACTATTTTAAACAGGTAGGCTACATGATTAGAAAAGCTGGCCAGAATAAATACTCGCTCTGAAATGAAAAAAAAACTCTTTATTTCACTAGCAAGGCGGTAGGCTTTGGGCTATACACAACTGCAGGAACACTGGCAGGTTTCCCATGAATTATTATTAGGCTACTCTACAATTTTTTTTTATCACGCCACTGTACCAATAGCTGATTCTGTGCGTACCTGTAGCCTAGGTAACCTGCACCTGTAGTCTACATGAATAAACACAAGTTTGGCCTAAACAAATTTTTCTATTTAAGTACACTACCGGTACTCTGCTATTGTACCTAGTCGACTACATCTAGTGGGCTACAAAAAAGCTACCACTAGTCTACAAACCTAGCTAAGCTGCGGTACCGGTCAATCAACAGCTTAAAAGTTTTTCTTTTTACGCAATCTATTAGTTCAAATAAGGTATAACTAAAGTCTACTAGCCTTTACCACTGTATTACAAGCTTAAGCTGTATGCAACCCGTAACATCCCATATCTTTCATTAAACCCAGTATCTCTATGTGATTGCAACTAAATAGAGCCAATCTCTAAGCTTTACACCTCAATAACCACCAAAAAGGCTGCTTTGACACAGCCTTAACACGTCTCATTGAACGTAATTCAAACTTCCATGAAGCATTGATGACGTAACACTACAGGGTTAGTTCTTGCTACGAAAGGCTGTGGCTGTCTTTACGTGTTGCCATTTTTTGTAGAAAAATTATTTTTTTCAAAAAAAATATTGTCGATAGTTGTATGAAAGACAAGAATAGGTAAAAAAATTTTGCTTCTTAAAAAAAAAATAAATAGGTGATAAACTGGGTAGGCTGCAGCCTTTGCAGCCTTCAGTACGAGCCGCCCCTGCTGCACTGAAATATTAGAACAAACTTTATTTTTTACAACTCATAGAATGAATACCGCATAAGAAATTGCTAGCAGTATTACAACAGTAATGTGACGTAACAATACGAAATGCTACAACTATTTACAACAGTAATGTGACATAAACATGGTACAACTATGATGTTACACTTACCAGGCCCACTTTACTCCCCAGGCTCAACTGCACGTTTGTCCATTAGCACCCAGGCCCAAGTGACTCTGGTCCATATTTGTCCCTAGGCCCAACTAACCCACAGGCTTAACTACAGGTTGGATTATTCGGATATCGGATAACCCGTTAAACAGCGTTTTTTTTGCTATCCGAAATCCGAATAAAATTGGCCGGTTAACCGGATAAAAAAGTGTTCGATATTCGTGCATTTACATGTGCTTTTCGGAAGCTTGCGCTTTCTTAATTTTGTAGAGATCGACTCCACTGATATTTTAACTACGAGAAAACGGGCTGGCTTGCTCGTAGGGTAGGGATGTTCGATCTGCGTGCCAAAATTGGCAAAAATCAATGGCCAAATTCTTCCGCGTGCCAACCGACAGTTTTCCCTGAAAATATTGGTGAAGAGCAAAAAAACGTCTTCACGTCCGCAGACGTCCAGCTTTCCGCTACTTCACTTATTAGTTTGTCTATTTGTACCGTAACATTTTTCCATATATGTAACATTCAAGGTAACTCCTATTCGCATCCATTCCTATCCGTCTCATTATGACGTCATCCTTGTCTGTATGTAACATTTTGGTAACTCCTATATGTAACATTTTGTTGTCTATTTGTCACGTAATCTACCAACCTAAGTGCATTTTCCGCCCAAAAAGTGAAGACCAAAAAAAAAAAAGATCATCACGTTTGCAGGCCCGTGGTTTGCACCGAAACTTCCCAAAATTTTTCGTGGAAAAATGATTCGACATGTTTTCACTGTTCATAATGCCGAAAAGGAAAACATTTGGCCATTTTTTGGCGACCTTGGAGGTCAAATTTTTTGAGGTCAAAATGGAGGACGTATGGTTAGCCCAAAGATGGGCATTTATTGCGACAACCTATCGGCGATAATTTTTTACCGATTACCGTTATCGCTCAAAATAGTTTGGATTTATCAATTACCGATATCGCTTTTGTGATATATTTTATCGCCGATGAATTATCGTGATAAACGATTCTTTATGCACACAGTGTTCAAAGTTAAGGAATTGGCGCTAAGGCAAAATTCACGGCGTCGATAAAGTCTTGCTGCTATTTAAAAAATCTATCTTTTTTGTGTTAAATCCCACGGCAGAGTCCGTGAACTGCTCTGTTTTCTTGAAAAATCTAGAAAATCACTTTTGTGATTTGACTTACAAAAAAAACTTAGTCAAACACATTGAAAATTTACCGCAACATTTATCGGAAAAATTTATCGGCAAGAATTTATCGATTACCAATGTCGCTTTAAGAAATTGAGATTTATCGATTATCGGTATCGCCCAGAGCATTTTTGAAATTATCAATTATCGTTATCGCTTTAATACAGAAAGGTTTATCGTGTCCATCACTGGGTAAGCCTAACCTTTATGAATTAGTAGACCTAGAAGTTGGGCTACTGGTTGAAAAAGAAAATAAAAAAATTTCAAAAAAACAGGACAAAAATCAGCATGTTACACAGCAAATCTCATGGGTGAAAAATAGTCTAGACTTTAATCAGTACTCATAAGCTGAACTTAAGAAGCTTAGCACTAAATAGAAGGGAAATGGCTGGTGTCACAGTTGTAACAAAAACGCTAGCCATTACCCTACTACTTGGTGCTAAGCTTCTTTAGTTCAACCTACTTAGTACTGATTAAAGCTTAGACTATTTTTCACCCATGAAATTTGTTGAGAAACATGCTGATTTTTGATCAGTTTTTTGAAACTTTTTATTTTCTCTTTGAACCAGTAGCCCAACTCCTAAGCCTACTAATGCATAAAGCTTGCTGCGTCCATCGCTTTCAAAAACTCAATGGCTGCGCTACAACAGTCAGTCATGTTCCACTCTTAGTCCTAGACTACCTGTACTAGCCAAAGCGTGACCCGCATTAGTCTACCATCAGAGTTTTCTCTATAAGAGTTGTCCGACTCTTTCTCATTTTTGTTTCTTTATTATAATGATTACGCTTCAATACTAATAGATCAATTGAGTCACAGAAACGTCGCAGTGCATAAGATACAATAGCAGCAGCAGCATAAGAATGCAGCAATCCAGCATCTCTGAAAGTCTGAATCCAGTCTTGTAGCTTGCAGCAACATTATTTTTTTTATTTGCTTTGAAATCATAACATGAAATGCACGAATTTGTTTTTAAAAACTTAGTGCCAACAACTAGCAATGCTCTGCTACTGCGCCAAAAAAAAGCAAACTTATAGCCTACCCTGATATTTCGCCACTACTTTTCTTAGCATATTTAGCAAAAAATGCTTAATGCAGGTAGGCAAATACGAAGTGGTGTAAAAGAAAGTAACAGTAGACTTTTACACGAGCAGCTTTTTCGATAACGAATAAGCCTAGCATTTTCGATAACGAGTATTTTCAGCATAAAGTAACGCTACCCGAGCAGTTTTTTCTGCACAAAGTAGGTTAGTTTCAAATTTTGAGCCTTCATGTCGATTTTTTTAGTTAAAAGAAAAAAAATTGCGCTGGATAATTTGAGATCTTTGGAAGCTTGCACAGCACACATTGTTAATATTTGACGAGCGCGTCACAAAAAATTTCTGGTATACAACAGCTTTTTTCAAAGCTATCGAGAGTATTTATGATAGAAGTTTTTCCAAATGCGAAAACCAGGTAGTCGAACCGAAGTTTTATCAACCGGTTTTACGCTAATTTCGTCGAACCTGAACCATATTTTTCAAAATTTCAAAGAGCGAACCGGAACTGAACCGAATAATTTGAGTACTTGCGAACCTTAATCGAACCGATTAAAAAAGCGGCTCGCTCCGTGAGGTCACACGCGTCACTTTGATCGGCGTAACCGACTGACACTTTGAAGGTGGCTTATATTTAAAGAAATACAGTACTTGCACAGCACTACAATCTGTGCATTGGCCCGTCAATGTGAAGATATGTTTCTTTATCAAAGATTAGGCCGCCAGCGTCGGAGCATAGTAGCAATTTGAATTGATTCTATTTGAATAAGGTTTAGATGTGTAAAGTATACTAGATAGCAATTGCTGGGTTAGGCTAGTGGTTAAATTGTATGGTAGAATTGTGGTTAAATTGTCTAGTTAAACTGTATGGTTAAATTTTCTCACGAAGAAAAACAACGATGAATGCTAACCTCTCTATCCAGATGAATAAAGTTTTATCTCAAGTATCCCAGGTAATGGCAAAGCAAAAAGAATTTGAATGTTCATTTGGCCCATCAAAAGGAAAATGTGTAGCCCCTGAGGCTATCGGTAATATTGACAAAATACCTCAAACATCCAGTGATAGTTACTCTTCACAGAATGTAGGATACAGCGAGAAATCTCCCAAGCACACTATCAATGTAACTGAAAATACAGTTCAGCGAAAAGATTCTGCAGAAAATACATGTGCAAATGATGCAGCAACAACTGGTGAGGAGACAGACATCTTGCAGAGACCCGACTTAGACCAGCACTTTATGGAATCGAGAAAACAACAGGAGTTTGAATACCTAGCATTCATGGTACACGATTTAAAAATTAACGTAGATAAACTATGCAAAGCTGTCTACCAGCAAGAACTGCATTTGGACAGCCTCGAGCAATACAGCCGCTTTAACTGTTTAATTCTTCATGGCTGTGATGCAGACTTCAAGAAAATGAGCAATGAACAGGTTGAGGATTATGTTCTTAATGTTTTCAACAAAAACTTAAGCCTACCTTGTGAAATTAACGAATACGAAATTGACATTTGTCACCCTCTGCCTACAAACAAAAAGAAAAACCCCATCATCATCAAATTTGTACGGAGGTCAATTAGAAATCTGGTTTTTAATCACAAGAAGAACCTCAAACATATGCGTGATCACAGACTTGCCATTACCGAGTCACTTACAAAAAGACGACTAAAATTAGTCGACGAAGCTCGAAAGGTGTTTAGGTTTGAAAATGTCTGGACAATGAAGGGTGAAGTGTTTGTCAAATTCAAAGGGCAAAAATATCATGTGAATGACTTCCGTGATATTGAAAGAATCCGGTTTCCTAACAATACCTCATATGAAGATTATTAACTGGCCTAACCCAATTGTATTGTCTAACCTATAAACAGGCAAGTAACTTTAACTGCTCCAGACTTTTCATAAGCATTACCAGTGCCATAGGTTTATTTTGTATATTTTGTAAATAGTTTTTGTGTGTACCGGTATGTAAGTTTCCTTTGCCACTGCTTATTGAAGTTACAGCTGTTTCTTAATCGATGCGTATGCAATTACCCAGTGCCATCACTAAAGATTTATGTGAATTTTGCAACCACGCCCTACGACACAATAGCTCTCCTATACAATGTGTTAACTGTCGCTCAAAGTTCCACAAAAAATGTGCCAATCAAATCAGCAAAACGGTTATTTCTAATTTCACAACCTACTCAGGTATAAGGCTAAACCAGTGGGTTTGTCATAAATGCAATAATACATTATTTCCTTTCTCCAACCTAAACGATGAGGAGCTTCTGCAACAATACTCGAGTACAGACAGTGAAGTAAGACCAATGCTGAGATCAAGCAATAAGCTTCACCCCGATATGCTCAACTCTGTCTTTTGCCGAGATGACGAATTAGATCGTCGTCGTCGTTTGGCGGGGCATCTCTTCCAAGACAGATGAAAGGTCCAAGGCCGAGGGTTTATCCTTTTACCACCCTGGCCACCAAACTGCTTGGGTCAGATGCTGACTGTAAGGGACTTCAGCCAGCATCTTGTTTCGTCATCCAAAACCATTAGACCAAACATACCTCGGGGTGCTCGATGTATGGGACACTGTGAGATGATGTGATCTGCGGTTTGTTCACTGGCACCACACTCACAATTCGCTAGAGGAGCGAGACCCCATTTGTACATGGACGAACAGAAACGTCCAACACCAGAACGCAGACGGTTGAGCTTGACCCAGGCTGCCCTGGGCAGACCCATACCCAAGGGTCTGGAGCTAGCCTTGGGAATGAAAGCGTGGAGTGACAATGCGTTGGCAGAGTACTCCATGTCCCATTTCGTGTTCGTCCACTCGGCTGCACGGACGTCCATCCCAGAAAGACTGTCTAGTAATTTCCGAGCAGCAGGTACAAATGAGCGTCTAGATTTCAATCTCTCCCTAGATACATCCTGTGACTCATGAAACTGGCCATGTAAAATGTGGTCAGGGTCCAGGGAGCTGCGGTTGGCTAGGGAGAGTGTCGCTCCTTGGCGGCGAAGCTCAGCTGGCTGGATGCCTGAAAGAACCGGAAGGTAGACCGATGGAGTGGGACGCAGGCACCCAGTGACAATGCGCAAGGCGTCATTTATTACACTGTCGATAAGCCGTATGTGCACGCTGCGGCACCAGACTGGTGCGCAGTACTCGGCAGTCGAGTAGACCAGAGACAGGGCAGCTGCGCGTAATGTCTTAGCGCTAGCACCCCAACCTGTTCCAGCAAGTCGCCTCAACAGTGAGACGCGAGCACTTAACTTCTTGCGCAATGCTTCCAGGTGAGGACGATATGTGAGCGATCTGTCCAGTTTGACCCCAAGATAAGTGGGAACTGGACAGAAAGGTAAGGTCTTACCGATGTTACAGACCTTAAGCTCACGCTTAGCCTCTCGATTGTGGAGGTGAAAGGCCGCCGTCACCGTTTTAGTGTGGCTAAGCTTCAATCGCCAGGTCTGGAGATATTCCGAGAGTGTAGTCATGTCCTGGCTTAGAGTCCTTTCCAACTCCTTCCATTCTCCAGATGTATGAAGTATCGCCAGGTCGTCGGCATAGGCGAACTTCTTGGAGGTTATGGAGGGGATATCATATGCATAGATGTTGAAAAGGAGGGGGGCCAGGACCGATCCCTGGGGGACGCCATTTCTCAGGCGTCGTAACCTGCTAGGCTTGCTGTCGCCAGTTGTAAGGGTGAAGCTTCTGTTGCGGATCAGCTCCATAATCATACGAACCATGTGCTTGTCCGGCAGAAGCCGCAACAGCTTGCAGGTGAGGCCACGGTGCCAGACAGTGTCATAGGCAGCTGTCAGGTCGATAAAGACGGCACCGGCCTTCTTTTTCGCTTCGAATGCATTCTCAATGCTTTGCGTGAGCAAAGTGACTTGATCCACGGTGGATCTTCCGCGTCGAAAACCCGCCTGTTCCCGTGGGAGCAGAGGGTCAATAAGAGGTTCGACGCGGGCGTAGATAAGTCGCTCGAGAATCTTGTAGGGAACACAGAGCAAGGAGATCGGACGATAGCTCTTTGGGTCCTCTACAGATTTCGAAGGCTTTGGGACCGCTACTACTAGCGCTCTTCTCCAGATCTTAGGAATTTTGAGGTGGTGCAGGCAGGAAGATAGGAAGCCACGTAGCCAAGATTTTAAGCTGGCTCCAGCATGGATTATCAGCTCCGGACAGATGGAATCAGGTCCAGAAGCTTTGCCTGGTTTTAAATGTTGGAGGGCAGCAGCGAACTCCCGATGGGAAAAACTCCCAGAGACATTCGCAGGATGTAATGGATCAGCCCTCCGAAGGTCAGACACTTCCTGTAAAACGAGCCGAGATGAGCGTCGATTCACACCTTCGTATTTCCCGTTTTTAACCAGCTGAGAAGCAATAGCATCAGCTGAAACGGGACATTGACGAGGGGATTGTCGTGACCTACCAGTCAAGTTGTTTATAGTATTCCATGCCAGCCGGCTGGAGTGCAAAAAGTCAATGTTGCGGACCGTCTCTGACCAGCGATTTCTCCGCTTCCCGTCGAGCCTTGTGAGTAGGGCTGTGGCAGCCCTATCCGAATCAGGGCCCCCAGGTGACTGCAGGAAATGCTGATAGAGTTCTTCACACTCCGCATCCCAGCAAGGTATGTGGTTTGATCGTCGACCACGAGGGATGCATTTCTTCGCCGCAGTGCTTATTACCTTGCAAAAGCACTGGTAAACCTGATCGATGTTTTGAGATTCAGGTGGCGGTATACTCTTGGCCAGTTTGTTGGTTAGGTTAGAATAGTGGTCCCAGTTGGCCTTGCGGAAGTTCCATCGCTTTACAGGCTTGCTCGGTTTGGGATGAGCAAGTTTGAGTGGACTTATAAGCGAGGGTCGGTGCTGTGACCTTGGGAACTTTCCTAAGATACGTCTGTCAGGTAAGCGACTGTCCAAATCGACACTGGCAAATGCAAGATCTGGGTTGGTGTCTGTTTTCCAGCGGCCAGAGTGGAAACTGGCGGCCTCCTTGGGGCTATATAGCAGGGTGAAGTTGTTGGCACTGGCCCAGCCAGCCAGGCATTCACCATCTGGATTGTTATTATTATAGCCCCAGTCAACATGGTGGCAGTTGAAGTCGCCAGCATAGAGGCAGGGATGGGGGAATGCTGGAAGATCAGATGCTTGCATCCGTGTTGGAGGGGGTTTGTAGACGTTGACTATTTTATAGTTATCAACATCCACGCACACCCACTCGATCTCCGATGTTGCAGGGGACTGGTCGATTAGGATCCACTTCAGACGCTCATGGACAAACGTAGCAAGACCATGCTTCCTGCTCAAGGAAAACCCAGCTAGATGGTAGCTCGGAAGATCTAACCTTTCTACCGAGGTGCAATGGGTTTCCTGTAAGAGGATGACGAGTGCCTCACACTGTAACGCAAGATGATGCAACACGCTCATCTTGCTTGCAGTGAGGCCTTCGATGTTCAGTTGGAGAATGCTGGGCCTTTGGAACTTGTTGACGGTGCGCCGAAGATGCGCATCGCCCCGTCCTGAAAAGGACGTTTGCCGCTGCCCAGCTTGAACATCGTTAGGTGTCTCGCCGTTAAGGCAGATTCGGTTTCTGTCAGCCAGATTAAATAGCGTAGACAGAGTAACGCTCCGGGCTACGGGAAAGCATCTGCCATCCGGAGCAAATTAGATGATTTTCTTGTACGTGATGAATATGTTGATAGTGCAGACATCCTTAATGCTGTCAGTACTGACCCGAATTCATTTAGATTTCTCTGTGTAAATGTAAGATCCTTAGTCAACAACACTAATTTTTCGAAACTCGAATCTTTAGTATCTACCCTGTCAATTCGATTGGATGTAATTGCAGTGACAGAAACATGGATTCAGTCATCTTCGGCCGAACCGTTTAAAAATTTAAAGGGCTTTAATTTTATCTCCAACAATAGGCTGATATGCAGAGGAGGTGGTGTTGGGTTATATATCAAAGATAATCTAGTTTTCTCCATTCGCGATGACCTTACACTCATGAGGGAAAAAATTTTTTGAATTTATTTTTATAGATGTCATATTTAATGAAAAAACAGTCACTTGCGTTGCAGTATATAGATCTCCTTCTACAGAAACAAGTACCAATGTAAGTTTTTTAACAAATCTAAATGGCTGTTTATCAAAAATTTTGCCGAAAAGTAATTGTATTGTTGGAGGGGACTTTAATTATAACCTTTTTAATCAAGATGATGGACATGTGAGCGCTTTCGTTGATGCTATGTATGATAATGCATTTTGTTCCATGATTAACAAACCTACACGAATAACTGACACTACTGCCGCTGTACTTGACCAGATTTGGACTAATATACAACCACTCCAAGCTGAGGCTTTCATTCTGCTCGATCCATTAGCTGACCATCTCCCTGTATTATCTTGTAATAAGATAGGTGATAACCCTTCCAAAAAAAATACTACTGTCAAAAAAAGAGTTTTTTCCCTTCAAAACCAAGCTGCATTTCAAGAAAATTAAACGAACTAAATATTTTTCGTATTATCAAATCTGAAGATGTTGATGAAGCTTTTAACCTGTTCATTGTATTATTGTATTGTATTTTTATTCGGCGTCAATCATAACAAATACGACAGTCAAAAATAAAATAAAATGCGACGCCACAGAGTTAGTGAGAAGCCCAAGGGTGGCTTTTACTTGATAGCTCCACCTGGAACTTACAAGAGGAGTTATCAATTCACAAACTCTGTGCAAAGGAATCAAAAAAAAAACAAACAAACGTATAAATATACAAAATTACAATTCAACATGGAAGAGAAAGAAGGAAAAACATTATTATTATTGGAGCGGCTTACAGGCGTAATACGTTTAAAGGTACAAAGTTGATTAAGGTGGTAAAACTGAGGGACTCGAGAGTGCTAGAGGGCTATGGGTTAAAAAAATTCACTTATAGAAGAGGTGCAATAATTTAGTAACTATTTAGAAGGTATTGCTTTAATGCCTTTTTAAATTGTGCCAAATTTTTTGATAATTTGATTTCATTGGGTAGTTCATTCCATAATGTGACCCCAATGAATTTAATAGACTGTTTGCAGACGCTTTTTTTGAAAAGAGGAGGATACAGATTATTGGATTGCCTAGTTCGGCGAGAATGAACTACATCGTTTCTCTGGAAAAAATTATTAAAACAGCAAGGTAACATTTGGTGAAGAAATTTGTAAACTAAACAGCAAATTTCAAATTTAAACTTATCTCTAATTTTCAGCAAGGCATATTTTTTATAAATATCATCGATGTTATCATGAGAATGACGCCGGAAAATTAATCGTAGAATTCTATTGCACAAGCTTTGGAGTTGGGGTATTTTTGAAGAATTTGTATTACACCACGTGGTGATGCAGTAGTTGAGATGCGTTGAGGCAAGGGAGTGGAAAATGGACATTAGACAGTTTTTGTTTAAATGATCGCGAGCTTTATAAATAATCCCCAGACAAGTGCGAAGTTTGCTGCGGATGGATTCGATATGGGATTTCCAGCTGAAGTTATTAGAAAAAATAGTGCCTAAGAATCGAAAGCTGTTTACCTCAGAAGTGGGAACGTTATTGACAGAAATTACATAGTAAGGATTTCGAACCAAGCGATGGGGTTGTGGAGTTAATACCATGAATTTAGTCTTAGAAACGTTTAAAGTTAATTTGTTGATAAGAAGGTTATTGTGAACTTCATTTAAGGAATCATTAGCTGCACTAAAAAGATTGGAGAGTGATTTAGAGTGTATAAGGATCGTTGCATCGTCAGCATATAGAATGGTTTCATATCTAAGGTCTTGGAAGATATCGTTAATATAAATTAAAAATAAGAGGGGGCCGAGGGTCGAACCTTGTGGTATGCCATATGAAATAGGCTTAAAATTTGAATATTTATCGTTAATTCTAACTTTTTGTTGGCGATCACAAAGATAGCTACGAAACCAATCATTAACAACACCACGAAATCCATAGTTACTAAGCTTAGATAGCAAGATGTCGTGGTCCAAAGTATCGAAAGCTTTTGTTAAATCTAAGAAGATTGCTAAAACTAAGAGGTTATTATTGAAAAGATCAGAGATTTTGGAGGATAAGTAAGAGCAGGCTAGCTGGGTTGAAAAGGTAGGTCTAAAGCCAAATTGCAGTTTGGATAGGATATTATTCTGATCAAGAAAGGATAGGATACGCTTATGAATCAACTTTTCTAAGATTTTGGAAAAGGCACTAAGCACACTTATTGGGCGATAATTTGAGACAACCTGAGCATTTCCGTTTTTGTAAACTGGTGTAACCTTTGCAACTTTGAAAACCGAGATATAGTTCCCAGTAGATAGGGATAGGTTGAATAAATGAGCCAGTAAGTCAAGGGTTGAATTTGGTAAATACCGCAGAAGTTTAGTTGGGAATTCGTCCAGGCCACAACTACTTTTGGGTTTAATAATTGAGATCATCTTTTTAACTTCATAGGGAGTTGTAGGCGTGAAGAAAAAAGAAGAGGAAATTTTTGAAGATATAGATTTAGATTTTAAAAGCGTGGAACTATGAGATAAGTCTAGTTTGGCTCTTAATTTACTAGCTATGGATGAAAAGTGGTCATTAAACGACTCAGCCATTTCTAGCGGGTCGGTAAGCAGTTTGTCGTTGGTTTTTACGCAATTTGGCGAAATAGAAATTTTTTTACCTATAATATCATTGATCACACCCCAAGTGCGTTTTAAGTCGTTTCGAGAAGAATCGAGGCGTTTTTGATAATAATGGGATTTCTTAGTTTTAATGACTCTTTCGTAATGATTCCTAATCTTATGATAAGCCAATTGCGATTCAGAATCTTTATTGCGCAGAAAACGTAAGTAAGCTCTTCGCTTTGCTTTTTGCAGAGAGCCAAGTTCAGCATCAAACCAGCCGTTAATTTTAGATTTTAGTATAGTGCGTGAAATAATTGGAAAGGTTTCATTAAATGTAAATTGCAGCTTATGCAAAAACAACCTGAAGGCAGGGTCGGGATCATTTTGGGCGTATACATCGTCCCAGCTATGTTCGTCCAAAATATCGTGAAAACGACGGAGGTTATTCTCGTTGAAAATTCTAACTTTTTCAGTATTTGTGATACGATAAGGAGAGATAGGAAGCGCAGTGCATTGGAAAACAGCAAAATGATCAGAAATAGGATCAGTAAAAATAGCGCTTTTGAATGGATGCGTATAATTATTGGTCCAAATGTTATCAAGTAAGGTAGCGGTAGTGGAGATACGCGTCGGTTTATCAATTAATGGAAATAGACCACTTGAAAACATTTCGTCTAAAAAGAAATCAGTTTGTAAATCTGGATCGAGCAAGTTACGGTTAAAATCACCCATTAAGAAGATAATTTTTTTTCTCGTTTCAGTTTGTCTAGAACAAGAGAAAGGATTTCAAGAAATTTGTGGTTTAAGGCGTTGTCATTGAAGGGTGGCCTATACACGTTACCACAAATAATGTTAAATTTACCCAAGTTAATTTCAATAAATATTGATTCAAAACAGCCTTCATCAAACATTGATAAATCGTCACGTAGCCAATGCGTCAAGTTTTTACGAACGAAAAGTCCTACACCTCCCCCTTTAGATTTTGATCTGCATTTGGAGGAAAATGTATAATTAGATAATTCGGTGCAGGGATCTCGAGAATTTTCTTTTAGCCAGGTTTCGGTAATGCCAATAACTGTAGGGTATGAACTCATAGACTCAAGGACACATTTCAGATTATCAAGGTTTTTTGGGTTGCAAAGGGAACGTAAGTTTAAGCAAAACGTAGAAAAAATTCAGGCATTGTTGGTTGTGGGAAAGAATTTAAAGTTTTCGGCGGAAGAGTATTTGCAATCGGTTTTAGTCAAAGGGTCATCGGAATAATTGGAGATCGAGAATGAATCATCGTCATTTAAAGGTTCATTTACTGCAAATAAATCATTGAGCACTCTCGGGTCTCGAACAGCGGGAGAAAAATTGCCAGGACTAATCATTAGCGAATTCGGCAGGCAGGTGCAGTGGGCTGATGTAAAGAAGCACAATTAAATCGAATTGACGCAAGCAAGTTATCAACAGATCAAGCTGGAGATATGACGTAAATGTGAGAAGTCAGTGAAATGCAATTACATAAAAATTAACTATAGGGGATTCGAACAAGTTGAATTCTTGCAGCGTCACTCATAGTTGCATACACCAACAGAAGTGCAAACGCGCACGCTACTGTGGGCGTTAAGTTGAAAGAGGGAGAAAAACCAATAATTAACGCAGTAGGCTTACACGTGTGCGTAATTGAGTTACAGAATTACACAAACTATAGAGCATTGTGAAAGACACACTTCAAGCAGCAGATCGCATAAACATCAGTAATTAGACTTTAGTGTTGTTGATATAGAGATTGTAGGATCCGTCTTCTATGCGCCAGTATGGTTTATGATTTTTTGCTCGAGCTGCTTTAAACTGGGGATAGAGCTTTTTCTTTTGAAGCACAAATTCTCTGGGTAAGTGGTCCGATATATAAACAGATTTATTGTCGTGTAGGAGTGTCGAATTTCGGGTTTCGTTAAATACTTTCAGATTCTTTACGTGAGCAAATATAGTATTTTTATCTAAGATGGTGTTTAGCTTCACAATAAGAGGGCGGCAAACACGCTTACCGCCATCAAATTTCGGTCGCTGGGGTATTCGATGAACATCAACGATTGTGATTGCATCAGGATCTTCTATTTGCAAGCCATCTTTCATAAACTTTTGAAATAACGCTCGGCTTTCTTCTCTTTTCTCCCAGGGTGATTCAGCTTCACGTATACCGTGCACCATGATGTTAAGTCGCTTTTCATAACTTTCTTTCATTAATGCGTTTTTTTTTAAGCCTGTGTAGAAAACGTCAAGTTCACCTTCTAAAGACGAAATTTTATCTTGTAGTTCGTTACAAAGCGCGATAGAAGCTTTAGACTGAAGTTCATTATCAACTAGAGCAAGTTTTTTGTTCATTCTTTCTTCAAAGTTATCCATTTTCTTTGTTAGGTTTTCAACTTTTGTATCTAATGCTTCGAACTTTTCATTCAAATTGGTAACTAATGCTATTACTTGATCCAACTTGGCTTCCATTTTTGTACTCTATTGGTTAAGAACCAGAAAATTGCTTCTTTTGCAGCTGTACTGACACCTTACTCTGCAACAGCTAATCTACGTCCGCACGCCAGCTTTACAAATTTAGAAGTTCATGACTGAATTTAATCGAATATTTAATGAATGCTTTCCTTTTGTCACTATGAAAGTTAACTCTTGCAAAAGTGATTGGTATGATAAGGAACTAAAACAAGTGCATGAAAAAAAGAATCTCTTGTACAAAAAATACCTTTATAAAAAAACTTTAGAGGCAAAATGCAACTACAACGTATTCAGGAACAGATATTTTCATTTAGTAGAAAAAAAGAAACAAATTTATTACAAACAACTTCTGAATAAACACAAATGTAATACTAAAATTACTTGGAAAATACTTAGCACCATATTGGGCAAATCTAATGGAAACAGCCGTATTGCACTCCTTATTAATGGTGAGAATGTTGTAGATAAACAAGAGGTTGCTAATTGTTTCAACAAGCATTTTGCTACAGTTGCTCAAAAGTTAGTTGAAAAACTACCTAAACCCACGACACATTTTAGTAATTATTTACAACGTTCTAATACAGAATCTTTATATCTTTATGCCACTTTCCCTCTAGAAATAAAACGTATCATTATGGAAACTAAATCCAAGTCCAGTAGTGAATTAGATGATATACCATCCAAATTACTGAAATTATTGAATGAAGATGTTTTGATTGCACTTTCTCACATTTTTAATCTATCACTTAAACAAGGCAAGTTTATTGATTGTTTCAAAGTAGCAAAAGTTGTTCCAGTGTATAAAAGTGGTAAAAGAAATGATATTAACAATTATAGGCCTATCAGCCTGCTCTCTGAATTTTCTAAATTATTGGAAAAAATTGTATATAAACGGTTAAGTGCTTTCCTCACTAAGCACAACATTTTATTTGAGTTACAATTTGGGTTTAGGAAAAATAAATCTACTAGTCAAGCTGCTACTTTACTAATAGAAAACATTTCGCATGCGATGGAAGAAAAAAAGAGTGCATTGTGTGTATTTTTAAATTTATCGAAGGCATTCGACACCATTGAACATTCCACATTATTATCTAAAATGTATCATTATGGTATAAGAGGTGTGGCACATAATTGGTTTACAAGCTATCTAGAAAACCGTTTACAATATGTTCTTTGCTCTAACACTCTATCATCATACGCAATGAGGGTCTCTCATGGAGTTCCCTAAGGTTCTAATTTAGGTCCATTGTTATTTTTGATATATGTGAATGACTTTAAAAATTGTTTAAATATAGCTAAAGCAATAATGTTTGCAGATGACACGACCATAATTTCCACTAAAAAAAAATCTGCCAGAATTATTTATATCAATTAACAAAGAACTGATGAATATTGATGCATGGCTTATAGCAAACAAACTATCTGTCAATGTAAAGAAAACTAACTATATCCTTTTCCAAACTATGGGTTCCCATTGCCCAGAAAATTTAACTGTTAGGCTAAGAAATGTACCCATCCAAAATGTATCCTCAATTAAATTCCTAGGCTTACATCTGCAGGAAAACCTCTCATGGAAACTACATATGGAACATGTACTGACCAAAGTTAGATGTGCATTATCAATTGTAAGAAAGGCCAAGCCGTACTTAAATCAAGAGTCCCTATTAATCTTGTACCACACCATGATTATGAGCCACATTCTATATTGTATCACGGTTTGGTGTCATGACAATAAAACCATTGTTCAAAAGCTACAACGATCAGTTAATAACTTCATACGAATAATCTTTGACTTAAATCCCAGAGATAGTGTTGTTGGACCTATGAAATCTCAGAAATTTTTAACTATCAATCACTTGATGATAAAGGAAACTTCTAAGTTTATGTTCCACTTTAACAATAACCGCCTCCCTCCTGTTTTCAAAAAGTTTTTTCTGACCAAAAAAACCGAAAATCTTCCAGTTCAAACTAGAAGTGGCAGCACGCTAATTCCTTCTTTCTGTAGGTTATCTACTACACAGCAATCATATCGATATAAGGGCCCTGTGGTTTGGAACAACCTCCCACCAGCGATACGCTATGACTGCAAAAGTTTAAAAAAGTTTAGTAACGAGGTGCATAATCATTTACTTAAGCTCTAAAAAAAAATTAAAAAAAAAAAAAATTTTTTTTTTCGTCATGAGAAGTCATATTGCCTCTTATTGATGAGCAGTGTGCATGATTACCTACAGCTTTTGCAGCCTAAATTTAAAGTCATTATTTAGCTACAGTATATTCCACTTATACTTTTGTATTCATTGCAGCAGATAACTCGACAAATCGTCAAGCTTGTATTGTTATTGTACGGTGCTCCTGATTTGCTACCAGTGAGCAATTATTTTTTTTATTTATTTTATTTTTTATTTCAAATTTCATTCTTTCTTTGTTCAGGTGTAGCAGCCATGCAAATTTTTTTTATTATCTTTGGCTTCATGATCATATTGCAGTGCATGCTATAACGTATATCGTTTTGCTGCTTCTGCCTATTTCTTGACCATTGCCGTTACTACGTGTTGTTGTTGTGTGCTTTTGTGGTCTTGGAAATAAAAAAAAAATTTAATTATCTCGAAACTGGCTTTACTACTAGTATTTTATGCATTATAGTGGCCTGTCAATGCGAAGAAAAATTGCTTTGTACGTTTCATTTTTTAAAATATGTTTGTTGCGTAACCGACCGCAAAATAAGAGCCCGGAGGAATTCCAAGGCCTTACTAGCAAAGCATCTGATGTTTCCATCAAACTTAAAATATCTTGAATTTATTCTTGAATCTTTCTGACAAGGCCAAACTTGAATCCAAAACAAAAGCAGTTTCACGAAACAAAGGGTCAATAACATTGAATAAAATTACTTGCCAACTGCAGGCTTTGCCTGTAATAAAACTGAGATTTCTTCTCTCGATAAAATGGCGACTTAAAATAATAAGTTAAAATTGGTCCGAACCACAACTAAACAATAACGAATCTGAGAATTAAAGGTGCAATGTGCTACAAGAAAACAAATCACGTGAACAGTTGCGCAACACATTGTTAGGGCGTTTTTTTTTTAGAATTGCAATGAAATTACAAACTGGAAACAAAATGATTATCTGCTAGCCAAAAGCGGTGACTAGCGGCATAACAGTATCAAACCAATTAATAGGAGACACACACGTTGGATCGAACCCAGCCCAGGCCCAGATGACGAAAATAGCAAAGCCGGTGCGTGAACAATGTTACTAGAATTATACCATTTTTAACTGCGAACTTGAACCGAAACTTTATAAACCGGTTTGAAATATTTTTTACTAGAGCGAACCCAAACCAGAGCATTTCAATTTATCTGAACCTTAACCAGAACTGAACCGAAATTTGAAACCGCTGTTGAACCCAAACCGATTCTGAACCGTACAAATTAAACGGTTCGACTCCCTGGCGAAAACAGCTTTTTCAAAGCTATTCTGATGTTCCATACTGATAACCTATTGTTCAAAATACTTGGCTAATTTTTCATTTGCACTGGCAGTGATGGGCACGATTGGCTAAAATTTTCTGTACTTAAGCAATAACGATAACCGATAATTTCAAAAAATCCCTGGGCGATACCGATTATAATCGGTAAATTTCAATTTCTTGAAGTGATATCGGTAATCGATAAATTCTTCCGATGTATGTTGCATTAAATTTTCGATGTGTTTGACGAAGCTTTTTTGGAGTCAAATTGCAAAAATGTTTTTCTAGATTTTTTTAGAAAAGAAAGCAGTTCACGAACTCAGCCGTGGCAACAAAACAAAGAGACATTTTTTTAAATCGCAACAAGATTTTATGAACACTGCGTATTTTTCCACAGCACCACCTCACTAACTTTGAACACTGTGTGCATGAAGAATCGTTTATCTCGATAATTCATCGGCGATAAGAAAATGTACTACAAAAGCAATATCGGTAATCAACACATCAAAACTATATCACCGATAAATGCCCATCTCTGTGCACTGGTGGTTAAGCGAGTCTACTATTAAGATTTCAACATTCGTTTCATATGAATAAACATTCGTTCGTTTTCCGATTACAGCAACAATTTTTAAGAAACATTTGCAATTACTTTAAATCGCTTAATCATGTAGCGGTCGGAAGGATACCACTTTATTGACAAAAGATCCCCGTGGGGACGTTTGAGTGACATTTTTTAACTGCAAATAAATTTACCGTAAGTATTTCGAATTTTTTCGTTTTGGTACAGAAGAGTTTCATCACAAAATAAAGTCCAAAAAAATCAAGCCGTCATTATACTCGCGGTATTCCGCCAAAGCGTGTAACAAGTAGCGGGACCCGTTTCCGCCGCTGATCGCCCAGGCAACTCAGCTTCAAAGTTCGAAGAAAACAGCGCGGTGACGAGTCCCTGGCGATACTTTGTCCGATTTGACCGGCCCAGGGCGCGAACCCCACACCTCCCGCATCGATAGCGATGTCGTTACAACTAAGTCCAACAAACTAAAAAGCATTTGGCCTAATATATTGTCCAACCAGTTGGACAAAAAATTGAATTCAGTAAAACTTGTGCGATAGGTCCCCTACTTTCCCTGCTTTTAATAAGATCCATAAGCTTTAATGGTTATTTTTACAGCTAAGGTCTAATAAAACATCAAAAAACAATTAATGTAAAATATTTTGCATTCAGAAAAATGTCGAATTTAATTTGGATCAAATTCCTGAAAATATTACTCCAAAAGTTTTAATGATAGAAATCAATTTCGATTTGAAATGACATTTAGACTGAAACTCTAGTCTATCACTAAATGCAGTTTGTGTCCAACAAAGGGTGTCATAGTAACCCATGCTAATGTACAGCTATATAGACTACCTAATCACTAAAACTATCCTTCACGTTATTTAAATCAGTTTTTGCTAACTAGGCTACATATCACTAAAAATTCTCTTGCAAATGTCTGTAAAACTATCCTTCACGTAATTGAAATCAAATTTAGCTAATTCGTTAGCTTAACTCCGGCGTTTGAAAGCTTTAGTCACTTTTCACAATGCAAGCTGACTGTAGTCTGCTGAAATCGATCTATAAGTACTCATGCGTAAAAACGAAATCACGTGATAGAGTCGGACAACGGTTTGAAAGTAAAAATAAAGCCGCTGTAAATCTCAAAACTGGACGTTTCGACAACATAAATTCAGCTGTCATCATCAGCAGTGTATGCAAGGCAGTACAAAACTGTAAGAACTAGAATTTACAATTCTAACTACAAGTAATAGCATAACCCAGGCAACGGGTCAAAATAAGTATTATAATTATAACGTCATAAACCAAAAGCTAATAAAAAGACTGACGGAGTTAAATTAACAATTAAATAAGTAAAGAGGAGTTAAATTAACAATTAAAATTAACAATTAAATAAGTTAGTAAAGAGGAGTTAAATTAACAATTAAATAAGTAAAGAGGATTTAATGGACAATCCTGACCATAAAGTGGACTTTGCCAAACCGAACATTCTTAGTAGTTCTGGTGATTCTGCACGCTTATTAATTCTTGAGTCACTTTTTATTCAAAAATATGAGCCATTGCTTAACGTTGACTCCAAATCCGCTCCTCTTTACTTATTTAATTGTTAATTTAACTCCGTCAGTCTTTTTATTAGCTTTTGGTTTATGACGTTATAATTATAATACTTATTTTGACCCGTTGCCTGGGTTATGCTATTACTTGTAGTTAGAATTGTAAATTCTAGTTCTTACAGTTTTGTACTGCCTTGCATACACTGCTGATGATGACAGCTGAATTTATGTTGTCGAAACGTCCAGTTTTGAGATTTACAGCGGCTTTATTTTTCCTCCTTAAGCTATTTTCGTCCCATATTTATTGTATTCCGAGGTTTGAAAGTACCTTGTAGTTCCTTGTAGTGTTTTCAATTACTTTGTACTTGGTATTAAAGTACCTTGTAGTTCCTTGTGCTGTTTTCAACTACCTTGTAGCAGCTATAAAAGTACCTTGTAGTTCCTTGTAGTGTTTTCAAGCACTTTGAAGGTTTAAAAGTACCTTGTAGTTCCTTGTAGTACCTTGTAGTTCCTTGCGGGGGTTTAGTAGGACCCGATAGTTGAAAACACCACAAGGAACTTATGGACTAACGACAAGGGCGTTAGGAACATCCCAAGGGTTGGAGTTGGGGGTTGAGCAGACTTTGATATTTGTGCATGAGAGCTACTTTCACTCTTGGTAAATGCAATTTTGTTGTGTTTGGCTTTACAACATCTGTATGTACTGTAAGTTGCGCCACTTTGCAGTCGTAGTGAATAATAATTGTATGTAAATGTGTTTTGTGGACTTGAAAAAAGCGTTTGATAGGGTTCCCAGAAAAGTGATGAAATGGGCATTAAGAGAGAAAAGCTTGCCAGAAGTGTTGGTGAAAGCAGCAATGAGCTTGTATGAGGGTTCAAGGACGAAAGTCAGAGTTGGATCAGGTTTTTCGGAGGAATTTAGGGTAAGAGTTGGTGTGCATCAAGGGTCTGTGCTATCACCATTGATATTTGCTATTGTGGTTGATGCAGTGTCAGAACATGCAAGAGAGGGACTATTGAATGAAATTTTGTACGTGGATGATCTTGTGCTGATGAGCGAAAATTTGGAGGATCTAAGGGAGAGGTTCCAAAGGTGGAGAGATGCATTAGAAAGCAAGGGATTGAGAATAAATATTAGAAAGACGAAGATGATGGTGAGTGGTGCAGAAGGGGAGGTTGTGCGTCGCAGGGTGGATCCTTGTGGAATATGTGGGAAAAGAGTTATGTCTAACGCGGTGTGGTGCACGCTCTGTAAGAAGTGGATTCATGCAAGATGCACCAAAATGAAAAAAGTATCTTGCAGTTTTGCACAACAGTTTGTATGTAGAAGATGTGAAGATATTGGAGACGGAAAGGAAGAACCAGTGGAGGTATTGTGTGATGAAGTGAGACTGTGAAGGGTTTTTGTTATCTTGGAGATAGGCTGAATGCTAGTGGTGGGTGTAAAACTGCAGTGACTGCAAGAGTAAGGATCGGATGGATGAAATTTAGAGAATGCGGAGAGTTGTTACTTGGGAGAAGGTTTTCTTTGAAAACGAAAGGGATGGTGTATCGTAGTTGCGTAAGATCAGCAATGTTACATGGAAGTGAGACATGGTGTTAGAGGGAAAATGAGATGGTAATTTTGAGAAGAACTGAAAGAGCTATGGTGAGATCAATGTGTGGAGTAAAACTAGTGGATAGAAAGAATACTGAGGAGCTGATGAAAATGCTGGGTCTGAAGGAAACTTTAGATAAAATGGCTAAAGCGAATGGAGTAAGATGGTATGGACATGTGGTTAGGAGAGATGATGAGAGCATTTTGAAGAAGGCAATGATGTTTGAAGTGAATGGACCACGAAAGCGAGGACGGCCGAAGCAAACATGGAAGAAACAAGTCGAAGAGAATATAAAGAAGATTGGGTTGAGGGTGGAGGAAGCTACAAATCGCGCGAGATGGAGAGAGGGAGTGGGAGCGATTGCTGAAGGAATGAGGTGCTTCCGGCCACCTTCGGACGCGAGGAAAAACCGGATTAAAACTGGTTGATGATGATGATGTACATAGTGTATTATTCTGCAAGATCTATGATATCATCATCATCAGCAACAACTATGATGTACCAAGCTATATTTTCAGTCGTAAATTGCAGCAGGTACAGAGTGCAGACCAGTTAGTTAGTTAGTTAGTTAGTTGCATATTTATCCTCCTATCACGAGAAAGCGATCAAAGCGCTATACGAGCTCGCTTAGGAGTTGCCAGCCATCTGTCTACCACACCAAGATGGGGGAATTCCGCTAAGTGCTTTTTCCAACGGCACAACAAGTAAACTCGCCGGCTTTTTCTCCACACTGTCCCTTTAATGCTGAGCGTCAAGCAGGGAAGCTGTGAATAACAATTTTAAAGTCATTGGTTTGACCCGACTCGGAATCAAACCCGAGTCTACAGCTCAAGAGACAGACGCTCTATACCACTCGGCCATCTGAGCTGTTAGTGTTCCCTCTAAAGTGCGTATTTGAGAAAAATGAGAAATTTTGGGCAAAACTTTTCAATTTTTCACATTGCTATAATGATTTAAAACCAAACTCGTTGAAAGTGCTCAAGTTTTTTTGTGTCAAATGAAAGTGTTTTACCCATAGAAACTCTTATATTAATCAAAGATTATATTCTCAAGATGGGATGATAAATATGCACTAAGTAACCACTACTAAGCTGTAACATTTTAACAGCCTATCGCAAAGTCTTGATTGTAATTCTCTTCAATTTTTGGAACTGAAGAAAGATTTGATGTAAGAGCGAAATATGTTGTTTTTGAAATTGCTTTACTGCTTCAAAGAACCAAACTATCAGCAAAATTATGCCAGCAGCTTACGATGCAAACTTACATCTTATTATTTTGCATTTTAGTGCCAGTGAGATGGATTTTGTGAACAGCTGTTTGTAAAAGAAACGCATATGCAATGACCAAGATGCTCACGTGAATGGTACAAGCAAAATGCGAATGAACTGGCTTGCTCCCAACTAAAATGAACCAACCCAATGTAAGAAATTGATGGAAAACTTCATGGTTACCTTATTCTTTTTTGAAGCGAGATTTCCCAGCATAAGCTTTGCTGAAGGATCGTTCATCGCAAAAAGCTGAAAGTGGAAGCAGTAAAGACCGACATGATGTTGCATGGCTGACTCTGAACAAAAATATCTTCTAGACAGGGCTATTACGTAGCCTGATATGGATTCTTTAAACGCAATGCTAAAATAATTTTTTCTGTTCTGATTTGCGTGCTGGCAATTGAAGTTGCATCTAAGCACAAGGCTTGCTTTCTACCAAATTACGCAAGCAGCTCGTTTTAAGCATTTAAATTACTAGGTGTTCAAGTACATATTTAAAGGTTGTGAACCAGCTATTATAAATTTTAAGCCTTTTAAATGGCCAAATGCATAGATCGGCTGCCTCTGGCGCCGTACACGTAAGTTCAATTACAAGTCGGGCAAAACCAGTGAATTGGTATTTATTGCTCCCCACATGATATTAAAAAGGTTATTTGTGGCGTTCCCATTTAACATTATTTCCCGTTTTGAGTTGTAAAAAAGTTCTATGCATTTTTGATTAAGCTCGTTAATAGCGCCCCATCGCTTTTTCCCAATGGAAGGATAAAAATTCGAATTAAAATAACACATATTCTGCTTGGATTTTCGTTCACCTCCATCTCGAGGGCGTGACCATAACGTTAGAATACGCTTGGAGTAGTAACTCCCAGTGCAACTGCTTTGATGAAATCTGCAGATTTGTTTCTTGAGCATTCATGCAATGTCTTTGGTGTAGAGATTGTTTTGGTTATAATATCACCGAGAAAATTTTGTTAGCAATGATCCAGTTGAATTTGCTGCTTATTATTTTGGCGTAATAATTGTGGACCGTACTTGTGAACTTTTCTGCAGCGCGAGTTTTTGAGAACGTTGCCGCAAGGCGTCCTCTGAAAAACGTCAAGAGGGGTTTTTAAAGAGCTTCCAACCCTACAGCGTGCTGCCCCCTTGCCTCCTTCAGGCACGCCCATGCTTACAGTCGTTGCTAACAATTTACAACTTACATTATTGCTTTTTCCTTGCGTTTGCTCGTGCCGCCCCGATTAATTTTCATCTCGTTATTATTGCCGGTACTCAAAGGTTGACGCAGCAAAGTAAAAGGCATTTCTAGCAGTTATGTACTTGTGGATTTTTATTCTTTAAATTGTTGCGCATCATTTTTCATACCGGCATGCGCAGCTCCTCGCCCTGAGCTTAGACTTACCTGAGACAGCCTTCAAGTTAAACAAATAATTGTATTGTTTTCTGAACCACGTTTACTCATGACTCGCTTTCAGTTATGAAGTTCAGCGTGCTTAAGAGTGCATTTTTTGGCTTGTATAGGCCGGCTTGTGACGATCAGCCTTTTAATTTATAGGTTGGCAATGGGTAGTTGCAGCTACTTTGGTTCAAAAACGTTTTTGCAATTGTCACGGAAAGGGATGAGTTTTAGGCGAAGCGTTTTTACAAACTGGCCAAAATTTTCACTCTCTTGCTATATATGTTTTTGTTTTAATCGGAAATTCGTTCTCTTAAGGGGGGTAGCTAGCTCGGTCTCTAGTTGCTCCCCTGAGTAGAGTGGAATTATTCACATCGATGTGAAAATAACACGCGGCAAAGTGATATATAAGATGCGAAAATCTTTAGTTTGAGCGATATAACGTTGACGAAGTTTGCAATTGGTATACGACCTTGGCAAGCGGCGGTGGGCACCAAGAGTGATCTTTATTTTAGTTGCAAACTCATTGGCTGGGTGCACCTCGTCCAGGCAGTAGATCTCTCCCAAAAAATGGCCACCGTTAGGCCTACTGCTTTAAATCTGGCCTTTGAGATTTATCTTTATCCTCTTGTTACGAGAAAGCCGTATGGAGGCGCTATGCGTAGGACGAATCCAGACTCGCTTAAGAGTTGCCTTTGTTTTCAGGTTTTCCGGTTGAATTTTGCTTCTGACTTCTTCAATTCGCTGCTTGCCGGATTCCACCAAGCAGAGATAATCATCGTGAAGCATCTTATCCAAGGACGCAACAACGAGGCTAGGTTGGGAGTTGAAATATTAACCTTGCGATCATGGTCGTCGTAAAAACGACGCTCCAAACAACTGCGCCACGCTGCCGAGATCAGTGTTAACTACTGGTACGTATATTAACCAGCAGCTCATTTATTGCTGATACCTTGTAAAAATGTAAAAGCATTTTATCAGCTCTTAACTAAGCACAAATCCGAGTGGGGATCATTTGGGCGTGGTTTGGGGTTCTGCTTCAAGTCGGGATGATCCAATGCGTAAGTTCTGAGTTTATGAGAAACAGATTAGGTGGAAATAGGCCAAGCGCCTTGAGACGGAGGAGTAAATTGCGAATATGCATTGTTTAACCACCCTTACTAAGCAGCTTTTAATTTTGGTACGATAAAAGACGATAGCTTTTGCATTACCGAAGCTAATCATGCCAAGAAAAATTATGTTACATCGTTGCTAGGCTGTTTCACTGTGAGCCTCTACCGGTAATTTAGTTCTGCATTCAAAGCCCACTCTTGGCATTTTGGACATAGAAACGCGCAACGAAAGTGGGCTAGAAAAGTCCGCGACTTTTGACTCGGCCCATGTTTTGAGTGGACATGGAAACAGGCTAATAGTCTCATGATTTCACAGGTCCTTAGCGGAATTTTCGGTCTTGGTGTGGTTGTGGTATTATGTCTGCAATTTATTAGCAAGCGCGTTATAGCGTTTTGATCGCTTTTGCGTAAATACAACAAAAATGCCCTCAGAGCCGGTGTCAGAGCAGTCAACTTAGGGGGGCCGAAAGTTTATCAGGGGGGACCAAAGTTTGGATCAATGTTTTAAATTATAAAAACACTTCAAAAGCTATCATGTGCAAGCTTATTTATCAACAAGAACTTTATAACGAACTGACATTCTTCTGAATTATAAGATGTCGAATTTATTAACCTTACAAAAATATGAACAACGAAGAACAACGTGCCGTGTGCCCCCCAAAAGGTTATTGGGTGAGTCCCCAGAAAGAAAAAAAGTCTATCCACATAATTGTAGCCTAAATCAAATACAAAAGCACGTTAATTTTACGAATGGATGATTACGAATTCAATTCAGTGGCAAATGTAACGTTTAACTCGACCCAGTAACAATTAGATTAGGAGGGCCAAGGGTTGCTGATTGGGGGAGCCGCCCCCCCCTTTTAGCGCCGGCCCTAATGCTGCTGTAGCTTAAACGAAAAAATCGAAACCAACACTGGACTTTAAACCGACTCAGTCGTACTACAGTAGAATTTGCCTAATTCGTCACCTAAAGGGGATTAGAAAAAAGTGACGAATTAAACAAACTGACCAATTATGCAAACAGGTGAAAACTCTATAATGGCTTGTATACAAGGGGCTTGTTTTGCTGTTAACGCAGTTTGTTACGTCTATTATTGAATACAATGCACTTACACAGAACACAAATCACACAGTACCCAAAAAATAATACAATACACAAAGTCGGTGTAACCAAAATTGCTAACTCGCAAAAAAATGTGTGTAACTTCGCTCTGACAATAATACTGAAATAAAATGCTGAAAGCACAACTATAGTTTAACGGTCCAAACTGTAGTTGCGCAATCTCGCGCGTCAAAGCTATCTCGCACGTGTACAATATGTACTCGCACGCACGTCTAAACGTGCACACATGCGTGCTAACACATGCAGACATTGCTGAGCAACGAAACAAAACGAATGGCCAGACGTTTTGAATTGGATCGAATATGCAAATGACGAATAAGACAAACAAAAGGTCTCTCGGGGATTTAGATAGGTGACGAATTCAGCGAAGTGACGAATTAGACGATGACGAATTAGACGATCTGGAATGCACGTAAAAGATAGGAATTTTGCCGGGACTGACGAAAATGTGACGAACTGAGCAAACTGACCAAATAAACGAAGACGAATTAGACAAATTCTACTGTATAAGCTTTACTTTACTTTGAAAGCCAAATGAGACTAAGGTCGAGATTTACGGCATATGGTACGAGACAGCAGTCCAATAGCTAGGCTAGGCTAACTATTTCAGAAACTTTGTTCTTCCGGTAATAGTCAAAGACGGAGGCTAACGCAAAACTTCCAACTTTTTTATTGACGTTTCGCTCAGCAATTCACGCCGAGCTTCTTCAGAATAACAGGTGCCAGGGTGGAAAATCCACCCCTGGCAGAGAACAGCAAATAGTAGCACTTCTTAAACTGAACTGATTATGGTAAAGCAAAAAGTATGATAGAAATATTGTGAACTGTTGCGTCATAATGGTCATAATGATTTACCGATCAGATGGCCGAGTGGTATGGAGCGTCTGCTTCTGGATCGGTAGACTTGGGGTTCGATTCCGAGTCGGGTCAAACCAATGACTTTAAAATTGGTATTCACAGCTTCCCTGCTTGACGTTCAGCATTTCAGGGAGAGTGTGGAGAAAGCCGGCAAGTTTACTTGTTGTGCCGTTGGGAAAGGCACTTAACGGGATTCCCCCATCTTAGTGTGGTAGACAGATGGCCGGCAACTCCTAAGCGAGCTCGTACAGCGCTTCGTCGCTTTCTCGTGATAGGAGGATAAATATGCCAATAATAAAAAAAAAAAAATAAGGACAATAACTATTAAATGGAATGAATTAACAAGCGTAGAGGTACAAAGACGGTAAAAAAACAATTTGGCATGAGAATTACTAAAACAATATGTGATAAACTTGTGGAAGCTTATCACCATCAGATCTGTTCATAACATTGGGTCGGGAGTTAATGAACCAAGCTTCAGAAACAAGACGTTTGGAGTAATTGTTTTCCACCTTCAAAATCTTTGCATTTATCCAATCAATATTGTGTTCAAATTCCATTGCGTGAACGCAGAGGGCAGATTGTTCTGGCTTTTGGTTGAGGGTGGCCCGTTTGTGTTCTGCCAAACGTGACTTAAGGCCTCGTTTCGTCTGTCCAATATAAACAAAGTTGCAATCCAAACAGGGGATTTCGTAGATAATACAGCCAATATCTTCGGAGGTATATGGATCTTTGGGTAATGGCAAAACATGGCGAATGGTATGCACAGGTCTCGTGGCAACGTTGACCCCTGCCTCGTTTAGAACTATTCTAATTTTTTCTGATGTGCCCAGTGTTTAGTCCAATAGCTAGCCAACTTTTTAAAATTTCCCGGTTAATTTTACACTTCCATCCTTGTTGATGCGCTACTTTTTCAAAGTATATGCGATTTATCACCGACAGATCAAACTGTGGGCAGGCCTAAGTTATATACCTATAAATTTTACCTGATTAATTTCAGCACTCACCATACTTTCTACTCTATTTCAAGTAGTTTTTACCTTTACTTACCATTAGTATTGTTTTATCATAATCCTACCTATTATGCACTCCCTATTGTCATGGAAATATTTTCCCGCTACAACGTCTGCTCGTTGCTTACGCTCAGCCATCGACGTGAGCAACGCAAGCAACGTCGTGCGTCAATAGACACAGAAGTGGGAACGAATTGTGCGTTTAAACATTATCCTACCTCTGATGCCGCAATCAGAGTTGCCAGATGAAAGCTTTCAAAAATACCAAGTAATAGCTAAAAAGATACCAAATTTGAGTTTTTTTGAGAGAAAAATACCACGAATTGTTAAGTGTCATCAACGGTGGGGGCCAAACCCCCGCACCACCTGGCGGTTATGTTACATCACATCGTTTTAGCTTTGTTGATAATACTGGCCTTCGACCAGTCAACAACATATCTGTACAAAATCTGTGCCAATAAGCTTCACATTTTAAAAAGTAAACTTAATGTCTTTTTAATGCTGGAATTACGGAAAGCATCTTACACTTGAAATACATTTTAAAGTAAGAACAGTTATTTGTTTGTCAGATTATTGTATGATCAATAGTAACTATATACAATATTCCTTTTCAAGATACTGTTACTAAACATTGCTGAACAGCAATCATCATCGGATATGCTCAAAGCTCAAGCTTACTTGCATACCAGTACCTATTCTGTAACTTACCCAACTGATGCCTGGAGCGTAGTGTGCAACCTTTAGCCAGAATCACCTGCTAAAGCCTATCGGTATTTTACAATTAAGTCAAGATTCAAAGAAATACCTGAAAAAAGAAATAGCTGAAAAAGCAATTTATCTAAAGCAATGCAAATTGTGAAGCTTGGATACGATACACGCTACATAGTCACACCTACAGTAAGAAATGGTTAACTTATTTTGTGCGCCGATGAAAAGCATGAGCACTGCGCTACGTATTGAAAAGGCTTTAGATCGGATGAAACACTACAACATCTCAAATTTCAATAGGTGAAGCTTCTGCCAAATTATTCAAAATGTCATCTTGCTTTGAAATCTCATATACTACGCTAGCAACAAATTTTCGCTTCATGAGATCAGTAACAGTAAAATTATAGCATTTTTCCTGCCTTAATCTCAGTCCACAATCAATATGAATAATTGCAGCTACTGTGCCACTTTTCATTTTGTTTCTCATCTTACTCTTAAAATAGTTCAGTTTGGAGAATATTCTTTCCACTTCAGCATTAGAATATGGTAAGGAATATAGAGCTAGGGCAAGAGAAGAAATGTGTCCAAATCGTTTGGCACCTCCAGCATCAGTGAAATTGCGGATAGTGTTCCAGAACTGAATAGGATCTTTTTTCACACTTTCACAAATTGGCACTTTGCATAGCAATTTCATCTCAACATTTGTTGCTTCCACATCTTTGCAGATGTTCTTAAAACGCACAGCTGGCATTGTAACATCTGTAGCACTTAAAATCTGAGAAGGTGAGAAAGTTGATACTGCCTGAAATATCACAACATTTTCCGGTACCCTTTTCTTCACCTCTTGTGTGGCTTTAATCAGAAAATCTAGGCATCTGGATTTCACTTCAGCAATATCATCATCAGAAAGACCTTTTTCTTCAACACCTTTCAAAAACGCATAACCATAGTGGACGCAGTTCGCATGCGTTACATCAGGTTCAAAATCATAGCAAAGCAAATCCTTTGCTGATACTGCTTGGAGCTTGTCAGGAACTACAATCCGCTGCAATAGAGACTAATAAAAAAGAACAAAATTATCTCCCAGTGAGACAATATCGGCATGTCGGAGCTCAAACAACTTATTCAGTCTGGAAAAATCTTTCAAAATGCTTTCCAAAAAAATTAAATAAACATAATTTTTCGGGTCTTGGTAAATGCAATCAAGCTGGCGGGCAGTTTAGCATTTCTCTTCCAAAGCAGCTTAATGAAAAAAATCTTGTAAAACCTTCCACTGATCAAAAATCCGTTTGACACACTCATACCGACTCATCCAGCGTGTAGCACATAGCTGTAGCAACTTATTTGGCACTTTGTTGGTCAATTTCATTTGCAACTCTTTGTAGTCATAAAGTCTTTTACTGCTGTGAGAAAACCAATTGTATGATTCCCTGATCAAGAAATCAATATGGGATGGCAATACTGCAGCAGCTTTACTTGCAGCAAGCTGCAAACTATGACAAACACATTTGAATGCAACAATGTTAGGTAGGTACAAGTTGTTTGAAAAACGTTGAAACGCTATGATGTGCTCCAACCATGGTGCTGCAACCATCAACACCAAGGCCAATTAATTTTTCTAGACTTAACTTGTATTGTTGAAGCATAGTGAGTATTTTATTACCAATAGCATCGGAAGTGCGAGCAGACTCAATAACTGCGAAAGCCAAAACAGTAGTTACAATTCTGCTTTTGGTCTTGCCAAAGTATTTAATACACATTGCCAACAACTTTTCTTGGCTTATATCAGTAGACTCGTCAATGATTAAGCTATAATAGCTATCACCAACATCTTCTAATAGTTCTTTAAGTAAACAAGGAGCTATCAAGGTTCTTTATCAAACCTGTGCATTTGGTTTCTTGCATAGAAAAATTTGCTGCAATTTTAGAGTCAGGAAAAATTGAAGGTAAAAGTAACATTAGATGGTCCGCTGACATTAATGCAGTGTGCTTTGCAATAAATGTAGCGGCTCTAATTTCGGCAATCTGTTGCGCTTCTGTTATTTTTGGCTTAAAGGCTTCCACAATTGACTGTACATTAGCCATGCTTCTGACTTCTTTGATTTTGCATTTATGCTTTTCTGTAGCAGCATGCTTTGTAAGATTGTTTTTGTGAGTTCTTAACTCGACTTCGCAAACCTTGCAAAATGCTTTAGATGAATTTCCAGTAACTTCTGCCAACCAATCTACAAATAATAAAAAACATAATTTAGATGTACCCTTGCTAATGAAATCTAGTAGGACTAATTTATAACAACCTACCGAGCATGTTTGCACTTACTTTCTTCCAATAGCCCTGATTTGCTTATTTATTGTGAAAAACGGCCCTGATTTGCTGATCTATCATGCAGCACAGACTTGGGCTTTTGCCTTACTGATACGCCATATACCGATGATCGTCTATATTGGCTTAGCTTCCTAATATAACATTGAAACTGCAGGTATGCTATATCAGTATATAACTTGCTAATGCACATTTGTGTGAAAGCTGATACGGTATAGGCCTACCTACGGCTAATAACTTTGCAAAATATTAATGCAAAATGGGCTTTAAAGTTTTGCGTGAAATGTATCAGCAAATTATGCAGGGAGTGGTTCCGTTAACGGACCCATGAATCTCATTCTCTCATTATAGCCTATTCACCTACATGAGCATCTATTTCCATAGCCCAATCATAGAAGGGTAGGCAAGATTGACGCGTTCGTGAACCGAGCCACTTTGGATTATATGATATCGATAGGCCTACATTCTGATATACCAGTACTTTTTACAAACTATTGGTTCAGTAGGCTACATTGGTACAAGGGTGTACATACTTTTTAGGATACTGTGGACTTACATGCCACTGTATGGCAGTGGCGTACGCAGGATTTTTCAATGGGAGGGTTTCAGTGATGTCACATCGTGATGACGTAAAGATACTACATTACAATTACAGTAGTTTGGAGGTATTAAAGTGCATCGTATTGTAGTGTTTCCAGCCTAAACTGCAGTTAACCATGATTAAGCTATATAATGCCATAACTAAGGAAACAACAAAGATATTTCATTCACACTTTTGCTTAATGCTTTGCGTTTCATTTAAGGAGAGAAAAGGTTTCACAGAAACTCAAGCTGTCAAGCCGTGGTTAAAAATTTTCTGAAAAAATTTTAGTTGAAATCATTTTTGGGCCATAGGAAGGTTAATTGACTAAAGTAGGACGGCTAGCTGTCGCAACGTCACAAACAGGGTGCACCCACGGGGTAAAACAAGCAATTCCTTCCCTTCAAAAAAACTTTTTTCAAGAACCAACATTGATATAAACAACGCATATAGGCTAAACCTTGTTATAAACAGTCAATACACGGTACACTCATTATGAAGGGGGCAGTTTCTCGCATGAAATTTGAAAAGTGAAAATATTGGAGTATAAGAAAAAACTGCCCTCCGTACCAAAACGTTTTTAAACTAAAATAAATTATGCGCGAGAGGAATCCCTAATCATCCGATTAAAGTCAAACACAGCGTCGATATTATCTAAGCATTTTTCTGCCAAATCACAGCGTCGATATCAGATGCTTTCAAACACATAATCGGGGTGTCTATGGGAAACGAAGAACTCTAGCTCCTGAGATAGTCAGCCTACGGTACGAAAAAACAATGATGTCTTTCCCCTCGTTCCGCTCCTAGGTCTCTTTCAATCTTTCGTTGGTCTATGGTCGTCTTTGGCAGTATTTTTATCTTACTTTTGGCACTAAAGCAGTGTCAATTTAGTTTTTTATATTTTAATAAAATTTCTCAAAACACCAGGCGAATGTAGCGTAGTGTTAAACGATTTCGCTATCGATGCGGAAGGTTTGGGACTCAATTCCCAGGCCGGTCAAATCGGACACAGTGTAGCCAACGGCTCGCAACCGCTGCGACGTTTCTTTGGAGCTGCGTTGCCCAGGCGCTAAGCCGCGGGGTCGGGCCCCGCCACTCGCTACCACGTTTCGATACAACAACGAATTTAATGAAACGAGTATAATCAAGATTTAATTTGATAAAAAAAATTTTTGTGTGCAACCATAGTTACTGCAGATTACCCCGCATTTAAGGAAACTCCTACTTCTTAATTGTTTCACAGCAACATCAATGACAAAAATGCACTTCAAGCAAAACGCAACAGAAAAGTTGGACTACCGGATACCGGTATTGTAGCATTGCATCGTAATCAGTGCTCGAGTTGTAAAAACATTTATGGGGGGATGGTACAACTTTTCACGCCGACATAAGGGGTATGATCATTGTACTTGTAAGGGAATGGTTTACGCTAAAATGTTTTGTGGGGGGATGGTGTAGTTTGGGATGAAAACATGATAGCCATTTCGGCAAGCTCCGCATGAAGAAAAGTCGGTTCGTTTCAAAAAGAAAGGTTTCATTTTTTCTGCAATTGTCAAGGAGAAGGGGAGTGCTGACTCCCGACCCCTGCGAACGTCACTGGGGCCCTTCTCTTAGCGCTTGGATAACACAGAAACGTCGCAGCGGTGGCGAGCCGTTGGCGACTCTGTGCCGATTTGACTATACCGGGAATCGAACCCCAGACCTTCCGCACCGATAACCTGTGCGCTTAACAACTCAGCTAACGGCTGGTACCTGCCCAAAAATCGAACCCAAAACCTCCCGCGCCGATGTGTTTAACCACTACCCCAACTTGCCGGTTTGGCTCAAAATTATGACATCCAGTGTTGCCAGATATTAATTTACTCAAGTATCTAGATTGTTTACCAAAAGTAGCTATATTTTTGATTAAACCACATCTAAACAACAAAAGTATCTAGATTAGTATCTAACTACAAAAAGTGCGTTAACACGACAAAAAAAAAGCGATAATACGGAGTCTGACATGAAGTAACTTATGTACAGCATTTAATAATAGCATACTTTCAGTTTTTCGAGAAATATTCTGAAAATGAAGACACATTTTAGTCGCAGTGACATCGAAACACCTTTAAACACATCATAGCCACACATTCAAGCAAAACATGAATCAAAATAAACACAACAGAAAAATATCATGGATCCGCTAGTCAAGTCATATCATCAGCTTTCAGCAATTGGCTCTACAATGGTTTTAAATGGACTAAACTTTGAATTCAGCAGTTTCATGAACTTCCTGGTAAACTTACGCACTAACAGTGTAGGCTATATTCATTAGCAAAACTATCTGTGAATCTTGTACATTTTAATACTGTAGGCTTACTCCACTGCAACTTTACCCAAAGCAATCTAAAAAATTAACTGCTCATGTGCTCAATCAAAGTTTTTCAACAAAACAGTAAAACACCACAATATTCCAAAAGTCTACAAGACGAATGTGTATTGCGTGCTGTGTAGAGGCCAAGTCTAAAACACTTCATAGTTACAAAAAGTTCAAAAAAGCAAATCGTTTATAGGATTCTAAAAAAAGGACCACCCCTCTTAGTAGTCTTTTTTAGGACGCGCTTCGTTTTACATATTTAAAATTGATTTTCGTTACGCTGCGGTTAGAAAATTTATCATTTTCGGTGTTTATTGGCTATAACTCGTCATAATGGAGCTAACAATGCTAAAAAATGTTCGGAAAAGCAAACCGTTTACACGATTCCTACTATACCTGATAGGCTAGTAGGCCTACCGGTACTGAGCTCAACACTCGATTACTAAGCTATCTTCAGCTTCCGCAATTTTTCACAAATTATGAAACGTCCTTCCGATCAACATTCTGATCTCTGTGTCTTACAGCATCGTCTATTCTCATCTACAATATGCTGTCATTAGTTGGGGTAACTGCTCTGTCACGTTAAGAAAACGGCTACAAATGAAACAGAATTCGATAATTCGTATTATCAACAAATCTAGAATTTATAAAACTAAATTAAAGCCTATGTTTGAAAAAATGAACCTTCTTAATATCAGTGCTATCTACGAACTTGAGGTTGGTAAATTCATGGCTAAATTACAAAACAAACAGCTACCTGATTATTTTAATAGTTTATTTTCTTTAACATCTTCATTTTATTCGTATTCTACTCGTAGTGTTGTGGCTAATGAAAAATTTTTTTTAAATAGAAGTTATTTAATTAAAACAGAACGGTCCATAAAAATTGCTGGTCCTAAAATTTGGAATAACCTACCTAAAACTATCAAAGAAAAATCTGAGAAAGTGAAATCTTTCAAAAGTGGTTTAAAAGAGTACCTTCTTTCAGCGCAAGAGTTTTCATGATTATCCCTTTAACAGAGCTGGTATTTCTACAAATCAATTGCTTAACTTTATTTATTATTATTATTATTATTTGTGTATTTTCTTATTTATGTATTTATGAATTTATGTATTTTCTTTTCTTCTTTTTGGTGCTATTTAATGTAATTGTAGTAGACCTAGTTCTAGATGATACTTCATTTATGTGTGCTTTTATGCTTTTATATTTTTGTGTACCTTATGTTTTTGAATAGACTCTACCGCCAGGAGATGCAGACTCGACGACCTCTCAGGTCTTTCGCATCTCCTCTTGTGACATTATTTGTTAGTTTTTGTTGTTGTTTTCATTGTTACGCACTATTATTTTGTTGTTTGATTTGTCAAATAAACGTTTTGTACACTCGAAAGAACGGCTCACAAAATTAAAGCGATAATTTCTGGCATTCTTCCGCGAAGGGATGAAACAATAAACAAACTGGACAGTTACAGAAGTATCTAGATTTGTAGCTAGGATCTAGACGAAAAAATTAGTATCTAAGGGGACTAAAAAAGTATCTAGATCTAGATACTAAGTAGCTAAGTTGGCAACACTGATGACATCGCAAGCGGAATATCTGCCTGCGTTGCAACCATTCTCTTCCAAGAATGCCTTCAGCGCTGAAACGTTGTCTTGTCCAGCCATAGCCGTTAAGAACATTTTCTTTATGACATCACAACACGACTCCAGCTTTAGTGCCCATTGACCTTGTCCAGGCTTGCATTTTGAGCCAGCCATTGGTTCGAGCGCTACACACTAAAAAAGTTTGACTACCGGTATTATTGCATCGCAATGAAAGTTTCTCGAGATTATATAGGCAATTTGATACAGCACAGAAAAACACAATCTCTGTATGAAAAAACGCTAATCGGTCCAAAATAAGCGGTTTTGAATTTTTTCCAATCGTCAATGGGGGGGTTTTGACCCCTGAAACCCTCCCCCCCGTGCGTACGCCACTGCTGTATGGTACCAAACTAGTGCGCTAAGTGCCAGTATCATGGCAGAAGTTTGCATCTTTTTTTCAAAGAAAGAATTAACTAGATGGCAGCTGCAAGCACCCGCTTATGGCTTCCCGATCAAGCTTACTAGGGACCCAAACGTCTAAGGGAACAGGTGATTGACTTCGCTTTTACAACTTAAAAAAAACAACAAATCCCTGCAAAGTATAGGTGGGCATTATCACACATGAAGTAAGTTTAATTTCCTGCAGCCTGTGCTCCAGAAACTTAATAATATTGTAACGACTTTTTACATTTCTGTATTACAGTCATCGAAATCTCAATAAAACTATTATCCTTAAATTTCTTCACGTGTACAGTGATGATGCTGCACAAAAAATCAAATCTTCATTATACTCGCCATATTACGCCCAAGCGTGTAACAAGTGGCGGAGCCCACCTACGCGGCGCAGCGCTTGGGCTACACAACTCCGAACAAACGTCGCAACGGTGGCGAGCCGTTGGCGACAGTGTGACGATTTGGCCGACCACGCAATTCAACCTCACACCTCCCGCACCGATAGGGTGGGCTTAGCAACTGAGCTAATCGGCCGGCACAATGCTACACAAGTCTGCAGCAAAATCATCTTGTTTGTCTGACATTTCCAACAAGCTGGCAAATCTTGCAGTAAATTCAAACAATAAACGCCATGATTCTTGAAGGATTTGTGCAGCTGCAAGGACGACTGCATTCACACAAAACGAAATTAAATCATGGAGCTTGTGCTCGTTTCTAAGGGCCAAGAAATCGCGGCATAAAATGGGATGTATTATTTTGATATATCAAAAAATGAAGTTACAAAGTAAAAATTACGAGATTTTAAATAAACAGAAATTACGAAAAAAGATCTACATTTACTTGCCATTAACATGTTATTTTATTCAGAAACTCATTAACAACAATTTATTCAAGAATTTTTTGAAAAGGATGGCATACACCGCATTAAAGCAGTTTGAATAAATATAAAAAAAGGATGTTTGACTTTTTCGTCTTTCTGCCGCTCTCAACTAGGGCTTATTTTAAGGGTAGGGCTTACATTAAAATCATCCTCAAAAATCACGCTAGGTTTTATTTTGCGGGTAGGTCTTATTATCGGGGAAACACGGCAATTACAACCAATTTCGCGAAACCACAAGCTTGATAATCTGATAGCGGATTATGCTAGCTATTACTCTAACAAACTCTTCGCCGCAATGCGAACACAGTTTCAATGCGAGGAATCCACAAAGCTAAGTCATGAGTCCAATGCACCAACCACTTGGCCAATTCCCATGTGCCCCTTATTGCTGATTAAAACGTCACTTTAACCACAAACTCATACGGCTCACTCACGAATGAAAAAGTTTTAAGCCAAAATAGCTCAAAAACATGTTACCCTACTGCCCTCTAACGGATTACATAAATTTGCTTGACTTTGATGAGGTTTCCTGAAATTTCACGTTTTTTACGTTTGACTCCAAGTCAGGCGCTCTGGAGTAACCCTTCATTATATTGATATTTTACCCACATTGAGATAAATATCCTCCGATAATTTGAAGGTCCTAGCTGTTGTCATTTAACAGTTATGAGCTTGTGAACATTTTCTTATTATTGACTTTTGACCCCAAACCACTTGATTGCCACCCCCGCAAGTTGTGAGACCCAAGTTTACGTCGAGGTCTATCATCCCTGAACACTTCAAGCCTCTAGCATCAGCGGTTCAAACGCCCTAGACTGCGCAAGATTGGCAACATTTATCGGTTTTTTGACCTTTGACCCCGAGTCACGTGACATAGAGCGTTCATGGTTGGTACACTGCAAGGACATATCAAGACACACCGATCCTATCAAATTCAAGTTCTTATGTGTTTTGAATGAATAGTTATACGCCAAACGACATATTTGCGTATTTGACCATTGACCCCAAGTGACGTCACGCAAAACTAATCATTGCTGGTGTTTTTGTACTCTCGTTGAGATGCATCTGCTCCGTAAACTTGAAGGTCCTACCAGTTGCCATTCACAAGTTATTAGCGTTTGATCAAACTATTTGTCAATTTAATTGATTGACGTTTGACCTTTGACCTGTTGACCGCCACTCCCCAAAAAATGTTAGGCACAAGATCACATGGAGGTCTATCATCCCTGGGAATTTCAAGTATCTAGCATCAGCGGTTCAAAAGCCTTCAAATGCACAAAAAACTGCTGAGGTTCGTTGATTTGACCTTTGACCCTAAGTGACGTCACGAACAGGTCATTTTTGTGCATATTTTTGTTCCCACATTGATATGCATATACTGTGAAAATTTGAAGGTCCTACCTGTAGTCATTCAAAAGTTATTAGGTTTTGGTAAATTTGGTTTTTTGACCTTTGACCTTTAACCTGACGACCGCCAACCCCCAAAAGCTGTTAGGCACAAGTTCCCAATAGGATCTACCATCCCTGAACATTTCAAGTCTCTAGCATCAGCGGTTCAAAAGTCTTAGACTGCACAAGATTGGCAACACTTCCCAATTTTTTTGACCTTTGACCCCGAGTCACGTGACATAGAACGTTTATAGTTGGTACACTGCAAGGACATATCAAGACATACCAACCCTATTAATTTCAAATTCGTATGTGTTTTCCATCAATAGTTATACGCCAAACGACATATTTGCGTATTTGACCTTTGACCCCAAGTGACGTCACGCAAAACTAATCACTGTTGGTGCTTTTGTACTTTTGTTGAGATGCATCTGCTCCGTAAACTTGAAGGTCCTACCAGTTGCCATTCACAAGTTATTAGCGTTTGATCAGAATTTTGATCATTTTATTTGATTGACGTTTGACCTTTGACCTGTTGACCGCCACCCCCCAAAAGTTGTTAGGCACAAGTTCACATGGAGGTCTATCATCCCTGGGAATTTCAAGTCTCTAGCATCAGCGGTTCAAAAGCCTTAGGCTGCACAAAAATCTGTTAAGATTCGTTGATTTGACCTTTGACCCTAAGTGACGTCACGAACAGGTCATTGTTATGCAAATAATTATTCCCCACATTGATATGCATATACTGTGAAAATGTGAAGGTCCTACCTGTAGTCATTCAAAAGATATTAGGTTTTGGTAAATTTGGTTTTTTGACCTTTGACCTTTAACCTGACGACCGCCACCCCCCAAAAGTTGTTAGGCACAAGTTCCCAATAAGATCTACCATCCCTGAAAATTTCAAGTCTCTAGCATCAGCGGTTCAAAAGCCTTAGGCTGCACAAAATTTGGTGTTGAAAAAAAAAAAAAAAAAAAAAGAAACAACTAGATGGCAGCTGCAAGCACCCGCTTATGGCTTCCCGATCAAGCTTACTAGGGACCCAAACGTCTAAGGGAACAGCAGAGCGACTTCGCTTTTACAACTTAAAAAAACAACAAATCCCTGCAAAGTATAGGTGGGCATTATCACACATGAAGTAAGTTTAATTTCCTGCAGCCTGTGCTCCAGAAACTTAATAATATTGTAACGACTTTTTACATTTCTGTAATACAGTCATCGAAATCTCAATAAAACTATTATCCTTAAATTTCTTCACGTGTACAGTGATGATGCTGCACAAAAAATCAAATCTTCATTATACTCGCGATATTACGCCCAAGCGTGTAACGAGTGGCGGAGCCCACCTACGCGGCGCAGCGCTTGGGCTACACAACTCCGAACAAACGTCGCAACGGTGGCGAGCCGTTGGCGACACTGTGACGATTTGGCCGACCACGCAATTGAACCTCACACCTCCCGCACCGATAGGGTGGGCTTAGCAACTGAGCTAATCGGCCGGCACAATGCTACACAAGTCTGCAGCAAAATCATCTTGTTTGTCTGACATTTCCAACAAGCTGGCAAATCTTGCAGTAAATTCAAACAATAAACGCCATGATTCTTGAAGGATTTGTGCAGCTGCAAGGACGACTGCATTCACACAAAACGAAATTAAATCATGGAGCTTGTGCTCGTTTCTAAGGGCCAAGAAATCGCGGCATAAAATGGGATGTATTATTTTGATATATCAAAAAATGAAGTTACAAAGTAAAAATTACGAGATTTTAAATAAACAGAAATTACGAAAAAAGATCTACATTTACTTGCCATTAACATGTTTTTTATTCAGAAACTCATTAACAACAATTTATTCAAGAATTTTTTGAAAAGGATGGCATACACCGCATTAAAGCAGTTTGAATAAATATAAAAAAAGGATGTTTGACTTTTTCGTCTTTCTGCCGCTCTCAACTAGGGCTTATTTTAAGGGTAGGGCTTACATTAAAATCATCCTCAAAAATCACGCTAGGTTTTATTTTGCGAGTAGGTCTTATTATCGGGGAAACACGGCAATTACAACCAATTTCGCGAAACCACAAGCTTGATAATCTGATAGCGGATTATGCTAGCTATTACTCTAACAAACTCTTCGCCGCAATGCGAACACAGTTTCAATGCGAGGAATCCACAAAGCTAAGTCATGAGTCCAATGCACCAACCACTTGGCCAATTCCCATGTGCCCCTTATTGCTGATTAAAACGTCACTTTGACCACAAACTCATACGGCTCACTCACGAATGAAAAAGTTTTATAGGAAAATAACTGAAAAACATGTTTCCCTACTGCCCTCTAACGGATTACATAAATTTGCTTGACTTTGATGAGGTTTCCTGAAATTTCACGTTTTTTACGTTTGACTCCAAGTCAGGCGCTCTGGAGTAACCCTTCATTATATTGATATTTTACCCACATTGAAATAAATATCCTCCGATAATTTGAAGGTCCTAGCTGTTGTCATTTAACAGTTATGAGCTTGTGAACATTTTCTTATTATTGACTTTTGACCCCAAACCAATTGACTGCCACCCCCGCAAGTTGTGAGACCCAAGTTTACGTCGAGGTCTATCATCCCTGAACATTTCAAGCCTCTAGCATCAGCGGTTCAAATGCCCTAGACTGCGCAAGATTGGCAACATTTATCGGTTTTTTGACCTTTGATCATGAGTCACGTGACATAGAGCGTTCATGGTTGGTACACTGCAAGGATATATCAAGACACACCAACCCTATCAATTTCAAGTTCTTACGTGTTTTGAATGAATAGTTATATGCCAAGCGACATATTTGCGTATTTGACCTTTGACCCCAAGTGACGTCACGCAAAACTAATCATTGCTGGTGTTTTTGTACTCTGGTTGAGATGCATCTGCTCTGTAAATTTGAAGGTCCTACCAGTTGCCATTCACAAGTTATTAGCGTTTGATCAAAGTATTTGTCAATTTACTTGATTGACGTTTGACCTTTGACCTGTTGACCGCCACTCCCCAAAAGTTGTTAGGCACAAGATCACATGGAGGTCTATCATCCCTGGGAATTTCAAGTATCTAGCATCAGCGGTTCAAAAGCCTTCAAATGCACAAAAAACTGTTGAGGTTCGTTGATTTCACCTTTGACCCTAAGTGACGTCACGAACAGGTCATTATTGTGCATATAATTGTTCCCCACATTGATATGCATATACTGTGAAAATTTGAAGGTCCTACCTGTAGTCATTCAAAAGTTATTAGGTTTTGGTAAATTTGGTTTTTTGACCTTTGACCTTTAACCTGACGACCGCCACCCCCCAAAAGCTGTTAGGCACAAGTTCCCAATAGGATCTACCATCCCTGAACATTTCAAGTCTCTAGCATCCGCGGTTCAAAAATCTTAGGCTGCGCAATATTGGCAACACTTTTCGGTTTTTTTGACCTCTGACCCCGAGTCACGTGACATAGAACGTTTATAGTTGGTACACTGCAAGGACATATCAAGACACACCAACCCTATTAATTTCAAGTTCCTATGTGTTTTCCATCAATAGTTATACGCCAAACGACATATTTGCGTATTTGACCTTTGACCCCAAGTGACGTCACGCAAAACTAATCACTGTTGGTGCTTTTGTACCTTTGTTGAGATGCATCTGCTCCGTAAACTTGAAGGTCCTACCAGTTGCCATTCACAAGTTATTAGCGTTTGATCAGAATTTTGATCATTTTATTTGATTGACGTTTGACCTTTGACCTGTTGATCGCCACCCCCCAAAAGTTGTTAGGCACAAGTTCACATGGAGGTCTATCATCCCTGGGAATTTCAAGTCTCTAGCATCAGCGGTTCAAAAGCCTTAGGCTGCACAAAAATCTGTTAAGATTCGTTGATTTGACCTTTGACCCTAAGTGACGTCACGAACAGGTCATTGTTATGCATATATATATTCCCCACATTGATATGCATATACTGTGAAAATGTGAAGGTCCTACCTGTAGTCATTCAAAAGATATTAGGTTTTGGTAAATTTGGTTTTTTGACCTTTGACCTTTAACCTGATGACCACCAACCCCCAAAAGTTGTTAGGCACAAGTTCCCAATAAGATCTACCATCCCTGAAAATTTCAAGTCTCTAGCATCAGCGGTTCAAAAGCCTTAGGCTGCACAAAATTTGGTGTTGAAAAAAAAAAAAAAAAAGAAAAAAAAAAATAGATGGCAGCTGCAAGCACCCGCTTATGGCTTCCCGATCAAGCTTACTAGGGACCCAAACGTCTAAGGTAACAGCAGAGCGACTTCGCTTTTACAACTTAAAAAAAACAACAAATCCCTGCAAAGTATAGGTGGGCATTATCACACATGAAGTAAGTTTAATTTCCTGCAGCCTGTGCTCCATGAGCTTAATAATATTGTAACGACTTTTTACATTTCTGTAATACAGTCATCGAAATCTCAATAAAACTATTATCCTTAAATTTCTTCACGTGTACAGTGATGATGCTGCACAAAAACTCAAAACTTCATTACACTCGCGATATTACGCTCAAGCGTGTAACGAGTGGCGGAGCCCACCTACGCGGCGCAGCGCTTGGGCTACACAGCTACGAACAAACGTCGCAACGGTGGCGAGCCGTTGGCGACAGTGTGACGATTTGGCCGACCACGCAATTCAACCTCACACCTCCCGCACCGATAGGGTGGGCTTAGCAACTGAGCTAATCGGCCGGCACAATGCTACACAAGTCTGCAGCAAAATCATCTTGTTTGTCTGACATTTCCAACAAGCTGGCAAATCTTGCAGTAAATTCAAACAATAAACGCCATGATTCTTGAAGGATTTGTGCAGCTGCAAGGACGACTGCATTCACACAAAACGAAATTAAATCATGGAGCTTGTGCTCGTTTCTAAGGGCCAAGAAATCGCGGCATAAAATGGGATGTATTATTTTGATATATCAAAAAATGAAGTTACAAAGTAAAAATTACGAGATTTTAAATAAACAGAAATTACGAAAAAAGATCTACATTTACTTGCCATTAACATGTTTTTTATTCAGAAACTCATTAACAACAATTTATTCAAGAATTTTTTGAAAAGGATGGCATACACCGCATTAAAGCAGTTTGAATAAATATAAAAAAAGGATGTTTGACTTTTTCGTCTTTCTGCCGCTCTCAACTAGGGCTTATTTTAAGGGTAGGGCTTACATTAAAATCATCCTCAAAAATCACGCTAGGTTTTATTTTGCGGATAGGTCTTATTATCGGGGAAACACGGCAATTACAACCAATTTCGCGAAACCACAAGCTTGATGATCTGATAGCGGATTATGCTAGCTATTACTCTAACAAACTCTTCGCCGCAATGCGAACACAGTTTCAATGCGAGGAATCCACAAAGCTAAGTCATGAGTCCAATGCACCAACCACTTGGCCAACTCCCATGTGCCCCTTATTGCTGATTAAAACGTCACTTTAACCACAAACTCATACGGCTCACTCACGAATGAAAAAGTTTTATAGAAAAATAACTGAAAAACATGTTTCCCTACTGCCCTCTAACGGATTACATGAATTTGCTTGACTTTGATGAGGTTTCCTGAAATTTCACGTTTTTGCTTTTGACTCCAAGTCAGGCGCTCTGGAGTAACCCTTCATTACATTGATATTTCACCCACATTGAAATAAATATCCTCCGATAATTTGAAGGTCCTAGCTGTTGTCATTTAACAGTTATGAGCTTGTGAACATTTTCTTATTATCGACTTTTGACCCCAAACCAAATGACTGCCACCCCCGCAAGTTGTGAGACCCAAGTTTACGTCGAGGTCTATCATCCCTGAACATTTCAAGCCTCTAGCATCAGCGGTTAAAATGCCCTAGACTGCGCAAGATTGGCAACATTTATCGGTTTTTTGACCTTTGACCCCGAGTCACGTGACATAAAGCGTTCATGGTTGGTACACTGCAAGAACATATCAAGACACACCGATCCTATCAAATTCAAGTTCCTATGTGTTTTGAATGAATAGTTATACGCCAAACGACATATTTGCTTATTTGACCTTTGACCCCAAGTGACGTCACGCAAAACTAATCATTGCTGGTGTTTTTGTACTCTGGTTGAGATGCATCTGCTCCGTAAACTTGAAGGTCCTACCAGTTGCCATTCACAAGTTATTAGCGTTTGATCAAACTATTTGTCAATTTAATTGATTGACGTTTGACCTTTGACCTGTTGACCGCCACCCCCCAAAAGTTGTTAGGCACAAAATCACATGGAGGTCTATCATCCCTGGGAATTTCAAGTATCTAGCATCAGCAGTTCAAAAGCCTTCAAATGCACAAAAAACTGCTGAGGTTCGTTGATTTGACCTTTAACCCTAAGTGACGTCACGATCAGGTCATTTTTGTGCATATTTTTGTTCCCACATTGATATGCATATACTGTGAAAATTTGAAGGTCCTACCTGTAGTCATTCAAAAGTTATTAGGTTTTGGTAAATTTGGTTTTTTGACCTTTGACCTTTAACCTGACGATCGCCACCCCCCAAAAGCTGTTAGGCACAAGCTCCCAATAAGATCTACCATCCCTGAACATTTCAAGTCTCTAGCATCCGCGGTTCAAAAGCCTTAGGCTGCGCAATATTGGCAACACTTTTCGGATTTTTTGACCTTTGACCCCAAGTCACGTGACATAGAACGTTTATAGTTGGTACACTGCAAGGACATATCAAGACATACCAACCCTATTAATTTCAAGTTCCTATGTGTTTTCCATCAATAGTTATACGCCAAACGACATATTTGCGTATTTAACCTTTGACCCCAAGTGACGTCACGCAAAACTAATCACTGTTGGTGCTTTTGTACCTTTGTTGAGATGCATCTGCTCCGTAAACTTGAAGGTCCTACCAGTTGCCATTCACAAGTTATTAGCGTTTGATCAGAATTTTGATCATTTTATTTGATTGACGTTTGACCTTTAACCTTACAACTGCCACCCCCCAAAAGTTGTTAGGCACAAGTTCACATGGAGGTCTATCATCCCTGGGAATTTCAAGTCTCTAGCATCAGCGGTTCAAAAGCCTTAGGCTGCACAAATATTGGTGTTGAAAAAAAAAAAAAAAGAAAAAAAAAAAGAAAAAAAAAAAAAAAAAAGGATTTTTCGGAAACAAAATATTTTTTATCTAGAAAGTGGGGGGCTGCCGGGGAAAGTTAGGGCGACCAAGGTGTAGACCTAGGTGGGACACACATTTGAACTCTAGGTCACTTTTGAATTGGAGCAGTAGTTTAGCAGCTACAGCTGCTGGAAGTGTCAAAAAGTGCACAAATGGCCAAACAAAAACAACATGGCTTCCCTTTTCGGGAAGCCATAAAATAAAAAAAAAAGGATTTTTCGGAAACAAAATATTTTTTATCTAGAAAGTGGGGGGCTGCCGGGGAAAGTTAGGGCGACCAAGGTGTAGACCTAGGTGGGACACACATTTGAACTCTAGGTCACTTTTGAATTGGAACAGTAGTTTAGCAACTAGAGCTGCTGGAAGTGTCAAAAAGTGCACAAATGGCCAAACAAAAACAATATGGCTTCCCTTTTCGGGAAGCCATAAAAAGAATTTTTCGGAAACAAAATATTTTTTATCTAGAAAGTGGGGGCTGTCGGGGAAAGTTAGGGCGACCAAGGTGTAGACCTAGGTGGGACACACATTTGAACTCTGGGTCACTTTTGAATTGGAACAGTAGTTTAGCAGCTACAGCTGCTGGAAGTGTCAAAAAGTGCACAAATGGCCAAACAAAAGTAATATGGCTTCCCTTTTCGGGAAGCCATAAAAAAAAAAAGAATTTTTCGGAAACAAAATGTTTTTTATCTAGAAAGTGGGGGGCTGCCGGGGAAAGTTAGGGCGACCAAGGTGTAGACCTGGGTGGGACACACATTTGAACTCTAGGTCACTTTTGAATTGGAACAGTAGTTTAGCAGCTACAGCTGCTGGAAGTGTCAAAAAGTGCACAAATGGCCAAACAAAAGTAATATGGCTTCCCTTTTCGGGAAGCCATAAAAACAGAAACAAAATTTTATGCATTTGAACCGGGAATATCTGGAACAGCTGATAGGCTAGTTATCACCCCTGATGTGAACCAGGCACATTATTTAAGCGGCGCAATGGTGTAGTGGTAAAAGCATCTGCCTAGCAGTCGGTAGACCTGGGTTCATTCCCTTGTCAAGTCATACCAAGACTTTAAAAATTAGTATCCCCAGCTTCCCTGCTTGATGTTCAGCATTAAAAGGACAGTGCGATACCTTTACATTCGTGTTGTAAACATAGGTAGCAGCAACTTGAAAACCGCATGGTCATTTCGCTGTCTCCATCCTGGACAAGGCAACTTGGCAAATAAATCAGTGGAACTGAGTGGTAGGCAACTAGCACTAGGTGATTAATCTCACCTTTAAACCCTTTGTCATAAAGCTATGATTTGTTAAATTTCATATCATATTGCTTTGACACTTTTGTGTTTAGCATGTTACCAATACTGCATGTAAATCTGGATACCATAGGTTGTCATCAATCACAGATCAGTCATGTCACCTAGACTTGTAACTGAATCCCTCTAAGCCTATTTGTCGAAGTCTAAACATGTAAAACATTGTATATAGGCCTATTTTTCAAACCTAACTGCTGATGTTATCTTGAATCTCTTTCTCAAAAAGACATCATTTAAATCTAGTAATCAATATTTTACCTACTAGCCTGTAAGCCTATACCTAATACTATATTGCCTAGTAACTTTGACATGTTTCTGTAAGCTAAGCTATTGGCACCAGATTATGTAAGCCTAATCTGCTAATGAAAATCTAGCCCGGAGTCTACTCTAAACAAATGAAAATAAAGTTTTTTTCAGATTTGTTTGTTATTCACTGAATTAGAAAAAATTAGGCATAGAATTCCCATTTTGCTTCAATCGCCATTACTTTCTAGTTTTATATGTGGACTTGAATCTTCATTCCTAACCCTAGGCTATACTTAACGCCTAACATCCGTTTGCTCATGACAATAAAAATTACCAAAACGAACAAAAAACTTGAAGCATGGCTACAACAACAACAACAACATGCCAGATTGCCAGCATAGGCTTCTGGCCAATGAAGCTACTACAGTAATTTACCTGCAATGAAACTACCTACGCAAGATTGCAAGCATTTTGCCTACTTCTGGTCAATGAAGCCTAAAACTACCATTTTACCCCTGACATTTGACACCATAAAAACACGCCGTTCGCTGTCACGTGCCAGGCCAGTCAAAACAGCATTGGTCGAAAACTGGATATCAGTCTGTCCAAACGTCTTACGTATTGTTGCGCATCGCTGATAGAGACGCCAGCCGTCAGATACCAATCTTGGTACAAAACAAACTGTTGTTTGCGTCAGTGCAAAGCTGACGTTAAAGCTACAGTAGTTATAAAAGTGTGCACAAATAATAAAACGTCAAAAAAATTTTCCGACATAAAAGATACCAAGAAAGGGTTAAAAAATTACCAAAAAAATACCAAGTTTTTTTCAAATCAAAAATACCAAAAAAATACCAGAAGCTGTCAAAAATACCAAGATCTTGGTATAAATTACCAAGTATGACAACCGTGGTGTATTGATCTATGTGATTGTATTGTGATTGTATTGATCACAAGAAGCGAGAATTTTAATCCTTTGTTATCTCACAAAATGTGTCCCCAAGTAACCTTGTCAAAATTTTATGAAAAACGTAACAAGTAAAAAATGTCTGCTGCCGGTAATTTGTTAAAATTGAGAACTATTTTCGTTACTTTTAATTTGTATATTGTAACTTCAATTTATTTTATTTTGTTTCATTATTTTGCGACAATAGAAACGCGGTACGTGTGTCTCCAGAAATGTCAAAATCAAAACACATTCTTAAGCAAATTGGTAAAGCATTTTGACAATCCGAAATGAAGTTATTACGCACATTCGTAAAATATTGCACTTCTTTAAAAGAGAAGAGGCAGTCAGTAGTATTTGGTGTTAAAGTATAATGCAAACCAAACCTTTCATCATACTTGCTGTAATTACGCCGAAGCGTGAAACAAGTTTGCGAGGCCCATCTCCACGACATACAACCAGATGTCAACAAAACTTCTGCTGCCTGTTTCACCCCAAATAGGATCCTCTAAATAACATTTCTTATTATTACAATTAGTGACATTAAAACGTTGAAGCAGTGGCGAGTCATTTGAAACATTGCGTAGGATTTGACCGGCCCAAGAATCAAACTTCAGACCTCCAGCCTTAATGATATTAACGTTAACCATTACAGCCAGCAACCGAGCGGTTCGAGTCATAACTCGTAATGCATGCTGGACCTTGCTGGTATTTTATTGCACAGCAAATGCAAAGCCATGTCGGCTGCTATAATGTTTCCATAAATGAGTTGGCTAAACGATTAGAGCACTAGGATCGTGACCAAATGTCGTAGGTTCGATGCCTACCGAAGCTTCTTTCTATGATGCATATACTTCCCTGACATAAAAATGCCAGGTTTTGTCAATTGGATGAAGCCTGATTAAAAAACAAACAACTGCTCTTCCTTATCTCCCTCCTCTCCCTTATCTCCCTGCAACTTACCCTCATTTTCTGTAAAACCTTTTATACCTGAATATACTATAAGCCTACTGTAGGTGTAAATACTTAAAGCATGAGTTGTTACAGGAAAGAAAAGCAATTGCAGAGGATTACCTCTCCGACCTCCCTCTTTCGATCTTCGTGTTTGGACAGATGGCTCTGTTTCATCTAATTTTGGCCCTGGCGGCGTGGGTGTTTTTGCCAATCAGTGTGGCCCTCGGCTTGCCCACCTCTATGGTGAAGACCAAGTACATGAAGGGAAATCGTCTGGCATATAAAGTGTATAGAAAATGTATGTGAAATCAGTGCAGATGCTTGTGGACACCACGAACCGAGCACCTGATGAGAGGTGACAGAATTAATTGTTTTATATAAACAGTAAACCTGAAGTAAAACTTCTGCTGTCTGTTTCTCTCGTAATAGGATCATCGGAATAACCCTTGTTACCTTACAAAGATCCCAATAAGAGTGCAACAGACTTGAGTGTAAAGTAGACACTATAAAATAGAGATTTTATCTCAGTTTTGCTAATTGTAACAAAATATAAATACATTATTATTACATAACGCAATGGTGTACAGTAAATTTTTGAACATCTATCAAAAGGAAATACTGGTAACGTTCAGATAACGAACTGAATCGTGGCTCAAGAATGAAAGACTTAAAACTCACTGACCAGCACCGCTTACAAGTATCATGAGTTTGAGAAAATCAAAAAGTTCATGTAGAAATGCTCACCACAGCCAAGCGAAAAGTACAATGTTTCTTCTACAAAAATCTTGGCATTGCAATTACAAGTTTGCACAACGACTTCATTCAAAGTTGTGGAGCACAATCGCGTTATCACATCTATCAAAAATAAGATGCATATTGTAAAATATTATTACACTTGGTGAAAGATCGCTGGAAAAACTAAACTATTTCCAGCAGCACAGCCAAATGTTGAAAATCAATGCAGCATTATCCACAAAAACTAAGGCAAAATTAAATGTCAATTTTGCTAAATCACAATTCTGCAACGTAGTAACAAGCCACTTTAGCATTAACTCACTCGATATCATGTCACTCTCTGCAGCTTCCTTTGACATTTCAAGACGATTAATATTACGCTCATCTTGCTCATGCACAGCAGCTTAAAAAACAATCATATACTGCAACGTCGTGCCACTTTCTGAAGCTTTTCTTTAACATTTCGTTGCAAATGCCGTGACCTTTATTTTGTTCTCACTTCACCTTAAAAAGTTTCCAACCTTTCCATTTTAACATCATGCTAGGAAAACAACATTACGATAACGAAAATATTTGGTTCGCCAATATTTTCTTATAGGTTGTGCCTTTATTTTTAAAACTTGGGTAATAATGATACATCCCATTCCCATTGCAATTGAAATATGCTTGTTATGACTCAGAAGTGATGCAATGATAATAAAACAAAGTCTACTTTAACCCCATGAGATAAATTTCTATTAGTTAGCATTTTTCTTTTTTGTGTATATTGTCTGAAGATATCGTAATGCTACTTGGACTCATTTTGTTAAAGATAGTTTCAATTGGTCACAAAAAGGGCTTGAAAGATACTTAGGTCACTTTTAGGTCACAAAAAGGGCTTGAAAGATACAAAAAATTACTCCGAAGGTTGTTTAAAATAAACGTTCTAAAATTTTTACACTCAATTCCGTGACATGTTCTATGCTTTCCAGCAAGAAAATGCAACCCATGAGCCATTTCATGAATGACTGTTTCTAAAATTTGTACACTAGAGCAGCATGTTGAAAAAATGCATATGTAAAACGTTTTTATGGCCGGTAGTGGAAAGGCAAAGCCATACAAATTGGACTGAATTTTCAACTCAAGAAATGCATTGCTCATAGCTTCATAGCTTGCAAAGCCAATAGCACTGCTCGAATTTGGAAGGTCCACATCTGCTTGTATCACATACTTAATAGCATCGTATAACTGTTGAATTCGAATAGTTTTCTGAAGCTCTTTTCGTGCAACTTGAACAAGTTTTGCCAATTTGTCTTTACTAGAAAGTTTTAGTTTCTCTTCAACCATTTCACTCTCAGAGCAAGTCATGCAGGTCCACAGGTTGCTTTCAAAAGGCCTAACTTCACAACTGCGGTGAAACCAACTCTTACATTTAACACATTCCACAGTTAAATTTCCATCTGCTGGCATCTTGCAATGGCAGTAAAGTACACTGCGCATCTTAAACAAGGATTGTTTATTAAAATTCCTTGAACGAGAAACAACAACATTTTGGAGAAAAGTCGACAGATCATGTTTCTCCAAACAAATAAGTAAAGCCTTTCGCATAAATGCCTGATGAAACTACAGAGAGTTTGGATCAATATTTGAAACCAACGCTGTAGCAAATGCTATTGCAAACAAGCCGCAGTCATCATTTCCAACTTGCTGTTGCACATCCTCCACAGTAATTTCAACTGCTCCATGAGGCTTTACAAGCTCACATACAGTCTTTTCAACGTTTATTGGATAATCAAACTGATCATGTTTTTTACTTAAACAAAGTAAGCTATCATATGCTTTGGAGAAAGCAACAGATCGCACTACATGTCCAGGTAAAGCTTCGAATTGTGTACGACCTTGTGCAAATTAATCTGGGCAGTTGAAAAAAACGCATGAATTTAAGACATTTTGCTTTTATTTGAAATTTGGAGAAAGCACAGTTTATTTTTGTGGATATTGATAATTGAAATGTCCACCACTTGCTTTGAGGACTAGATCTACTCGTTTTTTCATTGACAGCACCAACTTTTTGCAGACGATTTTGATTTCATCATCGTGAAACCATATGTGTATTACAGACTAAATCAGCTTGGTTTTGTAGTGCAGTCCTGCTTCCTCAGGCGATTTTTCACAATAAACCACAGGTGTTCTACAGAATTGAGGTCTGGAGTATTACCAGGCCATTCCAGCACTTCCATTTTCACTTTTTGAAACAATTTGTATTACAAAAATAAAAATCCTCTTTGATACTCTTCTTTTTATTATTGGCAAACAAGTTCTGCTGTTCATCATCCCCTCAATAGGCTCGAGAGCTCCCGGGCCATTGACAGAAAAGCATCTCCAAACCATCTTGTTGTCTAGATATTTAACGGGTTAAACAAAGTGCTCTTCTCGAAGTGGCTAATCTTCATCCTCAAGTTATTTTTCAACAAAACTCTGCTCCAGGCCGCAAGAGCAAGATTATTACAAATTGTTTCAAAAAGTGAAAATGGAAGTGCTGGAATGGCCTGGTAATACTCCAGACCTCAATCCTATAAAACACCTGTGGTTCATTGTGAAAAATCGCTTGAGGAAGCAGGACTGCACTACAAAAACCAAGCTGATTTAGTCTGTAATACACATATGGTTTCACGATGATGAAATCAAAATCGTCTGCAAAAAGTTGGTGCTGTCGATGAAAAAACGAGTAGATCTAGTCCTCAAAGCAAGTGGTGGACATTTCAATTATCGATATCCACAAAAATAAACTGTGCTTTCTCCAAATTTCAAATAAAAGCAAAATGTCTTAAATTCATGCGTTTTTTTCAACTGCCCAGATTAATTTGCACAAGGGTGTACTTTCGCAAAATACATTTGAGAGAGTTATCCAATGACAGTTACGAATGTTCATGATCTGCCCATTTTTTTCCATTTTCGAATGAGAGTGAAACCCCTCGGCTTGAGCAGTTATAACATCTTGGAGTCCATGCATATCATCTGTTTTCAAAAGGTTCATGGCTGCATTGATGATATTAGCATCATTAAGCCAAGCATGTGGATCAAGCAATATGGACTTGTCGGTTTGATGTAACTTCAAATCAGGAATCCACATTTGTCCACTAGTGCTTTTACAAGCTACATCAAGAGTAAGTAAATCATCATCAAGAAATCGATTGTCAATTGTCAAGTCAATTACATCAGCCTGAGCAATGTTTACCTGGTTTAAACTTACTATTGCCTTAGCTTTTTCCTCAAACATTCCTTCATTACTTTTCATTTTTGATTGCACATCAATGTTGTGAAGTGTCTCACTGTTGGTAGATGGCATAAATCCACTCTTTTTTGAAGATGCTGTTTTTTTTAGAAATGCTTTCCCTGAAATTCTTGTTATGACTCAAAAGTGATTCAGAGCTGGCTGGCGCTGCATGATTATGATTAGGGCCATTTTTTTGACCTAAAAAAATATATTTTTGACTTTATTTTAGTAAAATTTTGACTTTATTTTGACTCAACCGCTTCCGCGTATTATTTATGTCTTGTTGCACTTTATTAATTAAATATGTTTTATAATCTGCAATTTGCATAAGTTTTTAAAGAAAGAGGTAGCCTGCTTCGAACATTTTCTCAATTACTCAGTGTTGAAGCTAATGCAACAAAGCGACGCATGACGTTAAAACCTAGGATAACGAGCCATTGTGTGTACCGGTTTCAATTAGTGTGTAATACAAAAATTGCGTTGCTATCGCAACTGCACAGTGCATTAACAGTATGTCTATGATTTTTTTAACGAAAGCCACGCAGCATGATAATAAGGACGTTTCATTGTAATACAGCATCATATATTTTTTTACGTTCTTAACATCAAAATTTCTGTCTTTTCTCAGTAATTTATTGAGCATAGAAAACGACCTCTCAACAGTAACAGAGGTTGGCTGGGCTTTTTGCAATAGTGCGTAGCTTGTTGGGTCAATTGTCAAGTTGGTACAGTTTATTATTGTTTCTAAATCAGAGTTGGATATTCGTTTGTTAATGTAGTCTTTAATTGCGCAAGGATCATCATCGAATTGCATACTCTTCAGCAGTCCGTATGCTTTGGTTATTGTGCAGGCACTTCCTTCTAAGAACTCTAAGTTGGCTGCTACAATCCGGTATTGATTTATTTTAACCAAGTCCGACACCAAACCTTCCACATTGATAGCGTCTTTTGCTCTGCTGACTAAGAGGCCTGCACTTGTCCGATTGTTGACAATGGTGCGAACAGCTGGAAGGTCCTCACTATAATATAAGGCAGCTCCAAGCCAAGTTGCCCATCTTGTAATTACAGGGTCAGGAGGAGATGGCAGACCAGCATCATGAAAATCTTTCTAGCGATCTTTGTTTTTGATTGTTGCTGCCTCGATCGTTGCTGTTACTTCATCAATATTTTTAAAATGAGCACGCACACGCATAGCGCAGTTATGTAGTAAGTGCGCAACGCAGGTGACATGCATCAAAATAGGGTATAATTCCTTTAATGTCTTTCCAGTCGAAGACATGTTGTTACCGCAAGTTTCGATCCCGGTCAGTAGAATTGAACTGTTCGCTCTGTTTACTGTTTGCTGAAATTCCGAAAGCTTCTGTAGGCCTAATCATTGTTGGGTTTTCAAGCTTTGATGTAATACTGTGATTGATTGTTATCTGCGCAACTGTATAGGCACTAATTACAAACTGTTCGAAATGTGATTTCTTGCCACGTTGCAGTTGCAACTTGAAAGCGCAGAGTACGTAGTGTATTAGAGTTGAAGAAATTATTCGTTGCTACTGGACAGTTTATTGGGTAATAATTCTGTTCTATCTCATTTGCTATTGATTCTATTTGATTTAGATCTTGAGTTGTGTAGCGACAATACTGTAGTTTATTGTTAGATCCTGATGCGAAAACTGTTGGTAAGTGTACTTTTTATATTTCTCTTCGTGGTATTTAATTTAATTTATGTTTCGGTAGTCTATATTTCTTTGATATTGCGTTAATCGTTTATATAATATTTTGTTTAATTATTTTGTTAACGTTCTGTAACTTATTTAATAGAAAACCACTATCACTGTTCGGAAGTGCGTTTTTGAATCCTAGCATTAGCGAAGCTGCCGCTACACAATCAAGTTTTCAACAGTTTCGACAAATTTTTACAAGTTTCAACCGTTGCTGATTGATTTGAAGACATCTGAAGGTAATATCGTTTGTTTTTGGTAATTTCTTGGAGGATGGAATGCGATCAATTTAAAAGAGTCCTTTCCCGATTGGAACACTATTATTTGGAAGCAGACAATGTAATTTCCACGGAGGGCTCGTCTAGTTTGCTGACACCTATATCATCGAAAATTAACTCGTATACAGCGTATTTGGAGAAGTTATTCATTAACCTGCCGACGTCGTTAGATCCTCAAGTGAAAAGTCAACTTGAAAACGCGCTCAAAGAGCAGCATTCAAAAAAGTCTAAATTTGACTCTAATGTAACTGAGTATTTGAAATGTCTCGACGTGCCATCAACTGACATCGCCACCATCTTATCTGCCCCTCGTACGCTGAGATCGCAAAAATCGATAACGATAACCACCACTTCAACGTATAAAAATGCTCAGTTAGTTGCTAATGAACAGTTAGCACTATTAAAATTATCTCATCTTGAGGAGCAACAACAATTAGAGCGTGAAGAGTCTGAACTTAAATATCGTCGCGAACTCGAAGAAACCGAACGTAAGCGTGGATTAGAACTTGAAGAGGCCGATCTTAAACGCAGACGCGATATGTTAAAGGCCATGCAAGAACTGAAAGAAGCTTCTTTGCAGAGGCAAGTAATTGAAGAGGAAACTGAACGCGGGGGTTACATTTCGACCGAAATTAATCACTTTAAACCAAGAATTGATTTAACTTCTCAACCTAAAGAAAACTGTGGTAAAGTACCGCCTTCTATTAAAACCCAACAGAAGTTCTCTGAACTAAATCAAACTGATAGTATTAGTCAAAGGGATCTTTGTAATAGAGCTAGTACTTCTAAGGCCCTTCATTCGGCTAGCTCCCCTTTTAGAAAGCAGATTGATGCTTATTACCCGCCAAAGCAATCGTTGCACCCATCCCAGCCTTACTGTTTGAACTATGATCAAGAAGCGGATGGAGGCAGCGCAACGAATCTGAATAGGCCTGAAACGAGACCGTTTCGCTGGCTCAATGCGTTGGAGCAGCATCAGCCTCAAAGCATTCACTTAGTCAGTAAACCGCGAACACAGAATAACGATATGGCTAACCCAGTACATGAGGAAATGAATTTAGCGCAACCAAGGGAGGAAAATAAAACTCGTTCTTCCCAAGCAGGGTTTCAAAACTCTGTCGAAAACAAACAGTTACATAATATGGCTGCGGCGTTGCAACTTTCCAGAGAAATTCCTCAATTGGAAGTGGTGAAATTCAATGGTGACCCGAGTACATACGCTAAATTTATGCACTCATTTGAATTAATCGTTAATGCCGCTAACTTGAGTAACTGCAAGAAGTTAATGTATTTGGTACAATATTGCGAAAGCGAGGCGAAACAATTAATCGAATATTGTCTTTTGTTGGATCCCAATAATGGCTATCCTCGAGCGTTGAAACTTTTAAAGGACAATTATGGGAGACCTAACGTTATAGCACGCTCGTATTGCGACAAGTTAACCAAAGGCCCTTACATCAAAATCGATGATTACAAAGGTTTGGGAAATCTCGCTCAATTACTAGAGGAGAGCGAAGTTACAATGAGATCATTAAACTATCATGCTGATTTGGATAATTTCAACACCATTCTGGCCATCGTGAAGAGATTGCCCTTTGCTTTACAAACTCGTTGGCTACGAACTGCTACTGAAATAGAAAAACGAGGCACAGACCCTAAGTTCAAAAACCTTGTAAAATTTGTACAAGACGAAGCCGAAATTGCAAATTCGTCATATGCCTCAGCAATAAACCAACGCAACAAAAAGAAAAGCGGCTACTCGTTCTTCGCAAAATCATCTAAGCCGAAAGGGACTACTACGAACGAACGGGATCGTAATAAAACTAAGCACTGTGTCTTTTGCGAAGGTGATCACAAAATTGATGATTGCACTAAGTTTGCTGAATTGGCAATGCACGATCGAATCTCGTTTAATCGTAAAAATCGACTATGTGACAATTGCTTTAGAGGAGGGCACATCTCGAGTTACTGCAAATCTAACAGCTCATGTACGATCAAAGGTTGTTCGCGAAAACATCATACATTGCTGCATCGTGATTTTAATTCATCAGCATCTGTGCGCAATCAAAACGAATCAAACGCTCCATCAACCTCCAAATCATTACCAGAAACTTCACGTGCTGTGAATTTTTCAACTAGACCTAGTAGCTCTGATGTGGATTGTGTTTTTCTTAATGTTGTGCCTGTAAAGATATTTGCTAAAGGCCGAGAAGTTTATATCTATGCCTTTCTTAATGAAGGGTCGACCACCACACTTTGCGAACAGAGCCTGTTCGACCAATTAGGCATCGAAGGCGAAAATGTGTCTATCAACCTTACAACAGTAAATCATAGAGCCGCAAGTTATGAAAGTAAAAGAGTGTCTCTGACTGTTACTGGAGTGGCGAGTGACGAGTCGATAGAATTGAATGAAGTTTACTCCGTAGCTTCATTGCCTATAAAGCCGAATAAACCTTTGACTGCAAAAGAAATAAAGTCTTGGCCGCACCTGAGGGAACTTCATCTTCCAACCATTTCTTCCTCTGTGGGTTTGTTAATTGGAATCGATAACCCCGAGCTGTTCTGGACGCTGGAAGAAATACGAGGAAACCGAGGAGAGCCATTTGCAGTTCGAACAATATTAGGTTGGTCGCTTGTTGGCGCTATTTCCAGATTTCAGCAGAATACTAAGTCCATCAACGTAAATTTTGTGAGAAGAACTGATCAAGAGCTGGAAGACCAAATGGAAAAACTCTGGCAAATGGACTTGCTTCCTGACCCTGCTACATCTGATACTGGTCTCTCCAAAGAGGATAAGTTGGCTCTAAATACCATGAAGCAAAGCATACGTTTGGTAGATGGACGTTATCAAATTGCGTTACCCTGGAAGCCAGGAGCACCCAACTTCGTTAATAATCGCTGCTTGGCAGAGTCAAGGTTAAATGTCTTGCAGAAAAAATTGGACAAGAATCTCGAATTAAAGCAGAAATACACCGCTGTGGTTGAAGATTATCTCGCTAAAGGCTACGCTGAAAAAGTGGAAACCGAAAAATCTTACTCGGAAATGTGTTGGTATCTACCCCATCACGCAGTTCTTAATCCTCGCAAGCCGGATAAGGTACGGGTCGTATTCGACTGCAGCGCCACGTTTCAAAAACAATCGTTGAATCAACAGCTACTTCAAGGACCGGATTTCTTAAATAGTTTGGTTGGAGTTCTACTTCGCTTTAGAAAAGGGAAAATAGCAATGTCAAGTGACATAGAAGCCATGTTCCATCAAGTGAAAGTGGAGCCAAAGGATCAACCGTTTCTTCGTTTTCTGTGGTGGCCGCAAGGAAACACAACCCTTCCACCTGAAGATTATTGCATGAAAGTACACTTATTTGGCGCCACATCCTCGCCAAGCTGTGTTAATTTTAGTTTGTTACGAACGGCTGATGACAACTCCGGCATATTTGATCCAGTCATTTTGGAAACTGTGAAGAAAAACTTTTATATGGACGATTGTTTAAAATCAGTTGCTAGTGAAGAAGATGCATTTTGGTTATTTCAAAATCTGACTGATCTGCTTCAAAAAGGAGGATTTCATTCGACGAAGTGGATAAGCAGCAGCAGCGAGGTTTTAAAGAAAATACCGGACGTAGAAAAATCATCAAGTGCCTTTAACCTGGATAAAACTTCAAATTTACGTGTCTTAGGGGTTAAGTGGGACTTCAATCAGGATAAATTTCAATTTGAATCTTCTGTTCAAAAAAAACCTTTAACAAGAAGAGGCATTTTATCCGTAGTCAGTTCAATCTTTGATCCTTTGGGATTTGTGGCCCCAGTAATTTTAACTGCTAAGCTCTTGTTGCAGGATTTTTGTCGGCAAAGATTGGACTGGGACGATAGAATATCGGAAGAAGATGCCATGAAATGGAACCAGTGGATTAATAACCTACATGCTCTCGTGAAACTGGATATTCCACGCTATTTGTTTCCACGAGAATGCGATTTTACCTCGATTAAATCTATCCAAATTCACCACTTTAGTAATGCATCTTCGTGTGCTTATGGGGTCGTGACGTATTTACGATGCGTGTTGACAAACGACGATGTTTTCTGCCGTTTTGTATTTGGCAAATCGCGGTTGGCTCCACTTAAGACAATTTCTATTCCACGTTTAGAATTGACAGCTGCGGTTCTTGCTGTAAAAATTGATCAAATGCTTCAACGAGAAATGAATTTACCGAATTGTCATTCTATCTTTTGGACCGACTCTACTGCAGTCTTGCAAATGATTGTAAATACTAACAAACGTTTTCCCGTATTTGTGTCAAACAGGTTGACGAAGATTGAAGAAAACACGTCCACGAACCAATGGCGTTACATTCCTTCGAAGGACAATCCGGCTGACCTTGCTTCTCGAGGGACCGATCCTGGAACATTTGTGTCGAAATCGTATTGGCTTCAAGGTCCTAAAGTTTTGTTTAGGAGAGAGAATCTTTGGCCAGAACCTCCATGTCCTTTACCAAGTCTTCCAAATGAATTTTCGGTGTTAAAAAGGGTTAGTGGTGCCGTGTCACAGGTAAAGAAAGAATTTTGCATGCAAACTCGTTTCGCTCGCTACTCGAATTGGCATAAACTAAAAAAAAGCGTTGCTTGGCTTCTGCGTTTAAAAGGCAAATTGTTGCACAAAGACGTATCTGTGGGACCTATTTCGGTCGATGAACTGGAACGAGCCGACCAGGAAATTGTTAAATGCGTCCAGCAAGAAACCTTTGCTGAAGAAATTGCTCGAATGCAATCTCACAAGAACCCACGATGTCTAAGTAGAAGCTTGTTAAAATTAAACCCATTTTTTTGCAAAGGTGTTCTTCGAGTCGGAGGACGTCTACAGCAGTCAGCACAGCCATATGATGTCAAGCACCCCATCATACTCCCGAGCTCCAGCCACGTGACTAAACTCATTATTGAAGACCACCACCGAACTGTTGGACATTCGGGGACCAGTTTCACTTGGACGTCACTGCGACAAAAGTACTGGATAATTCGTGGAGCTGCTGCAGTTCGAAAGACAATAGGCAAGTGTACTCAATGTAAAAAACGAAACGCTAAGCCTTTGGAGCAAATTATGGCTGACCTACCGGAAGAACGTTTCGCTATAAATAAGCCACCATTTTATAATGCTGGGACAGATTACTTTGGTCCATTTTTTATTAAACAGGGAAGAAGCCGGCTGAAAAGATATGGATGCATCTTTACATGCTTGACAACCAGAGCTGTGCATTTGGAAGTTGCTCACTTTATGACGGCGGATTCGTTCATCAACGCCTTTCGTCGATTCATTTGCAGACGCTGCAAGCCACACACTGTTTTCAGCGATAATGGTACCAACTTCATCGGCGCTGAAAAGGAGCTTCGACAGTCTCTGAAAAGCTTCAATCACAAGTATGTGGAAGAAAAGTTATCTCAAAAGGGTATTCGCTGGAAATTCAATCCACCAACTGCAAGCAACTTCGGAGGCATTTGGGAACGCTTGATTAGATCTACCCGGAAAATTTTGAGTTCGCTACTAAACCAACAAACTGTGACGGACGAAATGTTGTTAACCCTGTTTGCTGAAGTCGAAAATATTCTCAATTCTAGACCACTTACTCCCATAGTAATTGATCCCGAAAACAATGAGCCGCTGACACCTAACCATCTACTCCAAGTGGGTTGCTCACCTAACTTTTTTCCTGGGGTGTTTTCGAGCGCAGACAATTACTCCAAACAGCGTTGGAAGCAGGTTCAGTTCCTTGCCGATCAATTTTGGGTCAGATGGTCACGGGAGTACTTACAAACTCTGCAAGTGAGACAAAAATGGATGACTAAGTGCCCTAACTTGCAACTTGACGATATTGTACTCGTGTGTGACCGCAATTTGCCACGCGGACTTTGGGTTATGGGACGCATTATCGATATTTATCCAGACCGACACAACATTGTTCGGCAAGTGCTTATAAAGACTGCCACGACTGAACTGCGCCGACCGATTACGAAGCTGTGCCATATTTTGAGACCAAAAACAGCTGTTGACAATCGCCTTTAATTAGCCTTGATAAATTAGATCTATTCTATAGTTATCCCTTTTGTGTGCTTGATGATATTTACGCTAAAATCTTTTTGTGTCTTGTGCGCTTGTGTGATATTTCGTGCTTGTGTGATATTTTTACCTTTGTTCGAAAAACTGTTTGATTTCGATCACTACGGCTAATATTGTAGAAGCTTGAAAGTCGGCTTAATGCATGTAATCGATGTTATTCTCGTAAGCCCTAATCGAATAGTTACTTGAGTGAGTCTCAACTATCATGCCGATCGGTGACGTATCTCTCGAAGCTGAGAGAATAGTTTTGTAAATATTATACACTCGCTGTTTCGAATCAGAAATACAATGTGACCTACTGCATACTGCTTGCTCTGTTATTTGTTTAATGTTATTCGAAGGCTTCTACATGTAACTTGTGTTCGGTGTATTACAATATTAATCTATGATGTTACAAATTGGTTTATAATCTCTTTAGTATACGTCATTTATTTGTTTTATTTTTTTGTGCTTGTTTAAATGTTAAAATTTCTTTCACTTTCAATCACTTCGCTGATAATAAGTTTTGAAGTGCACTTTACTACGATTGCAGAACGTTTAATTAATCGTAATTGCTTGTTAAGTTATTTCTCTTCTGTTTTGGTTTGTGTTATTGCCCTGCCATACTCGGGCGTTTCTTGTTAAACGCTTGTGTTGGAGATATTCATGGAATATGGAAGTAATCTCTACTTGCTCTTAATTTATGTATAAATGTACCCCCAGTGTACATTTGGGTGGGGCTATGTTACCGCAAGTTTCGATCCCGGTCAGTAGAATTGAACTGTTCGCTCTGTTTACTATTTGCTGAAATTCCGAAAGCTTCTGTAGGCCTAATCATTGTTGGGTTTTCAAGCTTTGATGTAATACTGTGATTGATTGTTATCTGCGCAACTGTATAGGCACTAATTACAAACTGTTCGAAATGTGATTTCTTGCCACGTTGCAGTTGCAACTTGAAAGCGCAGAGTACGTAGTGTATTAGAGTTGAAGAAATTATTCGTTGCTACTGGACAGTTTATTGGGTAATAATTCTGTTCTATCTCATTTGCTATTGATTCTATTTGATTTAGATCTTGAGTTGTGTAGCGACAATACTGTAGTTTATTGTTAGATCCTGATGCGAAAACTGTTGGTAAGTGTACTTTTTATATTTCTCTTCGTGGTATTTAATTTAATTTATGTTTCGGTAGTCTATATTTCTTTGATATTGCGTTAATCGTTTATATAATATTTTGTTTAATTATTTTGTTAACGTTCTGTAACTTATTTAATAGAAAACCACTATCACTGTTCGGAAGTGCGTTTTTGAATCCTAGCATTAGCGAAGCTGCCGCTACACATGTACCGAGCAGCATCAGTCAAGAACAACGAAAAATTCTCGCGTTATATTTCAAGTTGTCGCAATATGTCATCCACAGTGTGCAGAATAATACTGCTATTAACATTGCGACCGCTGTCAAGTGGATGGCAATTAACGAGGAATGTCTGATTTGGAGCATCTAAGCTGCCCACAAGCATACTAATATACTTTTGTTTAGCTACCTCTGCTTCATACACAATCAAAAAAACATTTTTGTCACGACGTAATTCTTGAATTTGTTCCTCTTTTTGGGATGCCAATTTAGCAACACATGCCCGGGCTGCAGTCTCCGAAGGCAATACTTTTCCCATTCTAGCAAACCGAGACTTTAAAGAAGGATGGTTCAGTTTATGAAGTGGGATATCTGCAGCTAAGAATGAAGAAACAACCTGTTCCTTAAAGTTTACTTGATCGAAATGTAAAAAGGTTTGCTTACTTTGAGATTTGCTTTTCGTCTCCAATTTTCCTTGGTGTTGCTTACTTTTTCGGTGGCTTTCCACAAAAAACTTTTAGTTGCATTTGACTAACACGTCGCAAAGGTTGCATCGCAAGTCGCCGGCAGGAGCTGCCGAAAACTCATCCGGATATTCCTGGCAAGTTTGGCTAACTTTCGCTATAGAAGATTTGGCTTGTTTTGGCATTCTTTGCTTTGCAAGCTACAACTTGAAAGACCACGTGTAAAGAGCGCAAGGCTTTTATAGGATTAGATTAATTGTCTACCAATTATGCATTTATGCATCAACAATGACGTTTCATGCATAATAAGTGCTATTTTCTTCTCAATTACCGCACGCGTTATTGTGACGATAGTGCAAATATTGCAACTATTTCAAAAGTTTGAAATCAAATAAAACTGCGCATAAAATTTTAATAGCAGCTCAAAAATTCAAAAAAATATTTAAAAATTTAAATTTGTTCGTTTTTGTGAGGGAATTTTTGATAAAGACAATTTTGACAAATTTTGACTTTATTTTGGCTTATAAAATCTACCAAAACAAACTCCTGAACACCTGAAACGAACGTTAGTACACATTTGATCATGTAACAAAATCCTGAAAAAATTTTGACTTTATTGACTTTAGCGGGCCCTAATTATGATCGTTAGTTACAATAACAGCAGCATCTTTCTTCTGTAATGAAACTGACATTGCTATGTCATTGTTGTTGTCATTGTAATTGAAGCACAGCTACTCATTTGAAAACTCAGTCGTCCCAGCTTGTCGGTGTAAACTGGTTGCTTCGACGCTTTTTCCATAAAAGAAACATTGAATGTATTCACCTTTCCATTACGTATATGAATGAAATATAACAGGGTAAATGGTAGGCCTTGAAGACTTACTAAATAAACGCTGTAAAAACCAATTCTACGACTAGTTTCGCGGTTTGACCGCTCATCAGGTAGACTCAGGTTTTGAATCCAGGACCTTGTGATTGAGAGCGTTACCTCTCCAACCACTCGGCCACCGAGCTTACAGCGTTTTTAATGCAATTTTCAGCTATACATACTCAAGCCCCTGCAACTGCAGGCTTAGCATTGAGCAGTTAGCCTAGTTGGCATGTATCGGCAATGGCAGGCCTGATTTTACAAGTAATGAATGAAGAGGAGCCGATGTAAGTCTATATATATGAAATATAACAGGGTAAATGGTAGGCCTTGAAGACTTACTAAATAAACGCTGTAAAAACCAATTCTACGACTAGTTTCGCGGTTTGACCGCTCATCAGGTAGACTCAGGTTTTGAATCCAGGACCTTGTGATTGAGAGCGTTACCTCTCCAACCACTCGGCCACCGAGCTTACAGCGTTTTTAATGCAATTTTCAGCTATACATACTCAAGCCCCTGCAACTGCAGGCTTAGCATTGAGCAGTTAGCCTAGTTGGCATGTATCGGCAATGGCAGGCCTGATTTTACAAGTAATGAATGAAGAGGAGCCGATGTAAGTCTATCGGCTCCTCTTCAAGTAATGAATGAAGAGGAGCCGATGTAAGTCTATCGGCTCCTCTTCATTCATTACTTGTATATGAATGAGTAAGCGAAATAAGAAAATGTGATTTACAGGTTTCGTGTTGTTTAAAAACCTGCTGCTGTAGCGATAAGCAGCATGTAGTTGCTCATCACGCTGAGTATTAACCAAACCATTCAATTCTTTGAATAAGGTAATTCGTCTCAATATTTCCTTTTCACTAGTTGTGTTTGCTTCATCAAACCGGTCAAACAGACACAAATGATAATTTGAACCAGTAACTGGATGCACATCTGAAGACGATGATGGGGTTTTCAGAACATCATTTTCTTCCGACCAGGGAAGAGAGACCCTGCGTTGCTTTTTCAATGTTTCCATCGGTAACATCTGTAACTATTCCACTATATGGAGAAAACATATTTGGTTTCCGTTTATTACCATGAGCAACTACCACATGAGCCATGTCTACTATGCAAACGTTTGGCAGATGCTTCGTTGACAACAGGAGGTCCACATAATCCCGTGGACTTTCAGCTTGAAGTACAAACTTCAGAAAGTACACAACTCCATGGGGGCAAACTCCAGAAATACAGCCTCCAGAATACCCCAATAATTTGGAAAAAGCCTTGTTAAATTTGCTGTTGTCTTCGCTTATAACACGTCGCGGTTGCAATATCATATCAAGCTTCGATCCATATGTTTTACAACCTAAACTCTTTGCAAATTTTTGAACTTCTCCAGCAGTGCTTTGATTTAAAAGTTTAAACAACCTTTCTTCAATAATTTCCCGACAATCGTCTTCATATTTCAAAGACCCCTTTTTCACTTTACGATGTTTAGTGTTAAGCAGTTGTGGCTGTGCTCGAGTATGTTTTCCTATGTATGGAGCCCAATTTAGCAGTAATGACTCAACTTGAAATACTGGAATTTCCATACGGCCAAAGCCACGCACAATCTTAGAAAGTTCAGCTTTTCTCCAAAATAAATCAGAATTTACTTCATCACATAAATCTTCATCGTAATCATCAGGTAGTTCAAGCTTTTCTGCTGAGCAGCGAAAAGAGATTTTTTTGTTCAAATCCATGATCATTATTTTGGGATGAAATCCACAAAGCACACACGAACATTCGTACTGGTGATTGACAAGACTTTCAAAATGTAAATAAGCATTGAACACAAGTTGAGAATCTAACGATACATTTAGTCTAGACTGAATGACTAAATTTGCTTATGCTCCCAACTGGTATGTGTTGTTGCAAGCAATCTCGAAGAAAAAGACAAAAAGGAATTGTCAACAGAAACGTGTCATTATAATTGTGGTATCCATCGGAATATTCCTGATAACGAAAGCAAAGATCACACTTGGAACACTTTCGAAAAAATGTCTGAACATCTTCGACTAGGTTGTTTAGCGGTTTTATCCACAACACACGAGCTTTTGAAGTTACTCTTCTAGGTTCCTCAAGTGATATGTTACAATAAAAACAAGTTGTCTCTTGTGGATAAAACCGTGAGCATGTTTTAATTATGGAAACTTTATAATCAAAAGGATTTTTTTTTTCATTTCGTAAATATTCACACATTTGAGCAACTATTTTGGGTTGTTCAGGAGGATATAAGCAATTTTTATCAATAGGCCTAATTGTAGTTGGATTGCACTGCACTATTTCGTCACTGTCACATTTCACTATTTAATCACTTTCACTGCTTCCAAGAAACTTCTTCAACATTCCTTCCAGAATCAAGTACCACTTGCAAACAGCTTTATGAACACAACCACGCTTTCTCAAACAACAACAGCTATCCAAAGTGCCTTGCTTCAAATCTGCAGTGACTGTAGCTTGTCCAAGCTTTGCATAATAGTGCACTCCTCCATCAAAGACAGAAAAATGCATAAAACGGTCTCCATCTTTGATGGCAACTATCAGATGAGCTTGTTGTATCTCAGCCATATCTTGCAAATTTTTGCAATGCTTATTGTTTCATCTCGCAAATTTTTATATTCTCCACTACTCGACAAATTGTTTAGGCAATCATAAGATAGCACCTTCTTCTCCACATATTCCGGAAACCTGCTGCAATCTTGCAAATGAGAACATTCAACAGTGAGCATACCTGAGCGCTTTGCTACTTTCATATACTCATTGCAGCTGGTTTCCTCGCATTGCGTTGTTACCGAATTTGGACCAACATATTTTTGTACATGCGTTCGATATTTAATCCCACCTTTTTGATGTTTGTGTACAAAAAATATTCCCTGGTTTTCATCCACACAAACAGCACGTGGCTTTAAGATGGTATTATGCATGAGCATGCAATGTCTTTTTGGACTTTTCGTATGCATTGACTTTCCACAATCGGTGCAAACAGCTAAGCTTGAAAATCCTTTATCATTCTCCAGCTCATTTGAACTGACACCACGCAGTTAATCACTTTCTTTGATCTCACAAGTAGCTGTTGTTGGATTTTTCTGAACTTTTGAATGTGGATCTTTTTTTGAATGTGAATGATGGATTTTTTCTGAATGTGGAGGTAATTGTTGGATTTTTTCTGAATGTGGAGATGAAATTTGATGATTTTTCAAGTGTAGTCGAAATCGCTGTTAATTAATAACTGTTTTCTGGTAAACAGGGCAGTGATAATGTGTTCGTTTGCACTGTCCTGAAGTAGCATGGTCAATTTTACGAGGTAAACAAAGTTCTTCCTGGAATTGTACAGCTCTTGAAGCATGCGCTTGAAGAGCATGCCGTTTGGCCAGAGAGTAACTATTGCTTGTAATGCTGTAATTGCAAAAGTTGCAATGGAAGTGTAACTTATTGTCTTGATAGCAATTTAAAGAACACTGGCGAATGATTTGTTTTACAGGCACACTGTCCATGTCCTTTTGTTGCAAAGCAGCCATTAGCAACACTGTAAGTAAAAACCAGTGAATGAGTGATTAATGCAATTTTTTATCGATCTATAAAGCTAAGTAATCTGATTTTGTTGAAAAAGAACTTAATGCAAATAGATACGTACATCTTGACTGATGGCTAATACAAGAGTAATCTGTAGAAATTTTAATTGAAAACTGAAAACAAAAGTTTACACCAACTAAATTAGATTACTAAAAATTAAGGAAGATCCTTCCAAGTTTATCATTTTCAGTTTACTCCAGCAAATGACTTTGCTAACCACTTTTTCAATTGACTGGTTACAAAACATAAATTGCAATTCACTAAAAAGCAGACTCAAAATTGTGGGTATATCATCATATCCAGTAACTCTAGGGCTGACCAATGACTTCACAATCTATACCACTATTCTTGATTAAAAAACTTTAAATTAGAAAACATGCATAAAATTTTCCTGTTACTTCTCAAACCCAAAATTTCAATTATTTTCTCATCAATGTAGAAACTGTAAGAAATGTTTCTCCTGAGTTAAGAAATAAAGCAGCTACCGCATTGCCAATTTATTCAAGTGATAAAACTAAAAACTGGAACTGCTTAATATGTACTGATCCATCCTTCAAATTGCAAGCACAAAACCAAAATTACAAGACACATAAATAATGCAGATGTGAAAATTCCATAACGCTAGATAATGTGATTAATAAAGCAAAGTAGGACTTTTTCACTTTACCGGTTTGACGTTAGATTTTTTTGACGTGATTGTCTTTAATATTTGTACTTTTTTTTGTATTTAGTTGCATATTCATCCTCCTATCACGAGAAAGCGATTAATGCGCTATACGAGCTCGCTTAGAATTTACCGGCTATCTTTCTACCACACCAAGATGGGGGAATCCCACTAAGTGCCTTTTCCAACGGCACAACATGTAAACTTGCCGGCTTAATAGATAATGCATTGGCGTAAATAATTTAACCGCTTGGGGAAGTACCACAAAAGCCAACAGCTAACTAAGAGGCACTGAAAGCTTTTAAAATAACAAAATCCAACCAGAAAAGTGTAGGACTGGAGGTGTAAGCTATAATAAAGTTTATATATAATTCTCAAAATTGAAGTGATTCTACACCAATTTTGTTGCAATTATTTTTAAGTGATTTCCCTAATGTCAAATTTGCCATAAATTTCCCTATGGTCAAATTTTATAAGAAATCGCTGATAATCATGAAAACCTAAATACTTGAAATGTTACTGATACTAACAACCTATAGTAAAATGAACACACACTAAAAATTAAGTTTAGATACCTTTTTCAACTTACAGAATTATACAATGTCTACCCCCTACCCAAAAACTGCCCCTACTGCATTATCAGCTTTTGTAACAGTTTTGAGAAGTTTTGAGATAACTACAGTTATAGACTACTCAACATAGAATTACCAGTCACATGTTTTTGGAATCTAAGAAAAATACTCTAGCATCTCCAGGAAAAAGAAATTAAAAACAATAACTGTTAGGGGCAAAAACATATTTCGTTTTTTTTTAAAGTATAGGGAATTTGTACACACGAATAATTTTATAATTTTGTAATTTATAACTCCGGACGCTCTAGGTCTTTGCGGCTAAAATTCAGAGTGAATGATCCCTAGGTAGGTGAGAGTAAACCCTAAATAATCAAAAAAAAATATTCAAAATTCAGCAAGTTACTGACGAATCTTATTTCTGGCTTATTCTATTGAAAATTATGTATACTGTCACTGTCCATTTTCAGGCAGTAGTTCCGCAGCAACTTTTAATTAAAATTTAACCAAAAAGACAATAAATCAGAACACATAATGCACCTCTACAAGCTAAACTTTTTCGAATGTCGCCAGCTACCTCTATTTATAGTTTTTTTCAACATCGAAATGGACAGTGACGTCATACACAAAATTGGCCAATTGCAGCGAAGCGGGAAATATTAATATTTTCATAAAGATGTAATCTGAAGTAAGTTGCAAGGAAAGCAACTTACTAGGAAAACATCCAAAAAGGAAAGCATCTTACTAGGAAAACATCTTATCTAGAAAAACATAGGAAAAAATTGCAAGGAAAGCAACTTACTAGGAAAACATCCAAAAAGAAAAACAAGGAAAGCATCTAAAAAGGCCATCAGTTGTTATCGTTACCATCTGATATTTTTCCATCTAGTACTATTCATCCATTTCTTTGTCTTTTTTCGCTATGTTTCTGTATTTTTTGCTCAGCTTTCTATTAGCTATGTTCATCTGACGAGCTCATAATGAGAGCGAAACCGGTCGTGAATTGCTACTTCTATCCGCAGCAATATTATTTTATAATGTTTTTTTTGTTGTCTGTTCTTTTTCTCTTTTGCAACTGCTATCCTTCTTTTCACTGTATTGAATGCCCAAACGCCAGATTGAGTAATTTTGTTGTGTGGTTTTCGATATGGTCCTCCCTGATTGTTATCACTGATGAGGGACGTAATCCCGAAACAGGATGGCTCAGGTCTTATCTTGTATGAAAATTATATATAAACATATATATATATATAATTTGTATGATAGTGCTAAAACACTAAAATCAATTTATTTCTTTAAAGTTTTTGGTCTTTTTGGCTAAAATTCTGTGTGAATGATGTGTAGGTAGTTGACAGTGAACCCTACAAAAGACGGTCTCAACATGCATCGCCCCCTGGTGATGTTTGTTAATTTTCCTGGATTTTACAAAGACATGGACTTTTATAAACAAATAGTATCATGTTTTTCTGCTTGGTCCCATTCGGTAATTAGGAATACCCCTCCAACGTTGCCAATAATGTCCAAATAGAGAAACTTCGAAAAATATATACCAGTACCAGTAACAATTCAAGTGAGAAGCTAAATCTTTACCAGGTGTGTGGCACATTGGCAATCCTTAGGCAGGAGCAGGAGGGAAAGCACGAGGAGAGAAGGTCAGTTGGGTACTTGGTACTGTCTACTAGTATATATAGCACCAAGCACCTAATTGACCTTCTCTCCTCATGCTTTCCCATGGTACTGTATACTGGTATATATAGTACCAAGTACCGATTTGACCTTCTCTCCTCATGCTTTCCCTCCTACTCCTGCCTAAGGATTGCCAATGTGCAACACACCTTTTCTGTATATAATATCCTGGTCTATTATGTCAACATTATTTGTAAGAAAGCCACCTCTGGTAGTCTCGGCTACATCATTATTTTCAATAATGTACCAGTAAACTGATGCCAGCATGCTACCCTGTGGTAGTTGATTTTTCCCACACCTCATACAGTCATAGGAGCACCATTTGATCAACGATCAGCATGCCGATATCAATATGAAACAAATCTAGTCATTTTATATAAAATTTAGTCATTTTATATACCGGTATATATATATTTGAAATATCAGGCTATCCTAGGTATAGGCAACTGCTGTTTTCTGTCCTCCAAGACCCTGCTTCCCCCTGCCTTCTCCCCCCCAAACCTTCTCTTCTTCCCTCTAGATCCTGCCAGATCGCCAATGCTCAATGAAGCATGGCTTCAATCAATTGTCCCTTCTCGACTCTGTTGTATAGACTAGACACTGATTCCTTAGTCCTTCTCTCCTTTAAGTCTACCGGTCTGCTGTTGACATGCTTAAGTCTATTTGCAACATCCTTGTCTATATGTAACATTCTAGGTAACTCCTATTCGTAACATTCCGCTCTGTTGTCGATTTGTAACATATCCCTATCCTATAAGTCACGTGACGTCATTCTTGTGTATAAGTAACATTCGTGGTAATTCCTATATGTAGCATTTTCTTGTCTATTTGTCACGTAACCTCTCAACCCTTCTCGAAAAATGGACATCTGCGGACGTGACTACCTTTTTTTTTGGTCTACACTTGCTTTTTTGCTTTTGGGCGGAGAAATGGACATTTGCGGACGTGATGACCATTCTTTTTGATCTGCACTTGCTTTTGGGCGGAAAATGGACATCTGCGGACGTGATGACCTTTTTTTGGCCTTGACTTGCTTTTGGGCAGAGAAATGGACATCTGCGGACGTGACGACCTTCAAAAAACCTGTTCTCCTTGTGCGTAGCGAAAATATGGTAACCCTAATAAAGGTTGCTGTGTCGATTTTGCCCCACTGCCACTTCCGCTTTCAAAAACTCAATGGCTGCACTACAACAGTCAGTCAGGTTCCACCATCAGTCCTAGACTCTTAGCCGAAGCTTTTTCCAGCATCAGCTCAGAGCTGGCCTGGTGAGCCGCAGTAGTCTACCATAGCACAGTGTATCCATTATTGCTAACAGAGGAACCACTCCCTGTGCTCAGTGCCCGGAATGAAAGTCAGAGTTGAGAGTTCATCTATAGTCTACTATATGGTTGTGCAACTTTTCCTCTTTTGTGTTTCTTCATTTAGCCGTCACGCTTTGTTGCAGCTGTACGCGCATCGAGGAAAAAGACAATTAACGCTTGAAAATAGGTTGAGCATACACATTATAAAACCTTAGAAAACAAAGTTTAATTGCTTTTTACTCAATACAATTGCTGCAAATTAATAAGCTAGACGTAGTCTATCGTAGATCTAAGCCTAACTGGTAGGTACATAGTTTTAAGTTACAGTAGTTAGTATCGTGATTTTCGTATCCTACCCTGCACTGTCGTACAGTGCTGTAGCTTATCGAGGAGCTTGCTACGGAAGTTGCCTTACATGTTGTTGCTTGCAGTTGCGGTGATCTATGCAGGTGCAAAACGACTACCGATGAGAGGTCTTGCATGCAAAAATAAAACAAAAAACTTAACCATCTAGCGTAGCGATGGCGGAAGCATTTCTAAAGTGGGGGGCCCAAAACCAATGACCTGATTTTTTTCACCAACAATCAAGGCCGGCAGTGGCGTAGCGAGATATCTTAAAGGGGGGGGGCATAATTTCCAATTTTTTTGTCAATCGTATTGTTTTCGGCAGAACTAATTTGAAACTGATTTAGAGACAAAAAAAGCTCTAGGGGGTCCGGGGCCATGCTCCCCCGGAAAATTTTTGAAAATTTACATGCTGTAACGGCTATTTTAGTCAGGGAGTCGAACCGAACCCGAACCGGAGTTTTATAAACCGGTTTTAAGCTATTTTTGTCGAACCTTAACCGAAACCGAACCTGAATTTTCAAAATCGCAAAGAGCGAACCGGAACTGAACCGAAAAACTTGAGTATTTGAGAAAATTTTAACCGAACCCGAACCGATTGAAAAAAGCGGTTCACTCCGTGACGTAACACGCCTCACTTTGAAGCTGGTTTGAATTCAAAATAATAGTCACTTATGTAAATAATCTATGCATGGTGAAAAAGTCTTTTACCATTAATTGGTTTTTAGGGATGTGCCTCAAGGAAAATTACTCGGACTCGCCGAGTGACGAGTATTCACATTTACTCGGCCGAGTATCTATTCTGCGACGTCAAGATATGAACTCAAAATCAGGTGAAGAGCAAAAAGGTCATCACGTCCGTATTTCGACTCAAAATCGGGTGCAGAGTAAAAAAAAGGTCAAAATTATAATGCTTTAATGCTCGGTAGAGTATCAATTAATACTCGGACTCGACTCGGCACATCCCTACTGGCCTTACTGCAAGTTAAAATTATGCACTATATTGGCCTGCCAATGCAAAGAAAAATTGCGTTGTACGTTTCATTTTTTAAATTGTGTTACTAGAACTATACCATTTTTTACTGTGAACCTGAACCGGAACTTTATAAACCGGTTTTGAAATATTTTTTGCTGAAGCGAACCCAAACCGAACCGTTTCAATTTATCTGAACCTGAACCTTAACCGGAACTGAACCGAAATTTGAAATCGCTGTTGAACCCAAACCGAACCTGAACCAGAAAAATCAAACGGTTCGACTCCCTGATTTTAGTGCTTTTCAAATAATTTTCAGACAAATTGTGTTTAAATTCTTTGACCCTAATTTTGAGTGCTTCACCAAATATGATGCATTCTGTTCGCACATTTTTAATTATGCGTGCTTAAAGCAGAAGGCTTACAGCTATCGAAGAGGTTCGAAATTATAGAAAAATTGTATGCATTAAAATATTTTTGAAAATAACTGGTAGGAAGATGCATATCCCTCATTCTACTCCTCTGGATTCGCCCCTGGCCATAAGCTACAGAAACCATCAAAAGAATGTGGCATATTTCAGTCACTTGGCACCAATGGTATTGTTCTTGTTTACTAAAAGGCAGTGTAAGAATTTCCGCACCTTCTAAGCTAAATTTTCCTACGTCCTTTCCTGGGTTACTTCCCTCATGCCGCGACGTTAATGTGCTTCTAAGTTCATGGATGCTCCTTTTTTATTTTTCACTTCGTATCCGGTTGGAACTTATTTCCTGCCCCAGTTGATTTATATTTTCATATTGGCAACCCTTGTCACGTTGCTTAATCAGTATAACAAGACGAGGGAGCCGAACGTGACTTGTTTTTGAGTTTAAGTTTTAATGCAAGCGGATGTGTAAACAAGCTTTTGTGTTCTTCATCGTGCAACTGTGCGAATTTGCAAACGAACGGTGAGTGATACTACAGTAAGTGTGCTTCTTTGAGATAATTTATTTGCCTGATAAATGTTTAAATTTCTGTTATTGTACACAGAAAAACTGCGTTCTTCAAGTGCGTCCTTGCGATTTATACATTTGTTGGAGTACATTTTGGATCTGCGCTTTCTTCGAAGTCTGGAATTACGTTACCTGTGTTAAAGCTGCTAATATTACTTGCAACCAAAACCAGTTCTGCGTGTTTCCTGTAACGAGAGAACGCAATTCAGTTAAAATCATCGTCCGTTACCATCGGTACAGCAAATAATTCAGAAGAGAGTGCAATCGGTCGAACTTTACACAGAAAATTGGACATTCGAACATTACTTTACAGATAAGACTTAATATAATTTTACATTAGTTTTTCGTTCGGTAAATTGCTTACTACCGGTGATTGTGTTGTGCTAATTTAGTTTGACTGCGTTGCTTCAAAGGCGCAACAACTGCCCAGAAAAGCGCGCGAGTTTTGACAAACTCGAGGAAATTTTCTTGTTCATCACATTTAAACGCTAGTGCCTTTTGAACCGAAGATTTATGTAACTGTGCTGGGCACCTTAGAGTGCTGCAAATTGCAACGAGGTTTTGCATTTTAACACTCTGATTTTAAATCTGATTATTACTTGATATTCCTTGACCGCGTTATTACAGCGGTATTGATTTCGAGTACCCTGTCGGATTGCGGGATGTTTTGCTACTGCATATTTATTTACTGTGTTTGCTTGTGTAGGAGTAATATTTGTGCGGCTTGTTTGACTTGTCTATGAAACTTAGAAGCGGCTTAACCCTCGGCATGAACTCTGACACCAAAGCTATTGTGGAGACTGTTGCGTCTCTCGGGGAGTTGTGTAAACGGGGTGAAATTTTGTTGGCTTCTGATAACTGTGATAGCATTTCTAATCTAATGCATCAAGTTAATTCTGTCTATGATAATTTTGTTACTTTATGCTCTAATCTAAGCGTTTGTGACATGATTCCTGGCACCTCTATTACTAAGTTAGATGTAGATGAAGGTTACTGGGATTTCAAATTAAAGGTTAAGAATTGGTTCGAGAGCTTTAACGCATCTTCTCAAAATCTTGGTGCTGCTCACCGTAATTCTTTACCTCAAGTAAGTTCTAAACTTCCTGAGTCGAATAAGATGCCAAGCGTATCTGAGCCAACATGCCCAAATGCTCCGACCGGTCAAAATTTTACAACTTCCGAGTTGAGTAAGATGCCAAGTGCTTCTGAGCCAAGGTCGAATGGTCATCCAAATACTTCAGTAACAAGTGATGGACTTGGTGACCGACACACATCACAGCCCAACGATCCTCCAAATTTTCCAAATCTTCGTCTAAGAAGTCACAACGGTCTAGATCCAGCAAATGCTCTGCTTCTAGTGCGAAAAGGGAAGCAGCACGCATTAAATTAGTACTTGCCCGCCTTTAGAAGCTTGAGAACGAAAAAAGAATTCGGGAAGAGGAGGAAATGGAGCGCTTGCGTCATCATAAAATTAAAGCTGAGTAGGAAATGGAACGCTTGCGTCATCAGAAAATGAAGGCTGAGGATGATAGGCGAATCAAGGAGGCAGAATTGGAAGAGTCTCTCTATCAATCTCAAGTTGACACTGATGACGACTTCTCTACGCAAAGTGATGACGTCACTGTTCCGTCAAATAAGAAAGGAGACTCCTCGAGATCCGCTACATTTGTTTAGCCTTCCAAACAAAAATCCTTTTCAACCAGCGGCTTCAACTGATTTTCGTGACTCTACTCGTCCAACTCAGCAAACACGTACCCGCCACGTGGATTTTGCGGATGCTGCGCAGGTAAAGATTCGAACACCCAGGTTCCCAAGCTTATGTCCATTTTAGCGCCACAGAAGTGGGTCGGTCAACTAGATCCGATGCAGCTGAACAAAGATCTTATGAGTCAGCTCACACTTTTCCGATGAAAGCAGACTCTTCTGTGGGTTACCGTGCTACACGTGCCCGACAACCAACTAGACGTGAACATGCAACTGCTGATCGGTTTTACTATGACAGGACTGCTACCACAAGCAGACCCAGAGACCAGTTGACTTTTGAAAAACGTAACCAGCAAAGTTTTAGCGATCAGCAACCCTTTGTTGGTCGACAAGGTTGCGACCCTTGGCGAGGTTATTCCAACCCGCTAATTTTTAAGTCTGAAGTCAAAAAATTCGATGGAGAGCCGTTGGACTATTGGGCATTTTCGAATCGATTTCGATGCCATGTCGCTGACTGGCTTCTATCGAAAGCGAAAATGTCCTATTTGCTCCAGCATTGCTTTCCTGAAGTACGTGACAATATACAGTATTTTGCCGATATTAACGATGGCCAGTATGCGTATGATCTGGCATGGGATGAGCTTCAGCGTAGATATGGACAACCGTATATCATCGCTCATGCCTGTGAGGAGAAGCTGCTAGCGTTTCCGAAGCTGGAACGGGACGTGGCAGACCGACTAAACAGACTCTCTGTGCTTATGAAAAAGTGTTGCTATGCTTTGGCTGACGATAACGTGGCCTCAAGTTTGAACTCTGTGGGGTTTCTTACGTCTATCGCCAGCAAATTCCCCCTAGATTTAAAGCAAAAATGGGTGGACGCTACTGTAGAAATTAGTTTAGCGTTTGGTCGACTTGCGACTTTCAAAGATTTGGCACTTTTTGTTGAGGAACAAACGAGAATTTCTAACTCCGCGTTTGGGTTGAAACTGTTTGCTCAAAGCTCAACCAAGGTTGACCAATCTAAAAATGTGACTAAAAGCGGTAATCTTAAGGGAACAAAGTCTTCGACGTTTAATACATTAACTACGGAGAAGAAAGCTGGGCCCAAGAAGTGCTTGCATTGTGCTGAACCGCATTATATTTACCAATGCAAGCGGTTTCTTTTGTTGTCCTACTCTGAAAAGTGCGAAGTGGTAAAAAAACACGGTCTATGCAGAATTTGCTTGAACACTGTTCACTTTGCTGTCAAGTGTACGTCTGGCCTCCGGTGTAGGAAAGGAAGTTGTGGTAGCTTATTGCATAATACCACTCTACACCCCCCCAGACAACGTTGGGAGGAAGGACCAAGATGTTCCGAGCAATGATGCTGACGCAAGCATGATCCCACCTAGTACTTCATCAGATAACACTGCGGCTATTACAAAGTCACTTACAGCTTCTTGTCGATCGAAAGCTGTCGCCGCAACGTGTCGCAAAAATTCGGTCTACCTAGATATTGTTCCGGTAAAAGTGCACAAAGGTAATGTTTTTGTACACACTTATGCGTTGCTTGATTCAGGTTCGGATAAAACCTTTTGTGAGCGTCGTCTGGTGACAGAGCTCGGATCTGATTTGCCTGCGTCGCCAGTAAAACTTATCGTACAAACGTTAACTGACAAAAATCCGGATATACTCGAAAGTGCAATGATAACGCTCAATATTTCTTCTTTGGATAATTCTTTTAATACGAGTCTTGCGGAAGACGTAGTTGTAGACGATATTCCTGTTATGCCGACGGTTGTTCCTGAAGCTCGGAGCGTACAGATGCATCCTCATCTCAGTGGTGCTTCCGTGCCTGCTGTGAAGGAAGGATCTGTAACCCTGCTGATAGGAAACGACTTTGTCGAGACACATAGATGCTTGGATAGTCGCTTCTCTCTCGACCCTCAGCAGAGTCCAGACGCCGTTCTGACGCCGTTCGGCTGGATGCTTCGTGGCGTAAAACTGGATTATTGTGCGACAGATTCAACAACTGCATCGAATTTTATTGTTCGAGGAATGGTGTGGCCGTCAAACACACAAGACCTTCAGAATTTGATTCTGACCGACGAAGGCGAAATGTTCTCACCAAATAGTGATCCGGACCTTTATGATAAAGAAGGTTTTATGAAACTCCTTCATGATCATCACGAAATGCGGGAGCTTGGCCTTAAGTATTCGATGGAAGATTCCATTGCGTACGATGTTATGGTGCGCAATCTAACTTATAAAAATGGTCATTACCAGCTACCGCTTTTGTGGCGAAATGATGCTGAAAGATTACCAGAGAGTCGCATGATGGCCTTGCAACGTCTCAAAGGCTTGAAAAGACGACTACAGCATAATGAAGATCTTAAAACTAAGTACTGCAATCAAATGAAAGCTGTTCTCGAGTCTGGCTATGCTAAGCCCTTACCGGAGGACAAGGTTTATGTCAAGCGTAAAACGTGGTACTTATCTCATCACCCTGTAGTGAACTCGAAGAAGCCTGACAAGGTTCGCATTGTCTACGACTGCTCAGCCTTGGCCGGTACAAAATGCTTGAACGACTATCTCATGAAAGGTCCTGACCTTACTAGCTCTCTAGTCGCCGTGTTACTGCGTTTCAGTAAATGGCTAGTGATCGGTATTTTCTCTAAGCGGTGGCTCATGTGAATGAAAGGCTTAACTCGACTGCGCGAGATCAAAATTCCACGTCGCTACAAGCCTAAATTTGACAGCTCAACGCAATGCCAACTACATTTCTTTTCGGATGCTTCGAATGTTGCCAGAGGTGTCATTGGCTACCTGTGAATGATTTTCCCAGAATCATTGATAAAATGTGTCTTTATTATGGCAAAATCACACATTAAAGGACCTGGCCGAAACACGATCCCACGTCTTGAGCTTGAAGCCGCTCTAGATGCCGTTAAAATGTCACGTATCATTAAACAGGAATTGAAACTACAAGAATGCCAATGTTTCTTTTGGACAGATTCCGCAATTGCATTGCATAGCTTGCATGCAAAGTGCAAACGCTTATCGTTGTTTCCACGAAATCGCTTGCAGAGAATACTGTCACACACTAAAACCTACGATTGGGGATTTTTCAGCACGAAAATTAATCCGGCTGATCACCTTACACGAGGTATGACAGCTTCATCCCTGGTTAACGATCAATTCTGGTTTAATTGGCCTCAGTTTCTGCAACTAAGCCCTGACAACTGGCCGGTGGGATTGAACGTGAAGATTGATGATGGGATCTATAAATGTTATGATTTGCCACAACAGAAGAAAGCGGAGACCAAAGCTCGTGGGAACTCTTGCTTGTTGTCCGAGTCTGATGCTAACGTATGCTGTTTACAGTATGGTGAGCGAAGTGATGTTGCTTCGTTGCAACCGATCGACCAACTCGTGCAGCCCTTTTCTTCCTTCTACCAGTTAAAGTTGGCAGTTTGTTGGCTAGTTAACATCAGTTATTTTTTTATTTTAGTTAGGTTTAAAACCTATATTTTATCGAAATTTAAAAAGGGCTTAACCCAAAATTTCATTGATCCAATTACTGTTAATGAACTGTGCCAAGCTGAGAGCAATGTTATCAAGTACGTGCAGCAGATGTGCTTTTCTCAAGACATGGCATTGGTATTCAAGAAAAGACGACTTGCTAAAGCGTCAGCACTGCACAAGCTTAATCCCATTATAGTGGATGGATTGTTGCGGGTCGGCGGACGGCTTGACGCTGTTCAACTTTCCTACGATTTAAAACACCCCATCATCTTGCCGGAATGTCATTATCTCACTGAGTTAATCATAAGAGATGCTCATGAAAAGACAGGTGGTCACTGTGGTGTCAATGCCACCCTTAATATCTTATGCCAGAAGTACTGGATTTTGAATGCCAAAGTGACAGTGCGCCGAGTTCTTTCTAAATGCGTAACATTTAAGCGCATTCATTCTCGAACACAAAATCAGATTATGGCAGAACTTCCATCAGCCAGGTTTCAAATAAAGGAGGCCCCTTTTTCCCATACAGGAGTTGATTTGTTTGGCCCCTTTGTTACTAAAGTCAAGCGTTCTCATATAAAACGCTATGCGTGTCTTTTCACTTGTATGACTATCAGGGCCATCCATCTAGAATTTGTTTTTGATCTCTCCACGTCCTCTTTCATTAATTGTTTACGGAGATTTCTAACAAGACGAGGAAATATTAAGCATTTGTATAGTGACAATGCTACTAATTTCGTGGGTTCTGAACGAGTTTTGAACGATAACTGGAACGAAACCCGAATACGTCAATACCTACGACCTCAGAAAATAGAGTGGTCTTTTAACTGTCCGAGTGCCAGTCACACCTGAGGAGTTTGGGAGAGAATGATCCGTTCTGTGAGAGAAATCCTTTTGACGGTAATGCCCAAGAAGACTCTCACAGACGACGAATTGCATTGAGTTGATCATTAATTCCAGGCCTCTGACTGATGTGCCCTTGGAGCCCAATGAAACCACTCCTCTCACTCCCAATCCTCTTCTTAGAGTCAATCACGAAGTGGCATTATCCCCCTTCCAAACCAGTGAAGATGACTGTTATTCACGCAAACGTTTTCGTCTGGTTTAATTCACCGCAGATGAATTTTGGAAACGTTGGATTGTTGAGTACCCACGAACAATCTTGATTAGGAGCAAGTGGCATGAAAAGAAAAGAAATTTTCTGCCTGACGACGACGTGTTCGTTCTTGATACCCCTAGTCTACGGGGACAATGGCCTTTGGGGAAAGTTATTAAAACTTTTCCAGACAGACGTGACAACTGTACTTGTAAAGACCACCAATGGATCTCTGAAAAGGCCATCTTGTAAGTTATGTTTAGTTATTCCGACTAAAGAATGCTAAAGTGACTGTGTGTTTTAGTTTGTTCTCTAACTTGTTAAAATTGTAACGCACGTTATCACGAGCCGTTCCATTTTTGGGGGGAATGTAAGAATTTCCGCACCTTCTAAGCTAAATTTTCCTACGTCCTTCCCTGGGTTTACTTCCCTCATGCCGCGACGTTAATGTGCTTCTAAGTTCATGGATGCTCCTTTTTTGTTTTTCACTTCGTATCCGGTTGGAACTTATTTCCTGCCCCAGTTGATTTATATTTTCATATTGGCAACCCTAGTCACGTTGCTTAATCAGTATAACAAGACGAGGGAGCCGAACGTGACTTGTTTTTGAGTTTAAGTTTTAATGCAAGCGGATGTGTAAACAAGCTTTTGTGTTCTTCATCGTGCAACTGTGCGAATTTGCAAACGAACGGTGAGTGATACTACAGTAAGTGTGCTTCTTTGAGATAATTTATTTGCCTGATAAATGTTTAAATTTCTGTTATTGTACACAGAAAAACTGCGTTCTTCAAGTGCGTCCTTGCGATTTATACATTTGTTGGAGTACATTTTGGATCTGCGCTTTCTTCGAAGTCTGGAATTACGTTACCTGTGTTAAAGCTGCTAATATTACTTGCAACCAAAACCAGTTCTGCGTGTTTCCTGTTACGAGAGAACGCAAGTCAGTTAAAATCATCGTCCCTTACCATCGGTACAGCAAATAATTCAGAAGAGAGTGCAATCGGTCGAACTTTACACAGAAAATTGGACATTCGAACATTACTTTACAGATAAGACTTAATATAATTTTACAGGCAGAGTCAAAAGAGGGGGCATGGCACAATGGCCCCGCTCCTAAATACGCTCCTGAGGGCCGAATTTAGACAATGAGAGGCCCTAGGCTGTTTCATTACACTAATTGCAAGAGCAAAAAAGGTCTTTACGTCCTCAGATGTCCTGTTTTCACTGAAAGTATCGGTAAAGTGAAGAGCAAAAAAAAAGGTATAGCCTACACGTCCTTAGATGTTCTGTTTTCCACTAAAAGTATCAGTGAAGAGAAAAAAAAGGTCCTCATTGTTCGTAATGAGGCTCCCCATTTTCTGCGAGGCCCTAGGTTTCAGCCTGCTTACTCTATACGTAAATCCGACCCTATGCCTGCAAGAAATATTTAGCTTGTCCACATGTGGCATGTCCAATTTATGTGGGCTTCAGACCCACGGTTTTTGCTTCTAGTTTCTGTTACCCCACTGCACAAACAAAAATTTAAAGAAGACATCTTTGGATTTAAACTCTTTCCTGGGTTTTAATTTCGATGGCAGGCCTATTAAGTTTCAATTACATTCCTGCAGAGGCAATAATGTAAAACTAAACGCGTAAATTAGGCCCCACAGAGCCCCCCTGAAAAAAAAGTGGGGGGTTAGGGCCCCCGGCCCCCCCGGTTCCGCCACCTATGATCTAGCGTCGCAGCTTCCGCGGCGAAATTGGGATGTGACGATAGTTTGTAAACAGTGATGGGCACGATAAACCTTTCTGTACTAAAGTGATAACCAGGACCGGATTAAGACGAGGGCTGATGGGGTTTCAGCCCAGGCCCACCGAAAAAATAGGCCTTTCGAATACAACGTATTATGAACTACTATGTGATATTTTTATCAATCTGCTATTTCACTTTGTAGTTGAATACGAATTACCAATTTTTATTAAATAACGTAATCTGTCCAGATTAGGTTAGTGTTTCGCACTCATTTTTAATTCAATTCGTGGTTTTGGTTAAAAGGCAAAGACGGCCCCGAGAATCGATCACCTATATCATTTTTTCTAGATTTACCATTTTTGTTCGTTTCTCCTCACGCACTATACCAGGCGGTTGCCTCATGGTTGTGTTTATTAAAAGCAAGTTTGTGCCTGCCTGTGGCAGCGTCGATCGTTAAATCAACCACATGTCTCTCATGCACCCTTTTTCTTGCGTTTAACACTAGACTGGACAATTGTTGGACTGAGTAGCCAGTTTACGTTTGAGTTGAAAAGATGATGCGCAGGTGACTTTTATGTTCCGTTTACCTTACAAATTTTCAGTTAATTTTTGCTATGAGTTGTCGCCTGCTGCCCATGGTTTTATATTTCATTTCAATATATGAATTTAAACCTGGGCGTGTCTGATTGGAAATTTGAAGAAGAGAATTAGACAACTACAAAGTGAAGGCCTGCGAGCTCCTCAAGGCCACCTACAATACGTTAAAGCCGTTCTGTAAGAGTTAGAGTGATTCAAAATTGTATCAATGCCAAAAATTTCAACGAATTTACTATTGAATTTAAATCACAAGATCTGCGGCAAAAAAGACTGATTACGAATTTGTGAGATTCGGACCTACTTCGAGTTGCGAGATTCGGACCAATACAGCGTCACTAGCCCTGTGGCTGAGGCATTCATAGGCGCAGGAAACAGGGATCAGAAGCTACCTTTGAAAATTTTCAAGCCCCTCTTAACCAATCAAATCTCTCTGTGTATTGAGTCAAACTAGTAGAAAGCAAAAAAATGCCCAAAAAAATACATGAAAACATTCTAACGTAATATGATTGTTGTACACTAGCCTATATCGTATAACGATTTTGATGGTTTTCGCAACGAAATTCAAACTGGATAAATAAAATGATTATTGATATAGGCTAAATGTTAGTTGCTGTGTAAATTTTACGACAAATCACCATCAAATACTACCAATAGCCTAGCATCGGTTACAGTGTGTTAAGTAATGTTCTATCCTGTAACTACAAAAATCACGCCAAATCTTCACCGACCGGCTAGCTCAGTTGCTAAACGCACGCTATCGGTGTGGAAGGTCTGGGGTTAAAATCCAGGGCCGGTCAAATCGAACACAGTGTCGCCACCGTTGCGACGTTTCTTTGGAGCTGCGTTGCCCAGGTGCTAAGCCGTGGAGATGGGCCCCGCTACTATGGCGTGCCGTTGTGAAAAAAACGATTTAGCAAATTTTATACGAATTTTCAGCCACACTTACACAATTTCACACCTATTTAGTTAAAGTGAAGTAAACTGCAGCTAAAACGCTTCGAAAAATACAATAACAGCCAAAGTGTAACGACATTTAATAAACAGCAGTGATATTTATTAAATAGCGCGATATTTAATAAACAGCAGCAACATTTAATAAATAGAAACAACATTTAATAAACAACAGCGATATTTAATAAATAGCAGCGACGTTTAATAAATAGCAGCGACGTGTAGCTAAAGTACAGCGAGAAATTAAAGTGCTGCGGTAATATGCTGATGAGATCAACAATGTTTCCATTTAGTGTAATCTTGAAATCGATTTTGAAAAGTTTAATATTCATTCATCCAAAATTGATTTACTATCGGCACGGTTAAGTGTATCCATATTGTTAATAGTGGAACCACTCTCTGTACTCAGTGTCCGGAACAAAAATTAGAGCTTAGATGTTGTGTTGTTATTTGTTATTTTTGTTTTCCAATTTTTTCATGAAATTTACAAGTAGTTTCTAAGTGCTTTATTGCTAAACTAATTTGGCAATAAATGAAAAAAGTGAGAAATTTTGGTATGGGGTAAATGATAAAGTATGGGGAGTATCGGAAAGTGTTGGAAGAGGCTTGGGGTTGTGAGGAAGTAAGGGGAGTAAATGTGGGGAAGTGTTGGGGGAGGTGAGGGTAAGGTGTCAGGTGTGGGGGTGGGGTGTGGAAGAGGTGTCGGGTGAGTGTGGGGAGAGGTGTAGAAAAGTTTATGGGCTCCCCCACACTTTCCCACCCATCCCCACACACTCTTTAACACCTCCCCACATCCCAATACATTTTCTCCCAACCTCGATTTGATGTTCACCGCGATTTGATATTACGAAAAATGAAGAAATGGAAACATTGTTGATCTCATCAGCATATTACAGCAGCACTTTAATTTTTCGCAGCACTTTAGCTAAACGTCGCGGCTATTTGTTAAACGTCGCTGCTATATATTAAATATCGCTGTTGTTTATTAAATGTTGTTTCTATTTATTAAATGTTGCTGCTGTTTATTAAATATCGCCACTATTTATTAAATGTGGCGATATTTAATAAATATCGCTACTATTTATTAAATGTCGTTACACTTTGGCTGTTATTGTATTTTTCGAAGCGTTTTAGCTGCAGTTCACTTCACTTTGACTAAATAGGTGTGAAACTGTGCAACTGTTGCTGAAAACTCGCACAAAATTTGCTAAATCGTTTCTTTTTCGCAACGGCGCCCCATACGCTACTCGTTACACGCTTCGGCGTAATATCGCGAGTATGATGAAGATTTGATTTTTTGATTTTTGAAAGCAAATCTTCATTAACTCAAGATTACGCTGAAAGCGTCATACATGTGTCGGGTCTATCTGCGTGGCATAACTCTTGCTGAGCAACACAGCTCCGAAGAAATGTCGCCGTTTTAGCGAGTCATTGTAATTTATGAATATTTGGTTGTGATAATTCACAGGCAGTACCGTAAATTGAAGATAGTTTCACACAAAATGAGGTACGATTTTTCGTCCCGGTACGCAAAGGGACGTTAGGATACGAAATAGAAGCTATGAAGGAGGTTAACGTAAACTTTGCATGGCTTGGAGGGAAATAATTGTAGAATCATTTGCAAAACAACAAATAGAAAGCATATTTGCAGGAATCTCTGTGGTATGACATTTTCCAAAACTTTGTACGTGCAACATAAGCGTTCTGTTTAACCCCGAAAATAGTTATGAAAGCTACATATTTCAGCAGGTCTTCAACTGACGGGGACAAAATAGGTCCCAGACTACCAGACAGTCCCAGACCTCAGAAACTATCAATCCGACCCTGGTGATAACAATAAATCGATAATTTCCTAAAAGCCCTGGGCGATACCGATTAACCTCAATTTCTTAAAGCGATATCGGTAATCGATAAATTTTTCCGATAAATGTTGCGATAAATTTTCAATGTGAGTTGTTAGACGAAGTTTTGTTTTTTAAATTATTGCAAATACGTTTTTCTAGATTTTTCAAAAGAGGGCAGTTTACCGACTCTGCCGTGGCACTAAACAAAACATAGTAAGATTTTTTTAATAGCAGCAAGACATCGTGTATTTTTTCTATAGCGCCAACTCACTAACTTTGATCGCTGTTAAAAAATCGTTTATCGCGATAATTTATTGGCGATAACAAAATATATCACAAATGCGATATCGGTTATTGATAAATCAAAAGTATTTTGAGCGATAACGATAATAAATTATCGCCGATAAGTTATCTCGATAAATGCCCATCTCCGTTTGTAAATACGATCGACCAAGTCACTCAACTCAAAATAGCAAAAAAAAAACTTCCTCCCGAAGCGAGTGACGGCTCACGAGCAAGCGATCTTTATCTTTGAGATCTGCAATAAGTCATCAAATTAAATTCATTGCGCAGCTTTTTCAACCTGTTGCGAGAAAGCGACTAATGTACTTACTACCTATAACGAGCTTGCTTAGGAGTTACCGGTCATCTGCTACCACGCATATAGATGGGAGAATCCCGTTAAAAAATAATTTTACCAAAGGCACAACAAACGAAATTAACAGCTTGTCTCCAAAGCGTCAAGCAAAAAATGAGTCTTTGGTTTCAACCCGACTCGGAATCGAACCACATCCCACAGTTCCAAAAGCAGACGCTCGATCCCAGAGGTGACGAGCCTATTTGCTGTCGTGGGCCGCTTGAATAGAACTAGCTGTGCAAGTGGGCTACAAATCTTTATCAGTCGTATTGTAAAACTTTATACCGGCCGTTAGCGCAGTTGCTTAGCGCACACGCTATCGGTGCGGGAGATCTGGGGTTCAAATCCCGGGTCGGTCAAATCAGCACAGTGTCGCCAACGACTCGCCACCGCTGCGACGTTTCTTCGGAGCTGTGTAGCCCAGGCGCTAAGCCGCAGAGATGGCCCCCGCCACTCGTTGCACGCTTCGGCGTAATACCGCAAGTATAATGAAGACTTAATTTTGATATGATTTGTGAAATTTTTTTAGCATCGTAATTTGAGAGCAAACCGCGCCATTGGGATCAGTTATGCTGACCTAAAAGTAGGCCTACCACTTGTTCCAGATGTTTCGCAATTTCCGAGTTAAAGGTTTTAATGAGCGCTGTTTGCTTTACAATTCTCGTTTCCGTTGGCAGTTTGTCGTTTTGTATTTCCTTATTTGTCAAAATTGTGTTATCGTTTTGGGCGTTACCCTCCTTGTTTATAAGCTGCTGGTGCCACGTTGTTCGTTCAGATGTTCGAGGGCACCATGCAGCGCTAGTTCTTAATTTTTCAAGATCGAGACTCTGTTTAATTCATATATTTGTTTTAGATCGATACAATAGGTTTTTTTGAACGAGTAACTTGCATTTCTTTATTTAATCAAAAGAAATTGCTGAAAGAGTTAAAAGACGTCGAGTTCAGCCTAAGGATCTTATTTTGTAAGGATCACCACTAATTAAGCTAAAATAACGCAATCTTAATACAAACATTGCCATATCAAATTTTTGATCAAAATCTTTTGATTGTATATATTAAAAATAAAAGCATATTAAAAAAAGCAAAGTACCCAATTAACAAAAAATTTACAATACAAAATTTAAGAAAAAGATTAGGAATTGTTCATAAACTGAAGAAACAACTAACAAAAAATAAACTAAAAACTCAATTTATTGCCAAAGCCCACCTCAAGAAGACTATGCCGTGGCATTGTATGCTTAAAAATCCCGTAGAAAAATAATGGAAATGAAAATTATTTAACACACAGTTCACAGAATAATCGAAGAATAAATGCAAAACGTCAATTGAAGTTATGCGACACGTTATTCAAGCAAAGGCAGCCAAAAATATGACCCTTGAATTTGCACATTCAAGTCGTTTAAACACTTAACCATGTCCACCCATGTACCAATCTTAAGCCACACAACAAATTTTCATCTTCCAGGTCAGGAAGAGGACATTCTTCAATCTTTTTAACTCAACCATTTCTGGCTGAGGAAAATAAAGCGCTCAGTCATATTGAATATCCCCTGCCAGAAATATCTCGACGCGTACAACAGTCGATCTGATTAACATCAATTCAGATTTCCGAGCATTTACCAACTTCTAAAGATTTGAAGCAAGTGAGTGCGCTATGGTAATAATGCGAGCAGAATAAAGTGATTGCGCTGATATAATTTGTGAGTTTAGCCTTCCATAGCTTTCTTTATTGGTACCAGTACAATATACTAGAATTACTAGATAGAGCAACCACATTAATTCAGAGCGAGGGCAACAAAGAGCCTTAGTTTTCTTCCGCATGTAGGATATTAACTGACCTCACGTCACCGCTTGGCTGAAGCCTCCCATTACTATATGTTGATTTGGGCCAGCATTTTTTTTTTCAGCTTAGTGCAAGGCGTAGTCTCATTACCACCAAGATATTCAAGAGTTTCACTTTCAGTTTGAGTTATTCTGCTGTGTTGCTCAGGTGAATCTTTTCTAGGTTCATGCATACTTATCAGTAATAAGTATGTAAAAATTTTTAGGAATTTAAAGTGAAGGTTTTTGAAAATATTTTGTGGAGTTTTCAGAATTTGAAGCACAAATTTCATGAGCTTGTTTTTATTCTTGACTAGTACATATTCATTGGCCATACCGTGACTTGTTTCTCTCCAAAGTCGCCTGAGTCATACGCAGCAGGCTGCAATCATCATCAATCCAGTTTTAATTCGTTTTTTTCTTTGTCACCGAAGGTGGCCGAATACACCTCATCCCCTCCGCGATCGCTCTCACTCCTTCCCTCCATTTCGTTCGATCTGCAGCTTCTTCGATCTTCAACCCGATTTTTTTCACACTCTCTTCCACCTTCCTCTTTCATTTCATTTTTGGCCGTCCTCGCTTTCGCTGTCCATTCACTTCCATCATCATTGCCTTCTTCAGTATATTATCATCTTCTCTTCTAATCACATGTCCATACCATCTTACTCCATTCGCCTTTGCCATTCTATCTAATGTTTTCTTCAAACCCAACATCTCCATCAGCTCCTCCGTATTCTTTCTATCCACTAATTTTACTCCACACATTGACTTCACCATGGCTCTTTTAGTTATTCTCAAAATTGCCATTTCACTTTCTCTGAAACACCATGTTTCACTTCCATACATCATTGCCAATCTTGCACAACTACGATAAACCATCCCTTTCATTCTCAAAGAAAACCTTCTTCCACGAAACAACTCCCCGCGTTCTCTAAATTTCATCCATCCTATCCTTACTCTTGAGGTCGCGGCAGTTTCACACCCACCACTAGCATTCAACCTGTCTCCTAAATAACAAAATCCCTTCACAGTCTCCACTTCATCGCATAATACCTCCACTGGTTTTTCCGTGCCATCTCCAACATCTGTGCATCTTCTACAAACAAAATCTCTGGCAGAAATGGAGGTCACCTTTTTCATCTTGGTGCACCTTCCATGTATCCACTTCATACACTGTGTGCAACACACAGCGTTAGACCCAACCCTTTTCCCACATACTCCACAAGGATCTATTTTGCTCGATGTAATTTCACCTTACGTTCCGCTCACCATCATCTTAGTCTTTCCAACATTCACTTTCAATCCCTTGCCTTCCAAAGCTCTTCTCCACCTTTGGAACCTCTCCCTTAAATCCTCTAAACTTTCACGCATCAGCACCAGATCATCCGCGTACAAAATTTCATTCAACAACCCTTCTCTTGCATGCTCTGTCACAACAGCAACCACAATAGCAAATATTAGTGGTGATAGCACAGACCCTTGATGCGTACCAACCCTTACCCAAAATTCATCCGACGTCCCTGATCCAACTCTAACTTTCGTCCTTGAACCCTCATATAAACTCATCACTGCTTGCACCAACACTTCTGCCAATCCTTTCTTTCTTAATGCCCATTCCATCACTTTTCTCGGTACTCTATCGAATGCCTTTTCCAAATCCACAAAACACATGTACAACTTTTTCTCTCTTCCACGAAATTCCTCTTGCATTCTCCTCAAAATAAACAACGCATGAGTCGTGCCCTTCCCTGGCATAAAGCCAAATTGCATTTCATCTATCATTACCAATTCTCTTATTCTGTTCTCCCACACTCTCTCCACTATCTTCATTGCATGTTCCAGCAGCTTTACCCCTCTGTATGCTCCACAGTCCATCACATCCCCCTTTCCTTTAAAGATTGGAACAGCAACGCTTGTTTTCCATTCTTCTGGCATACCTTCTCCTTCAAGCACTCTCTGACAAAGCTTCTTCATTACTCCAACACCAAACGTTCCACTGGCTATTATCATATCCATATTTACTTCCGAGGGTCCAGCTGCGTTTCCCAACTTCATCTTATTCATAGCTTCAATCACCTCCTCATCAGTTGCTCCTTCAACTGGTCCTTCAACCATATCTACTTCTACCATCTGATACCATTCATTTTTCACATTCATGATCTTTTCCATGTGTTCCTTCCATAATTTCCCACAATCTTTCTCACTGACTACAAGTCTCCCATCTTTATCCTTCATGCAATTTCCACCATCTATGTCCCTTGCCTCCTTTCTTATGAACTTCACAAACTTGAAAACGTCGTTTGGTTTGGTGCATAGCACATTCATTTCTTCTTCAGCCTCTTGCCTCATGGCTTTCGCAATTACTTTCTTTGTTTCGTTTCTGGCCTTCCTATACTTATTTTCCGCAAATCTATTCGTGCACCACAACTTCAACGCTTTCTTTTTCCAATCTATCGCATCCTTTACTTGCTCGCTCCACCACCATGTGTTTTCCCGATCACCCCTCCCTTTCGTGTTTCCACACAACTCATCACAAGCCTTTAAAACTCCATTCTTATAAGACCCCCACAAATCCTTTGAATCAATGTCCACCAATTTTCTGATTCTTTCTTCAAATTTCTCTTTGATCTCTTTTTCCTTCATCTTCCACACCCTCCATCTCACTCTTTTATTCTTCTTCACTGACTTCTTCAATTTCTGCTCCTCCACATCCACCACTACTAACCTGTATTGCAATTCCCCAGGAATAACTTTCACATCTCTTAGATACTTCCTCTTTTCCTTTATAACTAGAACAAAGTCTATTTCTGTACCATTCCCATCCGAACTGCAAGTCACCTTTCTTTTATCCTTCTTCTTGAACCAAGTGTTTGCTACACACAACTCTTTCTGATCACAGAAATCTAGTAACATTCTTACTTCAGCGTTTCTTTTCCCTATTCCATACCCTCCATGTATACCGTCAAATCCTTCCGCACATTTCCCAACATGGCCATTGAAATCTCTCAATTCCAACACCAATACATTTTCGTTTGCCACTATGGGGCGCCGTTGTGGAAAAAGATTTAGCAAATTTTGTACGAATTTTCAGCAACATTTACAGAGTTTCACAGCTACAGTGAAGTAAACTGCAGCTAAAACGCTTCGACAAGTACAATAACGGTCAAAGTGTAATGACATTTAATAAATAGCAGCGATATTTATTAAATAGCGGCGATATTTAATAAATAGCAGCAGCATGTAATAAATAGCAGTGACATTTAATAAAGCGCAGTGACGTTTAGCTAAAGTGCTGCGAAAAATTAAAATGCTGCGAGTAATATGCTAATGAGATTAACAGTATTTCCATTTCTTCAATTTTCGTAACATCCAATCGCGGTTTGTCAGGTCTCAACCGTCTCATGTCCTAGGTTAGTGTGTCATTGCAACCAGCAGTTAATTGCATTTAGACAGAAGAACGCTTGCGTAGATGCAAAGTTGTAACTCGTAACCAGTGGCGTATTTAGAATTTACAAAAGGGGGGGGCCAACTTTTGACCAGTTAAAAAGTTGCAGAATAGCGAATCACAAACTGAGTTTTTAGTTTGAGTACAGATTATTTTTGAACGTGAAAGACAGGTTCTGGTAGTTATAACCATTTGTCTGTTGACTATCGTAAGCAACTTGATGCAGTGGCGTACGCAGAAACTCGCCAAGAGAGGCCCCTACTGGGGGTCTGGGGGCGAAGCCCCCAGCCGCGCCGCCAAAGGATTTTCATGCTTTTCATTCAAAAATAACGATTTTTAGCACACTTTTAATGGAAAAAGAACGTACCGTTTTTGCATTGAGTGCAGGCAGTATAGAAGAGACGAAAACACTTTAGTGGCCTAAATATGAATTACCGCTGCATCAAGAAGCAAAATTCAACCAAACAACTTGGAAACAAATGGCAACACTTTAAACGTAAAATCTGGACTTGTCCTGTGCGTACTGCTTTCGTCGCTTTCTCGTGACAAGTACATAAACATGAAAAATCAATCATTAGGCCTAAGATATAAACGGTGGATAATGATTAATGAAATTAGGCCTACAGCTTTATGCGACGATGCCCAGACCGAACTACAACAGTACATCCTAGAGCACGTCTTGTCTCTCAGCCAGGCCACCACGTTATCATAAACAGCCGCAAGAGCAAGACCACGTGCCCCTTCTGAAAATTGGCAGCACCCCCTAGTTTAAAACTCACGAGCCGCCATTGCCCTCTGTGCTAATCCTTCTTCTAAGTTTCGGTATTACCGTCGTACTCGTATGTAAGGCGAAAGTCGTTAACCATGCTAATTAAAAATTTTACCATTTGTTTATTAAATATAAAAACTCACAGCATTTCACGATCAAGGGCAGTACCTGCTGTTCTCAATTTATTTGCACCTGACCATCTCGGAAGTTCGAAATTAAGTCAAACTTCTTATCAACACTGAACACTAAACAGTAACTATTGAACACTGTGCAAGAGTTCGTGATTGGGTTTGTGGCAAGGTAGTACACAAAATTGTGACGCAATAAAAGACATTCCAGAATTGAGCAACGTGGTTTTTGTGAGCTCACAATACAGCACTTATGATTATCACATTATTTCTATAGCGAAAACCACCCGTCGAAATTTTACCAAAACGGTCGTGCATAACTCCAATTTTTTATTTTTTTGTTTTTTAATTTTTGTTTTTTTTATTTTTTTGTAAGGTTGTTTGGGGGGGGCCATCGCCCTTTATCCCCCCCCCTAAATACGCTAGTGCTTGTAACTATTTTGGGACAATAGAATTAATATAGCGACTTGTGTTAAAATTTTTTAGCTGATAAGGCATTATGAACGGATGAAGCTTAGCTTAGACTAGAGCAGTAGAGTATTAGCATGTCTTGGTCAAAGTTTTTCACATTTAGAAAAGATTGTGTATTCAGCAGTTTAGTACTGTAGTTAATGATGTGCATTTGAGTATGTGTAGCAGTATAATACAGTTTACAGTAACTTATACCATAATGTACCAACATGTTTAGCCATAGGCTACCGGTATCACCAGATCATGGTATACCAGTCCAGGCTCAGGGCTAGTCCAGTACGGTAGTTCTTGCAATTAAGTTGGACATTTGAAAAAAAAACTTGCTGTGACCAGCATGTCTGAAGTACAGAGTACCAGTACTGAGTATCGGCACCGTTTCCCCTCTCAACTTTTCCAAAGTCTAAGGTGTACTAGCCAGTGGCGTACGGTGACCTTTTTGACTGGGTGTTCACTCTTTAAAAATACCTATCATACCCTGGGGGGCTTCACCCCCCAGACCCCCCGATTGTCGTTGCAATGCTGGCTGCCCCATTGCCTATCACTAATAAAGATTTATAATCAAGGGGATGCAACTGCAAATTGTGGGGCAACTAGTAACCACATTTGATTTTTATGCCATTAATATGAGTGAAGCAAGCATATATTAAACAGTAAACACAAATCGTTTTGTACTAAGGCATCGTTTTTCAAAAAATAAATGAAAAGTTCGTCATGCAATGGTTGGAGTAGTACAATATCAAACAATGCACAACGCATAAGTATATCAACTTGATGTTTAAAATTCAATAGCTCTTGATTTATTTCAAAATTACCGATGAGATGTCCGAGTGGATATACAGCGTCTGTCTCTGCAGCATTAAACCCGCTAAATTTGACCATGACTCTTATGACCAGTGTAAGAAAAGCAAGTTGACTATCAATCAATCAAAGGTTAACTTGTGCTTTCAGTTAAAAGTCATTCATCAATTTGATTGTAAAAAAGCCGCTGAGTAATCAGTAAAGTCAACAAAGACAGTATTTCGGATCAACATCATGTCCAGACCTTGCATAAAGGAAAATTCTTTTAAGATAATTCGCATGTCGCGGTCACCAGGCCTCGCGGTAATATGGCTGGCTTGTAGTCTGCAGTGACTTTGTGACTTTATCGCGAGACTGACAACTGAGGAAAGCTGAGATTTTGTAGTAATATTTAGTGTCTCATCTTATACCTTCCATGCAACTACAATTGAGTCTTATCTTAAATACTAGCCACAAGTTCAAATTCTTGAATTTTTTTTGCAACTTCATCCAGCATAAGATCTGCAACGCTTTAATGAAATTATTTAAGCTGATAGAAGTTTCTATGAATGTTGCAGCAGCTTGAAGATGAGCATTTAAAACTGTATCATATTTTTTTGTGTACCGGTATTCAAAAAGCTCAATATAATTAATTCGATTGAAGAATGATGGTGATTTATCATGTCTTTTGAAAGGCAACTCTTGCACTGCTTAAAAAACAAGTTGCATGGATTAAAGTTGTAAAAACTTCTATATTTTCTTAGGGCAACTACAAATCTCTTCCCAACCTTTGACTATCTAGAGCTGCATTCACTCTCACAGAACACATCCAAAGTATAAAATGCATCAATATCCTTCTTAGACTTCTTCTGCCATTGCATACCATCAGTCAAATGAGCATAATCCAAGAAACCTTTATTCCAAATCGCATAGAACAAAATCTGTGGACAAAAGTATCTCATCAAACTTAAGAGCAAGAAAATTTGTGGGTCATTGCTTTTGTTCCACTATGTGTAAACATTAGCAAGGTTTTTCATAGCACTTTCCTCTTTAGGCAATTTCTTGTTTTTCATCAAGTGAACGATTCAAAAAAATATTTTCTAACAATGAGAAAATTAAAGTTTCCATTTTCCGAATTAAGAACACATCCATGTAAAATACTTTATTAAAATAGTATTCTGCAATTAACAACAAATCAAGTTAGTGGTAGAAGTGCCTTATACAATTATTCCACACCGTCAAAAGCGTCAATGCAACAAGAAATACAGTAAAATATTAACTACAGGAAGACATTAAAAATGGAACAAGAGAAGCAAAATAGTGACAAACTTTGTAACAAGCAGATACAAAAAATTTGAAAATGATAAAAAGCAAGACTAAGCATTGTTGCAGCTCAGACTTACATATCATGATGGGATTTAAGTGGTTCTATATAATCGTCTCACAAAATTTTACTAGATCAGTGAACCGGCCAGCATTACTGTTTATACTTGTGCCATTAGTTGAAACCAGGGCCGGCGCCAGAGCAGTCGAATAAGAGGGGTCAAGCGTTTATCAGAGGGGGCCAAAGTTTAAATTTAAGCACAAAAGCCACTGTTTTTAAAAGAGTAAGCTTGTTGATTGGGGGACCAGGCTCCCCCTTGCCGCCGGCCCTGGTTGAAAGAGAACCGGCTGAAAATATAACCTTGGTTATGGAACCGCCTGAGATAAAAATTTAATCCCACCACTGCTTACATATGTGTTTGAATATTGCTGTACATTTAGATATTTCAATTTTACTATCAGGTTTTAAATCTTGGGTTGCATAAATATTGCTGTAAAAAAATTACCCGGCACTGTGGCAAATAACACTAAACAAAACATTCAACGCATGCCAAAACCAACTACCTTGACAATAGCAATTCTAAACTAAAACTATATAAAATTCAAAATGTCACTGTCATTGAAAACTGTAAGCTTGAGAACGAAGATTTTGCCAAAGATATAGCTAAGGCCATTGAAGAAGCTTATTTATTCAGTTGCTATTTTGACATATCTATAAGGTTTATTCTTTTCTTTGATTTTTTTGCTAGTAATTTTTTTGGCAAGGACTATTTCTATGGGCCGGTACAAATAAGCTCTTTGTATCTTTTATTATCCCTCGCGCTCTTTTCAATTGTACAAGAGCGTGACGAAGTTATTACTTAAATAAACCAAAGAGACAGATATTACCGCCCATAAAAATAGCCACTTTCAATTTTTTAGGCTTTTAGGATTTGCAATTGGGTTTGCATTTGGGATTCAGCCTTTGGATTCAGAAAGTTTTTACAATTTTGTTTCATCGTCTGATCATAGGCCAACGTGGCGTAACAGGGCAAAATGACATTTAGGTCTATCTTGTCACGGGGTAACGTCTAGTATTAGCCCCCGGGTTTGGTTAGGGTTAGGTTTGGATTAGATTTGGGTTACGGTTGTAACTGAACCGAACCCTAACTAAATTTAACTCTAACCAAACGAATCGAACCTGGGGGCTGATACTAGACGTTATCCCCTGCCACATGCGGCAAAATAGCCAACGCCTTAAAAGAAAAAATAATAAGTATCAACTATCATTGCTTACATGAAAATATTGTTTGTCACAAGTGAAGAATTTATAGCTTCAAGTATCTTGAATCATACTAGCCTACTATTGCCATTTGCCACGCCAAGTGACACAGGACAAGGTTTCAAATTTGCTTATTTTCATGATCTTATCTAGGCTAATAGTCGTAGAACTGGAGGACAAAAATGAAGAAACCAATCAATCAACTGTACCAGTACTCTGGTTGCCTATGAAAATGATATTAAAGCTGACTAGGTTAGGTCCTATAGTCCTATGCTACCACATAGCTGTACAGGCCATGTTTTGCTGACTACGGTACCGGTAACTCTTACCAACTATACTTGGAGCTTGTTTGAATCAAGCCGCACCTTATACTGTTATAACTGGCAGATATATGTATCATGCTTAAATTACTCACCATCCAGTATCGTGCTTAAATTACTCTCTCTTCACATCTTTTATGACGACAGTAAGGCAATTTACATGGAGCATTATTAGTCGACTTATCACATCACCTTGACGTCACATCCGTTATCGGGTTGAAGTTGTCGCTTCATATGTCGTCTCAAATCGACATCCATGGCACAGGTGGTTTAGTCGACAGAAGCACACGATTAGCGGTTAATCAAGTCCTTCCCCTAGCTTTGGTTGCTAGGCTTGCGCAATGTGTTCTTCGGGATATTGCATGCTTGGTTTCTTTTAAAGTGCTATTATTTTAAAGACTTTGCCTAGGTACCGATAGTTTGTATAGAAGGTTTAGACTAGGCTACTAGGCAGTTAGGCTAGGCTGAGCTATTAGATAGTTAGATTAGCCTGAGGCAGTTAGGCTGGGCTTTTGCCACAAACTTTACATAGTTAGTATATTTATATGCCAATTTTTTTCAAACTTTTGCGTGAAAATGTAAATTAAAGTGTTGATTTTTGAGGAAGTTTGTTTAATTGTTATTACTATTTTGTACTAGGGATGGGCAGATTAATCGGTGAGTATCGGCAATTTTTTGAGAAGCGATATTGGTAAAAAATGATCTATACCTGATTTTTCAGAAAAAATTTTTTGTGGATTTTGATTTCTTTTTTTTGAAGATTATTTCATAATTATTTCTTTTCGTGAGCCATCTAATTTCATTTCCTATAGTCACCAGCAATTTTCATTACCCACAGATCCACTTCATTTGCTTTTTACTGTGAGTCTGCACCACATTTGGTTTCCTGTCTGAATTCTTGAGGGCCGGTACGGACCAATCTATTTTATAGAGATGGGCCGATTGATCGGCATCGGTGAGTATCGGCAATTTTTTGAGAATCGACATCGAAATCGGTATTTTTTTGAGTATCGGCATCGGCAAAAAATTTCGAATCGATGGCGGTACATCCCTATTTTGTACGAAATACAAATTTCTTAATGTACCGGTATGAGCTCAAAATAAAGACAGAAAATTGAAAGCACACTTTGTTTGTACTCTTATAATCTTTAGAGAAGTTTTGCACTTCCAACTTTCTTACAACTAGAGCTCATTTTATTTCAGGTAAGAGTTGCAAGCTGTGGGCGATTTTTGATACTAGTCTACTTGTCAAAATTAGACAATACGGTAGTAATCATATTTATGTAAAATGTGTTGGAGATGTATGCTGATTTTTGGTAATGTCAAACCAAACTTACATACAAATCTTCATTTTAATCAATTTGGCAATATTTTGTTATCATACTGGTATTAAGGTGCATTGTGGTTTGTAATAATTTTTTTGTCTTTTTCATAGCTGCTACGTATGAGTTTTAAAATCTACCTTTGAAATCTTTTAATATGAAATCCTGGACTGAATTGGAGGTAAAAGCTCTTTTGAGCCTAATTGAAGAAAAGAGAATCTTAGAAAAAATCGATTGCAAAAGGCAAAGAAATTAAGTTTTATTCCAGGGCTTGGAAGAAAGCCTAAAAGAATTAAAAATCAATTACTCTTGGTAAACCGGCCGTTAGCTCAGTTGCTGAGCGCACGCTATCGGTGCGGGAGGTCTGGGGTTCGATTCCCGGGCCGGTCAAATCGGCACAGTGTCGCCAACGACTCGCCACCGTTGCGGCGTTTCTTCGGAGCTGTGTAGCCCAGGCGCTAAGCCGCGGAGATGGGCCCCGCAACTCGTTACACGCTTCGGCGTAATACGGCGAGTATAATGAAGATTTGATTTGATTTTTACTCTTGGTAAGTTTTCAAAAGTACCACAACTTTTTTGTATAAGCTTTTATGTCCAGTACTCCGGCAAAAAGATAACTTTCCTGTTAGACAATCACATTATGGGACATATTATGTTAAATAAGGTTGTCTTATGGAAAATTATTTGTGTCACAACTTTTCATAATAGTAGCCCATAGGCTTGTAGTGCTCGTGCATTGCAAGCCAGGTGCAGTGTTAAAAATGTAAAAGGAGAGAATACCTTTTCAAAACTAACTCTTAGGATAGAACGTACTTTTTGTTGCATATTGTGGTGTTATGTTATGAAAATAAAAACAGGCTACTATTATGAAAATAGGCTACCGTTATGAAAATAAAAACAGCTCAGATGGCCGAGTGGTAAGAGCGTCCGCCTCGGGAGCTGTAGACTTGGGTTTGATTCCGAGTTGGGTCAAACCAATGACTTTAAAATTGGTAATCACAGCTTTCCTGCTTGACACTCAGCATTAAAGGGACAGTGTGGAGAACAAGCCGCCAAGTTTACTTGTTGTGCCGTTAGGAAAAGCACTTAGCGGGATTCCCCCATCTTCGTGTGGTAGACAGATGGTCGGCAATTCCTAGGCGAGCTCGTGTCGCACATTGATCGCTTTCTCGTGATAGGAGGATAAATATGCAACAAAATGCAACGAAAATGTTTAGGAAGCAGATTTGATCAAAGTGGAAGAATTTGAAGTCACTATATTATAAAGAGGTGCAGCTTTCTTCCAGGTCCAGAGCTTCTGCTCCAACCTGGCCGTTCTTTGATTTGATGCAAAATTTACTGCATGAACGACCCAGAGTGCAGGTAATTCCGATTTGCAATGCATGCTGGCAATTTTTTATGAGAAACTTGTGTTTCACACTTTTGATGTCCATATCTGCCAGAGACTAATCATTTTGCCAATGTTAAGGCATTTAGAAAATGCGCTGTGGTGGTTAACCACCAATGGTTGCTTGAAAGAAAAGGAGGTCCTATTGCCTGATTTTAATGTGTGAATGTATGGGTTAAAATCAATTGGATATGTATTTGGTTCTATTTTTAGGGGTTGCAAGGAAAACTTCCGTGTGTTGACACCAGTGCAGACCTACAAGGTAAAATCATATTATCAGTGTGTTGTAATATAATGTATAATTCTACATTGCTGCTTTGCAAATGCTGTAGAAGTTATTATAGGTAAGTCTATCGGGAAAGATAATTTGAAACTTTTGTGTTGCTTCAGTTTGTTGCTTATGTTCATTTTACAGAGAGCGTAGAAAGTCACAGAAAATGAGTGTATAATATAAACAGAGGATGCATTGTAGCTCGTTTGAAATAAGCCACATGTTTTTACAAGTGTGCTTTAAAATGAGGCTTTTCCAACTAACGTTATTCGTGCGTGATTATATTCTGGTGTAATTAACCCTAAACATAGCAATATGTGAATGACTGCGTGTCTGGCTTACACGGTAACATAAGCACACATTTACGTTAGTTGGGAAAGTCCCATTTTAATGTAAACTTCCAAAAAAGATGCGGCTTAATTCAAACGAGACCGGAACCAGTTTGATGGTGCAAATCTATAACCATCTTTTTTGATTGGTTTAAGTGTTGTCGGCAGCGTGACCGAGTGGTTCGGAGCGTCGTTTTTACGACGGCCATGATCGCAAGGTTAATGGTTCAACTCCCACCCAAGCCTTATCGTTGCGTCCTTGGATAAGATGCTTCACGACAATTACCTCTACTTGGTGGAATCTAACTAGCAGCAAATTGAAGAAGTCAGAAGCAAAATTCAACCGAAAAACTCGGAAAAAAGTGCAATTCCTAAGCGAGTCTGGATTCGTCCTATGCATTGCGCCTCCGTCGCTTTTTCGTGACAGGAGGATAAAACTGAAGAAATAAGAAAAAAATAAGCTGTTTGTCTTCACATGAAAACCACAAGGAGGCATTGCAACGTGTAAGAACATCTTTCTTATATTTTATGTCATGATGTGTGAACGTTTGTACATTGATATGTTGTTATAATTGTTCAGGCTCTTCTTTTTAGTACCAGCATTAAGTTTACTGTAACTGTAAGAGTCTACTGCAACTTAATAATTCCTTCTGATTAAAAAGTTTTTATTAATATATATTTCTTTAGATGAATTTTTAGGCTTTTTACTGCTAAAGACAATATAGCAAACATAGAGGCTAACTAGCAACATAATTATGAACAGACATGGGATGTATGTGTAATTTAAGATACAAATACGTACCTATTTGAAATACGAAATACTGTTTTTATAGTTGTAATTACGCATGTTCAGACTGGTCTATGAAATGCTAGCTGCATGGTACGAATTGCAAGACCTGCAAAAAGTATTTTGGAAGTATTTGGTATTTTTTTTTTATTATTTTCTAGCCATTGCATTTTGTGTTTGTATTTAATTACATTTTGAAGTATTTTGCCCAAATCTTTGTATGAACTATGCCTGTATGTCTTTTGTACAAAAGTGTTTTATATCAGATACCGAAGAATGCTCTACTGATGATGAATCGTTTGACTTAAGCAACAACTTCACTCGCAAAGGTTAGGAATTAACTAAGTACAGAAGCTCTCTTGCTGATAAACTCTTTGTTTCATTTCTTAGGGAGTCCATTTATACACCAAAAACGCAAAGCCTGTTCATATCTCTGTATGCTCCACTTTTTTTGCTCATTCAGTATGTAATGGTTGGTGCATTTGAAAAAACAATCTGCTTACTAATGTGGTTACTTTTTGTAATCTTGTCATTTTCAACAAGACTTTACTTAATACAGTATGCTAGCTTTCATAGAAAGCAGGTTAACACGCTTAAAGATTTGTGTAAATCAGACTATTCACTTTTATTGTTGTATTTTCATGCTTATATTACTGGTACTTATTTACTGGGCACCGTAATGAAATGGAGTTGGTGAACCATGTATGAATTAAGATTTTTTGCAATTACAGAAGATAGTTCGTCGGAAAAAAATTGCGAAGGTGAAGACCAAAGTGCTGGTAATGTGGTTATAACATGATTGTGCTTTTGGCAAAAAGTAACATATGTCAGCTATTTCTTTATTTTATACTGTACAATAGATAGACTACATTTGGTCAACAGTAATTCTTCCGATTAGAATTTACACTCACTTAGAAGGGGTGCGCGTACCACATTCTTCAATATGCTGCTCGTTAGATTTTCTCTCGCTAAGATATGATCACCGTGAAGGGTTTTATCTCAGGAGTAAGAACCCTTCAACAAAAAAAGTTGGCAGTCGAACTACCTGTCAACAATCATACCAGTCTCTCGATCAAAGCGCATGTCAACTACCACGCTGTCGAAGAATTGCGTTTACAAATTATTTCGCTTAAAGTTTTATTACGTTTGATTACAGAACTTCCTCACTGCAGCAAGGATGACGGTAAGACTTTTAACTGCAGCATTAGTAACGTGTGTTCCTTCATCGATTTATGATGTATATATCGTTGTATAGGAAGTCAAGAAAGAAAGAGTCGCAAGAGAAAGCTATTGCAAAGACAGAGAGGTGAATTGGTTAATGAACATCGCTGCTTAAATGCATGCGGTGAAAGATGCGTGTTCTGTTGGAGTTAGTCTGACGTTAGGCTTTTGTACAAGTTCTAGGAAACGTTAGTACTTCAAATATCATATGACGCCTCAGGGAGTTGAGGGAATCCCACAAACCTTCAACGTGCCGTCATGTGAATGATAGAGGTTTAATAAAAAGTCGCATGACGTTTTGTATGTGAGGTGTTTGAGAACCGCCAGATGGGAAAAGATTAGCTAAGAACGTCACAATGCCGTCATACGTGAGGAGGTCTAAATTTTCATGTGGTATTTGAACGCACTCATATTTGTTTGCAGTCTTTTGTAATTTGGTTAAATATTACGTAGTTTGTAGATGACGGCAAGGTAGCAGCCTTGGTTAAGGTCTTTGAAAAACTAGCCGAAAAGGACAGAGAGAGCACAAAAGAATTGTTTCAAGCCATAAATAAAACACTTCAAGAAGGATTTGCTACGATCTTGAAAAAACCTCCAGTTGTGATAAATTTTCCAAATGCAAAAAAATGATGCTCTAGTGATGGTTTAGCTGTATTCTGACCTTCGTGAGACTATTTGCTTGTGTTAATCAGAAGTTTTGTAGCAAAAGGCGAGACCAGGAGTTGCTACTTGTACCTGATGTAAAAATTTAGTAACGTACGGAAGATAATTTCAGATGGCCATTTAATCACTATTTCATTTCAGATGGCCATTAATTGCAATAGGAACAGCTCAGATATCCGAGTGGTGAGAGCGTCCGCTTCTGAAGCTGTGGACTTTGGTTTGATTCCAAGTCGGGTCAAACCAATGACTTTAAAAATTGGTAATCACAGGTTCCCTGCTTGACGCTCAGCATTAAAAGGAACAAGGTGGAGAACAAGCCGCCAAGTTTACTTCTTGTGCCGTTGGGAAAGGCCCTCAGCGGGATTTCCCCATCTTGGCGTAGTAGACAAATGGCCGGCAACTCCTAATCGAGATTGTATAGCGCATCGATCGCTTTCTCGTGATAAGGAGGATAAATATGCCACCAAATACAAAAAAAAAATTTGAAGTAAAATCTGCAGTGAAAAAGTCGAAAACGACTGGCCTTGGTTGTACGGAATATGAAAGAGCTGCTTTGTTAATTGTCGTGTTTGATATTTCTTTCAATAAACCAAATTGGGTAATGGGAATTATATTTGATAAACGAAAAACAACGAAAACAGAATGCGAAAGGCTATATGGAACGTTCAAATAATGAACATTTTTTGGAAAATATTTAGACTCCTCCCGCCTTTATGTTGATAGTCTGGCGTTTACAGCTAACTTCCGCATGACGATTTCAGACGTTTCTGTTGTTTTGCTAACTCCCCTTCTCCCCACACTTTGACGTTTTGTGGAAAACTTCCACAGTGAGATGTGGTGTTATTTGAACGTTCCATGTGAAAAGAACGCTAAAAACCAAAGGTGGACTTGGGTGAGGGTAGTTCATAAAGGACGTTCGCAAACAAAACATAACGGACAAAGTTAATGACAAATACACCAACCCAGGAATTCTTCATCCTGTCCCAAATGTTTAAATCTTCCCAGTCCCACCTGACTTAAAACGAATTCCAATTGTCGACGAACCCGCGCACCTTCAAAATTCTCCATTCATGCAATTAAATCTACGCAGGCTTTTACCATAATCAGCAAAGCTACATAACTAACTTTGTTGGGTCTATTTACTACTTGAAGAAAGCTAATAAAGCAATAAGAGACCAAGGAAATTAGCTATAATAACAACGTCTGTAGTGAACGCTCAAGGATTTTGTGGGCAAATTTAAACACCCCTTCTTTACGACAGCATTCTGACGTTTTCGGTTTGCCTTTCCCCCCTTATGGTGGTTTTGTAAGTAGTCAGCCCGACAACAATACAAAAACCGGCACAAGACTACCAGCCTAGGCTGTAATCCCGTTTGAACAATTGCTTGCCATTTAGCGTTTCAGGTTGTTATGAGCAACGGATAGCAAAACTTCTCATGTAAATAAGTACTGTTGTCGCCTCATATTTCGCCTAATAATAAGTCGACATCTGTGACGTCATAAGTCGACTGATAATGCTCCACGTAAATTGCCTTAGTATCACATCATAATTGAGTGCAGTAGTTTAAATCACAATTTACATTACTACATACTGATATTATAATGCTCTCTGAATACAGTGTACCGGTACTATGTTTATTTTTTTGTACCGGTACATACACGCGTGGTTTGATTTGTTTAGGTGTTTTTATTTTATTTTTTGTATTTTGTTTTTATCTTGAACTGTAAACTGCTTTGCTGTTCTTGGTAAGGTGGCAGCTGACTCGATGACCATTGTGTCTTTTCGCTGCCTCCTTGCCAAGCGACTGTATTGCGTTGCTTGGCAAAAATAAAAATTGAACTGAACTGAACTATATGACGAGCACAAGGACCTCTAGTGAGTTATTAGTAGGAGTTAGGGCCTAATCTTATCCCCGAAACCTGACCCCCCGAAACCCAAACCCTAACCACGGCTTAATTCAAACAAGCTCCGTATATTTTTGGCAGTGGGCAGTGTTTATTTTGCCAATAACGCCAAAACACTGATTGGCCAAAAAAATTTAGGTTTGTAGGTTAACCGGTGTGTATACACAATACGCATGACTGTTGATAGGCTTGCATCCATTTCCACAAACCGTTTAGCATCTTACTACTAACGGCACTATCAGTATCCGATCAGTATCTTACTGCTAACGGCAAGATAAACACTTCCTATATGTTTTATTTTAGCCTAGCTTCAATTCTTATACCGGTACCAGTTCCACACTTTTCTGCTTTTCTCTTTAGCCTTTAGCTCATAAGCACAACGTCTGCTGCCTAGCAAGATTTCAATTTCATCCTCTCTCTTTCAAAGCCAAGCAGAATTAATCTAGCAGACTAGCCTAGCAAAATCAGTGGCAATTGCCAAGCTTCAGCAATCCTTATGCTTCAACCAGGCAATGAAGCTACATGAGAACATGACGTCACTCAAGCAGTTCCCTGAAAAGTGAACACCTTGAATGACGTGGATCTGTGCATTAGGATGCTGCTGATCGCTTTTTTCTTTTTTCATTTTTTTAAATTGTTTATTATAGTTAAGGTGTTCACTTGGGTAAGGTGATCACCCTGGTTGACGTCAGCCTAAAAAATCAATTTTTATGGTAATCGCAAAAAATTGCTATTATTAAATTATTTTAAAGGGGAAAGTAGTAAGATTTACTTTCTGAACGAAAAAGTTTATTGCAAAAATTTCAAAAAATAAAAAAGAAAATAAAAAGTTAGAAAAAATTATTTTTTTGGAAATGTCAGGGTGTTCACTGAACACCTTGAACACCCTGAGAATACGCCTCTGGTACTAGCCTAGTACGGTACCGGTATCTCTTTTGTGAAAAGCAGTTACATCTTATTTATAAACTTTGCTTTTTCAAGAAAATACAAAAGGTGGTAGGCTACCGGTATTACCTATGGATGATATTTCCCTAATTTCTACATATAGCCTACCGGTACAGCCTATATACAGTAGTTTGCTGTAAATGTCTGTGAATTTAGTCATTGCTTTTTAGCGTAGTGGCTATTATCTGTGCACGTTGTTTTAGACACATTTTTGTTTTCATTTATGTACCTATACCGGTATATAGCTATGGATGAATAATATTTTTATGACAGTCAAAAAGATTTAATGCTTACCGGTATCTAAATCCAAAAATTTTCATGCTTGTTCAATCCACAAGCAGCGGAATATAGTAATCGAATATCACAAATGATCGCATGGAAATGTGTTGCAAAAGGTTGTGGCGTGGAAGAACGAGGTATATAATGTATTGTAGATTGCCAAAAATGGCTAATGCTTACTGGTAGGCTATTTCATATTTTAGATTTACAATATTTTAGCTGTTGGACTTATCTCTTTGTTTTATAGTTCTGTTGTTATATTTTTTGGAGATACCGGTATAAGCTGTCAACCTTTACTGGTTTAAAATCAAAGCTCACTAATAAGGTGGTGCAGTACCTATAAGGTGCTGCAATGCCTAATGAATAAATTGTGTTGGTATACAATATTTGTGAATTTAACTACCTATCAAGCTATTTCACTTGATTTATGCATTTTGTGAATAGTAAAAAAGCTTTCACAAACAAGCTCTTTTGAACATACTTCTTTTTTTAAAAGTAATGATGAAAAAAATTAATGTTTTAACTTTTCCTTTTTCCTAGTACATACACTACGGCACCGGTGTTCCTGAGATTACCAGATGGAGTTAATTATTTTGCGTGTTTCGACCAAATAACCTTTGCTCTCAAAGACGAACTCCTTATTCCATTGAGCAACACCATAGACACATGGACTTTTTGTATTATTGCGTGAATGATCTTTTTTAACAAAAATATTTCTTGCAAATTGTGAAAAAAATAAAAACTAGTTTTTGGTAAAGAAATTGAGAATATCTTAATTCTTTTTGAATTCAATAATATTGAATTTTATTTTTTAGATCATTAACATCGAACTTGAAAATAGTTAAATGTGGTAATCACTAATCAGTCACTTTGTCACAATACCACTTTAACCACAATCAGCTATTTTCAAGTTCGATATTACTGATCAAAAATTAAAGTTCCATATTATTGAGTTTAAAAATAATTAAGATATTCTTAGCTTCAACCAACATGCTAAACGCACAATCAAAATTTAATAATTGGCCCATAGTAGGCCTACACTACATGGCCTACAAATCAAAACCAAGCCGACATGTTGGCATAGTCTCATAATCACAAATAATGACCATCAACCACTTGCTGTTTATGCATTTAGACCATTTGCTTTCAGCAAAACTAAATATTGTTCGAAGCAAATTTTTTGATAAAATTCTGCAACAATTTTTGAAATCTGATAAAAGCCAACCTTTTGACTCCACCTAAACTTCCCGATCCTCTTGTCAATATCCCATTATTATTCCTTATTTAAGTAAAGATTCACAACGATTTGTTAATAAGTTTTCCAAAATAATCAAGGACCAATTGGATGCCGATATCAATCCTATTTATAAATCGTTTAAAGTTAGTTCTTAATTCAAATTGAAATCGTGCACCCCTCTGGCTCTGTGCTCAAACGTTGTTTATCAATTCAAATGTTCGTGTGATACGAATCAGACATTGGTATGTCTTCTCGACATCTGAGCACTAGGGTTAAGGACATAGGTGGCGGAAGCGGGGGGGCGGGAGGGCCCTGCCAAGGCCACCTAGAAGAGAAAAGGGCAGTTAGTTACTCGCAAGGTTGCCAGATCCCAGTGATCAAATAACGCTAGGTCCAGAAAAATAAAAGCTAAAAAGAGCCAAATAATTTCACCAACTACAAAAATAAGGTGTAAAGGTCATCACGACCGCAGATGCCAAAATTTTCGCCCAAAATCAAGTGAAGAGCAAAAAAAGTCATCGCGTCCGCAGTTCGGACCCGCAGCCAGAAAAAAATGCTAAGGGCGGCAAATTTTTTTACAAGGGCGAGAAATTTTTAGGTAAAATTGGCTTAAAAGAACTACATCCACTCTGTTCCAGATGTTTACACTTCCATCACGCTTTCATTTACCAGTTTCAAAAGTGAAGAGTAGCAAAGTAGCCTACTTTACAACCTAACAGAAAGATTTGACAGCGTAAAGCTTTGTTGAACGCTATTACGCTACAATTTTAAATGTAATTCGAAAAAGCGGCGAGCAAAGTTTTAGTGCAAAAACAATAGATAGTACATCATCAGCTTGCGGGTTTGGCGATTTCTTTTTTACAAATGTTCTGCACAGGGGCGGCTCGCGTATATGTGCTGCAGCACCCCCAATCAGATTCAGCGAATCCAGATTTTTTATTTATGTCAAAGTTTATTTTGAATTTTTTTTTTCTTGCGGAGCAAAACGGATTTTTTTTTTAAATAATTGGCAACACCTCTGGTTCAAAATCGACTGCAGGCCTCCCACTCCCAGATACCTATAAATATACGTGAAAAGTCATGTGAAGCTGACGTAGTAAACTTCGCAATCGAAAGCAGTGGTTAGCCCTGCAACTTTTGCAGCGGACAATCAAAAGATTTGTACTAAAACTCTTTTTAGAGTGGTTTTAAATGTAATAACGGTATCAGTTTGGCAGATAAAAATGACCAGCCTATATTAAACTGTTAATTCAGCACCAGTATTATAAAACTTAGGCACAAAAGTTCAGTAGGCTTAAGCCTATATACGGGTAATGCAAACAAGAAGCAACGTTGCCGCCTAGTCTAGGTAGCCAACGAAATAGTTTCAATTTCGCGATTTTAAGTTGACAGTTGAAAGCTAAGCCAGGTAAATTAGTAGATTAGACACCGTCAAATCAAAGACCTTCTATCAGTAGACGAGAAACCCGCGATTTTACGCAATATTTCATGCTTCAGTGACTCTGTGCGATTGGCTTCGTTTGCGGTTGGCTCGATTTGCGAAAATGTAAATCTGACTCTGTGCTGGCTCTGAATTCTAATTTGCCAGCTGAGTTAGAACAAAAGCGATTTTTAGCAAGTGTTACAACTGACTATTTGGGTTGAGTAGTAGGTTAAAGACTAATAACAGTAAGATTAAGCTATCAGTTTGATAATAACATTAGCAGTAGGCCTATAGGCCTAGCCAAGCTTACGTAGCTTACTGGTCTACGGGCCTAGCAGTTTTGGAGCCTATAACTGTAGAAGTGGTCTACAAACAAGTGAAATTGTCAAAACAATCAGAACTTGACAGCTGTTTGAGCATCACTGTATAGTTTATTTGCTCTACGAGCCATAATTTAGAATCTACGGCCCATCATTTTCAAACATTCTTATCCTACCTGCCTACTACTTTTAGAATTGAAGTTAAGGATAAAATTTGTTAGGTTACGTCAGAAAGGATTTTTTTTTAAATTCTTCTCTATTAATTTGCCGAGTCTTGTCTGCCCCCCTTAACGTTATTAACTTTAACTCCAACCCTAAACTGTTAAAACTCTGAAAAAGACATCGGTTTAAAGGTGATTGGTAGCGAATTCGGGACTCATAGAATTCACTGTCCATCACTTTTAAACACCGAGAACCGTTATCGTAATTCTGACTTTGGAAAATGTAAAAATATGAGAGTGTACGTGTAGTCACTGCCAACAGAGTGTCGTTTTCGAGACCCTAATATTTTGTTATGGTTTCTTTCTATTTTTGAGCTAGTATTGACAGCTTTTTGTTTTTTTTTTATTTTAGAGTTCGCTGAGATGAGCCCTACCAATTGTGCATTACCTGGGTGTAATACGGAGTTAAAGCGATATAAAGTTTATATTAAACCTCTCAAAAACTTAAAATTCATAAAACAAGAAACAGAAGAATATGAGCATCAAGAAGCGTTGCAGAAATTTGTTTTGGCATACAGAGACCCCAAAAAGATTTTTTTAAGTCTACAATAGTACGATGATGCTTTGTTCTCCTATTTTTACGATGCGCCATCACTACGGAGTAGCTTAGCAGTTTTATTAAATTTTGGTAAACTTAAAACCTCGGGTTTTCTAAAGGATCTGAGAAAAGAAGCACACGCCTCCCGTTTTTTGCAAGACGCTGAGAACTCTCGCTACGCCACTGACTTAGCGGCTATCAACATCGCTATTTTTCTTCAACGATTTTCTTAAAGTCCGTGAGCCAGCTGCAGTTACTCTATGAGTTTCTTTTTCATTTGCCATTTTGACTGCGAAACGATGTCCTCTAATTTTAAAATAAAGAAAAATGATTTTTCGTAAGCAGAGGTTGCGTGTATAGTCCAGGTCTTGCGTGGCAGTTAGCGTTTCAATGGAGGATAATATCTCTGTTTCTTCCAAAGTTTTCCATAACTCGTTTAGATTTATAGACTTCATCGATCGAATTGTTTTTTTTCGAAAGATTATTTCGCACTGCACCAAAATTTTAACCAAAGGTTCCACTATTTCGCAGAGTGAGGATTCTATGTTGTCTACAACACACTGGCACAGAAACTTTTTTTCAATGTCTGACGTGGAACATTTTTTCAGACATTTTCGTACAATGTACCCACCAATATATTTGATTGTATCCACATCAGAATTGTCAACCGGTGTTCCCAAAATAACTGGAGGAATTTCGCTATTGTATTCATTGTAAAGAATAGGAATTGCGTCGAAACATTTCAAAACCTGCGACATAGTCAAATTGGTTTCTTTTGACAAGCGCCCAGCATCTCTGGAAAATTTTTTCATCAACTTTGTGTGGTCGGGATTTGAGCAAAAATCTGAAATAAAGTAAAACAATAAAGATCAATGCTTATAACCGACTTACAGTAGCATCCGACGCAAAGGCAAATTTTATTGTCCAAGCCGCGGATCGTCCCCGTCACACGCGAAATTTTGCAAGCAATTTAAGCGCGCGGTGCCGCTCGGCCATGCCGTTGACAAATGAATAAACAATAGTTTGTATCAACTTTAATCGCATGTTGCAAACTGTATCAGAAAGTAAATCCTTAAAAAAATCAGTGCTGCTTATTCTAAATTAAGATTTTTGATTTCTGTGTTTGCAAACAAATCTTTAACATGCTAAAAAATACTACATTTAGAGCTCAAAAAGGCATTTTTACCAGGTCTTTGACTGTTTCGACCAGACCAACGCTGGTCAACCAAAAAAGTTTTTCCAACTATAGGGTAACCCAGTGGAAGGCAAGTTCGAAGCCAGAACCTAGCTTAAAGGTGTGCAAATAACCACCAACTGACTAAGAAAATACTGCCACACTAGTACAAGAATTAATAAATAGTTATTGTGCCAGTTTTGCTTCGAGAATAATTTCCGGTCGAACCTCACGTTAGTCGAAACAAAAACGACAAAAAGTTTTGCAATGTGCCTGATTATATCCCAACCTCCCCAAAAGCATAAGTGTAGGCCAAACCTAGAGCCATGGGCCTTTTCGCCACTCAGGGTTTTAAAAGTAACCGTTTTTTTTTAATTCAAAAGTATCGCCTTCACACAAGTGAAAATTTGGGAGTGGAGGACCTTCTTTGAAACAAAGTAGATCAAAACCTGAGCTACTTGTAAAAAGAGTCGGCCCTCGCTTGCTTATGCTTTCTTCCACTCCTCATCCTCCACATCAAACACACACTTATTATTGAAAGCTACTATCTGTCAGTGATATTATCATACATTTTACTTATGATTCAACTGCTCATAAGAAAAACTTAGACAACCAGATGTGTTACCTTCATACAAAGAGATCATAATTTCGACGGCTTGCGGCATTACATCTGAAGGTTTGCTATTAACCCACTTGCTCTTGCTAATTGACAGCCTCTTTCAACAACCGTGTTTCCGTTCAGAAAGGCAATTGGAATCTGAAAAGATTTAGATGGTGTTTGTATACTTCGAAAGATAAGTTTATTATTTGCCTGAGCAAAAGCGATGTAACAAAGATGGTGCAATTGGTGCAATGCAGCAATTATGCAAGCACATTCTCTGTTTCGGGCTACGAAGCATCGAAGAAGCGGTAGGTTATCTAGTCAAGATGCTTCCTGGAACAATTCATTGATTCTAATTTGGGGTGAGGGATGTGTAATGTAGGCCTACCTACTGTCTTCGCAGTGCTCTAAAGCAGTGATTTTCAACCTGGGGTCCGCGGACCCCCAAGTGGTCCGCGAATAACTTCAAGGGGGCCGCAAGGGCTAAAGGGTCCGCAAGGGGTCCGCCAAAGTATTGAAAGTTTCATCAAAAATAAGGCAGTTTATTGAAGTACCGGTGTTTAGTAAGTAATTATTAATGTATTTTAAATAGTGATCTTTTTCTGTATGATATAAAAATGTGAAATAGGCACCTATTTAATTTCCAACCAACCGTTGGGGCTGAAACTTTCTTATTTAAGAATGGTTATTGTTACGTCAAATTCTGGATAGAGAAACGACAGATAATTACTACCACACCTGGAACTGTTGTATAATTTGTATTTATTAGCATATTTATCCTCCTATCACGAGAAAGCGATCAGTGCGCTTTACGAGCTCGCTTAGGAATTGCCAGCCATCTGTCTACCACACCAAGATGGGGCAATCCCGCTGAGTGTCTTTCCCAACGGCACAGCAAGTAAACTGGCCGGCTTGTTCTTCACACTGGCCCTTCAATGCTGAGCATCAAGCAGGGAAGTTGTGAATACTGGATAGGCTACCAATTTTAAAGTCAGTGGTTTGACCCGACTTGGAATCAACCCCAAGTTTACAGCTCCCAAGGCGGACGCTCGTACCACTCGGCCATCTAAGCCGTTATTGCCTGCAATGATACAATTTTGCCTTACAGAAAAACATACTTGGCTGAAAATGCTTTTAGTGCTCCGACACACATTAAAACGAAAGCGAAAAATCGTTTATTACTTTATAATACAATAATTGACGCCTTGCATTCACAGATTTTGATCCAATCAATCAATCAATCACACAACTTTTATTTCTGACCGCCAACAATAACCAATCAGAATAACGCATGAAAATAAAATGGCACAGAAAAAGGAATATGCAACAAAAACGCAAAACGTTGAAACATGCCAGTTACGAATAACTGTGCATGGTTGCACAACCTAAATCAAAAACAAATACATACGCAAAAAAAATGCAGCCATTATGTATGCCTACACCGTACAGCAGCCCTTTACCCTTTAATTCCCAATAGATTTAGTACTAACCGTTTCAGGCGCGTAACCCTTGCTGAGGGGGGCTTACAGATACTACACCTTGCCCAAGGGTGACCTGGAGGGAGTTGTGATAAGGTACCCTCATTAATCCGACTCATCAACGATGAGCTCACAACCGGATGCAGTTTGAGCTCATACCCAGGAGCAATTAATTCTAGACGATTATTAACGGACTAGTCTATAACCGCACACACATAATAATATTTCTTCAATTTTAATAGAATAAGACTCTTTATCAAAATTATCGGGGTTTAATGCTTTAATTAGTTACAGGCCTATTGGTTATTATACATAAAAAAATTAAAAACCGCATTTTATCAGTACACTCACACAACACTGGCATCAGCGAATGTTAATTTGGAGTTAGCACAGGTCTGAATGTGGAGGATTCTACTTAAGATGACATACTCATATATTATATAACAAATAGCATATTTTATTGGTTCAGACAGTCTATTATCCAATCTTAGTTGTTTTGCTCTTCGGTCATGGCTTATTTTTTCATCCAGCATTACTTTGTAGTTTTAATCTTTGGAGTTTTTCGCCTTCAATTTCCCATACTTCGACCTGGAATTACAAAAACAAAACAGCAGCACAAAGAAAAATAACTATACGGTAACGCGACTAGCTGTGAATACATATCTAAAAATTTTACAAGTTTGAAATAAGATGCGCTTTGGCCTTACGAGCAAATGTTCGCAATGATTTACTTTCTCTAATGATTGTGGGTAGCTTATTCCATATCTTTGGTCCCAAGAATTTGATAGATTGCTGGCATACCGTTGCTCTGTATGAAGGAGGAATATACTTACTGTTGCTTCTTGTTGTAACGCGAGTTGCTTTTATGCTGAACAGATTTTGTAATGCGGCAGGAAGGCATTGATTTGAATATTTGTACATAAAAATACATATTTCAAGGTCCCGTATTTGCTTTATAGTTAATAAACCGTTTTCAATCATAACATCCTTAACACTAGAACGACTATTTAGTCCAAAAATAATTCTTATGAATTTGTTGCAGATTCGTTGCAGTTGACCAACTATTGTTTCGTTTCCAAAACACCAGTTTACGACACAGTAGCGTACGTGGCTCAGTATTAAAGAGTGATATAAAGTTAACATCGCTTTTTTGTTCAGAAATGACCTAATGCTCATCACAGCTCCAAGGGCAGCTCTCATTTTTTTCTTTACTGCATACATGTGATGCTTCCATGTGGGATTCTCATGAATAGTTACGCCTAGAAATCGAATCGAAGATACTCTTGCAATCACCTCGTTACGTAGTTTCAGTTCACTTGTTTGCGTTGTTTTCCTAGATTTACAAGGATTGCAAGTTTTGAATAGAATACATTTGGTCTTTTTCACATTTACCGTTAATTTATTAGCTAACATCCAGTTATCGATATTGCTAAGCTCTTTGTTTCCCTTATCATAAAGAGATTGAATATTTCTACCCGAAAGAAAAACATTGGTGTCATCAGCAAATGAAACATTGGAGCTGAATTCTAAGCAATTTTGAAAGTCATTCACATATATTAAAAATAATAGAGGCCCCAGGATGGATCCTTGCGGAACCGAGCTAGTTACATCTCTTGAGTTCGATGATAACTTACCAGCACATTCTACTTTTTACTTGCGACCGGTGAGATAACTCTTAAACCATTCTAGTGATACTCCTCTTACGCCATAGTGAATTAGTTTGAGCAACAATATGTCATGATCAATGGTATCAAACGCCTTAGACAAATCAAGAAAAATACCAAGGACCGATTGTCTTTTTTCAAAGGCATCTACGATATTATTTATAAGAAGAGTGGTAGCATGGGTGGTGGAGTGGTTTTGCCGGAATCCAAATTGTTGAGAAGAAAAATTATTGGTATGGGTAATAAACGAGTACAATCGTTTATACACTATCTTTTCGAGAATCTTAGAAAAGGAGGAAAGCAAACTTACTGGTCTATAATTTGCAACTTTTTTCCGGCTACCATTTTTGAAAACAGGTACTATCTTGGCAGTTTTAAATGCTTCAATAAACTTTCCCAAGGATAATGACTGGTTAAAGATATAAATGAGGGCATGAATAGCATTATCTGGAAAATACTTCATTATGATCATTGGTATTTCATCTAAGCCTGCACTTAATTTAGACGCAAATGCAGATATTATTTTCTTGATTTCAAATTGATTTGTTGGGGTCATAAATATCGATGACGAGTTGGAAGACGTTAAGTAATCCGTAAATTTAGCGTTAGAATTTGGCAGCTTTCGTACTAATTTCTCTGCTACAGTTGCAAAATGTTCATTAAACGCATCCGCCAACTCAATTGGATCATTAACTAAGTTTCCATCAACTTCTAGGGAGGTAGAGCCAGAAGATTTTGGAGCTCTTCCTAATAAATTATTCATAGTTTGCCACGTTCTTTTTATGTCACTTTTGTGTAAGTGAAACTTTTTTTGCATAAATGCTTTCTTTTTTATTGTTATTAAGTGGAAATCAAAATTTCTAATTTTTTGATACTTTTGTTTGGAGTCTGGGGTATGTTTAGCTAAGAATCTTTTATGAAGTTTATCTTTTTTTCGAGACAGAGCAAGTAACTCCTTATCATACCATTCACAGCGGAATTTAGTTTTTTTAGGTTTTTCATTCGTGAAGCATTGTAACATCTACTGATTTACTTCATTCATAAAGGTTTCAAAACTATCATTAGGGTCTGCTAAGGTATACAGTTCCGAAAAATTAATGTTTTCTAAATTGCGGCGAAACATTGCAAGTGTTTGGTAGTAATAGTCCAACCTTTATTTTCAATTTTTAATAACGGTTCACCAATATTCGAAACTTGCATAATTGGCAGATGATCAGCTATTTCATGAGTTAATATGGCGCTTTGAATTCGAGCACCAGTAATATTTGTCCATATGTGATCAATAGCTGAGCATCTAATTGTTGTTACTCTGGTTGGTTTGTTTATCAGAGGGTAGAAGTTATTATCAAACATTATTTCAGTATATGTTTCTGTATACTGGCTTTCACATGCAAGTAGATCAATATTAAAGTCCCCCATTATATAGCAATTTGAGTTATTAATATTTAGCTTTGACAAGGTACTTGACAGATTATCAGTAAACTCATTAAATAATTCAGAATTGGTCTGGGGTGATCTATAGATAACTCCACAAGTAACTATTTTATTTTTGAATTTTAAATCAATAAATATTGATTCAAAACTTTTTTCTTTCATTATAGTTAACTCTGGTCTAATGGTAAAATTCAATCCATTTTTAATATAAAAGGCCACTCCACCACCTTTGTATTTTGATCTGCCGTTAGATATGTAGATGTATTCACAGAGGTTGTTTGGTTTACCCAACGAATGTGGTTGTTCCCATGTTTCAGTGACTCCTATTACTTCTGGTTTTCTACTTAACACAGCAAGCAGACTTTCCAATTTAGAAAAGTTATTAGAATTAACTAAGGAACGAGCACTTAAGCACAAAGTTGCAAAAGAGCAATTGTTTTCGCATGAAGAATTTGGAGTTAATAATAATTTTGCTTCTTCGGCGGTTATATAGGCATCATTCAGTATGTTATTTTCAATTAGTTCATCTTGCAAGTCTAGAATGTTAGGCCAACCATTTTGAATATTCATTTCGGAAAATAGATCATTTAGTGAAGTTGCGGAAAGAGAAGGCTTAGGGGAAAACAAATCATTCCATTCATAATCAGTAACTGATTGGAAAGGAAGAACTGATTGAAAACATTGAGGACATATGTAATTCATATCTATTTCATTACTTATTTTTTTAGGTTTGTACGCGGTAACACATTTTAGATGAGAAATTAAATTACAGAGGTTACATCGTAAATTTGGTTGTTTTTTACAAACGGATTTTCTACAATAATTACAAACAGGTCTAGGCACTTGGGGCATGCTGCTTAAAAACAGAAAAAGTAAAACACAAATAACAACAAAACACAAACTTATGCAAGGGGATTAAGAACGTGCAAGTCTCTGAGGCCTTGCTATATTCTCTTAAGCTTATGTAGCAGGGAGTTTAAATGCACTGCGTGTAGAATTGCATCTTTGTTTTGATTAATGAAAGATCAAATTAAGCCAAATTTGAAACATTAGGGAAGTAAATTTTTCTCAGAAATATTTTTTTCTCAGAAATATTTTCAAAGTAAATTGAATTCAGTTATTTGAAACTTAGTTGCAATTTTATAAGCTAGATTATACTGGTTGGCTTTCTACCAAAGAATTTTGATCCTACAGCATATCTTTTTCCTGAAACTTATTCAAATAGAATCATATCAAGTCATTGTGCCAAAATTTGCATAGCTAAGGTCAGGCGTCGGCAACCTGCGGCCCGGATCCAGCCAGTCGGTCAAAATTTTTCGGCCAGTGGCCTCCTTAGAATTTTTATGTTAAATCGCCCGGAGAAACATTTGTAGTGTTGGTAAATTCCAATATTTATTTTTCCTCACTGCAATACAACAAAATCCGTATGACTACGAAGTTACACGGGCTTTGCAATTTAGGCCTACTCCACTTTTTCAAACTTGTTCATAATTAAGTTCCTGGTGCTAATAATAATGTGTGTGAAATAGACCAGTAGTGACATGAAATGATCTAAGCGTGATTTAAGAAGGTCGAGCGGTGAATGGTATGTTTTGCAGAAAACCCCCGCCAGTAATGCAAAAATGTTTGATTTAAGAAAAAACACCCGCGTTACGCTTGAAGTACTGATACTGCAAAGAGGCTGGGATGTTTTTTTGGCAAGGACTTTCTACAAAACCTCCACTTAGTGCGTGCGCCTTCTGTCTCTATATGCGCAGTTATGTGGGTATCAAACTCCTGTCAGACCTTTACATCATGAAGATTATACGCGCATCTACAGCGTCTCAGCACCAAGCTATAATCTAGAATAGCTAGACAGTAGACACAAATAGTCTGCAGATAAATAAGAAGCTCAGTAACGCATCCATTTGCTGGCAATATTAATGGAGTTTACGAGATAAACAATTTGGTAAAAGAGAGGAAGGCCAAAGAGAAGATGGACGAATTCGGTGAGAGAAGACATGGAGATGGATGGAGCAAGGGAGAGAGACAAGTTGACCAAGTCTTATCGAGAAAACTTTCGCGCTGTGGCGACCCCGAATAGGGAAAAGCCGAAAGAAGAATGAGTAAATAAACAATATTGGTCCTTTCCAACATGCAACTTGTTATCAAAGCCAATGCGAAAATGTGAGTTGTTTTTGCGTAAGCAGCGAGTCGTGTTTAGTGCAGTTAGAGATTTTTACTTGAAAAAATAAGTGCAGACCATTATATCCTCAGATAGCTTTTAGCAAGCGGTAACTAAAAGGCATCCCTGGTAAAGGTAGCCTTTGATTTTTACTCAAATTACTTTCAATAACAATTTTAAAATCGTGTCTATTTGTGTGGGGTCCGCAACAACAAATTGCCAAACTCAGAGGTCCGCAACTTGAAAAAGGTTGAAAACCACTGCTCTAAAGCTCCAAAGACAGAGCTCTATATTGAATATGCATCAGATTCTAAAATTAGATTGCTTGCAAATGATAGTACTGTTTTTGTCTTTAAAATGTATCAAAACTCTGCAAGAAAAAGTTAATATTGAAGAGTCCAGACATGGCTGATAAAAAAACATTTCTAACTCGCACGCATTTCTAACTCGCACGCAGTTGTTCTGTTTATGGTTGCTTTGCTAAACGGCTTCTGTTGACCATACTAAACTCGACTAATTTTAGTTTTTTTTGTTTGCGCTACATGTTCAACTCAAACGCGCACACACCTTCGTGTCAAGCAGCCACTTTAGACAATAATCTCTCTCACATGCCCTTCAATTTAACTGATCCCTTGTTTGAATCATTCAGTGCTAAGATTAAACCTGCAATATGTTTGATCTCAATCTTCATGTTTATGATTTTGATAGTAATGCATCTTTTCTAATAATCCATCTCAATATTTGCTCCTTACAAGCTCATTTTGACGACTTCAACCTTTTCCTTCACAAGTTTTCTCATCCTCCTTCAATCATTTTTCTTTCTGAAACTCGGATAAATATTAACCCCATAATCAATATTAATATCCCGGGCTACTTTTTTGTTCATTTCCCCTCCCCTACTAAAGCTGGATGTGTTGGTGCTTATGTTGCTAATAACTTAAAATTTTCTGAAAACGAACTCTATCGACTTCACGTATCTGATTGTGAAGATCTTTGGCTTGATGTTGAACTCCCAGGTATCAAAAACAAATATACATTTGCAGTTATTTATCGTCACCCTCAAAACAACTCTAAAGATTTTCTCGACTCTTTTGATGATAAATTACAATTATTAAACCGAAAAAACTACTGCTTCATGTTACTGGGAGATTTTAATATTGATGTGAATACTAACGTGACACCAACGCGTGACTACCTTCACATGTTGCAATCGAATGCCTGTATTAATCTGATAACAAAACCAACCCGTGTAACTTCAAAAACGCAGACAATTATCGATCACATTTTTACTAATGATAGTGAGTCTAGCATCACTCCAAGTGTTCTTGACTACGGCCTTTCTGATCATTCTCCTATCTACTGTGAAATATTTAAATCTAAACCTAAAACTCGAAATACTGCGAGACATTTCTTTATTCGAAGCACTTAACAAGTGGACAGTAACCTTTTTCGAATTGATCTAGAAAATAAGTTGATCCCCCTAGCTAATGAATTCACAAACTCCAGTATCACGCGTGAAAATTTTGATGAGCACTTTAGCAGAGTATTAACTGCCATTTCTGATGTAACAGAAATTCATGCCCCCTTGCAAACCGCCTCCAGAAAACAAAAACGCATCCAATTAAAACCGTGGTTAACCCAGGGGTTACTTGAATCAATAAAAAACAAACAAAGATTCTACCGCACTTGCTTCCTTAATGGAAATGATTTTGATAAAGCTTTTTACAAATCGTATGCTAACAAATTAACGAGAGTGAAAGCCTTAGCCAAGAAACTGTATCCCGGCACTGCCATAACCGAAAAAAAGATAACCCCAAAGAACTCTGGAATCTTATTAAAAATGTGGTCAACACCAAAACCTCATCTAATCTAAAGCATTCTCCTTCAAAAATAATTATTGATCATGATATAATTGAAAATCCGGTGGAAATCAGTGATCACTTTAATAATTATTTTGTAAAAATTGGCCATTCCTTGCTGAATAATTCTGATATTCCTGATTTTGAATCCGAATCGTTACTACTTACATATCTAATTCATTTTCTCAAACTATTGTATTAAGCCATCCATTACCGCTTGAAATCTATAATATTATTAAAACACTAGATCACAATAAAGCCAGTGGTGTTGATGATATATCTAGCTTCTTTCTTCTATTGGGTGCTGAAGTCTTAGCTCCTGTTCTTTCCCTGTACTTTAGTGCTGCAATAGATCTTGGCGTGTTTCCACATAAGTTTAAAACTGCTAAAGTAATTTCAATATTTAAAGCCGGTGACAAACAAATTCCTTCAAACTACAGACCAATTTCCCTACTGCCTAATTTATCCAAAATTCTCGAAAAATTCATTAAAACTCAGCTCTTAAATTTTTTTGAAAAGCATAATGTGTTTTATCCTTCCCAATATGGTTTTAGAAAAAAATGTAGCGTAATTCATGCCTTACTTGACGTGACAACCAATGCTTATGACGAAATTCAAAATAAAAAGTATACAGCAATTATGCTTATGGACATTCGAAAAGCATTCAATACTGTGTCTCATAAAATTCTGCTTTGTAAACTTCGACATTACGGCATGCGAGGATTTGCATTCTCTTTGATTGAAAATTATCTTTCATCACGTAGTCAATTTGTCTTTGTCAACAACTGCTCTTCCTCTTCCAAACCTATATCTATTGGTGTCCCTCAAGGTTCTATACTAGGATCTCTACTCTTCTTGATATGCATGAATGACCTATATAATGCTACTTTAAGTAGACCACGTCTATTCGCTGATGATACCTGCCTAATGGTTAGCGAAAAATCTATTTCGCTGCTGGAACAATCATGCAATTCAGAACTACACCGACTAAAAAAATGGTGTGTCGCTAACAAACTGCAGATTAATCCTGACAATTCAGTTTTAATCTACATACCATTTAAACTTAACGATTCCCTTCCTAAACTGAATATTGCCTATGATGATGTGCTAGTACCCTCCAATAACTCTTCAAAGTATTTAGGAATAAAAATTGATAACAAGCTAAATTTTCAACCACACTTAAAGATGATAGAAAACAAATTGGCCTGATCTGTTGGAATACTAAGCAAGGTTCGTTTCCTATTCCCCACCTCTACCTTACTTCTTCTCTACTTTGCGCTTATTCACCCCCATCTTTTATTCGGTATTGTACTGTGGGGTTCCACCTGTTCCTCTTACCAATCAAAACTTCAAATTTTACAAAACAAGGCCATTCGCATTATTTCAAATTGTAATCGCAGAACTTCAATTACTCCCTTTTACCACAAATTAGAGATACTTAAAATTCCCAAATTATATAAATTCGAAATTGCTAAACTTATGCACCAGCACTCTAAGCAAAACCTTCCTCCTACAATATCGAATTTATTTAAACCACTTTCAAATATCCATAACCGTATTACAAGATCTGTCTCGCTGAACCATATTTATGTTGAAAAATTTTCTACTCTAAGATGCCAAAGATCAATAAAATATCAAGGAGCCAAAATATCGAATGCTATCCCATTGGAATTGAGAGATCAGTCCTATAGAAACTTCAAATTAAACTACAAAAAAATTCTGCTTGAGAGGTATCAAATATGTACTTAATAACACTTATGTGATTTTTCTTTTTTTTTTTTTTTTTTTTTATGCTCTTATTCATATACCTCTCGGCGCAACAGCGTCTCTTCATCTAGGTGGCTGCTTGACGCGAAGACCTTCATCGGTCACTTCGCAGTCTCCTATGTTTGTTATTTTACTTTATCGTTCGCGTACATTCACAAATAAATAAAATACTACAGTTTCGCTAGGCCTCAAAAACCAGTACAGTGCCAAACAGTACCTCTGATATTACAGTCACCGACATATTCACTCCATAGCCTATTTGCTTAGAAAATGGCCAGAAAATACATTTTTAGTTCAGAGCCGAAGGGCATACGCCGTCTCTTGCCCCCTGCTTCTTCTTAGAATAATTACCCTCATGCTATTTCCTTCCGGAGAGTCCCCTAATCCCGAAAAGTACTTTCAGGAACTAATTTTGCCTTCTTTTAAGAACTACAGAGATAATTTAGGGGGAATTTAACAACTTTCCTCTCATCTGCAAAAAATGTTAAAAAATTTTGTGTAAGCTACGAAACCCTGCTAATTGAACTTAAAAATTGTCAAAACCTTAAAAAGTAGACTAAAAAATAAACCGATTTATATCAAATTTACGTAGTTCCCCCTCCTAGAGATTTCACTCCACTCTGGATTGCTTTTGCCCCCCCCCCCCCCTTGAATTTTTTTGCCGACACTCATCTGAACACCCCGTTATCACGCGAGTATAACTGTCCGAAATTGTACGCCCCACATTACCTATTTACAATGTTTGATATGGAGGCGAACAAACAAAGCAATATTAAGCTGTGGACCAGCCAAAATATGCATTTTTATGTTTACCTCAACAGCGTCAAATCATACCATATACGAATACGAACTGAAGTTTTGTCGCAGAATTTGCCCAATATTGCAGCTGCTGCAAACCTTAGTTACTCTTTTGCCTACCGGTACATTCTTTAGGCCTACCACTGCAACCAGATAGGTACATTTTTTTGCATTTGCGCATATTTATTCATCGAGTTGCCTCGACCAGGAGACAGCGAAATGACCATACGGTCTTCGAGTCGCTGCCACCTGTCTACCACGCCAATGAAGCTTCACGCTATAATGCTGAGCGCCAAGCAGGGAAGCTGTGAATACCATTTTTTAAAGTCTTTTGGTATGACTCGACAAAGGAATTGAACCCAGGTCTACCGACTGCGAGACGGATGCTCTAACCACTAAGCCACCGCGCCGGTACATAAACTACCATATAGCCTAACTCATCAGAACTCAACAAAATTTAACAAAACTTGCCTGAATTTCAATTTTCCAATCGGGATTAATGTCCATCTTGATACTGACCAGTAAGGGATTTAAAATACCTTCAAAAATAGTCCTGCATTTCTCTTCGTTCCTGCTGCATTGCTGCCTATGGCTGCACCAAGACTGCACAATAGCACAGATTCGCTCAAGTGTGACTCGTCAAACGCACGCATTGAGAGCAATTTTTATTCTCTTTATTGCGCCGCCTTTTTTTCGCGCCGGAGTTACACGTCTACTAATGGAAGGTCTTTGGTCAAATAGTAGGTTTTTTTAAATCTCGTAACAAGCTTGGCTTAGTCTAGTTATGTTCAACAAAGAAATAACGTAATTAGATATGATAGACTAAGTATATCGTTTAAAATTATTTGCCTGACAAGTACACTGGTGCAAGTGATTATCTGATAAGATTTAAGAACAACAGCTTCAGGTTGAGATTTATATAGGCCAGTAGGCTACCATACCATACTGGTTCATGTAAAGTTAGAGTGCCATAACTGTTCTAGTCCCTGACAAAATAAAGTTACAGGTAGGAATAGGATAGACCTAGATGTTTCATGCATGGGTTAATTAAATTTATGGTAGTACTGTATCTGCTGTGCCGTGACTGGCAAGATAGCAATAAGGCCTATTTTGCCGTTAACTGTTAGTCATATCAAAATTTAATTGTCTAGTCCAAACCCTAACCCAAAAAATGTTTAAAATTGATTACAATCTTTCGGATTTGCACTTTGATGAATATTTTGAATACTGTGATAGAAAGTACAACTTTCGTTCTCATAACTGTGCAGTTAAATCCAAATTTTGTGCCAATGCTGACCAATTTCGTAATTTCTTCTTTATACGTATTACTAAATTTTGGAATAATTTACCTCATGATTTAGTTTCTGCGCTCAATATTGCTATATTTAGGAAGCCTTTAAAAAACTTTAACCTCTGTTCAATTGCATATCTTACTTTTTGAATGATTTTTATTGTACAATTGCCTTTATTCTCATATTTTGCTACTCTGTGCTGTTAATTTGCAAGTTATTTATTCTATTTTGACGTTGTGTTATTTTTTCCTCACATATTAGTGTGCTTTGACTTATTACCTAGCATCATTGTGTTGTATCTTAATGTGTCTGCTATACCGTTAACAATTAACAGAAAAATAGCTTTTAGGTCTATTTTGCCATTAAATTAGTGCACTTAACAGTTATATACCAGTATGCAACTAGATACGATTAGATTGTGAAGTGCTGTGGCGTGTATGGATAGTGCGCATTGTTAAGATTTGGAAGGTTGAGATTAGTGTAAATTGCATTCCACTGTAAAGTAAACCTAAGGTCTACAAGTCAATAGCAGTTATTACCATCTTGAGCTAATAGTATGAAGGTTTAGGCCAGTTTGCTTGCCTAGATATGCTTATTGTACTAGAACAGAATTTTAATACTAACATGGACACTTTCATGTATTGCAATTATTTTGCAATGTACTTTTTGTTTTAGCCAACAGTCTGAGTTGTTGCATTTCAGTATTATAATTACATACGCTTGTAATCAGCAATGGCGGAAGCATTTTTAAAGTGAGGGGGCCCAAAACCAATGACCATATTTCCTTCACCTAACAACCAGGGCCGGCGGTGGCTTAGCGAGAAATTTTAAAGGGGAGGGGGGGCATTATTTGCACATTTTTTCCTGCGCATTTTTTTAGCAGAACTAATTTGAAGCTGATTAAGAAACAAGAAATGTTCTAGGGGGTTCGGGGGCATGCTCCCCAGGAAAAATTTCGAAAATTTACTCGCTGCAATGGCTATTTTAGTGCTTTTTCAATAATTTTCAGACAAATTTTGTTTAAATTTTTTGACCCTAATTTTGAGTGCTTCGTCAAATATAATGCATTTTTTGCACATTTTAATTATGCGTGCTTAAGACGTAAGGCTTATAGGTATCGAAGAGGTTCGAAATTATAGAAAATTTGCATGCATCAAAAACCTTTTCAAAAATGGCTGGTGTGAGCATGCATATCCCTCATTCTACCCCTCTGGATCCGCCCCTGGCCATTAGCTACACAAACCATCAAAAGAGTCTGGCATATTTCAGTTACTTGGCACCATTAGTAAGCTACTGTTCTTGTTTATTAAAAGACAAGTCAAAAAAACACAATAGTCCCGCCCCTAAATACGCTCATGATGGCCGGATTTAGACAATGAGAGGCCCTAAGCTATTTGATCACACTGATTGGAAGAGCAAAAAAAGGACTTCACGTCCTCAGATGTTTTGTTTTCACTGAAAATATCAGTATAGTGAAGAGCAAAAAAAGGTATACACGTCCTCAGATGTTCTGTTTTCCACTGAAAGTATCGATGAAGAGAAAAAAGGTCTTCAATGTTTGTGATGAGGCCCCGCATTTTCTTCGAGGCCCTAGGTTGCAGCCTGCTTAGCCTATACGTAAATCCGGCCCAATGCCTACAACCCATATTTAGCCTGTCCACATGTGGTATGTCCAATTTATGTGGGCTTCAAACCCACGGTTCTTACTTCTAATTTATGTTCCCCCACCCCAAAAAGAAAATTTTAAAGAAGACCTCTCCGGATTTAAGCTCTTTCATGGATTTTAATTTTGATGGTAGGTCTATTAAGTTTCAATTACATTCATGCAGAGGCAACACTGTAGAAATAAACACATAAATTAGGGCCTTCCAGGGCCCTCCCTGAAAAAAAAAGGGGGAGGGCCTGTGCTCTCCAGCTCCCCCTTCCGGTTCCGCCACCTATGCTTGTAATAAGTATAGAAAAGCTGTACCTACATAATAATATGAACAGTTGGTTCTCTTGCATTTGGATATGTAAGTTTTTGTGTTTTCGTCAATTTTTATTGAACAGTCTGTGTTGACGAAACAAAAAAGTTTCATTTTAGTTATTGGCTGAATATCTTAATTATTGTTTTAAAAGAAGTAATGCAACAGTGAAAAGTTTAGTTGGTAAATGCAGTATTTGCAGTGACTGGTGTTGCATCTAGCCTTTATATGTAAGACTGGTGTTGCATCTAGCCTATATTTTTTTAATTTCTATTTCAGGTTTTATATGTGTGGTTGCAACTTGATAAATTTTCATTCAGTATTTTGATGTTTATTCACAGGTTGTCAGAAGATAGGAGTTTATATATATGTTGTATGAGAGATAATTGCAATTGTACATCAACACATGCTCGTAGAAGTTACCTCATCAAACCTGTGAGGACAATTCATCATTTTTGTGAACTCATTCTGCAATTACAATAGTTTTGCTATGAACTAATTTCCTGTGGCAAGCCTTGCACGAAAATGAAGATTGACATTTTTTTAAAAGAAGATTTGAAACTTTATCGTAACAAAAGCTTTCCATATTGTGAATTCACATCGATTTGTTTATTTCAGAAATTTCACTTTTTACTTTTCTGTCTAGATGGACTACAATGTACACTAGGGTGATGCAGGCGCCCCATAATTTTGAAAAAATTGTCTAAGAATGCCTGACCTTTTTTTGGTGGTGAGGTTCATCCTAAAAACGATCCCTGTTAAGTTTGAAAAAATTTGACGCAAGTTTGGGGGTGGCAGCAGACCCCCGAAAGTTTACCGGGGGTCAATTTTTGGAAAAATGTCTTAACTCAAAAACCGCTGGGCCTAGAAAGCCCATTTTATATTCAAATGATGCAGAATGGCCATGTTTTTATCTGCTGTAAGAGAACATTTTGTTGTAAATCTCATAGTTATCAAGTTATTTTCAAAAAACTACATTTTACCTCTATTGAAGGCTAAATTTATTCGCAATTTTTGAGTCGGATAATGAATACTTTCTTAAATTTGGTTAAGACAGCTGTTAAATTCTTCTTCATACCGGATTGCACATGACATGGAATATTTTGCACAAGCACAAAGCATACAAAAATTACCAACAAATTGAAAATGCACTGAGAAGTAGACTTTAATATACCGACACTGTAGAACTGCATCACAATTTTATAAACCAAGTTTTTGATTCAATCTTCCGTTTGTGTTGGTTGGGAACTGCTTTTCTGTTGTTTTTAACAACTTGTAATATGCTTTGAAGTCGACTTTCTTGCGCTGACATATGTAAAAAGTCATGGCATAACTTGACACCCCGTTCTGCGGAGTCATTGACCACACAAAGATGTCTAACAACTCCCATTGCTGAAAGATACGATTGATCTTTAGGCCTCTCTGACACAGGAGTATGCAAGAAAGCAGTGTCCAATTTCAAAATTTTGAAAAAAAGTTTTTCTCGAACTGAGTTCTCCGATGGCTTGCAATGCATCATTCATTCCAGCAACAGACAACTCTCTGCTTTGCCTTGGAATTCTTCACTTCCTTGCGAAGCCATTGTCACTCATAGCAAGAGAAGTACTGTGGCAACCAACCTTGTACGTGCCACAAATGTTAAATAATTCTCCATCAATGACTTATTATATCAATCGGAAAGTTGACTAACAAACGCCCGGGCGCAAGAAGCGCTCCCGATATGAACGTCGTTCTTTTCACTCACTCTAAAATAGCACCCTCTATCCAACAATCTCAACAAGCTAATGACACTCCTGTGCTGTTGCAATTTTATGCTTGGATGCTTCAAAAAAACTGTAGCCTAAGTATAGGATATTATTAACTTTTACTCAGGAGAAAAACTGTAAAAGTTGCATTTTAGCTGTGATTTAAAAAAACAACAGTGTCTATTGGACAATAAATGGTCCTCGAGTCAAAAATGCTAATTGACCGTAAATCTTCAACATCTAAACCAAACCTTCATTACACTGGCGAGAATACGTCGAATCATGTAACAACTTAAAACGGCCCATCTCCGCAAGTTTGCGCCGGAGGTAGACAAAAAGAATGCTGCAGAGGAGGCAACTAGGGTTTCCCTTTTTCCCGGTTTTCAACTTCCCGGGAAACAAGAAATTTTTTAAATCCCGGGATTCCGAAAATCCTCAGGATTCCCAGGATTCGGGAAATTTCCGGTAAAACTTTCCGGAAAATTTTCCCGAGCTTGATCATTTCGACATTTTTTATGATTGTCAGCCTTTCAGATCTAATTTTTGGCATTTTGTTATGTTGTTTCGACAAACTTAGTTCGAGTTTTTCAATTTTTTTGACAAATTGAGTAACAAATTTTGATCTTACAAGCATTTCGTCCTAAAAAATTTTGCGATTTTTGAAAAAAAAATTTTAGTAAGCAAAAAAAAAATTTAAATTTGCAGTAACGTATTTTTTATGTCGGAATGATAGATATCAGTACCACTGAAACCCTTATCACAATGTAAAAAAATTTACCGGGATCTCGACATAATTTACAAACAGCAATGCAAACTGTTTTGTGGTGGGTATTTATAAAAGCAGTGAGAAAGAATGAGTAAAAGGTTGAAAAGTTTTAAATTTCCCGGGAAATTTCCCATCCCGAAATCTCGAAAGGGAAACCCTAGTGGCAACCAGCTTAACTCAACTCAACTTTTATTTACCATGACGCAAAATAGCGCAGGAGGAAGCAGCGAAAGACCAATTGATCATCTAAGTCTGCTGCTTCCGAATGCAACAACTTACGGCATGATATAAAAACACATTAACCAGCGTATCACTCACTGGTTTGAAACAACACAGCGGGCACACCTTCCAACGGTATCTGGGATTACCAAAGTAAGATACCGACATCTTTGAGTCGGAATATTAAATTAACTGTTGGCGAGCTCTTGGCAACGCTGTATCTGATTTGACTGGCCAGGAATCGAACCTGAGACCTTACTCACCAACAGAGATGTCTATAATCGTTATGTTTTTCCGGCCGGTGACCATTATTGGTCTAATAAACATTAGAAATTATGCCTTTAAAAACACGAGGAATTTAACAATTAGTTAGTCAATCGAAATTGCTCGTGATTGACAACGCAGTAGTTAAATTTTGATATTTTTGTCGCACAGTCTACAGTATACCAACAATTGAAAAAAATCACCATTTATTTTGGCTGTGGCAGATAGTTGAAACCCCATTCGTTTGATAGCATGTATTCATTTTTCTTTTAATTTTTATCTTTGGGAAAACCCAACACTGACACATGGTTAAGACGATGGTCGTAATTACCATCACAACGTGGTAGGCTACACAGCATCGAAAAGACTTGGTGTTGCTGCAGAACTTCTATGGGTAAGATAACTAGCATCGCTAAATCAAAAACAACATATAAGATGAACACTGTCACGTTGCAACATGAAATCGAGGTTTAATATTGTCAGAAAGCAACATCAACCATTACCAACCATATTGCCTATATAGCCTACTACCTTGGTCTTTCTTTTTATGCAGCAGTATCTGAGGGTTCAGTTCTTACTCGGGTTATTCTTTTTTCAAGTTTTGCGCTTCTTTCACCCTTTAAAAATAGGGTACTCGAAGATGCAGGATGGGGTAATAAAAAAGCAATTTACTACTAACAGCTTAGATGGCCGAGTGGTAAGAGCGTCTGCCTCGGGAGCTGCCAACAAGCCGGCAAGTTTACTTGTTGTGTCGTTGGGAAACGCACTTAGCGGGATTCCCCCATCTTGGTGTGCTAGACAGCAGGACTGCGCTCTCGAACTCAAAAACTTGAACTTGAACTCGAAAAAATATTTTTTCTGAACTCGAACTCGCATAAAACTGTTCGAGTTCATTACAAAGATATTAAAATTGTTGAAAAGAAATAAAATATCACTACGAAATATAGTTTGTTGTTGAAGTAGTCACAATCCGTGTAAATTGAAGTTATGATTTTACCAAAAGAAAAGCTACATATCGTTTATTTGTTCATGCCATTGCGACCTACAAAGTCCAGGGCTGCGAACTTGAACTTAACTCGAAAAATAAAATTCTTAGAACTCGAGCTTGAACTCGGACTTGCAAATATTTCTTGAACTCGAACGTGCACTGGGTTAAAAATCGATCGAGTTCGCAGCCTTGGTAGACAGATGGATGGCAACTTCCAAGCGAGCTCGTACAGCCCATTGATCGCTTTCTCTTGATAAGAGGTTAAACATGCAACAAAATACAAAACAAAATAATTTTGTTACACAGAGAGCGTAAATTTACGGTCATGGATCATTTTTGAAATAGCAGACCATTTACGTTCATGTAGAAACTGATTTTAACGTTTAACCGCATCTAACCGGTACTGATTTCACAGCCTACATGCTTCTGTTCTTGCTGACTTGTCTATTCAAGAGTTTGGCTAGACACTAGTACAGGTAGCCTACTTATTTTGAAACTGCTATCTTCTCATCATTTAGCCTACAGTACCAGCAGTCTAAGAGGCTGCATGGGTTAAGTCTCAAGTATCTGTTTGCACTGCTAGAGCGCTGATCAGAATGCCTGGCATTGGTCTATTGGTAGTCAAGTGATAGCATTTGAAAGCTATCAAGAGATCAAGAAAAATCGTGGAATTAAATATTTAACGGTAGGTCCGTAAGTTCTAACTGATGTAGGCCTACCTGCCTACATGCTTGCGGTACTAGTACTCAGAGATGGGCAGTATCGAGAAACTCGTATCGGCGATACTTCTGCATCGATATCGGCATCGTTTAAGTGTTTCACTACAGTATCGCGTATCGGTATCGATTAAGCATGTTTTTGTGCATCGCCGATACAAGTATCTCGATACTGTTTTTGAGCACGATTAATCTTACCAGGTGTTGACTGCGTCATACGAGCTTGCTTAGGAGTTGCCAGCCATCTGTCTACCACACCAAGATGGGGTAATCCCGCTGAGTGCCTTTCCGAATGGCACAAGAAGTGAACTTGCCGGCTTGTTCTCCACACTGTGCAGTGGCGTATGCAGGATTTTTCAATGAGGGGGGGTTCAGTGACGTCACATCGTGATGACATAAGTTTCAGTGACGTCACAGCTATTATAATGCCGTAAAGAAGAAAACAATCCAGATATTTTAAGGAGGAAAAATAAAGCCGCTGTAAATCTCAAAACTGGACGTTTCGACAACATGAATTCAGCTGTCATCATCAGCAGTGTATGCAATCTTACAGTTTTGTACTGCCTTGCATACACTGCTGATGATGATGCTCGGGATAGGAGGATAAATATGCAACAAAACAAAAAATACGTGATATTTTTACGTTTTGCAATTGTCCGCAGATAGCAAACTTGTAGCAGTTTTTTTAATTCATCTGTAAACCAATTTTTTTATTGATTTTTTTCCTGATATTATATGGAGATACTTGTATCGGCGATACAAGTATCGATATCGGTATCGATTTAACACCTCTTTAAAGTATCGTGTATCGGTATCAATTAACTCTAGTTTCAAGTATCGTGTATCGATATCGATTAACTCAAAAATTGAGTAACGCGCCTATCTCTGCTAGTACTTATAGTCATTAATTCCACAGCACTTTTTTCAGTTTTTGCAAACATTTTTTCTTTCAATACATTTTTTGTTATACTGTCATATTAAGAGCATTACCACTAGCCGGTATTCGACATTCATCTATCCTTAAAAGAGCAAGCACGCGCCGATTCTTTTAACAACTGCCACTTAGTACTGTTTGATACACCAAGGGGTTATTACAGGATGCTCGTTAAGCGGTTTGCGAGCTTGCAAACTGCTCGATAAAATATTTTTCCTCGCTAACGCGCTTTTCGAGATTACAGGATTTTCCGAGCTGGAGAACTCGCTCGGCAAGTATCGAAAAAAAAAAAAAAATGAGCACGTTAAGTTACCGAGCGACAATTTCATACACAACTAGCCATGGCAGAGCGCAGTTTTTTAGGTCATAGTTTATGCACAATAGCTAGTACCTAGTATTTGACACAACTAGAGCTTTACACAACTCCCAGGCTTGTTGTGAAATGGTAGACTCAAGCTCAAGTTTATTCATGCATGCGAAAAAGCTCAAGGCTCATCAAGTCGCTACACTCTATCTCAAACATGACACATGTCAACAGAAAAAATCAGATTTTCAAAAATAAAAAACAAAACAAAAAAGAAAAATGCAAAGCATGGTCAACATACAAATACATACACATCAAACTAAGACTAGCAGGCTAGCTGCTGATTACTGGCTAGCGCCTAGTCTAGTGCTAAAACTGTGCTAGTATTACAAAGTTGGGATGGTTTTAACTTGGTTACGGATAAGAGCGTACGTTGTAATGGTATCTACAGATGCACCGGTATAAGCTTGCTGTGAGGTGCTAGATTAGCAGCTGCTGTTTGCTGGCTAGCGCCCAGGCCTGCAATTAGACGCAAATGTTTAGGGGGGCGAAATATATCTTAGGGGGGGGGCCAAATTACCTATACCGGTATCATGTATTATAGTAACCAATTTTTGTAGGGGGGGCGAAATTTTTTTCAGGGGGGCTCCGCCCCCCCGCGCTCCCCCCTGGTTGCGGCCCTGCTAGCGCCTAGTTTGGTGCTAAAACTGTGCTAGTAGGCCTGTTGCAAGCATGCGTTGGCCACAGACTTAGTCGGAGAGTATGTAGTAATGGTATCTTCCACCAGTAACTGTGTGAGGCCATGGCCCGCAACTGTTAATCTAGCACCTCACGGTCACAACACCTGAACAAGCCTATGCATCTGTAGACACCATTACTACACACACTCTTACCTATAACTATAACCAAGTTAAAAACATCCCAATTTTGTAATACTTGCACAGTTTTAGCACTGAACTAAGCGCTAGCCAGCAAACAGTAGCTGCCAGTCTAGCACCCCCAACAAGCCTATACATACCGAGCAGTTAGCGAGACACTACGCTTTTCCGAGTAGCTGCTCTTTCTGCGAGCGCAACCTGTAATCCCAACTTTGCGAGCTCGCTATCTCGGCTGCCGCTCGGAGAATTTCTCCTCCGAGGAGAATTAGCGAGAGAAATCGCTCGGTAACACATAAAATCCTGTAATAACCCCCTGATCCTGCTTCGCGCAAAATATAATCAATAGACAAACTGCGATGACGTCATAATTGCGGTAACTGGCTTTCTCTTTTTTAGGTGACCTTGGCCCTGCCCCCTCCTTTTCTTTTTCGGAGGGGCCCTAATTTACGCGTTTATTTCTACAATAATGTCTTTGCATGAATGTGATTGAAACTTAATAAGCCTACCATCGAAATTGAAACCCAGGAAAAAGCTTAAATCCAGAGAAGTTTTCTTTAAAATTTCGCTTGTGGAATGGGGGAACAGAAAAAGTGTAATCTTTTTATTGCGAAAAAATTAATTTGCGGTTTGTAAATGTCAAATTGCAGTGGCGTACGCACAGGGGGGGTTCGGGGGTCAGCCCCCCCCATTGGCGACTGGAAAAGAAGTGAAAACCTCTCTTTTTGGAACGATCCGCCTTTTTTCACGCAGAGATTGCCAAAATTGCTATCATGCTTTTCTGTGCTACTAAACTGACTTAATAATCTAATACCGGTAGTCAGTGGTGTAAAGTAACGAAATACTTTTACTTGAGTAGGTTACTTGAGTAGTTTTTTTTCAGTAACGAGCACTTTTGGAGTATTTTTTTTTGGCTACTTTTACGTTTACTCAAGTACTTTTAGTATGAAGTCATTTTACTAGGGTAGTTTTTATTTTAGAAAAGTACACAGTAATCGTTGAGTTACGTATTAGTCTCACTTGAAATCCCTCGTTGCACCTGAAATCTTGCGTTGCAAAGTTGCGTCGCATGCAATGTCACTTGTTGTCTGTAATTACTGCATGACCGTAACCGCATGACCACAAGTTACAGAAAATGCTTAATGTGTTCACAATAATAGGCCTATGTTCTATTCCATAAACCTGTAGGCCTAGCAGTAAAACTGTCGCATTTCTCTTTCAACCTTAATTATAGAAAAAAGCAAATTGCAAAGCTAAGATTGAAGTGTTTACAGGAATAAGCAGGTTTCCGCTTGGAGTTAATGTTGATTTATTCATATGTTCATTCTTCTTTGTGATAGAGGCGCTATAACGAGCTTGCTTAGGAGTTTCGAGCTACCTGTCTGCCACTACGAGATGGGGAAATCCAGTGTTGTAATGACTCGAGTCCGAGCCGGACTCGAGTCCCCTGTACAAAGGACTCGGACTCGACTCGAGTTCTCAATGCGAATTACGGACTCGGACTCGAGTCATCCACCCGGACTCAGACTCAAGTCCAAGTTGGTTGAAAGGCAAAATCCGTTCTGATTTTTACTTTTCCGTGAACGGATTTTCGGTAATCCTATCAATATGTTAATATCTTTCGCGCCTTGAGTCCAAAAACAAATTGTATTGTATTGTATTGTAATACAATTTCACCATAACGCAAAGAAATTCACGCAGGTAGGTAACAGTGAAAGACCATAAGTGGTCACCTAGTCTACTGCACCTTAAACAGCATGGTAACATGGCGTTGTAAATGGGAGTAGGCCTACATTTGAACAAAGTTAAACTAGATACATAATAAAATAAACACTTGAACCAAAAAACAAAAGAAAACATATACACATTATACAAATATACAGGGCTGTGATTACTGTATTATGGAGCAGTTACACTGTATTGTAACATGCGTACAAGCAGAAAATTTCCGATAAAATCAACGTCCAGAGAATAAATTACATAAATCATGGTGAATCTTAGCAAGAATTGTAGTGGTCTAAGATGTAAGTTTTAAAGTACTTTTTGAAACCGTAAAAAGAGCAATGGCGTTTTTCCAGCGGAATAGATTTCCAAGAATTTAAACACATATGATAAAGTGATTTCTTACCAATTTCCGAACCAACAAAGGATTGATAAAATTCGTTGCGACTTTTTTGTCTTGTATTGTAATTGTGCACTTTGTCAAGCTTGACAAAATAACTGTCAAAGAAAGATGGCAACATTTGATTATTAAATTTAAACATGAATTTGGCGATTCCATTTGAAACATATCTTTAATTTTCAATACTTTGAGTTTTGAATACAAAGAGGTCGTTCGATAATTTCGAGGACGGAAAAGACAAGCTCTGAGGATGTTATTTTGAAGAACCTCTATTTTACGCAGGTGGTTTTTAGCCGTTCTACCCCAGTTGAATAAAGAGTATTCAATTTGAGAGTGAAACATGCTAAAATATATTCGTTTAAGGGTGGATAGGGGAACGTAGTGTCTTAATTTATATATCATCCCACAAACTTTCAAAAGTTTTTTGCTCATAGTGTTAATGTGTTTTTCCCACGTCAGCTTATTGTCAAAATGTATACCGAGATATTTTACGTTGTCTGACTTCTCAATTGCGTTGTGGTTAATGGTAAGTTTAAAATGAGATGACTTATTGATTTTGTTACTAATTATCATGTAGCAGCTTTTTTTATAATTAATGGTTAAATTGTTTGTATTCATCCAGTTACTAATTTTATTTATTTCTGTCACTACTTGAGATTGAAGAATGTTGATGTTGTGATGCGAAAGATGCAAGTTGGTATCATCCGCAAAAAGTGTAGTTTCAAAATTGGAGATATTCGGCAAATCATTAACAAATAAAAGAAAAAACAAAGGCCCCAAGACAGATCCCTGAGGGATTCCGTAATCTATACTATAAGGTTTGGATAATTTTCCATCAAATTTTGCGCAAATGAGACGGTTTGATAGATAAGAGTGTATTAAATTGAAAAATGAGCCACGAAATCCGTAGTGATATAATTTCTTCAGCAAAATGGAATGCGAGACTGAGTCAAACGCTTTTTTTAAATCAAGAAAAAGCAGGAATGTTGTTTTTTTGGCATTTAAGTTGTCTAACAATTTATCGTAAAGAGTTGTTATAGCGAGCTCGGTGGAGCTGCTGGCTCTAAAGCCAAATTGTGCAGGCGTTAAAATGTTGTTTTTGTTGATAAATATTCTCATTCTATTTTCTAAAATTTTTTCAAATAATTTAAAAAATACAGATAGAAGAGAAATTGGCCTCAATTCATTCAGTGATTTGGGAGAAGAAACTTTGGGAATTGGTATAACATGAGCGATTTTGAGTGCATCAGGAAAAGTTTCTGTCTGAATGCATTTGTTAAAAATTTTAGTTAAAACAGAAGTAATAATTACATTCGCTGCTTTTACAAACTTAGGGGGAATTTCGTCAGGTCCTGGTGCGGAGTTGGTTTTGATGCTACTAATACAAGAACTCACTTCCTCTTTATCTATAGTATCAAGGAAAAAGGACTGTAGGCAACTTTTACCATAAATTTTAAAAGAGGAATCAGTTGTTTGTGGAATATTTTTTGACATAGAAGCTCCAATGTTTGCGAAGTAGTTACATAATTTATCGAGAAAAGATTCAGCATTGGTATTGATCATCTCATTGTCAAGAAACATAGACGAATGAAAATTATCTTTTCTATCTGAATGTTTTAAATCGATTATTTTTTTGATTATTGACCATGTTTGAGAAGAATTGTTAGAATTTGTTTTAATTAATTTTTCGTAGTAATTACGCTTGGCATGAAATTTAATGTGTGTAAGTTTGTTCACATATTTGTTGTGAATGTCTTTTTTACTGAGATCGTTACTTCTAAAAAAACTCCGAAAAAGTCGATTTTTGGTTTTGATTGACTTGAGATTTCCCTTAGTTATCCATGGTTTGTCGCTTAACCGTTTTTCACTTCTTGTCATGGGACGTAGTAGAGCGTGACGGTCTAGTATTTCTGTATAAGTTGCAACAAAATTTTTGACATCATCGTTAACATTGGTAGAGTTTGAGTCTATGTCAGTTATCGATAACTTGGCCTCTAGGTCAGTTAAAAAGTCTTCAAGAATGAAGTGTTTCATACATCTTTTAAGCTTTTTATTATTATTTTTTAAACAACACTTACTGTCTCTGACTAAAAAAAAATGGGTAAATGATCAGATATTTCAAATGCACTGATTCTGCTATAAGTACTTTTTTTCGTGATGTTTGTGTATATGTGGTCCAATAAAGAAGGGTTACAATTTTCAGAAAATCTCGTAGGATTGCCAATAGTCATTTCACAACCAAGGGAAACTATGGCATTAGTGTAGTCTAAGATTTTCGTGTTATTACGGTTTAGGGTATTAATATTTATGTCGCCGCAAATTACATAATTTAATTTTTTAGTTTCAAGGTTGGCTAGTGTGTCGTAAAGTGTATTTTGAAAAGATAATATTCCTTTATTGGGGTGGCGATATATGACTCCAAGAACAATATCTGAAGATTTACATTTAATCTGCAACCATAAGTCCTCACAGTTTGGCAAATTAAGCGACAGGTCATCACGCATTTGAAATTGCATTGTGTTTTTGACATAAGGCCCAACACCACCAGCACAAGAATGCGAGTCTTTACGGAAAAAACTGTAGTTCGAAATGTTAATGTTTGAAGTACTATTAGTGTTTAATTTTGTTTCTGAAATGGCAACTACGTCTGGAAACCGAGACATATCACAAAGAAATTCTTCAATCTTATTTAAGTTTTTAGAAAGGCTTCGGGCATTGAAATGAACTACATAGAAATCATCATTTTTCAAAGTAGAAGTTAGTTCGGAAAGTTTGGTGGTAGAAAAATAATTATCATCATATCTGACACAAGAGTCGTTACTATTCGTCAAAAACGAACAGGAACTCAACATTTTATACTCAAAATTCCCAACTGAGAAAAAAGGAAACGAAGCTGAAGTGCATTTGTTACAAGGACAATTGCTGATGGACATACATAAATTCGTCATTATTTACACTAAGTTACTAACTTATCAAAGCAATTTAATTGTTAATTAAACGCTTCAGGACCAGAATACCCAAGCTTGTACAGGTCAGAAAGTGAAGATACATTAATGATTTCGCTTTCCGAGTCTCGCCTAAGTTGGATACGGCCTTGGGATGTCCATAAAAATCTAAAGTGAAGATCACGTTTGGCTAATTTAGCTGTGTTAAAGAGGGTTTTACGGCGCTTGGTTAGGTTTTCCGTAATATTGACATAGACATTGCCAAATGTTGAATTGACTGAGGGGTTTGAGCGAAGCATTTTCTTTTTTCTAAAAATTTCGTTGCGTTTGTCTCTGTTCGAAAATCGTACAATAATCGGAGGGCTTTGGTTTGACTTTCTTTGTTGCTGCCGATCCCTTTTTGGCTGCGCAATGCGATGAGAAGTTGAGATTTGGCTTTCATCCAGATCAACGTTTAATGCTTTGGCTACAGATTTAACGATTTCATTTGTGCTTTTGTTGTTCATTTCAGGAATACCATGTATTTCTAAGTTCTCACGCCGCCCATATTGTTCAAGATTGTCAAGATGATTCATAGCTAATTGCTAATTGTTGTTGAATTTTAATGTCTTGTATTTCTTCTTGCAGCGAGGTAACAGTTTTTGCGATTTGCTCAGTTAACTTATCCGTCACAGAAATTTTGATAGAATGATCGTCGTATTCAGCTGATAGGTACGCCAAACTTCCCAAGATTTCATCGATTTTTACTGATAGGTTGCACATATCCTGCTTCAACATAGCAATCTCTTGCTTGATTATAGCTGTTTCCCGTTCCACCAGCAATTTGCATTCATCCCGAATTTTGTTTTTCCAAAGCCTCTGAAAGCCCGTTTCAATCAAGTCCTGAATGTTATTTTTAATTTGTTCTTTAATAATATTCGTGATAGCCAATTCTGAATTCTCACTATTACGTCGTTTTTTGTTGCCTGACATTATGAATTATGTCGAAATAAACGCAGTTAAAAAAAAACAAAATGGCGGTTGATTCCAATTTGCTAGAGCTGGAGACTCACTGAAAATTGATTGAAGTTTGCTAAAAATAACTGGTTTGGAAATCCTGTAAGTTTTTCACACTACTTTCATTAAACCTTCTGTTTATATTTGCTCTTTTGCAGAACTATTTGCGGTTTTCTTGTTTTAGTGTCAAGTTATCTAGACTTTTTCTTCGCCAATCTTGAGACTAGCCTGTAACTGCAGAGGCTTGGAATTGAACTTTTTGCGAAATTTCGATACGATCGACTGATTTGTAGTTGATGGCAGTCTAAATATTCTTTGCTAGACGAATCTCTAAACTTTCTTCCAACTTTCTACACAATTTTTTTGCAGATTTGTTGACTTTATTTTCTTTAAACTGCTTTTTTTTTTAAATTTTCTACTTAAAAAATCTCAGTCCCTTATTCAAATAGAATATAAAGTCCCTTAACAAACCTCAGTCACTTATTCAAATAACAAATCTCAGTCCCTTATTCAAATGCGAATTAGATGGTTAGATACAAAGTCCGTATAACCATAACTAACGCATGGATTGGATATTACTGTTGCCGACTACTAGAAACTGCGATGTCCGATGTGACTCCGTGGTGATTTTGCAGTTTTGATTTGGTCTCAGGCATCAGTTGCCAGTTGTTTTATGAATAATCTTAGTTTACGAATTAAAAAGTTTATCTTAGTTTATAAATTAAAAATTTCGAAGTGACGTCAAGTGTTGTAACGACTCGAGTCCGGACTCGAGTCCGACTCGAGTTTGGTGGACTCGGACTCGACTCTAGCATTTTCAAATGGACTCGGACTCGACTCGAGTCCTTCAATGAGTGGACTCGTTCCAACACTGGGGAAATCTCGCCAAGCGTGGTTTTAAACGGCACAACAAATGAACTTGCGGGTTTGTTCTTCACGCCGTCGCCTTTAGTGCTAAACATCATGCTGGAAAGCTATAAATACCAACTTCTAAGTCATTGGTTTAACCCTACTCTAAATCGAACCCCGAGTCTACCGTTCCAGAAGCAGACGCTCTATCCACTAGGCCATCTGAGCGGTAATAATTTCTTTTGGTTTACCATTTTGCCACCTTCAGAGCAAGTCATCATCGGCAAGTGTGCATTTGACACTTTAACGATTGAGAACGCTATACTTTTACTTGAGTAGTTTTTAAATGACTACTTTTTTACTTTTACTTAAGTGCTTTTTAAGTCAATACTTTCTACTTTACTTCGAGTAGTTTTGCCGTCAGTAACAATGCTTTTACTTAAGTACAGTTTAAAAATACTTTTTACACCACTGCCGGTAGTCAAGCTTTTTTGGTGCGTTGCGCTTGAACCAATGAATGACCGACTCAAAGTGCACGTCTGGGCAAAGTCATTGGGCACTGTTAAAGCTGGAGTCGTGTTGTGATGTCATAAGCCGATTGAGCTTAACGGGTATGGCTGGACAAGGCAACGTTTCAACGCAGAAGGCATTCTTGTTTCGTGGAAGAGAATGATTGCAGCGCAGGCAGATGTTCTGCTTGCAATGTCATAATTTTGGGTTAACCAAACCGGCCAGTTGGCGAAGTGGTTAAAAACATCGCTATCGGCGCGGGAGGTTTTGGGTTCGATTTCTGGGCCGGTACCGGCCGTTAGCTCAGTTGTTAAGCGCACAAGATATCGGTGCGGAAGGTCTGGGGTTCGATTTCCAGGCCGGTCAAATCGGCACAGTGTCGCCACGGCTCGCCACCGCTGCGACATTTCTGTGTTCCCAGACGCTACGTCGCGGAGACGGGCCCCAGTGGCGTACGCAAGAGAGGGGGCGGGAGTCAACACCTTCCCCTCCCCTTTACGATTGCTGAAAAAGTGAAACTTTTCTTTTTTGAAACGAACCGGTTTTTCTTCGTGCGCAGCCTGCCGAAATTGCTGTCATGTTTTTTCTGTTCTGTCCATTTTTCTAATTTAATGTCGAGAAACTTTTATTACGATGCGATGCAGCAATACCGATATTTCAACTTTGCTAATGTATTTTGCTTGAACTGCATTGTTTCATTGATGCTGCTGTGAAGCAACTAGCAAGCAGGAGTTTCCTTAAATGCGATGCATCTGCAGCAGAGCTGGAACGAGAACCGAACGTACCGAGACCGAAACGAGACATCATAGCTTCGAGACCGAGACGAGACATCATAGCTTCGAGACCGAGACGAGACTTTAAAGTTACGAGACACGACACGAGACGAGACTTCATAAGCCAAAAATTAGAAAGTATAAAAACGATAGTAATACACTGGAGTATGGGCTCTACTAAGCCAAGTTATTGGAATAACTTTATAGCAAACTGACATTAGCAAAAATTAACAATACTAGCAAATAATGCCGTCGCGGTTATGAACTGATGTAGCCTATTATAAATGTGCTATTGGTCGTATCCTTTTAACGATTACAATTAATGATTTAACGAGTTCACCATAATAACAACGAAACAGCTTATTAGCCTATCACAGAAGATTTAAGTCCTTGTTGCTTGCAAGGCAAGAAATACCTCTCGCAGACGATTACACCGCCCAATATTCTTTTTTAATCTAAAGAAAAAGATGCCAAGAAAACTTTAAACAAAAAGTCATTGGTAGGCTATGTTGGTCTAGACCAGGGATGTCGGCGTTGCAGCCCACTATCCTCTGTCAAAACAATTTCTCAGCAAGTTTATCAAGTATTGAGCACTAGTGTTCATGAAATGTAATCAAAATACTTTATATTTAATAAATAACAAATTAATTAACATACACTATTATGTGAATCGACTTCTGTGTAACTGAGAATTAAACCCAACTTTGTGTTTTATCGTTTCAAAATCCAATCGTTTCCTCATCTCGATTATTCTGCCCTTATTTAACGGCGATTCGCCAAATTGGTTTGCCAGTTACATGAAGCTGCGTGTAAAACGCACGCGTTTGACTAGAGCTGATAGTTTCTCGATCGCAGTTACAAGTCTTGTGGTTTGTCAAGTGATTTCAAGATAAGGGCGTGGTTTAGCATTTATACAGTAAATATGTTAGTCTTCAACTGCAGAATTGAACAGAATGTTAGTTATCTATTTGAAGTATAATTAATCCATATTTGTAATATTTATTCTATTTGTTTAGCCGAATGTATAAGGAATTTAACCTAACTCTCCTACTGGTCTATCTTCTGCTTAATATATGCTTCGCTACCTATTTACCATCATTTCAGTTAGCGACATTGTGTTACAAGTACTAGTAAAGCTGTGGTTGAAATTCACTTCGTGGTCTATTATTCAAAAGAATGACGCACGGCGAACGTGGTCAACCGTGCACCTTACATAAACCTTTTAAAGTCATTGAGACACCACGCAGTTTTGAAAACCTATTTGGTTAATAACTTTCTCATAAAAAGAGCTAGCTCAAATCTGGAAGCACTTCCCATGTCGGTAACCATATTTCCTGCAACTGTAATCCCTGCACTTTTTTCGATTTGAAGCCTTTTTGGGCCTGGACTACTTTGAATAATCTTTTGATAGCTGTTGTAAACCAGACGAGAATAGCATCTTTTATAGGGAACAAATTTGTAGAAATCCTAATTTTATGATATATGACACGTTACTCTCTTGAAAATTTTTTGATTTGACACACCGTTTGCCCATAAAAAATGTATTAATTTTTCAGACGTGGCTAGCGGTTGTTATGTCTTTGAGTGAAGGCCATATTCTTAAAAGTTAAAACTAAATTAACATTATTGGATTAATTATTACATTATTTAATTATATTAATGGATTTTTAAATTTTCTTTGTTATTACAAAAGATGCATTTTCTGCAAAATGCGGCTCAGTGCAAGACCTACCTATCAATGGTTAATTTTTTTTTCTTAGAACTATAATATGAAATATTGGAATTCTGGTCGCTTTGCGGCCCAGTTAAATATTTAATTTTGCAGTAAGTCCCTAATGAATTAAAAGATTACACATCCCTGGTCTAGACTAGATTACCATCGAATGCATGTGCTTAGTGGTTGAAATAGAACAGTTTTCATATATGCTGCTCACAAAAAGAAAGCAAAAGCCTGCAATTCTGCATGCCTGAACAACAAAGCAAAATGGTCTACACAAAATGTGGCCAAATGTTTTTGCAAAGTGCGAAATCACGCACAATGTTTTACTTTGAATACATCGGGTAAGTACCATTGTTGCTGCCGTATCAAAGACCTGAATGCTGTATCAAATCCAAATTTTTTCATGTCTCAATCGGGACATGATCATTTTCCGAGACTTTCAAGGTCCGAAACCGAGACGAGGCATTGGCATAGCGAGACCGAGACGAGACCGAAACACTCAAAAACGTGTCTCGAGACATCCAGCTCTGGTAGTGCGTATCTAGCAGCTTATCATCTGGGCCTATTTTGCAATTTACGCGGTTCTGCCGTGCTAAATTTTGAGTTCCCCCAAAATATAGCCCAACCACAACGTTGTGCTATTGAATGATAAATAAGGTTAAATCAGAGTTCAGGCCTTCACTTAGCCTGTTCAGCTTGCTTGCGTTTCGGGCTGTGAAAGAGTTAGGGTCAAAAACAGTGGTTCTTAAACTATGGGTCGCGACCCAAATATGGGTCGCGGAGGGTCAAAAATTGGGTCGCGCCAAGGTGATTCAAATCTGTCAAAACGATTTTTTGCAAGATAAGAATTTGCAAGATAAGACAACTTTTTTCCACAGCGTCACTTGGAGAGTTCTGGACCTCAGTTAAAAAGGAAAAGCCAAAAATTGGTAACGAAGCATTAATATTCTTCTCCCATTTTCGACCACGTATCTGTGCGAGCAAGGATTTTCGGCACTGACGGTTGAAGTAAACCAAGGCTCGCAATCGCCTCAGTCCTGGAAACGATTTGCGCGTTGCGCTCGGTAAAATAGAGCCATGCATTGAAGAAATTGTAAAAGGGAAATATCAGTTCCATAAATCACCCTGAACCAATAATTTGTCTTAATTAATTGCTGTGTCAAAATACAATGTAGGCCTACTATAACCAGTAGCGTATTTAGGGGGGGCATGGTGCCATACCCCCCCCTTTTGAGTTTGCCTTGTAGTAAAAAGAACAAGTGGTGTCAAGTGACTAGTTAGTTAGTTAGTGTCTTTTATTTCCGTACCGTCAACACAAGAATGATATGCATAAATAACATACAGTATAATTGGACAGCGCGAGAAAAGGGAAGAAGCAACAAAACGATAAACGTTGTAACATTCAAGGGGAGAATAGAAGATCAAGAAAAGTAACATGAGAAGCATGGTTGCAGCACCCGAAATATAAGCCTACTAGACACTTTTGATGGTTATTGTAGTTGATGGCCAGAGCATGATCCAGGGGGGTGAGATGAGGGATATGTAAGTATTGCCTCACCATCCGTTTTCAAAAATGTTTTTGATAAATACAACTTTTTCATAAATTCGAACCTCTTCGATAACAATAAGCCTTACGCCTTCAGCACGCATAATCGAAAATGTGCGAACAAAATACATCATATATGGTGAAGTAGGACTACTCAGAAGCAGCCGTTGAGTCAAAAAATTAAAGCAAAATTTGCCTCAAAAATGTTGAAAAAGCACTACAATAGTCATTAACAGCATGTAATATTTCAAAATTTTCCCGGGGGAGCTTGCGCCCGGACCCCCTATGGCCTTTTTTGTTTCTCAATCTGCTTCAAATTACCTTTGCCGAAAAAAACTGCGCTTGAAAAAAATGTTGAATATATGCCTCCCTCCTGTCAAAATTTCTTGCTACGCCACTGACTATTTTCTAGGCCACTGACTATTTTCTAGGAAAAAGGTTTGGGTCGTGAAATAATCATAAAACTCAGATTTGGGTCGCACACAAAAAAGTTTAAGAACCACTGGTCGAAAAGAATAGATGTGAACTAGGCCGGAGCCTATCTTCTCTGAAACAGTTGAAAAAAATACAGTTACTCATTAGATAAACGGGGAAATACGGTGCATTAATGTGTACCATCGTCCTTCGCTTTTAAATGTTAACATATTGGCCTACTAGTATTTATTTTAACCAAATTAATAAGTTATAGTCTAACAGTATCTAGTCTTTGTTTTAACACTTATTAAATTTATTTGGCTGGTACTGTATAAGCTTTGAAGTAACTTATGATCCATAATGCAAGCTACAATTATCAGGCTTTCCACCCAATTTTATGCGTTGCCGCGTTGATAAGCTATCCGAGTTTCTTTTGTTCACTGCTCATAGAAAGACAGCAGATCACCTATCCACAATTCTGTGCTATTTTCAATCGATTGCTCTTTTTTATTTCTTATTTTCTGCATTGTGAAATTAAGACTGGCAATACCTTCCTGGTAATCGGTAACAACAAGCATGCAAATTATGATGGATTTAGTGGGCGGAAAGGTTGCTCCTTGCGCTTCCTACTAGGTCCATCACTACAAGAAGACTCAACAATAAACAGTATGGCGGCCAATACTCATATTTAGGATCGGATTCGAATTCGTTTTGCAAAAAAACGATTTACTTCTCTAAGGCCAAGTCGCATTGCTACTTTCGTCAATAAAATTGAAATTTCACCAGTGCAGTAATCAGAATGTCATCGCGCTTTTGACTTTTATAATACTTCACTTTTGGAAAGCGGTGAGCGGCAGCGCCACTGCTTTTTCAGTCAAGTAGTAGCGGCGCTACTTTTTAACTAGCGGTTGCTCAACTATGGTAGTCATTAATGTTTTTCATTTGCAATTGCGTTACCTACTGCATGTGACAAGCAATAAAGATTCTATTTGAATAAGATGACAGATGAGTGCTTGATTGTTAATTGCTTGCTGGTAAAATAGGCTGTGGCTAATAGTACTGTACACATTGCTGTAAGACATTCAACAGGTTCCAATTGGTACAGCTGAGAAGTAAGTGGTATCTGCTGAAGGTGTTGTAAGTACACTTCCACATTATTTGATTGTATTTTTGCTTAACCTTGTGAAATTTACAGGCTATTGAACTTACTTTATTAACTGGTTAATTAAGTCAACTGGGCTAGTCTAATCTTTAAAAATATTTTTGACGCTTTAATCTTTAATTCATTGAGTTTAGACTGAAATTAACTGATCATTAATGGCTGGTGTTAGCAGTGGTAAGTACTCTCTGGAGAGCATCATCGACGAGTTAAAGAACATCAAAGAAACTCAAGAGAGGTACTTCCAACAATACTTACAATCCCAAACTGCCAGTGCCCCTCCCGAACTATCTTTTGTTGCAGGTGATGCTCAAGGCCTACAGCTGAGAGCTATCGATGATTCCAACCGGACGCTAGAGGGCATCGTAGAGGAGCTAGCCAAGAGCCTGCAACAGACAGAACGAAAATTGGATGACCTGGAGCAGTATGGCCGCCGCAACTGCCTGATACTACATGGATCCCACAATGTCCCAACAGACCGGAATTACTTTGACTTTCAGGATTTTGTTATTAATAAATTAAATACTAGACTAAAACTGGACTATAAAATTAAACCCTTGGATATTGACACCTGCCATGTTCTTCCTTGCAGAAACAATCGACCACCTCCTATCATCGTCAAGTTTGTTCGAAGATCAATTCGTGACCTGGTTTACAGCAACAAGAAAAAGCTCAAAGATGACAACAACCCGGAGAAGATTTCCATCACTGAATCCCTCACTAGACGACGACTTCGATTGGTAAAAAATGAGAAAGATGAATTCGGCTTCCGCAACGTCTGTACTAATAATGGTATAGTATACTGCTAGCACAAAAACCGCAGGCAAGTAATTAATGATTTTTATGATATAGAAAAAATTTCGAAGCCTTAAACTCCCATTGCTGTTGGTGTTGGCCCAAGTATACTTTCTCCTTTTGTACCGGTACCCAGTACTAAAACCATGATACAATATTCTTTTTTTTTTCTCCTGTATTTGAAATCTAACTCTATAGTTCCCTAAATTAATACCCTCAGGCCCTGCCCAAACACCAGCTTTTTTTTCTTGAGAAAGCCAAGCACCAGCAACTTTTCTGAATTTTTTCTAAGTTTATACTTGTGCCTTGTTACATTATTTTTGTTATCTTTTGTGTAAATTGTGTACGTATCGTATATATGTCCAAAGTGCGCAAATATCCAATTGACTGTAATTTTTGCAATAACTTCATCTTAAAAAGACAAAAGCATGATTCATGTTGTGTATGCAGAGTCAATTATCACCTAAAATGTATCAATCTCTTGAAGAAGACTCCCAATATAAATGCAAACTATCTTTATAATAGTTGGCTTTGTATCTCATGTGCTGCTGAGACCTTGCCCTTCTTTTGACTTACTGCTACAGAATTTACTGACTTATTTTCAAACCCTGTGCTGAAAGTACCACTGCCATCTGCTGATGAACTTAACAATATACTGCTAGATGCTACAAATTGCTTTGACTCTGATCATGACATTGATGATAATATAGTACAAAATAACCACATGGATACCTATTTCGCTGTTCAACAAGCTAATGCATTACTGAATAGCAGGTACAGTAATGAAGACAGCTTCTCAACAATATGCGTTAATGTAAGGTCATTGATAAATCCCCACAATTTCAGCAAATTTGAAAGTTTAATCTCTGGCCTTGACTTTCAACCACATTTAATTGCAGTTAATGAAACGTGGGAAAAGCCTCACACAATTGGTCAACATAAAAATTTAAATGGGTATGTGTATATTTCTAACCCCAGGGTTGTCAGCAGAGGTGGTGATGTTGGAATGTACATAAAACAGAACTTGATCTTTGCCCCCTGTCCTGAACTATCGCTCATGCATGAAAAATCCTTTGAATCTTTGTTTGTCACTATTCAATTTGAAGGTAGAAGGCTGATTTGTGGCACTGTCTATAGACCACCTCGGAATGACAATCTGAGACTGACCTGCTTTTTTCAAAACCTGAGTATGGTAGTAACTGAAATAAGTAAAACCAAAAACAAATGTTTTATAATGGGAGACTTTAATTTCAACTTGCTAAACCTCTTGGACAAAAATACTGAAATGTTCACTGATGCTATGTTTAACAACAACTTCTACCCTCTCATTAATAAACCTACCAGAATTACTGACTCCCATAGTTCTACCATTGATCATATGTGGACTAATATTAGGGTTACTAATATTACGAGTGACATTATTGTGCATTGTGTTGCCGATCATTTACCAGTCTTACAAGTGTGTAAGTTTGGTAAATTAAAAATTTGTAGTGTACCTAAAACTAGATCTTTTGCCTTATGCAACATTCAAAAATTTAAGTCCTCACTAGAAACCGCTGATGTTAGCGATATTTTTGACCGTACTGATCCTGATAGTTGCTTTAAAATGCTACACGATTTATTATTTGATAAATTTGACAAAAACTTTCCTTTAACAAAACCTGCTGAAAGTAATAAACGCTGTAAGTGGTATGATCTAGAATTGAGACGTCTCGTGTTAAAAAAAGATAGACTGTACAAGAAGTTTCTTTCGAGACATGACCAAGCTTCTAAAACTCGGTATCAAAAAATTAGAAACCAATATTTCCATCTAATAAGCGTAAAGAAGAAAAAATTTTACTTACAAAAATTTAAGAATTCGCATAATAACGTGAAGAAAACCTGGCAATGTATTAATAATCTTCTTGGAAGGGGTAGATCAGGCAGTGCCGCATCAGCTTTTTGCATTAACGGTAAAATTACTTGTGATCCAACATTCATAGCTAATGGATTTAATGACCACTTCTCAAACATTGCTGTTGACCTGGTAAACCAACTCCCAAAATCTTCTCAACATTTCAAAGAATACCTAACCTCGGCCAATCCTTCTTCAATTTTCTCATACCCTACATCACCTTTTGAAGTCAAGCAACATATTAATGAAACATCCTCAAAGTTTAGCGCAGGTTGGGATGAAATGCCTTCTGCCGCCTTAAAATATCTACCCGATTGTATCATTAACGTCCTAAGCTATATCTTTAATCTATCCCTTTGTCAGGGTAAATTTATCTCCTCCTTTAAGCATGCTAAATTAATACCTGTTTACAAAAAGGGTGACTCGAAAATCCTGACCAACTACAGGCCTATCAGCTTGCTCCCTAGTTTTTCAAAGATTTTAGAAAAAATAGTTTATAAACGTTTGTATTCCTTCTTCAGTCGCTTCAATTTATTTTCAAATTCCCAATTTGGCTTCAGGAAGGATCATTCTAAATCCCATTCTAATTGCTTGCTTATTGACAGGGTTACAGCAGCATTTGAGAAAAAACTTACAATCTGGGCATTTTTCTAGACCTTTCAAAAGCATTTGATACGATTGACCATAAAATTCTATTGCATAAACTCAGGCACTATGGCGTCAGAGGTACAGCTTTGAACTGGTTTGAAAATTACCTAACTGGACGTACCCAACAAGTATGTTTTAACGACCATGATGCTTCTAACAATATCAATGCAATTAACTTTTCCGTTCCTCAGGGTTCTATTCTTGGCCCCCTATTTTTTCATTATATACGTAAATGATTTCCCCAACTGTTTTAAAAATGGAACCAGTTTATCCTTTGCTGACGATACGAGCATTTTGATAAGTAATAATAATGTTAAATCAATCTTTGAAAAAGGCAATCAAGAATCAGATAATGTTGATAACTGGCTAATTGCCAATAAGCTCTCACTCAACGCTAATAAAACCAAGTGTGTGTACTTTAGTACTGTAAACTTAAAACCTCCTCCATGTGCCTTAAACTTAGTGATTAGAAACAAACCAATAGAAAGAGTATCGTCAATCCAAGGCCTGGCAACAGTTTTCAATGAAAACTTGTCGTGGAAAGATGACATGCTATCTTTAAAAAACAAATTAAGAGCTACATTGGGCGCCGTAATTAGAGTGAAGCCTTTCCTCAATAAAAACGCTTTATTAGTAATTTATTCGTTAATGTTAAGCCACATCAGATACTGCATTACTAATTGGTTCCATGGCAATTTAGCTATAGTTAGTCAATTGCAAAATATCTGCAATAAATTCATTCGCTTGTCCTTCGGTCTAGCTAGTATTTTACCATTTATGAGACGGCATAATTTATTAACGATAAAAGATATATTCAAACACGATGTAGCAGTAATTATGTATAAATATCATCAAGGTGCTCTTCCATCTGCGTTTGACGATATGTTTCGGTCCAAAATATCTTCAATTAAAACTCGTAGCAACAGTCAGTTAGTTCCCGCTTTTTGCCGTACTACGGTAAGCCAACAATCCATACGATATGTCGGGCCGAAAGTATGGAGTGAAATTCCAATCGCCATTAGAAAATCCCGGACAATTAGTGCGTTTAAAAAGAAATTGAAACAGTATTTCATAAATGGCTATTAGACTGTCCAGTGTCCTTGGCTGTATCTCTGCATCTCTCCATTTCATTTCGTAACATATTGTAATAGTGTGTTAAGCCAGCAACCTGTCTCTGGATATAATATTGCCATTGTCATTATTATTACAGTATTTTTATTTTATTATTATTATTATTATTATTTTTTCTTCTTGTTTCGAACAGACATTGCTTCGTTTTGCCTTTTTGTACTTTCAGGTGATCAATTGACCTGCATGCAATTTCGGACAGATTTCTACATTGTGTATCCTGTTTCCAACCACCATCTTACGCCTTTGGACATCGGACATGCGTTTTTATTTTATTTTTTATTTATTTATTATTTTTTTAGGCTTAAAATTATGTGAGATGGCAAGACCTGGAGGTAGCCGGCCGATGCCAAATTTAGCTTGCTTTAACATTGCTATATTTAGTATTATTTCTGCTCTCTCGGTCGGTCCTGCTGTAAAGTTTTTGCCATGTTGAGACATCACAGACTTCTGGAAACGGCTTAGCTCACTGGTTCTCAAACATCTTGCTTCATGGCACGGGATGTTTTCAAATCGGTGGTCTGGCTGGACAGGATTTCGTTTGGTAGGTTTCTTTGCCTGTTGGGCCTTTTAGGGTTCTCTATTATCGGCAGCGCTCGGGGTAATTAAGGCGGGTTTTACGTGTTTTATTCTTGCTTGTGTTCTTCGTTAGCTTGTCGGTTCTATAAGCGCTGTTACGACTTGAATTATCCTTGAAAGGCCACACACTGTCATGTTTTCCTACCATTGCACCATAGCATAGCAGTGTGGAATCTGTGACTCTCTTTGCTGTCTTTTTTATCTGACGGTCGTTTTTTTTTTTTTTTCTTTCTGTGCTGTATGTGTGTGTGTGCTTGTAATGTCTCTTGTATCTCGGATTGAACCAGATAATTAACCACAGAACATGTCTATTAATAACTACACACATCAACGCACGCTTTCTATAATACAGTACAAAACATAACAGCTACGCCGTTCATCAGCAGTGTTGCCAATATAAATTATATACAAGTAGATTACACACAGACACTACATCCCTCCTATTTCTCGAATCAAAACTCTACTCAATGATCAAAACGTTTAGGCCTGTTAAGATTTTCTCGGGGTCGCAAAGATCGAGGTTCAGTGCCTGTATACGGATCAACATCAAAATTGTCATTGCTCATATCAAGCGACTTGTCAGAATTTGTTTGATCCACATCAATATTTGGCGAATTAAACTTCTTTACATGCGTCACATTTCGCTTGTAACATGTATTATCATTTTGTACAGTTACACTATTTCCATTCCGTTCAATAACAGTATATGGGTCACTACGGTACACAGTTGAAAATTTGTCGCTAGCATTTTGTTTCAACAGCACTTTATCACCAACTTGCTCATCATTATTAACAGCACTACGTTTCATGTCCCCATAACATTTTCCCTTTTCTTTCATTTCAGCATCCCTGTCCCGACAACTTTGCAAATCGTAATCATCACCACAACAAAAATCAAAGTGGGGTAAGTTCGTACGTAGTTTACGACCAAACAGGAGCTCAGCCGGGCTTACTCCGGTTGTAGTGTGAGGGGTGGATCTATACATCAATAAAAATGCATGTATTTCACTTTTCCAGTCTTTGCCCTCGGCCTGAGCAATCTTAATTCGTTTCAACAAGGTACGGTTTTGTCTTTCAACTTCACCATTTGCTTGGGGCCATATAGGGGTAACATTATGAAGTTTAATTCCATTAACATCCAAATATTGCTTAAACTGAGAACTTACAAACTGAGGACCATTATCACACGTAATCGAAATCGGAAGGCCATGCGTAGCAAACATTTTCCCCAAACTAGCAATAATATTAGCAGAGGTCACATTTCTCATAACCGCAATTTCAAAATATCGACTAAAATAATCGACCACAACAAACACATAATCCCCTGTTGGTAAAGGACCTAAAAGATCACAAGCTAAACATTGCCATGGACCCTGTGGTAAATTGGTACGAACCATCGGTTCTGGAGCACTCGGTTGACTGACCAATTGGCAGCCGTAACAATGCTTACAAAACATTTCTACATCTTTGTCAATTCCGGGCCACCACACTTTGCTCCGTAATCGTCTTTTCATAATTACAATCCCAGGGTGTCCTTCATGGGCCAATTTCAGAACACGCTCGCGCAAAGAATTTGGTATCACAAGCCTCGTTCCGCGCAGAATAATACATCCAATAAACGTCAACTCATTGCGTAAAGGCAGGTAAGATTCGCACTCTAGTTTTTGCCATTCATTACTAGCAATACATTCACGTACATTACACAATTCTGGATCAATAGCATTAGCTCTTTCAATTTCTCGAGTAGATAAAGCTGTAGGCGTGGCATACGTTGCAATTAATTTTACATAGTCATGAACATCATTCTCAGAAACATTGTTAACACACAATTCATCATTTAACAGCCGTGACAATGAGTCAGCAATATTTTTCCTACCAGCAATATGAATCACCCTATACCGATAGGGCAATAGTCGCAAGACCCATCGTTCTATCCTTGCGCTTGGTTTTGATCTGGGAGAAAATATAAACTCTAAAGCCTTATGATCAGTCAATAAATCAAACTCAGCACCGTATAAATACACATGAAATCTTTCGCATGCCCATACTAATGCGAGGGCTTCTTTTTCGGTTTTAGAGTATTTTCTCTCTATTTGCGACAAAGTGCGACTAGCATACGCAATAACGCGATTCTGCCCTTGTTGAATTTGAACTAGCACCGCTGCTAATCCGTAAGGGCTCGCATCCGCAATAACTTTTGTTTGGCATGTTTTGTCAAAGTAACCCAATGCAGGGGCATCACAAAGCTTTTGCTTCAGGGCTTCAAATGACTGCTTTTGGGTTTCAGCCCATGTAAATATAGCACCTTTTCGTGTTAATTGTCTCAATGGCTCAGATATGGTAGCCATATCGGGAATAAATCGTCCGCAGTAATTAACAAGTCCAAAAAAAACTTCGCACTTCACTGGCACTTTTTGGCTCTCTTGCAGAAGCAACAGCTTCTATCTTGGCTTCTTCTGGGGCTATCCCTTTTGCAGAGAGGACATGGCCCATAAATTCTAATTTAGGCATGTTGAAACGGCACTTTTTCTTGTTTAGAGTCGAGCCATTTTCTTGAATTCTCTGGAGTACTGCCTCCAATCTTTCTTTGTGTTCTTCCTCTGAGGATGCAAAAATGATAATATCATCCATAATATTGCGCACACCTATACATCCAGCTAACGTTTGTTGCATGGTTCTTTGATACATCTCAGGGGCGCAGCTAATTCCAAACATTAGCCTCTTGTATCGATAAAGTCCTTCATGGGTCACAAATGTTGTAATGTCTCTGGACTCAGGTTCCAATTCTATTTGATGGTACGCCCACTTCACATCCAGCTTACTAAAAATTTTACTTTGGTTCATTTCTTGGAGTAACTCTTCAATTGTTGGTATTGGATACCGTTCCCGTTTTACTGCCAGATTTGCTCTCCTCATGTCCACACACAATCGGATATCGTCGTCAGGCTTTGGCACCACTATGACAGGAGATGCCCATTTGGTAGGTCCACTTGTCTTTTCAACTATTCCGAGCTTTTCTAACTCTTTGAGTTTTGTTGACAACTTTTCACGCAAATGGTACGGAATACGACGTACATTTTGGCATACTGCTTCCACTGATGTGTCAAGTGGAATCTTCAACTGAAAATTTTTAAGTTTTCCGACTCCCTCGAACACAGTGTTGTATCGTTTTAATATTTCGTTAACACCATTGTCAGAATTTTGGTTTTCATCTATCAAGGTATTAATGCTAGGCTCAATTTTTAGAATTCCTAATGCCAATGCGGTCTCTTTACCCAAAATAGGTTCACCTTTCCCTTCCATCACCAAAAAGTCCACCTCTTTCACTAAGGCGTTGGAAACCCCCACGTCTGCTTTGAAACCCCCAGCTAGTTTAAGGGGCTCTTCACTTGCGTAAGCATAGATTTTCTTTTCAGTAAAATAGCATTTACATCGAACAGCATTTTGCTTCAAGTGTTCCCACATATGCCGATCTATAATGTTGCATGAAGCTCCTGAGTCAATCACCACATCAATTTTCACTCCTCCAATCGTTACGCTACATTTCTCTATTTGAGTCTTCTTCGACAAAGCGAAAAGAAAGTCAGAGTCTTGCTCCTCGGGTAACACTGGATTAGTCAAAAATTTGCAAATTTTTCGGAAAAAAATTGCGAAATTATAGATACAACAAAAACTTTGTTTTACGAGTCGAAAATAGCGCTAGTATAATGTAACAATGATGGTGATAAACGCGCGACCCTGGTTTTGCACCGGAGCAAAAAAGTGCGGTTGGAAGTTGGAGCTCCGCAAAGGAACCCAGGGGCGTATCCAGGGGGGTCGCTGGGGTCGTGCCCCCCCCCTGAAATATAAGCTATCTCCAGTCAGCGAAACAATGGAAACAAGACATCTGAGGACGCGATGACCTTTTTTTTTGGTCTACACTAGAATTTGGGGGTAAACTGGACGTCGAAAAACGTAAAGACTTTTTTTTTGGTCTTCACCGATATTTTCAGTGGAAACGCAAATTGCGTCCCCCCCCCCCCCTTTCAAATTTCTGGGCACGCCCCTGGAACCCGCAATTGAGCCAAATTTTTACTGCTATTTTAACTTCAATCGCACACAGCGTTGCCAACTGGTATACCAGATTCGAAAAATCTGGTATATTTTTTGGCTGTTTGGTAGGTAAAGTTTTGGTTTGGTAGCCTATATTTCTGGTACATTTTGAAAATATACTTAAACTCAGTCTATCGGGGCTAAAGCGCAAAAACCACATAATCGCAACTGTTCTTCAGCCAGTCAGCATTTGAGTCCTCGATTATGCTCGGACTCGTAGCTTTGAAGGAATCGTGTTTATGAAATCACAAAATTCTTTAGTGATGGAAGAAGATAAAATTCAGTCATAGCTGTTGTAGATGAAATAAAAGTCTTGCGTAGAGGGAATATAGAGCCATCGTAGGCTAATTACTTGTGCAATTGTATAGCGGTAACCTTCGGTACTGCAGCGAGTTTAATGAAACGAGAACAGTGAAGATTTGATTTTTAAAAAAATTTGTGTGCAGCCATTATAGCTACTGCAGAGACCAGAGACACCGTATTTAAGGAAACTCTTGCTTACCAACTGCTTCACAGCAGCAGCATCAATGACAAAAATGCAGTTTAAGCAAAACACATCAGAAAAGTCGGACCACCAGTATTGTTGCAAATCGCATCGTAATGAAAGTTTCGCGAGATTAAATTAGAAAGTTGGACCGAACAGAAAAAACATGATAGCAATTTCGGCAAGCTCTGCACGAAGAAAAGTCGGTTTGTTTCAAAATTAAGTAAGAATTAATTTTTTCTGCAATTGTCAAGGGGGGGTGACTCCCGGCCCCCTCCCTTGCATACGCCACTAGGGGCCCATCTCCGCGACTTAGCGACTGGGGAACACAGAAACGTCGCAGCATTGGCGAGCTGTTGGCGACACTCTGCCGATCTGACCGGCCCTGGAATCAAGCCCCAGACCTTCCGCACCGATATCTTGTGCGCTTGACCACTAAGCTAACGACCGGTACCAGCCCAGAGAGTGAGAGAGAAAGTGCATTTATTCTTGATTGGAAAGACACAACACAATGAAAAAAATATCAACAGTTTAATTTTCATATCAGGCAGTATCGTCCATCCTGTGAGAGGCTGCGAAATGACCTTAGTCCTATTCCAGGTGAAATTGGCACGGTTGTCGAGTCTGCAGCCTCTCACAGTTTTCTTACAGCATAAGAAAACTATCATTCACGTAGCCTAAACAGTTGTAATTATCGCAAGCAGAGGTAATAATAGCGCCAATATCACAGTGAAAAGGGAACATAGTGTCCTTACAATTTTAAGTAACTGTACGCATATAAGGACTTATTTCTGGTTTAAATGAACAAATTTCTTCACATGTTTTACGAAATTGTTCGTATCTATACGTGCAAAATTTTTAGTTTTAGTTGGTATAGGCCTAGTTCATTCCAAAACACTGGTCCTAGATATCGGATCGAGCCGTTCGAGCATTGCGAGTTTGATATGTTAAATCGTGCTGTAGCATAATTTTCACCAGTAGCAAATCTGGTTGAATAGAAGTGCAGTTTACAATGCAAAAAAATCATTGAAACAATTCGGTAGAGAGTTGTTCTGATATTTACTCATTAATTTTAGAATTTGTAGTTTATAAATGTTGCTTAAATTTCGCGAGTATAGTTTTTGATATAAAGGATTGAGTTTTGTTCTGATAAAAGATGATTTTATGTTAATCTTTACAATGTGATTTTGCTGAACTTGAATTTTGTTGATATATTTGGCAGCGGAATGTCCTCATATAGATATACCATATTGCAAGTGCGAATACACAATACTAAAATACACATTTCGCAATACACACAGAGGTGCAAAGTGTCTTAGTTTGCTGATGATGCCTCTTGCAATAGTCAATTTTTTAACTACACTTTTCGTGTGTTGCTCCCATGATAGTTTGTTATCAAGAAGCACTCCTTAATATTTAACACTTTTTTGTTGAGTAATAGCATTTCCATTCTGTGCTCGAATGCATAATTTATCTTTTTCTTCGTTATAAGTTTTGTTCGAAAATAATACAAAGTTAGTTTTGGAATAGTCAATTGTCAATTTATTGGCAGTGACCTAACTTTCAATACGACACATTTCTGCTTCACTCTCGATTATCAGTCCATCACAGGTCTTATCGTTACATAATAAAACAGTATCATCAGCATACATCAAGACATACGAACCGCAAGGGTTGGGCAGATCATTAGTGTACACAAGAAACAAAAAAGGCCCTAACACGCCAACGTGCGGTACTCCTACGGTAATGGGTAACATGTCTGAGGCTTGCTGATTGTTCACGGTATACTGCTTCCTGTTGGTTAAATAAGATGCGATCAAGCTACTTGTAATTCCTCTTACGCCATAATGTTCAAGTTTTCCGATTAAAATTTGATGATTGACGGTGTCAAATGCCTCGGCAAAATCCGTAAAGATTGCACAAACTGAGTTATCCAAATCCCGTTGTTTTAAAATCGCTTTATGTAAAAACGTTAAAGGGAGATTAGTGGAATGATTTTTACGAAAGCCAAACTGTTTATCTGCAAATAGGTGGTATTTTTCCCAAAATTCAATCAAACGCTTATGCAGGATAGTTTCGAATATATTATTTACAGGAGAAGGAATTGAGATTGGTCTATAATTGCCAACTTCGTGTTTTGGGCCTTTTTTATGCAAGGGAATGACTTTAGCTATTTCGAGGATGTCGGGATGAACATCTGTTTCCAGGCAGTGATTAAACGCAGTAGCAAGGGGTCTTGCGATGAAATATTTAGATTCTTTAGTTAATGCTGTGGGGATATCAACGTAACCTGATGATTTATTGCTATCAAGGCCGGCAATTATTTCAATTACTTCATGCTCATTCGTAGCATGCAAAACAATGGATGAAGGCTGTTGTTTGCCCAGGAACCGTTTATAATGTAAGTCGCTTTCAGCCACAGGCACTTTGGCTCTTAATTTTTTCCTATTTCCACAAAATGCCTATTCATCTCGTTACAGATTTCTTGAGAGCTCGTAATTGTTTTGCCATGGGCCTTTATTAGTCGCGGCATTTCAGCTTTGGGTTTGCTTTTGCGTAGTAACTGATTGATGAGATTCCATGTTTCTGCTGAATTACTAGCATGGTTATATAAATTGTCAAAGTACGCTCGCTTTGCTGCTTCTTTTTTATGAGTAACTTTGTTTCTTAGTTTTTTGTAGGTGGCCAATTGCTTAGGGCACTTACTTTTCATGTAATTAACGTAAAAGTAATTTTTATGGAAGCTAATAGCTCTGGGGTAATCCAAGGGTTTTTTTATGTCCTATATTGTTTACGACTAAGCATTTTTTCGGGAAGTGGTGGTTTGTTAGATCGCTCATTAGTGCAATAATATTGTTCAATTTAATCTCGTTATTCATTGAGGAGTAAAGAGAGTTGTAGAGATCTTTCAAATACATGTCAACTTTTTCATGTGCTATGCGGCGTACGTAAGGGTAGTATTAGTACGTAAGGGTAGTACGTAAGCGGCGTACGTAAGGGTAGTACGTAAGGGATACAATGTAGTATTTGGTTTACATTTATACGCTGCGCAAATTGGAAAATGGTCCGAAATATCATCACAAATTACAGTTGTAGTGACACAATTAATATGAGCCGAATGCGTATAAATGTGATCGATGATGCTACCACATGTTCTTAAAATACGCGTTGGTTTGTCTATTAGCTGCATGCCACCCACGCTTTGAACATGATTAGCATGTCAGCTACATTAGAATATGTATTTATATTCTCGTAATGTATATTAAAATCTCCCATAATTACATATTTTTGATTAGTTTTGAGAGTGGAAGGAGAGGAGGTGAGCATTTTTCGAGAATGTGGGACAATGCACCACTCGCCCCTTCCTCGTTGAGCACTTTGCTGTGTTGTCTAATTCAGAGTACAATGTTTATTCTCTGCGACTTGAGTCCACAGCTATTCGCCTGATGAGTTTCTCGTGCATTGAACTATTGGTGGCCACGTTGGTTAATGTCGCCAGCGGTTGAAACGTCATGACAATGGCGGTCAAAAACAGTGAGACCGGCTCGCTTCGCCTCACTGGGCTGAACCTACTTTTATAGGAGGTTCTTGTGCCTTTCTGTTTCCATACGTTCATGCCTATGAAACGAAACATGAGCTTTGCTGGTTTTTGATTATCCCGGGCAGTTTTTGGCCTTTGTTACGTAATTTTGGTCTTGGTTGATAGTTAACACTATGGTTGTTAAAATAATGGTCTGTGGCTTCGTTGACTGCTTCCCAAGTTGCTGTAATTTGTTAAACTTTATTCACGAATTTCTACGGCGCTTCGTAGATAATTTTGACTTCGGTTTCTGCAGTTAACTAAATTTCCTTTTTTAAGCGACGTACTGTTGGCCTTGTTTCATAGTTAATACTACGGTTGAAAATTAAAATAGTCTATTCTTTGGCTTCGTTTTTTGCTTCCCAAATTATTTTGTTGAACTTAATTCACGAGTTTGCATGGCGCTTTGTAGATAATTTCGGATTATTCGACTTCGATTTCCGCAGTTAACTAAATTTGCTTTTTACGCGCGCATGATATGGCTACAGTAATTGCGTGGTTGAAAACTAACCCACGAGCGCTTTCTGTCTTGCCGCGCCCTTCTGATCAGCAAGCTGTATATAAAATATAAGCTTCGATTTTTGTTAGTTTAGTTAGAGCCAGCTTTGGCTCTCGTAGTTGTGCACCTGATGAGTCTGGAAGGACGAAAAAAATGATAACCGGTTACCCTTTTTCGTGCACTAAGCGTTAGTGTACACCCGGCCCATGTCGTGCTTGCATTGCTCGGTGTCGCAAACAATCACTATGATTAGTTTTGAGAGATTTAAGAATGTGCATAAAATGATATTCAAAAATTTTAAGCAGAGAGGTGCCTAGAAATAGATCCAACAAGAAGGGATTCATTTTTAACTAGACCAATTTCAACCCAAACGTCTTCACAAGTATTTACATTTGTTTTGATTTCAGTCTTCACAACCAGAAATTCAACCCAAAACCTCCCGAGCCGATAGCGATGTCTTTGGTTAACCCCAATTGGCTGGTTTGGTTAACTCAAAGTTACGACATCGCAAGCGGAACATCCGCCAACGTTGCAACCATTCTCTTCGAAGAATATTTCCTGCCCTGGAATGTTGTGTTGTCCAGCCTTGATTGCCGTTGAAAACAATCGCTTCATCACATCACAACACGACTCCAGCTTTAACAATATCCATCGACTTTGTCCTGGCTTGCATTTTGTGTTAGTCGTTGGTTCAAGAAAAAGTTTGACTACCGGAATTATTGCATCACAATGAAAGTTTTTCGAGATTAATAAGCAAGTAGGATAGCACAAAGAAACATGACAGCAATTTCGGCAAACTCTGTACGAAAAAAGACGGATCGTTTCAAAAAGAGAGGTTTTCATTTTTTTAAATCGTCGAATGGGGGAGGTTTGACCCCAAACCCCCCCTTGCGTACGCCACTGAGCGGTATTAGTAGTAGCAGTTTATTTATCCTAACAAAATCAAGATAAACTGTAAGGCACAAGAAAAAAACAGCGAAAAACATAGGCCTAAAGATCAGCTTTGTAATATAAATACATCCTTATACGGCACAATCAAACCGATGCAACTGCAGGCAAAACACCACTTGCCCGTTAAACGGCGAATGCTGCAGTTCCTCACGGGTATACAAGGCCTCAATTACAACAAAAGAGAATGCTATCCCCGAGAAGCATTATTACGGTTTATGCGAAACTACGTTCAAAACCCGGTACAGCAACCACACCTTCAGAGACAAGAAAAATCGAAACTGCACAGAACAATCTAAACTGTACTGGAATTTAACATCTGCGGGCAAGAAACCCAAAATCAGCTGGAGCATCGAAAAACATGCAAATGCCTTCCAAAGCGGAAGAAACAAATGTCAATTATGCCTGGCCGAGAAAGTTTCGATCCTGCAAGCGAACCCAAGCACAACAATAAACCGAAGAACGGAACTAGTATCAAAATGCCGTCATAAAAACAAATTTAAACTCAAAAACATCAAACCAGACTAATACGGCTCATTCCTTCATTGTTTATATTTTATTTTTTATCCGTCATTATATCCGCCATACTCCGTTCGCAGCTTGTATAAATCTGGAAACACTGTTTTTTCGAAAAGCATTTTCCGCTTGCTGACTTCAAAGTCAACACAGCGTGCTGAGTTTGGGCAGCGAGACGGAGATGTTTTTGAGAGGAGTCAGTGCGAGAAAATGTGTAACCTTTTTTGATTTTTTAACTTTCAATTGATCTTTAGAACCTCACCTGATGAACCCATTAGCAGTGGTGTAAAGTAGCAAAATACTTTTACTTGAGTAGTTTTTTTCGGTAACGAGTACTTTTTTGAGTAGTTTTTTTTTTGGGTACTTTTACGTTTACTTAAGTATTTTTAGTATAAAGTAACTCTACTTGGGTAGTTTTTATTTTAGAAAAGTAGAAGTAGTTGCTGTTGTGGCATTTGAGTTACAGTCTCGCCTTGAAATCCCTCGTTGCGCCTAAAATCTGTATTAACTCTCCAATTCTCCATTATTCAACTCCATAACACTCGGTCTCGTCATCGCCATGGAAACTTCACTCCATGCGAGAAGAATTACGCTGTCGCCTTCGATACTAAACGTCATGCAGGAAAGCTCTAAATACCAATTCTTAAGTCATTGGCTTAACCCAACTCTGAATCGAACCCCGAGTCTACCGTTCCAGAAGCAGACGCTCTAACCAATCGGCCATTTGGGCGGAAATACTGTAATTTCTTTTGTTTCACCATTTTGCCACCTTCAAGCAAGTCCATCATCGCCGCATCGGCAAGTGTGTAGTTGACACTTTAACGTTTGAAAACGTTACACGAGTACTTTTACTTGAGTAGTTTTTAAATGACTACTTTTTTACTTTTACTTAAGTGCTTTTTTTGGTCAATACTTTCTACTTTACTTCGAGTAGTTTTGCCGTCAGTAACAATACTCTTACTTAAGTACAGTTTCAAAATACTTTTTACACCACTGCCCATTAGGGGGAAACAGTCTGTAGTGAGTTTTTATAATTTTTATGCTTTTAATCTGTTATTAAATCATATACATCCTTATACAAATATGTTTGGAAAGGAGCACCGAAAAAAACGCTAGGTTGAAGAATGGTCAGGAATCTTAAATGTAAGGACTTCTTGCTTACCTTACCCGGTTTTGCAACCAAGAATAGTTCGCTAACTATGCTTGTTTTAACGTTTATTCGTTTTGTTGCACACTGTTTTTTTGGGGCATATTTTCTATTATCTTTTTATTGCCATTTGCCGCTTATTCGTCTCTGTGCACGTAATACAAGCAAAACTATTGTTGTAGTCAGTGGCGACTCTAGCTTTTTATGGCTACTCGGGCTCGACATAAACAGTGTTAAAAAAACGGTAAAAAAAGCAATAAAATAGCAACTTACAAAACAGTTAAATTGTTGCAAAATACTTTCATTCATACATAAAGTTTAATCTTCTTAATTTGATGGCAAACTCATACTGAGTTTGTTGTGTAGCTCTTATTGTTATCAGCTATCCATTGTGAGCCACAGAGGAACAGACATTTATGACCAAACAAAAAGCCTGCATTTACTACATGGTAGCATGATGGCAGGCGTCTTACGAAATCTTTTTTCTATTCCTCTCTCCAATTGTAGCTCGGGCTATTTCTCGAGGGCCCGAGTTCCACAAACAAGTTAAGGAAAGAATTGTGTGAAACAACGTAATAAACGTTTGCATTGTCTGACTCAGGCAAATGCGATCGAGCCCGAGTAAGATGTAACAAGGAAAAAGGCTTTTGTCTCGTTTGTCTGTTTCTTTTCTCCGCAATGCGGCTCGGGCTATTTTCCTCTAGCCAGAGCTTATGGCTAGACAAATCGTTGAGCGAAAAACGCAACTGCCACCGCACACTTCGTTGTTTTTTACGATGACTGTTTCTTTCAACGAACTTGATACGAATTAAGTTAAAAAAAGCTTTAAGCTTACTTTTTAAAATTTAAATAATAACAAGCCTTCCATCATTTCGTAACTTAGGCTCAGCCCGAGTAGCCCGAGTCGCCTCTGCATCATTTTGTACCTCGGGCTCAGCCCGAGTGCCGGAATCGCCACTGGTTGTAGTATTGATCTTCAGAAACTTATTTACTTTTAAAATACCGTGCGCATAAACCGTAGAGAGAAGCCAATAAGCTGTACACGTGTACAGTTCATGTATAACATGATAAAAATTATGTTAGCCTACTACTACATTGTCGCTGTGTTCGACGTCATATATGTAATAAAAATGTGGGCCCCAACGGGCCCCCCCTGAAAAAGATTTCTGGCTACGGGCCTGCTTCCCGCACAATATCAACAAGTGCAAGAGCGTTGGAAGGTGGGGGCTGAGCAGTGGCGATTCTAAGGGGGAGCAGAGGGGGCCATGGCCCCCCCAGATTTTTGTCTGGCCCCCAGGTTGCCTCCCCCCTCCAGTTTTAACAAGCTCATGTAGCCTATGACATGGTATGAAAATATACTAATCGATTGCCCAACCTTAGTTACACTAAATAATAGAAAGCCATTTGGCTGAATGATTGGTTGAGCGCTTCAACTATCGATTCGTAAGTATCGCATTATTTTTTATCTTCAGTTATTGTTCGTGTTTTATCTTCTACTTTTTTAATTTATTTTGTGTTATGTTTTTTGATGTGGGGCCGCACGAGCGTATTTAGGGGGGCATATAGTGCCATCGCCCCCCCTTTTGACTCTGCCTTTTAGTAAAGAAGAACGAAATCAATGGTGCCAAGTGACTGAAATATGCCAGACTCTTTTGATGATGTCTGTAGCTTATGGCCAGGGGCGTCTCCAGGGAGGTGCAATAAGAGATATGCATCCACCCACCAGCCATTTTTTAAAATGTTTTTGATGTACACGACTTTTCCGAAATTTCGAACCTCTTCAATAACAATAAGCCTTAAGCACGCATAATCGAAAATGTGCGAACAAAATGCATCATATTTGGCCAAGCACCAACAATTAGGGTCATAAATTTAAACAAAATTTGCCTAAAAATTATTCAAAAAGCACTAAAATAGTCGTTACAGCATGTAAATTTTCAAAGTTTTTCCGGGGGAGCATGCCCGCGGACCCCCCTAGTGCCTTTGTTGTTTCTCATACATCTTCAAATTAGTTCTGCCGAAAAAAATACGCGTGAAAAAATGTGGAAATTATGCCCTCCCCCCTTTCAAAATTTCTCGCTACGGTACTGTGTGGGGGGATATCAATTGGTGTAGTAGATCTATTCCTTTTCTGTTCTACGATTTACGTTTGAGCTACAGATGTTTATTTTTGTCCTAGTCGTGTAGTTATGCGTTTGATCCCGCCGCTCTTTTTGCATGTCTATAGTCAGACTGGGCCACCACGAGAGGTAGAATGTAGGGATTCATTATCTGTTAGCACTTAAAGATGAAAAAATTACGTTAAGTGCTTTTTCATAGGGTGTTATAACAAGCAAACTTGCCGGCTTGTTGTCGATACTATTCCTTTAATGTCGAAGTCGAACGTATAGCAGAAAAACTGTGAGTAGTAATTTTTAGGCCAAGCAATCAGTTTGACTCGTTTCGGGAGTCCGACCTCGAGTCTATCGCTCCAGAAACAGACGCTCTGACCATTTTGCCATCTTACTGTATGTTGTAGTAAATGTCAATAATAAAAGTACATAATTTGTCACATTGCAATGTGCTTACTCTTTAGGTTTACTTGCAAATCTCTTTGAACTTACTCTTTTCCTCTCAAACACAGTTTTCACTGGCCCCACCTCCATCTATCTTGGCCCCAAAGTGGCCCCCCACTTTTTGGGTGCTGGAATCGCCACTGGGGCTGAAGCTTTAATATGATGTCACAAGGAAATTTTCTTCAATTTGAAAACTTTTGGGCAAATAACAGCGAAACAACGAAATATCAAATTAGAATTAGCTAGCTTACCCTAGGAGCAAAGGCGTAGCGAGAAATTTTAAAAAGGAGGGGGCATAACTTTCACATTTTTTTCAAACGTATTTTTTTTTTGGGAAGAAATTTGAAGCTGATTGAGAAACAAAAAAAGCTCTAGGTGGGTCCGGGGGCATGTTTTCCATCAAAATTTTGAAAATTTACATGCTGTAATGGCTATTTTGGTGCTTTTTGAATAATTTTATAATTTTTAGGCAAATTTTGTTTAAACTTTTTGACCCTAATTCCGAATGCTTCACCTAATATGATGCATTTTGTTTGCACATCTTCGATTATGCGTGCTCAAGGCGTATTGCTATCGAAGAGGTTCGAAATATGGAAAAATTGTAGGCCTATACATCAAAATTATTTTTGAAAATGGCTGGTGGGTGGATGCATACCCCTCAACCTACCTACCCGGCTCCGCTTCTGGAATTAGCTATGAAAACCATTAAAAAAGCCTGGCATATTTGTCTCCATTAATCTTGCTCTTTTTTTCTAAAAGGCAGAAACAAAAGGGGGTAAGGCATGGCACAATGTCCCCCTAAATACGCTCCTGCCTAAGAGCTTCAGACTAGGAGAGCTTGTGAACGGATAATAAGTTATTTTAAAGGAGGGAAACACCTTTATAAACGTCGATGTGGCTACTGTGTTTAAGTTAGAGAAAAGCTTGAGTTCATCAAGCAGTCTCCAAATGACTTTTACTGAAGTGCATGATACGTATGATGTATGTTGCGATAACAAGAAGGGGGGTCTGGAGGGCTTCGCCATCCAAACGTTGGTATGATAACACAAATTTCAGCCCCCCCAACTTGAAAGTACTTCCAACGCCCTTGAACGAGTGTCTTCCTACAACCTTGATGCAGTACAAGGCCTAATTAACAGGCAATTAAGTGAACCACGATTTCGATCACGAAACCTAACATCAAGCGCGCAACTATGTCGAGTTTTTTGGCAATCGTAATTAAATACAACAACACCAATGAAATTTATTTATCAATCAAATAGCTTCATTCTTTCATAGCCAGCACAAAAATGGCAAATAGCGAATACCCAATGCTTCATTGCAAAAAGCGAACTAAAAATAGGCCTACTATTGCTTTCAAATCATTTCTTCAATTCGTTTTTTTGGCTTTAACTGCAAATCTTCGTTTGCTTGCGTAGAATAAGGCGTAGGGAAATAGGAGAGAAGGGACACACCATATCGCGAAAAAACACCAATCGAACTGAAAATAAAGTTTGCTCATAAATTCACGTAATAGCGGTCTCAAGATTCTACTGATGCTCAAACATTTTTAGCTGACTGCATGAAGTTAAAAAAATACGTATAGCATACCACCAACCAGGTGCGTATCGCTGGCAATTGGTTGTAAAAAGTAATAATTTTGCAGAAGTGGATGCGAGTCGAAAGTGTGTTCGAATTTAACATTGCGGTGACATACATGATAACATTAATACAGCTTATTTCAAACCGTGAGACATATTTACACTAGCACATCACGAAGTTTCTATTTCACGTATACATTTTCCTTCACTTTCTGCATGCTTATTGCTCAACCGCACTGTAAACTACAATAGCGTCTTGGCTTTTACTCTGGCTAGCACTTTGCGCACGAAAGAGGTCGGCTATGCAAGTTAAGTTAGGTTGCCACTTTTCAGCCTACAATGTGAATTTACTTAGCGAATGAATTTTAATTAAGATTTTGAACGTTAAAAAACATGGAAAAGAGCGTTAACAACAGGTATAAAGGGATTGTGGGCACTGGGCAGCACTAATAAGTGGCTTGCTTGTTTCATAATTAATCTATCCAAACTATTGTTTCATGGGTTTTCATGCAGCTAGCTGTCTTCTAATTCTTGTGAATAATCCCACCTCAACCAAATTATTTTCGTCTTCGCACAAGCACTTTTTGTGAGAAAACAACCGTTTTCTTGTTTTTGTTGATTTCCTTCTCTTTTTAGTTCCCATCGTTATCCTAATTTGCCATCTTGAGAAATGATGTGAATTTTAAAACTGTTTCGCTCAAATAATCTTGGTCTGCGTTCTGATTGTTGCCAGCTCATTGTAAACATTTGATTTCACTGGTCAAGAAATTATTTTATTAAGTTTCTTGCCCTCAGTGGCTTTTGTGCTGCTTACCTTGTGCGTTGACAGTGCAAATAAGATCAGATCAAACTAAATTATTAAATTATTTTTTAGATTCGATTGGCGTTAATGTAAAACATTTGTGGGTTCTGTCACACAATGGAATCAAGGTAATGAAATAGCTGAAAATTTGGCTGAAAACGCTGCAAGAAAAAACTGTGATCTCGGAATTTCAACCGCCAATGTTGAACTTTCTCTATCGGAAATGAAATCAACTATCAAGGATCGTTGTCTCAAGATTTGGCAACAGCAACATATTTCAAACTCTACTGGTGCTTTTTACAAAAAATGTTTTCCGTCCATTTACAATCGAAATGTTTTCAGATCTTCTTAAACTTTTCGTCAACAAACTGGCCACAGCACGCTTAACAATCACACGCAACGAAATGGTTTACATGACACTGATCTATGCTCAATGTGCAACGTTCCAGAAAATGTGGTCCATTATCTTTTTGTGTGTCCAAAGTACTATCACCAAAGATCGATTTTGAAAAATGAATAAAAGAAACCAAACGTGAAATTCACACTCCAAATTTTGACGGACTCGCAAGCTACGTTAAGTCTTTCTAATTTTCTCCAAACACCTGGTGCATGATTTAATTCGGCAAATTTTTTTTGGTTTTTGACTAAGCTCCAATACATACTACTAGTTTATGTGGCTTGACGATTCTCCCTCTTTTTTTGTAACTATGTTTAATTCTCGTGTCTTCTGTTAATGTTTAGATTAGTGTGTGCTTAAATTGTTTTGTTAAATCTTGAGTCGACGTATGCAGTGTATGACTTACTTCTTCAAACACATATGCTTTACAAGTTTGACCCTTCATGAAAATGTTGTATTTTCATGAAGGTAAACGATTTTTCACATCAAGCGTAGGTCCGCTTAGACCTAACTGTGTTGGGGCAATCATGACAATTGCACACTGCTACTCCCTTTTTATTCTTTAATCTCGGATTGCCCCGTATTAAGATGACAATTTTGATGTTTTTCCTCTTATAATAATGTCACCTGAAGCTTAATCAATAGCTGCTAGGTTATCCTCATGCTTTCAAAAATTGAAAGCGTTTTATTCCATTTAGCAAATCATTAAAACTGCGTATTGTGTACAGTGGCAACGCGAACGTAGAGTTGCAATCATCAAATTTATCTATGCCAAACTGCAAGTTGTTTCCACAAATTTGTTTTGTTAAAAAATTGGCTGAAGTAAGATGAACTCACCAGATGTGAGGCATGAATTCGATTAAATTCTTTCAAGGACATGATTTCCAGTTCGCCGATCTCATTGCTGTAACCAAACTAAAAACAAAGCACATCGATTATTTCTTCATATAACTACGATTTTAATAAATTGCATGCTCGAAAAATTAAATGAATTCTTTTTTTCTTACAATGTGACTAGAAGTGATCAAATGCAAATCCAAACTTCCACAATTTTAGTACATCCTCACAACTTGAAGCACGTGGGGAAGGAGCAAAAATTAGGTCGCACCTTTAGCCATCAAAAAAATGTCACTAGGGCAAGCCGCCCAAGCAGTAAATGGCAGGAACAATTGCTGGCAACGTAATTAATTTCATTCTGTGCACGATGGTACAGCGACGATAACAAACACCAAATGAATCCAGACCAGATTATTTTTGATGATTTGGTCGATGCTGACTTCTGGGCGGTCATTCTCTGCTGTTCGTGTGAATGCCGAAAATTCTTGTTCGGGAACGCTCGTGAGAACGTTCGCAAGAACGCTCCCGAAGTATTTAGTGATCGGTATTCTTTGCTGCGTTCGGGACCTTACTTTTTGCGAACGCCGAATGTTCTTGTTCGAGAGCGTTCGTGACACCGTTCGCAAGAACGCTCCCGAACAAAAGCAAGAACATTCGGCAGTCGATATTCTACGCTTCTTTCGGGAGTGATCGGAGATCGCACGAAAGAAACTCTATTACTTTTTGCAGCGTTAGATTGTTGCCTTTTACCGACTTTCTTGTACTTCTACAACTATGACGTCATAATGTTCCGGGAGCGTGAGTGCGTTAAGTTGTTAGCGGCTGCTACAAGAAAACAATCGAAACTACCGGAATTAGTGAATTTGAGCATTCAGCAAAGTTAAATGCAGGAAAGCATAGTTACATTCTTGGCTTCAAACATTTCGAATTTAAGAACTTTAAAGCGATGGAAACAACGCCAATTCGACAAAGGGCGGAAGATGAAAAGCATTAGCTAATTGATTTGATTGAGCAAAATTATGATTTCTTATTTGACGCACTAACGCCACACAAAACAAAACAAATGGCAGATCAAAAATGGATGGATATTTTAAATGAATTTAATGCATTGGGTATGGACTCATCATCATCTTTGACTGTAAAAAAAGCTGAAGAAATAAGCTAACATAAAGTCAATTTCAAAAAAAATGGTTGCAAAAGGGAAAAGTGAGGCCAACAGAAAAGCAAAATCTTACGTCACTTTTAAATGTTCGGTATTCACTAACAAACGCCACTTCTTTTAGTTCTTCCAAGGGATTTGGCCTTGAACGTTGTTCTCAAATCACATTTTAGCTTGCATTTAACAGATAGTACCTTGCAGCCATCCTACAATGCCTACTCTACACTTGTACACTCTTCACCGAACGCCTACGGAAAGAGTAAAGGCTTTCGTGGATTTTTATCACTTTTTACGAAAATTCGGGAAGAAAAAATCGTACAAAAACATCAAGGAATACCGAGGCGCAAACGTATTCTATGCTCTAACTAAACACGGAACATTTTTGCCGAAAACCGAACGTTCTTGACAAATGCCGAACGTTCTAGTCGATTATTGAAAATTCATCTTTCGCACGTACGGCATGGAATACCACGTCACAGATACTCGATTGAATCCGCCGATCGCCGAATTTTTGGTGTTTGTGCGAAAAGCAAAGAATGACCCCCCTGTAATTAAATTTTTGTTGTTTTATTTTGCCGTTTGATGTTTGTTTATGTCTGTTTGCTAGAATTAAAGAGACTATTGCTTCAAATCATGTTATCCAAGAAGTCACCACAAACTTTGGATGAAAGTTACAAATATGTTGCCGTAACCGATTGATAATCATGTAATTAAATATAACTTGCAAGTAGATCTGAAGTAGTGTGAACACCCTTCATTAAAATTTGGGATACAAAAAGAAAAAACTTACTGTCGAATCAGATCCTTCTGAAGCAACATACTGAACAACAGAAGACGTAAAATTAAAAGGACCAGCTTTGGTGGGCCGGACAATGACTACATGGGAAACATTGGTACCCGGATGAACAAAATCCCACTTCACGCTGGTTATCCCTTTAATCAGCTGAAAATTTGTGTCCGGAAACGTCGTGTCAGCGAGAACAACGTCTGAAGCAACTCTACACAAATATGTAGCACATGATCAAATGTTCGCCCACCTGATTGCCAAGTGAAACAATCACAATACATATCAAGATCTTGGCGTAGGGCTTTCTTAACCAAATATTGAAAGCATTTTAATAAATCAAGTGCAATAAAGCATGTCTATAAAAATCTTATCCTATTCTGAAATAAATCAACTATTTAGTAGTGATTTGTATTGCCAAGCCTCAGGTGCGTATGATTATAATCGTTCTGACAGAAAAGTTTCAATAAACATTAAATATAATACCCAAATATCGATCCAGTTAGAAATTACTTCTGATTGTAATAAACATAGACTTACCCATCTCCAATGTTAAAAAGACTATATTCAACAGCTAAGTCCTGTCCTTCCGTAATAATGTCATTTAAAATATTTTTGATTAATATAATTTTGGCGTCACCCTCATCAGCAAGTGTTCCACTTAACAAAGAAAATAAAACCAAACAAACAAGCTTCATATTTTACAAAATATATGCAACGATCTGAAACTGAAATGATAAGTACTTAAATAAAAAAGTTGCAACTAATTATCATTCTTGCATAATTATGCAAGGCTACAATTTAACTCGGCTTGGTGTAGTAGGCAGCAATGCGATTACTCTCTACTGCATTCAATTTTATGCTCTTACACAAAGGAAGACTAAAACGTAGGAATCATTTCAAACACCAAAAAGGTGGCAAGCTACACTAATACACATTTTATGCACAACGTGGAGTTAATATTTAAAATTTCAGAGTGCTGTTATCTTAGTTCTAGGCTTTGATCGTCTTTTCAAAATTCATCAGTAACCTAATTCAAACTACCAAGTTGAAGCACGTTAGTAGACCCAGATTACGACTTTTAGCCACGGACGATTAGTCACGAAACAGTTAGTCGCCAGGACATTTAGGCGCCAGAACAGCTAGGCACCAGCTCTTATTTATATCTCTACGCATAACGTTCTAAACTCGACACATGCAATTTTTCGTTTTGAGAAAAATTTTTTTGTTGTCTTTTTATTTATGTCGATTAGGATGCGTGTAATTGTACTGCAGATAATATGAGAACTGTTAAATGTGCAAAAACTGTCACTGAATAATTACTTTATGAAAATTGTTAGTAAGCTTAAACACGCGTATTTAATGGGAACACTTTTTACAACCTCTGCAATGTTAAATATGGTATTGCTGAGCGTAATTATTTGTCACTTTGATGTTAAGCCGCAAATTTTTTCCGTATTTGTGTCGCCTTTGATATGGAAGGTCTGGAGTTTGATTCCCAGGCTATTCAAATTGGACACAGTGTCGCCTACAGCTCGCCACCTCTGCAACGTTTCTCCTCCGTGGTTCAAAGCTGTGTTGGCCAGGCGTTTAGCCATAGAGATGAGCCCTGCCACTCGTTACATACTTTGACGTAATATGCGATAATAATGAAGATTTTTTTTTGAAAACTTATTTGCGCTTTGTAATGATGCTAGAACGTGTTAATTCCGTTATGATGTTGCATATTCATAAAGTTAATTTTTTGCATGAAATGTCTCTAAATTTGATTAAAATAGCTTTGATTGGAAATAAAATTTATTTAGCCTCTGCCACAAAATGTCACATTCATAACTTATGTTGCAAACGTATCTCATCTCCACGTCACAACAGTAAACACATACCATTTACAAAGCTCTGCTGTATTTTTACTTAAGCTTTCTTCAAACTATACCTATAAATTTCAACAAAAAACATTCTCCCCAAAAAACCTAGAAATTGCATGTGTCGAGTTTAGAACGTTATGAGTAGAGATATAGAGCTGACGCCTAATTGTCCTGGTGCCTAACCGCTCGCAACTAACCGTCACGCCAAAAAGTCGTGGACTGAACTAGACCAGTAATATTATGGATACTGACTTAAACTTGTCGAAGTGTAATGAAATGCTAAAGCTAGTTTCAAAGTGCCTTCCAAATTTTTTTCACTGCTGCATGGGCTAGAGAAGACCTGTCAGTACCACCAAAGTAACATGACTGGATTCTATATAAAAAAAAATTGCTCGAACCAGTGAGATGTCACCATCCCATCGATTCAGCATATCATAACTACTGAAGACAAACCAGATTTCCGTCTTGTGAGAGTCACTTTTCAGTGTTTGACAAGCTGGCATGCGGGTGTCTAGTTCTGTGCGAGAAGCGGGCTAGTTCCAGTCAATCAACATGTCCGACCAAAAAATTGACTGAGTTTTGCTGAAACTAGATACTCTACTAGACAGAGTAAATGCAATGGATGCAAAAATCAACAAAAATGGATGCCCATGCAAAGCAACAAACTTAATCAAAGATTAAACATAGTAGAAGAGAAAGTTGAAAGTATTGGCTTTGAGATTGGGAAACTAAATGATGATAATACTGCTACTGTAATTCAACTCAATGACTTGAAGACCAACATTAGTAACACTGATTTACAAATTTTGAAAAATTTTTTGCTTTTTTGAAAAATTTCTTAACACGTTCTAGCATCATCATTAACATGTTCTAGCATCATTACAAAGCGCAAATAAGTTTTCAAAAAAAAATCTTCATTATTATCGCATATTACGTCAAAGTTTTTCAAAATTTTATATAAAAATTTTTGAAAAATTTCTTGCATAAAAGTACTTATTTCTGGCTAATTTGAGATTGCTGAATCCATATCTGGCGTCAATTTTGCTCTATCACCTCAACATTTTTTTTTATTGGAAGCTCTATCACATCAACATTTTTTTCAATTGGAAGTTTCATCATACACTTAAGCGCAGTCAAATTTGCTACTTATGGCTTACTTCCTCACTCGTTCTTTGTTCAGAGCAAGATTAGAGAGCAGGAGCTTTTTGTAAGAGTGGTGCAGAAAAGCAGCTATCATCCCACCATATCATCTCACCTTATCTATCACCACTTACATGAGGCTCACGAATGAGCAGCTGTTGAGAATAACATAGTGAGCTGGCTGAGGGCAAGACTGTGCAGTGCGGTATGGCTAAAACCTGTAGTGAGCATAATGACTGCCCTCGCAAGTGAGTTAGAAACACAAGAACAGCTAGGGGCGCAAATGAGTTATCATTACGGGTTAGGGCTCGGGGGTCCTACTAAAACCTGCAGGAGCACAAGGATCACAAGGAACACAAGGAGCACAAGGATCACAAGGAACACAAGGATCACAAGGACCGCTAGGAGCACAAGGATCACAAGGAACACAAGGATCACAAGGACCGCTAGGAGCACAAGGATCACAAGGAACACAAGGATCACAAGGACCGCTAGGAGCACAAGGAACACAAGGAGCACAAGGATCACAAGGAGCACAAGGATCACAAGGACCACAAGGATCACAAGGACCGCTAGTGGCGCAATTGAGCTATTACTAAAAGCTGCAGGAACACAAGGAGCGCAAGGAACTCAAACCTAACTGACCTAACCCTAACTAAACCGAACCCTAATGGAAACTAATCCGAACCGAACCTAACCCTAACTAAACCTGACCCCCATTGAACCTAACTCTCATCGAACCTATCCCTAATGTGCTCCATGCGTTTCTAATTGCGCCACTAGTGGTCCTTGTGATCCTTGCGCTCCTTGTGATCCTTGTGCTCCTTGTGCCCCTAGCGGTCCTTGTGATCCTTGTGTTCCTTGTGATCCTTGTGCTCCTTGTGATCCTTGTGTTCCTTGTGATCCTTGTGGTCCTTGTGATCCTTGTGTTCCTTGTGATCCTTGTGTTCCTTGTGCTCCTTGTGTTCCTTGTGATCCTTGTGTTCCTTGTGATCCTTGTGATCCATGTGATCCTTGTGCTCCTCGGTCCTTGTGCTCCTCGGTCCTTGTGCTCCTTGTGCACTTTGTGTACCTGCAGGTTTTAGCAATACCGGGGCTCGGGGCCCTTACTAATTACTCGCCCGTGCTCCTAGCGGTTCTTGTGCTCCTGCAGGTTTTAGTACGACTCATGCAGTGTGCCCCCAGCATCTAGCTCCATCTGGCAGCTTTTTCAGAAAGTGGTCGTGATAGCAAATAGATTCGTCACCCCTGTGCTATGTTATTTTATTGTTCTATTTCAAAAATGTTTCATCAGAAAAACTCAGTTTTGAACCTATGCACTAAATATCTAGTCGTTGGCCCAATGTTTTACCTCTTCTCTGCAGCGCTGCTTTAGCAGTAAAACTGGACTTAAGCCAGCAAGCAGGGTTTAAATATCGCAAACTTAACTTTATAGTTAAGTCGGTTTTAATGTTGAAACCACTTTCTGCATTCGAAATCAAGAATTTAAACCAGACTCAGCAAATTTTAGCTAAAGTCTGGTTTAAGTTCAGCTTCTGCATGAGGCCATTAGTGACCTTGGCCATCTCCTTCACGAATAAAACAGACTTTGGTTTGATTTCTAAGCGAATCGAATTTCAAAAATTATAGAACGCTTTAAAATTTTATTCACTTTATAGCTGCAAAAAAGATAAAAAAACATGAAATCACATCTCAATGACTTTGTACAAATGTGATGTCATAATAAAACAAACCTGTGCAATGTCTCAAAAGGTCTGAACATCTCAGTTAGTGTCATCACACCATTCCAGTATGAGTACATAATTGGCACATCTTTTGTCTGCCGTGAAGCTAGTTAGGCTACTTCAAAAGCTACAAATCTATTAAAATTGTTAGAACATCGATTTCGACTCAATTCTAATCTGATTCTTAAGTAGGATATGTAACAGTTCTAAAGATAGCTTTGCGTTAAAGGCATATCTAATTATTTCGATTCATATTTTTCTTTTCTGGAAAAATTTAGTTTCACTTTTATCTTAATCGTGCTATATTCAAGAATGATCGGAAAAAACAGCACAAATTAATGCAATAAAAAAAAAAGGAAAATGCACAAGTGATAAAAAGCAGCTAGCGCAGTGCAAATGGTGAAAAATTCCAACTTCAAACGCAATACAAATTGCGCAATTGGTCAAAAATGTTTCTTAAAACGCAACACAAATTGCGCAAGCTAAAAAAAATTAAAGTGCAATATGAATTTTGCAAGTGGTAACAAAATTTACTTAAAACGCAATTCAAATTTAGCAATTTGTGAAGCTGTTTACAGAATGCCCAGCTCTGTTATTACGGCACTTTTTGTCATAAGTTACATTTTTTTAGAAGGTCTGTTCTTTATGAAGTACCGGTACTGGGTACCCAAAATATTAATCAAAACTTTTGTAGGATGTTCAAAAGCCCAATTTCATGCCATAAATCATAAAGTATATTTTTGGTCAAAAAAGTCATAAATTCAAACATTGTCTTTAATTCAGTATGTTCATTTGTTCATGATGCGAAGATGGAAACTAGTTTATCTCCATTATTTGATTATTGTTATTACTGTATGATGCCATAGATATCTTGCTCAAAAATCTCGAACCAATTCATTCATGTCATTAAAAATCAGATATGGATGAAAAACCTTGAACCATCCAAAAGCGTCTAGCTGAAGGCAGCAAGTGACATTTTTAAAATTGCTGCTGGTAGTGGTGCAGACTGCAGATCTATCAAACCATTCTCCTGCTGAGGAAGTGCTGCTTTGAAAAGCATAACACCCTTCAGCTTCCACGGAACGCTCTTTTTTCATTCTGAAGAAAATGCTTTGTTTTGGATGGAGTTTTGACTGGAACAATGCCCGTTGTTGTTTGATCATGCAGTTCAGCTGTTCAAAATAAATTTTCGGTAGCGGTAATAATAACGGTTGCCAGAGGATTCGTCACATGGAAGATTTGCCACAGAAGATTCGCCACAAAGAAGATTCGCCACACAACGGGTGAGACATACGAATGTGACCGAGAATTTGAGCGTAAGCGTCGGACAAACGTTTGCAACAGTGCCGATGAGGAAGATTCGCCACACAACGGTGATAGGTTGGGGTTAGGGGGGTTGGGGAGAATTGGGAACCCCCAACCCCCGACCTAACACCCCCGACCTCAACCCCCTCGACCCAACTCCATCAACCCCCCCCTGACTTCAACCCCCCTAACCCCAACCTATCACCGTTGTGAGGCGAATCTTCCACATCTGCACTGTTGCAAACGTTTGTCCAACGGTTACGCTCAAATTCTCGGTCACATATTCGTTACGTGGCGAATCTTCTTTGTGGCAAATCTTCTGTGGCGAATCCTCTGGCAACCACAATAACAAGCTCAATACTCTCGGATGGCCGAATGAAGAGCGTCTGCTTTGAATACAGCTTAGATGGCCGCATGCAGCTCAGATGGCCAAATGGTAACAGCATCCGCCTCAGGAGTTGTAGACTTGGGTTTGATTCCGAGTCGGATCAAACCAATGACTTTTAAATTGGTATTCACAGCTTCGCTGCTTGTCGTTCAGCATTAAAGGACAGTGTGAAGAACAAGCCGGCAAGTATAGTTGTTATGCCGTTGAGTGAGACTGGCACTTAGCGGGATTCCCCCATCTTGGTGTGGTAGACAGATGGCTGGCAACTCCTAAGCGAGCTTGTTATAGCACATTGATCGCTTTCTTGTGATAGGAGAATAAACATGCAACAAAAAAAAATTAAAAAACTTTACTCTGCTGCACAGTGCAGAGTTTTCAAGAACCAGACAGAAAAAATTAGGTCATATTTTAGGATATATTACCAGTCAGCAGTACTGGGTACTGTAGGTAAGTCATATTTTGGAATTGGGTCCTGAAGAATTGCCCTACATAACTCGTGTTTTTATAAACTTTTTGAGAAAACTACACTCCCACAATATTTGAGTAGCACCAATGGCAGATTGCAGAATCGGCTAAAAAGTAGTCTTTAACCTTATCAGCTTACCAGCACTCAAAATGAAACACTCTCTGCAAAGCCCACAGCAAAGAGCCAAAAACTTTAACCCTCAAGTCCAGGGGTGGCCAACCCATGACTCGCAAACTGCATGTGGTTCATTGCCAAGTTTCATGCGGCTCTTTTTCACATACTTTGTTTCTGCTACCAGCAGCCTAGTTCCATAATTATGTTGCGTTTGGCAACGCATGACGTACATTATCATGTGACACAGATACAGGTAATAATCACTTGTTAAGAGAATTACGAGGCATGTATCAAGTAACAGAGGCCATCTCCACAACTTTGCGCCTGGGCAACACAGCTTCAAAGTCCAAAGAAACTCACAGCAGTGGTGACACTGTGTCTGCTTTGACCAGTCTATGCAACAAACCCCAGACCATCCGCACCAATAGCGATGTCAAATAAGCTAACCAGCCGGTATACCAGTGATTTAGCTAAACAAAAGTATGTGTAACAATAAGAGGTATGGTGATTTTAATGCCATCATTCATTATACCTGGTGTATGATAAGGCTTTTTGCTAAAACACAGCAAGAAATGTGGCTCTTCATTATCTGATATGTCTTTTATTTGCTCAAAGATTCGTTTTGCTCTCTTGAAAGCAACTCTCATAGCAATAAGAGAATATAGAGGTCCAGTTCAAAAACAGACTGTGCCCATCGCAGACGTTTCTGTTAACTTAGTACTAGTGATAGCCTGACAGTAGGCTAATCGTAATAAGTGTTATCTATTTAGGATCTTTCTTTGTAATATTTAATTTATATGCTGTATCAGTGTGTGATAGGATTAACAACTAAAACTAATTTTATTTTTGCATTATTTTTTTTCATATGTGTTTTTAATATAAATCCTTGACATATATTTAAATGTTTTGTTAATATTAATTGAAATTGAATGGATTTTTGCCAATGAAATGGGTCATGGATGATCATCATTATCCGATTATTCAACAAAGAAATACTAATCTTTGTAACTCATCATAATCTACGATATTTCGTACTGTGATGATAAATACTTCAATTGTGTTTTGGACTGTGTTTGTTCTCGTTGCATTTATTTTGCTGATGCTGTTTTATTATTTAATAATTTTTTTTGTGTGTGTGTTTATTGCTTATTTGTATCATCTTATTTTAAAGGCAGTGGCTAAGGTTACGTGACTGTAATTTTTGTTTTCCAAATTCAAAGTTATGTGATAAGCAATTTTATTCTATTTCTTTTCTATTCTATTATCTTCACGAACTCGAATGTTAACCCCAGGTCACACGAATTCGAATCAAACCGAAGCCATCAAAGCGAAATGAATCGAAGCCGCGACCAGAATGAAACCCAAAACTTGTGCACCACTTCCCATCACACGCTGCGCTCTACCCACTGAGCTATCGAGAAGTCATAGCAATCTAGGACAAGATGGCGTTTGTAAACCAGTGCTTGTCGCACGACTCTCACGTAAGTTTAAATTTAGAAAACAAAAATTACGATCACGTAACCTTAGCCACTGCCTATATTAAAGGAAAAATGTGGCTGTTAGCATCTGACTAGTTGGCCACCCCTGTTCTAGTTTCTCGTCCATTTAGAACCAAATGCATGAAAGCTAGCCTAGTCTTTCCAACAAATTTTAGCAAAATTATTCAGACAAGTTTTTAATAGAGGCAATGGATATTTGTATGGCCTGGTACAAATAAGCGCTTGGTTTATTCCAATATCGCTTCAGCTCACGCCAACATGATCCAGAGAGCGTGACCGAAGTAATAAAACAAACAAAGTCCTTATTTGCACGGGTCCGTAAGAATAGCCACTTCGTTTAATTCTTTGGTTCAATGAAATTAATACCCACAACTTACACAGAACCGCACCCGCACACACTGGACTAAAGCGGAAGTTGACAACCAAAATTCTCGAATGACTTCATTTTTACTACAAACTTCCGTAGTTTTTTCCCACGATGCAACGTTTTTGAAAACCTTCAGGTAGCAGTAGTAGTAATTGTAATACAAATTCACAATAACGCAAAAAAATTCACAAAGGTAGGTAGCAGCGAAAGACCATGAGTGGTCACCTGGTCTACTGCACCTTAAACAGCATGGTAACATGGCGTTGTAAATGGAAGTACACTTGAACAGAGTTAAACTAGATAATAAAATAAACAGTTGAACCAGAAAAATAAACGAAAACATGTAAAAGATGTAATACACCATATAGGCTACAAATATACAGGGCTGTGATTATTATGGAGCAGTTACTCCATATTGTAACACTTAAGCGTACCAACAGAAAATTTCAGAGAACATCAACATCCAGAGAATAAATTTCATTGTTCATGACGAATCTTAGCGAGAATTGTTCCGGTTCCTTTTTTTCCTTTTTGTTTCATTTATATTTTTAGAAGAATGAAGGAACTTTATTGCAGATGTCAGTACATTACAAAAAATAAGACGAAAACACGAAAGAACAAAAAAACAGTGGCGTTACAATCCATTCACTGGCACCTACAGGGGGCTTCGAAGTGACCGCGCAAGAGGGTCTTCGAATCAGCAGTCCCTGATTATACGGTATCACAAAAGTTACATTACTCATTATTATTAATATTTTTTTTTCATTTAACAATAACTCGAACAAAACTACAACAAAAGCAAAGCAAAAAAAAGGTATGTACAATAATTAAAAGGAAAAAATACCCAAATTGCGGTAATAGTTCAACAAAGTTTGATATAATTGGTTTAATACCCAAATCACGTTGCAATAATTCATTACATATCAAAAATAACAACGAACCATGTCTATGGAAATTGATACAACACAAATACATGCAATGACAGATATAACAAAGATAAGTAAATGGGGGATATGAAGAGGGAGGATTAATACTAGCGTGTATATTTACTCAAGAAAAATTGCTTTAACTTTCTTTTAAACGATTTTAAAGATTTACAAAGCTTAAGTTCAATAGGAAGCAAATTCCAAAACTTGGGCCCGTGATACTTAATTGAATTCTAAAGTTTATTCGTCCCGTAAAATGGTAAAAAATAGTTGTCACTCTTTGCTCCCCTGGTTAATTGATGGTGTTTGGTATTTGATTTGGAGAAATAGTGACTAAATGGAGAAGGGAGCAATTGCTTATTAAACTTAAATGTAAAAACAGCAGACTCAAACTTGAACATATCAGGCAGTTTTAAAATTTTAAATTTCAAATAGTAAGGTGACGCTCTTTCATTCCATTTGGCACCTCCAATGATTTTAAGAGCCTTATTTTGTAAGACTAATAATTTCTTAAAATAAGATTTAAAGGTTGAACTCCAAACTAATACACCATATTGTAAGTGAAATTGAAATATCGCATGATATAAAGTTAGCATGGCTGCAGTCGACAAAAATGGCTTTACTTTGGCCAAGATTCCGACAGACCCAGACAGTTTATTTATCAAATTTTTTATATGCAGATCAAATGACAGACAGTGATCAATTGTGACACCTAAAAGTATTTTGTTGAGCTGATAAATCCTAAATCGGAATTCGCATACGCTGAAGAAGTTTTGAGGTTATTGTTCAAATTATGTTTTGGGTCAAGAATCATCGTATTTGACTTAGATAAATTAAGCGATAACTTATTTGCTTTCAACCACTTATTTACATTTGTGACTTCCGTTTCAATTTTGTGATTAAGATTTTCAAATTTACTATCTTTTAAAGGGGAACTGAAGAGCATAACTGCTTTTTCAGAAATGGCGTTAAAAATTACATTGAGTTCTATACTGACTGCAGAAATTTTCAATCATTTTTAATTAACCAGAAATTATACGTTAAACTTGTGATCATGACGTCATGAAGTTCTGTGACGTCATTGAAAAATGCATGGATTACAGACAGCGGTAAGGTTTGCGTAGTTGTGTGCGTGCAGTGGTGCGGAACGTACAGACATCCATGACGTCATGATCACAAGTTTAACGTTCAATTGGTGGTTAATTAAAAATGATTGAAAATTTCTGCAGTCAGTATAAAACTCAGTGTAATTTTTAACGCCATTTCTGAAAAAACAGTTTTGCTCTTCAGTTCCCCTTTAAGATCAGACAAGTGTCATCTGTAAATAATCTCGAATTTTTTCAGCCAGAGTCTTGCCCACATTACAAAAATAGTCAATAAAAATATTGGCCTTTGATGTTGGGTCTGTTATATTTAAATCATTGTGCTGCAACATTTCAGGAGCAGAAGACTTTTTGCAGGAAGAGATTAGTGACTTTATTAGGCGCCAGGAACGATAGCAATTGCTTTTTGATTGTTCAAATTCAAATTTAAAGTATTGTTGTTTCGCCAGAAATTTTATTTTGGTTAACTTGTTCGAGTATTTTTTGTAGAATTGTTTATGAGAATTATTGCCATTAATAAAATGGGTTTTGTATAAACTTTGTTTTGTTTTAATAGATTTAAAAATGCCAGAAGTAATCCAAGGTTCAAGCTTCAGTTTTCGTTGACTTAGTGTCAGTTTTACTAATGGAGCATGTTTATTGATAGCGTGAGTAATAGTTACGATAAATTTATTGAAGACATGGTTAAAGTTGTCTATGTGCAAGCTATCATGTAATTCCAAAAATGAAGAGAGTTGATCGTACAAGTCGGTGCAAAATTCATCAGGTTTAAAATTAGCAAAATTATGTTGATATACTGCTTGGTAAGTTTTCTTTGAAGCTATATTAGAAATTGTGCAAAAGATAGGATAGTGATTAGACAGGTCTGCTCTTACAACACCTGGCTTCAAAGTATGAAGATTGTCATTTGTGATTAGATGACCAATTATAGGTAGCGGAACTATTAGTGACTCTAGTTGGCAGAGTGATTAGAGGAAAATATCCGTGGCTAGCTAACACATTGAGATAGTCAAATGCATAGTTCGACCTACTTGCGGAAGTTGATATGTTAATGTTAAAGTCACCAATTAAGAACACTTTATTGTTTTTAAAAGGTCAAGGTGTTGATCTAAAGTGTCCAAAAAAGTGTGTGCATCATTTTGGGGGTGTCGATAAATGGTTCCTATGACAATGCTTGACTGACAAAGTTTAATCCAGATATTTTCACAGCCTTTTATGTCAATTTGAAAATTAGGAAGATATTCAAATGCTATACTGACAGCAATATAGATGGCAACACCTCCTGCATTAGTTGGTGAATCATTAGGTAGCAGATGGAATCCGGGCAAATTAACGTTGATGAGAGGCCCCTGTTTCAATCTGGTTTCCGAGATGCAGATAATATCAGGAGTTTTGTCGAAAGAATTTAAAAACTCATAAAGGGATTCATAATGTTTTTGAAGAGACCTAATGCTAATATGAACAATAAATCATTCGCCATAGCCTTGTTTAAAGGAGGATAATCATCATAATAATTACACTTATCTGTATTGCTTGTCAAGGAATCAACTATAGCATTTGCTAAGTCAAAATTATCCAAATTATCAGATACAAAATTAATTTTATCTTGTGGATTGAAATCTTAGATCGACCAAAGTTAACAAGATAGGCCAACGACATTCAATCACAAAATAGACTGCGCTTGCCACAACTTTATGAGCGAGAGATTTTCAGAACTTTTAACAGACAAGGTTTCAGAATTATCAGATTTCTTAATGTAAATGTTGCCATTCACAGACCAATAGTACTTGCAGTTCATCTTTTTAGCCTTCACCTTAGTTTGCCAAAACAGTTTCTTGCGCAACTGCATCAGGTTTTTATTCACATAACTTTTCTCCGTCCCAGTGATAGAAAATTTGGACAAGTCAATAGATCTCAATAGTTTGCGATTAGCATACAGCTTTTTGCGGATATCACGGTTGACAAATCGCGCTATGATTGGTGGATTGGCGTTTTTGTTTTTGGGGTTAACCGGCAATCTGTGAGAGGTTGATATATGACTGGGCAAAACTTCGACGTTTAGCAAATTTCCTACTTACCTGACTATCGCGTTTGTGTCCTCTCCATCATGCATTGGCACCCCAACGATTTCGATATTTTGTCGGCGCCCGTATTGCTTTATATCATCCAATTTTACAGATTCTTTCACTTTGTTCTTTTAGTTCAGTTGCCTGGGATTTTAGTGTGGCGATCTCTTTTTCTTGAACTCGATGGGTAAGACAGAGTTTATCATAGTCTACTTTAAGGGAGTTATATTTCTTGCTAATAAATTCTTGACTGTTTTTGATTTTATTGACTTCAGCCTTTAGAATATTTATTTCCCGGTCATATTCCATTTTTAATGTTGCAACCGCTTGATCTATCTATCAGATCTTGGATAGACTTGGACGATTTTTTTTTCTGGTGATCTGCTGGTTCGAAGACTGTTTTTCCTAGGATTACCCGTATTAGTTAGTGACGTAACAGTAACTTAAAATGGCTGATGCTTTTTCTCGCTATCAAGGTAGGCTAAGCTGTGAGGTTTAATGGGTTTAAATGGTTTAAGACAGTGGTTCTCAAACTTGTCGGAAGTATCGAACCCAATAGGTGTCATGCAAGCATACATCGAACCCTTAATCAGGAGCGGATCCAGAAAATTTTAGAGGGGGGATGCAGTTTTGAATTAGGTTGAATGTTAAATGAGTGCAAAGACGTTAGACGTCTAAACCGGAAAAGAGCATAAGCTCTTTGAAAATGTTTCACGTCAGGGACGTATTCAGAATATTCTTAAGGCGGTGGAGGGTGGCATAAAATTTTTACATTTTTTAAGCGTATTTTTTTTCCGGAAAGTTAATTTGAAGCAAATTGAGGAACAAAAATATAGTTCTAGGGGGTCCGGGGGTATGCTTCCCCGGAAAGTTTTCAAAAATTTAGACATTGTAATGGCCATTTTAGCGCTTTTTGAACAATTTTTATGGCAAATTCTGTTTAATTTTTTTGCCTCTAACTCTAAGTCCTTCACCAAATATGATACATTTTGTTCGCACATTTTTGATTTATGCGTGCTTAAGGCGTAAAGATGATTGTTATCAAATAGGTTTGAAATTATGGAAAAATTTATTCATCAAAAACAGCATTGAAAGAGTATGGTGGGGAGATGCATCATTCCACGCAGAGATAGTCATTTACTACAACTGTATGCCTTTTTGCAAAAACTTATTCTGATCTTAGCCGAATCCCTGCTACAGCCTCACCGAACCCCTGGGGTTCGGTCGAACCCAGTTTAAGAACCACTGGTTTAAGATGTGAGGTTTAAATTCAAATTCAAAATTTATTATTTGTTGTCGATTCATGGCGCTCGAAAAAATACAACACCAAATAGCTAACAACAATCAACAACAGGCAACTGCGAAGTGACCATAGTGGTCTTCGAGTCGAGCAGCAACCTACTGGAAATTAAATCTATAGCTAAAAGTCAGGTGTCGCCTTGGGAAAAGAGTCCAGACTTTGTGCAATCAGAATAGTATTGACTATTGACTATTGAGTGTCCATTTATTCAAATACGTTCCTAATTTAAAACAATGAAATTTGGTTGATTGGAAGATATTTATTTAAAAGAAACTTTTTATATTCTATCTTAAATTTATTAAAAGGTAATTGTTTAAAAGGTTGGGGTATTTCGTTCCCATAGGCGTAGCCAGGATTTCAGATTGGGAGGGGGCCCAATTTGAATTTATTTCTGCAGCTGTTGGGGGGCTTAGCCCCCCAGACCCCCGTTTTCCTCTCTTTTGGTCTCATCTCTTGAGTATCAAAACCGCAGTCGTCTTGCATGACATGCAAATTATTTTCGGCAAAGGCCGTGTCTAATACGCGAAACTGCAGCATTTTAAGCGATTCTACCCTTTCTTCATTTTGCAACGGATGGCTGTCAGCGTCCTTTCGGTTTTTGAAAATATTTGCTTTGCCTGAGCGGTGATACCAGGCAATTTTAGGCGTAGCAAGCCAGATTGGCCCCATTATGTCCGTAACAGATCATTACAAAATTTAGTTTTATGACAAAGCGAAACAGAGTGCCGAAGACCAGTGTGCGAAGTAGAAAATTTTTACTGGGGGGGATGTTTTTGTCCTCAGTTTTTCCGAATTCTGAACCCAAATAACAAGACAATATTGCAAAAATGGTATTTATAGTTCATGGGGCGTCGTCATTGGTCAATGACCAAATTAAAACAGTGGCGGAAGACGAAGGTAGCCTACTGAGTATTTGCATACCACCAGCATGATGAACAAAAATTTTCGAAAACTTCATTACAGTGGCGCACCCAGGATTTGGCAAGGTGGCGCATAATTGGGGGTCTGAAATGAAAACCCCAGCCGACGGAGACTAAGGTGGTCTGGGGGCGTAGCCCGCAGCCGCCTACGAATTTTTACGGTTTTCTGATAAAAATCACTCATTTTAGCACATTTTTTTTATTGAGAAAGGGCATATGCAGTGAGTGCAATCACTACGAGCAATGCAAAAATATTTTCGCAGCTTATGTCTAAACGCTTCGAAGCTTGGCTAAAATAAGTGAAAGGAGGCACTGCAACCATTATTAGTTTGAGAAATTATAGACTGAAAGCTCGGTTTTAACTTCATTATTGTTATTGGCATACTTATTCTCCTATCACGAGAAAGCGACGAAGCGCTGTACGAGCTCGCTTAGGAGTTAAGCCTGGTTTACACTGAGGCCGTGCCAGGCTGAGAAAAGTCAAGCCAAGCGACGTGTCTACACTGGAACTGTAAAATGGTCAGACGCGGCTTGTATGATGCAATGAAACGTCATTATAATGACATGGAGTTGGCAGAGTGGTTGTTGCATTGGGCTGCGGAGCTTATTTCGTTGGTTCAATACCCATCTAGATCGTCTTGCACGATGTATGCACTTCTAATTAAAATCATAAGCCGAAATTATGCTGTTTTTAAGATAAATTCGATTCCTGTTTGAGTCAGTCTGCAAATAAGCCTACTGAGATAAGGTATAGGTATTTTAAGACAGAAGCAGTAGCCTATCAGTATTTTTACAGAAAGTAATAGTACCGACTTAATTATATCAAGCAGTGATGATGCTCTTCGTTCGACAGCGATAACAACTGGAGAGATTTTGTATTGAAGGACTACTGTGCCGAAACGTCGCAACTTTCGAGATTGGTGCAGCAATATAGCATTGAGAACTAGAGGCGTAGTTGCTGGTGTACAGTAGTTTCTTAATATCACAGAAGTTTACTAAACCTAAACCCTGCTTTGGGAAAAAACAAATGGCCAAAAGTTGAGTTGTTGCAAATTGGTGTGCTACTGTGTTATAGGCATAATGTATAGGAGGTTTAAAAAAATGCTGAGATTACGCCGGAGATTTATTGTATTACTGCTTATATGGAAGAGATATCTGAAGCCATTACTTCATTCCAAGATTGAGAAAAGGAGATACTGGGTTCACCCCCTGCCACAGAAGCGAGAAAGCGCTTCGGAAGGTAAAGTAAACGTGGTTTGGTGGTGAAGAGTAGCGTATTTGTTTTGTGCGGGGTGAAAACTTATTCATTGTAGGGCTATAGTAACCTTCAAAATTTTTCAGAATAGGATAAGGAGCTGAATTTTTCTTTTTTCCAAGTCTCCGTAGCTTGGGCTTCGTTGTCAATATCAGCGCTCGTGTGCAGTGAACTCATCAAATGTTTTTTTACGTGTGGGCTCTAGTAAGCTTGAGCGATCTGTACCTACCAGCACAACCGCGTTAGAACTTCTGAATTTTCTTATCCAGTTTTTTTTTGCTACCTGTAATCAGGGTCGGCGCTAAGGACGGGGGGCTGGCTCCCCCAATCGACATGCTTGGCCCCCCAATTAACAAGCTTTCTCTTTTGAAGACAGCGGCTTGTGTCTGTGTGCTTAATTTCTAATTTTGTCCCCCCCTGATAAACGCTTGGCCCCCTTAAGTCGACTGCTCTGGCGCCGGCTCTGCCTTTAACATTTTTAGACCTTTGATTCCGCTTTGCCCCATCACAAAAGAAACTGTGTCATCTGATAAAACTTCACATTGTTGCGAGGCATTGTACTCAGAAACAAACAATAATGCTGAGTTTTATGGGTGATTATCATCGATTGGTGGCAGATCTCCGAAAACTTCGAAAAGAACACTTTTTTACGGCGTTTCGTATGACGCCCTTATTATTTGATAAGTTATTGAACAAATTAAGACGCCGTATTCGAAAACAAACAACTCGTTTACGAAAACCCATATCGCCGGAAGAGAGGTTATCCGTGACTTTAAGGTGAGCTTGTGAAGACTGTTGCTGATAAAATTGTCAAGGAGTAGGAATGTGTGAGCAAGATTGAATTACATAGTTTAGCCAACACGCTTCTCGGCACATAGAATGCGTAATCGTTCTATTCCAATGCCATGTGGTTATGCTTCAGTTATTGTATAGCACGTGCCGGGTACGTATTCTGACTTCAGCGACCACGCTATAAATTCTTTGTTGCTGATGCTTCAGTCATTACTAGTCACGTCGAATAATAATATTTCTCGAATAGTAGCAGCGTTGAATGAAAGGAATAATGCTCGAACAATAAAAACTTCGAGATGAAATTGAATGAATCCTCGAATAATAATCACTTCGACTAAAATCTTATCAATGAATCTTTCATCACAACTCCCACTTATGTATAAAATGAGATCTGTATGGCCTTGTGCTGGTAATTTTAATGAATCAGTAGCTATGCCCCAATAGCACCAAAATCCCATGTAGCGATAAAATGATTCATATTAAAAAATTAAAGAATTAAACCAGAAAAATGCACTGTGGCAATACAGGTCTTGTTAACAACACGCACGCACTAGATCGGAATATGTGTCTGAGTCACTGCCCGTTGTGTCGCGCTCGTCTGTTCATTGTTCAGATGTTTGCTCATTGTCCAGACGTTTGCTTTGCAATTTTCGCACCTGCAATGCCAACACGCCATAATTGTTATGCCATTTTAACTTCTATTCACAGATTTCTTGCAACTGGGGACAGTTACTTCACGATTGCCACAGCTTATAGAATGAGCAAGTCTATTGTCGCAAAAATTGTTCCAGAAACATGCTCCGCGATCTGGGATCTTCTACACCCTGAAGTGATGTCTGTTCCCAATAGAGCAAAGTGGGAAAAAAATAGCCAGCGAGTTTAAGGATTTTTGGCAATTTCCCAATTGCTTGGGCTGCATCGACGGCAAGCACGTCGCTGGGCAAGCTCCAAAAAATTCTGGGAGTTTGTTTTTCAACTACAAAAAATATTTCAGCATGGTTTTATCGGCAGTGAGCGATGCTCAATACGGTTTTACTCTCGTCGACGTAGAGCTTATGGGAAGCAAAGTGACGCTAACGTATTTGCGCGCTCTGCGTTCGGAAAAATGCTGAAGCAAAGCGACTCTTAATTGCAGATTCCAGCAAAAAAAAAGTTACCCAACACTTCAGGGCCCGAAATGCCTCATGCATTTGTGGGAGACGGGGCGTTTCCACTTTTTCCCAACCTAATGCGCCCTTTTCCAGGAACAAATCTGTCCCATCAACAACAAATTTTTAACTACCGACTATCACGAGCCAGGAGAGTCGTAGAAAACACGTTTGGTATTATGGTATCAAGATTTTGTTGTCTTCGACGGCCTTTACTCCTTGATCCGGACAACGCCGAAAAATTATTAAAGCCATTGCTGTTCTGCATAATTTTTTGAGATTGGAGTCCGGAGTTCGTTACCTCGGAGAAACAACATCAAATGTCAATGTTGATGCCACACAAGACAGTCAATTAATCAACTTTCGACGAGGTGGGGGTCGTTCCGTAACAGAAGCAGTTCAAACGAGAAACTTTTTCGCCACGTATTTCGCTAGTCCATCTGGATCTATTCCGTGGCAAGAGGAGTACATCAACGCAACATCTTAGATAAATATATTTTTTTTATTTTGACTGCTTCGATTTATCCGTATAGGCCCATTCGTAATTTTGTTTTGTGAAAATGTTCGCTCTATCAAATAAAATGCCAAAACAATTCTTCTCAGATTTCACCGAAAAAAATGGCGCTATCGCGCATCAGCATTAAAAAACTTTACTTCTCACAAAAAAAACACTCGCGCGATTATTTCATTCTATACCAGCCTATCCATACATCTATCCTATTCCGACAAACTCGTCATGAACAGCATGTTTATTGACAAAGAACGGGTACAGCTGAACACTAGTGACTAGGTAACTTCAACTGCTTTACAGTTTCGACGCAAAAAAAGCTTGGGCCGGATTTTTGCCACGGACTCTAAAGATGTAAAAAAGATATAGAGAAAGTGGAACAGCTGGGCAAAGCGAACCACCCCTGTTATAAACTTTAAATGTTTAAATACAAAATGGAAACTTTGGTTGTTAACCAACCATGATCAATGCAATTATTAGCCAATCATGTTACATTTCTGTGTTCTGAATATTTGTCCAAATGCCCGCGAGCATCCGCAGTGCTTTTCAGAATGTAAAACCGCGTTTGGAAAAGATTTAGCATTCCGATGAATTCAACCATGTTAAGCTAAACAATTAGGAAAAATAAGAAGAGCAGTCATAAAACTGGGTAAAGTAAACCAAGCTTCCAGGATAGGGGTCCTATTTCACCTTCCCAGGTTTTCAGATGGTCCATTTTACCCACTTTTGTTGTTGGGTTAAAAGTCGATTTCGAAGTCTGTTAACTCTCATTCGCAAGTCTGATTCGCATAAAGTCGTTTGGGGTCAAATTGGACCCCAACTGGTTTTTCAGTAATAGTGACGGTGAATGGGCAAAGAATAAAATCGAATTTGACCCCAATTGACTTTAGGTATGTGCTGCAGAAATATCATACAATGTCATGATGAAAAAACATAGAATCAGAAAACATTTGACATGATAAACCTTGGAACACATTGAGTTAAGAATTCTTAATGCGATTTAGCATAAATTTTACAAGTACCATAAGTTAGAGGTGGTTTTTATTTTCTTGGGGTCAGATCTGATCCCAACTGACTCCTAAGTATGTGCTGCAGAAATATCATATAATATCATGAAGAATCATAACGTTAGAGAATATTTTATGTAAAAAACTTTGAAACAGCTCGACTTAAGAATTGTTAAAGCGATCAGAATGAATTTCAAGACTAACATAAGTTATTACTCGTTTTTATTATCTGGGGTCAGACTTGACCCCAATAACCGTACAAGGGTTAAATAAGCAACAAAAAAACTTCAAGATAAACCCAAACTTAACATTTAAGGAGTATTTCCATCAAGCCCACGATATCTACAAATATCCCTAATTTTGATGCATAAGTTTCCAAGAAATAAACTTACAAGATTTAGCTACATGGGTTGAATTGAGGAAAAAATTCAATCTAGGTGGTACCTTGAAACTCATTTTAATGGGATGCCATTGTCGGGTGACACCGCGTGTTTAATACTCCGGTGGGACGCAAAAACAAGGATCTCCCCGTAGCATTTTTATGTAATGTACCCAACACCAGCAGAACCATGCAGTTTCCTGACAAAGCGTGGGTTTATGAACGCCATTATTTTGCTAGATCGCAACGCCTTTTCTATGGCGCGGTGACTTAGAGCAAAGCGTGTAGAGGGAAGAGCTGCACTAGTTTTGGGTTCGATTCTCGTGGCGGCTTCGCTTGTGACATGTTTTCAACAATCGAATTCGTCAAGATAATAGGATGAGAATGTAAGTTCTGCTGGAGTTGGGTACATTACATGAATATGCATACCCACACGCTTGGTGCTATAAAGGTGAAAACGAAAGGTGGAAATAAAAACTTATATTTATTAAACATTATTCATGAACTTTTTATTGAATTAAAATCCTTTACGTAATTAGTACGAACGCAAACGTAGTTACTCGGTCTTGAATGATACTGCATAATATTGAATATAGAACCTAAAAATTTTATGAAAGACGAATTGGTGGTGATGTTAAAATTAGGATAAGGATTTTCATTCAGTGAAAAGCAATCCCAAATGACGTTGTAATGAAACAAACACACTTGTTCGGAATCAGTGGCAAAAATCCCGTCACATGCCGACCCGAACTTTTTAATTGCAAAAAGCGGTAAGAAAAACTGAAACACTCTGCTGAAGAGCCTCATCAGTAGGGGTGCCCAATTTTTCACTTCTTTCTCCAAGCATGCACATCAATAATGCCATCATCTAATGATGACATTTTTAAGAAAAAACGAGGCAATTTCATCAATTTGACTGCAACAGCATTTTTCATATCTACTTTGGCAAAACACAACTGAACTTAAGCCGGAAATGGTTAAGTTAACAGTTATTTTTGGTCAACATAAAATCTTTTCAAAAAAGCATCACCATCTTCATGTGAGTTTGGACTTAAAAAATGAAAAAAGCGTCCGTCTTGTTTTAGTAAAAATGAGTCACAATTTGCAAAAAAATGGTGCACAAGTGAAGATTTAGCAATGATGAAGGCAAAAAAGTCATTTGCTTGATGGGGGAACATTAGCAGACATTTTTAAATCTAAAAATAAGCGAGAAAAGTAGTATAAATATCTCTGCAAAATTTTAAAAAATATCCCCAAAAACCTTAAAAATGCTGTTGCAGGCACAATTCTTGATAAAATTGCCCGTTTTTTCACAAAACTCTTTATTCAACCTCAGAGAATGCCGTATTTTTGTTCATGTTTGAAGAATATAGTGAAATTTTGGGAACCCCTCTACTCATTGAAGAAGCGGAATATCACACTTTGTCAAGAGCTTCCGCAACCACCTCCAAAATTTTCCCCGGCACCCTGTAGCGTTTGCTAGGCGGTAAACGATTCATGTCCGCCGCCAAGCTTTGCAAGAACAGCGACACAGGATCAGTAGGTTCATCTGCAAAAAAGAGACATGTTTTGAAATTGGTCTATTCCAAAATATATCAGCAGTTGAGTAAGTGCAAAACAGATTGAAACACACAAAAAAGTCTAGTACAGGGATGACGAACCTATTTGCTATCGTGGGCCACTTTGTCATTTACCAATGAGCAAGCGGGCCGCATAACTTATTAGTCATAGACCTATTACGAAACCTGTTAAAAACGAAAAAACTGTTGATCAGCAGTAACGAACAACTGAAAGCAATACCATAAAAATCTATCTACAACAGAGGTGACGAACATACGGCCCGCGAAAGATTTTTCTGCGGCTCGCGAACATTTCGGCGAGACCAGTCCAATACTTTTGAACTTTTTTCCCGTCTAATCTTTGCGATGCGATCTCAAAAGCTGAGCCCCCGATTGAACAACGCGCGTATCACACAGGAATTATACAAACGTACAGTACAAGCATTTCATCTGTTTCAGGGTTCAGCAGTTCATCCATTAGCTTAAGGAAGAAAAATAAAGCCGCTGTAATCTCAAAACTGGACGTTTTGAGACGACATAAATTCAGCTGTCATCATCAGCAGTGTATGCAGCATAAAGCTATTTAAGTGCTTTTTGAATAAATTTCAGGTACATTTTGTTCAAATTTTTTGACCCTAATTCTGCGTGCTTCGCCAAATATGATGCATTTTGCTCGCACGTTTTCGATTTCTTGCTTAAGACGTGAGCTAAAGCATATTGCTATCAAAGAGGTTCGAAATGATGGAAAAATTGCATACATCAAAAGAATTTTTGAAAATGGCTTTGGGGAGGATGCATTCTCCTCATCCTACCACCCTGCATCCGCCCCTGGCCATAAGCTACAAAAGCCACCAAAAGAGCCTGGCATATTTCAGTTACTTGGCACCATTAATTTTGTTCTTTTTTACTAAAAGGCAGAGTCAAATGGGTGGGGGGGGAGCATGGCCCAATGGCTTCCCCATAAACACGCTCCTGCCTGCAATTTTACGTAATCCCTACTACTGTAAGGCAAGCTAAGGTCTCAATGAAGCTGCAACCGACCACGAGTTATGTTATTATTATTACATAACAATGGATGAACTGCTGAACCTTGAAACAGATGAAATGCTTGTACTGTACGTTTGTATAATTCCTGTGTGATACGCGCGTTGTTCAATCGGGGGCTCAGCTTTTGAGATCGCATCGCAAAGATTAGACGGGGAAAAAGTTCAAAAGTACTGGACTGGTCTCGCCAAAATGTTCGCGGGCCGCAGAAAAACCTTTCGCGGGCCGCATGTTCGTCACTTCTGGTCTAGTACATCATTAGCTACCTAGATTTTGACTTGTCTTATTTAGTGCTTGGATCAGCGCCGAAGCCATAGGATCGACAACTGCCTCAGTAAACGACGCCTTCTTTTTCTTTTTTCACCACGAACGGTTTTCTGAAGTTGGCATGTTCTATCTAAGACGTGAAAAAAATGAACCTTAGTACATTGTTCACGTAGAAAGACGAAAACAAAAATAGTACACAAATTATGAACACTTAATTCAATAAAAGCATGCGATGGCATTCAGGTTTCAAGTTTATCTGAACATTTAGCGCTGGTTCTGAGCAATCAGAAACGCCCAATTAGCTAAAATTTTGTTGAACTAACAGCAGTCTCGTTTAAACACAAAAAATTATTTCCGTCGGCTGTTTTACTGATCATGTGTTTTGTACATAAACATGTAATAGCATAGCACCACGTACAACAACCGATTTACTACCATGACTTCACGCTTGTCAGGCAGTCAGTTGTTTTTGCTTGTTAGTTTCTTAACCGTACCTTCAACACTTTCTTTTGCTGCAGGTGCCGGACATGGCGCTGAAGCCGCTTCGCGGGCCATTTGTAACGACCCAGATTCCGATTCTAAAAACAAATACCAATAACTCTTTTTTCCCGGGATTATCTAAATTCACAGAAGCTTACCTGTGACAGTCTCATCTAAGGATGTTCCAACCCCCTCGCTAGATAAGTAATCTTGCATATCCGAAGAGGTATAATCACACTCCAAAGAGAAGTCGAGTATCGATATTTTTTTTCCGTGCCAATAGAATTCGAGTCCAATTCATTCCGCGGTAAACTATTTTTTTCCTCCAAGAAATTTAAGTTGGAGGACGTTCTGGAAAGAAAAGCATAATTGCATTATACTTGCTTAATCTATGTGACTTTGAACAAATGTTCTGTTTGACCAAAGTTCTCTGTTTAACAAGCATGTAAAATATATTAAAACAGACACAGCAAAGTGATTTTACTGAACGTCCTAAATTTCTTCAAAAAACGTGTAAAATAATCATTGTGCTGCTGGATCTATTATTTACGGAGTTTACTACCAACAAAGGCAAAAGCAGTTGAAACCATTTCAACCGAAATTGCTCTACTAGCAGTCTAGCACCACTATTCGGCTTTGCCTACCTTTGCAACGAATCAATCACCCCTGAAATGCAATGTACTGTTGTGATTGTTACTACACTAACATAGCTATATCTTTTTAAAACTTTGCCATCAATTACTAAATTATCTGAATAAAAGCTGGTCGTACTTTCTTCCTTGTATGTGTGGGTCAATAAACTTCATGAAACTGTATAAACTCCAGGGAGCAGTTCTTACACTTCCGACACCTGCCCCAGAGCGGACCGAATTAATCTGGTCCCTCTTCCTCTTGTACTTCTCTTTCAACCTCTTCCAGACTACTTTGCACAATTCTTCTGCATAAAAAATTAATAGGCTTACCGCACACTAGAGGTGTTCAGATTTTGGACATTTTTAAAAAGTGCTTGTGCTCAAGGCTTGTATGGTGCATTGGACCTTAAAAACACCCCCTGTGCAAAAAAAATTCAAAAATTTTATCTCTACCCTATCGCTCATGGCGGTTTAATAAGTATGCCCATTTCACTTCAAGGGGAATCCCCTTATGACGTCATTTTTGTTTAAAACTATCATAACTTGAGTTTTAAAACAGATACACAATCCAAACCAATTGTATTTTGTTTCTTCGAAGGTGTGGTTGACACTGAGGGTGCAAATGATGACGTCACTTATGTATGACGTCATTTTCAGCATTTGTGGGGGAGTCTGCTCTGTGTGAGATAATCTTTCATACTTGGAGCTAAATCAACTGTGTTTTATTTGTTCCAGCGCCGTGTGATTCGCACTGAGTTAAAAGTGATGACGTCACTGATGTATGACGTCATATTTGGCACTCATTGAGCTTTAGTTTTTTATAATGTTATTAACTTGTTAAGATTTAGCTGCATTTTTTCATTCACATTAACATAGCTATGCCACGCTCGCCTTTCGGTTAGTCAAATTTAGGTTAGTCAGCAGATCGATTGCAGATTTCTGTTCGTCAGCAGCTTTAAAGTTATTGGAAACCGGTAGCAATTAGCGAAGTAGTGATAAGGCCGTTTCTATCTATTCTCTGATAACATATTATTTCTTTGAAATACCGGTAGTTACAGTTCAATTACGCTGTAATAAATCAGGCATTTATAAGTGTGCAGCAGCTGTGCTCTTTCCATTTCGTGAATATTTTAAAATTTGATTAAACTTTAAGCTATACCGGCTGTTAGCTCAGTTGCTAAGCGCACGCTCTCGGTGCGATAGGTCTAGCGTTCGATTTCCGGACCGGTCAAATCGGCACAGTGTCGCCAACGGCTCGCCACCATTGCGACGTTTCTTCGGAGCTGTGTAGCCCAGGCGCTAAGCCGCGGAGATGGGCCCCGCCACTCGTTATACGCTTCGGCGTAATACCGCGAGTATAATGAAGATTTGATTTTGATTTGATTTTAAACCTTCAGCTTAGACAGAATAACGAGTGTGAGGGCACCCAACTCAATTAAGGACTAGGTGACTGCGCAAGAAGCATGCTTCATATTTTGATATGCAGTGAAGAAATGACCAACCATTTTTGCAGATATTTACTTTTCGCAAGAGATAGTAAGCTATGTATAATTACGTGCTATGGCTGAACCATCTCGAAAAAAAATAAAAACCCGATCGTCAGGTGATTACTTTTTAAGTGGACGAAGTACACCGCACATTAGTGGAAACAAACTGCCTTTATTAAAGCAAGTACTTCAACATGTTTTGCATCTAAAAGAATCATCATCCAGCACCACTCCACTGAAAAATCATTTTTCGGCAGCTATCGACGAAGTGTTATTAATTTGGTCTAAGGCTGGAATCCAAACAATGCCTAAACGTAATGTATTAAGAAGGCTACAAAAAGAGTATAACACTTGGCTACAGCTCTGCAAGAATAAAATGCGTTTATCTGATCCTGGTAGAAAACGTGAAATGTTTGAGGAAGATTTATCAAAGCTGTGGGATATCGGGGCTTCGGACGCAGTTCAAATAATTCAAAAAAATTAAATGTTGTCTGCAGAGAAAAAAATTGAGGATATAGCCTTTTACGACGATCAACGAAACGCAAGAAACAGCGTTATCAGTGGAAAAGATGTAATGCTCCAGAAAAGTCTCCAAAAGCGTCAGGAGAGAAAAGCTCGCTTAATTATTTCTGGTCAGTCTAGCAGTGATGAAATTGATTCTGACGTCTTCAAACAATCAAGTTCAACTGTTTCAACTCCAAGTTCGGCTGCTGAATATGAGCCAAGCGAGAAAGCTGGTCCGAGTTCTCAAAACTCCTTCGTGACGCTAAGCGTACCCAGAAACCTGATTAATAGCTCAGAAATCACCGAGGTGTTGGACAGGTTTAAGATTTCCGATAACGCTGCTACAATGTTAATAGCATCGTTTGTAAAAGCTTGCCAGGGAGATGTTAATGACTTTTGTTTATCACGTTCCTCTACTTACAGAGCTCGTATAGCAAACAGACTGCAAATTTCCAATGAAATCTTCCACCAAATATCTGAAACGCCACAAGATTGCCTAGCTCTTCACTGGGATGGAAAATTAACTAAAGATCGTTATGGCAATAAGTATGAAGCTCTTTCTGTGATTATTTCGGGGATTTCGGATTTTAAGGACGGTAAATTATTAGGAGTGCAGAAGTTGGAAAAAGCAACTGGAAAAGCGCAAGCACAGGCAAGTTATGAATTATTGGAGGTGTGGAATTTAAAAGAAAACGTGAAAGCTTTAGTTTTTGATACAACTGCAAGTAACACAGGATGGAATCAAGGTGCCGCAAAAACTTTGGAAAAGCTTTTGGACCACAAGCTCTTCTACAACGCTTGTCGTCACCACGTATACGAGCTTGTTATTGAAGCAGCGTATAACTGCTTGTTTGGCGATTCGTCAGGACCAGAAGATGCCGATTTCATATCTTTTAAATCCTGTTGGCCAAAAATAGATAAGTCTCGAAATTATCGTCTCTTAGACGTTTCATCAAAATTTCTTCAAAACAGGAAGAAGATAATCTATGAGCTCCAAGAGATAATTAAAAAAGAAAAAAGAACAAAAGAATCATTTATAAGAGGAGACTATAAGCAGTGTGCAGAAAACGCACTTGCCTTACTAGGTGCCGCTCCCTTCAATTTCTTTCATCACAAGCCCGGCGCTACTTCAAGAGCCCGATGGATGGGCCAAGTACTATATTGCCAAAAAATGTTTCTGTGGGCCGATCAACTGTCTTATGACAGTGAGTTTTTGGAAAAGCTTCAACGAATCAATGTGTTTATTGCTTTTTTCTATGTTCCTGCATGGCTCAAATCCAGCATTGGTTTGGACGCTCCGATAAACGATTTGACATTTTTGCAGGAAATGTTACGTTACAAGAAAGAGGATCCAGCTGTAGCAGACGCTGCTTTTATGAAACTTTCAGCTCACCAGTGGTATTTGACTGAAGAAATAGGGGCATTCTCGTTCTTTAGTCAGCATTCTTATCTGACCAACGAAGTCAAAGAATCTATGGCACTAAGATTGCTTTCAATGTCACCGCCAGATGAATTCCTGTTTTTAAACGGGTGATTGATGAGGATTCCAAGCTAATTGACTTCATTGGACCAGAAACGTGGTTTATTTTTGATGCTTTAAATTTGGATAATAACTGGCTTTACGACTCCCCGGGGTCGTGGAGTTGTAATGAATCTTTCAAGAAGGGCCGAAAGTTTGTTGCCAACATTAAAGTTGTAAACGATGCAGCTGAGAGAGGAGTTAAGCTTCACTCTGACTACGCCGCAATTTTGACAGAAAATGAAGAACAAAGAGCAAGTCTTCTGCAAGTAGTTGAAAAACACCGAAAGCAATACGTTGATTTTAAAAAATCAACTTTAGCCCTTCTACAGATTAAATGCTTGCAAGGAACAATTGTTTGGCGAATGAAATGTTATGTTACTTTCTTTATGCTAAAATTTTTCTTCGTATTTTGATGCATTGCTTCTGTTTCTACTCGGTCAGTGCAAAGTAATAGTGCAATTCACGCTCCATTCTGAGCAGTATTCAATTTAAAATTGAACACTCTAGTGCAAAATAATGTATGAATATCAAGACTTATCTGATACTCTTTATGGCTTGTAGTATTTGTTTATGTTTTTTTGATTTAAGTCTATTTTGCAAAAATTTGACGTAGCATTGGTGCTTTTCTTCACACACCTTGCTTTTAACTATGCTTTGAAATAGGCCTATGACTAAAACTGCTTGAGACTGTATTTTGACTTATAACCAGAACATGACGTAAATTGGAAAATTATTCACAAAGACTGCAATAATTATGCACGATTTGCGTGAATATAAGAAGCTGTGGGTAAATCAACAGAAGCACTTTAATTTTAAATATGACGTCATACATCAGTAACGTCATCACTTTTAACTCAGTGCGAATCACACGGCGCTGGAACAAATAAAACACAGTTGTTTTGCTCCAAGTATGAAAGATTATCCCCCACAAATGCTGAAAATGACGTCATACATAAGTGACGTCATCATTTGCACCCTCAGTGTCAACCACACCTTCGAAGAAACAAAATACAATTGGTTTGGATTGTGTATCTGTTTTAAAACTCAAGTTATGATAGTTTTAAAAAAAATGACGTCATAAGGGGATTCCCCTTGAAGTGAAATGGGCATACTTATTAAACCGCCATGAGCGATAGGGTAGAGATAAAATTTTTGAATTTTTTTTGCACAGGGGGTGTTTTTAAGGTCCAATGCACCATATAAGCCTTGAGCACAAGCACTTTTTAAAAATATCCAAAATCTGAACACCTCTACTGCACACCCCTGTATTAACCTTGCTCAACTGAGGTATTCACAAGAAGTTAACACTGCACAAAAAAAATAAATAATAAATACATACCCCTTTCTTCTCAGTTTTTTACATTTATTTTATATTTTGCTGCATATTTCTCCCCCTATCACGAGAAAGCGATCAATGCGCCATACGAGCTCGCTTAGGAGTTGCCGGCCACATGTCTACCACACCAAGATGGGGGAATACTGTCAAGTGTCTTTCCCAACGGCACAGCAAGTAAACTTGCCGGCTTGTTCTCCACACTATCCCTTTAATTCATGAGCGTCAAGAAGGAAAGCTGTGAATAGTAATTTTAAAGTCATTGGTTTGACCCGACTTGGAATCAAACCCGAGTCTGCAGCTCCAGAGGCGGACGCTCTTACCACTCAGCCATCTGAGCTGTAAGTTGTATCTTAATTTGATATTTCATCATTATCTGTTGTATCGTATTTTGATATTTTGTAATGCATAACCTACTCAGAGATGGACATTTATCGAGATAACTTATCGGCGATAATTGAAAAGTAGTTTTGATTTATCGATTATCGATACCGCTTCTGTAATATATTTCGTTATTGCCGATAAATTATCGCGATAAACAATTTTTTATGCACATAGTGTCCAAACTTCAAATTGAGTGTGTTGGCGCTATGGAAAAATACACGGTGTCCATTCAGTCTAGATGCAATTGAAAAAAGTCTCTCTTTGTTCTGTTTACAGCCACGATAGAGACAGTAAACTGCTTTGTTTTCTTAAAAAATCTAGAAAGACAAAAACTTGTCCAACACATTAGAAATCAATTGCAACATTTATTGGAAAAAGTTATTGATTACTGATATCGTTTTAAGAAATTGAGATTTATCAATTATCGGTATCGCTCAGAACTTTTTTGAAGTTTTCGAGTATCGTTATCGCTTTAGCACAGAAAGGTTTATCGCGCCCATCACTGCGCATACTAGCCTAATTTTTGTGCAGTATGACAGAAAAAACATAAATACTTCATGTTGACTATAACCAGAATTCTAACGTGACTAATTTAATAAGCCAAAGATTATAGCTGGTGCAACAGTGGAAGTATGTTTGTAATCACATATACTACAACCTTTTGGTAAAAATTTACGATTTCGTTAATGCAAAATCACAGAAACACTACGATAGAATAAGAACACTGGAAAAACAAACTAGCTATACAATGAAGAATTACTTTATAGCACCAGAAAAACAAGCTAGTATGTGATTGATTTTAACTTTAGCTACCGGCACAACACTGAACAATAACCAATGCATCAACAATTAATATTCTCCTACCTTGGCCTGGACAACCGATTTCATTGACTATTTTTAACCACGCATTGTTTCGCGTAAATTTGTTGTGATACGACTCCACAGTGGGGTCGTATAAACAGGAATAAGCCTGGACACCTGCAATTAGTAGCTCCTTTTTGCGCTCGTCAGCAAAAAAAGAAGTCATTGTTCAAAAAAACTTTTTGGAATAGTCTACAGATTCAAAAAAATACATAGCATATAATAAACCTGAGAAGAAACCACAAAAATAAGCTCAGCTATTCCATTTGACCAATATTTTCAGTAGCCTGTCAGAAAAGAAATGTCACTGCATTGCTGAAATACAAAATTTATTATCATTAAGTTGCATATGTATCCTCCTATCTAGAGAAAGCGATCAATGCGCTGTTACGAGTTCGCTTAGTTAGAAGTTGCCAGCCATCTGTCTACCACACCAATGTGGGGCAATCCTACTAAGCGCCTTTCCCAACGGCACAAGAATGTAAACTTGCCAGCTTGGTCTCCACACTGACCCTTTAATGCTGAGCGTCAAGCAGGGAAGCTGTGAAGTGATTGGTTCAACCCAACTCAAATCTCAACTATTGGTTCAACCCAAATCTCAACCATTGGCCTGCACCTCATTATCTATGTGCTATCAATTCTAGTGTTGTAGATGCCGGAGCTATGATGCTTTCAAGAGTCACTACCAGCCGCTGATCTAAGCGAAGTAATAAGTGGTATGCTCTCTAAGACTCGATGCTTTACCTACTGCAATTTAGAAAACCTGTTTGGATGTTTTGATGATGCCCATTCTTCATATCGTTAATCATGCTTTGAGTAGTGGTATCTTTCCTGATCATTTTAAGCACGCTTGCATTAGACCATTGCTAAAAAGTTCTACAGGTGACAAAGATGTTATGAAAAATTATAGGCCCATCAGCAACCTGTTATTTCTTTCTAAGGTAATAGAAAAACGTGTACATAACCAAATTATGCCTTATCTGATGTCTAATGATTTATTTGGTGTTTTTCAATTTGCATATAGGCCATATCATAGTTGTGAAACTGCACTGTTTGCAATTCATAATGACATTGAGACTATGCCCGACTTGAAATTAAATGTTGTTCTTCTAATTTATGATGATCAGCTGCTTTTGATACTGTTAATCATCAGCTCTTACTCAAGAAACTGCATTCTCATTACAGTTTTTGTAATAACGTTTTGGCATGGTTTGACTCATATTTGTCAGGTAGAAATTATTATGTAAAAGTGAATAATTCTTCTTCTTATGATGTTGAGTCTACGTCTGGTGTTCCTCAGGGTTTCATTTTGGGCCCAGTTTTATTCAGTTTACATGTCCGTGAGGTTGAGCATATTAGACACCAACACAAAATCTCAATTCATATGTATGCAGATGATATTCAGTGTTACTTTGGTTTTTCTAATGATACACCAAAATCTGTTATCATTCATCATATTTATTCAGTGTTCTATTTCTGATCTAAAGTCTTGGATGAATGCCAATTTTTTTATGCTTAATGAGCTTAAAACTAACTTTGTTGAATTTGTACCATTTCTTAATGCAGCATTAAAGTAATTTGTAACCTTAATTTTAGTGATAATCTTCAACCTTCATTTTCTTTGTTAAAAGTTTGGGTGTACTGGTCGATGACAAATTCAGTCTTGTAAATCATATAAACAATGTTGTAAGTGTATGTTATTGTAATTTGAGGAACCTTGGTAAAATTGCTTCCAAACTGCCTATGAAACTCAAGATTCAATTAGTTCAATCAATGATACTTTCTCATTTAGATTACTGAATGCTTTGTTCTATAGTCTACTCGATTATTTACTTCACAAGCTCACTAAAGTGTTATATGCTGCTGTTCGTTTTATTTTTAGTTTAAATTTTCTTAAGTGTCGTTGTCATACCTTACCATTCTTACAATCTTTGCATATTCTGCCATTTAACTTCGAAGTTAAATTTAAAATTGCCCTATTAGTTTTCAAATGTTTAAACAGTTAAAGAACTGTGCTCCTAAATATCTTCAACAATTGGTTGTATTATGAAAACCGTTTAGTATGTATCACTTTAGGAACAATAGCGATAGCTTTCTTATTGAAAAAACACTTGAACCGAATTATGCTAAATATAAATCCGCCTTTTCATAATCTTTTGCCACTGTCTGGAACAGTTTACCGTTAAGTATTATAGAAGCAGACAGTATTGCTTAGATTAAAAGTCAATTAAAATCATATTATTTTGAATTAGCATTTTCTGATGCACCAGATATCTGATTGTTCGTATAGGTCTCTGTGTTTTCTGTATCTTATCTGTATTTTATACCTCACTGGGTAAAATCATATACTTTTCTTGATTCACCTGTAGAATTTTTGTCTTCTGTCAATGTTTGCTTTTAAGTGCTCCTTAGTTAGGTTTTGATGTGTCATCTCTCCTTAAGGGGTTCAAAAATTACTTGTTTATATTATTATTATTTCTGAAGCCACAGCCAGCAGTTCTTTTTTATATGACTAGTAGTTGGATAGTCTATTATCAACCACCAACTAATACCCACACAACAGTGTCTAGCCTAGTTGTAATAGCCTACCAAATTTAACAGTTTAACAAACTGTGATTGGTTTAACACTGGTAGATTTTGTGTGGTACCAAAATCATTCTTTCAGCAGCTGAGCGCACAAAAGTTTTTTCTAGACTACTCATTTTTAATAAATCTGGGTCCAGTGGGCGAATGGGGGTCATTGGCTTTCTGGAATTTTTTTACTACAGTAAAGTACAGCACCAACAACCTAGCCTACTGACATCTCAAAAATCAATACTTTGCAATTATCTTGTTTAGGTACCGGTACTACTTTACACAAAAAAAAAATTCCAGAAGCTGCAGTTCCAAAAAAATAAGCCAAACTATTTCATACCGGTTAAAAATAGAATCGTTTGTTTCATAAAAAATAGAATTGTTTCATTGCTTGCATCTATGCATTTGGTAGCTTGCTGGTGAATTAACAAAATGTAGAGTCAGCTAAACTTTCTCTTTTCAGTATATAGTTTAATAATGGCAGAGTATATTCTGCCGTCCAAGGGCAAAATAATTTCTAGGTCTATTTTGCTAACAGTACCGATAGGTAAACTCTGCATCTACTTAGGCAAAATAGACCTTAAGTCCAATACCTGCAATCTTTCTGGCTGCTGAAGACTCGAGACGTAATCCTATTTTATTTTAGCCAAACAAATTTGAATCAAATAACTCTTTGGTTTCCGCAAAACTTGTTTTCAAAAAAAAACTACATGCGCACTAGTCATGTAGTCAGATAGGTTGCCATTCTTTTTCTGGCCTGCGTACACATTGGATTTTCATACCGCCAACTAAAATATCAAAATAAAATATTTTGCTATCTTTTCCTGACTGTTTACCTAAAAAAAAAAATGAACCAAAACAAAGCGTTTCACGACCCAGTAGTCTAAGACCATTAGCCTATACCTGTACCTGGAAAACGGAAAACTCCCGGTCGCAGCAAGTCGCAGTCGCAGCAGGCTGAGAAGAATTAAACAAGGCGTAAATTTTTTTTCGGCTGTGCGCGGCTGAACGGGGCACATGTCAAGCGCCGCGCAAAGCTCCATTTCAATAAAACAAACTAACTTTTGAGCCTCGCTCAGCCTCAGCATAGACCGGGCTTTACCGGCCATCTGTCTACCACACTAAGATGGGGGAATTCCGTTAAGTGTCTTTCCTAACGGCTCAACAAGTAAACTTGCCGGCTTGTTTTCCACACTGTCCCGTAAATGCTGAACGTCAAGCAGGGAAGCTGTGAGTACCAATTCTTAAGTCATTGGTTCGACCCAACTCGGAATCGAATCCCAAGTCTACCGATCCAGAAGCAGACGCTCTAGACCACTCGGCCATCTGATCGGCAACGGGGGTACAGGGTCAAAGGGGGGCATGGCACCGTGCTCCCCCTGTGTGCGCCTATGCTTCATTAGCTTTGTTTTAGGCAGGTTTTTGTTTCGTAAATGAAGCTAGGAATTCAAAGGGAAAGCAGCAAGCTACCCAAGCGGGTCCGGGGCGGTCCCACGGAAGCTATAGCATTTTTCATAATTCATACTCGCAATCTCAAATATAAACTAAAAAAAGTTTGAGAACCGCTACTTTGACATAGTCTTAATGCTTTCACTAATGCTTATAAAAAACTGCGGACGTGTTTTATTGTTGATGAAAAATAAACTGTTCTGAATCTATGCAGTGTAATAGGCGCGCTGCTAAGATTGTTCTTGTTTGGTTTGTGAAGGAAGTCAAAATGGCTACAAGATATGCTGGAAAGTATCGCCACAGTCCGTAGGCTACCCACAGGCTACAAGTAGCCAGTAAAAAAATCATTTAAAAATTCACTTCACACTTTGCTTCCCCCGCTGGAGAAGTCGATTGGCTAACAAGAATCGTCAACCAAGAAAAGTAGCAAATACCACATTCGCATCATTTGTTTCAACCTTTTTGTTATTAACATTAATAAACTAACAGGTTTAATTATATAGTTTTTCAAAAAGTCTGGGTGCTTTGTTGGTTGCAATCAAAATTAATTGCAGCGCCTTTTTGAAATTGTTCGTCTTCGGCTGAAATGGACTACGCGGTGTTGGCAATAGCGTACCCATGCTAAAATGCTACCTTGAAACAAACCTAGGTGACTTGTGCAATAAATCAGTGGTTTTCAACCTTTTTCAAGTCTCGGACCCCGAAGTTAAGCTATTTGTTGTTGCGGACCCCATACAAATTAACACAAATAGACACGATTTTAGAATTGTTATTGAAAGTAATGTGAGTAAAAATCAAAGGCTACCTTCACCAGGGATGCCTTTTTGTTACCGCTTGCCAAAAGCTATCCATTTGAGGATATGATGGGCGGCACTTATTTTTTCAAGTAAAAATCCCCACTGCACAAAACACGACTCGCTGCTCACGCAAAAATAGCTCAATTTTTGGCGTTGGCTTTGATAACAAGTTGTATTTTGGGGAAGGACCAATATTGCTTATTTACTCATTCTTTTTCTTCTTTCGGCTTTTCCCTATTTGAGGTCGCCTCACCGCGAAAGTCTTTTCCTTCGGTCAACTTCGTCTCTCTCTCTCTCTTGCTCCAACCATCTCCATGTCTTCTCTCACCAAACCCATCCATCTTCTCTTTGACTTTCCTCGCTTTCTTTTACCAAATTGTTTATTTACTCATAATTACAAATTTATCTCGGAAACTCCATTAACATTGACAGCGCTGCCTGCAAATAACTGCGTCTCTGAGCTTCTTGATCTGCAGGCTGTTGGTGTAGCTATTCTAGAATAGAGCTTGGTGCCGAGACGCTGTAGAGTAGATGCGCGTCAGGGCTGCGAACTCGAACTTGAACTCGAAAGAACTCGATCATTTTGCCAAACTCGAACTTGAACTCGAAAAAATATTTTTTCTGAACTCGAACTTGAACTCGCATAAAACTGTTCGAGTTCATCAAAAAGATAGTTAAATTGATGAAAAGAAATAAAAAATCACTACGAAATATAGTTTGTTGTTCAAGTAGTCACAATCGGTGTAAATTGAAGTTATGATTTTACCAATAGAAAAGCTGCATGTCGTTTATTTGTTCATGCCATTGCGACCTGCAAAGTCCAGGGCTGCGAACTCGAACTCGCCGAACTCGAACTCGAAAAATAAAATTCTTAGAACTCGAACTTGAACTCGGACTTGCAAATATCTCTTAAACTCGAACTTGAATTCGGTTAAAAATCGATCGAGTTTGCAGCCCTGATGCGCGTATAATCTTTTTGATGCGAAAGTCTAACACGAGTTTGGTACCCACATAACTGCGCATGGAGACAGAAGGCGTACGCACTAGCTGGATGTTTTGCAGAAAGCCCTTGCCAAAAAAAACATCCCAGTCTCTCTGCAGTACCAGTACTTCAGGCGTATCGGGGGTGTTTTTTCTTAAATCAAACGCTTATTACTGGCGGCAAAAAATCGTATTCAGTGCTTGACCTTCTTAAATCACGTTTAGATCGTTTCACGTCACTACTGGTATATTTCACACACATTATTAGTAGCATCAGGAGTTTATAAACAAGTTTGAAAAAGTGGAGTAGGCTACTGTATTGCAAAGCCCGTGTAACTTCGTAGTTATACGGATTTTGTTGCATCGCAGTGAAGAAAAAATAAATGTTGGAATTTACTAACACTTCAAATGTTTCTGCGGGCGATTTAGCATAAAAATTTTGAGAAGACCACGGGCCGAAAAATTTTGACTGACTGGCTGGATCCGGGCCGCAGATTGACGACGCCTAACCTTAGCTATGCAAATTTTGGCACAATGAATTTGATATCTGGATCAAAATTTGTGAATGCAAGGCGTCAATTATTATGCAGTAACAAACAATTTTTCGCTTTTGTTTTAATGTGTGGAAGCACTGGAAGCATTTTCAACTAGGTATGGTTTTGTGAAAGGAAAAATTGTGTCATTGCAGGCAATAGCTCCAAGTGTGGAAGCATTTATCTATCGTTTTTCTATCCAGAATTTGACATGCCGATAACCATTCCTAAGTAAGAAAGTTTCAGCTCCAGCTGTTGGTTGCAAATTAAGCAGTGCCTCCTTATGCGTGAGTTTGCAGAGTTTCAATGATTCAGTCTTACCAAAAAAGGTCGAAAGAAGTTGCTTGGGCCCTAGAACTACCGGTGCTTATTTCATATTCTCATATGGTTCTGAAAAAGATCATTTTTTGAAATGCATTAATATTATTAAATCCCGGTACTTCAATAAACTGCCCTATTTTTGATGAAATTTTCAACACTTTGGCGGACCCCTTGCGGACCCTTTAGACCTAGCGGCCCCCTTAAAGTCATTCGCGGACCACTTGGGGGTCCGCGGACCCCAGGTTGAAAACGACTGCAATAAATAATAGTATCACAGTCAGGTCTCCAGGCGCAGTTTTGATTTCGAGATGGAGTTTTAACCGACACAAAACCATGGTGGAATTTTTTCACTTGTCACGAAATCCAAAAAATAACATCTCGAGACCTTTGCCGCAAAAATAATACTACTCATAAATACGAGCAAGCAAAAATTACAGCAGTAGCCTACTAACTTGAAATTGCTAGAAACTGAAAATTTTCACGCTAAGAGCCATGTTGTTACTGTTGGTTTTGTTTAAAGCTGATGGTTCTGATTGCTGACGTACTACTGTACAAATCACCACACCAATGGTTTGTCTTCACGATGTTGATATTATAGTTGTAGACAGTGAACAACGATGAAAAGTAGTAGAATTCAATTTGATTTTGAACCATAGATACACACGGGGAAGTAGCTTGATAGACGTAGAGATAATAAATCCAACTTACGATCAAATCTCACAATATTCCAACGACCGTGTAAACAGCTAAACAAAGAACCACGCCCTATGCGTTTCTTGCTTTACATACTGTATATCAGGGCTTCCAAATCAAAAAATAAAAGGCACATACAAGCGGAAAATTAATGAACCAAATCCAACTAATCCATTCCCAACGTAAACGTGCATGAAACTTAGGAGCGCCGCGCTAGATAACAGGTGGGAAAAATAAATTTAGAGGAAAACTCCGAACTCAGGAATGAATCTAACACTTCCTCCCAAAAGAAACTGCCATGCAGATGCAAGTTTCGTCAACACAAAGAAATCAGAAAGACAAGAAAAGTTAAACACAAAAAATCAGAACGACAAAAAAAGTTAAACACAAAAAAGTTAAAGTCAAAGGTTAGGTTTTACTTCGTCTTTGTAGGTAGCTGGCAAAATCAGACACAGTTTCGAAATTGGACGTTTGATCAAGCTTCCTTCAGTTTTTAACATCACACTTCTGATGAACCCAGACTTATCTGGAAAAGTTTTTGTGATCCTTCCTAATGGCCATTTAGCTCGCGGTGTATTAACGTCCTTGATCAACACTATGTCACCAAGATTGAGGTTTTTTCGTTTTTGCTGCCACTTACTTCTCGCCTGGATAGTGTGGGGATACTCTTCAATCCACCTCTTCCAGAACTCGTCAGCGACAAATTGCACAACTCGGTAGCGTTGTCGTGAGTAGTTATCAGAATCATCAGTTGCAATGGGAGGGGGAGCCACAGCTGGATTGAGACGCAATAAGTGGTTAGGCGTTAAAGGAGTCATGAGTTGTCCTTCTTCCAGAATAAGATCAGTGAGGGGTCTGGAATTAACAACAGCTTCAACTTCGGCCAAAACTGTTTGCCAATCATCGTCAGTAAGAGTAGTTTTTGGCATCACAGATAAAAGTATTTTTCTCACGGATCGAATCATCCTTTCCCATACCCCTCCCATGTGACTGGCGTTGGGGGGATTGAAGGTCCAAACTATGTCGTGTTGCCTCAAGTATTTATGGATTTCAGTATCGTCGTTTTTCAAGAACGTATCTTTGAAAATCCGTTCCGTCCCCACAAAATTTGACCCGTTGTCAGAATAAATGCACTTCGCGGGCCCTCGTCTCGCTATAAATCTTCGCAGCACGTTTATAAATGCGGACGTGGACAAGTCTTTGGAAAGCTCTAAATGAACTGCTCGGGTGGTCATGCACGTGAAGAGACATCCGTAACGTTTTTCCTCTGTTCTTTTCACCCTAGCAATCAAGGGGCCGAAATAATCCACACCCCCATGAGAAACGGGGGCTCGTGAACTTGAAATCGAGCTGGTGGCAATTCGGACATGAGCTGAGTTTGAGATTGAGCATTGGATTTTTTGCAAGTCACACAGTTGTTCACTACTTTACGCACAGCAACTCTTGCGTTAATAACCCAGTATTGTTGGCACAAACTGCTGAGCGTCGCATTGATCCCACAGTGCCCCATAAATTGAGTGTGAATACGATCAATGATTAACCAAGTCAAGTGACTATCTTGAGGAAGAATAATCGGATGTTTCAGATCAAATGAAAAGCTGGAGTTGCCGAGGCGACCGCCAACGCGCAACACATCATTGACCAAAATAGGGTTAAGCTTGTGCAGACTCGATTTTTTGAGTAGTTGCTTGCTTGCTCGAACGCAATCAATTTCCGAAGCAAAATTTTGTCGCTGGACATATCGTATCAAGTCACGTTCAGCCTCTTGAAGCTCAGATACTGATATAGAAGAAGGTAATGGTAACTCGGACCCTTTGCACAAAGTCCATAGATGACGTTTGAACCGGGCAAACCACGCAACTGCCAATTTTAATCGATATAGAGAGGAAAAGTTGGCTATAAGCAAGAACATTGGCAGAGAATCTTCATATGTTTTGGCAACTCCGCCGGAATGCTGAACAGTAGAAGTGACTAATGTGGTCCCTTTCTGGGATTCGAAGCTTTTTGAAACTTCTGAAGAAGATAAGTTCAGGGGAAGTACGGGCCATTTATCAGGAGAAAGTTTTAAAAATTCAGGTCCTTCAAACCAACATTTGTCCTTTACAAGCGATTTGGCACTCAACCCTCGAGTGAGTTTATCTGCTGGGTTTGCTTTGGTGCCCACAAAATTCCAATCATAAACTCTAGAGTGAGAAAGAATCCTTTGCAGGCGATTGCGCGGAAACAAAGTAAATCTTTTAACATTTGCTCTCAAGATGTGAATAACAACGGTGGAGTCGGTCCAAAAGAGACAGGAAGCTGTTTGTAATCCTAACTCTTGCTTCACCACTTTGGACCACTTGATGGCATCCAAGGCTGCTTCAAGTTCTAGTCTAGGTATTGTGTTTTTACCTGACCCATTGACGTGTGATTTGCCATCACAAGTCTGCAAACGACTACGTCTGGAAAGATCAATCTGGCGTAACGGACAGCGCCTCTGGCTTCAGATAATGCATCTGCAAAAAAATGGAGTTGTATTTGGTAACGACTTTCAACAGCAGGTCGAAAGCAGCGAGGAATTCGAACTTCATTGAGATTTGATAAACCCTTCGTCCACGATTGCCACTTTTTTAGAAGGGATCCAGTCAGAGGGTCATCCCAACCTAAACGTTCCTGGCAGACTTCACTGTATAAAAGTCGTGCACGAAGTATGACAGGTAAGACTAATCCCAAAGGGTCATAAAGTGAGTTTGTCACTGAAAGCATTCCTCGCTTTGTGGCACAAGATTCCGGCACAACAATGTTGAAAAGGAATTCATCAGTTGGTACGTGCCAGTCCATTCCTAGCACACATTCTCGAATGGCACTGGATGGCATTGCATTTCTCGCTGATTTTGCCTTTTCCTCCTCTGGAATAGTCTGCATAACAACATCGCAAGAAGAGAGCCATTTTGTTAATCTGAATCCGCCCTTAGAAAGAAGCTCTCGAAGGTTCTTAACTACTTTGATGGCATGATCCGGGCTATCGACGCTGATTAAGCAGTCGTCAACGTAAAAGTTTTTGTAAATTAATTCCGTGATTTCAGGATCATTATGTTTCCCGAATTCCCTTGCTGTTTCACGGAGACAGTACGAAGCACAACTTGGTGAACTTTTTGCCCCAAAAAGATGAACCGTCATTTTGTAAGTATCTGGATTTGAAGAAAGGTTTCCTTCTGGCCACCAAAAGAATCTAAGTGCATCCCTATCAGGTGGGAAAACCCGAACTTGGTGGTACATTGCCTCTACATCCGCTATAATTGCAATGCTCTCTTTTCTGAATCTCATGAGAACGCCAACAATCGAATTCGTTAAATCTGGGCCTTTCATTAAGAAGTCGTTGAGACATTTGTTTTGGGAAGAAGCCGCGCAATCATAGACAATTCTTACCTTGTCTGGCTTCTTAGAGTTAAAGACAGGATGATGAGGGATATACCATTCCTTCGGACTTGAGTTTTTGACATCAGTACTAACCTTTTCAGCGTAACCTGCTTGTATAGTGGTCAGCATTTGCTCAGTGTAACGCTTATGCAACTCTGGATTGTTTGACAGGCGCTTCTTTAATCCATCAAGACGTCGCAAAAACATGTTGCGACCTTCGGGCAAGATAACTGAGCTGTTTCGCCATAAAAGAGGAAGTTGATAATGCCCGTCTATATATCGGAGTTGCCGGGACATCATGTCGTACGCTACAGGGTCTTCTAAAGAGTATTTTAATCCAAACTCAAGGATTTCTTTGTGATCTCTCAGTTCCTTTAGCAAAGCTTCTTTGTCGCCAAGTTCAGGCGCTGGACTGGTTGCAAAAAACTCTCCTTCATCGGTAATGAGCAGATCTTCCAACTCCTGTACATCAGAGGGCCACAATAACCCTCGTACCAGAAAGTTGCAAGTGCTTTCTCCTGGATAAACTTTGTCACCCAAACGAGGTCCACGAAGTAGCCAGCCAAGCGGCGTCAAAATAGCGTCTGAGCTCTCTTCGGGCTCAGGCGAAAATCTACTTTCCAAACATCGATGTGCAGCCGCATAATCGTTGCCTATTAACATCGTAACTGAACCTCCATCTATTTCTGGCAACGTGACACCATTGAGATGGGGATGCCTTTGTAAGATCAAGGATTCTGGAACCGGAGATGGAGCTACTGGAATCTCGTCCAGGGTCCAGGACGACGACTTCAGCCAAGTTGATACTGTAAGAATTGTCCAATGAAGATACTTTGAAGGACACGACCGAAGTATTAATGACAGAAGGCTCGCTTGCACACATAGTTTGCAGAGCAAGCTTTACTGGTGAATTTTGCGAGCTAAGCTCTGACGCGAGTCGACGTTCGCAGAAGGTTCGGTCTGAACCGGAATCTAGCAGTGCATTTGTCATGACGACTACATCTCTGGTTACAACCTTTACTGGGACAATATCTAAATAAACCCCAGCCCTTTTATCAATTGTCGAGAATTTTTTACTAGAAGTAGCTAGAGACTTTACACATGAAGCCTCGCCTGCAGAGTTTCTCGCCTCAGGGGAAGATGCTACGTTGCGCGGTGATTCGTTTTTTTTAGAAGAATCAGGCGGATGCAATGTAGTATTATGCGTTTTGCTTCCACAGGCTCTCTTTTTGCATATCAAACCCGAGGAACACTTCAAGGTTTGGTGACCAGGCTTTAGACAGAGCTTACACAAACTCAATCTGTTGACTACATCGCACATTTTTAAGTATGGCAGGCTACGGAAATTTCTGCATTGATAAATGAAGTGTGAACCAGAGCAGTGTTGACACACTGTACGAGCTAATCCTGTTTCTTTGGGGGCATTTCTAATCGTGTTTAATGTATTTGTGTTGAAAGGTGAAGCTTTTGGTCCTTTTGATGTGGCGAGTTTCTCTGACCCTCCACGTGAAAATAACTTAAGTCCAAACACAGAGTTGGAAATTTTAGCTTGAGCTTCGGTAAAAGCCGTCAGATCTCGAAAAGATGGTAAGTGGCCAGATTCCTCAGTAATTCTCAACGAGTCCTTTACCCATTGCCTCTTAATATCCATAGGAAATTTGTCGGCCAAAGATGTCAGAAATTAAATCGAATCAAGGTTAGAGGCTACGCTTTCATCATCTAGAGCGCAACAACTTCGCTTCATCAGTATGGTAAATTTGTTTAAGCGTTCAGCCACGTCACGTTCAATTTTTGGGAAATTTATTAGCTTTTCTTCACATGCTTGGGCGATTATGTGCGGTTGCCCATATCTTCTTTTTAGCTCATCCCAAGCGAGATCATAAGCACAACTACCATCGTGTATATCAGAGAGATGTTGAATGTGCTGACAAACTTTGTCTGAGCAATGTTGCAGCAGATAAGACATCTTCTTTTTCGGTGGCAACCATTCTGCTATGTGACAACTGAAGCGATTAAAAAATGCCCAATAGTCCATTGGATCACCATGAAATGGTTTGATGCTTGGTTTTGGGAGAAGTTGGTCAGACGCATCTCTGGTATAGTGCTGAGGAAGAGCCCAAGGTGGACTGCCAGCATTTGTGGCTAGCGCATTAGGTACCTGAGAAATAACTGGGTCGCCAACAAGCGGCCCAATCGTCTCAGGAGCATTTCTCGGAGGTCTTGAAAGTAACGTTTTAGGAAAATTACCATACGTAGCTTCTCCATGATATCTGCCAGATGGAATCTGAAACTTAACCTCTTTTGGTCCGGTCTGTCTCGACTCCGTATTGGTACGCAAAAATTGGTTGCGGTGATCTTGCGCCTGAGAAGTATTTTGCAGTTTTAACTGGGGGTGCAAAGTTTGTTTAGTGGAAGTGCGATGAAGAGAAGAAACGTCGTCATTATCGGTATCTGCTTGGCTATGATAAAGAGAAACTTCGAGTTCTGCTGCTTCCAATCTACGCCGATCTTCTGACAAAATTTTTTGTCGTCGGATGTCTACTTCTAATGCTGCATTTTGACATTCCATGTCGGCTCTTTTGCGTTCTATTTCTGCTTCTTCAATCAGTCTTTCCTCATTTTGACGTTTTGTCAGGCGAGCTAACTCCAGCTTCACTCTAGCCTCCTTCAATCGACTTACGCTGGATATTTCTGACCGACTAGATTTTGACTTGCGAGATGATTTGGAACGAACAGAAGCTTTGGAAAACTTAAGTTCCTTAAAGCAAGAGGCGTCAGAAAGAACTCTAAAAGGTTTAACCTTCAATTGGCTTAAGCTGCTGGTTGTGTGGGGTAATTCAGGTGGCAGAGTAGACCTTATGCCTGCACAAGACACAAGATCTTCCAGAGATCTGCTTACCTTGGGCAAGTTGACGTTTTGATTAACCTTCGAAAAAGTGGGTGCCTCAGAAGATATGCCTACCTCAGGCTCACAATCAGGTTCATCTCCATTTGAGTTGACTACATGAGACTGAGAAATCTTACTGACCTTGGAGCTAGATGAGACAGGTACTGGTTTAGTTAAAGTGTCAGGGCGAACCGTAGGAGCCATGAACTCATGAGAAGTTGTAGCAGCAGTTTGAGGGCACTTACTTTGAGGATCAGCTGACAATTTACCACTGTGTGAAAGACTGTTGAACCACTGCTGAACCCTCTGCTTAAAAACCCAATATCTAGTATCAACATCCAACTTAAACGTTGAAGTATCGAGTAAGTTATTCGTACTAGAGTGAGAGCTTAGGTCATTATAAGTATCGTAAACAAGGTTTACATTCTGCATTAGCTTGCTAACATTATCCAAATTTTTGGGGTTTGTCATAAGGTTTTCACCAAGCTCATACAATTGGTTTAGTTTATTAGCAACTTCGCGAGTTGTCCCAGGCTCAGTATCCATGTTACCATAAGCACGCCCACTTCTAAGTTTCATGCAGCGAGGTTGCGCACATACACTAGCACTTATACGCACTTCAAGGTGCAGTATTAATTGAAAATTAATCTGCTACAGTAAACAAACCTTCAAGCAAAAAAAGCTAACTGCTTTATGACAAAGAAAGTTATAGCGTAAGCAACGGTTAATAATATAAATTAAAAGCTAGCTGCGATAAATAGATCTTCAACCAAAAACAAACGGAAGTGCTTTACGAAAACTATCACGTAAACGAAACAACTTGTTTGCAAGATTCGACAAATCTATAATTGTTGAGGACGTAATAATCGCCTTACTTGAATTACGTAACTACAGTATACTGCAGAATTGAACCAATTAGAAAAGCAACACAGCAGTTCGTCTTTGCGTCTACCGAGAGATCGCGAAGTCTACACTTCGAAACAAATTTATCAGTGCGAACAAACAAAATGCATGCAACCGCCGTTAGCGGCCGAGAAAAGTTCACACTAACCGTCTTGGAAGGATTATGGCGCTTGCTTGCAATGTTCCTTTCCACGTTAAATCAACTTGAATACTCCAATGACGTCAGTGAAGAGACCACGAAGTAAATCAAATTGAAAACGTGCATGAAACTTAGGAGCGCCGCGCTAGATAACAGGTGGGAAAAATAAATTTAGAGGAAAACTCCGAACTCAGGAATGAATCTAACAGTTACAAAGCATCCAATATGTCTACAAACGCTCGATGCGCCTCCTCCTCCCCCAATCTCTCAAGTCGCTTTGCAACCACCTTACCATAAGTTTCAAATAAAGTTTTGTCCTCATGATGGTCCAGTTTCGACAAGGCAGCCGTCAAAAAAATTGCTGCTTGTTTTAAGTGCGCGAGATATTGAAGCCTTTACCAAAAACAAGTACATTGTAGCCTTTATTAGTCATTGGCATGTCAAAAATACAATTTAGGCCGTTGTATAAAAATTAATCGCAATGCATTTACTTTTATTGTAAACAAAAAATACCTCTCAAACTGATGGATCTATAGGTGAATGGCATAAACACGCGCATTTCACGGCAAAGTGCATTCAAGAACTATTTCATCAACACTGCTATGTTGAATCTACCGGTACATAAAATCAAGTCGCCGTAACTGCAAGATCATCAAAACAAAAAGTTTTTAAAAACCAACCAGCTGCTGATCTCTCTTTGTCAGAGGTCGTCTGAGTTTGCAAACCGGTGAAGAAAGTAATTTTTCTGGAGAGGTGTAAGTAGTGGTGGATATGGGGGTACTCGAGGACGGAGGCGGGTGGTCTACGTCACCCAGATCAATGATCACTTTCGCAACATCTACAAAAAAGCTCATTAAATAATTTTCAGAAATATCACACTATCAAAAATCAAATCTTCATTATACAGGCGTGTAACGAGTGGCGGGGCCCATCTCCGCACCTTAGCGCCCTGAGCAACACAGCTCTGAAGAAATGTCGCAGCATTGGCAAGCCGTTGGCGACACTGTGTCCGATTTGACGGCCTCGTAATCGAAGCCAAAACCTCCTACAAAAATCATTAAATGATAAATTCTAGTTCATGAATCATGAGACTAGGTATTTGGGGAGAATCTTCTAATCAAACGTCAATATAGGGAATAAACAGAAAAATATACTATAGTTTTTTTTTTCTGTTTATTCCCTATATTGACGTTAGTTTTGCTTGCTCGTATTTATGAGTACTGCTGTAGTTTTTGCTTGCTCGTATTTATGAGTAGTATTATTTTTGCGGCAAAGGTCTCGAGATGTTATTTTTTGGATTTCGTGAATAGTGAAAATATTCCACCATGGTTTTGTGTCGGTTAAAACTCCATCTCGAAATCAAAACTGCGCCTGGAGACCTGACTGTGATACTATTATTTATTGCACAAGTCACCTAGGTTTGTTTCAAGGTAGCATTTTAGCATGGGTACGCTATTGCCAACACCGCGTAGTCCATTTCAGCCGAAGACGAACAATTTCAAAAAGGCGCTGCAATTAATTTTGATTGCAACTAACAAAGCACCCAGACTTTTTGAAAAACTGTATATAATTAAACCTGTTAGTTTATTAATGTTAATAACAAAAAGGTTGAAACAAATGATGCGAATGTGGTATTTGCTACTTTTCTTGGTTGACGATTCTCGTTAGCCAATCGACTTCTCCAGCGGGGGAAGCAAAGTGTGAAGTGAATTTTTGCCTAATTTCCCCTGCTACAGAACTTTGCCGGTCACCATTTGGTCTTGCCATCATTTACGGTAGCTTGTTGCTGTCGCTGCTGTTCCAAGCCCCATAAACTGTTCCACTGCCTGTCTCGCTGCTATCGACCTCGGTTGATGTGATGTAGTGACTTGTTGGTTGCCTCATATCTCTTTTCTGCAGCCACTGTGTAGAACAACAGTGGCTCGAACAATATTTACAGCTTTATTCTCGCTCACATTAATTGTTTTTCTGAGAATGCGCTACCTTTGTATCAAAACGCCGAAAGTGTTTTCTAAAAAGTAGAAGATTTTTACTCATTTAAGATAACTACTCATAGTGGGGTTGCAGTCACTTCAAAATAAGAAAAAAACCTGAAGCCTCTTTGTTTTGTACTGCCTTGTTTGCAGATGGTTACAAGCAGTGGTGGTTTTATGATTGGGCAAGCTGGGCGGTCGCCCGGGGCCCCCCCACCTTATTTCTCGCGCTGTTGAGCCCCCCCCCCGCCTAAGTTTACACGCAACATGGCCACCTGAAATTTTATTATGCACTAAGATAACATGCAATCTTGTTTGGTTCTTTGATCTTTGCTTCACTTAATGCAGGAGTTCTAAACTTTTTTTCACACGTCCCCCTAAATCAAATTTTTTTGTTCGCATAGACCCCTTTTAGAAATTTTTTTTTTCAGTCTTTACTGCAGGTAACCTTTTCATTCGGTCTTCATGGACCTTTCACAACTTTTCCATGGTTTCTTTAGGGGTTTGTGGACCCCAGTTTAAGAACCTCTGACTTATTGCTTTTGTCCAGTGTCCTGCTCTGAAGTGGTTGCTACTTGGTACTGTAGTTTTGATTTTTGTTCCAAACGTTGGCAGTCAAAAACAAAGTTTCTGGTTTAGATGCTAGCCAGTAAGTTACAGTGGTATAATATAATTAATTTTCAGTTTGTTAGTTCTTTTTATCAGCTAGCCCACAGTGTAACAATGTACCAATAGTACCGGTACTAGTACAAATTTGTTGAGTTTGACCTAGGTGGCAACTGACAAGAACCCTTTTGGTTAAAGTACAGCAAAGTGCTTGGAATTTGTGGTTAGTTGAAATTTAGTATTGGATTGCCTACTGGCAGGTAACTGGGTATGAGGCTCCATTTGGATGAAAAAAAAGGCCTATCATAGGCTGTGCTTCGGTTTAGAGCTGTGGATTATGGTACAACTGGTACTTGCAACAGTGGCAGGGGCGGATCCAGGGGGGATGTGGGGGATACACTGAAGCATCCCCTCACCAGCCATTTTCAACAATGCTTTGGATAAATAAAGTTTTTCTATAATTTTGAACCTCTTCGTAACCATGGGTGCAAATCCACGGAGGGATGTATCCCCCCCCAACAATCTGACAGCATCCCCCCCCCAATATTTCCATGACCCAAAACTGGACGTCAGCAAACGTGATGACCAACTGAAAATTGAGAATCTGGGAACGTGATGACCTTTTTTTTGGTATTCACTTTATTTTGGGCAAAAAATTGGGCAAAAACTTTGGGCGAAAAAATTTGTTGAATATCGTTATTTTTGGTTGTAAAATGGTGGAAGAACAAATGTCAATTTTAACATTTTTGGGATTTAGAAATTCATTTTTTCACATTAGAACTGTCCAAAGCATCTTGGCGGAGTAAATTTATGTGTAATGACAGTCAAAGGCTAAATTTCTGACACAACTAAAAAAATAGCAGACGTTTCTCGGAAATAATTCTTGCATTTTTGTGTAGTATCAATCACTTGTTTTCACATATCCAAAAATGTGAAAATTAGTAACTAGGTTTTTGTGCTTTTGGAGTGAATTTGGTTTTAAAATTCCAATTTTTTATGATTCTCAGGTTGGCACTTTTGCCATTTCATCTATAAGAAATATTAGATTTTATTCTTGGTGACATCACAGAAGCATTTTGATTTGTTCATACAAAGATTATAATTATTATGAAGTCACGTTAAGTTTTCTGACATTACCGAAAGTGTTGTTGATTTGCAACTTGCAAACTACTGTTCCCAGGTACTCTACTGAAGTGGGAAGTTAAGTCTTCAGTGCAACGGGTTTGACTTGGAACTAGGCCTAACTGCAAAATATCAAGAATGTTTCTAATCAATTGCATACCAATGATTGAGCACCTGCCTTTAACTGTTTAATAGTAGTGATTGACTGCATATAATGTGCTTCCTACTTACAGTAGTATTGGTGCAGAGTTTGGTATACTGATTACTGAACTCCTGCTCTGAGCTAAAATATTATGCAATTTGCAAGCTATTACAATGTTCAAGATCTACCTGATGAGAATTAATTTCAGAGATGTAATAGCTTTGTTGTGACTAGTGATTGACTGCATACAAGTTGCTTGCTACCCAAATATCAATGAGCAGAATTTGTTATACTGATGTGAGTTGAATTGTTTTGCATGCTATGTAGTTTTAACTTCTGCGTCTTTGGTGCCACCAAGCAGCAAATGTTTGTGGCATATCTTTCTCAGTGCTTTGCAGACAACAGTTATGTAACAGTGTGGCTTTCAGTGTTGCTTATATATGAATTTCTTTCTGCTCGGGTTTATTTACTTTTTATCTAGAAACTTATGTTGTACACAAAGTACAGCCAGCTGCTATGGCATAATGGCACTGTTTTTACTTAGTGGTAGATAGAGTTGACATAATGCATAGATTAAAAAGTTTTGTGAAACATGATGTTGTGATTCTTCCTTATAAAACTCGAAGGCGTTGTCAGCACTTCAGCAATATATCTTCCATATCTTGAAACTTTTCTTTGGTAGGTAGTTTATATATTTACCAATTTTGGGATTTACCACCACTTGTAAAATTTGTTAGTAAGTGTATTGATCCCATAATTCTTGGAAGTGGCTATTTTTATGGACATGTAACATTTGTTTTTTGGTTTATTTTATTATTTCGTCACGCTTTGTGAAACTGGGAAGAGCATAAAAGAAACAAAGGGTTAATTTGTATGGGCCCGTACAAATAACCACTGCCATAATTCAGACTTCGTGTGGTCCAGTGGTCCTAGTTGCAAAAACATGTTGTGTTGTGTTGTGTTGCGCAGGGGGGGCCATTTTCACTGTCTTGCCCAGGGCCCCCTTAGTCAATGACCACCACTGGTTACAAGTGAATCTATATTGTCGAAATGTCTAGTTTTAAGAATTACTGTAGCTTCATTTTTCCTCCTTAAGCTATCTTTGTCCCATATTTACTGTACTTGTTAACTTTGTTTTGAATAAACTACAAAGACTGCATAATTTCTTTTTAACAGTTTTAACAGAGCGATCAACACCTAATACTGGAAAGCCGACTGTTCCATACGTGAAGTTTGAAAATTTCGAAAGATTTTAAATTTACAGAGATAAAAACAACGACAACTATCAAACTTTATTGAAATCTGCTGACGCGAAAGACATTAACTGCCTACTGTCTAAGCGCTTTGAAGCTTCTAGCTAGCCATTGCAAAACCTTAAGCCCAAAGAGTTTATATTTGTATTTACTTACCGATGCAACGGCGTTCTACAGTACTGCGTCTGTAGTTAAAGACAAGCTTTTCATAGCTTAAGCTTTCTTCTGGATACCTGGGAGTCAAACCGTTTAAAATATCACTCCGGTTCAAGAAATTTTATTTTTAACGGTTCAGTTCTGGTTCAGGTTCGGTTCGGGTTCAGTTGCACCAAAATTTAGAAGTTCGGGTTCGGTTCGGGTTCATCGAAACCAAATTTTTAAGGTTCAGGTTCACTAAATCCAAATTTTAAAGGTTCAGGTTCGGTTCGGGTTCACCGAAAAAAAGCGGTTTTTACCGGTTCGCGGTTCAGGTTCGGGTTCACTTCAAAATCTTTAATTTGGCCAAAAACTAAATTAGGATTTTATGTCATTAAAATAACGAAATAGAAATTGCATGCCCGAATCAATTATAAGGTTAAATAAAACTGTAAAAATTCATTAAAGTTTGAAAGCACAAAGAATGTAGCAAAGGTTGGAATAGGTCAGTGCTTTATCGTTCTGATGATGTTGGTCGTCAGTACCAACGAAACGTCAACAAATAAAATACCTGACTAGATTTAGTTGAGGTTATTGCAAAGTTACCGGAAGAACGAGAAAAAACTCCAAGTAAGTGGAAAGAATGTTACGCATCGCAGCACATGTCTAGAGATTTCTATTAATATTTTTTAAGAATCAGCTCAGATTCAAACATTGTTACTAAACGATTTCTGTTCAGGTTTATGTACACAAAATATTATGGGTTCGGGTTCGGTTTGGGTTACTTGCATAAAATTTTTAAAGGTTCGGGTTCGGTTCAGGTTCACAGATTTGAAATATTAAAGGTTCGGGTTCAATGATCTTAAATTTAAACGGTTCAGGTTCGGTTTGAGTTCACTGAAAAAAAGCGGTTTTTACCGGTTCGCGGTTCAGGTTTGGGTTCGGTTCGACTCCCTGCTGGATACAGCCTCATTAGGTTTTCCATCAAAGGAAACGCGTTGTCTCCGACAAAACAGAATGGAACAGCAACCGTAATTGAATAGAGATTATGCGGTGGTGGCAAATTTAATGCATGTCCTTTCATTTGAATGCCGATTTCAGAGATTGAAAAAATCCCTTCATCACTGTGCCGCCCGGAAACCCCTCTGTCAACTATTGTAAAGCCGTAATTGGCGTCGCAAACTCCTAGTAGCACAATGCTGCGGTAGCCTTTATAATTAAAGAACTCGGATCTGGCGTTAGGTGGCTTTTGAATGGCCACATGTTTGCCGTCGATGGCGCCTACACACATAGAAAAATTCCACTTTTGACTGAACCCTTGCTCAATTTCTTGCCAGTTTGATGGAGATGATGGTGGTTTGATAGCATTTTTTGCCAAGACGTCTCATATAGCCTAGCACGTTTCCGTTATTATTTTGCCAAGCGACGATTTGCTTACACGAAAGTTGTATGACAGAAACGTGAAGGAATCGCCCGATGATAAGTATCTAAAATCATTCAAAGTGCACATGGTAATGACAAGAGTTTGTCGCGTTTGGTCTGCGGTAATGTGAATTGCTCTGAAATCAATCAATCATGGTTTATTTTGTGCAGTAGTTTCAGCAAATGTAAATGCACACACTGACACACATTTAAAAATGAAGCACAAGGAGAAGACGAATATGACCATACGGTCTTCTGAGTCAGCCACCACCTTATCTGCCTGCATATAAGGAAAAAATAAACAATGACACGTTGAAAAGTAAATTACGGTTTCATTTTGTTGCAACATAGAAACATAAAAACTAGCCTACAAAAAATAATAAAACACAAATTATGAAAAACTATCACACACACACAAAAAAAAAACTTACGTACAATGTTCGGAGTTTTAAATTCCATGTATAGGTGTGTAAATTGGTTATACGAATTAGGTTAATTTTGCTGTGAACTGTACCAGAACCGTGACTACCATGAATGATCTGAATAGAATCTATGAGTACTTACTAATCAGAAGTTTCAACCTTTTTTTAAATTGGTAGAAAGAGCATTGCTTTAACTTCTCAGGTACCTTCTCCCATATTTTACCACCAACAAAAGAAAATGACTTTTTTCATTTTCTGTTCTCTTTTTCTTGGAATGAAATAGTTGTGTTTTGATGATATTGAGGTCTTGTGCTTATGTATGAGGGTTGTTACATGAAAATTATGAAATGAGTCTGGTTTGTTTTTTTGATGGAACATGTTATTTAGCTATTTCTAAGTGACAGATATCGTTAATTTTTAGCAAGTTCAGTTTGAAAAATAGTAGGTTGGTATGAGCTAGATGTGGGCTTTTAGATAAGTTTCTTATAATACGTTTGTGCAGTTTTTCGAGAGGATCAAGGGCAGTCTTGGAGGCTAGTCCCCAGGTGGATATACAGTATTGTAAATGTGAATGTACAAAAGAGTAATAAACTGCTTTTAATGCAGAGAAATAAACATAATCTCTTAGCTTTAAAATAGCCCATGATCCCCTGGAAAGTTTTGTGCATAACTGTTTACTATGTAGCTTCCATGTAAGTTTATCATCAAACATTATTCCAAGGTATTTGATTTCACTTACTTGTTCAAGTTTATGCTTCCCTATATGGATATTACGTTCATTTGAAGTATGTGATTTGCGTCTTCCTTTAATTAGCATGTATTTTGTCTTGGTGGAATTTAAAGATGACTTGTTTAATTTCATCCAATTGTTAATTTCCTCTAGCTCCTGGTTGACTTCCTGTTGAAGCGTTTTTATGCAAGAGTTTGATAATGTTGAAACTGTATTATCTGCAAATAATTTGGTGTTAAATTTAGAAATGTATGGAAGATCATTTATATAAATCAAAAATTGTAATGAGCCTAATGTGAAGCCCTGAGGTACACCACATTTTACTTGCTTTAAATTAGATTTAACATTATTTACTATAGTATATTGGTATCTATCAGTGAGGTAGCTAATGAGAAGCTGTAGTGGCAATCAGGGGTGGAAGTACGGTATGGTACGGTACGCTAGTACGTTACGGTACGTACCTATATTCACCCAAAAGTACGTTACGTTTGTACGGTACATGAATAACTTTTGTGTTAGGTACGTTACGCTGTTACGGTACTTATTGCTTGAGTAAGGTACGTGTACGGTAGGAGGTACGTGTCTTAAAAGTTACGTACTAAGCGTACTGAACGTAACGTACCGGTACAATGCTCGTAGTTTTGATGACCAATGACCATTTATTGCAGAAGTTGCCAGGTTACGTGGCATCATGGTGGCATGCCATGGGCGTGGCCTAATACGGTATGAAAGCCATTAAAAACGTAATTTTGACTGGTGCCAGGGTTTCCACTTTCCAGGTGTCTAAATTAAGCAAAAATATCCGTTTTATCTATGATGTCCGATAGGCGACAGCAAGGTACTCGTTCGGACACAACAACTTGACTTGGGTGAGATTTCAACCACAACCTCTCGATCATAAAATATGCCTCTTAGCACCAATTAATTTGATAGCGTTGTCAAGGCGCAATTATCTATTTGCTGATTGAGTTTTGGTAATGTAAATGGTTATGCATTTGCACCAATGTCATTTTGAAGATTTCTAATTTTCGCTAGAATGCCCGAATTATAACTGGCAACCCTGACGGTGCAATCTGTGTCCTGTGATGCCATGCGCTTTCTGCTTTGTGCAGTCCATGCCAATGATTCTTGTCCAGACAAGTTAGACCTGCTGCGTGTATTGGTACTAAGCTGTGCTTGTGCTAACACTAACAAAAATAGGCTTCTATACAGTTGTGAAATAAAAACTACAAGTCTACAATGAGAAAAAGGCTAATTGAATTCCGAATTACAATTGTTAAGTTTTTAAAATCAGTAAGCCTGGTACCATAGGCAGTAGGCTAGGCGCTAGCTAGGCTAGAATGAAGCAGGCAGGAGGCCATAGATACAACCCTGGAGAACGCTGCTTTTTTCAGCATTCTTCCGATAAGCCCTTTAGTTTAAACATATAACCTAGTCCTAGAGAGTAGAGATAGATTATGTAAATCTGTAGGCCTTATTACTGTGTAGTAGGCCTAAACTGGTAAAAGGTGGAGGTAATGTGTACATTACAATCGTCTGTCGCTACCCAGTCATCAGGTCATAATGGTTACTATCACCCGCCTATGCTGAACCCTAAAGTAGGCGACGGTGGATTGCGCAAATAACTGAAAGGTGGTAGGATTATCAAGTAGTTCTACCGGTACTACTACTGGTGCAGCGTATGGTTGGTTGAAGAAGGGGATAATGCGACAATCGTCCGTCATTAGTCATTACCAAATTGTAATAGTTACTTAAACCGTGGTTACTGTTTATGGGTACTAATATTGGCTGCCCCTTTCGAACCCTATTGTAGGCCACAGCTGATTGTGCACATTATTGAATGGGTATAATGTGCACAATTAATCATGATGGTTATAATACTATGTTATATGCCGGTACTTTAGAGTAGACCACCACTGCTCAAATCTAATGCAGCCAACAGCAAACTTTCTTAGCTGTATGGGTGTCAGAGTAGATATAAAATAAAATATCGGATTGGAGCTGGAGTGACAAATAGCCACTTCACTCCACTCGACTACATTACGCACCTGCTCTAGTACTGGTATTTCATAGACTTTTGCTTTACTAGATTTGTTTCATTTCTATCATATAGGGTATGATATGTTTTGCTAACAGGAAAAAATGGCGAGTGCTGCTAAGCGTAAGTTTATTGGAAATAAATATTTTACAATTGTCAATGGAGCGAATGGATTTGGAAAGTGTAATGTTGAAGGTTGCGACTACAATTATACTCCCACCAAAGGTTCTCCTGTACACTCAAAACCTTTAGCCGATCATTTTAAACGAAAGCATTCTGATCTTTATAAAACATGTGAACGTTTACATAGCACTGAGCAGTCAAGTAGTCGAAGTTCAAACCTTGATGAATATTTTCTATCAAATAGCGATATATCCGATACTGACCAAAGCCTGCAGAAATCAAAAACTATAAAGTTTGAAGTTTCACCTGCTCGTATCCAACATTTGGCTATTGAGGCAGTTACAAAAAACGGATTACCGTTCTCGGTATTTGAAAAATCTGCACTGCAGAAAATGTTGCACCTAGTGCTGAGCAAAGTTGGAGTAAGTTTAAATCGCAAACCCTTACGTGAACTCACCTTAAAAATGGCTAAAGAGTGAATCACCAAAATGAAAGAAATGGTCAAAGGTCATTTACTTTCTTTGAAAGTTGACTTATGCACACGTAAAGGTCGTCATTTCATTGGAATCAACATTCAAACTGTTTTGAATGGAAAACTTGAGGTATTTACTCTCTGTGTTAAAGAGATGTTTGTACAATCAACATCTGCGGAAATTAAATCCATGATTATAAACTCACTATTGGCTATATCAGTAGAAGTTACCCAGATTTACTCAGTAACAACCGATAATGGTGCCAACGTACTAAAATCTGTTGATCTTCTAAGCAAAGATTCACAAGCAGCTGAGCAAGAAACCCTTGTCAACATTTTTGTGGAGAATAGTTCTAGTGAAAGTGATGAATTTGATGAAGGTGATGTGGACTACCAAACAGCTGAGGATGAAGCTAATTCCATACACACAGTGGAAGTAATTGTTGATAATGCAATTCAAGACGTTTCTCATCTCTCGTGTTTGGACCAACGTTACAACTTCAGCATCATTTCAATGAGATGCGCAGCCCATACATTGCAGCGAGCCGTCAATGATGTTTTGAAGGAAACAAATTTTCGCAATGTTTTAGAAAAAGCTCGAAAAGTGGTCAAGAAAACTAGAACTCAAAACTTAAGACTTGTTTTCCAAAGAGAAAAACATACGTTGCCAATACTTGATTGCGAAACACGCTGGGGCACAACCTTTCTGATGCTTCAAAGCCTTATTAATGGCAAAGAGTTTCTGATATATTTAGCCCTGACTAATGAAGCGCTGCTGCTGAGTGAAAGCGATTGGTCTTCGATTGAAGAAATGGCAGCTGCATTGAAACCAATGCATCAGCTAACCAAAGTTCTTCAATACAAGTCTCTTACCGCTGGTCAATTACTTGGAGAGTGGGTTAAAACAAGACTTGTTCTGAGTTCAAGTACTGGGTCAACGAGAAATCAGCTTTTACGAGCCATGCTTGCTCGTGAATCGGCTATTATGGAAAATCCTGCATTTCTTGCTGCCGTTTTTCTTGATCTCCGTTACCAAAAGTTATTGACCGAAGATCAAAAATCCATCGCTCAACGTCACGTTTTGAGCGTATGGAAAAAGCTCCAGAGAATGACTTCGGACGAAAGCCATGAAGAAGTTTTGCCTGTAGTGGAAGTTTCTAGCTCAAGTGTGAGTTCCAGCAGTTCTAACGATGTCGAGGAAGAACAACGAGCTGAAAATTTGTTGGAAACTTTACTCAAGGCCAATGACTCTATTATTAGAAACGAAAATGAATCCATTTTTGATGTAATCAGTGATTTTGGAAAAAAGAATCTACTTCAAAAAGATGTGAACATATTGCTTTGGTGGTCGCAAAACGGCCCACCAGAATTGCAAGATGTTGCGTTAACAATTTTGGCTTTACCAGTGACGCAAGTCAGCGTAGACAGGACCTTTTCTGGACTCAAATACATTTTGGATGATCTACGGATGAAACTGAAAAATGACATTATTGATGCTGTCATGATACTTCGTTGTAACACTTGAAGTAACTTTTACATGTTTGATATGATTTCCCTCTACTTTCGTTTCTTTTACATTTTCTTTTATGGGAGCTAGCCGGTTTCTTCACCAGCTATCGCAAAGCTATTCCGTAGGCCTATAGGTGTGCAACATCGGTGCGAAAAAATATTTTAGAAGTTAGCAATATTCTTTCCAGGGTCAATTTGCATTCCTAACTGCTATCACGTCTCCAACTTCATGCATTTATGCTTTCCAGCTTCTAAAATATCATGTAACACTGTACCTATTGGGGGCATCAATTTTCTAGAATGCTTTTTATGTAAACATCGCACGATAATGCTCATGTTGTTTAAATGCTATTTTTTTGTACCGGTAGTGGTTTTAGGGTCGTATGTACCTATGTACCACCGAGTTAACCTGCGGTTAAGTTAAACATGCCCAAACCGTTATGAGTTAACCATTGTTAATTTAACCGCAAGTTAACCACATTGGTGCATACGAGTGATACGACCATTAAACTTTTATCCCCAACTGTAGAAAACGTGCAGGCTTGGGTAGATCATAGGTTAGCTAGCTATGCATTGCATTAAGCAGTTCCGTTAAAACAACTAAGCTTTTGTGTTGAAACTACAAAGGTTTTATGTTTTTATAAGCATACCCTACCAGTGTGTAACTGGATTTTATGTTCTTATAATTTTAATATATTCGTTCCAGAGATGCTTTTTGTGATTTATAATTAGCAGTTGTTTTATATTAACTTTTTGGCGTACGGTAGTCGGTAGCCTACCAAAGAAAGGCGTGCCCCACAAGTGTTATATAGGCCTACTAACTAAGTTCAACAACCTCCTTTCACAAGTTTGTTCACTTTTTTTTCTAGAAAAGGTTTAATCAATTTTAAAACTCACGCACTGGAACGGAATCTGGCAAATGCGTAAAAATTAAAAAAATAACAAATCATAATACACTATGATTAACTTCGCCTAATCTTTAAAGCTTAGTGGATAGAGCGTCTGCGTTTGGAGCTGTAGACTCAGGGTTCGATTCTGAGTCGGGTCAAACCAAAGACTCTAAAATTGGTATTCACAGCTGCCCTGATTGACGCTCAGCATTGAAGGGACAGTGTGGAGAGCAAGCCAGTAGCCCAGCAACTTCACTTGTGTCGTCGGGAAAAAGCACTTAAAGGGACTCTCCCATATTTGAGTGGTAGGCAGGTGGCAGCTTGGCTCGAAAATTGCAAGGTTCCTTGGCTGTCTCCTGGCTGAGGTAACTCCTCAGCAAATAATAATAAAACAATAACGTTCTAAAATGATTATTAAAACCACAAATATTTTTGTGTGTCCACTATCCAGGACCTTAACGCTGAAGTACGAAGAGGTACGGTACGCAAAAAATCGTACCGTACCGCGATACGGTACGTACGTACGTTACGCTTGGAAATTTCGAGGCTAGTACGTTACGGAAGTTCGGTACGTATTTATTTTTCGATTTGTTACGTTACGTAATTACGGTACGACACATTTATTTTAGTACGGTTCATTAACGTATCATGCGTACTGTAACGTACTTCCACCCCTGGTTAAGGGACATAACATGACGAACAACACATACACTAAACCCTTCGCTCTTCCGCTTGTGCCGAGCGCCTGGCGCGAAAGCTGCGAATACTATTTTTAAAGTCTTTAGTATGACCCGACTGGGAATAAAACCCCAGTCTACCGGCTGCCAAGTCGACGCTCTTAACCGATACACCAAGCGCCGGTTTTCGGATCCCCCTAAAGTCGTTTTTGTTACTTAAGTTGCTTGAAATAACTTTACCGCGAAAAAATTGCGCTTGAAAAAGTGACGAAATTTGGTGTACTCTCCCTGAAAAAAATTCTGAATACGCCGCTGACATGAAACATTTTGAAAGGATTTATTTACGCCCGTTTCCGGGTCTAAACGTCTTTATATTTAGTTAACATTCAACCTAATTTATAATCAAATCCCCTCCACCAAAACTTTCTGGATCCGCTCCTGCCAAGGGCCTCTCATTCTCAAGTGAAAGGCGCAAAAATAAGCCTTAAAAACGTTTTTTCTTCGCATAGGTAGCGAAATGTTGGAGTAGAGTTTGCTTGCAGCATTATTTTAGTTGGTTTGGAAGGGACCTAGTTAAACAGACTACTAAACCTTGTTAAAACTGAGGAATTTTAAAGGCTCAAAACGCACAAAAAGCCTCCAAAATAAGGTGAAATTCCGCAAAATTTTCTGGGGGGGCATACCACCATACCCCCCTAGCTTGGCATCGCTCCTTCGGGGCTCGCTCTTTTGCATCACCATTCAAGAAAAATTTCTTAGGGGGCCCCGAAAGATGATTTCGGGGGGGGGGGGGGCGGCATTGCCTAGTTTTGGCTCTGCCGGTAACCATGTATGCGATGATTTCACGGGCAATAAATTGGCAACCATTGTAGCCCACTTTACTCACTCAGACACTGCACAGCCATGGAGTTGCACCAGTTGACCAGTTAATATGGGCTACTACTGGTACTCTTTACCAGTGAAAGAAAACTGTATGCGTAGGCTATCACCAATGACAGACTGGCAGGTAGGCTTTTCAGGCTACCGGTGTGTGATACTACTCTGGAATGGTAGGACAGACTGGCGGAGACACATACGAACAGGCCTTTTATTTTACGGCCTACCCAGCTATAGACTACTGCTTAGTTACCATAGCCTACAGCATCGTAGAGTTACCGGTACTACAATTCACTTATGAAATATACAGCAGAAACCTACCATACCGTAGTCTACTAGGCTGTGGTTACTGAATACCGGTTACTACCGTAGCCTACCAATGCTTCTTTTGTTGCTTAGCACGCATTTTGAGCAAAATTACAATTCTCAAAACCTTAAAAAGTTGCCAATATGAAGCAATTATGCCAAAACAAGTACACTGGTACCGGTACTGCAATTTGCCCACTCATTAGCTCAAAATCAGTTCTCTTCTTTCCTTCCGTCATTACGTTGAGATAAATATTTTTTATCTCAACGTAATGACGGAAAAACCAAGAAAGTCTCTTACGTTCCGTCACCGCCAGCCCACATTTTTTTGGTGTGAATACCCTAACGTAGTCGTAACGACCGACGCAACGGTAACGTTGACGGAAACGGCTTCGGTTGTATTGTTTTATTGCAGTTGGCAATAGTTCAGTGTTTTAATAAGTGTTATTTTTTTAATACCGGTACCAAGTTAACAACCTTATATTACAAACGCTTTCACAATTCTTCTTTGGTTTTTGTGAGGTTTATCTGCTCGCGCTACTCTACATGGCCTGGTTTAATGGAAAGCTATTAGGCCTATGGTTTTCTCCCAGAAGAGTTAAGCAAAGGCAATGCCCAGGCGAGATTGATGTACGCCAATTGGTATTCATTTTTTCGATATGAGGCCGAACGAGATTTAATAGTGTCAGAAACTCTGATTTATCCAATCTTAAATATTTAATAAGAGCATCGTTGTCTTTCAACAGTGATGGTATTAGACGATGATTTTGACTTTGGGTCCTGTTTAAAAAAATTCCTCTGGTCCAACATCTGTAAAAGTTACATGAAATTGCTATTTCCGGTCAGCGTATTATTAACGTTGTGTTTGTAATTGTTTTTGTATTTAGTTGCGCATTTATCCTCCAATTACGAGAAAGCGATCAAAGTGCCATATAACGAGCTCGCTTATTCAACAAAAAATTTAACAGTAATTGAGAGAGACTGCGAAGAGAGCCTGCGCTCTTGTAGTCTGCAGGCACCCGGCATTAATCTTAAATGCGATCGGCTCCAGCTGAGAATTGAACTCGTCACGTAGGATTTGTCACCTGTGCGCTGTCCGCTAGGCCATGTCATGATCACAGTCAAGGCCGAATCTACCAATACGCTAAGCAGGCTGAAGTCTTGGGCTTCAGAGAAATAAGGGACTTCGACACGAACAACGAAGACCTTTTTTTTGATCGTCCATCAAGATGTTTTTTGGGGAGAAATCGACCATCATAACCATTATACGTACTTACGTAGCGATGAGTCTGATTATTAATCACTGCGGCCTCATTGATCAAATGGCCTAGGACCTCTCCAGTAGCGAGAAATTATAAAGGGGGGGGCATAATATAGTCTTCGAATATACGTGACTTGGAATCAAACCAGAGTCTACAGCTGCAGAGGCTGACGGTTTTACCTCTTGGCTAGAAATGGCATGGGCCGCTAACGAGCAGTTAACCAGTCTGTTTATTGGTCCGCTAACGGCCCAGTTCCATCACTTATCTTTAACTGAGCCGTTAACGAGCCGCTACCAATTTTTGAAAGCGCTTTCATTTTCACTATTCCTCTAAAAGTGATTAAAGATTCATAAAAGAATGGGCTTTGGGCGGGCCGGGCTTTATTAGCCGGGTCGGTTACCGATACTGGGAAAAAGGTTTCGGGCCGTGGGCGATCCGGGTTGCAAAAAAGTCAGCCCATGCCATCTCTACTCTCGGCCATCTAAGTAGGTCCAAGTGCTCATATCGGCGGTCCTTTCCTAAACGATTCTTCGCAAAAATTCTTTAGTTGCACTAGATGAGCTATCGCAACAGTGGTGAGAGTAGGTTACCTGCGACGACGTTGTTGCCAGCAATGCATTGAACTCAATACCAAATGATGATGGTATAATGCTCCTATTACGGACTCCTCCATTGTAAAAGTACCTGCAGAGAATAAAAAGTTCCAATTTATTTAAACTAAGAAATCCAACTAGACTAGCTCTATAGAGTTAGGCTAGATACCAGAACTAGGCCTATGACTACGCAGGCGGCATATCGCCCACCTTTGAAGGGTAAACAAGAGGTCAGTAACGAACTATGATAGGTAGCCTAGAGCAAGTATGTCGGTTTTCCGCGATAGAAGGATAAGATGCAACAACTAACTGATTTACCTTAATTTGCACGGTTGACTAGTTTTGCGACTGAGATTGTTCTGCTTGAATTGCTAGCTCATGATCCTGAGAAGCCTACGCGATGTCAATGTTTTGCATACACTTACCAGGAAAAACGTGATTATTCTACATTGTGCTTTAATATGACATCATAAATAGCCTACTTTGTTTGTGTTGTGAAATCTGACTTGGTTTAAGCCTTAAAGTCTATTTTGAAAAAACTTACGTACAAGACAACGTCCGACAGTTCCGAACGAATATTATCGCAGAAAAATTCACGTAGGTGTTTGCATCCAACAGTTTCATGCAATTTTTTCGCACGAAAATCGCATCGTATTCTATGTAAACACATCTTCATGCATATTTGTGCGATTTTTGATGAAGGAATCTGACGGATATGTCTTTACACAAAATGCGATTGCGTCCGATTTTGCTTCTACGTACCCTCGTTTGAAACCTACGCACGTATTTTGATACATTTTCTTACGTAATTATACCTTTTCTCTTTGGCTTTCTTAACCTTATTAAGACTGGGCTTTTTTGAGACCTTAGCTGCCTTTGTCATTCTTATTCGACTTCATAGGCTATAGGCTAGTATGTTAAAGTTGTAACGGCAGCACCATAACTCATAAAAACCTGTTTAAGTTGGCTTCTAAAACTAGCTGACCGTCTGACGTATAACCAAGGATTTCATCGATCTGGCACCCAAAATAAGGACGACTGGAAAAATAATTTAACTGCCTGGGTATTATTGAGCCAAAGATACAACACCTTCCCATCTAACATTGACAACCTGAAGAACTAACAATGCTTTATGCCTATCTATGCCTTACTTCTTTGTGTTCCGAACAAGATTGTGTTGCTTTTATGATGTCACAATAAAGCTTTGACGGTAAGACAAAAAATTATGCCAGACAGATAACACAAAGCTTGGTTTATGAAGTCCAAATAGTAGTAGTAGTAGGAGGATTTTTTATTTTTACCCATAAAACAACGCCATCATCAACACAAAAAACAGCTTGGTTAAAAATAAGGAAACAGCGACAAAACGTTATACGTTGAACATGCTCAAGATAAAAATACAGAGCTAAAGCGTTTAAAAAAAAAATTAGCACGGTCGCTGCACCTAAAAAAACAACACAAAAACAGAAAATATAAAACAAAACATACACATTACACAAGCAGTGCAACCTATAGATTTTCATGCCATTAAACCAAGAACCTTCTGTATTAATAATACTACTAGTATGCAAGTTCTTATTAAAAATAAATCATCCTCAATTGTCCCTTCCGTTCGGTAGTCTACAGACTTCTCTTTTAGCAATACAAAATTTAATTTCTGTCCATATAATGTCCAACTCGTAGTATGCTATTCCGGAATATAACGCTGCTTCGTCTTGTGATTCTCTACAGTTTTCTTCTAATGATTTGTCAATTCTTACTACATTAATTCCACCGAATTCAGGTTCTGAAAAAGAAAAAAAGACGGAGCAGTATGCGTTCTCGATAAAAAAGGAAAAAAGTCTTAACAAGTGGAGTGGGAGTTATTTTTGGTTGAGGGAGATAATATGCGAACGAATATGCTTGCGGAAGTTTCGATACGATTTTAGCCGCTTTATATCAAGGGGAATTTTGTTCCAGATTAACGGTCCCTTATATTTCATTGATTGTTTCGTAACATTTATTCTACAAAATTTAGGTTAGAGATTAGAGCTACTTCTGGTACTTCTAGTGATATTTTCTGCTGAACTATTTATGCTGTTGGTTTGAAAAAAATCATCGAAACAAGGTGGCAAAAGGCTTTTATTATATCTCTTCATAAAGCAAGCTATGTCAAATTCCAACGTTTGCTCAACAGACAATAAGTGACTTTGCACCATTACTTGTTTGACTGAATCTCTAAAATTCAATCCATTAATTAGCCTTATAAATTTATTTGCTGAACGTTGTAAATTTAGTATGACAGTTTTATTTCCGAAACACCATGTCGTTACACAATAGGAAATATGGCAGTTAAACAGAATGATACAACATAGTGAGAGCACTGCGATTAAGGTATGATGATATCTTTCTAACAACACCCAAGCTTATGCGAAGCCTTTAAAGTACTGTATCCATGTGAGGTTTCCAACTTAAATTTTCATGAAGAATTACACCTAAAAACTTGCTTGAGGTTACCCTGTTGATGCGTTTGTTTCTTATAAGTAAGGTGAGGTTATTGGAAGGGAGCTTAGAATTTGTAGTTCTAAATACTACATGGTTCGTCTTTTCAACGTTTAATGACAGCTTGTTGGCAATGAGCCAATGATAAATATTACATAATTGCTTGTTTGCACAATCATATATTGTTTCATAGTTTCTTCCAGTGAAAAATATATTCGTATCGTCTGCAAACATTATCATATCACCAGCGGCTATGCAATTGTGAAAGTCATTGACATAAATTAGAAATAAAAGGGGACCTAATATTGAATCTTGTGGAACTCCAAATTGAATTGATTTAACTTGGGAGAAAGCGTTTTGTTGCTCAACCATTTGAGTTCTACCACTTACATAACTTTGAAACCAATTATTGGCTAATCCTCTAATGCCACAATGTTTTAACTGATGTAAAAGTATGTTATGATCTATAATATCAAAAGCCTTGGAAAGATCTAAAAATACACCCAAAACTTTCTTGCGATTTTCAAACGCTTCAACTATGTACTCAGTAAGCAAGGTATTAGCAAGACTAGTGGAATGATTCTTTCGAAAACCAAATTGCAATTTAAAAAAGAAATTTTGTTGGGTCAAAAACGAAGTTACACGACGGTGCATTATTTTTTCCAATACTTTTGACATTACTGGAAGCAAACTAATTGGCCTATAATTATTCACTTCAGTTGGGTTACCTTTTTTAAACACTGGAACGACTTTCGCAATTTTAAAAGCTGAAATATATTCTCCACAACTTAAAGAAAGATTAAAGATATGAGCTGGAGCTTGTAGTATGTTATCAGGGGTACTTTTCAGAACTGATAATGGGATTTCATCAATTCCACTGCTGGATTTTGATTTTAATTCTAGTAATATATTTTTTTACTTCCAACAGAGATGTAGGGTTTAAGTACATGGAATCAGCAGAGGATGTTCCGATATATTTCTTAAAATTATGCAATGAAGGGGGAAGATTGTCAACCAACTTGCTGGCAATGCTTGCAAAATGAATATTAAAGTGATTAGCTATAGCAAGAGAGTCAGAAGTCAGTTGGTTACCTACCACAAGGGAAGAACAGGAAGCTACTTTTCCTTTTCCAAGCAATTTGTTTATAGTTTTCCAAGTTGCTTTCATATTAAATTTGTTTTTTTCAAATAGCAAGGCATAATAATTACTCTTCTTTGCTTGTAAGGTGTGGAAATATACATTTCGAGCCATATTGCATTTTGCTTTAAGAGTTGGTGACTTTTTGTGAATAAATTTTTTGAACAATTTGTCTTTGTTCAGCATAAGCTGGTGCAACTCATCATCATACCATGGTTTATTAAGTTTAATATTGTTTGGAGGAAAAGCGTTTAATGGGAAATTTTGACCAAAAGCTTGAGAGTAACTTTCCATTAAAAGTTCAAAAGCAGAATTTGGGAGAGTTTCATTTAAAATTAAGCTAATGTCTATATTTTCAAGTAGACTGTTAAATTTATTTATATTTGTTGATGAAAAACATCTGCTTAAACTTGGAGTGGAAGATTTTGGCTGATTTTCGTAATTGAGACACATAAACACAGGCAAATGATCAGATATGGGACTGGTAATAATACCGGATTTAATGGATTCATCATATATATTAGTCCACATATGATCCAACACTGATGCGGACAAATCAGTTATACGCGTTGGCTTGTTTATCAAGGGAGAGTAACAGTTTTCAAACATAATTTCAGTGAAGTTATTAAAATGCTCATTTTCACAGTTAGCTAAATCATAATTTAGGTTTCCAGTGATGATGCATTTTTGGTTAAATTTAACAAGATCGAGACAATTTTTCAGAGTACTTACAAAAATTTCATTACTTTGAACATCACTGGATGGCGATCTGTACAAGCAGCCAACTAGTAGAGTTTTGTTGCAGAATTCAATGTTAATAAACACGGATTCAAATAGTTTTTCTTTCATGATAGTTAAATTATCAATTATTGAAAAGTTAATGCTACTCTTAACATAAATGCCAACTTCACCTCCCATAGACAACTTCCTACAATTTGATACAAAATTGTAACCACACAAGCTATTGTTAGGGCCAGAAGCATATGATCTTGTCCATGTTTCAGTAATGGAAATTATATCGGGTTTCAATCCATGCTACAAATTAGTGCCTCAAGTTTGGAAAAATTTTGCAAGTTAGCAAGAGATCTCATATTGACACACATTACAGAAATAGATGTTGAAGTGTTGATAATGCTAGGGATTTAATTGAAGACACATCGACATACTGCTCATCAATATTGCTAAATGAAGGTTTTCTAAATCTTCATCACTTGCATCCACACAAAGATTATTAAATACTGTATTCAAATGAGTAGCATCCAAACCCAAGCCGGATAGATTAGCTGCATGACTACTACTGTTATTGGGGCTACAGGAACAGCAAAATGACTCTTTTTTAGGTTCTGAGTGCAATGGGCTATAACTACAAGATGATATATTAGCACATTGATTATGAAATGAATTATGAAGGGAGCAGAGTTTACATTCGGTTGATTTTTGCTTTGTTTTTATAATTTTTTGACAATTACCACACAGCAGCTCGGAAAAGGGCATGAAAAGAACAAATAGGCTACAGGTTTAGAAAAATAATAAACAAACAGTCAAGCTACACAATGCAAAACTAAGTTAAGCTTAAATTTCAAAATAATCAGTATTTTCATTTAGGCTAAGGGGCTAAAAGTGAAAGAGCAAGTCTCGGGGACTTCTGTATGTGACGTAAGTTGATTGAAGCTGGTTAATGGTCGAGGTTACAACTTAATAGTTTACTTTGCTGCTTTGCTGGAATCAGGAAATCTTAACCTATTAATGTCACAAAAATCATCAATAAGATGCTTTCGTCCCATGAATTTGCAGAACACGGATCCTTTAAGTGTCCTTACATTTTTGAACCCTAATGATTCTCTGGTTTGTTCCACTAAACGAAGTCGCCTATTGGTAAGAGATTCAGTGAGAGCCAATTTGGAGTCCGACTCCTGCCTGGTTTTCAAATTGGACTTGTGATTAAACACCATGTACCGCACCGTAAGTCTAACAAATTTAATTATGATGGGATTTTAATTTTTAGCTGAAGGCAGAACATGACTAATATCAATATCTTAATGAGTTAGTTCAGATGGCAAGTTTAGTCTGGAATTTAAAGTATTTAGAACAAAACTTTCAAATACCTCATTAGTTGCTTTTACAGGAACATTTTGGCAGCCATGCAGTATCAAACAGTTACTGCGACTGTACTGTTCCAAATCGTCAATTCTTCTTTCATTGATGGAGACCTTATGAGCAAGTTCCCGAACAGTTCCCTCAATTGAAGATATCATTTCAGAAACCTCTTCCAAGTGCTTTCCCTGAACATCTATTGTTCTTGCAAAAGAATTACTAGCAGCAGTATCTTGTTCTTGATTTTTTAAGTACAACTTTTTGTATTCTTCTTGTTTATCACTTACCTTTTTTAGGGCTTCCCAAATTTGTTTCAATTCCTGCGAGGCCATTGCGTACCAAAATAATGTAGAATAAATAAATATTACAGTAGTATTGAAGGGAGGTACCAGTAGATAAAGATCCAAGTGTGATTTCAGTGAACAGCAGCAATTATTTAACAATTGAATTTGTTTAACCTTTAACCAAATTTCTCTACAAAACCTTACTCAAGCATCCAACAGCCTTATTCAAATAGAATCAAATAAAACCAAATAAGACAAAATAAGGACGCAACCCCAAAATAAGGACATTCCTAAAAAATAAGGACAACGATATTTTCCAAGATGTAGACTCTCAAAATAAGGACGAATCTTTGAAATAAGGGCGGTTTGGAATCCCTGCGTATAACTGGTGCGTGAAGAATACTCGTTTTTATTAAATTCTAATTCTTAAGAACACTTTCTGGTTCCACAGAGCAAGCGTTTACTGGACTACCGGCAAATGTTTTACCTAAAATCGTTTTAACACTTGAACTACTGGCTGTTTTTTGTGCGCTATTAAGCGTCACAAATTATTAAATTAAAATGACAAACGGTCCAGCACAGAGTGACATGACATGGGAAAAAGCTGAAGAAAAGTATTCAAGAAAATCATCAATCCAATTGGCTATAACCGGAACTTGAAAGAACAATTGAAGTATAAAGTAGGCCTTACTAAAATTCTAGTATGTCATAAATTTGAACTTTCTGGCCTGGTCTACACTAGAGGGACACGAAGCGTCGCCATGCGCCAAATTTTAGTTGTTTCATTATGACGCAATGAAGCTGCGTCGTGCATCGCATCGCCCCGTGGAGCATGGTTGAGCTGATGCTTTGTGAAGCTTGGTATCGCTCGGGAGTATTTCGTGGAGCAGGTAGCGCAAGAATGTAGCTCCACCGTCCGCCATTTTTTCAGGTCTCGTATAGGCTAGCGTTACAGGGTAAGGTAAAATGTTTTTGTGAGATGTGTAAGAGCTTTGTAAAACTAATTTTGACAAGGTACCGGTATTAACTTATTCATTATTAGTTAGTGAAATATCTTGAATATTAAAACGTACCGGTAGTTAGACTAGCAAAAAATTAGGTGTGAGCAGTGATAACTTTTTGACCACAGTCCCTCAAACTGCAGTTTTTTGCCATCAATTGTAAACTTAAACATGAGAAAGTGTGAGAAAGTAGCCTACCACTGAAAGTTTAGTCTTTAAAGAAATTAGTACGAAAATCAGAATTGCCTCTCCAACAAGTAGTTAAACGTTTAGATGAACAAAATTTGTTTTCTTGTCCCCAAATTCAAGAAAGTTGTGATTTTAAACTTCGAAAGGAGCATACAGATGGGCCTATATCCCATGATTATGTTTTGTATGATCAATTTGGAGAATTGTCCACACAATCTGTAACATTAGCTACTAACAAAGCTAATAATTGCATTAAAGTTAAAAGTGGTATTGCTTTGCTTCAGAACATTTTGCATTTTAGGAGAGAAAACAGGACTGTTTTAGTAGTCCAAAAGTGCTTGCTGTTGTCGGATTATTATTCTTATCCTTTAGCTTCATCCAAACTTGGAATCTATGTTGCCAAGCATTTGAGTGAAGTAAGTAAGTAAGTAAGCGTTTATTTGTTTGCTTGAACATCTTAAAAACACAGCACAGTCGGTGTAGATCGCACCAAACAGCACATTTAAAATCATAGGTCATCAATATAATTAATTGGTTATTACAGATTACAGATATTGAAGTTGTTACATTTAAGTTGTTGTCCAAACAAACAGGACAGCGAAAGACCAAGCTCTGGTCATCATGTCAAAGCTGCCCTAATGCTTATTAAGTTATAGCAAAACATATTTTAATAACGAAAAGCACAGGAAGAAACACAAAAATAACAATAGCAAACAGAGACTGCAATATTTAGTACTCAGCAATCAATGATCTTTTGATATATCTAAAAAAAGAACGTTTAGATAATTTTTTTATATCCAAAGGTATCTTGTTCCAAATTTTTACGTCGGCATAAATACATGACAACTGCCCACTCTTCGTAACAACTCTTTCCAAGTAATAGCCCTCTGAGGCAATAGATCTGGTATTATATGAATGCTGTGTACTTCCAGATTTAAAGTAGTTATCAAAATTTTCTGGAAGCATGCGATGATAAAACGAATGCATAAATCTTGCAACTTCTAGTTCAAAAATGTCATTTATTAACAAAATATTCATAGATTTATATAGGGTGCACATTTGTACTTTATCCTTAAGCTGTTTGAAGTTCATTATGCGGATAATTTTGTTCTGCATAATTTGTAATTTTTTCAGGGAAGTTTTGTTTGCACTGCCCCATGCTAAAATTCCATATTTAAGATGTGGATAAACAAAGCTAAGTATTGAGTGAGTATAAGTGAAAGTATTCAGTTTTTGCCTTTTGAAGATTTTGAAGGAAAATGTTTGTTGCTGCCGTTAGAAAATCATAATGTTGTTTTTCCTTTGACTCATTCCATTTAGTGTGTAGACTAGACTTCCAAAAAGTGTAAATCTGTTATACAAGTATGTCTAGCAATTCTGGTTTTGTGATTGTGTCGTTTGTCAATGAAGATGGAGCTGTTGCCATTGTACCATGCTCATGGCTAATTCATGGAAGTCAAGTTTTATGGCCAGCAGCAGAATTAAAAGGCCACATCAACCGTATGGTGAGGGAAGAGGTTATGCCACAACTGGACTGGCAAGCTCTACCAGTAAAAGTTTTTTGGAAAAGAAGCAAGTGGGAATGCAATATTTAGAAAAAAAACTAAATTTTGATTTTATATCGTCCTTGAGCATGATTTCATTTTTAGTATTGATTTGCGATTGTTCTGACTTTAAATTTGAGCTACCGGTTTAGCAAAACATATGATATAATTCAACCATGATTATGCTTCATGCTCTAGAGGATGCCTGAAGGCTATATGACGCTGAGGTATACAAAGTCAGTTAAGGACCCTCTTCCATCTAGTCTTAAGTTGTTATTGATTAGGTTTCGATAATCGCATAATTTATTTCCATATATAGTTTTCGAAAAACAAACTGCACGTTATGCATGCATGTAGACAGGCGTTGTAAAAACTTCATTCTTGTTTAATGATTTATTTTTCACACGTTCTTAGATACGTATGAGAGTATTCGACCTTTGTTGAAGCATGCAGAAAGTGCATCGGATATGGGGAGTGATCTTGAAACGAGAAAACGAAAAATACGGTGAATTGATATATCTGAATAACTGTGAAGTAATCATAAACTGTGTTAACTTCTTAGAGGAAATATCGTAAATTCAGCTATTAGTGACAACCTTAATCACTACAAAGTTCCAAGTGTTTTTTCTGATGTAATTGCTATTTAAATATTTTCTCTTGTGTAAATGAATCAATTTCTCGGCCATCGTCATTACTACTAGCAGACCTGTAGCATTAGATGTAGTTTGTGCAACGCCATGAAATACTTTTAGACCCCCAAATCGTTTTCGAATCCACAGTGAAAGTGATGAAGAAGTTGCACCTATCACTCCTAAGGCAAGGAAATACCGAGGCAAAGTCCGATCAGCACCGGTTCTACCACCATCTCCTGTAAAAGCGCCTGCAGATATGTGCAGTGATGTTGCAGGTGGGATTCTTTTGCTATAGACATTAGCTTTTATGGCTCTGCACAGCGGAATGTCTGCCCCTCCTCCTAAATGCGCTATTGAAGACGAATGGGTTTGTTGGGAAGATTAGCCTCCCGGTACTAACCATGTATCCCCTGTTACTATTCTAATTCTATGCATTCCATGAGCAATGCTTACGGTTGCATAGCACCAATCTTTTTTTTTCAATCTCCTTACGACGAGAAATATAGAAAGGAAAAACAGTAAAACTGCTTAAGCACTTTGCCCAGGCGAGGACTAAAGTTGTGTGCCGCTAAAATTTAATTATTTTTTAGATGACCTACCTGGCCCTAGCTCTGCATTAGCAGGCCCTCAAGTGGCTCATCGAAATGGTAAGTACATTTCGATAATCACGCATAGACTCAGTCATTGCCATGTGTTGTGAGCGGCTAAAAATGTTTTTCTATTTATCTCTATAGGTGATCTTCCTGGCCCTAACTCCCCCAGCGGTTCAATAGCCTGTCCTCGGGTAGCCCCATTAATTAATACTTGTAATGGTAAGTACATTATAATAATCACGCATAGACTCAGTCATTGTCATGTGTTGTGAGCGGCTAAAAATGTTTCTCTATTTATCTCTGTAGGTGATCTTCCTGGCCCTAACTCCCCCAGCGGTTCAATAGCCAGTCCTTGGGTGGCCCCATTAATTAGTACTTGTAATGGTAAGTACATTATAATAATCACGCATAGACTCAGTCATTGTCATGTGTTGTGAGCGGCTAAAAATGTTTCTCTATTTATCTCTATAGGTGATCTTCCTGGCCCTAACTCCCCCAGCGGTTCAATGGCCAGTCCTCGGGTGGCCCCATTAAATAATAATGGTAAGTACATTTTAATGCTCGCTCACGCATAGACTCGGTCTTTTCCTGCTGTTGTGAGCGACTGAAAATTATCTTTCATTGTACTTAATATGCTTGAGTTGCTTGACCTATACTGAGCGTGTGTGTCGTTTATGATTTTCTAGCATGCTTGAAATTGTTGAATACAGGACATGCATGTAATTGTACTTACAGGTAGGAAAAACAGACGTTTGAATAGCACAGCAGTTGCTCAGCTATCACGTAAGTAGTATTGATTGATTTCTTTGATTTTACTTTAAAAAAAAAATGACCGGGTGGTGCCGTACGCACGTCATTGCTTCAGCGACGCTCTTTCCTCCCTCACGATTCGAAATATCTTCAACTCAACTCTCTCCAACTTTTCTTTTATCATTGATTAGACTTTCTTCGCTTTCGCTGCCCACTCGCTTCAAGCATCATTGCTTTAGAATGTTATCATCATCCCTCCTAACATCACAAAAATATTAATTTGTAAAATTGATGCGTTGATGCTGTTTCGTTTACCATTAGTTAACAAGAGGTGTTTTATGTTTTAGCTTTCGAAATGCATGTGCTGACTTCACTGGATGAGCTGCACCAGCAGCAAAAAATCATGACCGCATCTCTGCAGCAAATCATGAGGCGGTTAAAGCAGTCACCCGAAGATGTTGAGCTTCCATCCAATATCAAACTTCCTCTTAGTGAAATGGAAGAAATAGATGCGGTGGAAGAAGCTCTTGAAAACGAGCAAACAAGAAAGATAATGGTAAGTTATTTATGCACAGAATTAATATTTGCCTTTACCCGAAACTATTGCTAGAAATTGTAATTCTATTACCACTGCATCACGTAAAATTACTGAGGTAGCAATAATGATTATAATTGGGGATTAGGTTTATTTATGCTGCTGCTGCAGTCACTGACACAGTGACACGTCCGCATTATTTCAACTCTTCGGCTTGCGTTCATTTGTAAGGAAAGATATCCGTAACAATATCTGTAGAGCAGTGCAGCGTGCATCACACTGCGCAGCGCATATATTGCTGTGGTCAGTTGCAAAACATAGCTAGTAGAAACAACTTTCACAAAACTATTAGCTAAGTAACAAATCAGTTTTAAATTTTTTTAGGTAAGCTTCTTAGCTAGCGTCGGTGGAAGATCGGTGGAGGAAACGGTCAGAAGGATTCTGTCCAAATTAATCGCAAACCAGTTGGCAGCTAAATTTAATTGGATGGGAAAGGGATGGAAAAGAGGGTTCCACGACCTAAAGTTAAATAAAGTTGTCCAAGGTATTTATTGTTGGCTACCCTTATTATTTGTTTTTGGCTTTGCTTTGTCGACCAGATGAAGGTGAAAAGAACGCTCCATTTTTGAGTCGAGGTTCCTCGCAATATGGAACTCCTCGCTAGTGTATTTTTCATGGTAGATAAATGAGACTTTCCATCTTCTCCACTCTGCTCCCTGAGTAGGCAACCGGTCTTGCCTTACGATTTACTGAGTGCCAAACAACGAAAGATTTACAGAACAGTTTTTGGACTTGTTGAGATTCGCACTCGATCCGCTTTTGCTTTGGGATCATTACGCTTGTTCCAACATGTACATTTTTTCAATAATTTGATCCTTTAAAAAGCCAGTTAATGTCCTTATTTACGTATGTGTTACGATTGTGGTTATTGTTTCAGCCGCTGCACGTAAGAACATCATATTAGAAAATGTGACAGAGGCTAGGATTGGTGAAATCACTCGCGATTGGTTTAAATACGCGAGAGATAGAGATGAGGGAAGGAAAAGACGAGAGACTGCCTCCCAATCTGGAGAGAAGATTTAGGCATGTTTTTTTGCGATAGACTTGCGTGTTATTTGTGTTGTGCTGTTTTTCGTTTTTTGATTACGCTGGTGTTATTAAAACCCACTTTTCTTTATTCTGGAGCGCTTTTTTAATGGTCACGTGTAAGCGAACGGTAATATATTTGGTAATTCTGTAAACAACCTTAGCCAGAGGTGGGTGAGACGGTGGCAAAGCAACGTTGGCAAATGGTGGTTTAAGCGGTGGCTCACCGTCGATTTGTAAGGTTGGTCGTACGTTGGGCCAACGGTGTTCAACGTGGGCAAAATTCGTTGACCCAACGATGAGCCAATGGTGTTTAACGTGAGCAAAATTCGTTGAGCCACCGTTGGGCACATGACGTTGGCCCGACGTTGAAAGCCAACGTGGTGCCAACGAATTCAGTCAGGTTGGGCCAACGTTGGGCCACCACCTGAATTGATTGGACAATGGATAATGTACCAATACACCAATGTTAGCAGCAGAAGAGTAACATGCAGGATTATTTCATTAGATGTTGAATACATTATTACGTTGAGGCTTTTTCCTGACAAGATAAATAGCATATTGTTTTTATATTATGAAGAATTGCGGAACTTGAAAAAGAGTTTCAAGATAAAGGTGTAAATGTGAGTGACAATTTGGCTGGAATCTTAGAAAGTGTGCGGCAGGCTGAGCCAAAAAATGAATTTTTAGTGGAATGGTGGAGTAATCAAAAGAAGTTACAGTCAATTAGAAGTGATTATGGAAGGCGATATTCACCATCTATCATAAGGTAAAACACGAGGCTTAATGTTGGAGCGATAGATATTGAAACTTCAGAGATCAAAGTGATACAACTTGTCAATTTCAATAAAGTTGGTTTGAAACTATCGAGTGTTTTCGTTCAGTAGAAACAGATCCACTTGAGTGTGTAAAGTAAAAGTTCTACGTAACTCCTTACCTCCCACTTCACCAATTTTGTTATATTTTGTTTTTTGACAGGTTTTGTCTACAGTTGCATGCTAAATCTCCTTCGGCGTACGAATTTATAAAAAAACTCCGTCTGGAACGAAATAAATTTGGTTCTGTTGCAATGGGACTGTAACCGGATGTACTAAGCCGAATAAAAAATAATGTAACACAAGAACTAGGATGTGCCGCAGGAGATCACCAGAAAATGGCAATTTTAGCTTTCGACAAGATGACCATAAAAGGTATGATGCTAATATGTACTAACTATAGAACATGTTAGGTTTTAGGGCTTGTTGTGCTAGCATCTCCTTTATCGACAGCTTGTTTATGCAGTGTTAGAAACGAGTGGAGATATTTTTGAGTTATTTCTGCGCGACATACATTGCTTAGCAGGGCTTTTCAAGTTAGTGATAGTGATGTAACCTGCCGCTTTCAGAAAACCTTGCTTATTCTTCGGCGAGTGGAGAGATAGCTGGCTATGTCGATTTTGGTGATGCCGAGCTGACAAATCTTTCTTCAGCAAAAGACTCTTTGGCAATTCATATGCTAGCTGTGTTTATGAGAGGTTGGTAGCCAACATTTTGCTTTGCTTGAAAAGTACTGATTTTTTTTATAATTTTGTGGAGGTGCGGATTATTAAAACATTTGGTGTAGCGAAGAAGCAAAGTTGTAAGCGGATTGTGGTGCTTTACCTGTTGTATGGCTTTAACATGGAAGGCAATTGCAAAAAATGTTTTTGCCTTACGAATCGAGTTTTTGAATTCCTCTACCTGTAAATACTGCGCAATCATACATTGAACAATTACTTAGTATTTTGCAGTAAGTTATGACTGTAATCGAATTTTGTTTAGGAATTACGAATAAAAATTTGGATGGTGTCGTTGCTTTTTATGCCACAAATGGGGGTCTGAGCTGTTTTTTATTGTGACGGATCTTCTAGTTAACATACCATTTCATACTTCTTGCATTATCTCTGGATTGGTTTGTAAGTAAAATGTTACAACGTACTTTTTTTTTCTTGGCTTTACTACACTACTTAAAAGTACGATACGGTACTTTTTAGTTGATGGTCTCACCGCCAATTGAACAGTCATGAAGCTTTTGGCTTGTGAAGGTGATCGCTATCCTTACCGAATGAGAAGTCCAGTTTCACCTTCCAGGTATACGCATCTTCATTTGCTTCTTTGAGTAATACTTACTTGCCTTCTCAGAATTTTTTTAGAATCAAGAGAATATAATTTTGTTGCATAAGGTTCTAAACGCAGGCAATGCTGTAATTGCTGGTCGCACATCAATATCTCCCAAACTTCGCTCATTAAGCCATGTGTTCAATTATGTTATTAAATTTGTGGTTTTATTGATTACGTTATTTTGTTTGCAAACAGGCATATTTACTTATTGCCGGATCTCCCGCATGTGCTAAAAACGGCGAGGAACAATCTGTTACACGAAAAAAAGTTAATGTGGAACGAAGGGAATATTTGGCTTGATCCTATAAAGCAATTGATTCGTGTGAGTTGGTGCAAATGCTAACGAAATATAGTAACAGAGCATGTAAAAAAAAGTAAAATGCAGTATATAAAGAGTGTTCAAACTGTTCATAAAGTCTTTGGACAATTTAAAAGATTTATTTAAAAGAAATCACAATGAAGGTCATGTTATTTCAGGATGATATAACGCGTGGTGAATTAAGATTTTTTCACACATTATCTGAAAAACACCTTTTCCCTACTTCTTGGGAGAAGATGAATGTTCAATTGGCAGCACAGCTCATGTCTGAAACTGTGGGTGAGTAGAATACATTGATTTTCGGGATTGAAAAACTTCATTGACTCCTATTAATGTTTCATCTGCATGAAATATTCGTAATTCTGCTTAATACTAAGCACGAACTTTTGGATTGTGCGCTACAAAACCCTTGCAGTGGATCGGTAATTTGATTATATCACGGCTTTGATGTATGTTATTATAAAGTTAATGATAACTGACGTTGAGCTTGGCCGCGTGGTGGGCGAACCAGATAAAATTTACCGGTTCATCCAGTTCAATGCAGTACGTGTTATTTAATAATTTTTGTTTGAGGTCGTGCAGTAAAAGAGAAAGGACATAACGCTTTAGCTGAGTTCAGTGGCGGCTCGTGACTATTTTAAACAGGTAGGCTACATGATTAGAAAAGCTGGCCAGAATAAATACTCGCTCTGAAATGAAAAAAAAACTCTTTATTTCACTAGCAAGGCGGTAGGCTTTGGGCTATACACAACTGCAGGAACACTGGCAGGTTTCCCATGAATTATTATTACTCTACAATTTTTTTTTATCGCGCCACTGTGCCAATAGCTAATTCTGTGCGTACCTGTAGCCTAGGTAACCTGCACCTGTAGTCTACATGAATAAACACAAGTTTGGCCTAAACAAATTTTTCTATTTAAGTACACTACCGGTACTCTGCTATTGTACCTAGTCGACTACATCTAGTGGGCTACAAAAAAGCTACCACTAGTCTACAAACCTAGCTAAGCTGCGGTACCGGTCAATCAACAGCTTAAAAGTTTTTCTTTTTACACAATCTATTAGTTCAAATAAGGTATAACTAAAGTCTACTAGCCTTTACCACTGTATTACAAGCTTAAGCTGTATGCAACCCGTAACATCCCATATCTTTCATTAAACCCAGTATCTGTATGTGATTGCAACTAAATAGAGCCAATCTCTAAGCTTTACACCTCAATAACCACCAAACAGGCTGCTTTGACACAGCCTTAACACGTCTCATTGAACGTAATTCAAACTTCCATAAAGCATTGATGACGTAACACTACAGGGTTAGTTCTTGCTACGAAAGGCTGTGGCTGTCTTTACGTGTTGCCATTTTTTGTACAAAAATTATTTTTTTCAAAAAAAATATTGTCGATAGTTGTATGAAAGACAAGAATAGGTAAAAAAATTTTGCTTCTTAAAAAAAAATAAGGAGGTGATAAACTGGGTAGGCTGCAGCCTTTGCAGCCTTCACTACGAGCCGCCCCTGGCTGAGTTTATTTTAAACATCGACCGTTGGTTCGATTGCATGAAAGCTGGTAAGTAAAACACAAGGGATTGCATTGCAGAACAATGTGGGTCTTTCAGCAGAATTAGAGAAAACGTTTTTGGTTGAGCTTTCCTTGTCTCGCCTTATTTATTCGGAGTTATAATAAAACATACATCTCTATTTAGAGTTTCAAAAATCGCACTTTAAGAATTTTCGCAAGCCTTTCAAAAATGTTGATGATGCTCGACTGAAATGGTTAGAAGAGGACTTTTTGAGGTACTTGGAAAAGTGGAAAGAAAATGTAGCGAAGCGATCCCTGCCTGCTGATAACATCAATCGAAAAAAAAAAGCTTTTAAGCGAAAGCACTGAAGAGGGATTGATTATTTTATCACTTTCAATGGTTTCGTTGGTAAAGGAGGTTTTGAAAGAAGGAGCTGATTACGTCTTAGCGAGGAGAATTAACCAGGACCCATTGGAAGCTTATTTTGGCCAACAACAAGCTAAAAATCACCGCTGCGATGCACCCACAGTCAAGTCATTTGGAAGCAATGCAAGAATTATTGATATTGGTAAAAGTAGCGAATCGGGATCAAATGTTACTCTCAATTGACTGCAATTAGATGTTCGTTGTTTCATTAAAAAAAAAAAAAAACGATTACAAGTTTACAACCACCACGACGACATGAAAATCTAAAATAAATACTAATAACTTGCGTTTTTGAGGAACTGACGTAAAGCGGAGCTCGGCTTGTTTCGTTTGTTGGTTTCCTTTCGTTTTTTTCTTGGTAGATGTCTTGGATGTGCTTTGTTGCAAGGTACGCCCGCATTCTTGCATATCTTTTCAATAATTTGTTAATGACATCACTAGGGCATGTGTCTTCGGGATCAAACTGCGTATAATCAACGCTTTCAGCTATTACATTAACTAAAATTTTTTTTAGTTTTTTCCTTCCTCAATTGGTTTTCACATTCCATTATCATGTTCGTGAATGTATCAGTGCAAGTTATGAATCCTCTGTCAACTTTATTTTGATAAACGTCCTCTTTTGCAACTACTATTTGGTTTTGGCATCAGCTCTTTTCTTCGTTATGAAATTTTTTCAAACCCCCCCTCAACATTGCTCCAGTGAAGTATTTCACAATGTTTTCGTCGCTCTTAGTCACAATGGATTTGTCTGGATTGGAATTTTGTAGTTCTTGGTTTTCATTAATAAGCTTAGGAACTACAGCAGTTAATATTCGTTTTACATTGATTTCGCTTATTTCTGAGGTGTCGCTTGCAACATATTGCTTTTGCAGCATAATAGAATATTCTTTAAGTTTTTGCTTAGTTGGCAAGCTACAAAATTCTTCCAAATCTGATAAAATGTTCTTTTTAAAGAAGTCTAGATAATCAGGGTCTAAATGAAGTGCTTCAATGGCTACCCCAAGCATTTCATTACATAGCGGTGCGGCCGGTGCCAAAGGAGATTCCATTTCTGGTATATATACCTCTTCGCTTTCTTCAAGTTCCTCGTCCATCTAAATATTGTATTGTAATGCATAACTGAACTGAGATGATTGATTATGGTTTTTGTTGCATAACTGTACTGATTAATCTTTTGATTAAAAAGCAGTTGGCATTGCATTGCAGTCATTGCTTGCTTACATGGTAGATTATAGGCCGAGCTACGTTTAAATTATTTGAAGTTGACTGCTTCTAAAGTTAAATGGTACAAATTCTGTGCACCAGCAAAAAACTATTACAAATTTAATAGTCTCAGCTTCCCTGCTTGATGCTCAGCATTGAAAGGACTGTAGCGTGATGGTGGGTGCGATCTGACTCTAGTATATAATCCACAATATTCAGAAGGTTGCGTTGCGTATATTAATAATAATAATAATAATCTGATATGAGATCCAGTGATATAGTATGGTGAAATAATATGAAATAGCGAGTTATATAATACGGTGATATACATCTATATAATTATGCTTTTAATAATAATCTATTGATCCAAATCTACGAACCAAAAGGACGCGTTCACATCAACACATTCTCCCCTGGGTTGCAAAAGATTAACTATGTGACCATCTGAGAGGTTGAACTGAGAAACGCATGACATTATAAAGGCTAATCAAGAAGTTAAACCACATAACAAAAAAGAGTTGCAAAAAAAATAAATTCGTTAAAAGCTTCCATTATGTAAGAAACGAATGCAATTCATTATAATTCGATTGTCAACTTAGACAGGTTTGTGGAAAACAGAAAAAAATCTAAAAAAAAACACCAAATCAGCGAGTAGGCAAAATAAGAAAGGCCTTACTGACTTGACGTTATGTGAATGTTTAACAAGTGATTGTGTGCAAGTGTAAGTGTGTGTTAAGATGACGAATGTTACGTAATCAGCACCGAAAAAGAAATAGCACAAAACTGAATTTTCAACAGTAGCGTAGAGTTCAGTTACGTCGCGGCGTAAGTTACATTGTTGTAATTTCGGCAATTCGCAGTAGATTTGGTGTGTGGCATAAGTTTTCAAGTTAACCAACACAATCGTTAAGCAACTGTATAATGTTTTTGTAATTGGTATGCAAATGAAACGCTGTATCGACAGCATCTTGAGGGTTGTACAAATTTTCTTCTTTTGGAGTGATAAAAGCCATCTTTGAATCTTCCGTTTGCTAACTCGTCATTCAGAATCCAAGCGTGTTTTCATTGGTTCACTTTTCATAGATGAAGAAATCAGTCATCGCCACATCGTATTATTGAACTTGGTGCTAACTGATTGGTGCGATTCGGTAAATGCTTTCGTCATCATTGTGTGTGTGTTTGGTGTACGGAAAGTTCGTGCTGAGAAGGTTATCCACACTAAAAAAGAATAATACGAGTAAACGCTCTCCAAAAAAACATCGCGCAGAAACAATTATAATACAAATTTAAAGTACCCTCAAAGCATATTATGAATTAACGGCACAAAAGCAAGTGAACGACATAAATGATTGCCAGCATTCCTCGTCTAGTATGGTGGTAAGGATTCACGACGAACATGGGCGTACGCAGAAAAAAATGCAGGGGGGGGCAAAAACATTCTCGAGATGGCCATCTTAGTGAAAGCTATAGTCAGGTAAGTGTCAGTGATAGGGTGACCGACTGACCATACGTCCGGCATCGGCCGATGCCGTACGTGCAAAACTCTTCTTTCATGTTATTGTGCATTATGCGGACATAAATCAATTTATGTGCCACTAGGCTTGACAGTCTGTTAAAACAACTTTCTTTTTGCATTGTTTTCTTATTAGGTCTTGTTATATGTGGTTGGTTTAATGCTTACATTTCAAAACAATCAAATCTTCACTATACTTGCGGTATTACGCCAAAGTGTGTAACGAGTGGCGGGGCCCGTCTCCGCTGCTTAACCTTCAAGGAAACGACGCAACGGTGGTGAGCCGCTAGCGATACTGTGTCCGATTTGACCAATCCGGGAATCGAACCCCAGACTTCCCGCACCGATAGCGACGTTCTGATCCAAAATGTCAAAATAAAAAGTAGTTTGAGCTCTGAAAATCAAACTTATAGCTACGGCCTATAAATCAGTGCTGCTCAATTTTTTTATTGCAATGTACTGGCAGCGCAGTTTCTGCGATCAAGGCGTACCAGTAGCACATCAGCAACAAATCCAAATTTGTTTTACAAGATACGATACTCGGTATATAGGCAAAACCCAGAATTTTTCTATACAAGATGCAAAAAGTAAAATTGGACATGCTGCTGTTGCCGCGTGAATTTGCTAGAATACGAACGTCCACATGACGGATTGGTAATCGGCTGATTGGTGTAGCAGTAACGATATTGCTTTCAAAGTCAGAGATCTGGGGTTCGATATCCGACCTGTCAAATCGAATACAGTGCTGTTCACGGCCACCGCCAATGGCTCGCCACGTTTCTTCGGAGTTCGAAGCTAAGTTGCTCACTCGCTAAGTTACGGAGATGGTCTTCGCCACTCGTTGCACGCAGCTTCTGGGTAATACCAAGAGTATAACCAAGATTTGAGATTGAAGATCAATGAAAAAGACGCACAAAAACTTTTAACCGAATTCTTCATCTTATGCGAAGTGTGCGCCTGCTTATCTTCCACCAGTCTATCCGATTGTGGTTTGACTGAAGAGTAGCATTTGACACAAAGACACTTTTCTAGTCTTTGCGTCATGACAAAAGATATATCGCCATGTCTGTTGACCTGAATAGAATGCGATAGTATGTAGGCTACTATTGCATACGGCCTTGAAAGACAAGAAAGTGACCTAAACGAATGGAATAATGCAGAGAACAAAAAATGAATTAAGTATCAAGCAATAACTCGTACTGATCAACGTAAAATGATGCTCGGGACCTGCACCAATATTTTCTAACGTGCTTAGCACTGGCCTTGGTAACAGCATGCCTAAACGTAAAACCAGTTTTAATGATGTGTGAAGGTGGAGTTTCCACTCATTGAACGGCCGGACTAATTTAGACAGCAGCATTTAGACAACTAGACAAACTCTTTTATGCTTTAATTCAGAGGTGGGCAACCTGCGGCCCACCAAAGCATGTGCTAATAGCCAATTGGATCCAAAACCTGTTTTTTTGCGATCAAGTTCAAACCCAAACAACACACGAACTGCCTTGAATGCTATTTTCCAGGCTGAAGATCTTGTTTTTCTAGTCATCTTTTATTTCAGAGACCTCTTTTTCACGCGACAGACCCTTTTTTAGTATTACTCCTGCCGAGAAGTTTTTTTTTTTTTCCTAAAAACTGCGGCCCGCTGGAAGCCTATATTTATAATTTGTGGCCCAATATCATCAGAAAGTTGCCCACCCCTGCTTTAATTAAACAGATTATTGAGATATGTATTTTATTCGTTTTGTAGTAAACTCATCTGTATTTTTCAACTTTTTGTGTAGTTTCTTAACTTGCATTTTTTCATGCGTATTTTTTCAACTTTTTTGGTTTTTCAGGGGGGGCAAGTGCCCCCTCTTGCCCCCCCCTGCGGACGCCCATGACGACGAAAGCAAAATTAGAGAAGCAACAAAATCTTAAAAAAGCAGGCAAACAGGATCTAGGTAAAAGTTATCAATACATCGAAATAAAAAATATGTCAAGTTACCTAGATCACGACAGTTGGAGGAAGAAATATAGAAGCCATTAATAGTGCAAAGTAAGTTAGAAGGAAAGCGATGTTAGCTCGTTCTGAGCTACGGCACCATCTGTGAATAGAAATACCTAAAGAAGGCATCTCGATTCGATACAGAGAGGAAAAATTATAATGTAAATGCATTTCTTGTGTTCCGAGTGGTGTGGTTACAGAGCAGTTACCTTTATCAGTCACATCCCAAACCACTGCCATGCTTGGTTAGTGCAATTACCAAGGGAAATATGACAATTAGACATAGGGAGAAGCGTAGACTAGAGAGTGTCACGGTAGAAACCATACGTTATTATGGCCTTAGTTAGGAAATGGTTTCTCAGTTGGGAAACATTGGGGTCACGAAATGTAGCGTGACGATGGGTGCGATCTGACTCTAGTATATAATCCACAATATTCATAAGGTTGCGTTGCGTAATCTGATATAATAATAATAATAACCTGATATAAGATCCAGTCGTATAGTATGAAATCAGAGGCGTATTTAGAATTTATAAAAGGGGGGGCCAATTTTTGACAAGTTAAAAAGTTGCAATAAAGCTGAATCACAAACTGAGTTTTTAGTTGGAGCACGGATGATTTTTTATCGTGGAAGTCAGGTTCTGGTTATTAATCATTGTCTGTCAACTGTCGTAAGTAACTTCATATGTAAAGTGTTCACATTTAAGCATTTTGGAACTATCTTTTTCTTTTGTATTATCATATAGTAGAGCGGTTTCCAACCATTTTCATACTCCGCGCCCCTTTAAAATTTTTGATATGTTCTTGCACCCCTCACAAAATATGCGACTGTAATCAGCCGCGCAAACCAAATTTTCGTAATGGTTGAGGCTGAAATAAATTCATGTCTGTCATTGACCTTAAAATTTTTCCTGTAATGACTGCGTCAAAGACCCAGCAGGTGTTCAGCTGGGGGGTCTGGGAGAACGCTGTAAGCTCCCCCAGCGGAACTATCAATTTTAAAGTTTTTAGCCTTTTTGAAAGTGTCGCTAATGCAAGGTATAGGATAGTTAAACCAGTCACCACTCTTTTGCTGAATCAGACGCATTTTGTTTTCAGAGCTTGATTGTAGCCAACCAAAAAGTGGCTAAGGGTTTTACGCCTCATAGACGTTTGCGAATTACATATTACTTGAGCGTAACAGCGCTGAAAAATTGACACGGAACAACCGAAAATAAAAGCACTCTTAATACAAGATAAAAATCTATAAGCCGTTTTGAACCCCCTGGAATGCTTCCTCGCGCCCCCAAGGGGTGCAAGCATCCCCAGTTGGGAAACTTTGTTCTTTATGGTGTGTTAAGATTTTGTGGACCTGCTGAAGTCTTTTATTACAAATAATTTTCTGTAGCACAATTCTAGCATGTTTTAAGGTTGCGAGCTTTGCAGTATCGCCCGTAAGTGTACACATTAGAGCAGTGGTTTTCAAACTTTGTGTTACTACGCCTCCCTCACAAAATATTAATCATGACGCTCCCCTCCATAAAATAATACATAAGCCTATATTTTTAAATGATTATGACTAACATTTGCGCCTCCGACTAGTCCACGCCTCCCAGCTGGCAAAATGCTCACATGTTTTGCATGTTGCACGTCTGGTCAAAAATAAAAAAAATAAATGAATGAATGATTTCACAGAAACAAGAAAAAAAGGAAGAAAGCTTCGTAAAAATATTTTTGCACAAACGCTCAATTTTGGCTTTTTTTGACTAATGAAACAACGATTTGAAACAATACATTGAAAGCTTTCTGAAATATCACTCTGAAACTTGGTTTGTGGACGGTCCGTACGCGACTTTTGGTTGCCCTATAGCTATAACGTTGCAACGCCCAAATAAAGTAAGCGTGACGCAGTGGGTGGAGCGTTGTTTGCACAACGATCATCGTTAAAGGTGGTGACTGATTGAACTCTCACATAAACTTTGTTGTTGAGTCCTTGGATAAGATGCTTCACGATTATCATCTCTGCTTTATGGTTTCTTAGCAAGCAACAAATTAAAGCATCAAGAAGTAAACTTCAACCAAAAAACTTGGAAACAAATGGCAACACCTTAAACCCAAAATCTGGATTCGTCCTGTGCGTAGTACCTTCGTCGCTTTCTCGTGACAAGTAAATATGAAAAATCAATCAATAAGATATAAATGATGAATAATGAAATTAGGCCTACAGCTTTATGCGACGATTAACTTTCGCAAATTCGTCAATAATTGTGTCATAGTTGAGTAAAATGTCTTTGTTGAGGTATAACTGCGCTAGACCGCCCAAACGCCGTTCCGTCATACTTGAGCGCAAGTAGTTTTTCAAATACTTCAATGAGCTAAAACATCGTTCATTGGATGCCGTAGTTACTGGTAGCGTTACAAAAATTCGAAGGAGCTTGTGTATAATAGGATAAGCACCGAGTTCCTCAGCGGCCTTGCTCGCATGAAGGGCAGTACAAGTTTTTTTCCTTTGGCACTGCAAGCCAACATGCTTTCCATCGTTGAAACTCAATAGTGGCTGCTAAGTAACTGCTGTTTTCCACATCCAACTGTTCCTGGTACATTTCAACAATCTCGTTAATGGGGTAGTCCCGGTTTTCACCAATTGAAGATGGTAAAAATTACAAATTTTAGTAGACAGTAAGCAGTGCTTGTTGAATCTCTCCTTCATCTGCGCAATACAGCTGTCAAGAAGAGGTAGAAAAACTGCTCTTTAGAAATAAATTTCTGCCGCCTCAGCTGGAATATTGGATCGGTTTTTCTGCGTAGGTGCTCTTCTAGGCATTTGAATTTCTTCGCTTAGCATTGAAGACACGTTAGTAAACAGCGTGTGAAAAAGTTCATCGTCATTTCGCAGCTGTTGCAAAACAGTAACACAAGTTTCCACATTCACCATTGCAGAATCTAATGTATGTAATAGACCCTGCAAGAGCTGAGAAAGAGGCTTGGTAACATCAGTAAAAATTGAATATTAAGAATTATCTCTACTGCATTTATTGTGTTAAGACTGCGAAAATGCTCTTGTAGTTCTTATGTTGGAGAAAAATGAAAATGCAAAGTAAAAAATATGAATAAACTTTTTAATCAAAGTGGGTAATTTTGAAACTCAGTAGTAATTCAATATCAAACACAAATCTACATTACAATCGCGAGAATACGCCGAAGCGTAAAATAAGTTAGCTCTTGACAGGGGCCATCTCCGCGACTTTGCGCCCAGGCAACACAGAAAGAAAGCTTCTTAAAAATACGTCACAGCGGTGGCGCGTGTCGGCAACACTGTGACCTATTTGACCGGCATGGAAATCGAACTGGATACCTCCCGTACCGGAAGCCATGTCGTTAATCACTACGCTATTTTTGTCTTAATAAATTTGTCTTCATACAAATCTCTCTCTCAATAAATTTGTCTCTCAATAAATTTGTCTTCATACAAATCTCTCTCTCAAAGAAATCTCTCAATAAATTTGTCTTCATACAAATAGCTTAAGCAGATGCAAAGCTGATCTTTATGTGATGAATCTGTGGTCTCATCCGCAAGTAGACTAAAATATCTTGCTTGTCTCACCTCCCCTCCAATTTGAGTCAGCATGTGTGTGTTAATAGCGTCAATCAAATGATTTTGAGTCAAAGAAGAAATGTACAGAGCATTTTTAGCAGAAATCTTTAGATGATCGTGTAAAGTTTTATCCCCAGAGTTGATCATTAGCTGTAGAAGAGCTCTAAAATTTCTTTGATCGTGATTCAAGTTTTCTAAAAAACTCTCTTCGATGAGAAGTTCTCCAGAATCACGATGGCCTCTCAAGGCTAATCCTAAGCGTCCATGAAATTTAATCGCTTGCAGAATTTGCTTCAGGCAACTCCTATTGTTTATGCGTTGCCGCGCAGCTTCTTGGTTTAGTAGGGAGGAAATATCGGAGCCTGACTCAAATGTCTTGAGAAAATCTGTAGCTGCTTGAGCCGAATATTCATGAAATTTATTTTTGAGATGTTGAGTTAAATAGCCATCTTTACCTGTTAAGTGGGCATATTTTTTTAGGGGTTCTTTCACCAGACGATTAATTTTTGACCCCCGAACTGACTCTAAGGTATTAAATAACACACAAGTTTTACAAAAAAATTCCTTGCTTTGATTCGGAATATGAAAATGTATCAAAATGGCCTTCGAAATGTTGTGAGCCCAAATACTTTTTGCGTAGCTTTCCTTTATCCATTCTTTCTGTAAACGGCCAAGAGAATCCTTCCGGAGCTTTCCATTTTGTTTTTGAAAATTGGTACCGTTGCTGGCGCGCGAAATTTCGGGTATCCACAGCTAATCCTATATCTTGAAATGAAGTTATTATAGGTAACTCTGAAATTGCTGCTCTTTCTGTCATGGGAAGCTCTTGATTAGTAGAGCAACTCGGATTGAGGCATGTGAACGTTTCTGTGTCGGTTGAACTTGGCGCCGCTGTCGAAAAAGTGATCACTGTATTTATTGGTGATGAAGATGATGTGTTTTCATCAGTCGAAGTCGGCGAATTTTGGGGCAAAACAGTGATTATGTCCGGTTCATTTCCACCAACCTTGTTGAAAAAAAAGTCAATACTGTTTTGGTTTAAGCGTTTCGACATTTTTTTGTGATTCACGACTAAAACAATTGTAGCTCAGCCATTACAAAAACTGGCTAGAGTTTAGCTTATATTTTTGCAATATTAACTTTTTTAACGTTTCTATTTTGTTCTGAATACACTTATGATACAGGTGCAGAGTTGCAGAGCACAATAAGTTTTTTTCTTGTACGAAGATAATAAAATATAATAAATTATGTGCAAACTGACAATCAATATATCACAATGAATAACTAAAAAAACTTAGCAGTTTGCGGAACAATACATCCGTGATCCTCGTTATCTAAACTACACCTGTAGGCTCTCAGCTGCTTCGTTTGGAGCATATTTGATTTGATTTAAAGCTGCCAGATCAAACTACATGCTACAGCACGTCTTGCCTCTAAACCAGGCCACCACGTTATCATAAACAGCCACAAGAGCAAGATCACGTGCCCCTTCTGAACATTGGCAGCACCCCCTAGTTTTAGACTCACGAGTCGCCACTGCCCTCTATGCTAACCCCTTCCTACTAAATATTACCGTCGTACGTAAGGCGGAAGTCTTTTTCCATCGTTAACCATGCTAATTAGAACTTTCTACCATTAGTTTATTATATACAAAAACTCACAGCATTACATTATCTAGGGCAGTACCTGTTATTCTCATCTTATAAGCACCTGACCATCTTGGAAGTTCGAAATTACGTAAAACTGCTATGAACATTGGCCAACGTTTTTCGTGATTGCGATTGTGGCTAGAGTTATACACAGAATTGCGACGCAATAAATGGCATTCGGGAATTGAGCAACGCTTGTGGTTCTTGTGGGCTCACGCTACAACGTTGCTACAGCCGTAGATCAAGGACCAAGGTAAATCTATAAAGCTCAAAAGTTATCGAACCAATAGGAGAGAGGGCTTTGAACCCACGAACCCCCTTGCTTACGCACTTGGTTATCATATTATTTCTATAGCTAGAACCACCCATCGAAATTTTACCAAAACGGTCGTACATTTCTTGCATTGGAAAACTTGTTTACTCCAATTTTCTTTTTGTTTTACCCGATAGGCTACTGGCTACAATACATTTTTTCTGGGCCTATAATCAATCAATCAGTCAATCATTTTATTTCTGAACGCCAATGCGTTGAAAAGAAACGATAGTACAAGCACACAAATTTCACACTAAAATTGATAAAGGCGTAGAAAAGAGCGCGTGCAACAAAACAGGGAGGCGTTGAAACATGCAAGTCAAGACCGACTTAGCATGGTTGCATATAGTCGTCATAAAATCCTTATTTGGATCTAAATTTTGTTACTTTAAGTCAGAGCAACAAGAACTTGATTTGCGTTTGGATCTTATCGTTTTTATCCAAAGCTGGTTGAGTGAGCAAGCCTGTTATGCAATAAAAATAGCCATTGACAAGTGGCCGGCCTTGAAATTCAAAAAAAGCACCAACTTCTACGTTAGGCAAAATAGTTTATTAAAGGCAAATTAGCAGCAGTGGGCTTCGCCATGAAAAGTAAAACCAAAGAACTTTATCAATATAATCATTCTCACTTTAGAATTAAAACAAAATTCAAAACCAATGACAAATTTTTGCTTTGAAATTCGTGCCAGTTCGGATTGGGATGGGGTAAAAGTATAAAAAAAGCACCCTAAACCGATTTAGATTAAATTTCGGCTCATGTTATGATGGCGTTATCTGTTTATATCCTCGCGCTATTTTATTTTGCTGATCTGAGCTAGGACACACAAATCGATATGAAACACTTTTAAACTGCAATATGTAACGAACAAGGCATAACAACCACATTCTAGGCGCTTATGCATTATTCTCTTTATTTCACGATACCCTAACCTAACGCCTACCGCTTACACCTCTATAGCCTTTTAAAGTTAGTTTACAATAATAATTTCTGCATTTTATTGTTATTTTCAACCGACCGCCACCCCCTCTGATACCCTATTGTAACACCGTTCCACAATAACTTTCAAATATATCTAAGTTACATTTATTTTCGTTCGTTTTTTATTTTCTTTGGAAGGTTGTTTGGGGGGGGCCATCTCCCTTTATCCTCCCCCCCTAAATACGCTAGTGGGTGAAATAATGTAGATGGTACAGCGAATGATATTAATATATGGTACATATGCTTTTAATAATCTAATGTAAAATCTAACGTGATTGAATCACAGCGTCAAATGATCACGAATCAAAGTTAAATCCCCGATCCAAATCTACGAACCGAAAGGGACATCCACATCACCACACATGCCACAGGACAGTGTGAAGAACAACCCAGCAAGTTTAACATGTTAAGCCATAGCCTAAGCCGTGAAAAAAGCACATGACGTGGTGGGCAGGTGGCAGATTGACTTTTAAACTGCGAGGTCATTCTCTGTCTCCTGATCGAGATAACTCAGCAAATGAACAAAACTTAACTAAATCTGCATGTGAAAGTTAGCACAGAAGTTAAGCGTAGATGAGATATTGTGCTAACAAAGTTAGCACAGAAGTTAGCATGTGAAAGTTAGCACTAGCAACCTGATAACTTAACCAAATGTGTAGGGCTAGGGTACCTGGTTACTTACCTCACCAAAATACACAGTGACTTCATCCACATCCATATTAAAGCAAGCCATTGACAGATTGAATTTATGATACTCTGATGATACCACGTAATCTGGTAACAAAACAAAATTGCAAAAACATGTACAGAACATTGTATCACAGTATTACACAATTGCTGTAAAGATCTATTCCAAATAGGAGTTGTTTGAAGTCAGCATTTTGTTTTTAAATTACTGGTTTACCCGTAGACTACTGGCCTTAACAATGCTTGTGACTTATCAATGCCAGCAAAGAATTTTTAACAATGGATAATACTTCTTTAAATATTTTGAAAAGAATTTCTTCCATTGACATTCCTACCATGGAACAGTAAAAATAACTTTTTGCCTGGCAGCCTGGTACTCTTGCTACTGTACAAGTTGCTAGGCTAACTTGCCAATACCACCGACCTCACATTACTATCAGATTCACTTAATGTTTTTTTTTACAAGAACTCTTTGTCTCTTCTGCTTTGTTTTTTTGTTAAAATTAATTACTGAGCGGCGTTATCAAAGCCGACGCAGCTATTACTTAGCCTTTACCCTGCCAGTGCTCTAACCTTTTGCAAGCAATTTCATGCAAGTAATCACGAAGTTCAACGTTACCACTAACAGTCGCAGCGGAGCAGGCGACGACACAACCTCGATTGATTTTCGCATTGAGCTTCCAGACTACTAATGTACCGACTATGGTGCTACTTCGAATTGTTTAGATGTGCATCAGCCAATACTTCAATGTTGCTTGTTGAATCCTGTAGTGTCAGAATGTAGCAGAAAATATGTGGGTGACAGTGTTCCCTCTAAAGCAGTGCTCCGCAACCGGTGTGCCGCACACTTAGGCCGCGAGGCGATCCTAAGTGTGCCGCGGAATAATTATATTTTGAACCACTAAACTGAAAAAAAAGATGAAAAGAGTGTATATGGTTTCCCGATTTATTTCAGAATTGCACCGATCAATCTCAAAAGATCTTTTTCAAGTTTCGCTTAGTAGCGTAAGGATTATCATCACTTTAATTAATTTCCACATTTTTCTCCACATTTGTATAACTACCAAGAGACCCGCATGTTGAACAACAGATTATTGTTGTTAGCAACCGAACCTTTATCTTGAATATATCTAGATTTCCCCGCATTCTTGATCAGTGCTCCGCAACCTTTTCTTACTCACGGCACACTAAAACCATGTCCAAATTTCGCGGCACACCTCAGCAAAAAAGCGCTGAAAATTTACACATCAAATCACTGTAACCACACCAACGTTATCAGCAGTTCAATGGGATGCTTCGGTTGTCCTAACGAGCTCAATCGCTGAATGTTGGGCTCTATATTTGAAATGGCAACTCGAAGTCAAGATTAGGCAAAAAAATGAATATAAATTAGTTCCTACTGCAAATATGGCCTGCAGCCTATGGTAACAGCTGCTTTTACAACCTAGGTTGCTTGCGATTCCTACGACAAAGTAGAAAAATTTTGTCGCAAGCGTCGTAGGAACTCACTTCTTTTCACTTGCGATGACCGCAGCCACTTCAGTCGCATTCAGTGTGCATAGATAGCGCGATTTGTCGCTGGAATCGCATCGCACAAGCCGCACGATTATTGCGTAAGAAATTCGCAGCAGTGGGCATTGGCAGTCGCAGGACTTGACGCAAACGTGATCGCAATGATCGTGGCGCATCGCAACGAGGTCAGTGTGCAGCCGCTTAACGTTGCTCAAGGTTGTTCGCACTTCAAATTAAGCAAAGTTAGTTGTAATATCAGCTTCCAGCAGCGTGAGAAGAAAAATCAAACCAAAAGCGGTTTCCTGAGGTTGGTCAAAGGTTAGCACAATGGGATCGACGCGTCGAGCGAAAGCTAGAATTTTTTATGTTATACATCCAAGACTAAGTGATATTCGTAATTGGCAATAAAACGCTCCTTATCATCAAGAACAGTG